>CM062807.1:338145639-340608139 GCA_031772625.1 Pinus tabuliformis | reverse complement strand
CCCTCCACTCGACGAAGCAGCAACAAAGTCAACATTGACTTTTTGTTGCTCTGTTGGATTGAGGGTGTTTTGCTTCAAGATTATCCAAATCTTAATTTATTCTCTACTGAACAGGGTCAACCATGTGAAGGTGGAAACTCTCATGACCCCCTCCTCCCCCCTCCCCATCACTCTCAATTCCCCAGTACCTAATCTATTTACTATATAGGAAATAGTTGAAAGCAAGACATTAAGATACATAAAAAAACAAATAGAAAACATTCATTCATTCATTCGTAAATCCACAAAATATTTCATCTCAATAAATTTTATCATGAAAAATATGTTTACCTAATATGAAACAACGTCATATACATAAAGAGACATATAGAAATTATTGATTAACATATAACAATCGTTCATTCATTCATTAATCATAGACACAAAATACTTAGGGGTTTAGGGGGATAAATAAGAGGGGTTTGTATAAAATATTTAGGGAAGAGTGTAGTTGATGATGTTTTTAGATGCTTAAAATGAGAAATTTATAACATTGGAAAATTAATAATTACACATTTATCCTCCAATAGATTAGGTCACATCCAAACGACATGCGCGAGCATTGCTTTTTAAACTAGGTATCTGAATTGTTGCACCATTTAGAAAATCCATAAACAAATATTGATCATGATTAAAGACTAAAATTCACTTTCTGAATAGGGTATCTAAAATAAGTTTGAAAATGCATTGTTAAAAGATCACAACTAGTCTGAAAACTACAGTCACCGTACTTGAATATGACAAAGCGGTCTTGTACATACATATATAAGATCTAAAATCTGAATAGGATTATTGAAGTTGAGAGCTATGTTTGATGCATAGATCTTAATGATTGATATTGGATACATATTGGCATATGTGTATGTGTGTGTTATGAGCATGAGACTTCTAATATTGATCAAACTAAGAAAATAGAGAATATGAATAACCTACAGGAGCCTATACCTATGATAGAATGTTTGCAAGATCCTTTGAATATGGATTGAGGACAATAGACTACCTTCACTAAATTTATACTAATTAACCTAGAATTAGTGTACCACTTGAAGCTAGAGAGCCGTGCAAATAATGGAAGGCTACAAGTCTTATAAATTGCCAGAATTTGAATAGAACCTCAGAGCAATATTATGACATTCAATGATTATTGGGATAAAGCATGAGACAAGTTGATACACCATTTCACGAAGTATCAAGATTAGTCTCAATATAGACTAGTCGACACTGTTGGAATGGCTGCTATATTACTTTCTACTACATTTGTTGTAACTAATCTATATATTGGTTGCGTTTTCTAATCTATATTAGTCTAACAAAATTCTAACATACATTAGTTGTGAATTCAAAACAATTTGTGATTATGATGACAATTTAATTACATGTGAGTGTAATGTCCATGATGGGATGTATGAGTTATCCTCTGCACATTTCCCATCAATCGTTATAACCTTAAATCAGCTAGCACTAGCCTATCATTTCCATCTCAAAATGACCCGATAGATGAAAATTTACTATGTCTATCATCATCACTTCACACTGTCTCATAGATGACCCCTTCTATAGATTATACGCATGAATTTCTGGAAGACCATCCCCTCTACCTAGCCCATGATTTATTGTGAGAACAGGTGAACAAAGTACAATTTATAAGTAGGGGATCTTGTCAACAAAGATCCATCAATTGTCCTTTATTCAATTATTGTCACAATAAATCATAGGATATATAGAGGGGATGGCCTTCCATAAATTCATGCATATAATCTATAGAAAGGGTCATTCACGAGATAGTGTGAATTGATGATGGAAAAAAAAGGCGATCCCTTTAGCTCAATGAGTGGGTATAGCAACAAACTAAACAAGCTAACATTCACTTTCCTAGCTTATGCTTGACAAATGTAGAGAGAAGGAGAAACATACCTCGCTTTGATGCTAATCATTCGATCCTTGGAGATGGCTATGAATCTTTAGCTCCAAACCTCACTCCTTATTTATTCTTCACGTCCGAGTACCTACAAGGAAGATCAAAGAACTATGCAAGATACAACAACATATATGACATACATCAAACATAAACTACTTAATAGATCAAGGAGTATTAATCTAAAAGCATAAAAATTTACACAATTATGGAAAGCGAACATCAGATGTATATATTAATAAGCTAAAAAGGGAAGCATACAACCTATGCCTTGATGTTGGAGACCTCCTTTTGGTGGATGTCCAAGTCCAAGCAAAGACTCTTCAAGCACTCCTTCTCCAAGCTAGAATGGGTAGCATGTAAGCATAATATCAACATAAGGATGCAACAATCAATGACCAACCATTTGGAGGTGGAAGGGAGTGAATTTATAGGAAGGGAGAGGGAGTTAGGGATCCACAAAAGAGGGAGCAAGGTCCACATCTCAAGGGGAAAGCCCATGATGATAAGATCAAGGGGTCCAAATGAGAGAACCCGACCATATCAACAACAACCAATATCCAGCTCGATGTTCCTGAAGGTTCTAGTGCATGAAGCTTCTCCTCTAGTTTGGGAAAAACCTGTTAGAAGAGGTTCAACGCAGGTTTTCTTACAAAAGCTTGTGCTAGCAGTGCGAGTGTATAACTAAGCAACCTTCCATCAGCATGGGCAGGCAGTGGAGAAAAATGCGCTAATGCTAAAAATTGGGTTTTTAGGCAACCTTCTTCAAAATGGATTTAGCGAAGTTTTCCTTTGATTCTTCAGGAAGGTTTTGGTTTGTGTATCATGATGGATATGTTTCACAGTAGTCAACGTTTTGGCACTTCAGGATATGGACAAGAAGTGAACAGGAGGTGTGACAAAATACCGTGTAACAGATGCCCCCTAAAGCATGAAGGCAGAACAAGGAGTGATGGTTGAGATGCTTTACATGTCAGTGCAAGGATGGGAACAACACCATCAGGAGACTTGAAAATCAAGAATATACATATACATATACATATACATATCTGACATCTCTGATGATCATGCTTAATGATACATGAATAGGCATCTAATAATATATGAATCTGTGGCATGGACGCAACCATCCGAATAGGAGGGATCACGTGCAAAGATCGTCGGTATGGTCACAGCCATCCGAAAAAAGATCATGAATATGGACCCATGGTATGGACGCAACCATCAGTCTAGAGGAAACATGTGTATAATCGTGAATAACTCATAACTCCACACAACTTGGACTTTATCAGAAAAAATCCAGGGTCTTGCGCTCCATCTCAACCCGATCAATGTATGAATTCTAATCATGTGAATAGATGTGTCAAAGTCGAACATGATAGAAAACCACCTAATTACTAGTGAATGATGTAAATCGTTAACAGGCATGAGAGAAACCACCAATAATGACAATGACTCTCAAGGTACAATCAACACAATCCACGAATATGAATAATGAAGCTAAAGTCGAACACCCATGGAATCATCTGATCGAAGGTCAATGATGTAAACTTGTCGTTGAATGCGAAGAAATTGCCATTGAGGCATGCAAGCTCTAAGGTATTGGAAGGGAGTTTCTAGATCATCTTCCCGGATAATGAGCTGAAGTTGACAGGAAGTGATCCATCGAAGGAGGGCCATAATGAATCCCACATCATCGACACAAAACAAAAGGATGTAGTAGAGTAGATAAGTGTGATCCAGGACTATGGTAGAAACTTAGATAGTGTATAGATGACAAAGAGCTACAAATAGGACTTCTCTTGATCATATCAGCGACACATCTCCGAATTTTGGCAACATTTGACTCAACATAGGATGAGAGGTCATGATGATGAAGTGGTATAATCAGATGAGAGGCAAGATGGATTTCCAAAACCCAAGAAGGCAAGTGACTAAGCGAGGATGTCCCAAACCCAACACGAGCAACATATGAGTGTCGTGTTCAAGAGTGACATGCTGCCTTTATAGAATACAAGATATGATCGCTTTCACTTTTTCCCCCACTATTTCTGGTGAGTACCCGACATCTTTTTTTCGCAAGCTTGAAGGGGATAGCATATGCTTCACATATAATTTCACCCTTCAGATGATTCCATCCTAGTAAGTTTTACAAGCCCTAGGAGGGAGAAACTTGGTCTTGTCATGGTGACAAGTCCTAGTCGTCTTAAGTTTAACGAGTCCGACGAAGGTGAAACCTGATGATGAGGCTCATCAATGGGTAAAATATATGGACCTTAATGCACCTCCAGCTTACTAAAATCAAATATTCTCATAATTCTTTACATGTTTTAATTATATTTTTCTTAATGAGATGAGTAAAAGTAAGATGTCATGTCTAGTGGTCTAATGAGCATTGATTGCAGGTTTTTGGAGCAAATTGTGGCTAATTAGGATGTAGGAACTCGAATGAGACAAGTAGGAGGGATTATAGGAGATATGATCTCCCTCCTTAACTCCTCACTCACTTGAAGATCCCTCAATCAAATCACACCAACTCGGAGTTGCAGGTAGTCGAGTCATGAGGATCATTGGCAGCCAAGCCAGTGATAGTTAAGGATCAATTAATCTCAAGATTGGGAGCCAAGCCTCCCCAGATTTAAAAAATTTGTCAGCAACTTCATTTGCATAAATAAAGAGGCTTAGAGCCTTATTAGGATTCATATTTTTTGTGCAAGATAGCTAAGCAGTTTTCAAGTTGAAGGATTGTGACCAAAAATTTTGATGTATTTTTGATATGTTAATGAAAATGAGCAACATTCCCTTTATCCAGCACTGAGTTGACTCAGAGGGCTGAAGCTCTTGGTTTAGGGCCCAAAACTTGCAGCAGAGGTTCCTCTTAATGTATATGTATGCTTAGGTTATCTCATAATTAGTTGTTAAACTGAATTTGGTGTTGTTAATTTGCAAGTATTGGTAGATTTGATTAGTTTAATTCAATTTGTGAATAACTTTAATAGTAGCATTATAGGGATAAGAAAATAGTCAAAAAGTTTGATAACAGGTGGATCTTGCCTCACTCCTCCCTTCTTGGGACCATGGCTTGAGGAACGATTCCCATTCATCCCAAAAAAGACATAATTTTGGTTTCTTAAGAAATTTAGGGTTTTTCTGCTAATTAGGTCATCATCTTTCAGTTTTAGAAGATAGGTTGCAATTGAAATTTATGATATCTTAGGTCTTGTATTGGATTTCATGCTGCTTTCATAATTGTTTCAAGCATTCCCATGCATAAACTTGGCAAATGAATGATGAAAATTCTGTTTTCTTCTATTTTAGTAACCCTTCTTGTTTTGAAATGAATTTATGGACAAATGCCAACAATGATGTGTATGTTGCAGGAGTTTCTATGTTGCAGCAAGACCTCATATCATAAGAATCATCTTAACCATATCCACCCATGATCGCCAAAAGCCACTAAGTTCTCAATTTAGATTCTCGTTTTACAAGGAAAACTTGCCATGCTTCTTGAACAAATCCAACCATCATAAAGATTTGGTTTGAGTTCTGAGTGAGTGATTACCACTCCCTTGCCTTATTTCCTCCTTACTCACCTTCTCCAAGCTCCATACTACCTTTCAAACCACTCCCTATGCTTTCAGCCTGTTCCTGTAAGAAAATAGGGGATCTTATAGGTGAATTAGGACATCCTATAGGAAAACCTGTAGTGGCCTATTTTGGGCCCGAATTGTGAAAAAATTATCACTAAAGCTAGGAGTAGACCCCTGATTTCCTCCCAAGCCATCTAAACCATTACACTCATATCCCTCTACACCAATCTCACCTGCCATGCAACCAAGAAGGATTAGCACTCACATTTTTACAAAAAGATAAAAAGAAAAAGTCTTTATATTCATTCATGCACACATCAGTTAAGTGCTTGTTTAGACCAGATTTCATGCTTAGGTTAGTTAAAACTTCACATGTGTTAAATTAGAATTCTTTTGAAAGCAAGGTATATTGACAAATAGCTAGATGAGTTATGTGTTTTATAGGCATTTCTTTTAGCCTTTCATTACTGCAGTAACTAGCATTTCAATTCTCTCAATTAGGGTAAAATTATCCTCTCTCAATTGGTAATCAGAATTCTTCTAATCAATAGAAGGTTGGTTTGAGAAACCATAGTGGTCTATCGACCCATCTCAACAGTGACAACGAGTGGACCCATTGCATCTATTCGTGTATACAACACCACCACCTCCAAGTTTGTACGAACCTCAGGTTGATGAAGTATAGTTGGTAACCGAGGAGTTGCAGCATCCTCGCTACAATACTGGTGCTCACCACTTTTTGGCACCATTGTCGAGGAGGTGTTTGAGTAGATGTGATTTCTGACTTCTTTCTTCCATTTCTTATCCACTTCATTACGTTATTAGTTCCATTCTGCAAAGTAGTTGTAAGTTGGTTTGCTTTCCTTTCCATTTTGCAATTGATTCCATTCAATAGTTAGTTTTAATTCGGTTTGTCTTTTCAATTTTTTTATCAGTCTTAAAGCTTGAAAAACAAAACAAAAGAACTCCTTTCATGCCTTGTAGGAAATAACTTAGGAAAATTTCTACCAAATACCCCACCACTTCAAACATCCAACCTTTCCTCTTCTTCGATGGCTATGAATTAGAGGACCCCTTAGGCGAACAACCAGAGATTTTTGAAGAGCCTATAGGGGAAGAAGAAGAAACCATTCCAACTAACATTAAGGCTGAAAATAGAAATGAAAGAGGAGATAGGGAAAGAATCAAGGGTGCTTTTCCCATCAGAGAAACTAATGGGGATGCCAACATGAAAAACATAAGCCCCTCTTCTCTTCCTCGCTTCCATGGCTTGACCGTAGAAGATCCAGATACTTTTTTTGTTCGAATTTGCTGTCATATACGGAACTTATGATTACACCTCTGATGATTAGAAGTTGAAATTGTTCCGATCCACTCTCAAGGATGCATCCCTACACTGGTTCATGGGTTTACTTGGGGATAGTATCACCACCTGGGCTTAGAGGCAACAAGCTTTCAATAACAATTATAGGGACTACTGTAGGTCCAAAGATACCAAAGAGGAAATTTTTAGAATGACCTTGGGACATGATGAGTCCTTAGGGGATTATGAAGAAAGATTTCAACTTATCTATAAAAGGGCCAGGTGCACACTTGATCCTGAGTCACTTAAGTTAGTCCTTCTTAAGGGGATCATGGAAGATCTCCTAGAAACCCTAAACCTGCTGTCAGGAGGGAACATCTACTAGCTACCCTATGAGGACATCAAGATTGTTTTTAAGAATCATTCTAGGGCAGCTAGGAAAAGGGGTAGGATTAGTCAAATAATGGCCAGCTCATCCTCTTCCAACACATCTATAAAAAGTGAAACTGGGAACATCTTGGAAGATTTTAAGAGTGAAATGTTGCAAACCCTTGCCCTGTAGATGGACACTATTCAAATCAAGAGGAAGCAAAGAGAGCATTAGCCATCTTCTTCCCTAGATGCACAAGGAGGCACCCTAGGAATGAATGTCTGTTGAACCTTATAGAAATCTGCTCAGTCTATGAGGAAAACCACTCTACAGACAAGTGCCCTTCTCTGCCTGGAATAAAAGTTGTGTGTCAAGGAACTGAAGGGGTGATTGAACAACTCTGCTACATAAATCAAAGGAGGCCTCATGGGTCCTCGACCATACCAACAGGGCATGCAAGGGTCATCATATCCATATTACAACCCTAATCAAAACAAATCCATTCCCTCTTGGTGCCCCCTTGTCCATCCCTCCTGGTCCACACCTTCTCCCTGGTCTTTTGCACCTCAATACCATTCCCAGCCAACCAACCAGCCATTTCAACCATATAATCCTCCACAACCTCAATGGAATGCACCACCCTAAGGGTGGAGGCCCCCATACAACAACGTTCCAACTTTATTGCCTTTACCTCCATCTCAACCACACCTTTTACACCCTGCTCCACCTAAACAACCTCAGATGCATGCCCAAACAAACCCAAACCCGAAAAATAGACAGGCACAACAGGTCTACAATGGAGAGACATCCTACCCTGCTTATGCTGTGGAAATTCATGAAATCAACCTTAGGTATGGGAGAGTGCTCCTAGATAACCAACCTCCATATCCACCTAGGGAGAGTGAGGAGGAAAGAGAGGAAAGTATGCCTAAAGTAAATCCACCACCCTTTCCTGAAATATTAACCCATCTAGTCCAGCATACCCGAGAAGAGAATGAACTTCTGGGTGAGTTGAAAAATCTGTGTGTCAAAATCCCACTTCTCCAAGATATTAAAGATGTACCCATTTACAACAAGCTCATTAAGGAGAAGTTTTTCAAACATCTAGGAAGGCGAAAAAGAGACAACCCTACCATTAATGTCATTGGACAACTGTCTGACTTAATGCTGGCGCAGGTAATGTCCCCAAAGTATTTAGACCCTCGAAGCCCTATAGTAGATGTACACATCAATGAAACCATTGTCCCCCATACTTTGATTAATATTGGGGCTGCCATCAATGTAATGACTAAGGACACGATGCTCAAGCTGAATCTCCAGGGATCATTAAGAAAGACCACGACAGTCTTGCATCCACAGTATCCCCTGAGGGGATTGTTGAGGATGTGATCATCTCCATTGATTCCTAGGAATTCCCTGCAGAATTCCTAGTTCTCTAGCCTAAGACTAAATTTAATGGTTAACCTCTCATCCTTAGGAGGCCTTGGTTAGCCACTGTCGATGCCTACATAAGCTGGAGGGTTGGAAATATGACTATAAAAAATGGACATATATCCAAGCAGTTGGTCCTGTACCCTCTTTCTCAGCCATCTCTAGAACATGACTTACCTTTATGGCTAGAAGAATAGGAAGAAGATGAATTCCACTCCTCCCAAATCTATACCCTAGAAACTGCCATAGGAGGAGGGTAGTGTGATGAAGATGATTTGATTGAACACATCCTCCAAAATCCAACTCCCAACACCATGTCTCTAGAGGAAGTAATGAAGGAAACCAAGAACAACCATTGGGTTGATCTATGCTTAGTTGACTAAAACCCCACTTGTGTCAAGACAATAGAATTCAACCCTGAAAGAGCATTGAAAATCAACCCCTCTGTCTCCGTACACCAAGAAGAAGAGTTATGTAATATGCTAAGAGCACATTTAGATGCCTTTGCTTGGAATTACAAAGAAATGAAAGGAGTGCACCCCTCGGTGTGTACTCACCACATTTACATCACGGAAGGTTGCAAACCAGTCCGACAACCCCAAAGGAGAATGAATCCATCTCTCAAGGATATAGTCAAAGAATAGCTACATAAACTGTTGGATGCAATATTCATTTACCCTGTCTCAAATAGTGAGTGTGTGTTTCCTCTGGTGCTGGTTCCAAAGAAAAATGGAAAGTGGAGGATTTGTGTTGATTACAGAGAGCTAAACAAAGCAAAAAAGAAGGACCATTTTCCTCTACCTTTCATTGACCAAGTGTTAGATGGTCTAGCAAGGAAGAAATTCTTCTCTTTCTTAGATGGGTTCAATGGGTACAATCAAATCCAAATCAACCGAGAGGACCAGGATAAAACTACCTTCACCTATCCTTGGGGTAATT
Organism: Pinus tabuliformis; assembly: GCA_031772625.1. Lineage (NCBI taxonomy): Eukaryota > Viridiplantae > Streptophyta > Pinopsida > Pinales > Pinaceae > Pinus > Pinus tabuliformis. Next base: position 340,598,552 of record CM062807.1, on the reverse strand, counting down.
TCACTTATAGGGTCCTCCCTTTTGGTCTATGTAATGCCCCTGCCACTTTCCAGAGTGCAGTCCTGAGTATCTTTGTAGAGCTAGTCCATGATGCAGTAGAAATTTATATGGATGACTTCACACCCTATGGGTGTGATTTCCAGGAGGCTCTCTCTAACCTAGGTAAGGTGCTGAACAAATGCATTGAAATGAAATTATCCCTTAGTCCTAAAAAATGTGAGTTCTTGATGACTGCAGGTACTATTCTAGGTCACTCAATATTCCAGGAAACACTGCAGTTAGACCTAAATAAGATAGCCATCATCAAAAGGGTCTCGAATCCACGGAAATAGAGGGAGGTCAGAAGCTTTTTAGGTTTAGCTAGATACTATAGGAGATTTATAAAATATTTCAGCAAGTTAGCTTCTCCCTTATTTGGGTTATTGGCCAAAGACTGAATTTTTATGGTCAGAAAGTTGCCAAGAAGACCTGGACACCCTAAAGGACAAGTTGACTACTGCACCTATTCTTCGAGGCCCAAATTGAGCTCTTCCATTTCATATTCACGTCGATGCCTCTCACAAAGCTATAGGAGCAGCTCTAGGTCAGATAGATGAAAAACTGCCTTATGCCATCTACTTCATCAGTAAGAATCTGTCAAAAGCTGAGCTAAACTACACAGTGACTGGAAAATAGCTCCTAGCTGTTGTGCATTCATTGAATAAATTTTGACATTACATTACTGGTTACCAAACATTTGTACATATCGACCATGCTACAATTAAATACTTGATGAATAAACCTGATGTAAATGCTTGGATTATTAGATGGTTACTTTTATTGCAACAATTTGATTTAACTATTATTGATAAGCCTGGCAAGGAGAATGTAGTTGCATATTTTTTTTATCCAGATTGACCTTGCCTATAGGGGATTAAGGAATGGTTGATGATCGGTTACCAAATGAACATTTATTTGCTATTTTAGTTCTCTCTCCATGGTTTGCTGACATAGAAAACTATTTGGTATCTACATAGTTTCCTCCAAATTTGTCCTCCAAGGAAAAAAGCATAATCATAAGGAAAAGCGCCCGATTCACTTGGATTGGGGGAAATCTCTTCAAGCTAGGTCTGGATGAAATTCTAAGAAGATGTGTCAGGGAGGAGGAAGTCCTCGACATCCTTCTAACCTGTCATGATGGGACTTGTGGAGGTCACATTGCAGCCAAAAGAACAACATTCAAGGTACTGCAAGCTGGTTATTACTGGCTCACTCTTCACCAAGATGTAAGGAGGTATACCAACCGGTGTGGTTGGTGCCAAAGGATGGGGAAATCTACCCCAAGGGATGATATGCCTCAACAACCTCAAGTGACTTTCAATCCATTTGACAAGTGGGCATGGATTTCATCGAGCCCATTGACCCTCCATCCAGAAATAAGCAGTACATCATTGTGTGCACTGACTACTTAACAAAATGGGTTGAAGCCAAAGCCATCAAAGTAGAAACATAAGAAAATGTGGTTGAATTCTTAAGGAAGAATGTGTTTTATAAGTTTGGGTACCCTAAAGATTTGGTTACTGATCAAGGCAGTCAATTTGCATCTCACATGATAGAAAATCTATGAAGCCAACACAAGATCATGCACAAAACAATCCACCCCTTACCACATACAGGCTAATGGGCAAGTGGAAGTAACCAACTGAGCATTGGAAGGCATTCTGACCAAGGTGATTAGCAGCAGCAGAAAAGATTGGGCATACATATTAGTTAAGGCCACTTGGGCCTACAATACCACTTGGAAGACCACCACTCGCTTCACTCCTTATGAGTTGGCCTATGGGAATAAAGCGTTGGTGTCCATTGAATTTGAATACAACACCTTAAGGGTGGTAGCACAACTGGATCTAGATATCACAAGGGTAAAACAAGAAAGATTGCTCCAGCTGAATGGGTTAGATGAATTTAGGATGCAGGCCCTCCTTCACATAGAAGTGACTCAAGTTCAAAGGAAAATATGGCATGACAAAAATATAAAGGATAAACAGTTTCAAGAAGGCGATTGGGCTTTGCTGTATGATTCCCGGTACAAAGATTCAAAGGAAATTTAAGGACTATATGGTTAGGGCCTTATGTAATAGAAAAGTGTCATGATAATGGTGTTGTCTAAATAAGAACAATTGATCCAAAGGCTATCCCTTTGCTTGTCAATGGGTACAGATTAAAAATATACAAAAATCCTTTTTCAAAGTAGGAATTCATCAACTTCATCAACAATACAGTGATGGTGGTCGAGCAAGTCTAAGCTTCCACCCCACCAAGTCCCTTAAAAAAAAAAAAAGAGAGAGACTCAGGTGAAAACCTCCATGAGGCACTTGAGTACCACTGTTGGATTGAAAACCTCTTGAGGCGGCCCAAGAGTGTTCAAAAAAAAGAAAAGAATAAAATATCTCTAGGTGAAAACATCTTTTGAGCCACCAAGGGCAGCTAACTAGGATGAAAACCTCCTTGGGGGCAGACTAGTTGTTTTTCAAAAAAAAAGGAGAAAAGAGAAAAATATACAAAGATGACAATTTTGTTTTGCACGTATGCAAGAGGAAGAGAAGCAAAACATGTAGAGGACAACAAGACCTAAAAAATGCTTGTTTTACTTCACCCATATCATATCCTCCATTATCCCTCTACTCGAGTATCCTCTGTACTCCACTCTAGACCATTTCAAACAGTTCTGTGTTTTCTACAGGATTCCCTATAATACTACAAGAGTTTCCGTAGAAATTATAGGAGGTCTTGAAAAGCACAAGAAAATCAGTCCAATGGCAAGGTGGTGACACAAGCCCGTGTTTGAATGTGAAAAAACCATTTACCTGAAATAATAATAGTAATAATAATAATAATAAAATTAAATAATTAAATAAAGAGACTTAGGTGAAAACCTCCATGAGGCACCTGAGTACCACTGTTGGTTTGAAAAGCTCTTGAGGCAGCCCAAGAGTGCTAAAAAAAAATATCTATAGGTGAAAACCTCTTTTGAGCCACCAAGGGCAGTCAACTAGGATGAAAATCTCCTTGGGGGCAGATTAGTTGTTTTTCAAAAAAAAAAAGGAGAAAAGAAGAAAAATATACAAAGATGACAATTTTGTTTTGCAAGTATGTAAGAGGAAGAGAAGCACAACATGTAGAGGAAAACATGACCTAAAAAAGACATGTTTTACTTCACCCATATCATATCCTCCATTATCCCCCTACTCCAGTGTCCTCTATAGTCCACTTCAGATCATTTCAAACAGTTCTGTGTTTTCTACAGGATTCCCTGTAATACTACAGGAGTTTCCGTAGAAATTACAGGAGGTCTTGAAAAACACAAGAAAATCAGTCCAATGGCAAGGTGGTGACACAAGCCTATGTTTGAATGTGAAAAAACCATTTACCTAAAAAAAATTAATAATAATAATAAATAAAGAGACTCAGGTGAAAACCTCCATGAGGCACCTGAGTACCACTGTTGGGTTGAAAACCTCTTGAGGCAGCCCAAGAGTGTTAAAAAAGAAGAAGAATAAAAGGTCTCTAGGTGAAAACCTCTTTTGAGCCAGCAAGGGAAGCCAACTAGGATGAAAGCCTCCTTGGGGGCAGAGTAGTTGTTTTTAAAAAAGAAGAAGGAGAAGATCGAAAAATATACAAAGATGTCAATTCTGTTTTGCAGGTATTCAAGCAGAAGAGAAGCAGAACATGTAGAGGACAAAAAGACCTAAAAAAGACATGTTTTACTTCACCCATATCATATCCTCCATTATCCCCCTACTCCAGTATCCTCTATACTCCACTCCAGATCATTTCAAATAGTTCTGTGTTTTCTACAAGATTCCCTGTAATACTACAGGAGTTTCCGTAGAAATTACAAGAGGTCTTGAAAAACACAAGAAAAGCAGTCCAATGGCAAGGTGGTGACACAAGCATGTGTTTGAATGTGAAATAACCATTTACCTCACCACACCACAACCAATACCTTTCATGACCATGTCGGCCCTGTATCCATTAAAGAAATCAAGTTCAATTTATTTTTTATAAAAAAAGAGAAAAGAAAAAAGAGAGAAAAAGGAAAGAGGAGGCATACCAAGAGCAACATCCCTCACCTGCCGTTCCATAACCCCATTCTCTACTCATTTTAACACCCCTTCTACTTCAAAGCTGAGGAAAAATGTGAGAATTTATGGGAAAGGCAGCTACAGGACATCTTGTAGACATCCTATAGAAAATCTTGTAGCACACTATCCCACAAAAAAGACCACAAAATTTGCATCCATCTTCAGCACAGGGACTACAAGGATAAGAAATATCCTCCAGAGCTCAGCAACAACAAGAATATCATAAGAAACAAGGTCCAACACCTGTACATCATCAAAAGGAACAAGGCATCAAAAAACGAAATATACAGTGAAAATATGTAGCTCGAAAAGAACAACAAAGTAGCACCACGCTCCAGCATGCATCATCAATGAATCAAAGGACCCATAGGTATGTCATCTTACCAATACTCTCTCATAAGTACGATATGATCAAAACTATAGGAATAATGCGAGAGTTTATTTTATAAGAGAAGGTGGCCAGTTAACTTGGCTACCCTCAGTCAGATAACAAGAAGAAAAGGGTTAGACCACTACACACCTAGCAAGGTCAAATCAAAGGAAAAAAGGGAATGAATCTAAAAATGGTTAAGTTACGACATATAATAGTGGGAGATGATTACAAGGTGGGGTGAAATGATGGACTGGTAGTGGGACCAACGGTCCAAAAGAAGGTGCTTGTACTCAGCCAGCCAACACGATCATCCATAAATAGAAATAAAACAGTGACTCTCTTACAAGAAAGACAGAGGCAACTTCGAAAAAATAAATAAATAATAATTAATAATAAATAAATAAATAATAAATAATAATAATAATAATAATAATAAATAAATGAATAAATAAATAAAGAGACTCAGGTGAAAACCTCCATGAGGCACCTAAGCGCCACTGTTGGGTTGAAAACCTCTTGAGGAGGCCCAAGAGTGTTAAAAAAAAGGAAAGGAATAAAAGATCTCCAGGTGAAAACCTCTTTTGAGCCACCCAGGGCAGCCAACTAGGATGAAAACCTCCTTGGGGGCAGACTAGTTGTTTTTCAAAAAAAAAAGGAGAAAAGAGAAAAATATACAAAGATGATAATTTTGTTTTGCAGGTATGCAAGAGGAAGAGAAGCACAACATGTAGAAGACAACATGACCTAAAAAAGACATGTTTTACATCACCCATATCATATCCTCCATTATCCCCCTACTCGAGTATCCTCTACACTCCACTCCAAATCATTTCAAACCGTTTTGTGTTTTCTACATGATTCCCTGTAATACTACAGGAGTTTTCGTAGAAATTACAGGGGGTCTTTAAAAACACAAGAAAAGAAGTCCAATGGCAAGGTGGTGACACAAACCTGTGTTTGAATTTGAAATAACCATTTACCTCACCACACCACAGCCAATACCTTTCATGACCATGTCGCCCCTGTATCCATCAAAGAAATCAAGTTCAATTTATTTATTTATTTTATTTTATTTTTTATTATTTATTTTATTTTATTTTATTTTTTAAATTATATATATATATATATATATATTTTAAAAAAAAAAAAAGAGAAAAGAAAAAAGAGAGAAAAAGGAAAGAGGAGGCATACCAAGAGCAACATCCCTCACCTGCCATTCCATAATCCCATTCTCCACTCATTTCAACACCCCTTCTACTTCAAAGTTGAGGAAAAATGTGAGAGTGTATGGGAAAGGCAGCTACAGGACATCTTGTAGACATCCTGTAGAAAATCTTGTAGTAGCCTATCCCACAAAAAAACCGCAGAATCTGCAGCCATCTTCAGCACAAAGACTACAAGGATGAGAAATGTCCTCTAGAGTTCAGTAATAGCAAGAAGATCATAAGAAACAAGGTTGAACACTTGTACATCATCAAAAGGAACAAGGCATCAGAAAACGAAATATACAGTGAAAATATGCAGCTCGAAAAGAACAACAAATTAGCACCACGCTCCAACATGCATCATCATTGAATCAAAGGACCCACATGTATGTCATCTTACCAATACTCTCTCATATGTACAATATGATCAAAACTATAGGAATAATGGGGGAGTTGATTTTATAAGTGAAGGTGGCCAGTTAACTTGGCTACCCTTAGTCAGATAATGAGAAGAAAAGGGTTAGATCACTACACATGTGGCAAGGTCAGATCAAAGGGAAAGAGGGAATGAATCCAAAAATGGTTAAGTTACGGCATATAAGAGTGGGATATGATTACGAGGCAGGGTGAAATGATGGACTGGTAGTGGGACCAACGGTCCAAAAGAGGGTTCTCGTACTCTACCAGCCAGCATACCACCCAACACGATCATCCATAAATAAAAATAAAACATTGACTTCGATCCAAGAAAGGCAGAGGCAACTTCGAAAAAAAATAAAAAATAAATAATAATAATAATAATAAAATTAAATAAATAAATAAAGAGACTCAGGTGAAAACCTCCATGAGGCACCTGAGTACCACTGTTGGGTTGAAAACCTCTTGAGGTGGCCCAAGAGTGTTCAAAAAAAAAGAAAAAAGATCTCTAGGTGAAAACCACTTTTGAGCCACCCAGGGCAGCGAACTAGGATGAAAACCTCCTTGGGGGTAGACTAGTTGTTTTTCAAAATAAAAAAGGAGAAAAGAGAAAAATATACAAAGATGACAATTTTGTTTTGCAAGTATGCAAGAGGAAGAGAAGCACAACATGTAAAGGACAACAAGACCTAAAAAATACATGTTTTACGTTCACCCATATCATATCCTCCATTATCCCCCTACTCCAATATCCATTATACTCCACTCCAAATCATTTCAAATAGTTCTATGTTTTCTACAGGATTCCCTATAATATTTCAGGAGTTTCTGTAGAAATTACAGGAGGTCTTGAAAAGCACAAGAAAAGAATTTCAATGGCAAGGAGGTGACATAACCCTATGTTTGAATGTGAAAAAATCATTTACCTCACCAAACCACAACCAATACCTTTCATGACCATGTCGCCCCTGTATCCATCAAAGAAACCAAGTTCAATTTTTTTTTTTTTTTTTTTTTTTTTTTTTTTTTTTTTTTTTTATATATAAAAAAAAAGAGAGAAAAAAGAATGAGGAGGCATACAAAGAGCAACATCCCTCACTTGCCATTCCATAACCCCATTCTCCACTCATTTCAACACCCCTTCTACTTCGAAGCTGAGGAAAAATGCGAGAGTTTATGGGAAAGGCAGCTACACGACATCTTATACACATCCTGCAGAAAATCTTTTAGTAGCCTATCCCACAAAAAAGTCCACAGAATCTGTAGCCATCTTCAGCATAGGGTCTACAAGGATGAGAAATCTCCTCCAGAGCTCAACAACAACAAGAAGATCATAAGAAACAAGGTCCAACACCTGTACATCATCAAAAGGAACAAGGCATCAGAAAATGAAATATACAGTGAAAATATGCAACTCAAAAAGAACAACAAATTAGCACAATGCTTCAGCATGCATCATCAACGAATCAAAGGACCCACAGGTATGTCATCTTACCAATACTCTTTCATAAGTATGATATGATCAAAACTATAGGAATAATGTGAGAGTTGATTTTATAAGTGAAGGTGGCCAGTTAACTTGGCTACGCTCGGTTAGATAACGAGAAGAAAAGGGTTAGACCACTACACACGTGGCAAGGTCAAATCAAAGGAAAAAAGGGGATGAATCCAAAAATTGTTAAGTTACGACATATAAGAGTGGGATATGATTACGAGGCAGGGTGAAATGATGGATTGGTAGTGGGACCAACGGTCCAAAAGAAGGTGCTCGTACTCGGCCAGCCAACACACCACCCAACATGATCATCCATAAATAGAAATAAAACAATGACTCCGATACAAGAAAGGAAGAGGCAACTTCAAAAAATAAAAATAAAAAAAAAATTAATAATAATAATAATAATAATAATAATAATAATGAAATGAAAGAAATAAATAAAGAGGTTCAGGTGAAAACCTCCATGAGGCACCTGAGTACTACTGTTGGGTTGAAAACCTCTGGAGGCGGCCCAAGAGTGTTAAAAAAAGAAGAAGAATAAAGATCTCTAGGTGAAAACCTCTTTTGAGCCACCAAGGGAAGCCAACTAGGATGAAAACCTCGTTGGGGGCAGACTAGTTGTTTTTCAAAAAAAATAAAGGAGAAAAGACAAAAATATACAAAGATGACAATTTTGTTTTGCAGGTATGCAAGAGGAAGAGAAGCACAACATGTAGAGGACAACATGACTTAAAAAAGAAATGTTTTACTTCACCCATATCATATCCTCCATTATCCCCCTACTCCAGTATCCTCTATACTCCACTCCAAATCATTTCAAACAGTTCTGTGTTTTCTACAGGATTCCCTGTAATACTATAGGAATTTCCGTAGAAATTACAGGACGTCTTAAAAAACACAAGAAAAGAAGTCCAATGGCAAGGTGGTGACACAAGCCTGTGTTTGAATGTGAAAAAATCATTTACCTCACCAAAACACAACCAATACCTTTCATGACCATGTTGCCCCCGTATCCATAAAAGAAACCAAGTTCAATTTGTTTTTTTTTTTTTTTTACAAGAGAAATGGAAAAGGAATGAGGAGTCATACAAAGAGCAACATCCCTCACCTTCCATTCCATAGCCCCATTCTCCACTCATTTCAACACCCCTTCTACTTTGAAGCTGAGGAAAAATGCGAGAGTTTATGGGAAAGGCAGTTAGAGGACATCTTGTAGACATCCTGTAGAAAATCTTGTGGTAGCCTATCCAAAAAAAAATACCATAGAATCTGCAGCCATCTTCAACATAGGGACTACAAGGATGAGAAATCTTCTCCAGAGCTCAGAAACAAGAAGAATATCATAAGAAACAAGGTCCAACACCTGTACATCATCAAAAGGAACAAGGCATCAGAAAATGAAATATACAGTGAAAATATGCAGCTCGAAAAGAACAACAAATTAGCACAACGTTCCAACATGCATCATCAACAAATCAAAGGACCCACAGGTATGTCATCTTACCAATACTTTCTCATAAGTACGATATGATCAAAACTACAAGAATAATGCGGGAGTTGATTTTAAAAGTGAAGGTGGCCAGTTAACTTGGCTACGCTCGGTTAGATAACGAGAAGAAAAGGATTGACCACTACACATGTGGCAAGGTCAAATCAAAGGAAAAAAGGGAATGAATCCAAAAATGGTTATGTTACGGCATATAAGAGTGGGAGATGATTATGAGGCAGGGTGAAATGATGGACTGGTAGTGGGACCAACGATCCAAAAGAAGGTGCTCGTACTTGGCCAGCCAACACACCATCCAACACGATCATCCATATGTAGAAATAAAACACTGACTCTGATACAAGAAAGACAGAGGCAACTTCGAAAAAAATAAATAAAAAATAATAATTAATAATAATAATAATAGTAATAAAATTGAATAAATAAATAAAGAGACTCAGGCGAAAACTTCCATGAGGCACCTAAGTACCACTGTTGGGTTGAAAACCTCTTGAGGCGGCCCAAGAGTGTTAAAAAAAGAAGAAGAATAAAAGATCTCTAGGTGAAAGCCTCTTTTGAGCCACCCAGGGTAGCCAACTAGGATGAAAACCTCCTTGGGGCAGACTAGTTGTTTTTCAAAAAAAAAGGAGAAAAGAGAAAAATATACAAAGATGACAATTTTGTTTTGCAGGTATGCAAGAGGAAGAGAAGCATAACATGTAGAAGACAACATGACCTAAAAAAGACATGTTTTACATCACCCATATCATATCCTCCATTATCCCCCTACTCCAGTATCCTCTACACTCCACTCCAAATAATTTCAAACCGTTCTGTGTTTTCTACATGATTCCCTGTAATACTACAGGAGTTTCCGTAGAAATTACAAGAGGTCTTGAAAACACAAGAAAAGCAGTCCAACGACAAGGTGGTGACACAAGCATGTGTTTGAATGTGAAAAAACCATTTACCTCACCACACCACAATCAATACCTTTCATGACCATGTCGCCCCTGTATCCATCAAAGAAATCAAGTTCAATTTTTATTTTTTTTATAAAAAGAGAAAAGAAAAAAGAGAGAAAAAGGAAAGAGGAGGCATACCAAGAGCAACATCCCTCACCTGCCATTCCATAACCCCATTCTCCACTCATTTCAACACCCCTTCTACTTCAAAGCTGAGGAAAAATGTGAGAGTTTATGGGAAAGGCAGCTACAGGACATCTTGTAGACATCCTGTAGAAAATCTTGTAGCAGCCTATCCCACAAAAGAGACCATAGAATCTGCAACCATCTTCAGCACAGGGACTACAAGGATGAGAAATCTCCTCTAGAGCTCAGCAGGAGCAAGAAGATCATAAGAAACAAGGTCCAACACCTGTACATCATCAAAAGGAACAAGGCATCAGAAAATGAAACATACAGTGAAAATATGCAGCTCGAAATAAACAACAAATTAGCACCACGCTCCAGCATGCATCATCAATGAATCAAAGGACCCACAAGTATGTCATGTTACCAATACTCTCTCATAAGTACGATATGATCAACACTATAGGAATAATACGAGAGTTGATTGTATAATTGAAGGTGGCTAGTTAACTTGGCTACCCTTGGTCAGATAACAAGAAGAAAAGGGTTAGACCACTACACATGTGGCAAGGTCAAATCAAAGGAAAAAAGGGAATGAATCCAAAAATGGTTAAGTTATGGCATATAAGAGTGGGAGATGATTACGAGGTAGGGTGAAATGATGGACTAGTAGTGGGACCAATGGTCCAAAAGAAGGTGCTCGTACTCAGCCAGCCAACACACCACCCAACACGATCACCCATAAATATAAATAAAACATTGACTTTGATACAAGAAAGGTAGAGGAAACTTCGAGGATTCATCGAATGAAGAAGTTACTCTCGACATTCCTGAAATAGAACCTACAGGAAAGAGTCAACATCTACAACAAGAAGGAAACCTACAGGATACAGGGAGATTAGCTTACAGAGCTATCAGTGGACACTAAAGGCAATCGAATGAAGGGTTATCATCACCAAAACATAGAAAAGTGAGGTAGGTTCCATACCTTCCATATTTTCCATTTAAAAAGAAGAAATCCTCAATTCGATTATGAATTCATAGTGCATATAAGGATAGAAAGATTTCATTGCATGTCAATTAATGTTAAACTCCAACACTTCCTCACCCACCAAAAGTCTTGAACTGTATCAATCCAAACCTCAAAAATTAAAAGGGAAATATGACGGGAGGTTTCAATAAAAGAGAACCCACCAACACAACAAGAATCCACCAACATCCTCCTATGGCGGAATTTTTTACAAGGCATCAATGGATGGGGTTCTTTGAGAGGATGAGAGGATACGATGATGATGTGGCCAGAGAATTTACCTTGTCACTCATACCCCTCACTAGAGCCAGTGCCACTATTGTAGTGAAGGGTTTATCAGTAGAAATTACCCCTGAGGTTATAAGCAGGATAACTACACTCCCCCTAGGGTTACAATGGAGAAAATAGGACAAGACTAACAACACTCTTGCAAAGAAAAGTTTCTTTTTGGAAGGAGAAGAACCAATTGAAGACAAAAATGGGGTTAGAAGGGAGAGCATTCCATACCCTTGGAATGAAGTCAGTTACCACATCATCAAATATATTTCATGTGCAGGGAGATACTATTTAGTTTATGGATACCACTTCAAACTCCTCCAAGAACTGAGATTTGGAGAGAACACACCTCCTCATAACAGAGTAAGCATACCCTATTTTCTGTTACAATCCATGATAAACATGAGCATCAATGTGCAAGATGGAAAACATCAATAACTTGCCCATCATGGGTTGATTAAACTCATCCTTGAATATGCTCTACACAACTTAAGAATCCCTATTGCATGGACAACCTTTGCAGACAGATAGGAAGAGGAGAATTTCAAGTCACTGAGTATGACCGAAGCCCTACTTCTAGTGAGGGAGAAGAAGAAACATAGGATGTTAAAGAAGAAACAAAGGAGGAAAATGAAGAAGAAATAGAGGAGGAAACAAAAAAAGAAACAGATGATAAGAATGAAGAAATAGAGGATTAGACAAAAGAGGGAAAAGGAGGCAAAGAAGAGGATGAAAAAGGAAGTGGAAAAGAGGATGAAGGGTAGAAGGATGAACTTAATTCTTCAACTCAAAGCAGGGAAGAAGAAGAATCACCAAGAGTGTCTCTAGAGCCTACAGAGAAAGAGGCAACAACTGCTCTAACTTCCCTAAGTACACCTATCAAATCAAAGGGAAAGAGACAAAGACAAACCCCACTTTACTTCAGGACAAGAAAGAGCACCAGGATTAGACAAGGGTGACCTCAAACCCCTACAAAAACACCAATTGTCATAGAGGACTCACCAAAACAAAAAGAGAAAGTAGTTCTTGTAGGGAAAAAGGAAGGAGAAGGAACATCCAAATAAGCTTCTCCCAAGTCTCCAATCACCTATGTTAGGAGGCCTCTCACCAGGTCAGCCTCAACAAAAGGAAAAGGTCTCCTACAGGAGACATAGTCAGACCTACATGAAGTAGAGGAAATCCCACAAGAAACCCTGCCAAACCTCCAGGAAACACATAAAAGAGACCAGGAAGGAATTACTCAAGAAGAAACAGAGGAAGAGGCCCAGGAACTAAAGGAACCTAGCCCACAACCAAACCTCAGCTCCTACTACAGGTTCATTGAAGGAGGTAGGGTGATACCATAGAAGTTTGCCATTCCTCTATTCTTTGAACTTGAAAAAGAGAGGGCAAGGACACATAGGTGGATGCAAATTGCTAAATCAAAAGGGGTAGAGGATGTAGGCCACATGGAAGAGAAATTGCAGGAAATGGGCAGAGAACTAAGTAGCATGAGAGATAGAGAAGCAATAATGAAATCTCAGTTAGAGGTTGAGAACACATGGCTAAGGAAGCAACTACAAGAAAAGGAAGGCCAATTGGAAACTATGGCCAGCTTATCCATGGAGGCAATCCAGTGCAGGATGCCAACAAAGTCATATGCCTTATACCTCAAGGAGAAATGGCTACGATTCCAGATAAAGACCCTAGCACAAAGAGGAACTATGTCTTTCCAAGATTATAGATAATTTATTGACCTCTGTGATCAAAGGACCCTGGAGGATAGAGAAAATATATCTGAGTTCTACCTACACAATTTAAATTTGACATATTTAAATGTGTGGGGCCCAAATCCAAAGCTAGGGGACTTACAATTAATGGCCTTGGCATCTTGGATGAATCATGAGGAGGAAAGAGCTATAGAGATGAAAAAGGTATTGGCAAAAGAAGAGGCAAAACCCCTTATGATTAGATCAGAACAGTATAATTCAATGGCTATCATCAACACTCACAACCTCATTGAAAATGATCCAAAGCTTGCACCAAGGTACCTTATTGTACAAGAACAGACAATCACACACTTTGAAGACATGCTAATATTTCTAGGAGATGACAACCAACAAGCTTGCCAAAGGAGATGGAACACCTTACCTTACAGCCTAAAAATCAGAGAATATCATTCTCCTGACAAAATGAGGGAGGCACTAAATAGAACCCCAATGTATAAGCAAGCATTAAAAATACTCAAAGTCAATTAGATTGGCTTGAGGCCCAGTCCACCATTGCTTTTAGGAATTTTGGAAGGAAGAAATAAGAAGAAGAAAGAAAGCATTGGGAGGATATAGAGAAGAATGTAGGGTTCTATTCACAAGAGGAAGAGACTACAACAGAAGCATGGGATGTCAGGGAAGCCACCAAAGCAATGAAGGACATGGACATAGATTGAGTTTCTCAGAGGATGAGCAACACTTTCAGTAGGGGGTGATGATGAGGCTCATCAATGGGTAAAATATATGGACCTTAGTGCACCTCCAACTTACTAAAATCAACTCTTCTCATAATTCTTTACATATTTTAATTATTTTTTGCTTGATGAGATGAGTAAAATTAAGATGTCATGTCTAGTGGTCTAATGAGAATTCATTGCAGGTTTTTGGAGAAAATTATGGCTAATTAGGATGCAGGAACTCGAATGAGACAAGCAGGAAAGTTTATAGGAGATAGGATATCCCTCCTTAAGTCCTCGCTCGCTCGAAGATCCCTCAATCAAATCACACCAGCTCAGAGTTGCAAGCAGCCAAGTCATGAGGACCATTGGCAACCAAGCCAGTGACAGATAAGAATCAGTTAATCCCAAGATTGGGAGCCAAGCCTCCCTAGATTTAAGGAAGCTTTTGGAAAGTTTAGATGTATAAATAAAGAGGCCTAGATCCTCATTAGGATTCATATTTTTTGTGCAAGATAGCTAAGCAGTTTTCGAGTTGAAGGATTGTGACCAAACATTTTGATGTATTTTTGATATGTTAATGAAAATGAGCAGCATTCCCTTGATCCAACACTGAGTTGACTCAGAGGGCTGAAGCTCTTGGGTTAGGGCCCAACCCTTGCAGCAGAGGTTCCTCTTACTGTATATGTATGCTTAGGTTATCTCATAGTTAGTTGTTAAACTGAATTTGGTGTTGTTAATTTGCAAGTATTGGTAGATTTGATTAGTTTGCTTCCATTTGTGAATAGCTTTAACAATAGCATTATAGGGATAAGAAAATATTCAAAAAAGGTTGATAACAGGTGGATCTTACCTCACTCCTCCCTTCCTAGGACCATGGCTTGAGGAACAATTCCCATTCAACCCAAAAAAGACAGAATTCTGGTTTCTTATGAAATTTAGGGTTTTTTTTGCTAATTAGGTCATCATCTTTCAGTTTTAGAAGATAGGTTGCAATTGAAATTTCTGATATCTTAGGTCTTGTATTGGATTTCATGTTGCTTTCATAATGGTTTCAAGCATTCCCATGCATAAACTTGGCAAATGAATGATGAAAATTCTGTTTTCTTCTATTTTAGTAACCCTTCTTGTTTTGAGATGAATTTATGGACAAATGCCAATAATGATGTGTATGTTGTAGGAGTTTCTATATTGCAGGAAGACCTCATATCATTAACCTCAGCCTAACCATATCCACCCATGATCGCCAAAAGCCACTAAGTTCTCAATTTGGATTCTCGTTTTACAAGGAAAACTTGCCATGCTTCTTGAGAAAATCCAACCATCGTAAAGCTTTGGTTTGAGTTATGAGTGAGTGCCTACCACTCCCTTGCCTTATTTCCTCCTTACTCACCTTCTCCAAGCTCCATACCACCTTTCAAACGACTCCCTATTCTTTCGACCTATTCCTGTAGGAAAATAGGGGATCCTGTAGGTGAACTAGGACATCCTGTAGGAAAACCTGTAGTGGCCTGTTTTGAGCCCAAATTGTGAAAAAAACATCACTAAAGCTAGGAGTAGACCCCTACTTGCCTCCCAAGCCATCTGAACCATTGCACTCATCTCCCTCCACACCTATCTCACCTTCCATGCAACCAAGAAGGATTAGCATTCACATTTTTACAAAAAG
This sequence comes from Pinus tabuliformis, assembly GCA_031772625.1. Classification (NCBI taxonomy): domain Eukaryota; kingdom Viridiplantae; phylum Streptophyta; class Pinopsida; order Pinales; family Pinaceae; genus Pinus; species Pinus tabuliformis. The sequence goes on along the minus strand of CM062807.1, from coordinate 340,582,958 downwards.
ATAAAAAGAAAAAGTATTTATATTCATTCATGCACACAACAGTTAAGTGCTTGTTTAGATCAGATTTCATGCTTAGGTTAGTTAAGAATTCACATGTGTTAAATTAGAATTCTTTTTGAAAGCAATGTATATTAACAAATAGCTAGATGAGTTATGTGTTTTGTAAGCATTTCTTTCAGTCTTTCATTACTGCAGTAAGTAGCATTTCAATTCTCTCAATTAGGGTAAAATTCTCCTCTCTTAATTGGTAATCATACTTCTTCTAATCAATAGAAGGTTGGTTTGAGAAAGCCTAATGGTCTATCGGCCCAGCTCAAGAGTGACAAAGAGTGGATCCATTGCATCTATTTGTGTGTGCAACACTGTCACCTCCAAGTTTGTACGAACCCCGGGTTGATGAAGTAAAGTTGGCAGCCTAGGAGTTGCAGCATCATTGCTGCAATACTGGTGCTCATCACCTGACATATTTTTCATGTTTAGAGAGTTTGAAAAAGAAGCAAAAAAATAAAACTCCAAATGTCCCTTTTCATAAATATTCTCTTGAACCTGAAGAGGTAGAAAACAATTTCCAAGAGAGCCTCTTAGCCATGTTCGACTAAGGTATTCCTTTTTCATACAATAGTCTATCTCAATCCGAAAAAGGGTTAAAATTATACTGAGTAGACGTCATGTCATTTAGTTTTATGAGTTCAAAACAAGTACTGGACAATCTTTTCATTTTTCGAGAGTAAGAAAAGAGCTTAAAGATGACTCCAAGGGGTCGCTTTTTTGTTTATATTTGACGAGTTCGAAAAAGTGATAAAAATAAAACTCTTTGAATTAGTCAAGATAAATCACCATCACCAAGAACATATGACCTGTCACTGCACAAGAAAACATACATTACCGATTTCGAGGATTTTTTTTTTAAATGAGTGAAATATGCCCTAATTTGGTAAGAATATGATTTAAAACCTATAAATAGGGCAAAAAGTAAGTTATTTTTACCATTTTACCAATTTGTAATTGTGAGAGCATTTTTACCTCATTTTACCTCGATTTCCAGGCCATCACGATCAATCCAGGACACCATTCGTCAAGTTGCTTATTGCAGGTAAGAGATATGTCTCTTCCCTTCATTTTGGTAGCCATTTCATGCATTTTCATCCATAGGATAGGCTGCAAGGAAGACTTGCAAAAAATTCATATCGTGGGTGACCAGCGTGGGTTTCACCCATTGAACTCACGCTGCTCACCCTGCAATCAATTAGGCCCTCGCACTGGCAGCGCGAGAAAACCCATAAACAGATGTGTTGGCGCTGAGGTGAAAATTTTAAAGTGAAATCTTCCATGTAAAATAGTTTATCTTGGATTTTCTCTCCATGGATGCTCATGAAATGTTGGTTTATTGATTTTTTGCAGGATAACTAGTCCAAAATGGTGATTGAATAGAAATAAAGGGGTCATGAAGCCGAAGACCATCGAGCTATGCAGGATCAATATTGTATTGATGCCCTACAAGCGTGTGGATTTTTCAAGTTCTTCATGATTCCTGGGATCAGATCAAAACTTGAGTTATTGCAACACCTGATCAGTTGGTGGGATGTAGATCGCCAACTGTTCATGTTCGGGGATCAAGAGCTCGAAATAAAGGTCGCTAACATTTATTTCATCACTAGGATATCCAGAAAGGGACAACGGGTGCAGTTGTCTGGATCACGTATTGGAGGAGAGAGCACAAATATTCTCATTGTGAGGCATTGTTAGAGGGCCAAGAAGACCAATAGTGGGAAAATTGACATAAAGACAATTACCAATTTCCCGCTGTGAACCATCCTACATACATGGCTCGAGTAGTTGGGGCACAAGTGTTGGATGAGGCAATAAAGTCTCATTTCCAGTATGCGATCGAGTGTCTGAATCCCATGGTTTTTAATTGGAGCGAAGGTTTTTTGGTGTGCATGAAGCACCAACTAACCAAGTGCAAGTCAAGGGATCTAAAAAAATTTGGTTTCGGATCTATTTTGGCAACGTTCATCCTGAAATGTGTGCCATTGTTCCATTATTAGTGGTTGGAAGTGGATCCAGTGACACCCAGAGATCCACAATTACTCAGATGGGGAGAGTTGATGCCTCGACATGGAGGCGACCAACATATGTCATTCCCTCCAACATTTTTTTGGATGGCTGCATCAACAGCTAATCATGCTTGATGATTGGGCGTATGTAGGCACATATTTTCGAGGAGATCCAGATCTTCCACTTCCTCCAGGGAGACAGTGGACCGCTACAGGTAAAAACTATATTTGAAGTTTTTATTGTTTTTTATATGTGTATTGAGATTTGACTTATGATGTTGTGCAGATGTTGGACTAGAGAGACATCCAGGGGTTTCTCCAATAGCCAGGCGAGTGGCATGCCAGATTGAGGAGGCTCCTCCTTATGAGGAGGGAGCAAATCCTATCGTATAAGTAGAGCGTAACCTAGAAGTTTTGACCAAGGGAATTCTAGAGTATGTCTCGATCGATGAGGTGCCATTACACTACCAGAGGCACATTGTAGATGTTTCCACCAGACTGCGTCAGATGTTGGGTTGAGTCATTACGATTTTCTCGTGCTATCATGAGCACCATGTGGGTGAATAGCCAACTCTAGTTTACTTTCTGCATTGTTATAGGCTTATAAAGCCATGTGTCTTGGAACACAAATTTTGTTATTTTGATGTAGCAAACTCTTTTGCAAACACACTATATATATATACACACACACACATGTTTTTCGGTTTACCATGTCTGATATGTGATGCTTTATGTTTTACAAGTTTCGCAAATGTCTATCTAACACAATGTTAGCCAATGCATCTGTTAATGTGTTCATGCATCTCAGAATGTGATGATAAGTAATAAAATAAAATTCTCATTCCAATAGATGAACTCACAAATACATTTTAAAAAATTGAGGGTTTCTAACTGAATATTGTCCACTAAGTTGTAGTACAATAAGCTGTGAATCAAGTTTTATGATTAACTCTCTAATGCCAAGAGCGATAGCTTTTGACAAAAGCTCGATGACTGCACTGTATTCGACAATGTTATTAGTTGTATGACCTAAACATATACCTTGTAAATTCACTAACTCACCATTAGGGTCATAGATTTCCCATGCAATGAAAGATAGATTTTGTGTACTATGACAAACACCATTAGCAAAACTGACGTAATGGTTGGATGACGTCTGCAAACCAAGTAGAACACGTGGTAAGCAGAAGAAAACATTTTCAAAAGAAAACTAACACACCAAAACTACACTCACACTAATGTACATAAGTATTTACATGAATAACACGTTAAAATTTTCAGATGGAGCCCATTTGTGGACTTGGGTAATCAATCAACAGAGAATAAAACTGAAGTTTCACTGTTGGCATGACGTGTAAGCATCAACTTGGCCAAATAGAGGAATAACACACATAAATGACAATTACCCCATGCCCCCCAGGTAAGTGAGGGTTACGAGTCATAGGATGAATACCCCATTGTGATAATGGGTGAATGGTAAAGACTCGGTGAGAACTCATAAAAGAAGCGAACAAAATATTAATCTTAGGGCGAGTTAAATATGCCCCCAGTTGAAATATTTTGACAATCTTAGGTTGGACTGAAATGTCAATGGGTAAGGTAGCAGTAATGTTCCTCGTGTTTCCCTCAGACAAAACTTCATGCACCAAAATGGGTATTTGAAGTAGATGGCTGAGTGTACGGGAAACAAAGGTGTCTAAACATTATAAAATATCTTTGAGACTCTGGAGAAACGAGGATTGATGATGAGCATCATTACTAGGAGTTTCTTTAAGAGACATAACCTCCGTTATACTCTCGTAAGTGGGAAATGTCTCATTCAAGGGATTCGGAGAACCCTAAGAACCAAGCCAAGGGGATTGTGAATATGCATCTAGATGCATACTAAGAGTAGTATGACTTTCAGAAGCGGCCTCTGAAACCAAAACAACAACTTGATAGGCTTGTTCTACTAAGATGAGAGGCATGACATCACCAAAAGAATCAACTTGATTGGGGGAAGGAACGATCCAAGGATCGTAAGAAGTGGAGATCATGTTGACAGAAGCGACGTTTGGAGGTGAGAGGGGAAAATTCCCATAAGAGCAAAGTCTTTGAAGAGACCCGCCCCAATGCTTTCTGTTAGGTCCCTAAACTACTATTGTAACCCCTTATTGTTATTAGTGAAATCCCCTTATTATATTGTTGTGCTCATGTAGTCCCCATATTGTTATTATTATGCCCCATAGAAGCCCACTATTGTTATTGTTCTGCCCTTACATTATTATTGTTATGTCAACTCTAACTACATTATGACCCCTTAGACTCCTATATATAGAAAGGAGGTTTTGTCATTTGTATCATCCAAGAATTGTTTATTTGTGTAATGTAAAGGAGGTTTCCCCCTCGAAGAGGCTGATTTCTAAGGCGTTGATCTATCTTTTCTATCTTTTTGTGAGCTGGTTTCATAACATTTGGTATCAGAGCTTTGGATTCTAGGATTTTGCTACTCCAAATAGGCCATCGTGGAATTTTCACTATAACCTTTTTTCTGCAACGTTTCAGAAGATAAAAAAAACCCATTTGAGAAGAAATCTTTTTTAACCTTGGGTCCAAATTTCATATCTTTTATCTCTATATTTTTGGATATATGATCTGAGGAAGTGAGGGTTTTTGCAAGCTCCAGAATTCCATCTCAAACAGGTCATTGTGGAATTTTTGCCATAAGTTGTTTCCTAAGAAGTTTTAGATTTTGAAATTAAAATCCATTTGATCTGAAAGCTTGGGGCAGCTCGGGCCTGAATTTCAGATTCCTCTTCGCTATATTTTCAGAGATACGGTCCAAGACATTTAGGGTTTTTGTAGGCCCCTGAATTACATCCCAAATAGGTGACCTTGGGAAAATCATCATAACTCTCTCTCGGAGCATCTGATTCAAATTTCATAAGAAGTGATAGAAAGAAGACAGATTGTAGTATGTTGGATATCAGTTTCAAAACCTAAGGTCGAAACAATGACACGTGGCATGTCGTACAAGTTCGCTATACTGAACCAGTCTATAAGTAGATCATCACGGGAGATTGGGAATAACTCTTTCGTCGAGAATCCCATTGAAATTAGAATTGCAGGGTTAGAAAGAGGACTCAAAGGGATATCACAGGCCAATATTTCAGAACTTAAGATTTGAAATTACAGAGTTACAGTTGTTTCAAGATCGAGCTCCTAAAATCAAGAAAAAGCAATATGATGAAGTTTGATGGCAAAGATCCGTAAATTGGATACTACAGATGGAGCAATATTTTGATCTACATGACGTGCAATTGTTAAAAAAGGTATGTATTGCATCTTTATATTTAGAACCAGATCAATTTTTATGGTATAAAGGGCTTTGTTCTCGTAAACCACTTGTCACATGGTCAATTTTCACGGAGGAAATGATAGCACATTATAAGGATACAAAGAATAACACCTTCTTTAGCCAACTGATAAATCTCAAACAAAAGGGTTCAATGGAAGAGCACATTGAGGAATTTTAAAAATTGAATATAAGGGTAAATGATATTCCAGAGAAGCAAAGGATTGATGTCTTCATAGGGACTTTAAAAGATAACATCCAAGATGAGGTTCGCCTTCGGGAACCTGATTCATTGGAGAAGGCATACATGTTGGCAAGAAAAGTGGAAAGAAAAATTATGGCAACAAGTAAGTCTACCCCTCACAACTATAAATATGGAAGTGTTGTTTCTCCTAGCCTTCCAAAACCTACAAGGTTGACACCACAACAATTGGAAGAAAAAGGAGCAAAAGGGCTTTGTTACAATTGTGATAGCAAATATATTAAAGGTCATAAGTGCACAGAGAAGATTTTTTTTACATAGATTGTGAATAGGAGGAAGAAAAGGATCAGGAAACATCAAAATAAGAGAATATACACCAAGAACCAACCCTGGAGAAAGAACAAATGAATCTGACCATTTCTTGTACTGTATTGGCAGGAATTACCACTCCTCAAACTCTCAAGATAGAAGGACATATCAAGAACAAGAAGGTTCAAGTAGTGAAATATCAGGAAAAAAAGATTTAAAAAACGTCAAAAGAAAAGCATACTCCCGAGGAACCAACCCTAGAGAAAGAAGAAATGAATCCGACCATATCTTGTAATGCATTGGCCGGAATTACCACTCCTAAAACTAAAAAGATAGAAGGACATATCAAGAAGAAAAAGGTAATAGTGTTGATTGATTCGGGTAGTACCCATAATTTTATTCATTGTAAGATAGCCAAGGAATTGTATTGCTTCATATATCCAACACCAGAGTGTCAAGTGACGGTTGCAAGTGGAGGAACCATAAATTATTCTGGAAAGTGCCATAATATCAAGCTATACATGGGAGAATATGTTTTGAATAGTCCAATGCTTTCCATTCCAATGGGTGGTGCTGATGTTGTACTAGGAGTCCAATGGATACAATATTTGGGGAAACCAGGAAAGATAATCAACTCTAACGACATGAAAAATCTTCTAAAGGAAGAACAACGTGGTGTAATTACACAATTATTCTCGCTAGAGGTTAAGGTATACCCTCAACAACAATAAGTTCTCCAACTCTTAAAGGATAACCTCACTTTGCAACAGAATCGAATAAAACAACAAGCAGATCAACATCACAGCAAAAGAAGTTTTGATATAGACGGCTGGGTATTTTTACAAATACAACCATACAAACAAATGTCCCTCAAACAAGCTAAGAAGGATAATAAATTATCACCAAAGTACTATGGTCCTTACAAGGCATTGCAAAAGATGGGTACTATGGCATACAAATTGGAGCTTCCTGCATCTTCCCGAGTGCCACCATTTTTCCATGTTTCATGCTTAAAGAAGTTTATAAGTGACAAGGTCCCATTTCAAACAATATTGTCAGAACTTAACAAGGAAGGAACAATCATATTGGAACCTGAAGTAGTCATAGAAACAAGAACCCGTCAGCTACGAAATTGATCAATTTCAGAGAACTTACCCATTGAAGATTCCACATGGGAGGACGAGAATTTCATACAGAAGCATCCAGAACTACTCAAGTGTTAAGGACAACACTTTTTGAAGGAGAGGGGCATGTTAGGTCCCTATACTACTAGTGTAACCCCTTATTGTTATTAATGAAACCCCCTTATTATATTTTTGTGCTCATGTAGTCCCCATATTGTTGTTATTGTGCCCCATAGAATACTGTTATAGACATTTTTGGGCACTGCAACCCCAATCATAAATTTCAATAAACCAAGGGCTCTTAAGTCCCTAAAAGTGCTGTTCTGACCCCTAAAAGAACAAGGTCAACTGATTACATCTTCTCCCAGAAGTTCTCCATGAAAAACTACTCAGAACTGGTCAAAACTGGACCATTTCACCTGCTCCATAGGCAAAGTGCGTTGCATCCCACCTGAATACACACAGTAGGTGCGATGCATGTCAAAAAGCCCTTCTATGGGGTGCGATGGGCGAGAAGGGACAAATGGCAGGGTCAATCCGCATGGTGGAGGAGCATGGAATCTTCCAGAAACTTCTCCTGTGACACTTGCCTCTCTGAATTTGACCAAGGATGAGTAAGAGATCATCAATCTCCAAGTGGAATCAAGAACTATCAGAGACAAGACACTAATCAAATCTCAAAAGTTGACTCACCCCCATTGCAAACATCATTATATCGATCCCTCATCCCAGAGATCCAGAGGCTGGAATTTTGCATCTTGTAAGGAAGTTCTGCTGGTTTCTTAGTGCAATATCATAGTGTTGGGTGATCTAAGCTTGTCATGAGGTGAAGAAGGGCTTCTTGCTGAGAGGAAGATGCTGGGTTAGAACAATTGGTTGTAATTCTCTTGGCTCTTTCTTGATTATCAATAAAGCTATTCAAGTTTTCCTCCATACACTTGTGTGATTTATGTTTTATGCATTTGTATGGTCAATTTACATCTGATCCTATATTGTTTATGATAATAGATCTATGTTCTTGGATAGTATTATGCTGCTTTGATTCTACAGGTGCCCTGTGAAGCTGGGTAGACAAGGAAGTGAGTAGCAAAAGATATATCAGAAGAGAGAGGAATCAAACAAGGAACCAAGCACAAGACAGAGGTTGGTCTCCTTTATTCTTCTCTCATCTATTTCTCATAAAGGAAAACGAAAGTGGTTTTAGTTTGTTTGTTTCTAAGGTAGCTACCAACGTTAGTGGGATTAGCAACTCTGCATAGACACTATTCCCGGTAACAAAATGGCGACTCCACTGGGGAGCGAGTAGATTGTTTGTTCATCTACATTTGTTTACTTTATAAACTTACAAATGGAGCCTGAAGTCAAGCCAGCTAGCCTTCGAACTGCATTTTCTATGCAAGTGCAAATTAGATCAACGTTGCTTCAGTCAATCTCCGGGTTTTGTTTATGAATTAAACAATTGATTTACAAGCTCTCTAATTGCCCTTGTGGTGGCTCTAGTAACCTCTTTAGATCTACCCCTATGATTGATTTACTGATTGCCACTTGCTCGGCCTAAATCCCTGAACTGAACTGCAAACTGTGACCCAGAACCCAATCAAAGTCTCGTCCCTGGTCCAGCGCACTGTCTGTTCTGTGAACTTCAAATGCAGCGCACTTCTCGAGTGTAGTAGGTGCGTTGCATTTCAGTTTCACCGTGTTACAGTTGCGCTGATCAGACAAGGCCTTGTTCCTAAATTTTGGTTTCTGTGTTCATTCTTTTCAGCTCTATTCAGGAGTTTTGCTACCTGTATTCAGTACACCTCTGTTTGAAACCCCTTTCCTTGCTGTTATTCTGCCTCCATTGTGCAAAGAACTATAAATGTTTTTATGTATTTTTTGAGTCATTTTCAGTTCTCCTTTACAAAGAAGTAGCGTAATTGTACTGTCGTTTCTTGATTTGAAAGTGTCGCAAGTATTGTTTTCAGTCATAGAAGAGAATCTAATTGTTATTGATATCGATTACACTGTTACTCTTGTATTTGATCTGAATTAGTAGTTTTTTCTAGTGTCGAAAGCAAGTTTTCAATTCCAAATCGCAAAGCATTGTCATTGTCCTCATTTTGTATTGAAAAGAAACTTGTTAGTAATTGTCGCTTTGAAAAATAATTCAGATTTGCGCTTAGCTTTCTTTTTATCATTTACACATTAAGAAGGCTGAAAACAAATACATGCATGTGCATTTGCATTTAGACTGTTTGTTGGTTTGATTTAGGACAGTGCATATAGTGTGTGCTCTTTGCTCTTTGTTGAAAGAACGCCATCTCTCTTTCCTTAGTAGCTAGGATTTTCATTTGCAAAAAGAAGACTAAACGACTGTTTATCATCTTAGATTGCATTTTAGGAATTGTACATCTACATCACGCGGTGAACCTGAAAGGAAAATTTCTTAAGCAAGATCAACTATAAAATAAATTTAATGAATCTAAAAATGCTTTGGAACCTAACGCACAACATCTAGAAGTCTAGGCTAGAGACGTATTCCGGCGTCGTAAAGCCTGGTAACTGTTGTTTTCACTGTTGGTTGGGTGATTCCTCCACTTTGAGATGATAAGTGCCAGTACGGACTTGTGCTCCCACGTACCGTCGAGTATATTTTGGGAGACCACAATAGGCTTAATCATTTATCCACAGGAAGCCGTGTCTGCCGCCCTATCGATCACAATGCATTGAACACAACATTCGGGAAGATTGACTGACGTACCGTAAAAAGTATTCTGCAGTTTTGCGATTGGTTTGGTAATCCCTCTGTCTAGATTTCCAGAGCAGTCCCTTTCGTTCCTTTTCAGACTCCTTAACGGAAAAGGTCCATCTGAGCACTTGTCACTTCAGGCTCATTAAAAATTGAAGGCAACTAGAGTCATCTTTTGTTTTTTCTCGACTCTTAAAAATTGAAAAAATTAGTTCTGTCAAAGCGTCTAAAATTTACTTTAAACGGAATAATTATCACCTTTCCTACGTTGGTCTTAGGTTTAGGAAAATGGAGTCCACCAACCAAGGAGTTCCCCTTGGAGGAAATCCTAGTCCCTTCTCCTCTTGGGGAGATGTTGGTGCACCCCATATGGCCACATTGTCGCTTCCAGGATTGACAATTGGCTTGCCCGTATGGCTCTTCTCAACCTCCGTCATTCAGAACACCGCGATTCCTGAACAATCAAGTCAGCAACTAAACGATTCCAGAGTTACCCCCCAACCCTCTACTTCATCCAATTCTTCCTCTCCTCCTTCCTCTTCGCTTGATGAAGCTGGTAAAGCCAAAAATCAAGTACCTGAGAAGAAGAAGGAAAAGAAGAAGAAAGAGAAGAAGAAGAAGGAGCCAAAGGCGAAAAGGGGCAACCAAGCATCGTCTAACGAAAATCCACACACTGCACCGACCAGGCCTAAATCGCCATGTGTCATTTGCAAAGGAGACCACTATCATCGAGATTGTCCTTGCATCCCTTGGATCTTAAGGGACTGGTCTCCTCGTTTGCACAACCCGGTGTCGTCAACCTCTGATGATCATGTTGAAAATACACCGTCAACTAGTGAAAGTGAAGCCCCTGGACAAAAAGGAAAATGTAGATTTCCTTGTAAACTGTGTGAAGGCGATCACGCCGTCCGCCGTTGTCCCTTCTTAGATGAGGCTAAAAGAGTTTTGGACGACCGTCCAGTTTCACCGTTACGGCTTCCTCCTGGATATCAGAAACTCTTGCCGAGTCCGTCACTAGTTGAAAATGCGGCTGACATGCCCTTGTGGTCGGCCGAAGCATCTATCATTGAAGTTAAACCATCTAAATCCACACCAGATGAAAGTCAAAAGGTCGAAACGGCAGTTGACCCGGTCTTGCCTTCAGAGGTTCCATCTTCAGATGATACAGTCATCGAAGAGAACAAGGATGACACCGTCCAAATTCTTTTCGTAAGCACAGAGTCTGATGAACATGGGGGCAACTTACCCATTCCTTTACCGCAGGAAGGAAGTTCATCAGAGTCGTACCCGACCGTCTATTCAGTCCCACCTCCAAGCAACCTGGTTGTTTCCTTTGACTGGAATCTACTAGGCAGACCCCGTTTACCGGCTAGTGTACCATTCCAAATCATAGCTTAGGTATATAGAATGGTTATGGCCGGTACCATCATAGATGAGGGGGCTTCTGTGAGTATCCTTTCCTCAACTACTTGGAAAGCGCTTGGTTCGCCATCGCTTTTGCCTGAAATGAGGAATCTAACAGGTTTTGATATTCTCTAGACTTTCCTTTTAATTTTAGACAATCACCAAGAATCTGAGTAGGAATCGGTAGCCAATACGGTGAATGAAGTATTGGATCATTAGTGAGTCTTGACACATCTAGTAGTTCCAATGTTGCTGGAAATGGAAATTGTGGATTGAAAGGCATGGGAGGCCTTTAATAAGGCCTAACTTGTGGATTCCATCCTTGTTGGTATGGGTTTGCCCCAAAGTGGTGGATTTTGACCGTAAGTAGCTTGATATTTCCCCCACTGAGGGATATTCTGGCCATACAAAGGTGGATTCTGCCCCCAAAAAGGTGGGTGTTGACCAAGGTAAGGTTGATACTGACCTGCCATGGGCCGTTGAGAACCATAAGGTGGATATACAACTTATGAAGCATATTGATTATATGGTTGTTGTTGCAATTGTTGACCCTGGTGGTACAATTGTTGGCCCTGCTATTGCAGGGGTTGACCTTGTGGTTGTAAGGGTTGGCCTTGTTGATAGAAGGGTTGGTTTTGCTACTGCAAGGGTTTTCCTTGTTGTTGCAACGGTTGTTGATAGAGCCCTTATTGCACATAAGGTCCTTGTTGTACATAGGTCTAATGTTATTGGAAAGTTCCTTGTGGAATTTACTGAGTTCTACGTTGGTACTGATAAGTTCTAGCTTGAATTTGACCAGATCTCCCAAATGAAGGATTTAAACCAGGTTGCATTTGGGGGTCTGCCTGTTGAGTAAAAGGTGGATTTTGAGGTTGTTGTGATCCATATGGAGGGTATGGTTGTTGGTAGGGTGTCTGAGTCGAAAGAGGTTGTTGATACAGGATTTGGCCTGATCCAGATGGAATTGATGATCCACTAGGATAAGGTACATTACCAATATTTTGACTAGCTCTGGTAGAGTGAGTTTGAGGTCCACTCAAATAAGCTCCATCTGAAATAGCAGGTACATAAGGTAGAGGTGGTTTTTGTCCCCCATGTGGTGGAATAGGTGGTGGCACATACTGTCCACTTAATGGAGGACCTAAGGAACTTATGGGGACATTAGTCACCCCAACAGTAACTATCGGTTGTATGGGAACTAAAGAACTTGTAGTCGGTACAGGAATTTGAGAGGCCACGTTTGAAACAAACAGACCAGAAGTAGGCATGGAACCCAACGACCAAATGGAATTGTGATAAAGTGAATATGCATTTGGAGTACCTGAAACCAATTGCCCCAAAGAGGTATAACTGGCTGGAAACAAAGTTTCATTGCTTTCAGGTGGGGGTGGAGGTGCAACACTTCCCACATATGGATAGCATTCAGGTGGAAAGTCATATTCAGAATCATTGTAAACACCAGGAGTATGAATAGATGAGACTTCTGGAGGACCTTGAGAAGAGGTCGAAAACTCACCTTCTGAAGCCATGGGTGGAAATAGTTGGGAGGGGGAATTCGATATGATTGTGGGGATAACAGCAAAGGCACACTAGGATTATCGTATGGACTATAAGGTTGTTGAGGAGATATGACCAATGGATAAAAAAATCAGATTTGACAGGAATAAAACAAACCTATGTCGACTCTCAGGGGTTTCTGGATCAGATTCCTGAGATGATGAGTCTCGTGGTGGAGGACGGGAAGCAAGGGATTGAATACTTAGGATAATTCCAAGTTCAAGACCTTGGTCTTCAAGTGACTGTGAAATCTCAGGATGAACTCCTTGTGATGACCCTTTAGTGTCAGATGATGAAGTGGAAATATAAACCCGATGGTTCAACCACGATGACCTTTTCTCAAAAACAATAAGGGGTGGTTGAATGAGCCTACAACTAAAATTCACTATTAATCAGACAATATGAGGCCAAGGATAACTGCATAGGTAAGTCCTATTATTGTGGGCAATTAAATTTTAGAACTTAAAACAAGAAATAAATAAAAAAGGGTGTACTAGGCAAGAGGGTTTACCAAGTATCTGTGAACTGTTATATACACCTTAGCTGAAACCAAGGACTTAACATATGATGATCGATCTCCCTGAATGTTATGTTCGGTGTATCACGTCTATAAGGTGGCTGACTCAGTTACCTGTGGCTAAAGGATAGCAACCTAGTGGGGTCTCCCAATATATACTCGATGGTACGGGGAGAAAAAGTCTGTGTTAGCACTGTCTAATGCATAACCGTTCGGTGAGAGCGTTCCCATATACTTGCCATACTAGAGTGCCTATGATATACCCAAGAGTACTAGAGAAACTTCGATATACTTTTGTACTAGAACGATATTTCACCCCCAGGATACAATGCAGGCAGTCAACAAAAAATTCTAGGTTTATAGATGTCGGAACACGTCTCTGGACTAGACCTCCAAATGTTTGTGTTAAGTTCCAAATGCTCCTTAGGTTAATTCACTAATTTTTTTTTTCTTGAATTGTGTTTCAATTTTGGGCTCAAACGATGTCACCTAAATCCTAGAATGCATCTATATGAGAAAAAGGAAACCTTTCATTTCAATGAATTCTACACTAGCGAGAGAAGAAAGTTCAATCAAATAATGCATCAAACAATATGCCTCCACTAACTTTTCAAAGTGAAAAATGCAAGAACAAAACTAAACTTCACTTTCACTAATGCACATGCGATCGATTGAAATAAAAAAATACTTTTACTTTACTAAGATGCACTTTACTTACATGATGTTCTCTTTGATATTCACATGCTCATTTGCAACTAGGTTTCAACTAAAGCAAAAAATGAAGATTTTGATTCAAAATGATCCTAATGCAAACAATGCATCAATCAAAGCAACACCAAATTCAAAATCAATCAATGAAAATGTCTTTCACTTTCTCTTTCGAATAGACAAGCAAATATACTCATTTTAGTTTGTAAACCAAATAATGTAATCTATGCTTGATAAATGACAAAGATGGATTTCAAATGCAAGATGACCTAATACAAATGAAAAACAACTTTGCAGAAGACAAACTGAAACCAATGTAAATCAATGTTTCAAGTGATTTTACCAGATGGACAAACCTAATCATTCAGCAAATCAGAGACTTAATGACACTCACAAGTGGCAAGTGACAATCAAATGACTTATAAACCCTAAAATAAATGCAATTGCACTCAAACACTTGAAAGTTCAAAGAAGCAATAATTTGCTAATAAAATGAGGTAATCAATCAAAACATCAACAAATCCAGTCATGGAGGACAAAACAAGACCTTAGGGCTCAGACACACTAGAGTTTAATAGAGAAACCCAATGTTTTTTGCCAATCTCAGGGATCACCGTCGCTATTATGGCCAAACTGGCATTGAATAGGGGATCATCATGACTGTCAGAATAAAAAGCTTGTTGGGCGAGGAATAGGAAAAAATAAAAAGAATTTCACAAACACTTCTAGACTGTGCACTCTAAGATAGCAACCAATGATTGTGCAAACCTATACAAACACAAACTAACTAAGAACACAATGGTCGGTCAAATTGATCAAGGGATCAATTTAGAAAGGGGGATGAAAAGGCTATAGCTTCCCTAGTGGAGTCGCCATTTTTTTGTGAAGGCAAATCCCCTCTGTGGACAAAGGCGATCCCTCTAGCTCAATGAGTGGGTCGAGCAACAAACTAAACAAACTAGCATACACTTTCCTAGCTTATGTTCAACAAATACAGAGAGAAGGAGAAACCTACCTCGCTTTGATGCTAATCATTCGATTCTTGGAGATGTTTTCGAATCTTTATCTCCAAGCCTCACTCCTTACTTATTCTTCACGTCCGAGGACCTGCAAGGAAGATCAAAGAACTATGCAAGATACAAGAGCATATATGACATACATCAAACGTAAACTACTTAATATATCAAGGAGTATTAAGCTAAAATCATAAACATTTACACAATTGTGGAAAGTGAACATCAGATGTATATATTAATAAGCTAAAATGGGAAGCATACAACCTATGCATTAATGTTGGAGACCTCCTTTTGGTGGATGTCCAAGTCCAAGCAAAGACTCTTCAAGCACTCCTCGTAGCATGTAAGCATACTCTTAGCATAGGGATGCAACAATCAATGACCAACCATTTGGGGATGGAAGGGAGTGAATTTATAGGAAGGGAGAGGGAGTTAGGGATCCGCAAAAGAGGGAGAAAGGTCCACATCTCAAGGGGAAATACCATGATGATAATATCAAGGGGTCCAAATGAGAGAGCTTGACCATATCAACAACAACCAATATCCAGCTCGTTGTTCTCGAAGGTTATAGTGCATGAAGCTTCTCCTCTAGTTTGGGAAAAACTACCAGAAGAGGTTCAGTGCGGGTTTTCCTATGAAAATCAGCGTTGGCAACACAAGTGTATAACTGGGCAACCTGCCATCAACACAGGCAGGCAGCGGAGAAAAACACGCTGATGCCAAAAATTGGGTTTTTAGGCAACCTTCTTCAGAATGGATTTAGGGTAGTTTTCCTTTGATTATTCAGGGAGGTTTTGGTCTGTATATCATGATGGATATACTGCATAGTAGCAAACGTTTTGGCACTTCGAGATATGGACAAGAAGTGAATAGGAGGTGTGACAAAATATTGTGTAACAATGAGATAGACCAGTTCTTGCCCATTTAAGGTTATAATCATTGATGGACAATTTGGGGACGAAAATTCATACGTCCCACCATGGACATTACACACGTATGTACTTAAATGATCATCATAATCACAAATTGGTGTGATTAGGCATTAAAGCAGGAGTAGCTAACACCTAAATTAGGTATAGGTATACAAATTAGTAGATGGTTGACTTATCATGGGCACAGATTATGTAAAGGCTTAGTTTAACACAAGAAACTAATTACAGGCTCTTGGTGTTCGTAACAAAGATAATTGACTTATACCATGAATTTAGCAAATATATGGCATTCTACCCCTTCCTTGTATCACAAAAAACATGTTTACACAATAGGAAACAAAATCATTCTAATTTTTGCAATGGAAAAATCAGAACTTTTTATTAAGATAGTCAAAAGTTACATGTGCACATTCCATGAGGCATTCAACCTCTCAGTAAAAAATGTGGTACTAAAAAAAACGGGCTCTAAATAAACAAGCTTAGTCATTTTTTATTAGCTTTCTTTCTCTTTTTTAACATGTAATTAGCTAGGATGTCTTGATGTTAGCCCCAATCAGTTGTTGTGGTCTCTACTATAATATGTCTTGCTACTGACTTAGTCCCACGACTATGTTGCTGCAAGTGGGGCTGAGCATCAACTGTAATAAGAAAGAAATTTTGAATTCATATTTATAGTTATTATTATTACAAATGTTTTATTAATGAAAATATTAGTATAGTTTTCTTTACCTACTTCGGTAGTGAAGGGAAGCGGAATACTTTTAGATGTGGCCATAAGTTCCTTGTTGGGTTTGGAATCCACCCAAGGCATGTTTTGGGGCTCAAATCCCAAGTTTTGACCCAATCTTGTTGTAAAGCTCTGCGAATTGCGGGTGCAGAGCACAAAAGTATAATAGAGTCACAGGGTTGTCCACCCTAGTTTTGTAATGTAATGTCGGCTGGATAAACCTAAAAAATAGATAAGAAGAATAGAGATGAGTAACAAGTCTAAGTGATTGAGTTGCAGGTGTAAAGTGTGTCTTTGGGTCGTAGAGTAGGAGAAGGCTCTGCAGCTGAGTGCGCAGGGTGGAGTCGATTCTGTGACCAAGGAAGGAAGTAATAAAGAGAAGTTTTATCATAATTATGTGTATCTGTTATTGGGTTAATGCATGTTTGATATAATTTGCAAATATACTGTTTATTTACTGCGCGCACTTGTATGAATGGTTTATGTTGTTAAGTATAACTTAAAAAATGCAAGTAGGCTAAGATAATCAACTAACATTGGAATACCAATAAAGTCTTGGGTAATAACGTAGAAGCGCAGCTTTCAACCCCTGAGTAGGGCTGCGTAGGTAGTATATCTGGCGGCGAGGTACGGGAAAGTGCGGAAAGCAACCTGTGCCCAGGGTCAAACTGCAGACCACTTGAACTCATCGGACATCTCTAGGGTGCAGAAACCTGGTTCTAGCACCCTCCCATACTACTTCGGGTGAGACCTTAGTCCGCGCTCTGCAGACTGTTGTCGAAAGGGCTAGTAGTATCAGGATTTGTTTGGCTAAATCAACTCTGAACCTGGGTCAGGCCCCAATAAGCCAACAAATGGTTCCATTTCTAGGACCGGGATCTGCATAAGAGATGTTTGATGTCATATCACTGGAATCCGACAAAGAAAGGAATTGAAGAGTGGTTGGACAGAAAGATTCACGAGTTCACAACACAGGAAAACATGAATCCACGAGTATCAAAGGAAGAGTGGTTAGATTGCTACTTATATATGGAAATCCACGAAATTTTCTTTGCATCCTTCCCCTCTGAGTTGTATGAGTGGATCGCAAAGTTAGCAGAGAGTTAGGGAAGGTGTAGGCTCAACAAACCTATTGTGTGGACTCCAGAGTTGGTGTGCAAACTGGAAGCATCAGAAGATAAGATCGTGCGCATTGTGGATCATTGGCTCGATCGAATTATAGGGGGATTTATTTCCGAGTTCATAGTATATAATTCAGTTAACTATAGCGAGGTAGAATGACGCTTCCTCAAAGGACCGCGAGGTAAGTACGTTAAATCTTTGAACACTTGGATTAAAATGCTACTGTGTGAAAAGCGGGTTATGCGAATAAATTGATGTTTGGGGCTACGCGAAGTGGAAAGATCTACATAAATGAAGGTAGTGCAGAACTAGAAACTAGCCCCTTGATCTCACCTCTGAGAGAAAGCGAGGAAGAGCTCACAAAGGTATCACCAAGAAGTGCGATTAGTTTGATAAAAGGAGTGAATTCCGCGCATACCATTTCTGCTTACACCACCGCCAGTTTCACCATCTTCACCCCGTCTTCGCCCACACCACCTCCGCCACCGCCACAGTTCAATATGGCAAGCGCGATAAAATTGCTGGTGTTCAAAGGAGTAGGGAATGAAGATCTAGACTAGTTTTGGTTCGTGGTTATGCGAAGCGCAGGGAGTCACGGATGACAATATAAAGAAAGCAACACTGGTCAACGCTTTTCAGGATCGTGCACTGACATGGTACATTAAGCATTCGAATGACAACCCAAACGTAGGGATCTCAGATATCCAAGCTATGGTAAATAGGGAATTTAGCAGGCCAAAATCAGAGACAGTCGATTATTAGATTTAAGGAAATCGCGATGCTTCCAGGAGAGACCCCTTGGGAGCTAGATCAAAGATTAAAGGGTATGATTTGTGAAGCCAAGATGACCTTGACGGATGGGCAACACCGCGCATGGTTTGTAGCATCGCTAACATCGTATCTAAGGAATGCGTTATCACAACAGAAGCTATCTACTCAGGCCGAGGCCTTGGAGATTGCAATGGGACTACACGAGACCCCGACTCAAGATCCTAACCTGGGAGTTCAACAGATCCATGCGCAGTTGAAAAACTTGTGTCTTGAGATGGAAAGTTTGAAACAAGACAGGATAGCTCACCCAGAAGCGCGCGAGGAGGTATGGTGAGTAAAGTGAAAGGGCCAGGGACATGACAAGGACCATTGTCCATTCTTCACGAACTACCTGGCGGGAGGAGGATCAATGCCATTGAGACCAGAGGCATAAGCAGGACTAAGCCCGACGCCTGCATTATGGTGCACGATTTGTCAGATAGGAGGGAAGCATGCTACAGATAACAACCATCTATTACCGAGGTATACACAGAGTTCCCAACAATTATTCTGTAATTTCTGCAGGTCAGTAGGCCACGATGAGCGCACCTATAGAAGTTATGAACTGATGATGGATCATACTCCTACCTACAGAGTTCAGACTGAAATATGGGCCCTCGATCAAAATGCAGGGATGGCGTGCATTAGATTTTAGGGGCGCGGACGAGTTGAGGTGGAATGGGACCAGGAAGAGGTCGCAGACAACTGATATGTTACAATTGCAGAGGACTGGGTCATTATGCTCGCGATTGTACAAATCCGACGAGAGCATCATGCTTATATTGTACCTAGTTTGATCATGGGACAAAATATTGTCCCACGCTGATAGCGAGGCTGTGCGATAAAGGAACACTCCAACCTCCCCCGACTCAGAACCTGCAAATGATGAGGTCTGAGTGGTGCAAGGAAGACCTGAATGTAAATATCATGCTTAGAAGTAGCATTACGATGGGGGATGACAAGGGTAAGAAGTCCAAAGAAAGTGTCTAGTTCGCAAGGCTCCCACAAAGGAACCATAATTTGATTTGGAGCGTGCTAAGGAGACATTCATGGAAGCTAAGAAGACCTTCGTGGAGACCTCCACTTCAGGTAGTAAAGACAAATTGGAATCGGAAATGGACCCACCAATGCTCACTACCTTTTTGGAGACATGCATGAAGCTGTTGCGCGACAACAAGGCTATGAAGGGCTACAAGAACTCATAACTAGGCATGCTGGGACCGTGCCAGGAGAACTGCGTGTATTCCGGAAGCTTGGGAAGCACACAACGCAAATCGAAAGAGAGATGAGATTGACCGCGCAGATCGGGGAATATGAAATGGATCAGGTGATTTTGGATCTAGGATCGGACGCGAACATCCTGCCCAAGCAGACATAGGAGCACATGGGCAGGCCTGCGCTACAATGGTCTCCTATTCAATTGTGAATGGAAAACCAACAAAAGATCCTACCTATGGGAAGACTGCAGGGAATAATGGTAGATATCGAAGGTGCGAGCATGCTTGCAGATTTTGAAGTGATAGAGATTGTTGATGACAACAATCCCTATCCCGCGCTACTAGGAATAGATTGGGCCACTGACATGAATGGAGTGATAAATCTAAAGAAGCGCAGGATGATTTTGAGAAAAAGTCACTATGCGTAGTGGTACCTTTAGACCTTGTGGAAGGATCGTGCTACACAAAGCCGGTGCGTGACTACGATAACAATGATGATCTAGACTGTATTTACAAGATAACCATGTGGGATCAGGACTGGGTGAATCCAACAACGGATGGCAGACTCTTGTGGGAGCGTGAAAGCTCCTGCACCTTAGATTCGGACGAGGAAATAGAACGATGGCAAAACCGGTTACACAAGGTAACCACGCTCAACTGCAACATGATGATAAGGTCACTGTGATGCGTGGCAACAGAGCTAAGAAATCTGCCTATGTATGACGAGTTGACAGAGGTGGATGATTTCCTGAAAAAATTTGAAAGAGAATTGCTTGAACAACAACGTTTCGACACTCTGAAATGGGTACTACGCACTACGCCCGCAAGATGGTGGGGTACCCATCAAAAAAGTTTTGAAGACTGGCGCAAATGCAGAAAGATGATGTGCATGCGGTTTGGGACACCTCAGATGTGGCTAACCGACAAGTATGATGGACGGGATGATCCATGTGCACACCTTGTGAAATGGACCAAGGTCTACGACCAGAACATGAGTGGGTGCACCTGTTTTGTCATACCTTGGATATCATACCCATGAATTGGTATATTGAGACGGAGCTCTGCCATGGCACAAGCGAATGGGATATCTTGCACGAAGGATTCCTGTTGACCTTCATGTTTGAGGATCATTGGTGGGATATTGTTGATGATGCGCTACAAGCAGTAAAAGTAGCTATCTTTAGAATACCCCAGGAGCCAGTGGAAGTGCTTCAGCCGGAATGGGTGACCTAGCTGAGCTACATGCTGGAGTGTTACAATATAAATATTGAGGAGGATGATGAGGATCCACGAAAAATCAACATTCTAGAAACTGAAGGCTATCGTGAGGTTGAAGGACCGTTGATTGAAGATCTTGACATCACCGCGCCACTAAAAACAAAGCAGGTAAACATTGGGATGGAGGTTGAACAAAAGTATGCAATGCTCGGTGACTATTGGGATGATTCCACGGTGGATAAGGTCGCTAAGTTACTCTGCGAGTACCAAGACTTATTCCCAACCAAGATTACGGACTTAAAGGGGATTGTTAGTGATTTAGGGATGATGGATATCACTCTAAAACCCGATGTGAAGTTGGTTAAGTAGAGGCCTTACTGCTTGAATCTGAAGTACAAGGAAAAGGTCCACATTGAACTAGACAAAATGCTTGCAGCCGGAATTAGTGAGCCGGTGGAAGAGTCCGACTGGGTGAGCCCCATGGTAGTGCATGAGAAAAATCAAAAGGGTGAGATAAGAATATGTGTGGACCTCAGGAAGTTGAATGATGCCTGTGTACATGACCCATTCTCGATCCCATTCACAGATGAAGTATTAGAAAATGTCGATGGATAAGAAGCATATTCTTTCACCGATGGGTTCTCAGGGTACCACCAGAGCAAAATCGCGCCGAAAGACAGGAGCAAGAGCACCTTCGCCATCGAATGGGGCTGCTTTCAATACATCGTCATGCCATTTGGGTTAAAAAATGCACTATCCATCTTCTCGCACATAATTGTTTCCGCCTTCAAAGAATATATCCACAAATTCCTGGAGGTCTATTTGGATGATTGGATTGTCTTTATATTGGTTAAGCACCACGTAGCAAGCTTATGCTTGATGCTGGATACTTGCCGGCGACACCAAATTGCGCTGAACCTTAAGAAGTGCACATTCCTTGTTCCCTTTGGGAACCTACCGGGACATGTGGTTTGCAAACAGGGACTAATGGTAGACCCTGCGAAGATTCAGTAATTATGAAGTTGGAAGCACCGCGAAGTGTTAAACAGTTGTGCGCTACCTTGGGACACACAGGGTACTACAGGAAGTTCATCAAAAGCTATGCCTAGATCACCGTGCTAATGGAGAAACTATTGAAAAAGGATGTCACATTCTGCTGGAATGATGATTGCATGAAGAGCTTGGATGTCCTAAAGGGGAAATTGGCCTTCGCTCCAATCCTGGTCTTCCCAAAATGGGATGTGGAATTTCATGTCCATGTTGATGCATCGTGTATCGCACTGGGAGCAGTGCTCACACAAGAGGGCAGAGAGGGCTTGGATCACCCTATTGCGTTTTCAAGTTGTAGATTGTCCAAAGATGAAAAGAGCTATTCCACTACCAAGCGTGAGGGATTGGCGATGGTGTACGCACTTCAAAAATACCAACACTATTTGCTAGGAGGACATTTCAAGGTGTACACAGACCATTCCATGCTAAAATACTTGGTCAATAATCCTGTGTTGGGGGGGCACATCTGTAGGTGGCTCTTATTGTTCCAAGAATATGACTTTGAGGTCGTTGTAAAACCTAGACGCCTAAACACAGGACCGGATCACTTGTCGCGTATTGAGACGAGCGAGGAACCTACTAGTTTTGAGGAAGGATTACTTGATGCACAACTCTTTGCTATGCGAGTCACGGATGGACACTTCAAAGATATAATCCACTTTCTGACAACAGGGACTGCGCCAAAGGAATACTCTGTTCAACAGAAGAAGGAATTGGTGGTGCGTGCGGCGGATTTCTATGTCATCGTAGGGCACCTATACAAAATGGGAAATGATGAGATATTGCAAAGATACGTACCTGAATTTGAATGAAGTTAGATCCTTGCGGAAGCACATGGGGGCACTGCAGGAGGACACTATGTAGGATGAGTGACCGCACAAAAGATTCTTCGCGCAGGGTTGTGGTGGCCAACCCTTCATCAAGATTCAAAAGCACACTGTAAGGCTTGCGATATATGTCAAAGGATTGGTAAACCATCATGAAGGGATGAAATGCCTTTGAATCCACAAATGACGCTGCAACCCTTCAAAAAATAGGCAATCGACTTTGTAGGACCTATTAAACCTCAGGGAAAAACGGGCGCGTGATACATCATCACCACGACAGAGTACCTCACTCGCTGGGCAGAAGTGCAGCCGGTCAAAGACTGCACAGCTGCCACGACTGCGAATTTTTTGTTTGAACACGTGTTGACTCGATTTGGCTATCCGAAAATCTTAATGAGTGATCGTGGTACACATTTCCTGAACGAAACCATCAGTACGCTCCCAGAAGAGTTCCAGGTGTATCATCAGAGAAGCACACCGTATCACCCACAAACCAATGGGACAGTAGAAGCCTTCAACAAAATACTGGAGACTGCGCTAACCAAAGTGTGAAACGTGTAGTGAAGTGATTGGGACCTGCGCATACCTGCCATACTATGGGCTTATAGGACAACGTGCAAGAAATTGACGGGACAAACACCTTTCCGATTAGTTTATGGCATGGAAGATGTCATGCCGATGGAGTATATTGTACCTAGTCTATGCATAGCTGTGCTCATAGGTATTGGTGAGCTCCAGTATTGTAGCAATAATGCTACAACTCCTGGGGCTTCCTGTCTCTTAATTTTATCAACCCGGTAGTTCGTACAAACTTGGAAGCGGCGGTGCTATATGCACAAGTACTAGCTCTTGTCGCAGCTGTCACTTGGTCAGCTGGCACAAGTCCGCTAGGGCTCAAGCCAACTTCTATAGGCTCTCAGAAGAAGCTTGCTAATTGATGGACGAAAGCTATTCTCAAAGGAAAGCTACTTTACTTGACAAAAATGAACTGAAAGCAAATCAAAGCATGTAAACCTAGGAAACCCTAATTTGACTAGTCTAACCTCTACAATGCAAAGAATGTGAATAAAACTTCTACCAATGCTGTCATTACCTCTAATAAGTGAAAATGCATGGATCTAAGCTACTTGCATCATAAAAGACATGTTTTTGTATTTTTCCCTTAAGTGTGTGGAATGATTGTGATTTTGTGCTAACTAGGGTTTGATTGTGCAGATGGGATGGAGAAGGAAGGAAAGCGTGGGACAGGTTGGGGAGGCTAGGAGAGGTCCCTAGGGATCCTTAGCATCCATCCACAGAGGTTCCTCACATTCAGAAGCTCGGCAACCGAGTGAGTGGCCTCCTACAGGAAGTCTGCAGGGGATCCTACAGGATACTCTGGTTTCTACAGGATGTCTACAAACGGCTACAGGATGACCTACCGTGGGTGTTTGAAGTGATGGAATGATAGGGGGAGATGTGTAAGGTAGGAATAAGGCTGGTGATGGCTCAGAAGTGGAGGAATAGGATGGGAAATGAGTGTAGGGAGTAGGTTGGAAGATAAAGGGCTATGTCAACGAAAGGGCTAGGGAATGAAGTTACGTGGGGAGTGAAAGACTTTGGGAGATAGCAGAGCGGAGCAGAGGTCAAGGATGTGTTTTGAGGAGGTGATGAAGGTGCCTTGCATAGTGTTTACAACTGAACCAACAAGGACATGCAAGAAAACAAAGATCTAGTTATGAAACCTATGACCTAGTTACTTCACTCTAATCTGTCCTAACAACAAAGGAAATGAACAGAAGTTTATTTGCAGTGAAACCATGTGAAACAATTATGAAACTAAGTGATTATAAACCTAAACATGCATCCAAACTGATATCAAGTTCTGCAAATGAGATTCAAACACTAATGATTGCATGGTGAAGCAAAGAAAGTGTTTTTGTTGGCAGCAAGGTTACATTGGTCCCAGCTCATGATTCCACTGAAGGGGAGGTGAGATCCAAAGTACTTGGTAGCCTTTTTCTGAATATATTCCCTGTGATTAACCTATCAAGCAAATCTGAACATTAACAACCTTTTCTAATCATCAAAAGCAACCTAAACAACAACACAATATTTAAATCTAAAGAGCAGATTTTATTATGAGAATGCAGCAAAGACAAATAAATATAAATAAGGGAGGTATTGGGCGCTTGAGATGGGCCCAACCCCAAGAACTACAGCCTCCCAAGAGAGATTTAGAGCTGGTGCAAAGCTGGATCCATCTTTATTAATCAAGAAATGAAAAGTTACATCAAAACTGTCCACAAGGAGAGCTTGAGAATGAGCTGAAAGCAAAGCTAATCCATGGCCTAGAAATCGAACTACAAGCTAGCTAACTAATGGCTAAAACAAAATGACTAACTAGCTACCAAAAATGACTACCAACTAGCTAACCAAAATGAGGCCCTAAGCCTTCTTATTTATACAATTTGAGGACCCAACAATCCTCCTAAAATTTAGGGACTTGGCTGCCCAAGACTTGTAGTTAACAGCAGTCCTACTTGACTTGCTTGGCTGCCCTTGTGCTCATTGATTTGGTGGCCTTTGAACTCCGAGCTGATGGTGGAGAATTCGAGGTAAGGGCCCATAAATGAGGGGGACACCTTCCTACAAATCCTCTAGCTTGTTCTCCCACGAATTTGGCTGCCAAGTGCACATTAAGACCTTCCATTTTGTCTCCAAGTTGACCAACAAGGCTACACAAAGCACCCATTAGACTTGTTGGCATAATGACTAACCAAATTCACTCTATTAACATAAAAATAATCAAAAACATGCAATAAACAAATGAGAATGGTGGACTAAGCCAAATGAGGAGGTTGAATGAGCCCAAATAATTGTGCATTTTTGGGGCTCATCAGGTATGACAGACCGCGAAGCTCTAGAAGAAAGGCTCGCACAATTAGAAGAACTTGAGGAGGAACGATTCTTGGCTAGTTTTTATCAACAAGTACAAAATAATCGTGAAAAGGCCTGGCACAATTGCCATATTAAGTTGCACACCTTCAAGGTAAATGACTTAGTGCTGCTGTATGACAGTAAGTTTGAAAAATTTCCGTGAAAGTTCAGAATGCATTGGCTGGGACCATACGTGGTTAAGGAGGTCACAGACGGAGGCGCAGTCCAGCTAGTCAAAATAAATGGAGAGCCTTTCCTAGGAAAAGTGAATGGTAGCCTCTTGAAGCCCTACATGGGTGGCCCGGTTATCTGACTAACCGGTGGAAGCACAGTCTTCACGCTCCAAGGATCTGGATAAAGGTGCGGGACTATAAACAATTGCAAGGGATATCAACATAGATGCAGAGAAGCAGTTCGGACACAGAGGCCTCAGAACAACGTATGCAGTAGATCCAGCAAGCAACAGCTCAATGCGTTGCTAACCTCCGCGCAGTTCGAGAAGAATTGGAGGGACTCCGCGTAAAGATCGCCACACCAACAGTGTGACTCGAGGGCGAGTCACAATGTTTGTTTTGGGGGCCTGTTGGGCATGGAATACCCCCAAGGCATGTTTTGGGGCTCAAAGCCCAAGCTTTGACGCAATATTGTTGTAAAGCTTCGCGAATTGCAGGCGCAGAGCGCGAAAGTACAATAGAGTCACAGGGTTTTCTGCCCTAGTTTTGTAATGTAATGTCGGCTGGATAGACCTACCCATGGTCCGCGGACCATGGGATTGTATAAATAAAGTGAGGCTCTAAGTGTAAAAAATAGATAAGAAGAATAGAGATGGGTAACAAGTCTAAGTGATTGAGTCGCAAGTGTAAAGTGTGTCTTTGGGTCGTAGAGTAGGAGAAGGCTCTGCAACTAAGTGCGTAGAGGCCTAGTAGTCCACAACTGAGTGCGCGGACCTTTGTAGCTGAGTGCGTAGGGTGGAGTCGAGTCTATAACCGAGGAAGGAAGTAATAAAGAGAAGTTTTAACATAATTCTGTGTATCTGTTCTTGGGTTAATGCATGTTTATTATAATTTGCAAATACACTGTTTATTTACTGCGCGCACCTGTATGAATGGTTTATGTTGTTAAGTATAACTTAAAACATGCAAGTAGGCTAAGATAATCAACTAACATTGGAATACCAGTAAATTATTGGGTAATAATGCAGAAGCATAACGTTCAACCCCTAAGTAGGGCTATGCTTAGGCAGTATATTGGGCCCCGAGGTACGGGAAAGTGCATGAAGCAACCTGCGTGCAGGGTCAAACCGCGGACCACTTGAACTCATCAGACATCTCCAGGGTACAGAAACCTAGTTCTAGCACCCTCCCATACTACTTCGGGTGAGACCCCAGTCCACGCTCCACGGACTATTGCCGAAAGGGCCAGTAGTATCGGGATTTGTTTCACTAAATCAACTCTGAACCTGGGTCATGCACCAATAAGTCAACATTCCTCTTCTTCTCTGGCCACTTCATGTACATGTTCTGGTTTAGAAACAAGAAAGGTTATAATTAATACACCATTTGCATTTAAATATTTTTAATTATATTCCATACTACAAATTTTTTATAACACATGAAATACCTCCAATATCGAGTTGAACATCAGTCTCAAGATCACGCACTCCCCTGTCAATAGGCTCATGTGTTCTATTTACATTGCTTGCTTGCTTTTTACAATCAAGCACATTACTTTATGGAAAAAAATAATAGCCAATTGTTATAGACATTTTTGTGCCTTACAGCACTGAGCATGAAATGTCCATAATCTAAGGGATCCAAAGTCCCTAAACATGTTGTTCCTACCCCTAGAGGAACAAGGCTAACAAACCACAGCAATTCACAGAAGTTCTCCACCAGAAACTGCTCAAAAACAAGTCAATTCAGGATCAATTCAGTGGCTCCACTAGCTGTCTGCGCTGAATGTCAAAGTCAACACTGGCTACCTGCACTGCAACGCAGGTAGAAGCACTACCAGGGTGCGCTGAGCGAGAGTTGACAAATGGCAAGTTCATTCCAAGAGGTGTCAAGACCCAGGAAGCTTCCAGAATCTTCCTCAATGACACTTGCCTCAGTGAATTCGACTAGTGATGAGTAAGAGGTTCCCAATCTCCAGGTGGAAGCAAGAACCTCCAAGTGGAATCAAGAACTGACAGAGGGAGAGGACACTAGTCAGATCTCAAGCTGACTCATCCTCTCTCCAAACATCTATATATGGATCTCTCCTCCATGAGATCTAGAGGCTAGAATTTTGTTATTGCAAAGAATTCCTGTTGGTTTGAGATTTGAATCATTGGGTGCTTAATGCTTTGAAGGGGGTGAAGATAGGAATTCCATTTGCTGGGAAGGAGATGCTAGATTGGAGCCCTCTGGGTTGTATCTCTTCCTGAACCTTGTTATTCATCAATAAAGCTATCTTGGTTTCTCCTATATACTGATGTATCTTTGATGTATGATTGCATTAGTATGTTTAGTTTATTTCTAATCCTGAACTAGTTATGAATATGAATCCATGTCTTGTGTAGTGTTCTCTTCTTGTGATCTTGCAGAAACCTCTTGAAGCTGGGCGAGCGAGAAGGCAAGTAGCTGGGAACTCTCCAAGAGAAGAGAAACCGGATCGAGGGACAAACGGAAGACACCGGTTAGTCCATCCATCTCTCTTCATTCTTAATTCATAAAGGAAGAATACTAGAATAGCTGTCTCTGTTTGTTGCTAAGGCACTGTCACACCTTAGGTGGATAGGATCGTCCTGCATAGGCATTTTTCCCCACAACAAATTGGCGACTCCACTGGGGAGATCTGTTTAGTCATTTTATTTGTGTTTCTATCATTGTTTGTTTCATAGACTTGACAGCAACAATCGAACTGCATCTGCTATTCCCAGATGCAAAGTAGACAGTTGCTGCTTTGATCCAATCACTGGACTTGTCTATGATCTAAACAATGGACTCACAAATGATTTGATGATCCTTTGTGATAGATCTTAGTACTCCCTCAAAGCATCCCTTTGATTGTACCTTGCTTGTTGCTTTTATTTGGCCTGAAACAGTAGATTAAATAGCAATCTGTGACCCAGAACCCAGTGAGAAACGAGAGTTTCTCCTTCAGTGCGACAGCTGTGAAGAGGTTCTGCATTTCAACGCAGGTCCCGTGAAGGCTACCTGCGCTGAATGTCAAAACCCCTGTGTTGAGGTTGCGCTGAACCAGTTTGGCCCTGTGCAGCTGGGGTTCTCTGCTCTGTTTTGCCTTGTTTTGATCTCTGTTTTTTGCAGCCTGTAACCAGCATAGGTACCAGTCTGATAACTCCTTTTCTCTGCTCAGATTCCGCCTCCTTTTGTACAAAAAGATTGTGAGTGTTTTTATGTGTTTGTGGCGTCATTTGCAGTTTTCCTTTGCAAGAATGAAATAGTCATCCTGTAGCCCTTGATTCAGATCTGTTGATTGTGATCTTAGGAGAGAGTTCATTGGCTGATTACAGTTGATTATACATTTACTTTTGCTTTTGGTTTGAGTTTGTCTCTTTTAAGTGTCGAAACAAGTATTCATTTCGGAAATCGTTAAGTGTTGTAATCTCTTCTACCCTCTCTGATTTTGAAAAAGTAAACTTGTTTGTATTTGTCATTTAAAAGCAAATTCAAAGTTGTACAAAAAGCTTTCTTTGTAGGCATCAATACTAAGAAAGCGGAAAACAAACACCTGCATTGTGCATTTGCATCTTGATAGTTTGCATGCTTGATTTAGGAAAAGTGCATTAGAGTGTGCTGATTGCTCTTTGAGAAAAGATGGTGTATTTCTTTTCCCTTTGTAGCTAGGATTTTCATAAGTTGAAAAGATATAAAGCTTGCTTATCATCTTTAGATTGCATTTAGGAATTGTACCATACATCTCGTGGTGAACCTCAAAAGGCAAACTTCTAAAAAGATCAACCTAAAATAAATTGAATGAACTTAACAACGCTTTGCAACATAACGCACAACATAGAGGTCTAGGCTAGAGACGTGTTCCGGCGTCGTAAAGCCTAGTGACTGTCGATCTCGTTGATGGTGGGTGATTCCTCCTGAGGGACGATAACGCCAGTACAGATTGTGCTCCCACGTACCGTCGCGTATATATTGGGAGACCCCTATAGGCATAAAACCTTTATCCTTAGGAAGTCGTGTCGGCCGCCCTACTGATCGCAATGCACTGAACACAGCATTCAGGAAGATCGACCGCCTGTACCCTAAAAAGTATTCTGCGGTTTTGCGAAAAGTTTGGCACACCCTCTACCTAGAACTCCAGAGCAGTTCCTTTTGGCCTTTTTCAGACTCTATAACGGAAAAAGTCCATCCGAGCATTTGTCACTTCAGGCTCGTTAAAACATCGAAGGAGACTAGAGTCATCTTTTGCTTTTTCTCGACTCTTTAAAATTGAAAAAGCAGGTTGTGTCTAAGCGTCGTTAAAATTTATTTTAAACGGAATAATCATCACCATTCCCTCATTGATCTTCGAAGTTAGTCTCTTTTCATCATAAGTTCTTGTAGAATCGCTAGAAAATCTTTTGGATAGAATAAATATGTCTAAACAACCGTCGACATCCAGGACTGTGTCATCCGACGCAGCAGCGGCAGAGCCTCCTGCTGCTACTCCAACGATGTTCGCTGGTATACCATCTGTCCCGAAAAATTGTCAACAACAAGCTGGAGTCCAACCAGAGACTGTTTCGACGACATGGTTAGTTCCTATTTCTTCATCCGGATTATCATCTGGTATTTCGTATGTTGAAACTCAACAAATTGATCCAGTGTGTCTTCAAAGGCCAATCTACCCTTTAAGTACTGGATTGCCACCATATGGAGGGCAGTATGTCTTTTCATTGTTCCCTCCCGGAGAACAACCATATGGGAGTTTACAACAAAGTTCAGGTCAAACTGGAATTACATCCAGCGGTTGGGTACCAATACTGCCTCAGCAACCAAGGGTTGTATATTCAATGCAACCAGTCCACCCTGTGTCGAATATTCCCACTATACCTGCTATGGTAACTGCGTCGCAAGTACAAGCACTACCTGTTGTATGTCAACCCCAACAACCTCAGGTTGTGATACAACAGCCTCTTGTCTCAACGACTCAATCACAACCTCAGGTTAGTGCCTCCTTATCTGGAGCGACTCAGGATCAAAGAAGTACTGTGACTCCTCATCTTGGTCAATCATCCAGTATTGGTCAACAGCAAATGGTTCAACAACCAGAGCTGGTTCAAACTCAACAACCCCCATTCCAGCAATCATATCAAGGACCTGAGCAACAAGTCTTTGTAAGTAATGGGCAATCGCATTTCCAAAGCGGTTATCAACAACCATATTATAATGGTTATGCCCATCAACCTTGTCAAAGTTGCCAGCATCAAATACATTATGCTGGTATGCAAAGACCCACTGCTCAGGCGATTCCATCTTATCCTGGGTATGCTTTGCCTAACCTGAATCAACAGTTGCCCTTTGTAGCAACTCTAGAATTACCAGATCTAAACCGGCTGACGAATGATCCAATTTCTTATGCCCCTTGGTGGCCAGCAATTCCGCATAAACTTCCGTCAGATATTCCTAAATTTAATGGAAATCCAGGTGAAGATCCGTCGAATCATATGATGACATTTCATCTGTGGTGTTCATCAAACACCCTAAACGATGATTCGATTAGGCTTCGCCTTTTTCAGAGGACGTTAACTGGTCCAGCGGCAAAATGGTATATTGAATTGCCTAGAGCTTCGTTCGACAACTTCAGTACCTTAGCCATGACTTTCTTAACCCATTTTCAATTACCGATAAGGTATGAAACGGGAACAGAACTCCTTACCAACTTCAAGCAGACAATGGCCACTCACATATCTGATCATATACATGAGTGGCGACGTCGTCGCAGGATGGTAAAAACGTACGTTCCAGATCAGCTATTAGTTGAATGGTTTATCAAGTCTTTACTTCCTACCATCACGGAAGATGTGGCAAAGGGGGGAGTCGTAACGGAAGAGCAAGTTATCGCTCGTGCGCAATATCTGGACTTGGTCTATACTCAGTCTGGCACGCTCTACGACAAAATACCTGACGCCCCTAGACCGGAATTCTCAATTCCTCCTCCTCCTAAATCAAACAATGACTCTCACATCGGCGATGGCGTGATTGGCACGATAGACACGAAATCGACAAAGGCTACATCTAAAAAGGCCCGTAAGATTTCCAATCAAAATGCAAATGAGGAACTTCTTGCCTCGGAAGTAAATGCCATGTCGACCGACAAGGGCAAACAACTGAAGCAACCAGGGGGCAAGAAGAAAAAGAAAGGGAGAAAAAGGAAACCCCCTGCGGGGTGTCATATATGCGATGAGGATCATTGGATGAGGGATTGTCCACATATAGCTGAAGTTAAGAAACTCTTTAAGAGTTCAAAAACCTCAGCAGTATTGACTGATCCGTTTCCAAGCCCGGGAACCAAACTGGTTGCTAATCAAAATGCTTCCCGATCCCAAGTGCTTATGTTGTCTATCTCAAAGCAGCAAAATGATGCTTTGGCAAGGAATAAAGATTACGGGAATCCACAGGTGTCGAATAACAAGGCTAATGAACAACCTAGTAGTTCGACAACAACTTTGACCAAAGTTGTGCCACCCACAATTCCTGAACAAATGATAAAGTCGCCAAAGGGAATAGTACACAAATCGACATTTAATCCTCGTGCAAGAATAGCACAAAATTATAATATAATAGAGGACTTGGCCCAATCGTCATCCGCTATGTCGACACTTGAGGTACCGCAAAATTGCCCCTCCCAAGAGCAAGCTTTATTATCAGCAATAGGTGGGATTGGCCCAAGGGATTCCAATCTTGTGGCCTTTGATCATAAAGGATATGACCCTCAGTTACCAGCTCAACTAGCTTTCCTTATTCAAGTGAAAGCCCTCAACAAAACTGTTCATCGAACAATTATTGATGAGGGGGCATCTACGTGTATTATGTCGATGAGTTGCTGGAAGAATTTAGGCTCACCACCCTTGTCGAGATCGTCAATGACGTTAAAAGCATTTGATGGACGATCATACACTCCATATGAGATTTTAAGTAACTTGCAAGTTGAACTAGGGGGCAAAACAGTAGGAATTGATGTTGAAGTAATTGATGGAAACCTCGATTACAACATCCTACTGGGAAGGCCCTGGATATATGCCATGGCCGCAGTTGTGTCGACCTACTTCAGGAAGATTGCATTTCCCTTTCAAGGAGGAATTACAGTCGTCGACCAACAAACTTTCCTCCCCGACAGTTCACAAGTTACGGGAAGCATTCCAATGATCCATGGAAGCAATCATTCGCTTCAAAATATTGGAGTAGGTCTCCTAAAAGACCCTACCTTAATGGGTACTTTTGCCCTACCGCCTGCAAGTAATCTGGCGGAAGTGGCCACAGTGGAAACCTACAATATGAAATCTTCTATATCTAATGGATTCAGAAGATTCCTAAACATTTTGTCAGCATGGATCATCGCCCTAATAGAAATACTGTAAATACAGTGGGCTCCGAGGACAGTTCTTATCTCGTATCAACCTCGTTAAAAAATGAAACAAGGAGTCATGAGGATAGTTCTTTTACTGTGTCAACCTCATTAAAAAATGAAACAACTCCCTTTCCAAGTCGAGTCTTTCAAAGATCTCGGAGGTAAACCTTCATTCCAACCACCAAGTTGAATGCAATGAAGCTTGGGGGGCATGCACCTCGATTTGCATTATTATGCTGGGGGCATGCAAACTTATATCGAGCAGTTTTAGCACACAGTTCATGCTCGTTAAAAAATAAACGCAAGATTCGAGCAGTTTTAGCACACAGTTCATGCTCGTTAAAAAATAAACGCAAGATCCGAGCAGTTTTAGCACATAGTTCATGCTCGTTAAAAAATAAACATAAGATCGAGCAAACGTTTCCACCCGCGTTTAAGCTCGTTAAAAAATGAACTATCCCGGTAAATAACCACTGTGAATGTAATATCATCAACCATTAAAGCCTTGGTCGTGTTTGCACCGTCACCTCCACTTTTCCATTGGCCGATCGTTCACCTCCATATGTTTGTTTACCCATTTTGAGGAACAACTGCGAAGAGTGATTTCCCCAGCCATCCTTGTGACACTGCCATGATTGGAAAATTCCAACCTGTACCTGGAATCAGCTGCTAACCTGTTTCATCACTCGTTCCTCAAAAGACGAGTCTTCTTTAAGCTCTTTTCATCTGACTCATAAAATATGAAAAGATTGTCGAGTCCTTGGCCTTCCAGCTCGTTAAAGGGACAGGAAGTGCTATCCCTCCTCTAGATTTTAATCTTTTTGGACCTGAGGGATTATTGTACAAAAAGATCGAGCGCTTGTTTTATTCGGCTCGTTAAAACAATCGAAAACTCATCCCTTCTGTATTGTTTTATACTTTTTCGGACCTAAGGGATTAGATGACGAAAAAGGAATTTTGGAGTTAACTTTATGTACCTTTTCAGACTCTCTAAAAATGAAAAGGACCGAGTTATCTTTGTCGTTAGACTCGTTAAAATCATTAAATAGCGACAAACTTGTCTTTAGACGAGAACGAGTTTCACTATCACTAGGCTCATTAAAACATAGCGATGGGCTTGCCCGAAGGGCAGGTTATAGAACAAGCATATGTTATCCTCCTCAAGCTTGACAAAAATAAAGAGGTACTGGTCAGCAATGACTGGGGAAAATTGGGAGAAACTCAAGAAAGCTTTGATGGTAGCAAGTCGCTCTTGAACATGACACTTTTCCTCCGTACCACAATCGGGTTGGGTTGTTTCATTCACCGGTCACATCCATGGTCTCGCCATACCATCCATATTTGGGGTAATGCTACCGATCCATCGCATCAGTGTCACCATATGTTCAAGAGAAGTCGTTCAGAAAAGTCAACCGTGTCCCATCCACTGCCGTACATTATCCTTCATCCTTTCATGACTGCCACCCTGAATCATATGTCACAGATCGTTTTCACCTCCATCAAAATCATTAGCTCCGTTCCGTGTCATTGATGTGGGATTCATTAAGGCTCTCCTTTGACGGATCGCTTCTTGTCGACATCAGCTCATTATCCAAGAAGTTGATCTAGGAACAACCCCTTCAGTACTTTGAAGCTTGCATGCCTCAATGGCAAGTTTCTCACTTCCGGCGACAGGTATACATCAATGACCTTCGACCGAAAGATTTTGCGTGGTGTTCGACGCCAAGTCCTTTATTCACACCACGTGAATTGTACTGCAGTACCTTGAGGGTCATTATCATTATCGGTGATTCCTCTCGCGCTTGTTAACGGTTTACATCATTGACCAGTAATCAAGCGATGTCTTTCCATGTTCGACTTCAGAACATTTCTCACATGGATCGACTTGTACTTAGAGTGAAGATCGAAGGAGTTTGAAGACCCCGAATCTAGTTTCATCCATCCGGGCTGCGATATATATTCAGGAAAGGTAAAGACATTTGACATGTACATCATTGCAGTAGATAATCATCCTACCCAAAGGATGATAATTTCATCAAAATTATCAGTCTACCATCAGACGATTGTCTATTCTATGTAAAAAAAAAATGAATTTATAAAGCTGAGCATGGGAATGCCCGCCTCAGCTAGATCATGAAAGCAGTATGAAAAATAATGTATTGTATTGTACCTTATTACAGGTCTCCTCCCAGCATTGGATGAACTTCAGATCCTCCTGATAAAGCATTTCACCCGATAAACGGCCTCATACTTTAGGGGGCAACTGTTATAGACAATTTTGTACCTTACAACACTGAGCATGAAATGTCCATAATCTAAGGGATCCAAAGTCCCTAAACATGTTGTTCCTACCCCTAGAGGAACAAGGATAACAAACCACAGCAATTCACAGAAGTTCTCCACCAAAAACTGCTCAAAAACAAGTCAATTCAGGATCAATTCAGTGGCTCCACTAGCTGTCTGCGCTGAATGTCAAAGTCAACACTGGCTACCTGCACTGCAACGCAGGTAGAAGCACTACCAGGGTGCGCTGAGCGAGAGTTGACAAATGGCAAGTTCATTCCAAGAGGTGTCAAGACCCAGGAAGCTTCCAGAATCTTCCTCAATGACACTTGCCTCAGTGAATTCGACTAGTGATGAGTAAGAGGTTCCCAATCTCCAAGTGGAAGCAAGAACATCCAAGTGGAATCAAGAACTGACAATGGGAGAGGAAACTAGTCAGATCTCAAGCTGACTCATCCTCTCTCCAAACATCTATATATGGATCTCTCCTCCATGAGATTTAGAGGCTGGAATTTTGTTATTGCAAAGAATTGCTGTTGGTTTGAGATTTGAATCATTGGGTGCTTAATGCTTTGAATGGGGTGAAGATAGGAATTCCATTTGCTGGGAAGGAGATGCTGGATTGGAGCCCTCTGGGTTGTATCTCTTCCTGAACCTTGTTATTCATCAATAAAGCTATCTTGGTTTCTCCTATATACTGATGTATCTTTGATGTATGATTGCATTAGTATGTTTAGTTTATTTCTAATCCTGAACTAGTTATGAATATGAATCCATGTCTTGTGTAGTGTTCTCTTCTTGTGATCTTGCAGAAACCTCTTGAAGCTGGGCGAGCGAGAAGGCAAGTAGCTGGGAACTCTCCAAGAGAAGAGAAACCGGATCGAGGGACAAACGGAAGACACCGGTTAGTCCATCCATCTCTCTTCATTCTTAATTCATAAAGGAAGAATACTAGAATAGCTGTCTCTGTTTGTTGCTAAGGCACTGTCACACCTTAGGTGGATAGGATCGTCCTGCATAGGCATTTTTCCCCACAACACCAATAGATTGTACAAGTAATGATTTATAAATGTTATTTGTTGCTTTTATTTTCCTGAGTGTTATATTCGATTCTAGAAGACTATGAAGACACCAAACTTGTCCTTCATTCAACCATGACTTGATAGCCGTACTTGAAAGAAATATTTAGGTCTTCCTTCATGGAAGCCTCTTTGAATTATTTCCCCTGCAATTTTGCATTAGAACATGGATTTTTCTTCTTCTGTGATATTAAATTAAAATTGTTAACAATTTATAGTTTGGATGCAAATTATTATTTTATATACTTACAATTTTTGCGGTTAGTTTCGAGTAACCACCCAGGCCAAGATGATGCTACCCATGTTTGACTATTCTAACTTGTGTGGATTTGGAAGTATCTGGGAGACTATATTTAAAACGTTGGAAAACTTAATTAGATGTCATAATGATGATAAGGAAATATAATTACATTATTAAATGTGCCTCATACCTTCCAAGTCCTAGTGGAGTCTTCCTTTCTTTTTGAAGTGCCTTCTCGTGTGCATCTACCACGAGAGATCTCCACTCCATCTCTGTAATCGATGGAGGGAACGCATGTGACCTGGTACTTTCCAAATGAGACCTCTACTAGTCCCACAAATCATTCTTAAATGTAGGCCCGCCTTTGAGGTAACTCTATATTTGTTGAAGGTAATGTCACCGAACATGCAAACCATCCTTTGAATAAGCTCCTCTTTTAACTTGGAACTTTGGGACTTCCAGTTTGTGCGAATGGTTGACCCAAATATTTCCAAGATTATGTCATACAAATGTCTATAAAATACATCATTTTATGCAAACATATATCATGAACCACAATTTTTTTTGTGTCATCATGTATCAAATGCAACTTTGTCCCAAACTGAGCGAGAATCTCAAAATGGAAACATAATTGGTGTTGCTCCTATGACTTAGTTGAAACAACATGATCCCATCTATTGGGAAATGTAACTAGTTTCAGTATTGAAAATTGTCATTTGTCTCATGTCATGATCTAATTATTATATATTGATCAAAAGATGAAATAAAATTGTAAAAATAAAATTTTATAACTCATGGGTTTCATGATTAAGTTTTTGTTTAATATGTCAGGGATACATTGCATGCCTATAGGATTGTCTTGAGTCAAAAGGTCATTTCCATTATGTAAATACACATTTGGGTACTTGTATCAAAGAAAGAAAAACATTTTGTATTTTGGACAAATGTTTATAGTGCTCCCAAGAACAGGTTAGCTAGCTAGCTGAATTTGGCCTCCCATTGGGATTAAAGAACCATTGGAAGGCTATATAAAGTAGACATTCGACCTCCTTTGAGTGACATCACACATGTACTTCATTTCATAGCAAGTCTGCAGATAAGAAGAAATGTGAAGTAAAAAAGAAGGAGAGATGAGTTTAGTTGGGGATCAATCTACCCTAGAAGACATTGAAGGTTTGTAACACACGAAGTTCCTATTGAAAGTTGTAACTAGTATTGGTCTTCATAATCGTATTTCACTCATGAAATGATGTATCCCTTATGTACTTATCAAAATAAAAATAAAAATATTATAAAAGAAAAATTATCTACCTCAAAGTTTTTGGTTCCTAGGTCTAAGCACCCATTGAGTGCTCTAGGGTTTCTGTCTTGAGTCAAAGTTTATGTCATGATGTAATAGACCCGATTGGGCTCTTGTATCAAGAAAGAAAATATTATTTTTATGTTTAGAAAATTCTAGAAAGACCCCATGACCAAGTTGGCCATCCATGATAAAGTCAACCTAGAGAGGCCCACTCTAGCCCTTGTGAAGACTATAAATAAGAGGACTTCAACCTCCTCTAGTGACACACATCTTGGCATTTGATCTGCGATAGAAAAGTAGTGTGAGGAGGCTAGAAGACAAGAAATCACCGTAGCGAAGAAAAGAAGAATCTCAACAAAAGAAAGAAGTTTGATCTCCTACTATTATTGGCCCACTCGTGTGAGTTTTTGTGATTCTTGGGTTACTACAGGTTCAAATTTTTGGAAGTTGAAGTTGCAGACCTGATTGATGAAGCTGAAATTTACATAAGTTAAATTCTTAGTAAGGTCAACCTTGTTGACTTGTTGGAGATATTTTTTTTTGTTCAAGGAAGATTGTTTGGTAGCTGGATTGGTCTTGGGAAGTCTTTGTCTAGCTTGTTTGGTGGCTAGCTTGGTCTTGGGAATTCCTTGTCTAGATTGTTTGGTGGCATTATTTTTATGATTACTTGGTATATAAATTCAATCATTATTAAATTTTGTTTTGTTGGAATGAAATTTTGTTTTATTGGAATTAAATGTTCCTTTTACAAACATTCAAGCTATTATTTCTCTATATGAACTGTCAAAAGTTACTTAACAAAAAGGGAAAACAAATTATTTAAAGCCTTATAAGATAGCACAACTAATATTCATATAGGAAATATTGAAAATAATTAATCCAAAAAATAACGTTACATTGACACAAAATTGAACAGATACATGTTTGCTTCGCATACTCCTCCCTTTAACCTCCCCATGTGCTCTATTAAAGAGCATTGTCGTCACTGTAATTTGTTTTAAGATGACGATGATGATGTTGATGAAGATGACAAATATGATGGTGATGATGACAATGCATTTCATGATGATGATGATGACAAAGATGATGACGAAAGGTAAGAAGGTTTCTCAAATGGAAGGGTAAGGATTTTTATCAACCTATGGACTATGAATCACATTATAATCCCACAACTAGTAAATAGTAATAAATAATTTCATCTCCATGACATTTATATATGTTATAATTTTTTCATTTGAATGTTGAATTATTTTTGTGAGTCGTATTTGAGTCTCAAAACCCTCCCATATCATTAATGCATGCATCTATCATAACCATTCCAAATTTCAGTGCGTACATGCACACAATGAAAAAAATTCAACATTGGTCCCATTCTCAAGTCATGGGCGGTCGTGGGCCCATCAATCAATTGTAAACCGAATTTTAACACCAAAACATTAATTTACTTAATTTTATAAAAATCATTATGAGACTCCCTAGTGGGAACTTTGTTCATGGGAAATCATGGGTCGGCATCACTTATTTTTTGTGGGCAACCTTTGCCAAGTCGGGTCGACCCACCAACTCGTCACACGGGTTCCCTGGTGTGCCCAACACGTGACACCCCCATGGGCATCGGGCATCTTGGAATTCCCAACACGTGACGCATCCATGGGTGTCGAGTGCCTTGGAATTCCCAGCACGTGATGCCCCCATGGGCACTAGGTGCCCTAGCATGCCCAACATGTGATGCCCACATGTTAAGTGTGTGTTTACAAAACCCAACCTCTGCTACTGCTGACATGCTCTATTCTGATGTATCTCTCAGTCCTCATTCGCCTGGTTGAGACATTCATCCCTCAATCTACCCTGTGGAACCTCTTGCCATCTGTACTTATTACTACTTTTAGTGTAGAGAGCACCTTTATTGGCAAGTAAGTTCGCCAATTTATTGGCCGTCCTGCGTACATGTGTGAAACTTAAGGTTCTCATATTCTGAAGGTGGAGATGGATTCTTTGATAGACCTGAAGTAACCTCCAGTGTTTCGAGACCTTTTCCGGAGCCGAACCACAACAAATTCTCTTGACCGAATTGATGATCAACTCAGAATCTGCTTCAATTATAATATTCTGAAGATTGTCATTCTTCAGGATTTCTAAACATTTCTCTAGAGCCATTAGCTCCGCCATATTTTTTGTAGCTCTTCCCAAATTGAAATGAAAAATGTATTGTATGCAGCCCATCTCATCCCTTATCACACCACCATAACCAGCCATACCCAAATTTCCTTTAGAGGCCCCATCTATGTTACATTTCATAAACCCCTGTGGGGGAGGATGCCAAAAATATTTATCCGTGACCGGTTGCTTTACCAATCTGTTCTTGCCCTGATAAATAAGCCCCTGCATTCCCAACTGCAGAAGTATCTACACATCTGCATTTGAAGGAAGATTTTCAGGGGAGTTTGCATTAAAGTTCCAACCATCTCCTTGAGTTGTCTTAAAATTTGTTCCATGATGCTCTGGGAGGAACTTTTTTTGTTTTTGAAAATTCTATTGTTGCGTTCTTTCTAGACGTCCCATATTAGGAAGCTTGGAGTTAAAGCCCAAGCTTTGTTAATCGTTTCATAATCAGAGAAGTTTCTCCTCCAGTTGCTGAGGGTATTGGTAATGCTTCCTCTGTCCCTGTCTGTTTGTCTGAATATTAAGGCAATACCATCCCATAACGTGGAGGTGAATATGCAGGTGTTGAGAAGGTGTTCCATTGTCTCCTCTTGTGATTCACATAGCTGGCATCTGGATGGGCCCAAAACGCCCCTTTTCCGGATATTCTCCCATGTCAGAATTTTCTTATGATGTACTAGCCACATGAACAGTTTGGTTTTCATCCATCCTTGGTTCTTCCATAGATTCCTCCAAACCCAGTCCGGTTTTGTAGAATCAAGCTCAAGGGCTATGTGTTTTGCCTCTTTAAGGTTAAAGGTGCCTTCATTATTATTTCCCCATCTTAGTTGGTCAGGATCATCTGAAATCAGTATCTTTCTTTGATCTAGAATGGCTATTAGAGCATCAGCCTCTGCTTTCAAGGGGCTGTTAGCCCTGTATTCCATTTTCTTCCAGGTTCTCCATTTTCCTTCCCTATTTGTCTGATCCCAAAAATCATTTACCCAGAGTAACCCTTTGGTATCAATATCATTCTTGAGATCCACAAAGTCCTCTCTTAACAACTTGGGTTCCTGTTGCCATTTATCCTCCCAAAACCATGCCAGGTCTCCCGCTCTGATTTCCTAGAAGCTATTCTTTTGAACTATGCCTCTATTCTCCCAAGCTTTATTCCAGATGTGGGAGCCTTTTATGATGCTAGACATTCTTATGTGGTCCTTGTTTTGCCAATTACTTGCATATTTATGTTTCCAAATTTGAGCCCAAGGAGCATTTGCATCTTTTATCCATCTCCACCATAATTTTGCCCCCAAAACTTTATTTAGCACTTCAGGATCATCTAGTCCTAAACCTCCGTGGTTTTTGGGTTTACAAATTTTTTCCCAGGCTACCAAGGCCCATTTCTTCTTTTCCTCCCCTTTACCCCAAAGAAAATCTCTTTGGATATTTCTGCATTGTTGCATAACTCCTTTTGGAGCTGGAAGGGCTGAAAACATGAAGATGGGGATTGTTTGTAGGACAACTTTTGTAAGCACCAGTCGACCCACCAAGTTTAAAGATCTATTTGTCCATATTCGAGTCTTGTATTGCAGCTTATTAATCACCAGCTCCCAAATAGTCTTGTTCATAGGTTTGTCTGTGAGTGGTACTCCCAAATATTTGGAAGGTAGTATATCTCTTTGAAAGCCCAAAATTCTGGAGATATTTTGCTGAATAGCAATGTTAGTATTGAAAAAGAAAATTTTTGATTTGGAGAGGCTTACCTCTGTACCTTCCGCCATAACAAAGTCACTCAGGATTTGTTTATAGCTAGTGCTTCTTTGACCATGGGAATTCCCTGTAGCATGGTATCAGATACAAATTGCTGATGGGTCAAAGCCTACATGGGCACCCAGGTGCCCCGCCTTCATTCGCTCATCAATGAGAACACAATATTATAATTTTTTAGTACTATGTTTCATAATCAATCAATTATAAACCAACTTTTAACACCCAAACATTACTTTAGTCAATCTTCTAAAAATCATTATGATACCCCTTGGTGGGAACTCTGCTCACATGTATCCATGGGCCGACCTTACTTCTTTTATGTGGGTGCCCCTTTCCAAGTCAGGTCAACCCACCGGGCAGACGTCCCTAGGGGTGCCCTGGCGCTCCACCTTCGTGAAGGTGCATCTAGGGAATGGGTGTTCCCCTTGTTATGCAAATCAATCAACACAAATCATTATCTCATCAATGACAAAAAAATATTATCATTTGTTAGTACATCCATGTAACATAATCAATCAATTATAAACCGTCTTTTAACACCTAAACATTAATCATTCGATTTTCTTAAAAGCATTATGAGATGCCCTGGTGGGAACTCAATTCATGGACAGTCATGGGCCGACCTTACTTAACATTTCTTCCCAACCTTTGTGTTTTCTGGTTCACCCATCACCCAACTAATCTGGTACGTCTGCTTAACGAACCATTAAAGTGAAAATTGGAAATTATGGTATAAACGTAAATGAGCTTCTCTTCATTTCAAGAATAATATACTCTACTTAACCAGGCCTACCATGTGAAGGTGGAAGCTCATATGGCCCCTCTATTCCCCTCACATCACTCTCAATTCCCCATACCCAATTTATCAACTATGATATATTTGAAAGAAGCATAGTAACATTCAAACATAAAAACTAGGAAAATAAAAATTTAAGGTGAATGAAAGAGAACAAATTGACTAAAAACATTTAAATACATACCTCGTACTTTTCAACATTTTGATATCATTAATCTTCTTCCTCATTCATCTCATCATCTGTATCATCCAATTCATAATTCATGTACAAAGGATTCACCATATCATCATCATCGTCGTCGTCTATATCATCATCTGGAACATGCTCTTCTACATTTGGTTCAACTTCTTCAAGTTCTTCATCCGACACAATGTCAATATCATATATTTCATCCAAATTAACATTGTCTCGATTAACATATATTCCTTGAACTTCTTTGACATCTTCATCTGACACTGCATGAACCCCCTGCTCCTCTACATCATCTTCTTCTTCAATTTCATCTTCTTCCACTACATTATACTTTACAGGCCTTCCTCTGGGATCATATCTAACAACATATGGACAACTCGCTTTACTAGGAATGCATACATAAAATACCTATTCCTATTGGCTTGGAAGAACATATTGCTTTGATCCTGGCTCAATATTCCTTGTATCAACCATGGTAAATTCGTTAGCATGCTCAATAACAGATCTATCAGGGCCACATTCATGGATCTATATCCTAAACCATTTGACATCAAACAAAAATATTTTGAAGGATTCAAATTCACACTCAAGTATATCATGTAGATACCCATAGTATCGATTCTCAAAGAGTTTTGGATGTTTGTCACCTCTAGAGGAAACATTGATAACTTGAAATATTGCAGTTATCCCACTATTAAAAAAATCATCTTTTCATCCAACCTTTTGATGTGAAATTTTTGGCCATTGCACCACATTTTGTTGTGGTGTTTCAACTGCAATACATCAAACACATAAAAAATGCATTGTCAATTGATAAGCATGCATATTTATACTTGCAAATTTTGAAAATTAAGAAAAAAACATGCCATATGCATCAATATAATTGTAGAAAAACTAAGTAGTATGGGTGAATATGCTTACCTGATAATATTTTAAACCATATGCTAAATCATTTTCCCTTTGTGTAAGATTGATATCTCCAATACGTTGAGCTTCTTTGAACAATGAAGATACACCATACCATGATAACCTACAATTATTAGCTTGTTTTCATCATTCAATCCATACCTTTGTCCAATATTTATTGTTAGTAATGTATAAATGTATTGCATCCCACTCTCCATTAGTTGTATTAAAATAAAACAATTCACATATATATATTTAGTTACCATGTTATACCTTCATAATAATGGATTATTCTAGAAGCCTAAAAATTAAATAAGTACGATATACATAAAAACAAATAAGTGAAATATGCTATAAATCTCCACTATCTACTTACATCTCACTTTTCTCATTCTACCTTTCCCCAATAGGTGCTCCCCTTCAAAATTGTCCACGGAGTTGACATCCCAAATGTGATCCAATACAATAATACTTTTTCCTACTTCATCGCTATATTGATGAATATAAGCCATGGTTTGATATACCATA
Organism: Pinus tabuliformis; assembly: GCA_031772625.1. Lineage (NCBI taxonomy): Eukaryota > Viridiplantae > Streptophyta > Pinopsida > Pinales > Pinaceae > Pinus > Pinus tabuliformis. The sequence goes on along the minus strand of CM062807.1, from coordinate 340,538,370 downwards.
TATTATTCTACCATAGAACCCTCAAGACGTGCTCTTTGTTTGACCAAAGCCTTCATTGATTTAAAGTGCTTCTCAACCATCCACATTGATCTTATGTGTACAGGTCCACACTTTTCAATCTCCTCGACTTGGTGTATGAGGTAGTGTTCTTTATGGATTGAAAAATAGAAGAGGTAGATACTTATTTCACACATTAGACGAGGAATTTGTTTTCTCCAATACTTTATATCGTCTTTATCGATTTATTTAGATGAAAATCATCTACAAATGAAGCAAGCAAATCACAGGTTTTCATGGGTCCCGTCAATAGGTATATCTTGAGGTTCATTGTCCTATCCTCCAACCCTTAAAACTCTCATTTTCTCACATTGATTCACATTTTTAGCCTTAATATGCTTAGTAATAAGACTAAAGAGTGTTTTTCATATTGCATGGCCTAATGTGATTAATATGTAGGAAGAAGAAGCATTTTTGGAGATATTTACAATCAGAGAGAATATAGGAGGCTCATTCACCTCATTAACTCTCCAAATTGGCTTGAGATCACAAAATCCTCACCAACAACTTGAATTCACTAGCAATTGATGAAATCCAAGTACATGTGAAGATCAAAGAGAACCATATCCACAAATATCGAGATTTTGGAGGGAATCACTCCTATTTTCAAGGGAGCTACCCTCAGCTACTTTTTGTATAAAAAAACCAGCAAAAAGGATCATTAGGATTCGATTTTTTTTTGCAGCTAGGAGTAGCTACTGAGAGCCTAGTGATTGGAATTTTTATTCTCATATTTCATATGATGTATGTGACTCTTATTTTTTGTTAATGGGAAGCTCACTATTGGTTTGCATTTGAAGTAGTTTTGGAGGGATGAAACCCTTGGGTTTGGGCCCAACCCAGAGGATTTAGTCCCTCTCTTGTATTTTTTCCTTCTTCCTACTCAAGTTATTGCAATGCTTTTCTTATTTCGGTAGGTGTTATATTACAAAATTTTTAGTTGCGGGTTTTCCACCTCTCTTGTGGGAAGAGTGATTGGAAGATCTACAATAACAACAAAAAAATATTTGTTTATGATTTCTTAGAAATTGTTAAGAATTGGACTGCAATCCTTCTGCATATTTAGTTTCTGCAACTTAGAAGTTAACATCATTGGTTTGGAAACTATAATTGTGTTGTAGGTTAGAGTAGATCTTAATAAAATTCAACTCATATTTTCCATTGTTAATTTACTTTGTTGTAACAATGATCATTTGATGCATGTGTTTGATTGGTTTGCATGGATTGTGTTGACCTGTAGCGGTGGGCACACCTTTCTGAATCTACCTAGGCCACTCCATATCACTCCTAGACACCTCACAATGTCGTTAAACTCTGCCACTAATATCACTTTGCTAAGGTAAATGGAGTACGTTGTGGGCACAAACTTTGGTGCAAGATATACCTCCAAGGGGTACTAGGCTTGGCTAAGGGGCTTACACACACTCCACTCACCTAATTCTACCTTCATCCACCTTATTCTACCTTCAAGACACCATTCATGTCCTAAAAAATCTTTCATACCCCACTCCTATAGCAAAACAGGGTCTCTTGTAGCAATATAGAGCCTCCTGTAGCACTTCCTATAGTAGACCTATAACATTGTTTTCTTCACCCAGATTCACCCCAGATTTTGAGCCTGGAATATTGAAGTTGAATAAAAACCCCCAAGATTTTATTTCATGATTAGGGGGGACTATAAGACCACTCCAACCCCATCCTTTCCTCACTGCAACCATAGGACAAGAAATAGAATTAGAATTAACATTTTTTTCAATTGTGTTGAAGGCTGAATTTCTCATTTTCAAGAAAGTTGCAAATAGATAAATGACTCATGCAAGTAGGTTTTTAATTTAATTAAGTATGAAATTATAATAGCATGGTTTACTTCTGCAACTAGACTAACCCTTTTTTCCTTCATGCAATTTCAATTCAACATTTACATTGAGTCAATGGCATTTTCACTTCTATAGTTAGAATCATGTTCATCTCCTTATAATTATGACATGATTTTTTCTTTGTAATTAGTTGAGGAGTGGTATTTTAACACCTTGATATAATCTCGTGACTAAGGGTGACATGATAGCCTAACCTGTTGTGCATATAGCACTGTCACCTCTAAGTTTGTATGGACCTCAGGTTGATAATTTAAGTTGAGAAGCCCTTGGGAGTTGCAACATCCTTGGTGCAATACCAGGGCTCATCCATTTTTGGCATTATTGTGAGGGAGGTTTCTAAGTAGGTTTTGTTTCTACTCAAGAGTTTCTTGTTTCTTTTTTGTTTTGCATCAGTCTTATTATTTTGAAAAAAAATGAAAATTTCAAAAAAAACTAATTCTTTCATGCCCCCACCCTTCATTCAGTCAACCTTCATTCTTCTTTGGTGACTGTGAACTTCCATTTCTGACTACAGGGGATCTAGAAGACCCTCTAGGTGAGAAACTTGAAAATTTTGAGGAACCCATAGGGGGAGAAGAACCTATCTTTTCTACCCAAACCATGGTTGAAAACAAGAACAATGAGCTTCCCTACCAGAGAAACCAATGGACAGGCTAGAATGAAAATATAAGCCCTTCTTCCCTTCCACATTTCCATGGCCTAATCTATGAGGATCCCGACACCTTCATTTTTGAGTTTGTTGTTGTCTGCAGGACCTATGACTATGCCTCTGATGAGCAAAAATTGAAGTTGTTTCCTTCTACTCTCAAAGTTCTAGCCTTGCGTTGGTTTATGAGTTTATCTAGCATCACTACCCAGGCCCAAATGCAACAAGCCTTCAATGACAAATATAGGGATTATTGTATGTCTAAAGAAACAAAGAAGGAAATATTTAGGATGACCCTTGGACCTGATGAATGCTTGGAGGACTATGAGGAAATATTTCAACTCAATTATAGGAGGGCCAACTGTACCCTTAATCCTAAATCACTCAAGCTATTTATTCTCTGAGGGATTAGGGAGGATGTAATGGAAACCCTCAACATGTTTTCTGGAGGACGTGTCTACCAATTTCCTTATGATGACATCAAAACTATATTTAGGATCACTATGGTGTTGTTAGGAAAAAGGGTAGGTTTAGCCAAAGCTTGGTAAGTTCCTCTCCCTCCACAACAACCATCAAGCATGAGATAGGAAGTATGTTGGAAGATTTTAAGAGTGAAATGTTACATAAGTTTTCCCTGCAAATGGATACTATGCAAATAAAAAAGAAGCAAGAGGAACCAGAAAGGGAACTAGCTATGTTTTTCCCTAGATGTACTAAGAGACATCCTAGGAATGAATTCCCACTAAATTCCATTGAATTCTACTTAGTCTGTGAAGAGAATCATGCAATAAACAAATGTCCCTCTTTGCCAGGCCTAAAGGTTGTATACCAAGGAGGGGTAGAAGGTGAGTCTGAGCATTCGTGCTTCATTAACCAAAAGAGGCCTCCAGGTCCTTGGCCTTATCAACAAGGCATGCAAGGTGCACATTATCCTCACTACAATCCAAATCAGAATGCACCTTTCCAACCTTGGTACCATTCCACTCATCCATCATGGTCCACACCTCCTCCTTGTCCTTATGCTCTTCAATATCCTCCTCAACCTATCAACCCTCCTTTACATCCATATCCACCCTAATCTTCCCAATGGGGAAATACCTCACCAGGGTGGAAGCCTCAAACAACCCAACCTCCTGCTTTATTTCCTCCACCTCAACCTCAACCACATATTCCTCACCAAACTCCACCTAAGAAACCTCAAATGTATGCTCAACCTAATTTGAACCTAAACAATGAACAAACACAACAAGTTAACAGTAGGGAGACATCCTACCCTGCTTATGTTGTGGAAATCCAAGAGATCAACATTCGGTCTGGGAAGGTGCTCCCAAATAATCACCCACCTAAAAAATATTGAAGAGGAGAAGGAAGAGACTACCCCTTAAGAGAATGCACCTCTTTATCCTAAAAGGTTGTTCCACCCTAACCAACGTACCCCAGAAGAGGTTGAACTTATGGGAGAATTGAAGAACATGTGTGTCAAGATACCCCTTCTCCAAGCCATCAAATATGTTCCCATTTACAACAAGCTTATGAAGGAGAAATGTTTCAAAAGGCCTAGGATAAGAAGAAGAGATACCCCGACAATTAATATTGTTGGACAACTATCTGATGTGATGCTTGGGAGGGTGATCTCCCCAAAGTACTTGGATCCTGGTAGCCCATTAGTGGATGTGCACATCAATGGCATATGGTCCCTAATATATTTATTGATCTTGTAGCTACAATCAATGTGATGACTAGGGAAACTATGCTGAAGCTCAATCTCCAAGGGGCTTTGAGGAAGACCATTACAATGTTGCAAGTTGCAGACTAAACCACAGTAGTTTTTAAGGGAGTTATTGAGGATTCCATGGTCTCCATTTACTCCTGGGAGTACCCCACTGATTTTATGGTCCTCCAGCCCAAAACCAAGTTTAATGGCTACACTCTCATCCTAAGAAAACCTTGGTTGGCCACTACTAATGCCTAAATTAGTTGTAGGGTTGGGAACATGGCTATTAAGAAAAGGAATTTATCAAAACAACTTGTGTTGTATCGTCCTACTTAACCCTCTATTGAGCGTGATTTATCCCTATGGTTAATGGATGAGGAAGAGGAAGAATTTTATCAGACAACCCCCTACCTAGTCTGCACACTAGACACTTTTATAAGGGGATGAAAACTTGATGAAGATGACCTTATTGGCCATATCTTACAAAATCAACCCCCCATTTCCATACCAGTTGATGAATTGATGAAAGAATCTAAGAGTAATTATTGAATGATTTGTGCTCTATTGACTCTAGCCCAAAACATGCAAAAGTTTTGGAGATTGGCCCATCAAAAACTCGAAATATCAACCCCTTTCTATGTTAAGCATGAAGAACCGTTATGCAATGTGTTGAGGGAACACATGGATCCTTTTACTTGGGATTATAATGAAATTAAAAGTGTACATCCCTCTGTATATACTCATCATATTTACATCAAATAGGGATGCAAGCTTGTGTGCCAACCCCAGAGAAGGATGAACCCAACTCTTAAGGACATTGTGAAAGAGGAATTATAAAAGCTATTGGATTCAGGGTTCATATATCTCATTTCATATAGTGAGTGGGTGTCCCCTCTTGTTTTAGTCTCCAAGAAAAATGGGAAGTGGAAGATCTATGTTGATTACCGAGAGCTTAGCAAGGCTACAAAGAAGGACCATTTTATTTTCCCTTCATTGACCATGTCCTAGATGAGCTTGCAGGAAAGAAATTATTCTCTTTATTGGATGGATTTAGTGGATACAACCAAATACATATAAGCCATGACGACCAAGATAAGACCACATTCACATGTCCTTAGGGTACCTTTTTCTATAGAGTCCTTCCATTTGGTCTGTGCAATGCCTCTGCTACTTTCTAGAGGGCATTTCTAAGTATCTTTAGCGGAACTTTTTCATGACACCTTCAATGACTTCACTCCTTATGGATGTGACTTCTAGGAAGCTCATTCTAATTTGTGCAAAGTCTTAAAGAAATTCATTGAAATGAATTTTCATTGAGTCCTAAGAAGTGCGATTTTTTTATGAATGCAAGGATTGTCCTTTCCATATCTAAGGAAGGGATACAAGTTGACCCAAACAAAATTTCCATCATCAAAAGGGTCCCTATCCCTAAAAAACAAAGAAATGTCATGAGTTTCCTTGGATTAGCGGGTATTATAAAAGGTTCATTAAAGACTTTAGCAAACTAGGTTCACCATTGTTTGGACTACTAGCTAAGGATTTAGATTTTGTTGGATAAACAACTATCAAGAATCCTTAGAAGTACTAAAAGACAAGCTGTCGATTTCAACCATCCTTAGAGGTCCCAACTAGGCATTACCTTTCCACATACACACAGATGCCTCAGATAAAGTTGTAGGAGAAGCCTTAGGACAAGTGGAAGACAAATTTCCTTATGCTATATATTTCATCATTAAGAACCTTTCTAATGCTGAGTTAAAATATATTGTCGCTGAAAAGGAACTCTTGGATGTGGTACATTCTTTGAACAAGTTTAGGAATTATATCACTGGTTATCAAACTTTTTTCACATTGATCATGCAACCATTAAGTATTTAATGAATAAACTTGATGTCAATGCTAGGATAATTAGATGGTTGTTATTATTGCAGAAAATTTATTTGACTATTATTGACAACCCATGGAAAGAGAATGTGGTTGTAGATTTCTTGTCAAGACTAACTATGCTTGCTGAAAGGGAAGAGATGGTGGATGATCAACTCCCATATGAACACCTCTTTTCCATCTCGGTTCTTTCTCCTTTGTTTGTTGTTATAACCAACTAATTGGTTGCTGAGAGGTTCCATCCTCATCTATCCTCCAAGGAGAAAAGCCATATTATTAGGAAATTTGCCCCATTCACTTAGATTGGGGGAAATATTTCCATATTGGGGCTAGATGAGATCATAAGGAGTTGTGTGAGGAAAGAGGAGGTCTTTGACATCCTCTCAGCGTTCCATGATGGACCTTCTGGGGGACACTTTGTTGCTAAGAGGACAACCTTCAAAGTTCTACAATTAGGTTACTACTGGTCCACTTTACATCAAGATGCAAGGACGTGCACCATTAGGTGTGATCAGTGCCAAAGAATGGGTAAGCCCACGTCTAAGGATGAAGTTCCCTTACAACCTCAAGTGATTATGGAGCCATTTGATAAGGGGGGCATGGATTTCATTGGACCTATTGATCCCCCATTAGGATAGAAAAAGTATATGGGTTGAAACAAAGGCATTTAAGGCAACAACTGAGAAAATGGTGGTTTAGTTTCTGAGGGAGAACATCTTCTACAAGTTTGGTTTTCCAAGAGAATTAGTCACTAATCAAGGAGTATAATTCACATCAAATATGATCGAAGATATCATGAGGCAACACCACATCAAGCACAGGAAATCAACTGCCTATCACTCTTGGAAAAAATGGGAAAGTGGAGGTCATGAACAGAGCATTGGAAAAAATTCTAACCAAGGTTGTTAGCAGCAGCAGAAAATATTGGGCAAATAGACTTGTAGAATCCACTTGGGCCTACAACACAACTCAGAAGACCACATTTGGATTTACTCCAATTGAACTAGTCTATGGAAAGAATGCCCTATTATCCATTGATTTTGAATACAACACCTTAAGGATGGAAGCTCAGTTGCACTTGGACCTCACTACAACACAACAAGAAAGGTTGCTCCAACTCAATGGTTTAGATGAATTTATGCTACAAGCTCTACTGCACATTGAGGTAATTCAGATACAAAGGAAGATTTGGCATGACGAACACATTAAGGAGAAGAAGTTTCAAGAAGGAGATTGGGCCATGCTGTATGATTCCAGATTCAAGGATTTCAAGGGAAAGTTAATGACAAGATGGTCGGGTCCTTATCTAGTCGAGAGATTCCATGAGAATGGGTTTGTCCATATTAGAATAATTGATGAGGAAGATATTCCCTTACTTGTCAATGTTTATAGGTTGAAGTTTTATAAAATATTTATGTCCAACAAATATTTTATTAGTTCAACTAGTAGAGAATTGAGTAACCCTCAATCCACACAGCTTCTGAGAAAAAAAGAAAGGGTCGAGATGAAAAAATTTATGAGGCATCCAAGGCCAAATACTCTAGGGTTGAAAACCTCTTCGAGGCAGCGCAAGAGCAAAAAAGTAATAACTAAAAATAAATGAAAAGATGAAAATATCCCCAAGTGAAAACCTCCTTTGAGGTGCCTAGGGCAGGCACACAGGTTGAAAACCTCTGCAAATGCAACCTGCATGTCTTAAAAAAAGAAGGAAAAAATAAGACACAAGGAAGGAGTCCTTACATCAATTTTGCTAACATCTCTCTTTTGCAGGACTCCAGACAGTCAAAAGAACAATGGATACAAAACAAGTTTTACATATTCATTTCTCCATTCTTTCCAGCTATCAATTGCATTTTCACCCTCTTCATTCACCTCCCTACCTCTCTCCATCATTTAGCTAGCAATTGGACCATGTTTTTCCTCCTTTCTAAAGTGCTACATGATTGTCCTGAATTGCTATAAGAGCAACATGAATTGCTACAGGAGGTATATCCAATTGGGAAAATGGGTCAAAAGGTCGTGTTTTCCTTAGGAAATGTTGGGAGAGGTCCACCAAAATCCCTCCATCACTCATCCACTCCATCTGGCCAAAATTCATCCTCAAGATTCAACTCTACCATACAAAAAGAAACAAACCCAAAAAAAGCATTGTCTTCAACTTTTTCACCACCTATTGTCTGATGATCCTAATCCTGTCCCGATACCTCCTTTTCTTTGTGTAATTTCTTGAGTGAAATATTATGTCTTGAGGAGGGATGAAGTGACCAATATAGGAAGGATATCCCTCCTATAGCAACCTGCACGTGACAACATAATTCCAAACCAATTTTTTTTATAGCCCCAGATTAGAGGATCCAACAACCCCAAGGCATCATGAAGACATTATCGAAGCTGAGAAGGCACAAACCATCCCTAGAAAGAAAAATATAGGTTATCCATCCATCAAAATAGCAGCAGAATGAGCACTCAAAAGAGGCATACACAACAACAAAAAAGGAAATGGATTTTATCAGTAAAAGAAAACAAGTTATGAAGAGATGTGCAGAAGTAAAAAAAGGAAATAAACACCTTCAAATTTATCGTGATATGAAGGTCAGTAGCAACATGCAAGCATCTCCAACAATTCAATATCAGGTAGGCTCAGGTATGACATCCCTCATATCTTCCCTATGCATATAATGAAAAAATGTGTTTAATGAACGAGAAGGGAATTTTTAAGGGTCGGATGTGGCCAATAAACTTGGCCACCTTCGATTAGTTAACTACAATTTATTCAACGACTATTCAACATGGAAAATTCAAGTTAAGTGGGGTGATGATTACAAGGAGTAGGGAAAATGGTTCAAAAAAGGAAACCCATGCAGATGCCAAGTCACCACAACACTCTAAGCCTTTACTAGAAAAGGAATAAAACATACAAGGCTCGATTCCATTCGCATAATCGCTCATTTATAGAAAATAGTTGGGGAAGGACAAGTTAGATACTACCAGAGACTACCTAAGGTTCCATTGAGCTTCCACAGACCGTGTTTCAGGTGCTATAGGAGGGTTTGGACTGCTACCAGATGGTCTGAACTACTACAGGAGTAGAGATAGGAAGCTACAGGGGAGAATTAAAAGGAAAAAAGAGCCAAAACTGTTAGAAAATCAGAAAGGTAGAAATATTTTCTTTATATAGATAATTAGTTGTGATATTCTTATGTTCTTATTTTATCTTTTAGTTCATCAAGAAATTACCATTACAATAGCACAAAGATCACAGACACCAAATGTAGGCAGATAGCCAGGGAAAAACCCTATCTAGGGGAAAACCCAGTCTACAACTCTTCCTTAATAATTTCACGAGATGATCCAAGACTCTTGACCTAGACACAAACTTCCTCGACATCGAGTCAACCCTTCCTTCCTTATGTAGATGATAAATCTTTCAACAATAACTTCAACCTAGCAGAAATACAAATTTGATCTAACAAAACTTCGACTCAATGGTAGCCCAACAACAACTTCGATCCATTAGTTAGCCCAATAACTTCGACTTAGTAGTTAGCCTAGCAACAACTTTGACTCAGCAGTTAGCCCAACAAAAACTTTGATCCAACAGTTAGCCCAACAACAACTTCAATCTAACAGCTACCCTAGTAACAACTTTGATCCAATAGTTAGCCTAGTAACAACTTCGACCCAACAATATTTTCATCGTTTCAAAAAATATTCCAGTAAAATCCACGTGAGTGAGATAGAGAAAAACCCAGAAACTTCGATCTTCCTTCTTCCAGAAAATTCACACTTTTTCTGCTCTTCTTCTCTTAGATATCGAGCTTGTGAGTGTGAGTGCTCCAAATGAATTCGAACTGCTTCAATATATAGGATTTTGGTGAGGTCAAATTACTCTGTTTGAGGTCGACTTGATGTGGAGGTGACAAATGACTTATTTGACTCAATAATAAATATTTTTACATGATTTGAAAGCCCATGAAGGGTCTCTTTAAATGGAAAATGACTCTAATGACTCATTATAAATCCTAGAAGTTCTCAATGGGGACTTTGACCTAAAACATGATGATCCAAGCATGAAGCCCATGATTTAATGTCATATTATTAATAATAAAAATTTCTTTTTCTTTCTTTTGAAAAATACATTTCATTATGACTCAAGTACAAATATGAAGATCGAACCTAGTTACATTCTTTAACATAAACCACCAGATATTGTCCTCAAACCCTCTTGCATGCAAGAAAATCATTTTGGAATGAGTAAGTGACCTCCTCCCTCTCTAAATTCCAATACAACTGCATGAAAATTATATTTGAATCGAGTATCCTATAGAAAACAATTGTGCAGTAGTTTCCTCTGAAATGTATTTGATGAGAAGGTAAGATAGGGATAGAGAAGAGTTTGTTTTTTTATAATAATAAAAATATCATCCTTCTACTCCTCCGATAAAAAGCAAAACTTGATACTATCTCTGCACTCGAGACTGCTCTGAGGCCAAAAATGAAAATCACCCAAAATAACCCCAAGAAGGAGCAGTAGGAGCAATGGGGGTAGATTTCAACAAGAGAGAACCCACAGACACAAAAAGAATCCTTAAACATCCCATTGTTCTGGACATTTTCTGAGACATAAGTGGATGAATTTATTTGAGCAATTAAAGGGGTATGATTATGAGATAACTCAAGAGTTTGCCATGGCACTAAATTCTCGAAGAGAAAATAGGGCCACTACCATTGTTAGAGGACTTTCCATCTCTTTAAATCTTCAACTAATAAGAAACGTGACTACCCTACCCTTAGGAGTTCGATGTAGAAAGGAGGATAAAGAAGTAAGTGTTACAACCTAGAAGCACTTCTTCATTCATATAGAAAATCCTGTAGAAGATAAAAATGGAGTGAGAAGAGAGAGCCTACCTTACCCCTGGGATGAAGAGGCCTATCACATCCTAAAATACATATCTTGTGAGGAAAGATTGAGCATTGTGTATTCCTATCATTTTAGGTTGTTCCATAAGCTAAGGTTCAAAGCATAATTACCCACTCCACAGAGACTTAGTGTTCCACATTTCCTCTTGTAGTCTATCATTGAAATGAGCCAGAAAGTGAGGGAAGGGAAACACAAGCACATTTCCCACCATGGCCTAATTAAGCTTATTTTTATGGATGCCCTAAGCCACTTAAGGAACCATGTGCTATGGATTGACTTTTTAGACATGGAAAAGGAAATTTTTGTGGAAACACAAGTCATTACCTCCACACAGCGAGAGGGAACACCAACCTATAGTATTGGGGTAAGGAAGGAAAGGAAGAAGAGAAGGAGGGAGAAGAAACCAAGGAAATATAGGAAGAGAAATAAATAACAGAGGGAGAGAACCCTAAATACACCACCAAACTTCAAGAGACAAAAAGACAAGGACAACAAATAAGCCTCTCACCAGGAAACACAGAGCAAGAAGTAGTTGCCACATAGGCCACACTTGGTACACCTGTTAGCGCTCAAATCTGCCTCAGGCTGAAGAAGGCAAAACTCAAGGCAACATCAAACCAAGCTCAGCCTCGTAGCTAGCCCTACGAGGACAAGAGAGGGCTCTCTCCGGGTCTATCTCGATAAAATGATCAATAAAGTCCGAGATGACTTAAATGGTAACTGATTTTAGGCTAGTAAATGAAATTTGAATGAGGGATATTTGATTTAATGACTGGGTTTTCTGGGCAGCGTGGGGATCAAGAACAACATGAGCAGAGAGATTAAATCCAAGACACAGATTATCTCAAGAGGCAAGACAGGCAATAAATTTAGCATTCAATTTTGAAATTATATGGAATGAAAAGACTGCTGAGAGGTTGACAAGGGCAATAGATGAATCCTTATCAAACAGAAGAAAACACAGAACATGAATACCTTCCCAAGGCAGAGCAGTAAACTGGATTCTTCCCTTCTCACTTAAAAGTATTCATTTAGAAATGATTATGAAATGAGATGTAAAACATAACAAGCTACATATGAAACGAAAGAAAAGACAAATGCTAAATTCAGGCCACAAGAATCTCAGGAGTCAGAGCTGTATCTTTTCATTAAATCCCTGTAAAAAACTGTACAGTGAAGTTTTCCTTCACACCTCTCCCAGAACTTAGAACCCTTCACAATTGATTTGTCATACCATAAATAAACTTCACCTGTGGGAAAACAAATCGATAAAAAATAGGGAGCCGGAACACCAATCGAAGAAGATAGGAAAAGAGCTGTCCATCTGTGCTGGGGACAGAGCAATGTTACATTATTCCATTTGAAATCTCCGATGATCAGTTGGAAAGGCGTACACTACAACTGTAGACCCTTGAATCATAACTAAAGTCCAAAAATAGGAAATTGAATCCTATTTTCTCTGCTGGGGTAGATATTATTTGTTCTAAATTTGGCTTTTAGACTTTGACCTTTCACCTTTGCTTTCCGTTTGAATGAAACTAATTTTTAATGAAACTGGTCTTTAAATAAGATTTCACCTAAACAATCCCAGCTGCAATTTACTAAGCTCAACACGTATTTTTAGTTTGAAGACATTTACTTGTGTCACCACTGTTTGATTACCAACGCATTTCATTCCAGACATTGGCAACAACATTATGGGTGTCCAAGTGACAACGTATTATACCACTTTTTCTCAATACCTGAACGTCCTCGGTTTTGTCGATCAAGCGTTCCATCAAGTCCACATATGACATGAGGGGTTGTGATGCTATTTCCTTTTTAGAATCCTCAAATCTCACCAAATTTCTCAGTACAACGTCTATTCTGCCATACATTTCAATTATGGGTAAGTAAAGGGTGCAAAGAAACGAATTTTGCTGAGCAGCCTTGAGTATGGAGCAAATTTTACCCCTTTATCTTTGAGTTCTTCCGCTCATGGGAGAGTGATGCGGCTGACGCGACTCTCGTTTTTCCTCCGTTTAAGAGTGTCTTTGTTTTTAACATCTGAAGGGCTGATAATATTTTCATATATAAATTCCAAAAGATGCGAAGCCGGCCTCCATGATACTCCAGCTATGACATGACAATCTTGACTGTTACATTCATGCCGAATAGGAGACAATTTGACCCAGGCATGCTTCAGAATACGGTTGAGGACCTCATCTGTATTTTCCGTCAGGTTGTAATTTTCATCTTTATCTAGATCCCATTGAAGTACGTATCGTAACACAAAAAAGGGTAATTGGTTGCCGATTTTCATGATATCTTCCTGAACTGCCAATTGCCGTTTCCATGGGAATGGGCTCTTTGAGATCTCCAAAAGGCTGCGAGGCAATCGAGATGCATTACTCTCGGCTAAATCGCCTAGTAATTTGTAAGCAGAGAAATTTTGCATGAAATTGTAGCTACAATTGGACCAATACTCTGCCACAAGCTTTGCGAATAATGATGATTTATTTTCCATAAGTTTTGCAGGTTCATCATATTCTGCAAGTTTGCCATCGGAGAGGGTCAAGACCATGTCACCGTCAACGACTGTGGGCACCCTGTGGGCAATTGTTATGACAGTGTAGTTGGAAAATTTCGTGTCTGATGACTTTCTGAACAAGTGCATCTGCCAATTCGTCTTTGAGTTGCTGGTTGTCTCCTTGTAATTTGGTATAAGCATGGTGGACATTTTCCAATTCCGCTTCCAACTCTTTGACTCGACCATTGTGCTGTTTAGATTCAGCCATTATGTCAACCTTCTCCTCTTGTAAGGTCTGAACATTTTGTTGAAGGAGCTTTATTTCTAACTCAAGCCTCTCTAATTCTAAATGATGAGATGCCACTGAATTTTCAAGGGTTGCATTTTTCTTCATGAACTCCTCCATTTTCTGGAGAACTTGAGGAACATTGGCATTATCCTCCACACCTATTTGCCTGTATTCCCTCAATTTCTGGCTAATATCCTGCAAATTAATACAGACTAACTGAATGCTCTCTGCATCTAGCCCCAAGGAATGAATTTGTTTCAGCATTGTCTGAAATCTTCTGTCAAGGTCATTTCTGTCTTCTTTCAAGCAATAAAGTTCTTGCTGTAGTGCATTCCTCTGGTCCACTCGAAATGTGACCTCATTTAACAAACTATTCTTGTCTTTTCCAGTTTATAGACTTCCTTTTCTAAATTCTTAATAGAAACAACTGCAGATGATGATTTCTCCTTAAGATTGCAATTATCTTCTTGTAAATGACTAATCTCTTCCTCTAAAACCTTTATTCGTTTATCAACATCCTTCAGCCTCTCACTCCTGGCTTTGGAGTTCAATTGACAACATTTTTTGGTGTTCTTGCAATTGACTCATTAACTGTTGGTAGTTTTTTAAGAACATCATCAAACTTCAACATTTGTGCAGGTTCATCTTGAAGTTTAATGCCAACATCCTGTTCCTCATTATATTTTGTTATTGGTCCATCTTGTAAAGAAGTTGTCTTCCGAATTCTGTGCCAAATATCATGTTGAAAAGCATTTTTCTCTCTCTCCAAGTTCTGTGTCCTTTCAATATTTCCTTCTCTTGTTGCAAACTTACTATTTCTCTCTGCAATTTTGTTATTTCATTTAGGGCTTTGATTTTCCCTCTTTCACATCTTGCTCCTCCTACTCCCAAGTTCCAGAGCAAGTACCCCAAAACTGAACACATCTGCCTTTTCTGTAAAATGACCCCGCATAGCATACTTCGGAGTCAAGTATCCAATGTGGCCTACAACTCTAGTGCTGATGTGAGTTTTATAGTCGTCATACAACTTAGCCAAACCAAACTCTGCTGTCTTAGGATTCAAAGAGTCATCCAACAGAACGTTACTGGCTTTGACATCTCGATGGATTATCCGAAAACTGGCCTCATCATGAAGGTAGGTGAGTCCATGTGCAATTCCAAGACAGATATTGTATCGAGTAGACCAATCCAGTTGTATCTGATAGTCCTTGTTACCATGGTCAGCAATGTTACCATCAGTACCAAACAACTAAAAGTTGTATATCGCCTATTTCAGAGGATTAATGCTTGTAGAATCTATTGAATAAAGCCCTTCTGCTGTAAGCTGGCCAATGTATCGGCCAAACACTTCTTCATGGGGGTGAAGGACAGGCCCAAATCTCTGAGCTTCTGATTGGAAAACTTGTATGGCTGCTTTCTTGGGTTTTCTTCATTTGAACACTTTGTAGGAATTGGATAGTGTGGAAACAATTCAACCAACATGTGAGTCGGATCCCCTCTGTGGAGGTTCGATTCTGCGCACAGATATCTCTAGCCACTAGCTGAAGGTGTTTCATACACCAAAATGTGAGCCTCTGCCACGTCCCTCACATCGCATATGCCTGAGTTAATTTTTTATTCGTCTTGTTTGACCCTTTCAAGTATTTCATAATATGAAGATTGCTCATGTTCATGGTGGGCTGCAACATAGGACCTAAAACCAGGCACAAAATAACCACTGCAATATCCAAATTCCTTTTCTCGGCAATCTCCCATGCCAACTTCTCTGCCCATATCTTTGCATAACAATACCAATTCTTAGTTTGTTTGCAGTAGTCCAAATCACTCCAACATTCATCATCGACTATGGCGAGTGGGTCTTTGTGAGGATCCATGTAAACTGCACCAATAGAATATGTAACTACCACGCGCTCCACTCCCATTTCTGCACACGCCTCCAGAACGTTCCTGGTTCTGCTCACTGCTGGCTCTATAACTCGCTCAGTGTCAGTACTTATAAGACAAGCTGAGTGGGAAACACCGTGACAGCCTCGGATAACTATGACCAAAGCCTGGTAATCGAGAATATCAGCTTTAACAATCTCAAGCCTCTATTTTTCTCCTTCCAGTCCTCTTAAATGCTCATACTTACGCCCATCATCAACTGGGTTGCTGTGAACTGCTCCTCTTACAGTATAGCCTTTGGCAAGGAGCTGCTTGACAAGCCATGAGCCAATGAATCCTCCTGCTCAAACATATCTACTGTAGCATAAGTCATTTGTCTGCCTCCACACTTTATAGCAAATCCAGAATCTTATGAACCAGGTTAGAAAGTATAATTTTTGTATCGAGTTGTTTGGATTTATGGGACAAAGGCAAATTTTTTGCGTGTGTCAGCTCTGTGCGCCGTGCGGGCTGTATGCGCTGCGCCCATGCAATTTTGCACTGCGGAAGAGATCCCTCTACGCTGCGCGCGCCCAGTGCGTCACGCCACTCAGCCTATATGCCGCGCCGGCAAACTCAAGCACATTTTTTGCCTAGTTTACCTCTAATCACTGATTTTACTCCAGAATCATTTGTCTCCACAATTATCTTTGAGTGCATACTCCTTATTTTCTTTCCCCGATCTAAACCACATGATCATTGTCACTAAACGCTCCTTTAATTTCTGCATTTGCAAGAGATGAGTCCTTCCATGTTTGTGGAGGCCATTCATAGTTTCAATTTATGCTATAGGGTAATATCGAAGTTTGCTCTTTTTAGTGTCCTGCTTGATTAAAATGATGACTCTTCTATTGATTCTTTGCAGGGATAGGAGCTGCTGAACCTAGCAAGATGGGCAGGGTTGCCTGAAGAACTGTAAAACCTTATCAATCAAGTACTAAACGAACTTAATAATTTCTTCTTTAAAACAGAGTTTTGAAGAAGAAATGTCCTTCAACATTATTAATAATGTGAATCTTGAAGTGAAACCTTATTGAAGCTCTCTTTGGACTGTAGGCGTTATTGAACACTTCTGGAGACAAAACCCTGGACTCAAGAATTAAAATGACTCTTTTTGACCAAAATGGCATTTGATGATTGCAAATGACGAGAAATGAACCTTGGTGAATTTGAATCTGATAGAGGACTGACAAGATTGAGTCTAACAACACCTATTAAGCCCAAAAGAAAAAATCCAAGGAAAGGCCCCTTATATTTTAAAATAAGGAAGAGAACTAGGATAAGGCAAGGGAAACCTCAACCTCCTTCAAAAATTCCTATCACCGTTGATGAATCAACAATAAAAAAGGAAGAAGTGGGACCTAGTGAGGGAAAGATTGAGGAAGTTACCTCTTCTAAGGCCAAGACTAAGTAACATGTGCTACCCATGGGGAGGCCCACCACTAGAGAAATCACATTTAAAAGGCTCAAGGCACAAGCTTCCCTGTTACAAGAAGAAACATAAGAGATACAAGAGAAACATGGGTTGTTATAAGAGAAATAGGGGTTGCTACAGGAGCAATAGGAGGTGCTACAGGAAGAGGCAACCACTCCAAAAGAAGAGGAAAAAGGCCCCTAAGAACTACAAGAGCTTGATACATAACCCAACCTAGCATCCTACTACAATTTTTTTGAGGGGGGTAGAATTATACCTGAGAAATTTTCTATCCCACTCTTCTTTGAGTTGGAGAAGGAAAGAGGCAGAACACATAGATGGATGCAAATTGCAAAATCCAAAAAGGTAGAAGATGTGGGCCTCATGGAGGAGAAATTCAATGAAATGGGAAAGGAATTGAATGAATTGAGACTAAGGGATTCAATCATGATGGAGAAACTATAGGCATAAAAGACAAGGCTAAGAGAACAATTGTAAGAAAAAGAGACACAACTTGCCACTATGGAAAGCTTATCTATGGAAACCATACAATGCAAGTAGCCATCCAAACCCTATGCCATTTTCTTCAAAGAGTAGTGGCTGCAATTATAGATGAAGACACTAGCATAGTATAGCTTCTTGCCTTTTCAAGACTACATATAGTTCATTGACTTTTGCAGAAAGGAAAGTATTGATGACATAACCAAACTGCTGAGTTTTACATGCACAATCTGATTCTCACAGACATGAATTTCTGGGACCCCAACTCAAGATTGGGAGACATGCAACTGATGGCATTAGCCTCTTATTTGATCCATGAGGAAACAAGTGCTGAAGAAGTGAAAAGGGTGATGTCAAAGGAAGAAAAGGAGCCCTTACACATCAGAGCAAAATTAGTGAGCCCCAAGGCTATCATCAACAACCACAATCTCATCTCCTCTAATCCTGAAGTGGCACCTAGTTATATGGCAGCCCAAGAAAAATCCATCCTAAATTTTTAGGACACCTTTAGGATGTTGGGGACAAAAAATTTACAGTATTTCCAAAGAAAATGGCATGCCTTACCTCACAGTTCACAAATAATATATTATCACTCTCCATAAAGACTAAGGAATGCCTTGGAGAGAACCCCACTATACAAAAGAATCATGCAAAGGTTGAATATCAAGTGGATAGGACTCAAATTCAGTCCTCCCTTGTTGTTGGGCCTACAAGAGATAAGAAACTAGGCAAAAGAACAAAAGTAGTGGACAGACATAGAGGCAAATACATGTTTCTATCCACAAGAAGACACACCATATGAGGTGACTTGGGATGTCAGAGAGGCCACCAGGGCCATGAATGAGCTTCATATCAGTGATTGAGTTTCTCAGAGGGTGAGGAACACCTTTAGTAGGGGGGTGATGATGGGTCCCATCAATAGGTATATTTTGAGGTTCATTGTGTTATCCTGCAACCCTTAAAACTCTCATTTTTTCACATTAATTAACATTTTTAGCCATAATATGCTTAGTAATAAGGATAAAGGGTGTTTCTCATATTGCATGGTCTAATGTGATTAATATGCAAGAAAAATAAGATTTTTTTGAGATATTTACTATGCAGGGGCTTGATGGAGACAACCAGAGAGAAGATAGGAGGCTTGTCCACCTCATTAACTCTCCAACTTGGCTTGAGATCATAGAATCCTCACCAACAACTTGAATTCACCATCAGCCAAGGAACTCCAAGTACATGTGAAGATCGAAGAGAACCAGATCCACAAATCTCGAGATTTTGGAGGGAATCACTCCTCTTTTCAAGGGATCTTCCCTCTGCTACTTTTTGTATAAATAAAACAGCCAAAAGCTCATTAGGATTCGAATTTTTGTTGCAGATAGGAGTAGATACTAAGACCCTAGTGCTTGGCATTGTTATTCTCATCTTTCATACGATGTGTGTGACTCTTATTTTCTGTTAATGGGAAGATCAATATTGGTATGCATCTGAAGTAGTTTTGGAGGGTCGGAACCCTTGGGTTTGGGACCAATCCAGAGGCTTTAGTCCCTCTCTTCTATTTCTTCCTTGTTCCTGTATTGCAATGCTTTTCTTGTTTCAGTAGGTGTTATATTAAAAAATTTGTAATTGCATGTTTTCATATCAACTCTCTTATGGGAAGAGTGATTGGAATATCTACAATAACAACCCAAAAATATTTTTTTTATGATTTCTTGGAAATTGTTAAGTATTGGATTGCAATCCATCTACATATTTAGTTTCTGCAACTTAGAAGTTAGCAACATTGGTTTGGAAACTGGAATTTTGTTGCAGGTTAGAGTAGATATTAATAAAATTCAACTCATATTTTCCATGTTAATTTACTTTGTTGTAATAATGATCATTTGATGCATGTGTTTGAATGGTTTGTAGGGATTATGTTGACTTGCGGGGGTGGGAAAACCTTTCTACATCCACCTAGGCTACTCCATATCCCTCCTATACACCTAAAAATGCCTCGAAACTTTGCCACCGAGATCACTCTGCTAAGGTAAATGGAGGACACCATGGGAAAAAACGTTGGTGCAAGATAGACCTCCAAGGGGTACTAGGCTTGGATAAGGGGCTCCCACACCCTTCACTCACCTTATTCTACCTTCATCCACCTTCTTCTACCTTCAAGACACCATTCATGTCCTCAAAAATATCTTAGACCCCCCTCCTGTAGCAAAATAAGGCCTCCTATAGAAGTAGAAAGCCTTATGTAGCACTTCCTATAGCAGACCTATAGCATTAGTTTCTTCAACTAGAATCACTCCATATTTTGACCCTATACTATTGAAGTTGAGTAACAACCCCAAAGATTTGATTTAATTATTTGGGTAGACTCTAAGACCACTCCAACCCCATCCTTTCCTCACTGCAACCATAGGACAACAAATATAAGTAGAATTAGCATTTTTTTCAATTGTGTTGAAGGTTGAATTTCTCATTTTCAAGCAAGTTGAAAATAGATAAATGGCTCATGAAAGTAGGTTGTTAATTTGATTAAGTATGCAAATGGAATAGCATGGTTTACTTCTGCAACTAGACTAGCATTTTTTTCCTTCGTGCAATTTCAATTCAGCATTTACATTGAATGAATGAAATTTTCACTTATATAGTTAGAATCATGTTCGTCTCCTTGCAATTATGACATGCTTTTATATTTGTAATTAATTTGAGTGGTCTTTTAACACCTTGGTATGGTATCATGATTGGGGGTGACATGAGTAGAACCTAACCTGTTGTGCATATAACACTGTCACCTCTAAGTTTGTATGAACCTTGGGTTGATAATTTAAGTTGAGAAGCCCTTGGGAGTTGCAACATCCTTGGTGCAATACCAGGGCTCATTAGGATTCAACAAAAAAAGAATAATATAGTACATGATGACAAGCAAAACACATGCAGTGAAAAATATGTGATACAACAACTTATTGAAAAAATTACACTTTGCACATAAATCTCCACTTACCTCATGTATTTGCTAAGATCATATATAACTTGTTTGATAATTTTGTCAAAGTTTTCTGGGGGAGATAAAGGTAGAACATACTGTAACAAAAATAATGATCTATCATTATTTTTTTCCAAATTGGTAGAAAAAAAACAATAATTAACAATATTTTCACCAATGTATAAATTATATATACACCAAAATAATTATCTTGATGAACGTATGCCAATCATGAGTTTTTACCCCACATAATTCACCTTTATTTGTTGGAATATTATTTATGCTTGAAGAAAATCCAGTTGGATTTTTTTTTTTCAATAACCTCTTTAACATGCTTTCTTTGTTGCGCTATCAATAACCATGGAAGTGTGCTTATATTTTGGTCGTCTCCATCACTATTTGAATGAATCACACTTTGTAATGCATGGTCGGCCTCCTTAATGTCATTACAAATCTTGACTCTTTTTTTCTTTATCTTTCCTTCCATCTAAGATTCACCATATGGTATTTGTTACATTCTTCCCAATGTGCATTGTATCAAACAAATGAACACTCTCTAAGTGCTCACAGTAGAGGAGTTTATTGAATTGCTTAGGATAAATTTTCATTCCTTGTGGAAGTGCCATGTTATCAATTCCTTCATGGCCTACAACGTGAATCATAGATAAATATATTATAACAACAATATAGCCTGTCAATTAGTAGAGTGAAGAAAATGCCATAAAAAGATAAAATAATCTAGACATATAATGCATATTGATACATAGACAATTCAATCCATACCTTGATAGACTCTATTATATTGCAACTTCCATGCACGAGGTTCCATTCTATGTGGTCTTACTCCAGTCTCTTCTTTCCCATTGAAAATATTTTTTTTAATACTTTGGTACCTATGGTTCTTAGAAAGGAATTGCCTATACTCATCAAACACCTCCTTTCCTAAGCTTCTTGAACAACAAGATTTAATATTAGGACCCAAACTGGACAAGCAAATTTATCCTTTGTTTGAAGACCTCCAAGAGATGGAATAATTTTTATATCAATTATTTTAAGTATGTACAATGAAGGTTGAACTATTTTAAAAACATACTTAATGAAATTCATAAAATTAAACACTATTAAAGTGCAGCATAATGTTATAACATACCATAGAAATGTGTTAGCCCTAGGGCATCATGAATTTTCCATACAAGCATTGCATGGAATTCAAATTCCCTTTGTGCAACTACTAGTCTAGAGATATCATACATAGTGACATTGTTCCATAACTCCACTAACTCATCGATAAGAGGCTCAATATATACATTCATGTCTTGACTTGGTACTTACCTAATTTATTGAACATAAAATACATAATTACTACATATATGAGTAAATAATAAAAAAAATTATAAGGAATAATTGAACATATATGAGTAAATTAACAAAAACATATAGGACATAATTATGAAACAAACAAGACAAATGAGATGTTATTGTGCTAAAAAAATTATTCTAAACAAATTAATACCTGGAACAATCATTGCCAATATTATGTGCTCCCTCTTTATCGACTTCCATGGAGGAATGTTGATAACAAAAATGGGCCACACCGAGTAAGTAGATTTGATCTCTCCAAATGGATTGACACCATCAACTGCTAATGAGAGCCTAAGATTATGAGGTTCTCTTTTAAAATATGGTTGATTTTCCTCTATATTACTAAATGTAGATCCATCTGCAGGCATTCAAAGGACACCATCTTCACTTATATCCCTTGCATGGAAATCCATAAGTTTTTCTATTCTTTTGCACCTGAACAATTGTCATAAACGTGGAATTATGAGAATATAACAAAGAACCTTGTAAGGCACCTTTTTTGTTACCCTATCGGTTTGATACCTACTTTCATCACAATTTGGGCATTTGTATTTCAACTCATGTTCTTTATAATATAGAATATCATCATTATGGCATGCATCAATAGCTTGATACTCCATTCCAATATATTTCATAACGGTATGTAAATCTTCGTACATATGAGGTAAAACATTTGATGATGGTAACATAAATTCACCTAATAATCTACAACATAAAAAAATAGTATTGGTTAATGTACTAAACAATATTAATCATACATATTGCATCCAAATGTTACAAATTAATGAAATGATGCATATCAACGTACTAACATTAAAAACAATGGAAAAAATAATTGCTTTATCATGTATATAGTAATAAATGTCACAAAATATATTACATGCCTTAGGAGTTGTGTCACACGTGTTTGACAAACCATTCACCACCTTTAAGTTGACCAGCAACAATAGAGCAGAGAGAAGATATGTTTTTGAGCCTTCATAAAGAGGATTCATTTCCATCTCAAGTACAGGTAAATCAAAAGAATGATCGTCATACTGGTTGTCATCATCATCCATTCCAACATTATTAAATGTATCATGGATCAATCTATTTGTCCCATCTTATCAACTATGTTATCAACAAGATTATCTTCTTCCATAGAATCATTAGCTTAATCTTCAATATTAATCACTCCATGTTCTTGAACATGCGCTTGTACTACAACCACCTCTTCCTCATCGAGAAATGCCCTATGGGGCTGATACTATACAACTACAATCAATAAAGTAATATTAGTATATATAGAAACTACTGAAACATCTATATAACAATAGTTTACAAATATAATATATAAGGAAAACAAAGACAACAATGACAAAGAGAACGACAACTTAGGTGGGACCAATAAACAAAGAAAACAAATTAATGATGATGCTTGTGCAATTTATGAAGATATTTAAGAATATGTTGAAAAAATCTAAGAAATATGTTACTTTTCTTGACATGTAGGAAGTGAGACACTTTTTGAGATATATAGTCACGACCATAATAAAAAACATATTGATCTTATTTTGCATTCATCATTGTAATGTCATATTCTTTCTTAATGTCATATTTTGCATAATATACTTTAAAAACTTATTAATAATGCTCCATAAAAACCCATGATTAACCTCTAAATCCTCTAGGTCCAAATTAACCCCCTATATATATATATATATATATATATATATATATATATATATATATATATATATATATAACCCCCTAACACCTTAACCCCATTCCCCTAAGCCCTTAAACCCCTAATACCTAATCCCTTAACCCATAAATCCTAAACCCTTAAAAAATAACCCCTTATCCCTAAGCCCATAAGGTAATTAACCCATAACTTGACCTAACCCCTTAAATGACCCTAATGAAAATAATCAATAATATTTCTAGTCCACATAAAAATGACAACATAGTTCAAACACCTCCCAAAAGAATATTATAAAAGATATTTACAATAGAAATATAATACAATTCACAATACAAAAACATACGATCTAAAATATTATATACATATAAACATTTAAAAAAACAACCTACAATACAAAGACATATAATAAATAACTTACAAATTGATGATATTCATGTCCGCCTTCAGCATGTCCATAGTCTCTACAATGTTTTTTAGTTGATTTCATTAGAATTCTCCTTGGCCTCAAGCCCTTGCAATTTCTTCAAGGGAAATACCATTTTCCATCTTCATAAGCCCTCGATGTCGATCCCACGTATCCTTGGTCTCCTTGAGGAATGTTATGTGACATTCTTTTTCACCAAACTTTTAGTGATGATTTTGTTCAAAAATTAACCTCAAAATAAGACTACAACCTTTCAAAACAGTCACAACTAATATATATGGAAACTATGTCAAAGTTATATGATGTTAAGGCCTCTACACATGCACACAAATATATATTATAATTATAAAAATATATTTAATAATTATATATATATAATTTATATAATAATCATATATATATATATATATATATATATATAAAATAATCATATAATATTATATATATATATATATATATATAAAATAATCATATAATATATATATATATATATTAATATTATATTTAATTATAATATTAAGGTTATATTTATTTTAGTTAGTCAAACTGATCAATGTAAAGTGGTCCCATATTAGACGTTGTCAATGCAAAAAGCCATTAATGGTGGAATTGAACGTTATGCAATTTTTATTTACCATACACAGGAAACTGGACAACACACTTTCATATTGGATATAATGTCAGATATCTTACGGTGAAATAATTTTTGTTAGTTATTTGACGACATGAGAGATTATAGGAAAACATCTGATAATCAACAAGATAGGCCATTCCATCAAATATTCGACTAGTAAATAACTGTCATAAGATATTCAACGGTCATTAGGATTTTAGAAAACAAAAAAAAACCCATTTAACTTCCGTAACTTTTTCCGTTTTTAGCAATTCTGTCGAATTTCACCATCAGAATTTCCACCCATATGTAGCAGTGGGTAATGTGAGCACTGGTGCAGAGCAGAGGGAATGCTTCAACTCAGAAAATTCCTTCTGTTGGGTTTCATACCAAAAAAACTTTGTTTTTGCTCCACCCTAGTTGACTTGATTCAAAGGCTAAGTCATATGAGAGAAAACCAACATGAACCTGCGCTACAAATTGGTAAGATCCAGAAAGTTGTGAAGCTCTGTTAGAGTGGTTGTTGCTAGCCAATCTCGAATAACTTGTATCTTGGCTAGGTCCACATGCACACCCCACTCATAAATGATGTACCCCACATTTTAAACCCGAGTCATACCAAAAGTGCATTTCTCCAAATTGGCACACAATTTGTGTTGTCGTAGGGTTTAGAGGACATATTAAAGATGGTGTATGTGCTCTTCCCAACTCTGATTGAAGATCAAGATGTTGTCTAGATACACTACCATGAAGGAGTTGGTGAACGACCACAATATTTATTCCATAAAGCGCATGAAGTTTGTGGGAGCATTCATCAACCTGAAAGGCATGCTTAACCATTTGAAAAGTCCCTCCTTAGATTAAAAGGTGGTATTCCACACATCAGAGGGTTTGATTGGTACTTGTGATAACCAAACTTCAAGCCAATCTTGCTGAAATATTTGGCCCCTTTAAGCTGGTCCAGAAGGTCATCAATTTGTGGGATTGGATACCTATTCTGGATAATGATCTTATTCAACGCTTGATAGTCAATACAAGCCCTCTAGGTTTTGTCCTTTTTCTATACCAAGAGTACGGTCGGGCTCCCACAGGGTGATGAACTTGCCCTGATGTTCCCTTTTGCAACATCTCCTGAATATGCCTCTTGATTTCATCATTCTCCATAACAAAGTGTCGATATATCGGTCCATTGGGTAACGACGCACCTGGGGTAAGATCAATGGATTGCTTGACCTTACAGCATAGGGATACCCCTATGGGTGAGGTGAAGATGTCCCTTTACTCCTCCATGACCTTTTCCATCTATTGTTCTCGTGTGGAGGAGCCCTATCTGGAGGCTTTGGATGTGGCCACAGTCTTCCTCTTCCTTTGAGGGTGAATCATAAGAAAGACAAATTTCTTAGTTTGGGAAATGATCTTACTGCATTGTTTATCAGAGATCAAAGAAAATGTAGTAGGTAGTGCTACCTCTAGTATCATGTACAATTTCTGACCTAAAGTAATAATAACAGAACAAGGTCTAGATTCATATACAACATGATTCTTCCATAGGTATGGTTGATATAATAAAACATCACATACTTCCATAATGGAAACATCACACAATACCTCATCTCCAAAGGACTTGATGCTATAAGGCAAGGGACATTGTTGGCTAAGACATAGATCTCGCCTTTGTTGGAACCACCAGATGGTGTACGGTTGTGGGTGCGACGTTGTTGGAAGCTTCAATCTCTTAATGACCTCAGCTGAGATAAGGTTCTTCTAGCTCCCACTGTCAACGATGAACTACACCGACGAACCCTTTACCCATATCTATGAGTGGAAGAGGCATTCCCCCTCCTCTGGATCCTTAGGTTTTCCCTTTTGGAGTTTATTGGTGGCTACTGTCATAGTAGGTTCGGTGTCAATGATATGCTTTCCCTTATCGATTCCCTTGTTGATTTCTGGCTCAGAATCATAACATGCATCCATCTATGAGTCTTTTAGCTCAGACACCAGCGCCTGCTTCGCGGGACATTAGTTTGTGTTGTGAGTGGGAGTTTTATGGAATTCACACCACTTTCCTATGACTTTCTTTCCCTTCCCATTATTCTTGGATTGCGGCTTTGAGGAGTTGTCCTGGGGGGTCACATCCTGAATCTGTCCTTTGCTTTGTGGCTTGGGGGCACCTTTGCTCTGCTTTGGGTTCGCAGATCCAAAGTCTCACTTCTTTTGCTTGAATTTCTACACAATCTTGGAAACATATCGGTATGTTGCACCAAGCGAGGAGATGTTCAGGAACTCTATTTCCTCCTCAATGTATTTGTGAAAAAAACTACAGTACTTGAGCACCGAATATTTCTCAGAATATTTGATACCCAAATTTGTGCTTAGGGTATGGAAAATATTCGTCAACTCATGCAAATCTTGATCCCTTTGATGTTGATGCGTAGTCCATTATTTGTACTTATCCCAGAAGGTAATATTGTTCCTTGATGACATCTCAGAAATAATTCCAAGTGGGTGTGGTTGAAAACACTGAGGGTTATATCTTTTCATCCTGTTCATAGTAGGTTTTCCACCAATCCTTGACATGGGGGGTGGCTTTGAGGAGTGCAAAAGTAATATTTTCCCTATTGGAAAAATCATGAACCGAAACGAATCCTTCCAACAGATTTAACCATCTAGCTACAACGTCTGCATCTATCTGGCCTTCAAATACGGGAATGTAAAAATTGACTTGTACCTTGAAGGGAGTGGTGCCTCCAGAGTGGCTGTTGGATGAAGATGCATCACCTGCTGGCATCCACCGAAGGATCTGGGAAAATTTGTCCATCATCGTGTTCCTTTTTCACTCAAGGGATTATTTGAGCAATATTTTGCAAGGATCTCTTGCTCCCTTGTCTTTCTTATCTTCTGCCATGGGAGGTCCTTGGGGTTTACAAGGTTGGTCTTGCAAAGGTTCAACCATTTCGAGCCCTAACTCCTTATACCCCGACCTTGTTGGGGACATCCAAATAAAAATAGAGAAAGAGTAGACCGCTATGATACCACTGATACATAATTATGTAAGAAAGAAATAGAATACATATATAAACCTAAACATAGAGATGCAACAGGAATAAATCATCATTTCATTAATATCAAAGAATTGAAAGATGCTTACAAACATAATGGAAATAAAATTGCTCAGACGATGGTAGCTTATCTATTAGAAGAAATGTGGCAGCTACATGCCTTTGAACTATGTTACAATGAGACATAAGGGCCTTTTTATTATTGAACACCAAAGGGAAACCATAAACAACCAAAACCCTAATGCTAGGAGATGGAATGCCAAGAGTTTGTGGGTCCTGTTGGGGTTAGTTGGAAATCTAACTTCCAAAGGTCATGACTTGGCCATATGATTTCTCATTGGTGCATACGATCCTTGTTAGAAAGGCTTCCTCGAGCACTACAATATTTGTGGAAAACTTGTTGCAGACCTAAAAAAAACACCGTTTAGGGGGGAAAATAGCTTCGAAAGTTCAAGACCTAAAAAATTGCTAAAAATAGTAAACTATGCTATAATTAAGTAAACCGATGAAACCAACAAGAGGTCCATGTGGAATAGGTGGGTGGCCACCAATATCCACCTGGATCAGTCCTCCCCCCTTAGGAAGAATGGTTCCCATTATGTGCAGAGCCTCCATGAGGTGAGGAAATTTCTGTTGAACTTGGTCCCTGTTGAGCCACTTTCCCTGGTGAAGGAGTTGGCCTGCTTTGACAACTCAATATAGTTGGATCCTATGCTAGATATTTTTCTTGATCTATGTGTCCATGATCCTATTAGTCGTGGATTTTTCATTACAACTTGGGTTGAGCTCTGTTAATGTCAGTTGCTCAGTAATGTCTAATGTGTCCAACAATGGGGGAAAGTATGGTCACAACTGGTCCACATTGAATATTGGGTGTCGACCAAGGAATGGTGGAATGCTAAGCTCAAAAACAATGTATCTTATATCCTTAGTGATGATTTAAGGCCCATATCAGAGTGGGTGAAGATTGTGGTGGGCGCAAGGGATTCATTCCTTCTGTAAATGTAACCAAAATTTGTCACCCACTTAGAACTTGTGTGGCACCCAATTTTGATCATGACATTTTTAGGACTTAGCATTTGATATGTCCAATATGTAATGGACCTATTGGAGGATGTTTTAAATGCATTTAGTGACCTTTTTCAGCTTCAGAGTGGACCTGAGTTGAATCTGCCTGGGTAGCTGCAAGTGGTATGGCAACATCAATGGGACATAGTGGCTGGAATCCCAAACCCACCTGAAAGGGGCTATGACAAGTTGAGTTGTGGAGAGATATGTTGTAGTTTTGTTGGAAATAGGGGAGACTTTCATCCCATGTGCATGGATGCTTCAAGTTATACATGCATAGGATGTGTACGACCGCCCTCTTGACGAGCTGTTTTTGGCCATCAGTTTGGGAGTGGAAGGTTGTGGACTTCGTGAACTAGTATCCAACAAGGACTAGAGGATTGACTAGAATGTACTTAGGAACATGATATCCTGATTTGAGATAATGGATTATGGGATCCAAAAGTGTACCCATACTCATTCAAAGAAGAGTTTGGCAGTGGCTTATGCTGTGATACTCTTTTTGCAAGCCACTAGAATGGCCATCTTAGACAATTTGTCAACGACCACGAAAACATAGTCTTTTCCATGCTTGGTAGAGGGAAGGCCTGAAATGTAATACATGGAGATGGATTCCCTGGCTAGCTAGGAGTAAGAAGAGGAGTATATAGGCCTTTCATCTTGATTGTAGGTTTGGAAATGGTGCAGGCAATGCAAGATCTGATGTACTTCCCAACATCTTGTCGAAGGTTCAGTCAATAAAAATACTTTTTAAGCACTTCCATTATCTTTTCTACTCCAAAATGTCTAATGACCAAACTATAGTGCACCTCCCAAATCATCTTGCAACACACACTTGAAGGAACACAAAGGTGTCCCAGGTGGCTTAATAGTGCGTCCTGGAGGTGAAAGTCTGGAACTTGCTTACCTTCTAGGAGCATCTAGTATGTGGTGCTGAATTTTGGATCACTCCTATATAGATGTGTCTATCCCGAAGTATCATGACCATAAGAGTCAAGCACATTGGTCAGTGCCATAACCAACAGTTGGTTGAGGTAGTATGAAAAATTATTGGTGTTTCCCTTCTTGTACTTAATGTTCAAATGGAATTGTTTCTTATATGTTTACCATTTTTTATGGTGATTGTTCTGCAACTTTTCTTGAGTATGTATGAACTATAAAATGAAATACATCTATTTGTCGTAGGCGAGATACTTTTGGACTGTATATGAAAGTGTCTTATTTTGATATGCCACTGGATGCCCCTGTTGGGTAAGAAATACACCAATAGCATAGTTGGAGGCATCTGTCTCAATTTCAAATGGTTATTGTAGGTCTAGTAATGTAAGGATTGGTGTAGAACAAAGGCGATGCTTCAACTCGAAAAATGCCTTCTGTTTGGATTCATACCAAAATAAATTTTCTTTTGCATTGCCCTTGTTGAATTGACTCAAAGGTAAAGTGATATGAGAGAATCCCAACACAAAATTGTGATATAAATTGGCAAGACCCAAAGAGTTGTGGAGATTTGTTAGAGTGGTTAGGGCTGGCCAATCCCTAATAAATTGTATCTTGGCGGTGTCCACATGCACACCCCGCTCATCAATTATTTACCCCACATATTAAACTTGCGTCATACCAAAAATGCATTTATCCAAATTGGCACGAAATTTGTGTTTTCATAGGGTTTGGAGGACCTATCGAAGATGGTGTATGTGCTCTTCCCAAATCTAGTTGAAGATCAGGATGTCGTCTAGATGCACTACCATGAACGAGTTTTTGAATGGTTACAAGATGTTGTCTATCATCTGCATGAAGGTTGTGCTGGAATTTTTCAACCTAAAATGCATAAACAACCATTCGAA
The DNA here is from genome assembly GCA_031772625.1 of Pinus tabuliformis. Lineage (NCBI taxonomy): Eukaryota > Viridiplantae > Streptophyta > Pinopsida > Pinales > Pinaceae > Pinus > Pinus tabuliformis. The sequence continues at coordinate 340,507,607 of CM062807.1, read as the reverse complement.
ATGGCCCTCCTTGGATTTGAAGGCAGTCTTTGACACATCAGAGGGTTCGATTGGTACCTGGTGATAACTAAACTTCAAGTCAATCTTTCTGAAATATTTGGCCCCCTTGAGCTGGTCCATAAGTTCATCAATCCATGGGATTGGATACCTATTCCAAATAATGATTTTATTCAACGTCTGATAGTCAATACAGAGCCTCCAGGTTACATTCTTCTTCTATACCAACTCGATCGGGTTCCCATAGGGTGATGAACTTGGCCTAATGTGTCGTTTCTACAACAACTCTTGAATATACCTCTTAATTTCATCGTTCTCCAGAACAGAGCTTCACCATATTTTTCCATTAGTTAGTGTCGCTCCCGGGGTCAAATCGATGGAGTGGTTAACACAAAAATGTATGGCTTACCCCCGTGGGCGAGGTGAAGATGTTCCTATACGCCTCCAAGGCCTTTTCCATCTATTGTTGTTGTGCGAATGAACCATGTCTGTAGTTTGTGGATGTGGCCACAATATTCCTCTTGCTCTTGGGGTGAATCATAAGGAAGACAAATTTCTTGGTTTGGGAAATGATCTTACTGCATTTTTTAGCAAAGGTAAAATAAAAGGTGGCAGGTGGTGCTACCTCTAGTATGCTATACAATTTCTGACCCAAAGTAATAATAACATAACGAGGTATAGATTCATATACATCATGATGCTTCCATAGGTATGGCTGACCTAAAAAAACATCACAGACTTCTAGAGGGGAAACACCACACAATACCTCATATGAAAATAGCTTGTTTCTATAAGGTAGGTGACATTGTTGCCTAACACAGAGATCTCGCCCTTGGTGGAGCCACTCGATGGTGTACAGTTGTGGGTGTGGAGTTGTTGGAAACTTCAATCTCTTAATGACCTCGAATAAGATCAGGTTCTTATGGCTCTCGTTGTCAATGATGAACTGCACCGGCGAACCATTTACCCACATCTATGAGTGGAAGAGGCTCCCCCCCCCTCTAGATCCTCATGTTTTCCCTTTTAAAACTTGGTGGTGTTTACTAGCTTAGTGGGTTTGACTTCAATGATTTTATTTCCCTTGTTAGTTCCTTTGTCAGGTTCCAGCTCAGAATCAGAGCATGCATCGATCTCTAAGTCTTTTAGCTCGACCACCAGCACCTCCTTCATGCAACATTTGTTCATGTTATGAGTTTCAGTTTTATGGAACTTACACCACTTGTTGATGTCTTTATTTTCCTTCCCATTATTATCGGCTTTCATCTTTGAGGATTTGTCCTTGGGGGGTCGCGACCTGACTCTACCCTTTGCTCTATGGCTTGGGGATGCCTTTGCTCCGCGTTAGGTTCATAGATATAAAGTATTGCTTCTTCTACTTGAATTTGTGCTCAATCTTGGAAGCAGATTGGTATGTTGCACCAATCGAGGATATGTCTAGGAACTCCATTTCCTCCTCAATCTATTTGTGCAAACAACTATGGTACTTGAGCACCAAATGTTTCTTATAATATTTGATACCCAAATTTGTGCGTAGGGTATGGAAAAGATTAATTATTTCATGCATCTCTTGATCCCTTCGTTATTGTATTGTAGTCCACTGTATGTACTTGTATTCATAGCTCCCCACGGGGTAATACTATTCCTTGATGGTGTCTCAGAAAGAATTCCAAGTGGGTGCGGCTGAAAATAGTGAGGGTTCTCTCTCATCCCTCTATTCACAGTAGGTTTTCCACCAATCCTTGACATGGGGGGTGTCTTTGAGGAGTGCAAAAGTAATATTTTCTTTATTGGAAAAATCATGAATTGAAAATATCCTTCCAAGAGATTTAACCATCTTTCTATGACATCTACATCTATATGACCTTCAAATATGGGAATCTAAAAGTTAAATTGTACCTTGAAGGGATTGGCACCTCTGGAGTGGTTGTCGAATGAAGATGTGTTGCCTATGGGCATCCGCTGAAGGATCTGGGCAAAGCGATCCATCATCATGTTCCTTTTTCACTCGAGGTCTTCTTCGAGCGATATTTTGAAAATATATTTTGCTCCCTCGTCTTTCTTTTCTTTCAATATGGGAGTTCGTCGGGGTTTGCAAGGGAAGTCTTGCAAAGGTTTAACTAGTTCAAGCCCTAACTCCTTAAACCTGGACCTCGTTGGGGACATGCAAAGAAAAACAGAGGAAGAGTAGACCAGTATGATACCATTGATCCATACTTATCCAAGAATGAAACAATTTACATATCTAAAGATAAAAACAAAGATGCAGTAGAAATAAATCTTCATTCCATTAATATCAAAGACCTAAAAGATGCTTACATATAGAATGGAAATAAATCATCTCGGGTGATGTTAGCTTGTCTTTGAGAAGAGATGTGGCGTCTACATGCCTCTAAATTGTGTTATAATGAGGCTCAAGGGCATTTTTATTATTGAACACCAAAGGGAAACCCTAAACAACCAAAACCCTAACCCTCAAAGATGGAACACCAAGAGTTTGTGGGCCTCATTGGGGTTAGTTGGACAACTAACTTCCTCGAGTCATAACTTGGTCATATGATTTCTGATTGGATCGTATGATACCTTGTTATAAAGGTTTCTTTGAGTACTACAATATTTGCAACATGCCCCTACCTACGACTATGGGCTTGCTACAGATCCCAAAAAATGTCTTTTAGGGGTCAAAACAACTTTGAAAGTTCACGACCCAAAAAAATGATAAAAATAGTAAATTGTGCTATAATAAAGGAAATTGACGAAACTAGATAGAGGTCCATGTGGAAGAGGTGAGTGGCCACTAATATCCACTTGTATCAATCCTCCACCCTTAGGAAGAAATGGTCCCCATTGTGTGCAAAGCCTCCATGAGGTGAGGAATTTTCTGTTGAACCTGGTCCATGGTGAGCCACTTGCCCCGGTAAAGGAGTTGGCTTGCTTTGACAACTCAATATGGCTAGATCCTCTACTGACAAGTGTTCTTGATTTATGTGTCCATGATCCTATCAATCATGGCCTGTTAGATACAACTTGGGTTGAGCTTTGTTGGTGTTAGTTGTGCAGCAATGTCTGATGTGTCCATTAATGGGGGAAATTATGGCCGCAACCGTCAACGTTGACTATTGGGTGCCAGCCAAGGAATGGAGGAATGCTAATCTCAAAAGGATTATCTGCTACAACCTTAGTGATGGTGTAAGGCCCACATTCGACTGATAAAATCTTGCAGTGGGTGCTAACGAGGCACTCCTTCTACAAATATAACCAAACTTTATCGCCCACGTGGAACTTGTGTGGCACCCAATGTTGATCATGACGTTTTTTGTACTCAGCATTTGACATGTCCAATATGTCATGGACCTACTAATGAATGTGTAAAATACATTCAATGAATATGGTACCTTTGTCAAATTCGGACTAGACATGAGTTGAATCTGCTTGTGTAGCTGCAAGTGTTATTACAACATCAATGGGACATAGTGGCTAGAATCCCTACCCCACCTAAAAGGGGATATGGCCAGTTGAGTTGTGGAGAGATTTGTTGCAGATTATTTGGATGTAGGGGAGGCTTTCATCCCATGTGCATGGATGCTTCGAGTTGCACATGCGTAGGATGTCCACGATCATCTTGTTGAGGAGCTATTTTACCATCAGTTTGGGGGTGGAAGGTCATGGACTTAGTGAACTTGGTATCCAACAATGACTAGAAGCTTGACTAAAAAGTGTACTTAGAAACCTCTTGTCTCTATCTGAGATAATGGAATTTGGGATCCAAAAGTGTGCCCATACTCATTCAAATAATATTTTGGCAGTGGATTATGTTGTGATACTCTTCTTGCAGGTTGTGAGATTGGCCATCTTAGAGAATTTGTCGTTGACCACGAAAACACAGTTGTTTCCATGCTTAGTAGAAGGAAGACCTAACATGTAATCCATGCAGATGGATTCCTAGTTTTGCAGGCAAGAACACCCTAGGGTCTTGGGTTGAAAACCCCAAAAAAGTGGAGGGAAAACAACAGCAAGAAATGCTCAGACAAACAATCTAAATTCTTATTCTACTGACCTGGGAAGACGTGTCCTTACCTGAAGGTCCTACGTTTGGGTAGATCCTGCAAGGTGTAAGCCCTCTGCTTCTCCTGATGCCTTTGAAACCTGTGAATTATTCAAACAAAGCATATACAACAATAGAAACGTAAAGAATATTCATGATATATACATTAGATCATATAAATGAATGAAAAATTACGCATCAATATAAGATTCATAAACAAATCACAATATAGATCAATGCATAAACACGTTTTAATATCAGGAACAGAACATCATTTCTTTATTGATGTAAGCTACAAGAAAGATGGAAAACTACAACCTGAGTCTTCCTCCAGCTCCAAGCGGAACCGTCCTTCATTATACACAAGGATATCTCAAGAAGGATGAAGGATATCTCAAAAGAGGAAACAAGGGTTTCCTAAAGCTTTGGGGAGTGTAGGAGGCACAGGGATTTCGTTAGACTCGATTAGGGATAAATCAACTATAATATCAATATCTCATTTCTTCTCCCTTAAGGCCTTCCCATGGAGGTTTATTTATACTTCTCCAAATTAGTTTTTTCAGTTGGGAAATAGTTGGGCCATGGGCTATAGGAGGTGAGTAATAGGTAAAACCCGTGAAATCCACCCGAAGTTAAGGAAATTTATTATTTTTAAGTGTTTTAACACATGTACATGGGCTGGGTATATGCTAACCCCCGTGTGCATGTTTATCATAGGGAAAAGTATCGTATAGGAAATAAAACACTGTTTTTTAGGTTTTGGACCAAGTCTAGAAGGAAGGGTTTCCCTAGGCCATAATCAGAGCATTAGATCTACCAAGAGTGGTAAATGGTATTATAACAAATGCCCCCTAATATATGAGGTCAAAAGGGGTACATGATGGCCGAAATGTATTAAGTGTATAGAAGGAATCATGCCGGGATTGAGGAGGAGTTCACCAGAATTCAGCATGCCAAGCCAGCGAAAGAGATTAGAAAGAAACTGTTGTTTGAGGTGGGAATACCCATGCTCAAAGATAGTAAAGCATGTCCGCATGTCAAGTACAAAAGCATATCCATTATGCATACAAGTATGAAGGAACTAAAGATACATAATGGATCATCCGATCATAACCAAGAAAGTACATGTATAAATATCACATATAAAGAGCTAATTAATGATGCTGAAGTATGACGTTGATCAACGAAATCAGAAAACTAATCCAAAAAGTACCAAGTCAAATGGTGGAAAAAATGGTACTACACTGCAACTCAAGTGCCAACATATAGGACGTCTCTGTAATGAACTGCAACATATAAGGTGGGTGCTGCCTACTAGCAGAAATAGGAGCAACTGGAAAGTGAACCAAGAAATGCTGATGCAAACTCGAGGTCTTCACCGACCACTGTGGTATATTTCTAGACAATGGGAATAAATGATCTGACATTGACCATGTGAGAAATCGTTTGATTACCGGTCATTGATGTATACCGTTAACAAATGTGAGACTACTCACCAATAATGATGATGAGAGCCAAGGTACCCAGTAAAATCCGACAAGTGTGAATAAATGAGCTATAGTCGAACACTTGGAAGAATCTATCAATCAGGAGACAATGATGTTTTCCCACTGTCGATAGTGAAGAAATCTACCACTGATGTCTGCAAACCCTAAGGTACTGCCAAATGGACTCTAGATCTCTTTCGCAGAGCAATGAGTTGAAGTCGATGGGAAAATATCCGCTAGAAGGAAGACATTAAGGCATCCTTCATCAATCTAGCATGAGTGTAACCCATAGGCCAATAATGTGGAAGGAATCAGATGAATAAAGATGTAGTAACCCAACCAAAGCACGTTTATGGCATACACAAGATGTAGCTAGCACACGATAGAAACCATTTGAACCAACCAATAATGAAAGCTGACACAGAGGCAAGGAATCCACCAATAGGGTCAAATGGAAACCAAGGCACTGCATGAATCCCAATGTGTGATAATGAAAGCTGAAGTCGAACACAAGGGAAACCACTCAGTCAAAGACCCATGATATTGATCAATGTTGAGCATAAGGTGACCTATCAATAATGAAAATAGGGCCAAGGTGTGGCTCTAGATCCGCCCTCAGAGCAGTTTGTCGTAGTTGATATGAGCAAGACCCGCCAACAAGAAGTCAATGGAGACCTTCTCAAACCAGCACGAGAAAAGGACCAACATAGTTGATGTGATACCGAACAAAATGCTGGCAACTAGGGATGGCCGACTAGAAAAAAAGGTTAGGAGACACCGCAGAGAGGCCGACTCAGGTTTACTTCCCTTCAACAAAAGCACGACTCAGCTGTGACTACATAGAAGCATATGATAACTTTGTATACGTTTGTCATGCATGAGGCATAAGAAAACTCTCCATATGATTGGAAGAGATAACTAGTTGGAGGAGTACTGACTCAATAACAAGGTTAAGGCTCTCCGAAGTCAAACCAAAGCCCATCCCAATGGAGGAAAGACTTATTTTTGAGTGATTTGTTCAAGGGTGACACAAATGACTATAGCTACCATCAAACATGGAAATAATTTCTCGTTCCTGCTCTTTTTTGGTATATATATATATATATATATATTTGTCTTTTTCATTTATATGAAGCCTGAAAAAGAATAAAAGAATGCTATAGTACAGTGGAAATAACGAGTGTCGAAAAAGAAGATGCTCTAGTTCCTGGGAGGGGAACATGCCCATGACCAATGCAAGGTGGTGAAACTGGACAATGACACTCAAAGGAATGTTCTTTCCATGGTTAAAAGGGTGCGTCAAGTTGCAAAGGCTAAGTGATTGCAAGGTTGATTTTTGCAGAAGACATGGTTGAAAAGTGGCTTAAATATGAGTCCAAGTGAAGCCGGCTCAAGGCCAAAAGTTGCAAATAGTCAATATGTAATGCAACATTACAACTCAACACAAAGGAGCCTCTAGGGTATAAAGCCAGAAAATAGTGAAGAAGAACGAGAATGAGTCTCCTACGCACAAGTCATGATGGGACTAAAGAGGACTCCCGAGCCTACTCAATATAGAAACATGGGCAACATATGTCAGTGAGGATCTAACTAACATGCCCATGTAAAGGTTGGATCTACCATCACGTCATGATTTTAAAAGTTGGCGAGTGAAAATTGTTTTTAAATCAAGACATGATGGGGTCGACCCTATGGAAAAAATATCGTAGTATGGAGGCTAGTATGTAAAATGCAACGGAAAGTGATATTCCCTAACCTATATGCCAGTAAGAAAGTGATACTTTCCATGACGGGTCTGTAGTCATGGGACCAGAGTGATTTCTCAAAAAGGTCTCCAAAATATCCTGTAAAGACAACCCATTCCCGACACTCCAAGCCAAAAGGTCAAAAAATCCATAAGATAAAAATCAACTTTAGAAAAAATAATTTTCATTTTTCAACCTATATAAGGACTTTTGGACTCACATTTTTGTCATTTGTGTTTTGAGCAAGGAGTTGTGGAGAAAAACTCAAACAAACTTCCTTCATCAAATTCAACCATTCAAATTGCTTCAAATCTTCCAGGTAACCCTTTAATCATGCTTTTTATCATTTTTTATGCTTATTAGATGTTTTTTCATAATTTTGACCGTAGGAAATTATGTTAAAAATTTCAACTCTGCGTACACGTAGGTTGGATACAAGTAACTTGCGTATACAAGGGCCCTACATGAGATTGTGTAAAAAGGGAACTCGCGTTTGCGCGAGTAAAAAATTTTGAACATTGGTTTAATGATTTGAAACATCTTTTTTGGAAAGATGACATTTACCTGGCGTGAAAGGGAGCACTGTGCCATTGATAACCAAGTGGTGGAGGATCAACATGCCTTAGATGCTTTGAGAGGTTGTGGTTTGTTAAAATTCTTTAAAATGCCAAACATGAAGGCGAATACTCGATTGCTTGAGTTGTTGATTCATTACTGGAGTGCAGAAGATGATGCATTCATGATTGATCAAATGCCCTTGATGTTGAAAATAGCAACAAGAAATGCTAAAAATAGCACTGCTATAAATAGCAATTCAGCCAAATGTTGATCTTAGCAACAATGGATGGAAAAATGGAAGTGCTAAAAATAACATTCTATAAATAGCATTTCGGGATACCTTCCTATTTTAGTCAGTCCCTAAACTAAAATAGTGAAGTAAAATTCGAATTTGATCTTAGCAACAATTTGTAAAATAATTAATTAATTCAACTTGAGTTAATTAGTTAAGGAAAATCAAACTTGAAGTCTATGTGGGAACATGCAACATTTTATCCATTAATTGAGGAATTTATCCATCAGTTAAAGAGATAAGGATGAGTTGTAATTAGTTGACTTAGTTAACTGAGTCAAGTCTAGTTAGATTAATTCAAACAATTTGTTGAATTAATGTAAGTTCTTTTAGTTAATGCTTGCATGCATGTAACTATTGCACTTCAGATAACTGAGTATTCTCTCATAAATAACTCATGCATGTCAGTTCAGACAGAGACCCATTTGAGATCAGATGGAGGGGCAGTGTACTATCAGTTGCTAGAATATTCCTTGCATGCAGAAGGATTTCTTTCCTTGAGGATTGCGCAGTTACTTCTTTAGGTTTAGTGAGTGTGATGAGGCCAATTCACACATGTGGCTTCACTGGACCGCAAGAAAAACTGCGCAAGGAAATAGGAGGCTTGGAGGGCTTGAGGAGGACATATACTATGTCTATTAAGTTTGTGAGCTGTATTTGTTTGATTGCAGAGAGAGCAGGATAGATTGAGCGCTGATTCTTTTTGTAACTTGAACAAGATTTCGACTTGTATGATAATACAAAGATTGGGGTTTTAAGCTGAGGCTTTCCTCGGGTTATTTCTTTTGTGTTATGTGTGATTGATTTCTCATTCTCATTTATATGTGTTCTCTTGATCTTTCTCAATTCGATTAAGCTTCCGCAAAGTGTTGTAGAAGTAGATCTTGTATTGTGTTTTAGTATATTGCATAATATGTTGATCTACAATGGTATTTTTGACATGGTATCATAGCAAAGGTGATCAAGGCGAAGAACAATATACAAGAAGGAGAAGTTTGAAGTTCGGTTCCATAAAGATAAAAATAGAGTTCTTATCACATCTCAATTTCACCTATGGCGTTCAATGGTTTAATGCTCGAGTATGCCCTTGATGGCAACTCGAATTATATAGCCTGGAAGGATCACATGGAGGTAGTATTAGAGGATAACAGTCTAAAGGACTTCATTGATCAAGAAGTCCCCAAGCCGAGTGATGCTACTTAATTGGCGGAATGGAAGAAATGTGTGGCTAGAGCAAGGAGAATCCTCCTGGAGGTAGTTCGAGACCACATTGTCTCGAGCCTCCATGGGATGGAGACTCTGTTTTCGATGTGGAAAACATTGAAAGATTTATATCAGAACAACAACGATTAGAGGAAGCTGGCGCTGAAAGACAAGCTTCGTAAGATCAAGTGTGAAAAGGGCGACACGATCTCTACATATCTAAACAAGCTCACCACCTGCAGGGATGAGCTTGGAAGTGTAGGGATCACAACCGCTGATGATGACATGGTTAGTCTTGCACTCCTCGATCTTCCTAAGAGCTGGCATAGCTACAAAGTATTGGTTAATGGAAGAGAAAAACGTCTAGATTGGGAACGACTTTGGTCGGATCTGATGTAGGAGGAAATAAGAAGAAGCACTAGAGATGGATCCTCATCGAAGCAAGATGATGAGGATAATCTAGCCTTAGCGAGTAAGGTGAGGAAACGGAAAGGGAAGGCATCCCATTCCAAATTTGGTTCTTCCCATGGTGGGAAGAAGATTGACAAATCGAAAGTGCGATGCTTTCATTGTCATGAAGTGGGCCATTATGCTAAAAATTGTCCAGAGAAGAAATCCAAGAAGGGTTCCTCAAAGGGATCTAATGGTGAGGCACTGGCCTCATAGTTTGAGTTGGATTTCTCGCTTATCACATGCATGGTTTCATCCATGGTGGGATGTGTGTGGTACCTGGACAGTGGAGCTTCATTCCACATGTTAGGTGACAAGAATCTTTTCAATACCTTGGAGGAGAAGGATCTCCAGATGCGGATCGAGATGGGGGGTGATGGAAAGTACCATGTTTCAGGTGAAGGTATGATTGTGTTTCAGAGGGAGCATGGAGCTCCCCTTACCCTGACTGATGTAAAGTATGTACTAGTTCTGAAGAAGAATGTTGTGTCTGTTGCTATGCTAGAATATAAAGGCTATGATGTAGTCTTTAGTCAAGGAAAGGTATTCCTGAGGCATATCAGTACTGGATAGACAAAGCGAATAGGGATTCGAGTCAAGAATCTCTACAAGCTGGAGGTAGACGACTGTGCTACTTTGAGTTCCAAAGCTGAGATGGTGCAGAGCCAAGATGTTGGCGAGTTATGGCATAGAAGATTGGGCCACTTGCACCATGGAGCCCTGAAGAACATGCAGCAGATTTCTACCAGATTACCCAAGGGAAAACTTGAGCAGACAAGTACATTCAAAGGTTGTACCTTGGGTAAGTATGCGAAATCTTCCTTTCTGGATCAAGACAATAGAGCTGGAGCAATCCTGGAGTGAGTTCACTCAGATGTTTGTGGACCTTTCTCTACAGCCTCCACCGCTAAACAAAGGTACTATGTTATTTTTATTGATGATTTTTCTTGTAGATACTACATCTACTTTATGCAAAAGAAGGATCAAACCTTCTTAAGGTTTTATGAGTTTAAAGCCTTGGTATAAAAATAATTTGGAAAGAAAATAAAAGCCTTGCATAGCGACAATGGTGGAGAGTATGTCTCCCAAAAGTTTAAAGAATTTTGCTCTGCAAAAGGAATTAAATGGGCATTGACGGCACCCCATAACCCATAGTAGAATGGGTTGGCCAAAAGGAAGAACAGATCGATTGTGGGAGCAACTCGAGCGATGTTGCATGACCAAAGGCTACCATTGCATTTGTGGGTTGAGGCATGCAATACAACAATATACTTGCAAAATAGAAGCCCATACCGTATACTGTGGATGAAGACACTTATGGAGGCCTATTCCGGGAAGCGACCTGATGTAAGTCACTTCCAAATCTTTGGATCATCAGTTCATTGTCATGTGACCAAAGATTCCAGGAAGAAGCTAGACCCAACAGCTGAGTTAGGAATACTTGTGGGGTACATGGATACACCCCACAACTATCGGGTGTACCTGCCTTCCACTCAGAGGACAATGGTACGCAGGGATTTGAAGTTTGATGAGCAGAAAGCCATGCTATTATCACTTGGAGAGGGAGCTCGAGTTGCATGCAAATGAGGAATCTTCAGTTCCTAAGGATTAGGAGCCTCAGATTGATGTGGAGCAGCCGCATGCAGATGATCTGGGAGTGGAGACATCCACTCATGCTGATACTTCCAGAGATGGGAGGAAACGCTCAAGGGAAGTTGACAGGTTGATGTTGGATGCGTGGGAGAATGTGGGACAACCATCTTCTCAGCGCAGACAGATGAGGTCGCCCGAGCGGTACATTGGGTACATGACCCTAGTTGGGGATTGTGTAGATATCGAAACTTCTTCATTCGAGGAGGTAGTGCAGCAACCAGTCTGGGTTGATGCAATGGTAGAGGAGTACAACTCTATCATTCGGAAGAGTGTGTGGGATGTTGTCCCAAGGCCTCAAGGCAAGTCAGTGTTGAGTTCCAGATGGCTTTACAAACTAAAGTAGGCAGCTGATGGCAGTGTTGAGAAACATAAGGCAAGGTTTGTTGCCCGGGGTTTCTCACAGGTCAAGGGGATCAACTACGATGAGAACTTTGCTCCCGTAGAAAGGTACTCTTCAATTAGATCGATATTGGCACTATCAGCTCAGATGGGGTGGAAGATCCACTAAATGGATGTGAAGACAACATTCCTCAATGGGAAGATTGAGGAGGAGGTGTACATTGAGTAGCCAAAGGGTTTCAAAACCTTCGATCATGAGTCGCATGTGTGCAGACTCAAGAGGGCTCTATATGGGCTGAAGCAAGCACCCCGTGCTTGGTACACCAGGATCGACAGCTATTTCACTAGTTTGGGCTTCACCAAGAGTGAAGTAGTTGCAAACCTTTACCACATCATGGTAGAAGGTAAACCATTGATCATTGTTCTTTATGTTGATGATTTGATTTTGACAGGTGATGATCAGCTGATATAGTCTTGCAAGGAGGACCTTGCAAGAGAGTTTGAGATGAAGGACATGGGCCTTATGCACTACTTTCTAGGCATGGAGGTGTGGCAGAAAGATGGGGAAGTATTTGTGTCTCAAGGCAAGTATGCCAATGAGATACTCAGGCGCTTTCACATGGAGAAGTGCAAGCCCATGCAGATTCCTCTAGTTGGGAATTGGAGGAAGGAGCATGCTACTTCAGGTGAGGTAGTAGCTACTACTGTTTATCTGCAGCTGGTGGGTTCACTTATGTATCTGGTGAACACATGACCCGACTTATGCTTTGCGGTGAACCAACTGAGACAAGCTATGGTTCAACCTATCAAGCTGTTTTGGAAGGCAGCGAAGCATGTGCTAAGATACCTCAGAGGCACATCTCAGTTCAGATTGTGGTACAGACGGACAGAGGGAGTGAAGCTTCATGGCTTCACAGATGTGGATTGGGCAGGGAGTCCATCAAACCGGAAGAGAAATTTTGGAGGAATCTTCAACCTTGGTTCAGCTGCAATTTCCTGGTATAGTAGGAAACAAAGATCAGTTGCACTTAGCTCAACAGAGGCTGAATACATGGCTGCTAGTCAGGCTACATGTGAGGTCATTTGGATTTGGTCAGATGATGGATCCTACAGTGATCTACTGCGATAACCAGAGTTGCATCAAACTCTCGGAGAATCCAGTTTTTCATGACAGGTCCAAGCACATAGATATCTAGTATCACCATCTTTGAGATTGTGTGGTCAAGAGGATCATGTTGTTGCTGTATGTTTCAACCGAGGAACAGGATGCAGTTATTTTGACTAAGGCATTGTCAAAATGCAAGTTTGAGTTCCATAGAGACAGGATTGGGGTTACTGATAATCCCTTTCTTGGGGTTACTTCTTCAGGTTTAGTGAGTGTGATGAGGCCAATTCACACATGTGGATTCACTGGACCGCAAGAAAAAATGTGCAAAGAAATAGGAGGCTTGGAGGGCTTGAGGAGGACATATACTATGTCTATTCAGTCTATGAGCTGTATTTGTTTGATTGCAGAGAGAGCAAGATAACTTGAGAGCTGATTCTTTTTGTAACTTGAACAAGATTTCCACTTGTATGATAATACAAAGATTGGGGTTTTAGACTGAGTCTTTCCTCGGGTTATTTGTTCTGTGTTATGTGCGATTGATTTCTCATTCTCAGTTATATGTGTTCTCTTGATCTTGCTCAATTCGATTAAGCTTCTGCAAAGTGTTGTAGAAGTAGATCTTTTATTGTGTTTTAGTATATTGCATAATCTGTTGATCTATAGTGGGAATTTCTATCCTTGAGGATCGAGATAGAAGATATTTATTTCATTTTAGGTCTTTCTCGATGGGGAGAGAGAGTGCATTCTACTGGCAGAATGAGAGGTAGTCTCAGTGTAGAAGACTACGTCTGCATATACTGTCCTGGCCACCCCGAAAAGGTTGGAAGTCAGATTCTAATCAAACATGTAGAGAGTTTATCATTGAAAATCCTACTATTTACCATAGCCAGGGTAAACAGTTCTGCTGCTCTACATCAGGCTTCATGTGTGTCCATGAGCCTAGCAGTGGATTGCCTCACTACTATCTTTGATTGGTGTACACCTCTGCTGACCAACATGAAGAACCAACTCACTTCCATTCAGAAGGGTCAGACAAAGAATTTCGGATACGACACTATCTTATGCTCATTCTTTTTTGAGAAAGTACCTGGGCTTTGTCCCAAGGTATTATCTACCATTAGTAGCCTGAGGGATCCACAGATGGGCAGATGGGATGACTTGATGAAATGCCTAGGAGGTGGTAGGGTCCCCAGGACGACTTTTGATGATGAGTTTTTCCTTTGGTGGGATCAACAGATCATTGTAGTTGGCGACTACCCCTACGCCAGAATGGATTTCCGAGGAGATCCGAATCTAGTATTGCCACCAGATGCAACATGGGGTGCCATAGGTATAAATTATTTTTTTAGTTTATTTTTATTTTTTTAATTAATTAATTAATTATTTTTTATTTTTTATTTTTTCGGATTTTCAATATAAATGAATTAAAAATATTTTTGATGAGACAAGACACTTACAAAATATATTGATTATGTTTAATATGTGGGACCAGTGAGACTTGACGGATTTCCTCGACATAGGCGTCGTGGAAGAGATGCCAAAGGGGTTGCAGTAGAGACTGAGAGATTTATCCATGCAGTCTAGAGGAACTTGGTGAGATTTACTCACCAAGTACCCATGGTGGCCATAAAGGACTTACCAAGGAAGATGCAACGTCACGTGGTAGGAGTACCACAAGACTAGGTGCGACTATTTCGGCGTGTGGCCAATGTTGTCATTTAGTTTCTAGCTGCTCATCCTGAATATGATCGTTAGATAGATGATTAGATCTTTTTTGTGATTTAGACATGATGATGGGTATAAGCCCAAATTTTGTAGGGAATTTTGTCCCGATTTTTGTATATTATTTTGGACACAAACACTCTATCTATATACAAACGATTTTATGATGATCATATATACATATGATACTTCAATTATTTTTTATGTTATTTATTTTTATGAATGATTTATATGCCAATCCAATGCTTGATTAGAAATAGAATCTGCTAAGGAATTTTCTGATCGTGGAATGTGAACAAATGTAATGTAAACAAATGATCATTGCAACAACCGCACTCTCAAAAATTGGTGATACAAATAGGGATCTCGTACCTGATAGATGTTATTTAGTTGAGATACCACGAATTGTGAGTCTAAATAAACCACTAATGAATCAATATCAAGAGATATGGCTTTAGATAGAAAATTAATAACAACAGTATATTCGGAAATATTATTCGAAGCAGGACCGATACATACTCCTCTCGAAACCATCAACTGGCCAGATGGATAATAAATCACCCAAGCCGCAGAAGCAAGGTTTTGGGTATGTCTAATGGCACCATTGGTGAACCCTAGATATATCAAATCATCCATCAATACTTGCCAAAGAAGATCAAAAATATCGACATCACTAAAACCGATAGATAAATATGTACAAACATACAATATATACAAACAAGTAAGTGCTCGGTCGAAGCCTAAGCAAGGTACTTCTTAAGGTAGGGCCCATTTCTGGGCTCCCCCAACTTGTTTCCTTAAAACTCAATCAATTCATAAGATCCCTTTTTTAAAACTCGCTTGACAATAAAGGGACCATACCACATAGACTTGAACTTGCCTACCCCAAAGGCGTCTTTGTCTTGATCATAAACCAAGACAAGGTCACCTTCAGAAAAATTTCTATGATGGAAAACTTTATCGTATTGAGTTTTTACCCTCTTTTTATGGGCTTCATTTATTGTCGTAGCATATTGACGCTGCTCATCAAGATGCTCCAAATGAACGAGGCGCTCCTCGAGACTAGAAGTCTCAAGAAGAAGATCAATAACTAGTTTAAGGGAAGGAATTTCACATTCAACAGGAAAAATAAATTCCAACCCACAAACTAGTTGAAAGGGAGTAAAACCAGTGGCAATCTTAACTGACATTCAGTATGCCCAAAGTGTCAGATACAACATGATGTGCCAATTGGATCTAGCTTTATCAATCGTCCTTTGCAGGATGATTTTAAGGGATTTGTTCACGACTTCAACCTGCCCATTGGCTTGAGGATAATATGGAGATGAATGCTCCAACCAGAAACCCAACTTGAGAGCCAATTCAAACATCAATTGATTTTGGAAATAACTGCCATGGTCAGTGACAATCTCTTTAGGAATACCGAACCGTGAAATAACTTGATTGAAGAGAAACAAGGCCACTATTTCATTGTCATTCTTGAATGTAGGCATGGCCTCATCTCACTTAGTAAAGTAGTCTATGACCACAATGATATACTTGTGATTTCCTACCGAAGGTGGATTACAAGTAGTAAAATCAATGCCCCACTTTTGTGAAAGGACCGATGGTGATAACAGGGAAAAGCGGAGCTAGATGTGTGCACATTTTCCGAGAATATACCTGACAAGGATGGCATATTTTGACCGCCTTAATACAATCTTTGAAGATCGAAGGCCAAAAGTAGCCTGCTCACAAAATTTTTTGGGCTATAGCAAGCCCAAATAGATGACCACCACAAGCTCCACTGTGGCAATAATTAAGTACTGAATCAACCTCTTTCAAGGTTAAACAACACCTAAGGATTGAATCAATCCCACGACGATATCATGTGTCACCTATAATAACATAATTCTTAGCGAGGTGACACAACTTTCTACGCTCGTCCTTGGAAAAAGTGGGCGCGAACTTCAAAGTCTAGAGATATATAATGATATCCCCATACCAAGGATCTTGTGAGGAAATAAGAAATAGATGTTCATTAGGAAAATTTTCCTTGTGAATTATTTCTTCCTCATAAGGCAGCGCTGATATCAACTCTACAAATATTAAATATTTCTTAGATTTAGCCGACATGAATTTGAGGTTGAATTCTTGCAAGATGACAATCCATCTATTATATTTTCCCCAATCGCTCGCCTACTGAGAACAAACTGGAATGGATTGACAGCTGCTAAGATGAACATTTTTTGAAGCAGAATATAATGCCAAAGCCACTAGACAACATGGATAACTGCCAAAGCTAATTTCTCGATGGGAGAATAGCGCAGTTCAAAACCTACAAAGCCTTAGCTTAAATAGTATATTACATGCTCACATAAGGCATCATCTTCCTAAACCAAAACCATACCAATGGTTGATTCTGCTGCAACAAGATACAAGAGGAAATCTCTACTATAATCAAGCGGACTCAACAATGGAGTAGAGATTAATTCTTTTTTCAAAGCATCAAAAGATCGTTGTGTGAAATCATCCCATAAAAATGGGACCCTTTTCTTAAGCAAATGCATAATTCCTTTTATGATCTCGGCATAATTGGCTATAAATCTCAAGAAATTTTCTTTTCCTTGGAGACTTTGAAGTTCATGTATGGAAGATGGGGGAGGCAAATGAATTATTGCCTCAACCTTGAAGGGATCTACATGAATCCCATATGTTGATACGATGAATCCTAACAGCCGATCGGATGTGACCACAAAAACACACTTATTCAGATTCAATCAGATTTTATAAAAACGACACCGCTCAAAAATCAACCAAAGATGTTTAGGATGATCCATTCTCTTTCAAGAACGAGCAGCTAAATCATCCAGATATGCTTCGATAACATGCTTGATGTCGTGAAAAGCATAAGACATGGCCCGCTGAAAAGTGGCTCTAGCATTTTTGAGGCCAAAAGGCATATTTTTTTATGCAAACGTATCCTAGGGACAAATAAATGTTGTCTTGTATGGATCTTCTGGACGGATAGTAATTTGATTATAACTAGAGAATTTGTCCATGAACTAAAAACTTTCATTACTCGCACATTCATCAATAATTTGATCAATAAAGGGAATGGGGTAATTGTATTTAGGACAAGCCTTGTTTAGGTCCCTAAAGTCAATGCATACTCGAATCATTCATTGCATTTTTTCTACGGGGATTAGATTAGAGACCCACTCAGTTAAAGGAACAGGGTATATGAAACCCACCTTTAGCAGCTTCTCGACTTCAGCTTTGATAGCTGTTGCTTTTCTAGGATTGATCGATCGAAGTTTTTGACGAATACGTTTAGAATTTTCATATGTCTTGATCTCATGTTGGACTATAGATGGATCTATTCCAGGCATTTCCTTATAAGACCAAGTGAACACATCACACAACTCTTTGAAGAGATTGGTATAAGTTTGAATTTCTTCAGGGGAAAAGTTAGCTCTAATGAAGACATTTTCAATAATGTTAGGATTCCTAGAGATGTTCACCGGTACAATTTGTGAGATAACATAAATGTTACCTTCAGCAGGAAACTGTACTAGGGCCAAAGGGTTTAAAACTCCATGAACATCACTAGTAGAAGGACTGGACAAACTTGACTCAACTTCCCACAAATGAGGGAGGAAATACGAACGATGATGCAAATCATCCCATGGTCTATCAACACCCATCATTGCTTCTAGAATTGTTTCTTCAGATGGAAAGACAGTATCTAAGCAATCTTGAGCCGAAGTTGAATCGAGGATCCAGGATGGAGCCACAGCTCCATTAAGCTCCTCTCGTGAGAAAGGAGTAGGATTGAATTCTGCAGAGTTAACAATAGACTGATAAGAAATTTCTACTACAGACATAGGACATGCCATTCCACCTACCTGCCCTCCATCTAGTGTGGTGGTAGATGAGGGTAAAGGCCAAGGCTCCGAAAAATAATGAGTTCTAAAGAACTCTCTTCAAGAAGGTCCCTTAGAGGACGGAATAACATTAATTCTAGATATAGGAGAAGGAAGATCAAAAGTACCCATTAAGGAAGAGTACATTCCAACTCCTAAATTTTTTATAGGTTGTTTGGGATTGTCCACTAATGGAACAATAAACTCAGAAGATGCATGGGAGTCACCCGGAGAATAATCCATCTGATCAACCTTTACAATTCTCCCTTCATCAGGAAAGAAAAGGATGGGAAATAACGATGATATAATGGCATCCATCTCATAAATCCAATTCCTGCCTAAAAGGAGGTTGTAATCCAGATTTGCATCGGCTATTTCTACCTCCATATTTACCACCTTTACCCCAACATAGATGGGAAAGGCTGGAATAATCCCATGTGGCCTATGAGAATGGTCATCAAATGTCATCAATAGAGTAGGTGAAGGAACAACTTGAGGTGATCCAATGGCCTTGCAACATGACATGGACATTGTTTTCAAACCAGCTCAAGAAAAGATAGAAAAGATAGATCAACGCCTTATAATTCAGCCTCTTCGAGGGGGCAACCTCCTTTACATTACATAAATGAACAATTCTTGGATGATACAAATGAAAAGACCTCCTTTCTATATATAGGAGTCTAAGGGGTCATAACATAATCAGAGCCGACATAACAATAATAATGTAAGGGCACAATAATAATAATAGTGGGCTTCTATGGGGCACAATAGTAACAATATGGGCACTACATGGGTACATCAATATAATAAGTGGGTTATACTAATAACAATAAGGGGTTACACTAGTAGTATAGGGGCCTAACATGCCCCTCTCCTTCAAAAAGAATTGTCCTCAACGCTTGAGTAGTTCTTGATGCTTCTGTATAAAATTCTTGTCCTCCCATGTGGAATATTCAGCGGGTAAGTTCTTCCACTTGATGAGATACTCTGAAATTGATCGATTTCATAGCTGTCGGGTTCTTGTTTCTGTGACTACTCCAGGTTCCAATATGATTTTTCCTTACTCTTTAATTTCTGGCAATATTGTTTGAATTGGGATCTTTTGCAACTTTTGAATAAGTGGCCATACTTCTTCGTCCTTCTTCCATTCATCCCTTGCTTCGTTTATCCAATCTGGTTGGATAATATAAATAGCACAAAACAATGCTTCCACATCCTCATCCTTGAAGAGTCTTCCCATTCGGTAAGGTCGCCATTTTTTAAGTGCCTGTTCTTTCGTTTGATTTTGCACCGAAGTGGCGTTATCCTTTAAAAGTTGGAGAACTTGTTGTTGATGCTCGATGTGATCTTTCATTGCTTGAACCTTTTTCTTCTTGATATGTCCTTCTATCTCTAGAGTTTGAGGAGTGGTAATTTCTTCCAATCCTTTACAAGATATGGTCGGATTTATTTCTTGATGCTCGATGTGATCTTTCACTTCTTGAGCATTTTTCTTCTTTATATGTTCTTCTATCTTGATAGTTTGAGGAGTGGTAATTTCGAACAATGAATTACAAGATATGGTTGGATTCATTTCTTCTTTCTCGATGTGATCTTTCACTTCTTGCACCTTTTTCTTCTTGATATGTCCTTCTATCTTGAGAGTTTGAGGAGTGGTAATTCTTGCCAATGCTTTACAAGATATGGTCTGATTCATTTCTTCTTTCTCTGGGGTGGGGTCCTGGCGTATATCTTCTTCTTTTGTTGTTTCTTGATCCTTTTCTTCCTCCTCTTCATATTCTATGTAAAATAATTTCTTCTCAGCACACTTATGACCTTTAGTGCATTTGCTATCAAAATTGTAACAAAGCCCTTTTTATCTTTTTTCTTCCAATTGTTGTGGTGTAACCCTTGTAGGTTGTGGAAGGCTAGGAGAAACAACACTTCCATCTTTATAGTGGTGAGGGGTACACTTCCTGGTTTCCATAATTTTGCTTTCCACTATGTCACAAAGCCCTTTTACTCTTTCCAATTGTTGTGGTGTTGCTCTAAAGAAGGTGTTGCTCTTTGTATCCTCATAATGTGCTATGATTTCCTCCATGAAAATTGACCACGTAACAAGTTGTTTACGAGAACAAAACCCTTTGTACCATAAAAATTGATCTGGTTCTAAATATGAAGATGCAATACATACCTTTTGTAACATTTGTACACCATGTATATCAAAATATTGCTCCATCTGAAGTATCCAATTTACCGGATCCTTGCCATCAAACTTCCTCATCTTGCTTTTTCTTGATTTTAGGAGCTCTACCTTGAAACGACTGTAACTATGTACTTTCGGATATTTAAGTTCTGAAATTGTGACTTGTAGTAGTCATCTGTGTCCTCTTTCCAATGCCACTAGTCTGATCCAAATTGGATTCTCCAAGAAAGAGTTATGCACAATCTCCCAAGATGACCTGATTATAGACTAGTTCAGTAGAGTGAACTTGTAGGACGTGCCACGAGTCACTGTTTCAACCTTTGGATCTGAAAAATGTGTACAAGAAACTAAAGTCCGTCCTCTTTCTGCAACTTCTTAGGAAATTTCAATCCGATCCCCAGAGAGAAAGTTATGACAATTTTCCCCAGGTCACCTGTTTTGAATGTCATTCAGGAGTCTGGAAAAAGACCAACTTCCTCAGATCATATCTCCGCAAATATCACGCAAAAAGGTCTGAAATTCGGACCCAAGGTTCAACTTGATTTCCTCTCAAATGGGTTTTTTTTAGACTTCTGAAACGTCACAGAAAAAACTTTATAGCGAAAATGCCACGATGACCTGTTTGGAGCAGCGAAACCCTCGAATCCAAAGCTCTAATACCAAATGTTATGAAACCAGCACAAGAAAAGATAGATCAACACCTTAGAATTCAGCCTCTTCGAGGGGGCAACCTCCTTTACATTACATAAATGAACAATTCTTGGATGATACAAATGAAAAGACCTCCTTTCTACATATAGGAGTCTAAGGGGTCATAACATAATCAGAGCCGACATAACAATAATAATGTAAGGGCACAATAATAATAATAGTGGGCTTCTATGGGGCACAATAGTAACAATATGGGCACTACATGGGTACATCAATATAATAAGTGGGTTATACTAATAACAATAAGGGGTTACACTAGTAGTATAGGGGCCTAACAGACATCACACATGTGGAAGCTCCCTCATCAATAACAGTTTGAAAGATATTGGTCTTTCAATATGTAGACTTTATCTGGAAAGCCTTATGATGTGGGAGTCTCTTTTTGATGTTTGACATATCAAACATAAGCATAACAGAATTTTTTGGATCAACTGCTCCGATTGCAGAGAGTAATGCACTCCTCTGAGTGGGCACGACTGGAGTACCTCTAATGCTGACATAGCACAAGGAATCTAAGCCAGATCTCCTACAATCGAGTAGTTCTAGGCTACCCTAGCATTTTGCGGAGCCTTTCGGCTTCTGAGGTATAGACTCAACAAAGGGTCTCTCAATATGGAGCGGCTCTGAACCATCGGAAGCAGATTTAGCCTTAGATGACTCTGATTCACTATAATCAGGCGATCGCATAGTGACTTCGATATGTGAACTCATCATGTAGACATTTGATGTATTATCCCTTTCCGGGTTGCCCCCTGCAGGGGCACTAGTACTAGAGTTTGTGCCAGCAAGTAATTGTTGCCCTTGGGGAAAAGGGTTAGTGAGGACAACCTAGGAGTTAGAAGACCCCTGCTAAGCTAATAAGCATTGAGAATACTAGAAATTAGGGCAGAGATGAGTCAAATGATCTCCATTGCATAACTTGCATCAAAATTTTACTTTTTTCTTAGACTCTTTTCTAACCCCCAGCAACATCGTTTCCAAGTTTGTTTGCATTGCCCTTCCCCTCCTGATTCTTTTTCCTACCTCGTCCTTTCTTCTTCCCATCAAATTGTTGGTTTCCTTTGGGGTTATAATTTTGGATGACATTTATAGACGTAGTTGAGAAGGTGTACTGATAGACGGTGATGCCCGCATAGAAAAAGCAATTTGTAAAGACAACTATTGCAATTGATTAAGCAGGTTAGTTGTGTTAGAATCGATCGATTTGACTAGCCCATCGGCATGGGGACCTGGCTTCGGCTTGGATACATAAACCTTGGACCTAGGAGCGTTCGATAGAATTTTTTGAAGAACCCCAGATTTAGAATATATAAGTTCTAACTGTTGGGCCCTAAAAATAGCTTGCTCTTCGGTGAACACACCGAAGAGTGATACGTCCTTAGAGATCTTGGGTTGTAAATATTTAAGAAACCATTCAAGAAGGAATTATTGTGGAATATCGACTTTAATGAGCCTCTTCCTTCTCCTCCATTCCTGGATATGATCCAAAATGTGGGTTGCCTGATCCTGGTGAAAATTAGCCAAAAGCTCAGTTCCAGCATCGTAGCGGATAGGAAACTAAAAATGGTTTAAAAACATAGTACCCAGATCGCCGAAAGAAAGGAAGGTACCCCTCGGAAGTTCAATGTACCACTTGGTCACGTTTCTAGTTAGGGTACTTTGGAATAATCTCAACATGATTGAATAATTTATCAGGGAGTTTGAAGAACACCATAAGTGGAAAGTGGTTACATGGTCACCCAAATCTTCACCAGTATTTCCTTCAAATTTAGGTATATCTGAGGGAAGTTTGGTTGGGACTAGAGGCCAAATCGGGTTATAGCTAATTGGATCATTAGTCAATTTAGAAAGATCTGGCAAATTTAACGTTGCCAAGAAAGGCAGTTGTGGAGGACCCTGAGGATTCCACTCGGTGTGAGCGGAATTCCCAACGTTCTGAAAACTATGCCCTGGATTTGTGAAGATACCAAGTTTCCTAAAATAAATTGTAGACCCAACTGAACCATAAGGAGCTCCTTGTGATCCATAAAAAATTGGAGCTTGACCAACTCCTGCTGAAAAATTTCCATAGCCAGTAAAATTGACCCCTAGGGAGGTGTTAAAAGGAGCAGAGAGCCCTTGATAAGGGTTCCATGCATTAGCATAGGGAGAAAAGTTCTGGAATGAACTGACAGAAGAATACGACATATTCCCCTGTTGGCCAAAATAAGATTGATTCCCAGCTCCTAACCCACTAACCGCAGGGTTTGTCCAACCTTGAAACGGATTATAACTTTGACCCGTAGAGGAAAAAGGTATTGATCCCAAAGATGGGTTGGAATGTGGTATATGACCACTCCCAAAAGGGAAACCCTGAACAAATGTGATCTATCATATTCTCCTTATATCTCTCTGTTATTCAATAGGATAAGAAAAGAAGTTGACCCACTTGCCATGGAAGTCATGGATGTGGAGGCAACTGATGGAATACTTAACGGAACCGAAGGAATCGCACTGGTCGGCATTCCAAAAGGGAAAAAGCCAATGCCAGAGGCAAAATCTTGAGTACTTCCACTCGAAGATGGGATGGAAGTAGAGCCAAATATAGCAGTGCTAGGAGTAACAAAAGGTATGGAAATCATTCCTCCTCCTTGTACGGATACATTATTTTTCATACTCGTAGCACTCATGATGGATTCCATGCTTCCAGCAGTGGTCATTGAAGGAAAATATTGAAAGAAACCTGGGCTTGAAGGCCTGTTGGTCAGAGTCCCAACGTATAATAAAACATCTGGGTGATTGGGAGGAAGAGGAGAATTAGGAGCCAAAAGAGGCTCTTGAAGCTCTTTGACCTCAATAATGTCTTCCAACTAGAAGAGGACTCTAGAAATAACTGGAGTGTTCCTCTCCAACTCTCTACTTGTACTAGGTCTACCTTGTGAATCAATAACTCCAACCGGAGGATCAATCTCTAATGCGTCTACTACCATTGATTGAAAATAACTGGCAGAATTGCTCCTACGCCTTCGAGGAGAAGGCTCAGGACTCATAGGTGAAAGCCCACGAAGTCTCCTAGACCGATGAATTGGTCGATCAACCACTTTGAATTATTTTTAAGAAATCTAATTAAAGACTCAA
Organism: Pinus tabuliformis; assembly: GCA_031772625.1. NCBI lineage: Eukaryota > Viridiplantae > Streptophyta > Pinopsida > Pinales > Pinaceae > Pinus > Pinus tabuliformis. The sequence continues at coordinate 340,483,093 of CM062807.1, read as the reverse complement.
AAAAGTTGTAAAGCTAGGCCAACTAGGAGCAAAGAGCACTCTCTAAAAATCCCTAAAGATGCAGTCAATCAAACTACTTTCGAGTATTTTTGCTCTAGGTGATGAGGACCGGACACCAAAATACAAGAAAGCAAATATCAAGGACCTTATGAAAATAGTCTGGGGTAATGACGACCCAGGCCTACTAGCATAGGTATCAGAAGAAATTATGTTGACCTCCAGACAACAGCCTTTGCCGGTGCAAGCACCCAAGCTTCGCAAGGGTACCATCCAGAAGTATTGAAGAATGTGATGCAATGTTTGCCTTAGGTGCCATGGGATTCCCCTCCGCAACCACCTATGAGATCCTTAGGAAAGGAAACTATGGGCACCAACTCGTATCAAAAGCCGAGAAAAACAATCGTGAGGCAGGATCCAACAAGTAGGAGAGGGGGTATCTCTCTTGTCTTCACTCTCCCTCATGGTTAACTCCTAGTCATGGAGCTTTCCCAGTCTTTCTAACGATATTGGATTTTGCTTGTTATTTAACTTCTATGTTTGATAATTTGAGCGGCCTTAGAAATTTAACTCTCCACTCACCTATTCCAAGGCCCTAATGAACCTAAACTTGTTGGTGTTTTTTAATGACAAAAATAACTGTTCTAGTTCATTTTATTAAATTGCTTGATTTTATAGAGTTGTTCTTTAAGTCAAGGGTATTATGAGAGTGAAACTGATGATTTTTATGACGTAAAAGAAACCAATAGAAACCTCTCTATATTCATGTAGTTATTTTCTTTTGATGAAGAGTGATTTCTACTTGGGTACTATGAAAAACTTATATAAGCAAAATATTCTTCTTTTATTTTCTGAAACACTCCACACACACTCAAAATATAAAAAGACTGAAAATGCTTAAGATGCAAACTAACCTAATGCAAATTTAAATGACAATGCAAGATGCTAAAAAACACTCATACTATAAGCAAATGTGTTTCTTTATAAATTCAATAAGCCAACTTGATAATGAAGAGGGAATTTCTTTTTAACAACAAATTTCCCTCCAAAGAAAGCAAAACAAATTGAAAAAGATCATGATTGCTCAACAACAACAAAACAAAAGAAACCAAAAAGCCAAAAGCTTGGGAAAAAGAAAAGAAAAAGCAATGTTTTTTTGTTTTTCTTTTAAGGAAACTAAAGCAACTTTTGAGGTCACAAAAAGAACTACTAAATTCAAAAGATCGAGAAAGAAGCACAAGGAGTCTTTATATTTTGCAAGTTATAAAACTCATTAATGAATGAAACTTGAAACAAGAAATACTGCAAACTTGCACAAACTAACCTGCACAAGATTAAATATTTCAGCAAACCAACAAAATGTCAAGAAAGACAAACTTTCAAAATTGCCAAAAAGACACTCAAAAAAACACTAAAAGCAACAAGGCCAATTGAAAGGAAAAGCAAAGAAAGGCAACTTGAAATCTGGGTTGCAAATGAAATTGAAATCAATTTCTTGTTCTAGAAAACCAAAACATCCAAGAACTTCAGACAAAAGCCTTGAACCCAAGACACAAACCAAAAACTTGCTTAACAAGCAATCCCAGGCCAACTAGGCTTTTTAGCGAGAAGGAGATTTTGAAAAAGAAAACTTGCAGGAGAACTGAGTTCTTCAGACAGTGGATGACCATAAAACAATAGAAATCACCAGTAGTAGACCTAACTGGGCAAAAATATTTGAAAAAACAATCCAAAAAATTGTATACGTGACTGTGTAAAGACACAAAAGTGTGCACACGTGTTTCTAACACAAGAAACTCGCGTATACACGAGTCTGTTTGAGGAAACTTGTGTGTATACACGACTATAACCCAAGAAAAAAGTGTATACAAGGCTCAATTAAGAAAAAACAAAAATCAAGGCCTGATCCAAAAGATCAGACTTGATGCCTGGGAAGCTAATGAGTCAAATAACACTATAAAAGCAAGAAATCAAGAAATACTCAGACAAACAATCTAAATGCTTATTCTACTGAACTGGGAAGAAGTGTCCTTACCCAGAGGTCCTACGTTTGGGTAGATCCCGCAGGGTGCAAACCCTCTGCTTCTCCTGATGCCTTTGAAACCTGTAAATTATTCAAACAAATCATATACAACAGTAGAAACGTAAAGCATATTCATGATATATACGCTAGATCATATAAATGAATGAACAATTACGAATCAATATAAGATTCACAAACAATTCACAATATAGATCAATGCGTAAACATGTTTTAATATTAGGAACATAACAACATTTCTTTATTGATGTAATCTATAATAAAGATGGAAATCTACAACCTGAGTCTTCCTCCAGCTCCAAGAGGAACCGTCCTCACGATCTATCATTTCCCAACCTCAACAATCTTCCTCCATCATCATACACAAGGATATCTCAAGAAGGATGAAGGATATTTGAAAAGAAGAAACAAGGGTTTCCTAAAGCTTTGGGGAGTGACGGAGGCACATAAATTTCATCAGACTCGATCAGGGATAAATCAACTATAATATAAATATCTCATTTCTTCTCCCTTAGGGCCTTCCCATGGAGGTTTATTTATACTTCTCCAAATTAGTTTTTTTAGTTGGGAAATAGTTGGGCCACGGGCTATTGGAGGTGAGTAATAGGTAAAACCCAGGAACTCCACTTGAAATTAAGGAAATTTATTATTTTTAAGTGTTTTAACACATGTACGCGTTGGGGATATGCTGACCCGCTTGTACACGCTTTTATCACATGGAAAAGTAGCGTATAGGAAATAAAACACTGTTTTTTAGATTTTGGACCAAGTCTGGAAGGAAGGGTTTCCCTAGGCCATAATCAGAGCATTAGATCTACCAAGAGTGGTAAATGGTGTTATAACACCTAGGGCTAACTAAGAGTGGGAAGAGGAGTATACATACCTTGCTTCTTGATTGTAGATTTGGAAATGGCACAAACAGTGTAGGATTGATGTACTTCCCAATATCATGTCTAAGGTTTAGCCAATAAAAATACTTTTGCAACACAGCCATTGTATTTTCTACCCCAAATTTTTTAGCGACCCGACTGTAGTGCGCCTCCCAAATCATCTTAGCACACTCACTTGAAGGAACACAGAGGTGTCCCAGGGGGCATAACAATGCATCCTAGAGGTGAAATTCTGGAACTTTCTTATCTTCCAGGAGCATTTGTTATGTGGTACATATTTCTAGATCACTCTTATAAAGATGCGTACATCCGAAAGTATCATGTCCACAAGAGTTGAGCATAGTGGTAAGCACCATAATCGGTGGTTGGCTGAGGAAGTTTGAAAAATTATTGGTGTTGTCCTTCTTCTAATTAATGTTCAAAGGGAACTTTTGCAGATATGTGGACCATTTCTGATGGCGATCATTCTGCAACTTTCCTTGTGTCTGTATGAACTGTAGGGGTCAGTGGTCTGTGTGGATGATCATTTCCTTGTGGGATACTTTTAGACTGTATCTAAAAGTGTCTCACTGTGATATGCCACCGGATGCACCTGCCGCATAAGAACTGCACCAATAGCATAGTTAGAGGCATTATTGACTTAAGGGGGCTTGACCCAGGTTCAGAGTTGTTCGCGCAAACCAACAAAACCCTAACTTCTGGCCCTTTTGACAACAACCTGCATAGCTTAAGCTATAGTCTCACGTGAAGAAGTATTAGGGGATGCTAGAACCAGGTTTCTGCATCCAGAGATAGCGTGATAAGTGGTCTTAAGCTCTTGTAACTCAGATCTAGCTTTGCACATATTAGTATCATTCTAGGGCTTGCTACTGAAACTCTAAGAAAATGGCTTCTAAACCTTCACGAAGGCCTGTGACAGGATTTATAGACCCTAAGGAAGTAGTCCATCTACTTCCATGCACTAATTAATAACCCTAGATCTTCCTTCGCGTAGGTCTATCCAATTTGTCAAAAAACATAGAAGATTCAACATTTATCTTCAAAAAAACAAATAATCACTTAATTCATGTATAAATATTGTAGATCCAATATATTTGCGCAGAAATTACACATTATTTCATGGAAAACATATTATTAAATGACAGAACATAACATAACATAAACATAATTCACAATAATACTCAGATGCGAAGTATTTCTTCAGAATCAGTCTTTATTAAGCTTCCACGTTCAGATTACAGAAACCTTTACCCTGCGCACTCAACTATAGGGGTCGGCGCACTCAGCTGCAGGAGCCTTCCCCTTTCACCTAAGTATAGGAAGCAGAGCCATTCTGCCTTAGCACTTTCCTAAAACAATCTCTATCTTGACTTATCCTTCGTTACCTCTTAGACTCACTATGACTCAACTATATATAGATTTCTTCAATACAGTACCATGGTCCGCAAACCATGGGTGAGTCTCAAAACTGACCTATTACTTACCCAATCAAGGGGCTAAAACCCCATTGACTCTTATCTAGTTGCGCGCTTCACATGCACATTTCGCGGAGACTTTACATCTTTTACAAAAATTTGGTTAACTAACCCCAAAACTGACCATAGGGATCCTATCTCAACAGACCCCAAACACAAATATGGTGACTCGCCCTCGAGTCACTCAGCTGGCACCTCGATCTTGATGCGGAGACCACCTAGCTTGACCTGTAATGTTGCAATGTCAACAGTGCTCTGCATCGCGTCCTACTGCACTTCCTCTACCAACTTCTTTGATTTCGGACCTTCTACTACTAGGCGCATTGTCCTCTGTGTCTTCTACAATACCTTTAGCTTTTCCTCAAGCGATAGAGTAAGCTAGCAGGCTTCTTCTAGCCATGGTTGTAATCTGGCCTTTAGAAGGGCCTCTTTTCTCTGTAATTCTTTTGTCTCTGCTTGCAGCTAATTACCTTCCTGCAACTTCGTGAGGCGTTGCACTAGCGTAAAAGTGCATGTAGTCGCTCGGACTTCATAATATTTACGTTGTGTCTCCCTAACATATGTATTCAACCTCTACAAGTTTGGGTCCTCCTGTAAGTTTGTCCACAACTCCATGGCTTGGTCAAATATCATTGGACAGTCTGTGACTGCAATATCCAATGTGTTCATATTCTCCTTGATAGCTGCTCCACGCTGCTCCCGAACCTCTGGCGGAGTAGCTAGATGAAACTTCAGCTACAACTTTGATATCTTCATTTGAAAATCAAAAGTAACCCTGCCGATCGAAACCAGCTCACAAAAGTATTAGAAAAGATAAATCAATGCCTTATAATTCAGCCTCTTCGAGGGGGAAACCTCCTTTACATTACACAAATGAATAATTCTTGGATGATACAAATGAAAAAAACCCCTTTCTATATATAGGAGTCTAAGGGGTCACAATATAACCCAAGCCGCCCTAACCATAATAATATAAGGCCACATAAATAACAATAGTGGGCTTCTGGGGTGCACAATAATAACAATATGGGGACAATAGGGTCACAAAAATGACAATAAGGAATATCATGACAAAAGTAATGGGGTAATCACTAGTATTATAGGGACCCAACATGCCCCTCTCCTTCAAAAAAGTGTTGTCCTCAATGCTTGAGTAGTTCTGGATGCTTCTGTAAAAAAATTTCATCCTCCCATGTGGAACCTTCAATAGGTAAGTTCTTCCACTTGATGAGATACTTTGAAATTGATCGATTTTGTAGCTATCGAGTTCTTGTTTCTTTAACTACTTCAGGTTCAAATATGATATTTCCTTCCTCGTCAAGTTCTGGAAATATTGTTTGAACTAGGAGCTTGTCACCTATAACCTTCTTTAAGCATGAAACATGGAAAACTGGGTGCACTCGGGAAGCTGCATGAAGCTCCAATTTGTATGCCATTGTGCCTATCTTTTGCAACACTTTGTATGGACCATAATACTTTGGTGATAATTTGTTATCCTTCTTAGCTTGCTTGAGGGAAATTTGTTTATATGGTTGTAGCCATAGGAATACCCAATCACCTACATCAAAAGTTCTCTCGCCGTGATGTTGATCTTCCTGTTGTTTCATTCTATTCTGCGCTAAGGCGAGGTTATCCTTTAAGAGTTAGAGAACTTGTTGTTGATTCTCGATGTGATCTTCCACTGCTTGAACCTTAGAATTTTCTCTTAAATATGATGTGATGGAAGGTGGGTGATATCCATAAAGTGCCATAAATGGGGTCATTTTTGTTGAAGTATGGAAGAAAGTGTTATACCATCATTCAGCGAGAGGCAACCATTTGACCCAATGTGTCTGTTTATCAGATACAAAGCAATGAAGATATCCTTCCAGACATTTGTTTACTATCTTAGTTTTCCCATTAGATTGAGGATGATCAGATGAACTATGATCTAACTGAGTACCAAGACAAGAAAATAATTCTGTCCAAAAATTTCCAGTGAAGATGGGATCTTTGTCACTTACAATAATCTTTGGGTTTCCATGTAGCTTTTGAATTGTTTCCATAAATGCAGTAGAAACTGTACTAGCTTTAAATGGATGAGATAATGCACAAAAGTGTGCATATTTGGTAAGTCTGTCAACTACCACCATGATGACACTCTTCCCTTCAGATTTCAGGTAAACTTGTGATAAAATCCATTGAAACCTTCTCCCAATGTTGGCTTGGAATGGATAAAGGTTGTAGTAGACCCAGGGTCTTAATTGTTTCAAATTTATTTTGTTGGCAAACCAAACATTCCGCCACAAACTTTTGAATATTAGATTTAAGGCCGTCCCAAAAAAAATCATTCTTAACCCTATGGTAAGTCTTTAAAAATCCTGAGTGCCCTCCTAATGGAGAGGCATGCAATTCGATAAAAATATTTTGTTTGAGTTGGGAATTCTTACATAGGTATAAACGATCTTTGTACCATAATGAATCATTTTTCCGGCTAAATGTATCAGATGCACCGGGATCTTGTTGTAACTTTTGAATGAGTGCCCCCACTTCTTCGTCATTCTTCCATTCATCCCTTGCCTCATTTATCCAATCTGGTTGGATAATAGATATGGCACAAAGCAATGATTCCACATCCTCATCCTTTCTTGAGAGTGCATCTTCGACAACATTTTGCTTCCCTTTTTTGTAGATGATTTCAAAGTCATAACCCAACATATTTGTGACCCAATTTTACTGCTCTTCTGAAGATAATCTTTGTTCTAAAAAGTATTTAAGACTATCATGATCCATTTTTACCTTGAAGTGTCTTCCCATTAGGTATGGTTGCCATTTTTTAAGTGAATGTGGTATTTCCAACATTTCCTTTTCGTAAATAGCTTTGTGTAAATACTTTCCTTTGATTGGACGACTTTCAAAAGCAATGGGTATTTATTCTTGCATTAAAACAACACCAATTCCATTTCCTGAGGCATCACATTCCACAATAAAAGTTTTGTGAAGTCTGGCGTAGCTAAGACTGGTGCTTGACACATTGCCTCTTGAAGATGTTCAAAGGCTTTCATTGCTTCTAGAGTCCATAAAAATGAATCTTTCTTTAATAATATTGTTAGAGGTGCTGCTATTCTCCCATAGTTCTTAACAAACTTGCGGTAATACCCTGTCAACCCGAGAAATCCTCGCAGATTCTTTATGGATGTGGGGATTTTCCATTCCTTAATGGCTTTAATTTTGCTGGGTTCTACCTTAACACCTTCATAAGATACAATATGACCCAGACATTCCATCTCTTGTACTCCAAAGAAACATTTGGAATGTTTTGCATATAATTGTTTCTCCTTCAATAGGTTGAGCACCCTGTCAATGTGTTGAACATGATCCTTCCAAGACTTGCTATAGATTAGTATATCATCAAAAAATACTAACACAAATTTTCTAAGGAAGGGTTTGAAATTGGAATTCATCAAACCTTGAAATGTAGAAGGTGCATTAGTAAGGCCAAAAGGTATGACCAAAAATTCATAATGACCCTCATGAGTTCTAAATGTTGTTTTCGGAATGTCTTCAATCTTCATTTTGATTTGATGATATCCTGAATGAAGATCCAACTTGGTGAAGTAAATCGATCCGTGCAATTCATCCAATAGTTCATCAATGACAGGAATGGGAAATTTATCTTTAATAGTGAGTTTGTTGAGCTCCCTATAATCCAAACACATGCGCCATGATCCATCCTTCTTGTGCACCAATACTACTGGAGCAGAGAAAGAACTTTGACTAGGTTGACTTATACCAGCCTCTACTATTTCTGCAACCATACGTTCAATTTCACTTTTTTGGGCATAGGGATATCTATAAGGCCTGATGTTCGGAGCAACACTTCCTAGAATCAAATAAATAGCATGATCCTGATCACGAATAGGTGGGAGACCTTTGGGAGTCTCAAATAACTTGGAATGATTGTCCAATACTTTTTGGAGATCTGGGGAAATAGATGATTTGATGTGGGAACCTCTAGCGAACATAATTGTGCAATTACGCCCCGTTGTACTTTCCTTAGATGCTTTGTCATTCCATTAGAGCTGATTATCTTTCCTGGTTTCCCTACGATACCTCTTAATTCAACTTCCTTTCCTTCCGAAGAAAATTTCATGAAAAGTTCTTGAAAGTTAAAAGCTATTGTACCCAAGGATTGTAGCCATTGGACTCCTAGTACAACATCAACACCACCCATTGGAATGGAAAGCATTGGGCTATTCAATACATATTCTCCCATGGATAGCTTGATATTATGGAACTTTCCAAAGCAATTTATGGTTCCTCCAATTCCAACCATCACTTGACACTCTGGTGCTGGATATAAGAAGCAATTCAATTCCTTGGCTATCTTACAATGAATAAAATTATGGGTACTTCCCGAATCAATCAACACTATTACCTTTTTATTCTTGATATGTCCTTCTATCTTAATAGTTTGAGGAGTGGTAATTCCAGCCAATGCATTACAAGATATGGTTGGATTCATTTCTTCTTTCTCTAGGGTTTTTACCTGGTGTATATCCTCTTCTTTTGGTGTTTCTTGTTCCTTTTCTTCCTCCTCTTCACAATCTATGTAAAATAATTTCTTCTCAGCACACTTATGACCTTTAGTGTATTTGCTATCACAATTATAACAAAGCCCTTTTGCTTTTTTTTTCTTCCAATTGTTGGGGTGTCAACCTTGTAGGTTGTGGATGGCTGGGGGAAACAACACTTACATCCTTATAGTTGTGAGTGGTAGGCTTCCTTGTTGCCATAATTTTGCTTTCCATTTTTCTTGCCAACCTGAATGCCTTCTCCAATGAGTCAGGTTCCCAAAGGCGAACCTCATGTTGGATGTTATCCTTTAAAGTCCCTATGAACATATCAATCCTATGCTCCTCTGGAATATTTTTTACCCTTATATTCAATTTTTGGAAGTCCTCAATGTGCTCCCTCATTGAACCCTTTTGTTTGAGGTTTATCAATTGGCTAAAAAAAGTGTTGTTTTTCGTATCCTCATAATGTGCTGTCATTTCTTCCATAAAAATTTCCCAAGTCACAATTTGTTTACGAGAGCAAAGCCATTGATACCATACAAACTGGTTTGGTTCCAAATATAAAGTTGCAATGCGTACCTTTTGTGTGTTTTGCACATTATGGAGATCGAAAAATTGCTCCATCTATAGTATCCATGTTACGAGATCCTTGCCATCAAACTTCCTCATATCGATCTTTGGAACATGGTGGGTCTTTGTTCCAATGTTAGAGTCTATGAAATCATGATTAACATTTCTTTTGTTCTCATCATGAGTTTCCTCTACAACATTTTCGCCATTAAGAAGCCTTTCTTATAGCAACTTTGTCAAACCTTCCTTCAATCCTTCAATGTCTTTATTCAAATCTTCCATGTTGTCATTCTTCAAATCATGATTAACATTCCTTTTGTTCTCATTATGAGTTTCCTCTCCTACCTTTTTTCCATTAGGAAGCCTTTCTAGTAACAATGTTTTCATACCATCCATCTTAGCTTCCATGCCATCCATCTTAGTTTCCACACCATTCATCTTAGCTTCCACTCCATTTATCTTAGATTCCACACCATTTATCTTAGATTCCACGCCATTTATCTTAGCTTCTGTTAGCTTTTGTGAGAGTGACATTTGTTGCACTTGGTCTCGTAATTTTGATATATCATGTAGCATTTCTTCCTCTTCTTCATGAGTCATGCTAGAGATTTCAGGTTGTTTACTAGGTGTTTCCATTTTCTTTCTTCGGGGCATTAATTACCGATAATAATGCTTCACTATGCCCTTTGAATTCCTTCAAACTAATTTTTCAAACCAAGCTTATGCAAATATTTAAAAAAATACACACCTTTTTTCACTTTGTAGGCACTCGATATTGAATATGAAGTATCTTTGTAAATTCGGATCTTCTAGTTTTGAAATTGCGACCTGCAGTAGCCCTCTGTGTCCTCTTTCCAATGCCACCAATCTGATAGAATTTAGATTCTCCAAGAAAGAGTTATGCACAATCTCCCAAGATGACCTAATTATATACCTTTTCAGAAGAGCGAAAGTTTATGAAGTGCCACGTGTCACTGTTTTGACCTTAGGATCTGAAAAATATACACAAGAAACTACAATCCGTCCTCTTTCTGTAAATTCTTACGAAATTTCAATCTGATGCTCAAAAAAAAAGTTATGACTATTTTCCCCAGGTCACCTATTTGGAATGTAATTCGGGAGTCTGCAAAAATGCCAACTTCCTCAGATCATATCTCTGCAAATATAGCGTGAAAATCTCTGAAATTTGGACCTAAGGTTTAGAATAATTTCGACCCAAATGGGTTTTTTTTTTGTAGCATCTGAAACATCGCAGAAAAAAGTTATAGCGCAAATTCCACGATGACCTATTTGGAGCAGCGAAACCCTAGAATCCAAAGCTCTGATACCAAATTTTATCAAACCAACTCACAAAAAGATAGAAAAGATATATCAACGCCTTATAATTCAAATTCTTCGAGGGGGAAACCTCCTTTATATTACACAAATGAACAATGCTTGGATGATACAAATGACAAAACCTCCTTTCTATATATAGGAGTCTAAGGGGTCACAATATAACCCAAGCCGACCTAACCATAATAATATAAGGCCACATGAATAACAATAGTGGGCTTCTGGGTTGCACAACAATAACAATATAGGGACAATAGGGTCACAACAATGACAATAAGGAATACAATGACAAAAGTAATGGGGTAACTAATATAATAGGGATCTAACACATCCTTTTATGGGCGTACCGCAACAGCCAATTTTATTACTTTTGTTGTAGTTGCGGGATTTTCCGGGATGTTCAATTCTGGAACTGTCTTGCCAGCCTACTCTATTGATGTCTCTAGGTTCTGACTTCGTGTCAGCAACTCCTACTTTTCCTTCAGAGCCTAATCTTTCTCTGCGAACATCTATTCATTATTCACCTTGAACTCACTTATGACTGCAAGGGCGCGCTACTCTCTAATCCTTAACTCATATGAAACCCCTTGATGCAATGCATGGAGGGTTTGAAGTGGAAGAGTGGCCAAGTTGACTCCCATGTCCTTCACTGTACCTATCATAGCACGGTCCTCCTCTGAATCCGCGCGAATAGATCCTTATGGTAAAGGTATGACTTTTAGGTCTAGAGTCCATTCCAATGTTGCAACTGTCCCACTCCCTTGCACTAGTCTCACTTGCACCCCACTCGCTTGGCTAATGCTTGCCTGAATCCTGTTGGTCTGGATTTGCAGCTCACGCAAAACTTTCTGGATGCTCCCCAACATCTGCATGCACTATTTCTCAAATTACTACCACAACTCTATGGTTCTGTCTCTGACCTTGTCCCCGATCTCACTGAGATCCCCTTTTGTAAGGACCATTGGGTCGATGCGTGTCTATTTGTTGGATTTATGCTTCTTTCGAGGCCCGAAAGTCTGCTCCTTTTTACGCTTCTTTACTATGAATGGATTGATCTGCTCCTCTCCACCGCCTCCTTCCTACCTTAATAGTTCCTACTCATCTGTATGCTGTGAAGGCAAGTCTTTGACTTCTTCTGTATTCGTGCATTCTTTCTCAGCATGCTCTTTTGCAGCGCGTTCTTTTTTCGTAACTGACTTGTCAGCGACTTCTTTCTTTTTTTTCTCAGCCAGAGCCTACACTGCCTTCCATGCTTCCTCTTTTCGCTTCTGTGTAGTGGTCGACTGCGCAACATAGATCTCAGCGCCCTTACTGGTACCTACCCTGAGCTCTGTGGGTTCAGATCACTCCGCTGGCCAATTTCCCACGATCTGTTGCACATCTATTGCAGATACTAAGTATGGCAACTTGTGCCATATGTGTTGTGGGTCCTTCCGCGCATTGATTGAAACATTGTGGAAATCGACCTTAAACTTCGTGAAGGTCTTCAATTGCTTGAGCAAGGTTGGGGACAACCTTGGACGCTGACTAATAATTGTCCTCAAGTCCATCTCCATCAAAATACAATTTTTTATTTTTATTTTTTAATCCTCTCTGGATCCTATGTCGACCACAACGAAGCAAACTTCGCTACGTCTGGTAAGTCTTTTGGCTACGGGGGAAACCGACTGTCCTCCGGAAATCTCCATGCTACTAATACTATAGACAACAAAAGCCATGCATAGTGGAACTGTTTGTTTTCCTCGTGAGCTTCGTGGCAGTTTGTGAGGTATTGAACTCCCTTCGCGCACTGGGTAGCTAATGATACTACCAGCATTGGAACTTTGTCTGCGCGACATTTCCTCATGATTTTTCCTGCAACAATTTGGGTGGAAAACTACACCGCCTAGTCCTGAATGGAGTGGATAGAATATCCCTACGACTTCTTAATGAGACCATATTCTTCCTTCATCTTATTTGCTAACTCTTTTTCACCACTTTTCCCTCCAAACTCCTTGCTAGGGTCTGCCCCTTTGTAGGTCAACTTTGTGATCCGATTAATTAACATATTTGTGATCAGGATGGGCTCCCCAAGCCATAGGCATCCATCATGCACTAGCGTTAGGAGCTGGCACACACATACCATGTTGATTATTGATTTATGAAAATGTGGCACATGGAGCATGTGCAACAACCCAGCCTTCTCAACACCTCTTACCCACTTCATGGGTTCCAACCGTGTAACCCCAGTCTCTTCGTAGTAAATTTTCATCATATACTTTTTGTTCACCAAATGTGGGAACTTCTCATGGTTCGTGATATCCCAATCCTCCATTTTCAGCACTGGAATGTGTGCTAAGGTCGTGCCTTCAAATTCCACTTGTTCAGGCAATAGGGGTGTCGAAACTGTAAATTTTCGGGAATCTAGGTCTTTGGTAACTTTGGTTTCTCCCTTCCGCGGAGGGATATACTCTAGGAGCCATGTGATAGGCTCGCTCTCCTCTACATCCAACTCCTCCACACCTTCGAATTCCTTCTCCTCTAAATTGACCACTTTCTTCGGCTGTTTATCTTTTTTCTCCTTTTGTCGCACTTTTGGGTTTTTTCTCGGTGACTGTTGCACCAGTATCAGTTTCTTCTGCTTCCCTTTGGCAATATATTGCTTTGGCCTAGGCGACTTTGGCATCGTAGGCATAATGGTTATAGCTTCCATACTTGATATCTTAGGGGTTGCCTCGTCAGAGATGGCAGCTTCAGAACTCACAGCTTTTTTGGGGTTTGTGGTAGTCATTTGCTCGAGAATGACCTTCTGGTTCCACTATGGAAAGGCTCTAAATTTTGGGCTTGACACGAAATCCTCCCAGGATTGACGACTCATAAGCTTCAAACAACAAAGCACCCTGACAACTCTTAGAATGAAAAGTGTTTTTTAGTGGACCAACATGCTAAATTTATAGGAGGATTGGACTTCAAATCCGACCATTCCCCCCAATTTCTGATCATAAATGCATCTTTGGCGGAATATCTTCAAATATTTTTGCCATAAATGGCCCCTAACCACTCCTCTTAACTGAATTTTTGCCATCAAATCATGAATAGTAACTCCAACGACTACTTTTGGACACGTTTGCGTGGCACCATCCTCCATGGTGTAGCTCATCCAGCGTAGTTTCACCTGGGAAACGTAGTTTATAGTCCTGCAATCCCTTGCATCTACCTGTATTACTAAGACTGTCTTGCTTCCATATAGTCATTGCGTAGGAGTAGCATCCCCTGTGTATGGCTTCAACCTACTTCTGTTCACTTTTCCAAGGAATGGTTCCCTGTTCAGCTTCGCGAGCTGAACTCCGCCACCATCCATGATCTCCTTAATAACATATGGCCCCAACTAGTGCATTTGAAACTTTATTGGAAATTTCATGAACTTGCTATCATATAACAACACTAAATCACCTATCTTAAATGTGTGCAACTTAATATTTCGATCATGCCATGCCTTCTCACGTTCCTTTTGCACTTGTTGGTGAAATCCTGCAAGAAAACGATCTTCTAACTCCATGATTTGCACGAGCCTTTCCTCCAAGGTCTCGCAATCCGCCATCTCTGTCAATGTTGCTATATGTAAACTTGGGACAATATACTCCATAGGCATTACTGCTTCAATCGCATAGACCAGTCTAAACGGTGTTTGGCATGTCAAATTCTCACAGGTCATCCTATAAGTCCATAAAACAACATGTACGTGCATGTCCCATTCATTCCTCTATGCATTGCAGACCTTCATCAATTCATGCTCCAAAGCCTTGTTAAAGGCTTCCACCATTCCATTCACCTGTGGGTGATAGGGTGTGATTTTCTAATGATACACCTGGAATTCTTCAAGCATCGTGCTGATCATTTCATTCAAGAAATGTGTACCCCCATCACTCATCAATATCTTAGGGAATCCAAACCATGTTAAGACATATTCAAACAAAAAATTCATAGTAGTGGTCGTTGTACAATCCTTCACTGGTTGCGCTTTCGCCCACCTGGTTAAATACTCAGTTGCAGTAATGATATACTGCATGCCTGTCTTCTTTATTGGTGGTTGTATTGGACCTATAAAATCAATGGCTGATTTATCAAATACCTGCAAAAAAACCTATGGGTTTAAAGGCAATTCATTCCTTCACGAAGGCTTCCACGTCATTTAGCAAGCATCACATGCCTTGCAGTATGCCTTAGAATCCTTGTGTAATGTCGGCCACCATAGCCTAGTGCGCAAAATCTTCTGCGCGGTCACTTTCCCTGCATAGTGACCTCTTGCCACTCCTCCATGGGCTTCAGCTAGGATACTAACGTGTTCAAACTCTAGAACATACCTGCGAAGTATCTCATACATTCCCATCTTATAAAAATGACCTGCAATCGCTGAAAAATCCGCAGAGCAAACTACTAACTCCTTCTTTTGTTGAGTGGAATAACCTTTCAGAGTTGTTCCGATTGTTAAAAATTGAATGATATCAGCAAAATGATCATCTGCGATGTGCACCGTAAAGAGCTGCGCATCCGATAGTCCTTCCTTCAAACTACTTGGTTCTTCACCTATTTCAATCCTTGATAGATGGTCTGGGCCTGCATTCAACTTGCTAGGCTTCACAATTACTTCAAAGTCATACTCCTGGAAAAATAGTAACCATCGGCATATCTTCCCCCCCAACATAGGCTTATTGACTAGGTAATTTAGAGTGATCTGTATACATTTTAAAGTGTCCACCCAACAAATAATTCCTAGAATTCTGCAACACATAGACCATCACCAACCCTTCGCTCTCTATAGTGGAGTAATTCTTCTCAGCTTTGGATAAATTTCTTCTCGCGAAATCTATCGAATGATCAATCTCCCCCTCACCTGCCTGTGTTAATACTACTCCTAGCACAATACAAGAGGCATCGACATGCACATGGAATTCCTTCTTCCAATCCAGAAGCACCAAAATAAGCGTTGTCACCATTTTTTCCTTCAAGTCATCCAAGTTGCACTGATAGTCTTCATCCCAACAAAAGATCGCATATTTCTTTAACAATTTCTCCATCAGCACGGTTATCTGGGCATACGCCTTGATAAACTTCTTGTAATACCCAATGTGTCCCAATGTGGCATGCAATTGTTTCACATTCCTAAGAGCTTCCAAATTCACTATTACGACGATCTTCGTAGGGTCCACCATCAATCCTTATTTACATACGACATGGCTAAGAAAAATCCCAAAGGGCACACATAATATGCACTTCTTTAAGTTCAATGTGATTTGATACCTTTGACATGTATCCAACATGAGGCGCAGACTCGCAACATGGCGATTCACCAACCCAAACACAATCCAATCATCAAAATATACCTCTAAGAATTTATGAATAAAATCATTAAACGTTGTGATCACAACCTGGGAAAAAATTGTAGGCGCGTTCTTCAATCTGAATGGCATAAATGTATATTGAAAGCAACCCCACTTAGTCGCGAAGGTTGTTTTTCTTTGATATTCTGGCGTGATCTTTATTGATAGTATCCCAAAAATCCATTAATGAATGAATACGCCTCTTTACCACCAACATTCTCTAGCACTTCGTTAGTAAACTGTGTTGGAAATGGATCATGCATACATGCATCATTCAACTTTCTTAGATCTAAGCATATGCAGATTTCACATTTTTGTTTCTTTTCTTGGACTGCCATTGGGCTTACCCAATCTTATTCCTCTACTAGCTCAATAATACCTGCATCTGACATCTTATCTAGTTCTTGGCGCACCTTCTCTTTATATTTGGGATTCAACCGATAAGGCCTCTACTTGACAGGCTTCACATCCAGCTTCAATGTGATATTCATAACACCTAAATATTCGATGATTCCTTTCGAATCTGAAAACTTCGTTGGGAATAAATCATGGTACTCATGCAACAGCTTAGCTACCTTATGCACCGTATCTTCGTCCAAATAGTCTTTGATCTTCGCGAACTTAGGCTTTGCTTCAGAGCCAATGTTTACTTGTCGAGTTTTCAAAGGTTATGATACATCTGGGTTCGACACCTTTGGTCCTTCGAATTCATCTTGTCCTTATATTTATGGAATGGTAATATTCCACGGATCATCCTCTTCTTCTTCAACAATCACATTATAACATTCTAGCACATGGCACAACTGTATACTCCAATCTCACTGAGTCTAATCGACTGGTTCCTTTGGCATTCTGAATATAGCTGCTTTTATCTCATGTACCGCCTCATCGATGCTCTCAAAACCATCCTCAAAGCTAAAATTTAATAGAAAACTCTCCCTTAAGATGTCCCACTCAATTATTCCATGGCGAAGTTTCGTCTCTAGATACCAGTTCATTGGGATTGTATATAAGGTGTGACAAAAAATGTGCACCCATTCTAGTTGTGGTTCTATTCCCCAGGCCTTAGTCCATCGTGCCAAATGATCGTTTGGATCATATTTTCCACTATATTTTTCTGTCATCCGCTTATTAGCATACCCAAACCGTTATTTCATCATCGATCTGTATTCTTTTCATCCAGCAAAGTTCTCCTTGCGTGTACCCCACCAACGGGCAGGCGTAGAACGCAACACCAATTCCATTGCCTGTAATTGATGTTCTTCCGGTACTTGCCTTTCAAATGCATCCAAAAACAACTCCAAAATGGTCAAACTATCATAATGTGGGAGATTTCTTACCTCATTCGTGACACACCACAGAGATTTGGTCATCATATTGCAACGGAGTGTAGATACTTCATGTAATCGATTCTGCTAGTCTTCAAGCTCTTCATCTAAATCTGAGGTGCAGGAGTTATCCTGTCCCATGAAATTCATCCATTGGCTATAGGATTGATCCAATCCTCATCTCGCATTGTTATCTTGTATATCTGATCCAAATCATCATCACTTTTTACATAGTTGCGAATAGGTTCAGTATAACGCGCTCCTTCTTCAAGGTTTAGTGGTACTACAAACCTGAGCAACTTCCTCTCAAACATCATCTTCTGCTTCTTCAAGTTGATTACCCCATTCATATCAATAGCCCAATCAATTCCTAATAGTGCGGAATAAGGGTTACTATCATCCACTATTTCAATGACCTCAAAGTTAGCCAGCGCGCTCGCACCCTCAATTTCCACCGTTACACCATATAAGCGCCCCTTCGGAATAATCTTTTATCAGTTTTTCATGCGCAACTGAACAGGAAACCATTGCAGCACATGTCTTCCCATCCTTTCCCATGTTTTCTTAGGCAAGACATTCACATCAGACCCCAGATCCAAGATTACTTGGTCCATTTCATATTCACATATCTGCACAGTTAGCCTCATCTTGCGCCTCATTCGTGTCTCATGCTTACCAATCTTTCTTATTGTGAAATGTTCAGTGGGAGTCTTTTCCTTACTAGCGCACTTGTCTATTGCAACTCTTCTACTGATTTTTTATCACAAAAAAGCTTCATACTAATCTTCAGAAAAGTAGCAAGTATTGAAGGATCTTCTTCTTGTGTCGCACTAGTTTCTGGCATTTTCTCTTGACTTCCGGAGGTAGAGGTCTCAACGAAGTTCTTTTTGGCTTTCATGAAGGTTTCTTTAGCGCGATTAAGATCAAAATATACTTCCTTCTCAGAAACCTTGTGCACCCATCCATCTTCCTTAGGCTTCTTACATTTATCTGCACCAGTCGCCATGCCACTTCTCAATATGATATTTATGCTCTGATCTTCTTCACGGGGTTCGACCCTCATCATTTGAATGTTCTGCATGGGTTGTTGCGGTTGCACTTTATTTTATTTCATTTTTTCCATAAGGACCGGACATTCCTCTATGACATGGTCAAACTATCAACAATACTGACACGAGGGATGAGTGGAGTTTGTAAAATCTCGCGCAAAATTCCTTGCTTCACCACAGTTATAGTAGATCACCTGCCCATGCCCTCATCCTGGCCCACCACCTCTTCCTCTTCCTCGGCCTTGGAATCCTCCACGTGTTGTTCCCGCGCCTTGATCCTAAGGTTGGTTCTCTACCTGCATCCTATAGGTAAGGGTTCTATCCATCATTAGCTCATAATTCCTACAATAGCATTCATCGTGTCCTACAGACTTACATAAATTGCAAAACAACTACTAAGGGTTATGTACAAATTTTTGCAATAAATGGTAGTTATCAGTAGCATGTTGTCTTGTAACCTGACAGATAGCACACCATAGTGCGGCTCCCGTGCTCGACCCAACATTATTCTTTGGTTTCAGGGGAACATGCCTTCCCCTTATAATATAGTTCATATAGACCGAGCAATGATCCTTATCATGTCCATGGCTCTTACACTCCAGACACTAGACCTCAACGTGCACCTCTCGCTGAGCTTCCTTTCCTTTCTTCAGACTTTGCAACTCCAATTGTAGGCTTTCCATCTGTGAATGAATCTGTTGCAATCCCAAGTTCGTATCCTACATGGGAAAGGCATCCAGCCTCATTGCAATCTCCAAGGATTCCTCTTGCGTTGCTATCTTCTGCTGTGACATAGGTACTCTTAAATGTGGCAAGAGCGATGCTATAAACTAGTCACAATGCTGAGAATATGTGATTACCATATTGGCCTACCTGATCAAGCACTTCAACCTCTAATCAAAGTCCCAAGGTATCTCATCTATCTTCTGTGGGATTTCCTTAAATTTAATTATAGTTTGTGCCTCTGACTTAGGCTTACTGAACTCCCAGTTCAGAGGTAGCTAGGTATCTGCCAACATCGTGTTGGGGTTATCAATGATATTACTTGATATACCATGTTAATGCTTGATCTTGTAAGGTTGTAACCAGCTGCACTTTCTTAATATTATCATCCATAATCTACTATGCTATCCAAAGAGCTCCTGCGACAAGCCAAAACTTTTCTAGATCTTCTCTCCCTGTTCCTTTAAATATTGACATCTTCATTGCATTCGCCATGTTAAATGATGGAAATGGAGGTGGGGAGGATGGTGTAGGTGTATGATGTGGAGGTGGAGTGGATGGATGAGGTATCCTCGGAATACCCTACGTAATTAACTGAACTTCACTTCGCGGCATAGTCAGCACCGTCCCTTCATCATCACTTGAAGGGGGTTCAATGAGCGGACTATATTCTGGGTTGGATCTTCCATTTCTTCTAAAGAATCTTCCACTTCACGTAGCCCCAAACATCAAGGTAAATTCATAACCCTGTTTTCACATAACAACACTTTAATCGCAGTCTTTAATGATTTTAGATACTTACCTCATAGTCCTTTAAAGAGCCTTCATTCTGCTTCACTATAGCTGATATTTTTGTCGATCATGAAATAAGTCATAAAGCTTCCCAATGTGCGACCAATTCAGTGATCCATAGCCCGTGCAATATTGATTTCTGATGCTTCCAGACGTCGCACCAGCTCAGGAGTCCACACTATAGGACCGTTAAGTCTCCACGTCCTTGACTATCGACCAATTTAGAAAATCACTCATGTATTTATTCATGGAAGAAACATAATAACACATCGGTCTCATCTATGTACAAAAACCTCTGCAACCACTGTTCCTTGGACAATTTAGGGCTCCTGTTCTCTTGAGCAGCAAACATGTGCACATTTCGATCAATCCACTAGTCAATCTCTTTCTTCGTAGGGAACCATTTATCACACATCTCTTAGATAGATCCTAGTCCTCACAACGGAACCATTTGTTGGCTTAAGGGGGCCTAACCCAGGTTCAAAGTTGTTCGCGTCAACCAACAAAACCCTAACTATTGGCTCTTTCAAAAACAAACTGCATAGCGTAGGTTGTAGTCTCACTCGAAGTAGAATTGGGGGATGCTAGAACCAGGTTTTTGCATCCAGAGATAGTGTGATAAGTGGTATTAAGCTCTTGTAGCTTAGATTTTCCTTCATGCAGATCAGTATCCTTCTAGGGCTTGCTACTGTAACTCTAAGAAAACGGCTTCTAGACCTTCGCAAAGGTCTGCGATCAGGCTTTATAGACCCTAAGGAAGCAGTCTATCTACTTTCGCACACTAATTAATAACCCTAGATCTGCCTTCACGTAGATCTATCCAATTCGTCAGAAATCATAGAAGATTCAACATTTATCTTCGCGAAAATAGATAATCACTTAATTCATGCATAAATATTATAGATTCAATATATTTGTGCAGCAATTACACATTATTTCATGGAAAAAATATTATTAAGCGACATAACATAACATAAACAAAATTCACAATAATACTCAAATTCAAAGTATTTCTTTAGAATCAGTCTTTATTAAGCTTCCATGTTCAGATTACAGACACGTTTACCCTGCGCACTTAGCTGCGGGAGTCTGTGCACTCATCTGCGGACTTACTGAGGCCTCCTGTGCACTCAGCTGCAGGAGCCTTCCCCTTTCACCTAAGTACAAGAAGAATAGCCTTTCTTCCTTAGCACTTGCCTAAAACAATCTCTATATTGAGTTACTTATCCTCCGCTACCTCTTAGACTGGCTATGACTCAACTATATATAGATTTCTTCAATACAATACCATGGTCCACGGACCATGGTTGAGTCTCAAAATCGACCTATTATTTACCCAAACAAGGGGCTAAAACCCCTTTGACTCCTATCTAGCTGCACGCTCTGCATCCACATTTCGTGGAGACTTTACATCTTTTACAAAAATGTTACAAAAATTGGGTTACTAACCCCAAAACTGACCCTAAAGATCCTAGCCGAACAGGCATCTATCTCAATTTTAAATGGTTGTTGTAGGTCTGGTAATGTGAGCATTGGTGCAGAGCAAAGTAAGTTCTCAAACTCAACAAATGTTTTTTTTTTTTTTAAGACCAAAATAACTTTTATTTCTCTTTGCCCTTAGTCACTTTAAATAAAAGGAAAAATGATATGAGAGAATCCCAACACAAACTTGTGATAGAAATTGGCAAGACCCAGAAAGTTGTAGAGCTATGTTAGAGTGGTTAGGGCTAGCCAATCTTAAATAACTCATATCTAGGCTAGGTCCACATGTACACCCCACTCATTAATGATGTACCCCACATATTGAACCTGGATCATACGAAAAGTGCATTTCTCCAAACTGTCAGACAATTTGTGTTTTCGCAGGGTTTGGAGGACCTGCTGAAGATGGTGTATGTGCTCTTCCCAACTCTGGCTAAAGATCAAGATGTTGTCTAGATACACTACCACGAACGAGTTGATGAAGGGTCACAATATGTCATCCATCAACCTCATGAAGATTGTGGGGGAATTCGTCAACCCTAAAGGCATGACTTTCCATTTAAAAAGGCCCTCCTTGAATTTGAAATAAGTCTTCCACACATCGTAGGGTTAGATTGCTACCTGATGATAACCAGAATTCAAGTCAATCTTATTGAAATATTTGGCCCCCTTCAGCTAGTCCAGAAGGGCATCAATATGTGGGATTGCATACTTTTTCAGCACCTTATAGTCAATATAGAGCCTTCTTGTTCTTTCCTTCTTCTCTACGAATACATTCGGGGTCCCACAGGGTGATAAACTTGGCCTAATGTGTCATTTTTGCAATATCTCCTGAATATGCCTCTTGATTTCATCATTATCTAGAACATAGTGTTAGTATATCGGTCCATTTGGTAGTGATGTAGTTGAGTTCATATCAATGGAGTTCTTGACATAACAGTGCAGGGGTACCCCTGTGGGTGAGGTGAAGATGTCGATGTACTCCTCCATGACCTTGTCCATATGTTGTTGTCATGTGGAAGAGCCTTGTCTTAACATTGTGGATGTGTCCAAAATATTCCTCTTGATATGAGGGCGAATCATAAGGAAGAAAAATTTCCTGGTCTGGGAAATGATCTTATTGCATTGTTTAGCATAGATCAAAGCAGTAGGCAATGCTACCTCTAGTATCTTGTACATTTTCTAACCCAAAGTAATAATAATAGAACAAGGTCTAGATTCATATGCAACATCACGATTCCATAGGTATGGATTACCTAATAAAACATCACAGACTTCCAGAGGGGAAACATCGCACAATAACTCATCTGCAAAGGGCTTGATGTTATAAGGCAGGCGACATTGTTGGTTAACACAAAGATCTCACCCTTGGTGGAGCCACTTGATGGTGTATGGTTGTGGGTGCAGTGTTGGTGGAAGCTTCAATCTCTTAATAACCTCAACTGAGATTAAGTTCTTCTAGCTCACACTGTCAATGATGAACTGCATCAGCAAACACTTTACCCACATATGTGAGTGGAAAAGGCACCCCCCCTCCTCTGGATCCTCAGATTCCGCCTTTTGGAGCTTGTTAGTGGCTATTGTCATAGTGGGTTCAACATTAATGATCTGCTTTCCCTTGTTGGTTCCCTTGTCAGGTTCTAGCTCATAATTATAGCATGCATCTGTCTTTGAGTCTTTTAGCTCAACCACCAGCGTCTGCTTCACATGATATTCGTTCGTGTTGTGAGTGGGAGTTTTATGGAACTCACACCACTTGCTGATGTCTTTCTTTGCCTTCCCATTATTCTTGGCTTGTAGCCTAGAGGATATTTTCTGGGGGGGTTGTGGCCTAACTCTACACTAAGTTTCTTTCTAGATTGGGGGTGCCTTTGCTCTGCTTTGGGTTTGCATATCCAAAGTCTTGCTTCTTCTGCTCAATCTTTGCATCATATTGGTATGTTGCACCAAGAGAAGAGATGTCCAAAAAATCCATTTCCTCTTGAATGTATTTGTGCAAACAACTGTGGTACTATAGCACCAAATGTTTCTCAGAAACTTTGATAACTAACTTTGTGCGTAGGGTATGGAAAAGATTCATCATCTCATGCACATATTGATCCCTTTATTGCCGCAACGTAGTACAATGTGTGTACTTGTCCTCATAGTTCCCCAAGGGGTGATATTGTTACTTGATGGTGTCTTAGAAAGTATTCCAAATGGGTGCATCTAAAAACAGTGAGGGTTATCTCCCGTCCCTTTGTTCACAGTAGGTTTTCCACCTGTCCTTGACATGGGGGGTGGCTTTGAGGAGTGGAAAAGTAATATTTTCCCTATTGGAAAAATCATGAACATAAAAATATCCTTCAAAGAGATTTAACCATCTATTTGGCCTTAAAATATGGGAATGTCAAGTTGAATTGTACCTTGAAGGGAGTGGCACCTCTAGAATGGCTTCTAGATGAAGATGTGTCATATGTGGGAATCTGCCGAAGGATCTGGGAAAATTTGTGCATCATTGCGTTCCTTTATCACTCGAAGGATTCTTCAAGAAATATTTTGAAAGGATCTGATGGTCCCCCATATTTATTTTCTTCCAGCATGGGAGGTCGTCAGGGTTTATGAGGCTAGTCTTGCAATGGTTCGACTAGTTGGAGCCCTAACTCCTTATACCCCGACCTCGTTGGGGACATGCAAAGAAAAACATAGAAAGAGAATACTGCTATGATACCACCGAACAAGAATTATGCAGTAATGACAAAAAATACAGATATAAACATAAACACATTGATGGAGCAGAAATAAATTTTCATTTCATTAATATCAAAGAACTGAAAGATGCTTAAATACATAATGGAAATAAACTAGCTCAGGCAATGATAGGTTATCTCTTAGAAGAGATGTGGTGGTTACATGCCTCTAAAGTGTGTTACAATGAGGCTTGAGGGCATTTTTATTATTGAACAATAAATGGAAACCATAAACAACCAAAACCCTAACCCTATGAGATGAAACACCAAGAGTTTGTGGGTCCCGTTGGGGTTAGTTGGATAACCAACTTCCCGGGGTCGTAACTTGGTCACATGATCTCAGTTTGACACGTATGATACCTTGATAGAAAGGTATATCCATGTACTACAATATTTGTGGCAGGACCTTCGCAACAATTATGAGATTGTTGTGGACCTCAAAAAAACGTTGTTTAGGGGGTCAAAACAACTTCAGAAGTTTAGGACCTGAAAAAATGCTAAAAATAATCAATTGTGCTATAATAAAGGAAATTGATGAAATCAGCTAGAGGTCTAGGTGGAATAGGTAGGTGGCCACCAATATCCACCTTGATCAGTCCTACCCCCTAGGAATGAATGATCCTCATTGCATGTAAAGCCTCCATGAGGTGAGGAAATTTATGTTGAACCTGGTCCTTGGTGAGCCACTTGCCCTGGTGAAGGAGTCAGCCTACTTTGAAAACTCGATATAGCTAGATCCTATATTGGATAGTGTTATTAATATGTATGTCCATGATTCTATCATTCATGTCCTTTTCAATACAACTAGGGTTGAGCTCTGTTAGGGTTAGATGCTCAACATTGTCTGATGTGTCTAGCAATGGGGGGAAATTATGGTCGCACTCGGTCCATAATGAATACTAGGTGCAAGACAAAGAATGGTGGAATGTTGAGCTCGAAATCATTTTTCTCCTACATCCTTATTTTATGGTGTAAAAACCATATCAGAGAGGGAAAATACTACGGTGGATTCCAGTGAGGCACTCCTCTTGCAAATGTAACCAAAATTTGTCACCCACCTGGAACTTGTGTGGCACCTGATGTTAATCATGACACTACTTTTACTTAGCATTTGATCTTTCCAATATGTCACGGACCTACTAGCGGATGTGCTTAATGCATTCAATGAAGTTGATAGCTCTATCAACTTTGGATTGTACTTGAGTTGAATATTCCTGGGTAGCTACAAGTGGTATAGCAACATAATTGTGACATAGTGGCTAGAATCCCAGTGCCACCTCAAAGGGGTTGTGTTCAGATGAGTTATGGAGAGCTCTATTGTAGTTGTGCAGGACATACAAGAGGATTTCATCCCATATGTGTGGATTCTTTGAGTTGTACATGCACAGGATGTGCATGATCATCTTGTTGACGACCTTTGTTTGGTCATCAATTTGGGGGTGGAAGGTTGTGGATTTAGTGAGCTTGGTATCCAAAAATGACCAGAGGCTTGACCAGAATGTACTTAGGAACCTACTACCCCGATATGAGGTAATGGACATTGGAATGCCAAAGTGTACCCATACTTGTTCAAAGAATATTTTAGCAGTGGCTTTTGTTGTGATACTCTTCTTGCAGACTGCCAGAATGGCCATCTTAGAGAATTTGTCAATGACCAAGAAAAAATGGTCGTTTCCATGCTTGGTAAAAGGAAGGCTCGACATGTAATCCATAGAGATGGATTCTCAGGTTCAACTAGGAGTAGGAAAAGGAGTATACGTGCCTTGCTTCTTGATTGTAGGTTTGGCAATGGCGTAATCAGTGTAGGATCTAATACACTTCCCAACATCTTGTTGAAGGTTCGACCAATTAAAATACTTCTTCATCACTGCCATTGTCTTTTCTACCCCAAAATATCCAGTGACCCGACTATAGTGCGCCTCCCAAATCATCTTGGCATGCTCGCTTGAAGGAACACATAGGTGTCCCAGGTGGTATAACAATGCATCCTAGAGGTGAAAGTATGGAACTTGCTTACCTTCCAGGAGCATCTAGTATGTGGTTTCGAATTTTGAATCACTCTTGTAATGATGACCCAATCCTGAAGATTTATGTCCACAACGGTCGAGCACAATGTTCAGTGCCATAACTGACAGTCGGCTGAGTTAGTCTGCGACATTATTGGTGTCACCCTTCTTGTACTCAATGCTCAAATGGAATTGTTGTAGATATGTGGACCATTTATGATGGAAATCGTTCTAAAACTTTCCTTGTGTCTATATGAACTGCAAGCTTCGATGGTCTGTTTGGATGGTTTTTTCCTTCCCCAGAATGTAACACTTCCATTGTGAGAAAGACTGCACAATGGAAAACATCTCTTTGTCATAGGTGGTATATTTTCAGACTATATATGAAAGTTTCTCGCTTTGATATGCCATTGTATGCCCCTATTTGGTAAGAACTGCACCAATAATATAGTCAAAGGTGTCTGCTCAATTTCAAATCGTTGTTGCAAGTATGGTAATGTGAATACTAGTGCAGAGTGGAGGTGATGCTTCAACTCAAAAAATTCCTTTTGTTGGGATTCAGACAAAAATATATTTTCTTTCACTCCGCCCTTAGTGACTTCACTCAAAGTCCAAGTGATATGAGAGAATCCTAACACGAACCTGCGATAGAAATTAGCAATACCCATAAATTTTCGAAGCTCTATTAGAGTGGTTGGGGCTAGCCAATCCTAAATAACTTATATCTTGGTTGGTTCCACATGAACACCCCACTCATCAATCATGTAACCCACATATTGAACTGGGTCATCCCAAACATGCATTTCTCCAAATTGGCACACACTTAGTGTTGTCATAGGGTTTGCAGGACCTTCCGAAGATGGTGTATGTGCTCTTCCCAACTCTGGTTGAAGATCAAGATATCATATAGATACACTACCATGATGGATTTGGTGAAGTGTTGTAATATTTCATCCATTAGTTGCATGAAGGTTGGCGGGGCATTCGTCAACCCGAAAGGCATGACTTGCCATTCAAAAAGAACCTCCTTGAATTTTATGGTAGTATTGCACACATCGGAGGGTTTGATTAGTACCTGGTGATAACTGAACTTCAATTCAATATTGCTGAAATATTTGGCCCCCCTGAGCTGGTCCAAAAGGTCATCAATCTGTGGGATTGGATACCTATTACAAAAAATAATCTTATTCAATGTCCGATAGTCAATGCAGAGCCTCCAGGTTCCCGTCCTTCTTCTATACCAACATGATCAAGCTCCCACTGGGTGATGAACTTGGCCTAATGTTCCATTTTTGCAAAAGCTCCTGAATCTGACTCTTGATTTCATCATTCTCTAGAAAAAAGTGTTGGTAGATTGTTCCATTAGGTAGCGGCGCACTTGAGGTTAGATCGATGGAGTACCTGACCTGACAGTGTATGGGTACCCCTATGGGCTAGGTGAAGATGTCCCTATACTCCTCCATGACCTTGTCCATCTGTTGCTATAGTGCAAAATAGCCATGTTTGGAGGTTGTGGATGTTGCCAAAATCTTCCCCTTTCTTTAAGGGTGAATCATAAGGAAACAAAATTTCTTGATCTAGGAAATAATCTTACTACATTGTTTAGAAAATATCAAATAAAAGGTGGTAATTGGTGCTACCTCTACTATCCTATACAATTTATGAACCAAAGTAATAATAATAGAATGAGATCAAGATTTATATATGGCATGACGCTTCCATAGGTATGCCTGACTTAATAAAATATCACAGACTTCCAGAGGGGAAGCATCGCACAATGCCTCATCTCTAAAGGGCTTGATGCTATAAAGCAGGATGAAATTTTCGTTGGCACAGAGATATCGCCCTTGGTGGAGCCACCCGATGGTGTATGGTTTTGGGTGCAACGTTGTTGGTAATTTCAATATCTTAATGACATCGACTAAAATCATTTTCTTCTGGCTCCTACTATCAACGATGAACTACACTGGTGAACCCATTACCCTCATCTACAAGTGGAAGGGGAACTCAACCTCCTTTGGATCCTTAAGTTTCGTCTCTTGGCACTTGGTGGTGGCTACTGTCGTAGTGGGTTCGATGTCAATGATTTTCTTTCCCTTGTTTGGTTCCCTTATTTGGTTATGAATTAGAAGTAGAGCGTGCATCTCTCTGAGTCTTTTAGCTCAGCCACCAGCACCTACCTCGCTTGACAACCATTCGTGTTGTGAGTGGGAGTTTTAATGAACTCACATTAATTTTCAGTGTCTTTTTTTGCCTTCCTATTATTCTTGGCTTGTGGCTTCAAGGAGTTGTTTTGTGGAGTTGCACCCTGAATCTTCCCTTTTCTTTGTGGCTTGGGGGCACCTTTTCTCTTCTTTGGGTCAGATCCACAGTCTAGCTTCTTTTGCTTGAATTTTTTCTCAATATTTGTAGCATATTGGTATGTTTCACCAAGCGAGGAGATGTCCAGGAACTCCATTTCATCTTGACTTTATTTTTGCAAACAACTATGGTACTTGAGCACCAAATGATCCTCAGAATATTTGATACCCAACTTTATGTGCAGGGTATGGAAAAGATTCGTCATCTAATGCACATCTTGGTCCCTTTGTTTCCAAAGCATAGTCCATTGTATGTACTTGTCCACATAGCTCTCCACGGGGTAATATTTTTCCTTGATGGCATCTTGGAAATAATTCCAAGTGGGTGCCACTGAAAATAGTGAGTGTTCTCTCTCGTCCCTTTGTTCACAACAGAGTTTTCACTAGTCCCTGACATGGGGGGCGGCTTTGAGGAGTGAAAAAGTAATCTTTTCTGTATTGGAAAATTCATGAACCGAAAAATATCCTTCCAACAGGTTTAAACATCTATCTATGTTTTCTGCATCTATCCAGCCTTCAAATATGGGAATGTCAAAGTTGACTTGTACCTTGAAGGGAGTGGTGCCTCCAAAGTGGCTACCGGATGAAGATGCATCCCCTTTGGGCATTCACTGAAGGATCTGGGCAAAGTTGTCCATCATTGCATTCCTTTTTCACTCAAGGGATTCTTTGAGCAATATTTTGAAATGATCTCATGCTCCCTCATCTTTCTTTTCTTTCACCATGGGAGGTCGTTGGGGTTTGCAGGGACAGTCTTGTAAAGGTTCAACTAGTTTGAGCCCTAACTCCTTATACCCCTACCTTGTTGAGGACATGCAAAGAAAATTAAAGAAAGAGAAAACTGCTCCACTTATCCGAACTTATGCAGGAATGAAACAAAATACATATATAAACATAAACACAGAGATGCAGCAAAAATAAATCTCATTTCATTAATATTAAAGAACTATAAGATGCTTACATGCAAAATAGAAATAAACTAGTTTGGACGATGGTAGCTTATCTTTGAGAAGAGATGTGGCAGCTAGATACCTTTGAATTGTGTTACAATGAGGCTCAAGGGCATTTTTATTATTAAACACCAAAGGGAAACCCTAAACAACCAAAACAATAGCCTTAGGAGATGGAACGCCAAGAGTGTGTGGGACGTATTAGGGTTAGTTGGATAGCCAACTTCACGGGGTCATAACTTGGTCATGTCATCTTCTTTTGACACATACAAAATCTTTTTAGAAAGGTCTCTCCGAGTACTAAAATATTTGCAATAGGTAGGCCTACTGTGGACCTCAAAAAAATGTCATTTTGGGGGTCATAACAGCTTCTGAAGTTCAGGACCCAAAAAACTACTAAAAATAGTAGATTGTGCTATAATCAAGGAAATAGATGAAACTGGCAAGAGCTCTAGGTGGAATATTTAGGTGGCCACCAATATCCACCTAGATCCACCCTCCTCCCTTAGGAAGAAATGGTACCCATTGCGTGCAGAGCCTCCATGAGGTGAGGAAATTCTTATTAAACCTGGTGAGCCACTTTTAATAGTTGGATCCTTTGTTGGTGAGTGTTCTTGATCTCTTTGTCCATGATCCTATCAGTTGTGGCATGTTCGATATAGCTTGGGTTGAGCTCTATTAGTGTCAGCTGCTCAACAATGTCTGATGTGTCTAGCAACGAGGGAAAGTATGGTCGTAGACAATCCACATTGAATTTTGGGTGCAGGCCAAGGAATGGTGGAATGTTGAGCTTGAAATCATTGTCTCCTATAGCCTTAGTGATTGTGTAAGGCTCATATCAGAGTGGGTGAAGCTTGCGATAGGCACCACCAAGGCGCTCCTTCTACCAATGTAACCCAACTTTGTCACCCACTTGGAACTTGTGTGGCACCCAATGTTGATCATGTTGTTGTTTGTACTTAGCATTTTCTCTATCTAATATGTCATGCACCTACTAGTGGATGTGCTGAATGCATTCAATGAAGTTGGTAGCTCTGTCAGCTTCAACCTAGACATGAGTCGAATCTTTCTAGGTAGTTGCAAGTGGAATGGAAACATCAATGGGACATAGTGGCTGGAATCCCAACCCCACCTAAAAGGGGTTGTGTCCAATTGATTTGTGTAGATCTCTATTGTAGTTGTGATAGATATAGGGGAGGATTTCATCCCATGTGCGTGTATGCTTCAAATTGTACATGCGGAGGATGCGCATGATCATCCTGTTGATGACCTTTGTTTGGGCATCAATTTGGGGGTGGAATGTTGCGGACTTAGTGAGCTTGGTATCTAACAATGATCAGAAGATTGACCATAATGTACTTACGAACCTTCTATCCCGATCATAAATAATGGACTGTGGGATCCTAAAGTGTACCCATGCTCGTTCAAAGAATATTTTGGTTGTGGCTTCTGCTGTGATACTCTTCTTGCAGGATGCCAAAATGGCCATCTTAGAGAATTTGTCGACAACCATGAAAACATAATCGTTTCCATGCTTGGTAGAAGGAAGGCCCAACATGTAATGTGTGGAGATGGATTCCCAAGGACTACTAGGAGTAGGAAGAGGAGTATACAAGCCTTTCTTCTTGATTGTAGGTTTGTAAATGACACATCCAGTGCAAGATCTAATGTACTTCCCAACATCCTATCGAAGGTTCAACCAATAAAAGTACTTTTGCAGCACTGCCATTGTCTTTTCTACCCCAAAATGTCCAGCGAATTGATTGTGGTGCACCTCTCAAATCATATTGGAATGCTCGATTGAAGGAACACAAAAGTGTCTCAGGTGGCATAATAGTGTGTTCTGGAGGTGAAATTCTGGAACTTCCTTACCTTCCATGAGAAAAATTTTGGATCACTCTTGTAAAGATGCAGCCATCCTGAAGTCTTGTATCCACAAGAGTCAAGAATAGTGGTGAGCTCCATAACCGGTGGTTGGTTGAGGTGGTTGCAACATTATTAGTGTTTCCCTTCTTGTACTTAATGTTCAAATGGAACTATTGCATATATGTGGACCATTTCTGATGGCAATTATTCTACAACTTTTCTTATGTCTGTACAAGCTGCAAGGGTTGGTGGTCTGTGTGGATGATCGTTTCCTTCCCCATAATGTAATGCTTCCATTGCCTACAAGCTTGCAAAATGGAATACACATATTTTTCATAGGTGGGATACTTTTAGATTGTATCTAAAAGTGTATTACTGTGATATGCCACCAGATACACCTGTTGGGTAAGAATTGCATCAATAGCATAGTCGGAGGCATCTATCTCAATTTAAAATGGTTGTTGTACGTATGATAATGTGAGCATTGGTACAGAGGAGAGGCAATTCTTAAACTCAAAGAACATCTTGTTGGGATTCAGACCAAAAGAACTTTTCTTTTGCTTCGCCCTCAGTGACTTGACTCAAAGGCCAAGTGATATGAGAGAATCCCAACATAAACCTACGATAGAAATTGATAAGACTCAGAAATTTGTGGAGCTATGTTAGAGTGGTTGGGGCTGGCCAATCTCGAATAACTTGTATCTTGGCTGGGTCCATGCACACCCCACTCATCAATGATGTACACCATATATTAAACTTGGGTCATACCAAAAGTGAATTTCTCCAAATTGGCACACAATTTGTGTTGTTGTAGGGTTTGGAGGACCTATCGAGATGGTATATGTGCTCTTCCAAACTCTGGCTGAAGATAAGGATGTCGTCCAGATATACTACCATGAATGAGTTGGTGAAGGGTCGCAATATGTTGTCCATTAGCCACATGAAGGATTTATGGGCATTTGTCAACCTTAAAGGCATGACTAACCATTCAAAAAGGCCCTCCTTGGGTTTGAAGTCAATCTTGTACACATCAGAGGGGTCGATTGGTACCTGGTGATACCTAGAATTCAAGTCAATCTTGATGAAATATTTGGCCCCCTTGAGTTGGTCCAAAAGGTCATCAATCCGTGGAATTGGTTACCTATTCCAAGTAGTGATCTTATTAAGCACCCGATAGTCAATACAGAGCCTCCAGGTTCCATCCTTATTCTGTACCAACATGACCAAGATCCCACAAAGTGATGAACTTGGACTTATGTGCCCTTTCTGCAACAACTCCTAAATTTTCCTCTTAATTTCATCGTTCTCTAGAAAAGAGTGGCATTAGATTGGTCCATTTGGTAGTGGTGCACTCGAGGTCATATCGATGGAGTTATTGACCTGACAATGTAGGGGTACCCCTGTGGGTGAGGTGAAGATGTCCCTGTACTCCTCCACTACCTTTTCCATCTACTACTATCGTGCAGAGGAGCCTTGTCTAGATGCTATGGATGTGCCTAATATCTTCCTCTTACTCTAAGGTCAAATCATAAGGAAGACAAATTTCCCAGTTTGTAAAATGATCTTGCTGCATTCTTTAGCAGAGATCAAATAAAAGGCGGTAGGTGGCGCTACCTCTTGTATCTATTACAATTTCTAACCCAAAGTAATAATAACATAATGATATCTAGATTCACATACAACATAATGCTTCCATAGGTATGGTTGTCCTAATAAAACATCATAGACTTCCAAAGGGAAACATCACATAATACCTCATTTGCAAAGGGCTTGATGTTACAAGGTAGGCGAAACTACTGGCTGACATGGAGATCTTGCCCTTGGTGGAGCCACCTGATGGTGTATTATTTTGGGTGCAGTTTTTTTGGCATATTTAATCTCTTAACGACCTTGGCTAAGATTAGATTCTTCTAGCTCTCGTTGTCAACGATGAACTGCACCACTGAACCATTTACCCACATTTGCAAGTTTAAGAGTTCCCCACCTCCTATGGATCATTAGGTTCCGCATTTTGGAGCCTGGTGGTGGTTAACATCGCAGTGGGTTCGATGTCAATTTTGTAGCTCTACTCTTGAGGTTTCTCCCCTTGTGCATTAAACTCCATTCACTTCTTCTTTTTTGGACTACTCCCCCCGAGCTTATGCTTCCTTTTGTCTACAACTTAACTCTTTTGACATCGAATGGTTGCTCCCCCTAAACTGATTTTTTTCCTTATTTTCAACTCTCCCCTTTGATTTTAATGCTAATTGAATTTCACTATTCACTTCACTTTCAACATCTAATTCATATCCTGCAAAATTTCCATTTCATCATCCTTGGCCTACATCCCACTCTCAAAATTTCCCATCTTCTTAATGTGGCTTAAGGTGTTGCAATCTCTTGTTTTGTTTTTTACTAATGAGTATTTAGGCATGTAACTCCCATAGATTAGTTTTTATTTATTTTATTCTTATTGAGGACATATAAATTGTTTGGAGACCTCATTGCATTTCTTACCAATCTTCCTGAATCTACTTTTCTTATTTCACATCCTTTGGAATTGAATGTGAGATCATACCCTTGATCAACCATTTGACCTACACTCAATAGTTTGTGCTTTAGAAATTAAACCAACATAACTTTCTGAGTCTTTTTCCTTCCATCATCAAGATTGATTGTGTATTTTCTCATTATCCCTCCCGAATCATTATTTCCAAAGGTGACACTGCCTCCCTTGACTTCCTTTAGAGAGAGAAATTTTCTTCTATCTCCTAACATATGACTTGAACATCCAATGTCTATATACCATTAGCCATAATTTTTTGAACAAATAGAGACAGACCACATTATACCTACTCCTCTTCCTTCCATCTCCATACATTTGTTCTTTCATTTCTATCTCTGACAACATCTTCTTCTCTACTTTTATTTGGAAGCCTCAATGTAATGCTTCTGAAATCATGTGGTTTGTGCCCAAAATTATTGCACTTCAGACATTCAACATGATCTAATAGGGGGGAAATGAATTATAATTTATGTTAGCATGCTCATTAAAAATTCTAGGAATGTTTTTCACACAACTGTTTGTTGGTATCTTATATGATCCCATACTCATATTTATCATATAGTCATTTCTAACATATTCTTTACAATTTATTTCCTTATGACAAAATTATTACATGTAAAACAAAACCCATAAAAGAGATTTGGACACTTTGATGTAAAAGGCGTTCTTGGGGGATTTATTCTTCTAAATTCATTCCTAGGTCTCAACTCATCTTCACTCCCTTGTCTAGCACTGCTTTCATTCTTTTAGAAATCATATCTTTGTTGATCATCTCCTTCTTTCCTATTGTTGCTTTCATTGATAGATATTTTGAGAAAATTAACATATATTTCATGTTTCTTTTTTCATTTCTCTTCTAACGCCATTGAGCTTGAATCTTCCTTGGTATTTCATGATAACCGATACATGTTTTAACAAGATAATAATCTCAACTTCTAATTTCTCATAATGTCCTTCCTTTTCCTCGAGTTGACTTACCAATAGTTATTCTCTTTTATTTTCCTCTTCTAGTTTTAACTTTATGAGATAGAATGTTTATTCATTAATATCATGATCCTTTTTTTCTCATATTTCTGCAACAACTTATGCTTTTAGTTCTTGCTTATGAGTCTCTTTATTAGTTATCCTTCAAAATCTAGATCACCTTCAACCTCTTATTCTTCTTAATCTAATTTTTCAACATAAGAATATAATTGAACCTCAAATTCTAATACATCTAAAGAAGTTATTAAGAACATAACAAATTCTAAATTAATAGTACTTTTTCAAGACTCTAGGAAAGCTCATACCATTAGTCACAAAGGAGTTGGATACCCACATTGCACATTGTTGCTTATACACCAATAAGATAGTTCCCTAATTGAACACAAACATGATTTGAAAAAAAAAAAAAATTTATAAATGTAAATATAAGAAATAGAATACGTATCTAATACATTATCGAGGAAAAAGCTTTCACGTAGTAAGAAAAACATTATTACCTTAATGATTGAGCCTACTCATATAAAAATGATCAACTACAAATATATAAATAACACAATGAACAAAAGTAAAAATGAGTGATACTTGTGGCTCATGGTTTACTACAATGCACAAACCCTATTTTTTTTTCTCTTTTTTTATCCCATTTCGATTACTCTGCTCATATATAGAACAAAATGCACTCAAATAGAATGGAACCCCTTTTACTCCTAATGGCTCAGTTATAACACAATCTGATAGCCTACTAGTTCATATTGACTCCAAATCTTAACTAGCATTACAATATCAACTCTTATAGAGTATTCTTCATCACGATCACATGGGTAACCCCTTTTCCATGAACAATGGGGGTTGGCGTGACATCCTCTCAAATCATGGTAGTCAAAATAGGAAGTTCAACTTCCAAGTGGCATAACTTTTGTATACATACTCTGATTGAGGAAATTAATACACCGTTGGAAAGGTATCTATGTGTCGAATACCGCTAAAAGGTGCTTGCAATAAGTGGAAAATTTGCGCCCATAAAAAAATCCATGTGATGTCTCAAATTAATTCTAGAAGGTTTGAAACCCTAATTTTCCAAACTAAGTCCCATCAGTAAAAATGGTCCTGTGAGCTGATTCCCCAACTTTTCCACTTTGGAAGCATAGATATGGAAGAAAATTAATATAATTATCCAATTCAAATCACGCCTCTCTATTTTGGGAGGATTTTTTCCCAAAAAACTTATACTAAATGAGGTTAAGAAAAAATTCCTCCACCTTCTCTCAGGTGCACCATTTAGCTTTTCCTGGAAGTTGTCCTTTCAACCCAATCTACCAAATGTCTTTCTTCCCCTTTCTTGTAGTTTTGTACCTCTTCTGCAAAATTGTACCCTCTATCAACTCTGCATAATTATTTGATGCCAAATCCTCTATGGAAGGTAGGACCTATTCCTCTTCCTAATCTAGCCAGCTAGAAGGCTCATAGAGTTTTAGATTATCTACATTCAACATTGAGTAAATGTGCATACATGGGGGTAGATTGAGTCTATATGTGTTATCTCCCACCTTCTCTAGTATCTCAAAGGGACCATATCACATAGTCGTTGTTTTCTTACCTATACCTTGCAGCCTATTCTTTTTCAACTGTAGTCATACTTTGTCTCCCACCTTGAATGAACACTCTATTATGTGTTGGATCATGCATGGCCTTGTATTTTTAAACCTATGACTTCTACAATTTCTCTTATACCTATATATGGATATATCTAATATTCTCAACATTTTTTTCTTCCCTTAATGCATCCCCTATAATATCCTCCCTGACTCCTCCTTGCTTCCCATGTGCAATACCCAAATGTGAAGGTGACAAATATCCAAAACAAGTTTCAAATGGGGACTTTCCAATAGAAGTGTGGACTTCTCTATTATAAGAGTTTTATATAGACACCATATTTTTGGCCCAAATCTTTGAATGCTTATGATTGTAACCCCTAAAAAGTAGCACCAAAGTCCTATTTACTACTTTTGTTTTCCCATATATCTATGGATGGAATGTTTCAAACCTTTTTAACTTCATGTCCATATTCTCCCACAATGTATTCTAAAATACACTAAGAAATCTTGTTTCCCTATCTAAACAATGCTCCTTATTATCCAAAAGTGCATCTCAACCTGTCCAAAGAACAAGTTTGTTGCTTCTTTCCCATAAATGGAATTTTTACAAGCCATCAAAACACACATCTTGGTGAACTAGTCAGCTACCACAAACAGGTAGTCATGTCCCTTCCTATATGTTGGTAAAACTCCCACAAAGTCCATGGAAATGTTTTCCAAAAGACAGGTGCGTACATGCAAGGGACATTATAAATCCTATTTCATGTTGTGAGGCTTGTCAATGCAAAAAATCATGCATCCTCTTATGAACCTAGCTACATGTTCTTACATCTTGGGCCAATACACATACCTCTGTAAGTTTTCCATTATGTTCCCCACACCAAATCACAGTGCAACCTTGGATGTTTGAGCCTCTCTAATCAACTATAGTCTCTCACATTTAGGAACACAAACCTTATCCAACATGTATAGTAATCAATCTTGGATATTTTGGTCAACTATGTTGTCCCCATCGTACACATGACTCTGACTCTACAACTATTGAAACACCTCCTTTAAGTCCCCATCCTTTGAATATGCCTCTATATATGCATCATGGGTGAATGGCTCCATGTGTATTAGAGTTCCCAAATTTGTGATCTTTGATGTGGGTGGCCTTGAAAGCATGCCATCCAATTTGTTCGTGTTGCACTTTCTGTACCTGATCACTAAATGAAATTATTGTAAACACCCCATCCACTTGTAATGTATGGTTTGATTTAGCTTATTTTTGGCCTACAAAAACTATTCTAGTTGGTGATCTGTGTGGATTATTGTCTCATTTCCCATCAAATAGTGTTTCCAATTCTTCATAGCTTAGACCAGGGCATTGACCTCCTAGTCATGGGTAGGGTAGTTAAGAAATGCCCCATGAAATACTTCAAAATGGTAGCATAGAGGCCTTCCTCCCTACGTCAAGACTACTCCCATAACATACCCACTCACATTTTTCTCCACTTTGAAAGGCTATTGTGAATTTGTTAATACCAGAACTAGTTCTTGAATGATATCCTCTTTTAACTCCTCAAAGGCTCTTTTTTATCCCTTCCCAAATTGTAAATTATTACCACTTGTTGTTATGGCATAAAGTGGTGTTTCTAATGTTGAAAACGAGGCTATGCATTTCCTTAGGTATTTTTCTACCCTAACAAAACTCCTAACCTCATACACATCAGTAGACACTAACCACTTCATGATAGCCTCCATCTTGGCAAGATATATTTTCATCTCTTCTCCACCTACCACATACCCTAGATACACTAAACATTGTTATACAAACTCATACTTCCAGAGATTTTCCAACAATTGGTGCTTCTTTAATGCTTTTAGCACATGCATCAAATGTGAGATGTGCTCCTCGCAAGTAGCATTGTATACCAGTATATCATCCAAATAGTAAATAACAAATGAAACCTTAAAAGGGAAGAACATATCATTCATTAATCTCATAAATGTAGTTGGTGCATTGTATAGTCCAAAGGGAATGACTTATTACTCATACAAACCTTGCCTTGTTTTGAAGGCAGTCTTCCCAATATATTATTCTTTGACTCAAACCTAGTGATATCCAGAGTAGGTAGGGGGTACATGTTCTTGAGCATAATTTTGTTTAACACCTTGTAATTGATACATATCCACCAATTCCTATCCTTATTTAGCACAATGATGATGGGTGACCCACAGGTACTTAGTCGAATTACACCTTGTTCCAATCTACTGTTACAATTGCTTCTTCATATCACTTGCTTCTATAACACATTGCTTATATAGCCCAATGTTTGGTAATGGGGAGTCCAACAATAGTTGGATCTTATGATCCACTTCCCTCTTGGGTGGTATCCCTTTGGGATTTTAGAACAAACCCTTGTATGCATGTACCGACTCTTCCAATTTTTGTTTGTGTTCTTTAGTACATCCCTCAAGGGATGACTGTGCTCTCACTGTCTCTTCTATAGACTAATTTTCTCTTTAAAACAGTAAAACATACTTCTTGATAGAATTGATTAGTTTATTAGCTTGGTTGGCACTTACCAGTGAAATTTTGGGCTTTCCCTTGTGCATGTTGATGGAGAAGTATTTTCCATCCTTGACGATGACTGGTTGGCTCTTTGCAAGGATATTATATCATGCATGTACATATAGGAACTCCCAAACACAAATACACATACATCAAGGTGAACTAAATCTAGTTCTACATCAATAAAATCGACACTAATAGAAAATCTGATTTGCACTATTTGGTTATCCTTATTTTTGCATCCTTATTTACCCATCCCAGTGGATATGGGCTTGGATGATCATGAAATTCCAATCCCAATTTGTTGATGAGATATTTTGTAATGATATTTTCCAGTGATGTTGAGTTGAACATAGCATCAATTTTTGTCTTCTTGACCTACATATTTATATATAAGACTCTAATATTTTCATTCTCTTTTTGTTGCTAAAGGCTACTTAGATTCACCTCCTTCTACACCAATGTACATACAATATTCTCATCCATGTCTAAGCTACTTTCCACCTGATTACTCAAATTTGTGTCCATGATATTTTCTTCTTAGCATCTTTATTTTTGTTCTTTGAGTTGAGCTCCAGATTCAACTTCCAACACTTCTCCTCTGTATGATCGTTAATGTTATAGTGGTTGTAATGGTTACTAGGATATTTGAATTGATGTGTTATGGCTACGATATTTTTGTTTTTTCCCCATTTTACCCTCCTTAGAACCATCCTAGTGTTTCTTCTTCTTCGATCCACTAGATTTACCTTTCTTCTAGCCTATGTTCTCTAGGTAATGTAATTTTACACAAGCCTAGTCCACTGATCTAGGTTTGAACAACATCACATGTTCTGCAAATGATTTTGTAGACCCCCAGATACTTAAGGAGTATGTCTAGGATCTTTGGGGAGATACCCAACCTTTTGAAAATATTTCTAAATCACGTGGCATATTCTTGTGCACTCTGCCCCTATCTCATCCTAATGTAATGTCACTGGATCCACTTATCTTCTACATACTCGATAGGGTAAAATTGTGACTTTATGAGTATTTTGAAATCCTCCCACTTAGGCACTAAAGGATCCCTCCAAATTCAAGGTATTCATGTGGTTTTCCCACTAGGTTAGGGCATTAGTTGAGCAAACGAAATCTTTTATTCTTCCTCTATATGATGAACACTAAAATAAACTTCTAATTCTTGCAATTGTTGATTTAGCTTCAAAGTTTCAACATCACCTTGATATGGATTAATGTTGACCTTCACTTCCATTTTGAATAGGGACTACATATGG
This sequence comes from Pinus tabuliformis, assembly GCA_031772625.1. NCBI lineage: Eukaryota > Viridiplantae > Streptophyta > Pinopsida > Pinales > Pinaceae > Pinus > Pinus tabuliformis. The sequence goes on along the minus strand of CM062807.1, from coordinate 340,442,629 downwards.
TTCTTGTAACTCAAGCTGGATTGATCATTTTGAGGTTCTTTCTTTGAAGCCCTCTCTCGTTCTTCTTCATTTTCTGATTTCCCCTCCAATCTTATCTTTGTGTTAGAACCTCCATATTCTCTAAATAGCCAAGCTTATTTATTAGGGCCACCATGAGGAGGCTCACATTACGATTTATATCTGTGACTTGTGCTTCTGTCCACGCAAACCTCTCCTTTAGGGGATCTTGAGGGTTATTGATATATTCATTAGACATTGCTTGGGTTTTATGAATTTTAGGTAAACTGATTTGGATCCCCTAGAAATCCCCAAAATATACCCATAGAGACCTACTCTGATATCAATATGATCCGTAAATTATTGTAGATATTCCACTAGATAATTTGTCACACTGATTTAATAAAATTATGCTTAAAATATGAAATCTACACAATGAGAGTTAATGTTTCCTTAGATTTATGGATTCGTTAATTATTGTGTTATTCTTATGCATGAAATAGATAAAATATGTTGAAAATGGAGGAAAAAACAAAATAAAACTCACAAACCACAATTGCCACAAGATATAAACTGGGAAACAATTTTGAGACAAAACCCAACTAAAAGGTGAGGCTGACCTACTCTCTTTCTCTCAGAATGGGAAATGGATGTTCTTAGCATTAAGTTTGTATCTTCACAAGGGTCCAATTTTTTTTTAGAATCAATTGACAACTTCATTTTGAAAGAGTGAAGGCTTAAGTGTTGGAATATATTAAAATTTTATGTGAAAGGATGGCATAAGGGTTAGGAACATGTCAAACAGATTTATTATGCCATGCCTAATATTTTACCTAAGTTTTGCAGCCAATCGAATGAAGTATATTGAAAACATGTGGCGCCTACAGGAATATAAAGTTAAAAGGTTTCTACTTTGAAGCATTTCAAGAACCCAAACCATTGTTTAAGTAATTTAACTCATGTTAAAGCTTGATTTTACATTTGGTGGACTTTCCAAGCATTAGAGAAGGTTTTAAAGTTAAACCCTTAAAACTGCAGTTTTTTTGTAAAAAGGCCATTTCCAACATACCCAGGAAACTAGTTTGCATCAGATAGAGGATTTTTTAGCATTTTGTATAGCGTGTGGAATATTTCATCAAATCCCTTTATCGAAGCATATCTAGGTTTAGGGACATGCAATTTCAAGTGACAAAAGTTGCAAAGGGAACAAGTTTACAAACTAAAGGAGAGAAGTGATTTAAGAAGAAATGACAACACTCAATTTTTTCCTGTTTTAGTCACCTTGTTCAAACATAAATTTCAAGAAGGTGGTGATGAATTTCAAAAAATAAAAAACGTTTTTGTTGGCAACAGGATGGTTTCAAAAAACCTCTTTCATATTTTACCCGTACATCATGGTTTGGAAACTACAGAGGAATTGTTGAGGTCTATTGTTACATATTTTCTAATTTTGTTTTTTCTTGTTTTAGCCATTGTTTTCAAATGCAGTTTCTAAAAAAGTGGTGATGAATTTCAATAAAACAAAAAAGGTTTATTTGTAACAAGATGATTTACAAAATATATTTCAGTTTTGAAATAGGTTTCATGGTTTGGAAGATCCGAAAGCATCTTTGGACCCTATTTTTTTAGGAATTCGACAGATTTTTTTTTCTAAAATAAACTCATAGAAAGCTATTGATGAGATACCTTAACAATTCGACTTGGGGATCATATATAACCATCTCCTTGATTATTTCAAAAATTTTACTAAAGCTGGGTCAAGAGGTTTTGATATCCACTTCTTTTGGATCTTGAGGATTATTGTAATTAATACTTTCCGCAAATTGTTGATCTGAAACCTATGTAGTATTTCTATAAATTCAATGTAAAAGGAGGACCAGGGATTGGTTTTTTATGAAAATATAGTTATTATTTGTGTGTTGAAGGTTTTATTAATCTTCAGTTTGCCAAGATCAGTATAATTTGATCAATGTAACAAAGATTCATGTGATGGTATCTCTTAGTCTGTATTTTCTACATGTTGAATCAATGTTTCCTTCTTTATAATATCATTTCAATGTAATGTCTTCTAATATTTGAATGAGAATAAATGTTACAAAATTCATCCTTAAATTTTATGCTTTGTCTCATAGATTCAAATATTTTCACTCATATCTTCTAAAACTACTTCAGGATTCATTTCATATGCCCTACTGTAGTGGAATATTTTTCTATTTTCCTCTTTTGGCTACAACGATGATTTGAAATATATTGGATGTGCCATATACATTTCCTTTTTCAATCCTGATCAAACATTTAGTATCTTGGTAACTTGCCATAAACCATAGCTTGTTAACTCCATTTCCCAGTGGACTATCTCCCTCATGCCCAACCAAACCCTACCTCAAGACAACTCAACTAAAGATCTAGCCACTTTGTGAATGCACAATCAATTGCTAAATTTAGTGATTAGGATGTCAGAGAGAGCCCTCTCTGGATTGAAGGGGATAGTCTTCAATCTGTAAGCTTGGCTTGCAAAGGTTACCTTAGGAATTTCTCTCCCAAAACCAAGAGAATATTTTTGAGTGATAACATCGTAGTGACCATACTGGGGGATACGAAAGTACATCTTCCCTAGAAATATTTTTACTAATGAGATTTGATTCCTGAGGGAAAGTAGTAATTTAGACACAATTGGCTATTAATTTTCCCTGGTGACTCCATTTTCAAGAATCCAGAGTTTGAAGCTCTTATGGCAACTCCATTGTCAAACGATCCATAACTCGAAACATGAATGGTGACTCCATTGTCTGATGAATCTAGAGCATAATTGGAGAACTAGGTGCTTGATTAATCAAGATGACAACGTATGCTCTTATGAACCATGCACATATACCAGGTTTTCCAAATCGTATTCCTCGCACAGATTGGCAGACTGGTCTGCCAAAGTTTAAGGATCAGGGAATGGATGACGCTGGTTTACATTTGGTCAAATTTCATTTGCATATTCATAAGTTAGGAGTTTACTTCCTTGAAGATTGCCTCATGAATATGTTTATGGCTACCCTAGAAGAAGACACGAGGTCATGGTATGAAAATTTTTCACCTGCTTGTGTATACTCTTTAAAGTACTTTCATACAATATTTTTGAGAATTATAAACAATCCCATCTTTGTTGGTCAAAAACTATTGTGAGATGTTGAAAATTTCATTCAGCACCTTCAAAGTTTGTATGGTGATGGGGAGTTAATGGATGAGGAAATTCAGGAAACCCTTTTTTAATATTCTTCTCAACCAGAAATAGTAGAGACTGGTTGTCATGATAATTGATGAGCCTCATCATTGGGTAATTATATGGGCCTTAATTCACCTCCTAGCTTAGTCAAACCAACTATTCTCACAGCTTATTGCATACTTTTGATTATATTTTATTTATGAGATGAGTTAGAGTTGGATATTTTGCTTTCTGGTCTAATCTGCATGTAATGTAGGATTAAAGGATTAAAGCAAGGAATTTTAACAGACCTTAATCAAAACTCGAATGGGACAAGAGAAAATAATTATAGGAGGGAAATCCTCCTCATATACTACCCCCCATTTGAATATTCCTCCATCAGCTCGGAGTGCAACCAGCCAAATCATGAGGACTAGAAGGCAGCAGAGCAAGTGGAATTCAAAGCACCAGTTTATCTCTAGTTTGGGAGCCGAGCCTCCCTAATTTTAAGGAATTTGTTGGAGACTTCAAATGCATAAGTAGAGAGGCATAGGACCTCAGTAGGGTTCAGACTTTTGATTGTAAAACTTTACTTTATTTTCGAGATGCAAGACTTGTGACAGTTGTGGATGTAATCCATTGTTTTGATAATAAGAATGAGTTTGGTTTTGAGCCAACACTGAGTTAACTCAGAGGGCTGAATCTCTTGGGTTAGGGCCCAATCCTAGCAGCTAAGGCTCCTCTTTATTGTACATGTATGCTAGTGTAGATTCATGGTTTAATCGTTCATTTTCTCAAGTAGTTGCATTTCCATTACAATAATGTAACGTAGATTGGTTGTGTTTCAGATTTCTAGTTATCGCATGAGCTTTGGAGTTTATTGTCTTGATTCAGTACTTGGTTCATTTCATCATTATCGTCTTCAATCACTCTCTTTCTGTAACAGATCTCACTCATATTCTCATTTCCTTCAGCACGAAACGCTTATGCGGGAGCCAATAAAACACTTCTTGATCAGATTATAGCGTAGATTTCCTTACCGTCTGATCCACAACAAACCTGACCAATCATCATCTCATTCATTTCAACACTTGACTTTATGCACTCCAAATCTCCACCGTCGATCTGTCTAGCTTGATCCAACGGCTATTGTGAATTCTTCCACCTACTTTATGCGCTCAAAATCTCCACCATCAATCTATCACGCCCTCGATCCAATGGCTATCGCGTCACTTGATCGCCAACTAGTGTGGTCGATCTACACCATTGATCAAACCCGCATGATCTGATGGCTATCACGCAATCTCACACGAATTCTTGCATGACCGATATCCTCCTGAGAGCATGCGAGAAAAGTTGTTTTCTCGTGCTACATGTCACCCAGTTAGGCTAATCGCGTAAAATTTTGGAATTCCGCTTACAGCCTTGAGGGCGCGTGAGAGATTTTTTACCACCTACGGAAACCTGCTCCATCATTCCACACGTTTTTCCTGCGATAATATCTTCACCGCTCGTCCTCCATTAATCCTGTTCCTCCATCTATTAACTAAATCTCCGCAATAAGATCTCCATCGCTCATCTTTTGTTCATTTTGTTCATTGATCTATTCACTTAAATCTCTGCGATAAGATCTCCGCCGCTCATTTTTTGTTCATTTTGTTCATTGATCTATTCACTTAAATCTCCGTGATAAGATATCCATCGCTCATCTTTCGTTCATTCTGTTCGTTGATCTATTCACTCAACCTCCTGCGATAAGATCTCCTCCATTCATTTTCCGTTAGTCCTATTCGTCCATCTATTCACGTAATCATCTGTGATAAGATCTCCGCCTCTCATTTTCTGTTTTTACTGTTCACTGATTGATCCAATGGTTCCTATGCACTGTTGCTTCATTATGTCCTCCCTTCACTGATTTCGATCTTCGGTTGCTCTTCCGCATGACTCATTGCATGCTTGATTTTACCAAAACACCAAAAACGCGAAAATAGACTTTGTTTAGTTTCCTTGCTTACACATTAGTTTGGTTTGATTCTCTTTACTTCTGTAACTTAGATAGCAACATTAGGTTCGTGTTAATTTAGCAATTCTGCTTAGTTTAGCTATTAAAATGAATAATTAAGATATGGTGTGATTTAGCATTACATGTTGTTTTCTTCATTACTGCGGTAGAGTAGCTCCCTTAGAATAGATTTTCTCTTCTTCCATCAAAGAATCAAGCTTCTTCTGACTCTACAGAAGTCTGGCTTGGAACCCCTGGGGTCTCTTGCCAGATGAACAAGTGACAACAGGCAGGACCTTCACTTCTACTTGTGCATAGAGCACTGTCACCTCCAAGTTTGTACGAACCCTAGGTTGATAAGTAAATTTAGTAGCCCATGAGTTGCAACATCCTTGCTGCAATACTGGCGCTCATCACTTTTTGGTGCCAATGTTGGGGAGGTGTCTGAGTAGAATGTGTGTACTGCTTTATTTTCTTCTATTGCTAGTCTTCGACTTTCTTCCATTAATTTATTTCTGCAAAAGTAATCTAGTAGCTTCCTTTCTTTCATTTGTCATTATCTGCTTTCCTTTCCATTCTGCAAGTAGAATTTCAATTCAGCAAGTAGTTTCTTTCTGTCAGTAGTTTTCATTCAATCAACAATTTCATTTCTGCAAAGTACTTTCTTGCTAAAAAAATCTTATAAAAGCACCCAAAAACATTTCCTTTCATGCCTCGTAGGAGTAGGGACAATTTAGGGAAATTCTTGCCAAATACCCCCACTACATCCAACAACCAACCTTCTCTCTTCTTCGGTGGCTGTGAACTGGAGGAACCTTTAGGTGAGCAACCTGACATATTTGAAGAACCTATAGGGGAAGAAGAAGAAGAAGAACCCATTCCTACTAAACCAATGGCTGAAAACTGAAATGACAGAGGGAATAGAGAGAGTTGAGGGTCCATTCCCCATCAAGGAAACCAATGGGGACATTAAGATGAAGAATATAAGCCCCTCTGCCCTACCTCATTTCCATGGCCTGACCACAGAGGACCCTGACACTTTCCTATTTCAGTTTGTTGTTATATGTCGAACCTATGACTATACAGATGATGAGAAAAAGTTAAAATTGTTTCCATCGAGCATCAAGGATGCAACATTGCACTGGTTCATGGGTTTACCTGGAGATAGCATCACAACTTGGGCTCAGATGCAGTAGGATTTTAACAACAAATATAGGGACTACCGTAGGTCAAAGAATACTAAAGAAGAGATTTTCAGGATGACCATGGGTCAGGATGAATCCTTAGAAGACTATGAAGAAAGATTCCAGCTCAGTTAAAAAAGGGCCAGGTGCACACTTGACCCTGAGTCACTGAAGTTGGTCCTACTCAAAGGAGTCAGGGAAGATCTTCTGGATACCTTACATCTGTTAGAAGGAGGAGATATCTACCAATTACCCTATGAGGATACCAAGACTTTCTTTAGAAACCATTATAGTGCATCCAGGAAGAGGGGTAGGAGTAGTCAACATATGGCTAGTACATCATCTTCCAACTCATCCATCAAGGGTGAAATTGGAAATATGTTGGAAGATTTCAAAAGTGAGATACTGCAAACCTGTTGAAATATGGCAACAAGAATATTCCAATTTAATTTGTCCTTGAATTAAATTATGAATTAAAATCAAATTTAGTCTTAACAACTACTTGGAAATAATTAATTAATTAATTTTGAATTAATTAGTTGGAGAAATTCAAGTTAGAATTCTTTCTGAAGTCATGCAAGAGTTATCCCTTAAATTAAGGAGATAAGATTGATTTATATTTGAGTTGTAATTAGTTAACTCAATTTACTGAGTTAAGTCCAGTTAAATTAGTTCCAAACTGTTTGAGGAACTAAAAGTGAGTTAACAGTCAGTTGATGCATGCATGCACTCAACTAGTGCTACTCCTGTTAACTGTGTAGGTTTTAACCCTGTACAGAAATTACCTGCATACGAATTCTTAAAAACACAGAAAATAAACAATGCGAGAGCATAACACATAAAACACATATACACAGATATTTTCCCCTAGATCCCAAAACCGGGACTACCAACTTGATTTTTCATTATGTTCCTTTCAATGTTACAATACATATTTATACATGCCGATGCATCCAATACCATGGACCGAAAACATCACATCCAAAACCATGGGCCGAAAACCATTGCGTCCAAAACCATGTGCAAAAATCATGCACAAAACCATAGATAGGTCAGCCCAACCTGACATAGGGTCCAAAACCAAAATTTTCTGGGGCACTACCCTAGACCCCATAGAGTGGGGTTACCTGCACCCCTCAAACCCGCTGTGACTCCCCCCGCTACGCAATCAACGCAACGAAGGGGGGGTTCCTCCCCCCTTCTAACCCCATGATTAACTACGTGGGCTAATCTTGGAAATAATATAACACAACCCAACATTCTCCCACTTGTTGTTTTCTTTCCACAGGGGGCCACAAGAGAGCTTAGTCATTTATCTAGCCCTGCAATGCCCATTGTTTCTCTACACCAAAATAACTTCTCAGAGCTCACAGATTTTTTCAATGCATCTGCAATATTCTTCAAAGTGTCCACCTTTACCAGCAACACCTTTTTGTCTTCTATCATATCCCTCTCAAAGTGATATTGAACATCAATGTGCTTTTTCTTTGAATGATATGTAGGCTTCTTTGCCAAGAAAATTTTGGCTATCACAGTCTATCCTTATAGCTCCCTGTACTAACCCCATATTTGAACACAATCTCTGCAACCAAACTTTATCCAATGTCTCAGTGCTTTTCAAAGGAGCATGGTCCACACCAGGAGCCATAGGAGATGATTGAGGCCTTAAGTCTTGGACCTTGTCCCCGAAATGGATTTCATTATCAATTTATTCGGCATCCTTGTCTGATGTAGAGGATAGCTTGCCCTCCATAGGAGGAGGGTTGCATGGCTTCCAACTTTTAGATCTGGAATTGTGGATGTTTTGTTTATGTTGAGAATTAAACATTGGGAAATAATTTTGTAAGTGGTCTATTTGATGATAGAATCAACAATGAAAAGCAGTATTCTCATGGTCCAAATCTTGGATCCAGTGAAAATCACTGATTTTCAAATTGATTTCGTTTTACAACTCTTAACTGATATCGATCTCAACAAAAATTATTCCATAGGTTTATACACCAAGTTGCCCACAACAGGCATCAATAGCAAGGTAACAACCCACTCCAATGGCCTGAAAGCTTGCATAGTGTCACTAGTGATTTGGTAGATTAGGAAGTTTGACCCACATTTTCATCTTGGTAATGACAGTTGTGGAAGGGTCAAAATATGGGAACCAAGGGGTTAAAAACAATCCAACATTACCCGAAATCTAGGACCCATTAGATGAAGCTTTCTGATCATCTTTTGATTCCCAAAATAATTCAAGGAAGAATCCTTTTGAGCAAAAAATAACGTTGCAATTCTTAGTCCTTACAGATTGGATCCATTGGTAGAGATCAATTGTATGGGGCCAGAAGCCATTAAAACAGAAAATTAGGGATGCCTCTGAATACAGATGGTGAAGATCCTCTAGAAATGAGTGAGAGATTTCTAGGGAGGGAACTTCCCCAAATTTTCCACCAAAAATGGCCCAAGAGTCGTTTGGGCCTGATGTGCCTTCGGGTGGGGGCGAACATAGACAACATCTTTATAAGAAAAAGTATGAGAAGAGGAAGGCTTACCTCCAATCCCCCTCATAGACGAAGAAACATAAAAATAGTGGCATCTTTACCAATGTTGTAAACTGAGAGAAGAGAAGCATCGTCCAGTGGCTTACCTTGAAAAAGTAAGTGTTGCATGCCCGAGGGAGTACTCACTCAGAGCTCTAAATAAAACTTGAGGTTGCAAACTAGAATTGAGGAGCAAACCCTAATGAGCAGTGACAAAGATCTGATAACAAGTTAGTGAATCTAGCACATGATCTCCTGACAACATATAAGCAAGGAGCGATGCAGGGGTTCTTTGGCTCGCCGCTCTACAAGAGCTTGTGATTTCCTTTGAATGGAGCTGTAAATCACCATAAGTTTCAGCCACGGGAACAAGGTCCTCTAACCCTATGACATCGACAGATGCTACAGTTGTGTCCAGATCCAATTCTTTAGGGGTTTTTTGAATTAGATCGCCACCTTCTTGTATGATATTGACAACGCCCCCGACCTATGAACTCCCCTTGAGCATGACGATGACCTTCTTGGCCTCTCCGACGACTGTCAACACCCAAGCTGCAAGCGCAAAGGAAAATAACCTCTACGATAGTTGAACCACAAACCTCTTGAACTCAAACTCAAACAGATGGTGGCCATTTGATAATGTTATAGGAGATTCCATTGACACAACAATGATAATCTAGGTCACCATGAGGGTTTTTGGTATAATTCATATTTCTCCAATTCTTTAGAGAAGCATTAGTTATATTTCGTTCATGCTTTTATTTAGAAAAAATAATCATTAGTTAGGAGATATGGTTCAATCGCATTTGTAGCCCCAATTTAGTAAAACTTTAAAGGAGTATGTTCAAGGTATTCCTTGGCTTTGCTAGTTAGATTTTGAAGTTAAACCCTGAGTTATCATACCACACTTCATGCAAAACATTTTGGGGAAGATAAAAATACAAAATTATTAAATTTCAATTTCAATGCATTTGTTATATCTTCAACAGAAACAATGCATTATTATATTGTTTTCACAAATTCATTTCAAACTAAAGATTCATCGTCCAAAATCATATTTCACAAATCAAAAGTTTTATTTGCAATGCAATGTGATAATCATAAATCTTGTTCGATGGTGTTGCTTTCATATGCCAATTGGCCTAATCACAAATCTTGTTCGATAAGGTTGCTTTCATATGCTAGTTGGCCTAATTTTATTACATATTTTCAAAGCAGTGGCAAACGATAGGAAAGGTTTCAAAATAGAAAATAAAAAAATAACTTATATATTATTCTACTAATAATACTCCAAAACCTCCATACTTCATGGTAATTGTTAGGTCCCTATAATACTAGTGATTCCCCCATTACTATTTTCATTGTTTCCCTTATTGTTATTGTTGTGCCCCTACTGTCCCCATATTGTCATTATTGTACCCCATAGATTCCCTCTATTATTATTTTTGTGTCTTTATATTATTATTGTTAGGTCGGCTTGGTTATATTGTGACCCCTTAGACTCCTATATATAGATAGGAGGTTTTGTCATTTGAGTCATACAAGAATTGTTCATTTGTGTAATGTAAAGGAGGTTGCCCCCTCGAAGAGGCTTATTTCTAAGGTTTTCATCTATATTTTCTATCTTTTCGTGAGTTGGTTTCATAACATTTGGTATTAGAGCTTTGATTCTAGGGTTTTGCTACTCCAAACAGGTCATCGTGGCATTTTCGCTATACCTTTTTTTCTGCGACGTTTCAGAAGCTAAAAAAAAACCATTTGAGAAGGAATCGTTCTGAATCTCAGCTCTGAATTTCAGATCATGTCTCGTTATATTTTTGGAGATATAATCTGAGGAAGTTAGGTTTTTGCAGACCCCTCGAATTACATTCCAAATAGGGCACCTTTGGAAAATCATCATAACTTTCACTCTGAGCATCCAACTGAATTTTCATAATTAGTTACAAAAAGAGAACGGATTGTAGTTTTTTGGGGTATCATTTTCAGAACCTAAGGTTGAAACAGTGACCCATGTCACGTCGTACAAGTTCGCTCTACTAAACCAGTCTATACTCAGGGCATCCTGGGAGATTTGACATAACTCTTCATTGGAGAATCCAATCTTGATCAATGTTGCAGGGTTAGAAAGATTACTCAAGGGGTTACCACAGGAAGCAATTTCAGACCTAGGAGATCCAAAATTACAGAGATACCTCAGATTCAATATCGAGCTCCTACAAAGTGAAAAAAGGTGTGTAGTTTTTTTTATAATTTTTCCATAAGCTTGGTTTGAAAATTTAGTTTGAAGGAATTCAAAGGGAATAGTGAAGCATTATTATCGGTAATTGATGCCCCGAAGAAAGAAAATGGAAACACCTAGTAAGCAACCTGAAAGCTCTATCATGACTCATGAAGAAGAAGAAGAAATGCAACATGATATATCAAAATTACGAGACCAAGTGCAACAAATTTCACTCGCACAAAAAGTAACAGAAAATAAGATGGATGGTTTAAAGAAAGACGTAGAAGCTAAGATGGATGGTTTGAAGAAAGGCGTAGAAGCTAATATGGATGGTTTAAAGAAACTGTAGAAGCTAAGATGGACGGCGTGGAAGCTAAGATGGATGATTTAAAGAAAGGCATGGAATATTTTCAGACAAATCTGAAGACATATTTGAAAACGTTTCTACAACAAATGCTTACTAATGGCAAAAGGGTTGTAAAGGAAACTCATGATGAGAACAAAATAAATGTTAATCATGATTTCATAGACTCTAAATTTGGATCGAAGAACCACCATGTTCCAAATATCGATATGAGGAAGTTTGATGGCAAGGATCCAGGAACATGGATACTACAGATGGAGCAATTTTTCAATCTCCATAATGTGCAAAACACACAAAAGGTACGCATTGCAACTTTATATTTGGAACCAAATAAGTTTGTATGGTATCGATGACTTTGCTCTCGTAAACAAATTGTCACTTGGGCTATTTTTACGGATGAAATGATAGCACATTATGAGGATAAAAAAAGCAACACTTTTTTTAGCCAATTGATAAATCTCAAACAGAAGGGTTCAATGATGGAGCACATTGAGGACTTCCAAAAATTGAATATAAGGGTAAAAGATATTCCAGAGGAGCATAGGATTGATGTGTTCATAGGGACTTTAAAAGATAACATCCAACATGAGGTTCGCCTTTGGGAACCAAATTCATTGGAGAAGGATTTGGGTTGGCAAGAAAAATGGAAAGCAAAATTATGGCAACAAGGAAGCCTACCACTCACAATCATAAAGATGGAAGTGTTACTACCCCTAGCCGTCCACAACCTACAAGGTTGACACCACAACAATTGGAAGAAAAAAGAGCAAAGGGCTTTGTTACAGTTGTGATAGAAAATACACTAAAGGTCATAAGTGTGCAGAGAATAAATTATTTTACATAGATTGTGAAGAGGATGAAGAAAAGGAACAAGAAGTGTCAAAAGAAGAAGATATAAACTAGGAACAAACCCTAGAAAAAGAAGAAATGAATCTGACCATATCTTGTAATGCATTGGTTGGAATTACCACTCCTCAAACTATCGATATAGAAGGTCATATCAAGAAGAAAAAGGTAATAGTATTAATTGATTCGAGAAGTACCCATAATTTTATTCATTGTGAGATAGCCAAGGAATTGAATTGCTTCCTATATCCAGCACCAAAGTGTCAAGTGATCGTTGCAAGTGGAGGAACCATAAATTGCTCAGGAAAGTGCCATAATATCAAGCTATCCATGGGAGAATATGTATTTAATAGCCCAGTGCTTTCGATTCCAATGGGTGGTGTTGATGTTGTACTAGGAGTCCAATGGCTACAATCCTTGGGTACAATAGCTTTTAATTTTCAAGAAATTTTCATGAAATTCTCTTCAGAAGGAAAGGAATTTGAATTAAGGGGTATCGCAGGGAAACTGGGAAAGATAATCAGCGCTAACAGAATGACGAGGCATAATTGCACAATTATGTTCACTAGAGATTCCCACATCGTAATCATCCATTTCTCCAGATCTCCAAAAAGTCTTGGTCAATCATTCCAAGGTATTTGAGACTCCCAAAGGTCTCCCACCTATTCGTGATCATGATCATGCTATTAATTTCATTCCATGAATTGTTCCTCCAAACATCAGGCCCTACAGATATCTCTATGTCCAAAAGAGTGAAATTGAATGTATGGTTGCAGAAATGCTAGAGGCTAGTATAATTCAACCTAGTCAAAGTTCTTTCTCTACTCCAATAGTATTGGTTCATAAGAAGGATGGATCATGGTGCATGTATCCAAATTATAGGGAGCTCAACAAGCTCACTATTAAAGATAAATTTCAGCTTCCTGTCATTGATGAATTATTGGACGAATTGCATGGACCAATTTACTTCACCAAGTTGGATCTTCGTTCAAGATGTCATCAAATCAGAATGAAGAATGAAGACATTCCAAAAACAACATCTAGAACTCATGAGGGTCATTATGAATTTTTGGTCATGCCTTTTGGCCTTACTAATGCACCTTCTATATTTCAAGGTTTGTTTTCAAACCCCTCCTAAGAAAATCTGTGTTAGTATTTTTTGATGATATATTAATCGACAACAAGTCTTGGAAGGATCGTGTCCAACATGTTGACATGGTGCTCAAACTATTGGAGGAGAAACAATTATATGCAAAAATCTCCAAATGTTTCTTTGGAGTACAAGAGGTGGAATATCTGGGTCATATTGTATCTCATGAAGGTGTTAAGGTAGACCCTAGCAAAATTAAATCCATTAAGGAATGGAAAATCCCCACATCCATAAAGCATCTACAAGGATTTCTCGGGTTGACAGGGTATTATCGCAAGTTTGTTAAGAAGTATGGGAGAATAGCAGCACCTCTAACAACATTATTGAAGAAAGATTCATTTTCATGGAGTCCAGAAGCAACGAAGGCCTTTGAACATCTTAAAGAGGCAATGTGCCAAGCACCAATCTTAGCTACACCGGACTTGACAAAAACCTTTATAGTGGAATGTGATGCCTCAGGAAATGGAACTGGTGTTGTTTTAATGCAAGAAGAAAGACCCATTACTTTCGAAAGTCATTCAATCAAAGGAAAGCAACACTACATGCACTTAAGAAATGGCGACCCTACCTAATATGAAGACACTTCAAGGTAAAAACAGATCATGATAGTCTTAAATAATTTTTAGAACAAAGATTATCTTCAAAAGAGCAGCAAAAATGGGTCACAAAGATGTTGGGTTATGACTTTGAAATCATCTACAAAAAAGGGAAGCAAAATGTTGTGGCAGATGCACTCTCAAGAAAGGATGAGGATGTGGAAGCATTTCTTTGCGTAATTTCTATTATTCAACCAGATTGGATAAACGAAGCAAGGGATGAATGGAAGAACGACGAGGAAGTGTGGGCACTCATTCAAAAGATACAACAAGATCCCAGTACATTTGATACATTTAGCTGGAAAAATGATTCGTTATGGTATAAGGATCGGTTATACCTATGTAAGAATTCCCAACTCAAACAAAAGATTCTTAGGGAATTGCACACCTCTCCCTTAGGAGGGCACTCAAGATTTCTAAAAACTTACCACAGTGTTAAGAAGGATTTTTTTGGGATGGCCTTAAATCGGATATTCAAAATTTTGTGGCGGAATGTTTGGTTTGCCATGTGCTTAATTCACACTTTTAAGAAAGGCACTTAAGGAAAGGTTTAGCGCTTAAAACCAAATTAATCTTGGTCAAATGTCCATAATTTTCAGTTTACTGGACTTTTTCGATTTGCGGATTTAAGCAAATATACTTTGTTCCTACATTCCTTAGCTAGGAACACTAAATTCCTCATATAATATATGTTTAGTCAATTTAGTGTCCTAAATTGCTTTGCATAAATTATCAACCGTGGCTCGTAAGCTGATGAAGTGTAGTGCACTGTATGTGCTAATTAACCCTTCTTACTTCGTTGTTTTGTAGTTTATATTGTTTTGGGGGTTTCTGTTCTTTGATTCCTAATGATGTACAATTTGAACTATGAGAAACTAAATGTAAATTTCCTAAAGGTGAACCAAGAGCTTAAAACTAGTCAAAATCTAAGTTAAAAGAAGGAAAAACAGAGAATTTGTCCTATCTTCTCATCTAATCATATTTCATGAATAATTCTTAAAACTAGAAGGTAAAGTTGTAAGTCATGTTGGAATAAATATAGAGAATGAAATTAATTGAAGTACTTCTAGTTACTCTAACCTTCAATTTTGAAAGATAGCCTCCTTGAGATGGAATTCAAGCAACTTTTGTACTTCATGATCTTGTAAAAACTAAATAAAAACATGCAAAAGGTAACTGATTGGTTTCAACCCTTATGTAAAGTGAATGCTCAACCATTTAGTTTAGGATGGATATCATCTTGAAATGGTGGCCAAAAACATTCATTAATATAGTGCATTGACAACCTGAACTAAGAAATAAATAACAAAAATAGTGAGTAAGCTAATCAACAGTGCATCCTCATTACTTTCAATCTTACTCTGTTTAGAAACAAAGTCGTTTCCTTTATGAAATGGATTGGGGAAACAAGACTGCACAATTGAATTCTAACATTATGCTATTGATTAAAACTAAAAGAAATCAAACTACAAGAAATCAACCTAAGTTATAAACACTGCTAAAAGTAAATGAGGAATTTAAAACTGAACAGAAAGAAGAAAACAAATGAAAAGAAAACCTCCTTCAGTGCAGGGGCCCTCTGCAACTGACTAGGTTGAGCTGCTAAATTAATTCAAAATACTCCTTCAAATGATCAGCAGTCAACACACAGCTTTGTATTATAAAACAGGAACAAAAGTCCAAAATTAGAGAGCTGATAAGTTTAAAATTAATACATCAAAAACTTCCCACTCCCTTTGGTTCTGTTCAACTGGTATTTAAAATGAAATATTCATAACTGTCTTTTGAGGAAAATTAGCTACAGGTGGTCTACATGTATTACAACCAATCAGCGTAAATGTTTCATCAGCGATAGGTGACTTGAATTCGAACAAGTTGGTTGTACAAAACCGTTGACACAAGTGGCTGATTCGAGATAATGCTTCAACAGATCTATTGGATTTATTAATTAACTACGAAAGGGTATACAAAGGGTCCTATTTCTTCCGGGTTTCATACGTTTGACTCCACCTTTGACTATGGTCTTGAGCTAGATTTTTATCGATCTAGGTTGGGTGACAAGGATAAGATCCATGTCGAGACGATTCTAGAGATACCCATGTGGCCGGTTTCTTCATTTGACACCTGTAACCTGTTCAACCATGGAAGTAGCTACAAAACACACAGTTAGTTATATAATAGGTTGCGTTCCATAGCTAATTTGCAAAAAATTATTTCAAATAGCAAAAACATAAAAGTATAACATGTCAATCATTTAATGTCCTCCTTGAGACAAAATCTATCATTTATCTGTGATGGGGATCTGTCTTTTATGGAAAACAAGAGAAAAAAAGTGAGAAAATTTGTCAAAGAGAGAGTAATTCTAAGGTCCAACATACCCCCACTGCAAAATCATTGCATGTACCCATGCAATTTTTCCAAAAATGTGGACTCTTCTTTCCTATTGCATATGCTCAAATACCTCTACTAGTACATCTAACTTTCTTCTCTTGCTCATCTCTAAAATGACTACCATCCTTGGTTTCTTCATGAGAAGTTTGTATTTAAGGTTGATGATTGTTTTGTTCAAGTTTCTATTCTTCCTCTTCAACTTCCTATTCTTCTTATACCATAGCCCTAGGTGCAGTATTGTATTATCATGAATGGATTTATCCAATTTGCTTTGTTCCTTCAAGGTTTCATTTTCTTTCTTGATATGCCTGTTCAATATCTCTAACTCATAGATTTCCTGTTTGAGAGAGTCAGTCAGAGGTTCTTGTGGATTGAAAGGTTGTTTTGGATTGGCTAAGGATCCTGGATCCATTGAGGCACTTTTCTTTTCCAGTGATTCTATGTAATCATAAATTTGTAGGTGCACTGGGTCTATGCTTGGGGATACTCTGTTGGGGCTGCCTTCAAAATACATTTTAGGAGAGTTTTGAGGATTGTATGTGAATGGAACATTATCAAGAGATGGTCCTGGGGTTTCTTCTTCTAGATTTATGAACTTTGTTCCCTTTGATGATACCTTATTTACCATAACTCGAAGTCTAGACCTCCATCTAAGTTGTATGGGCTTTATGTTCTCCTCCTTTGTACCCTTTTTCTCCTTTCCTATCTTTTCCTTCCTCTTGATTTGTTTCCTAATCTCTGTCAATTTTTCAAAGATTATTTGTTCATCATCTTGTTGTAACGAATATTCGAGTTTTTTCTCAGTAATTCCACCAACTTTCTTTTTTATATTTCCTTTTTGCTTGATCTGCTCCCTGATCTCTATCTCAGAGACTGGCTCTTCATCATTTTTCTATGTGGAGGACACAGGTTTGCTTTGAATTGTCATAATGATATTTTTCCTCTTACTCCTTTTGACATTAACCTCTTCAGGTGACTCTGGTGCCTCTTGGAAAAAGTTTCTTATCAAGAATTTTTCCCAAGTATCTCTTATTCTTTTCAAATGAAACTCAACCAGTATTTTTACCAACCCATGATGGTACATAGTTGTGTCTATGAATTCTATTTTCTTTTGTACATTTGAATCCATCCCCCTTAGAGTGTTTAGAAGGAAGAAATGGAGGTTGATGTTTCCATTTTCTAGAAAGTTCATCAATAAACGTATATGATAAACATACATGCATCTGAATCTTCCCTCACAAGTAATAAAAAATTTTAATATCAAAAGCATGATTCTCCATTTATTTTTAAGTGCTGAAATAGGAATTCATTTTCTAAACACAGTGACATCCATACCTAGGTTCCTGAGGATTACCTTCCATTATTCACTGTGAAATTCTTTGTTTTTGAACCATCACTCACCAAGTCGTGGCAGTTCTGTAGCCTCTGCTATTTAAGATTCTGTTACTGCAAACTTAATGTCTCCAATCTCTACTTCTGTACCATCGAATGATCTAGCAAAAGATTTTTTGATCTCCTTGTGATATCCATCAAATTTTTCAAAGAAATTGAGCCATCCAGCCTTCTGCAGCATCTACTTGAGTTGTGGGTACCCTTCCATAAACTTTGCCCCTACGGGCTCTGCCCTGACAATGAGTCCCATGGTCTCTGTTTCGTAGAATTTTCTAACCTTCAAAATTACTCTCCTAGTCTATGAAATGGACTGACTGCAGGTATGGTGAAAAATAACTATGGGTTTGCGTGGAATAAGTAGATGGTGAGGGTTTGAGAGTCATGAATATGTTGGTCACATCATAGTTTTGACCGTTAACAGATGGAGTTATTAGAGACCGTTTAAGTACAGAGTATGGAGAACATAGCGGAGGTGTGGTATGATGAAATCATTATAGACCGTTTGGTATCGAATGTGGAAGATGTGGCGGAGATGTGGTATCATGAAGTGGCAGTCAAATCAAATGATGACTTGTTAAGAAGACATATGATCATTCATATTATACATCACTTATGTTGTAACTTGCTGTTTGAAATAAATTTTTCATTTTACCTTTAGAACTTAACCTTTTGCTTGATAATTCTTTTGGTGTTGATCCGTAGGTACTTTGAGCATGGTTGATATCCAAAACTTGATTCTTCAATTCCATGCATTCATGATTTATTTGTGAGTTGTACAATTGTGCTAGAGCTAATAAGTAAGTTGTAGCTGCAGAATCAGATTAGCTGAGAAATGGAATCAGCTGCAGAATGTGAAAAGAAGGAAAAGTGAAATATAGCTTATGGAATATGAATGTGAAAATAAAATGAGAATGAGTTATGACAGTGAGATGGAATGAGATGTAAGATAAAATGAAAAATAGGGTGAAATGGGGTAAAACTGTAAAAAGATAAAATGTAAATGAAATATGACAATGAGATGAAGTGGAACTGTAAAAAAATTTGAAGACAGGATTAGATGGAATGATATGATAAATTTGCAGACTCTAAACTGTAAATGAATGTAGTTTTTTGTCACTACTTATTACAGAAAGGAAATGGAAAATATAGGATGTCAGAAATCTTTGATTTTCACCCTGTATTTTCTGTATAAGTATGCCAATCAATGATTGGTTTTCAACCTCATACAATGTATTTATTTATTTTTATTTTTATTTTTTATTATCAATCATTTCTTAGGAAAAATAAAGACTAAGTTAGTGGAGAAGAAGAATTCTTCTTCACTAGCTTCATTTTAGAGTTATTCTGGAAAATCTTAATGAACTCCTCTCTTGAAATTGGTTTTTGATATATCTTCAACCGATGACCATTCACAAGAAGAGGTATTTTGCTTCCATCTATCATCCTTATCTTAACTGCTTCGTTATTAAAGACTTCTTCAATCTCATATGGCCCAAGCCAATGAGTTTGAAACTTCCCTTGAAAATCTTTAAACTTTGAATCGAACAACAGTGCCCAATCTCCTGCTTGAAAATTCTTCTCCTTAATATATTTATCATGCCATTTAGCCCTCTATTGTTGGACTATACTAGTTCTTTGGACTGCATCTTGCTTGATTTCATCAAGTTCATTGAGTTGCTCCAATCTATGTTTCCGTGCCTCTGATAAATCCAGTCCCAATTGGATTGCCATCTTGAAGGTTATTTGAAACTCTATAGGGAACAGGGCTTGTTTCCCATAAACAAGTTCATAGGGTGTATGTCCCGTTGTGTTCCTCCATGTAGTTCTATAGGCCCATAAGGCTTCAGGAAGCCTTTCTGCCCAATCTCTTTTATGTAGATGCACAATCTTAATGAGAATTCCTTCAATCACCTTATTTGTAGATTCAACTTGACCATTTGCTTGTGGATGATAGGGAGTAGATGTCCTATGTTTGATCTTTTAGTATTCCACAAGACCCTTCACCATTTTAGATGTAAATTGGGATCCCTGATCTATCACAATTTCTCTTAGAACACTAAAGTGAGTGAAGATGTCCTCAAAAAGAAAATTAACTACAGATTTTTCATTATAAAAAGGTAATGCTTTGGCCTCTACCCATTTAGTGACATAATCAGTGCATACCAATATATACTTCTTTTTCTTAGATGAAGGATTAATTGGCCCAACAAAATCTAAGGCCCATTTTTCAAAAGGTTCAATGAGTACTTGAATTTGTAGTGGAATTTCATTTGAAGGAGAAGGTTTCCCTACCCTCTGGCAGCGGTCACACCTCTTGACATATTATTTGGCATATTTGAAGATGGATGGCCAATAATATCCTTAAGAAAGGATTTTATAGGTTGTCCTCTTGTCAGCAAAGTGTACACCACACGGCTCATCATGACATGCCTTGAGAATCTCAGGAATTTCATCTTCCCTAACACATCTTCTGATCATAAGATCTGGGCCTGTTTTATACAATTCATTAGTGATCCATGAGTATCTTGCACTTATCTAATTGATTTTTTCTTTTTTCTCTAAGAAACAAATGTGAAGAAAATTTCCCTATGACTAAGTAATTAGCAATATCTGCAAACCAAGGAGTTTGAGTAGTCACTGCAAAAAGATATTTATCAGGAAACTTATGTTCAACCGGAGTGTCATCTTTGATATTTTGAATTATGGACAAGAAATCAGCAATTGTGTTTTGTTTTCCAGGTCTATCTAGCACAGTAATATTGAATTCTTACAAGAGTAAAAGCCATCTTGTAACTCTGCCATTAGTAATAGGTTTATTAATTAAGTATCTAATTTCAAAGTGATCTGTATGAACAAAGGTTTCATAGCCTGTTATATAATGTTTGAACTTGTTGATTGCATGAACAATAGCTAAAAATTCCTTTCCAGTACAGTATAATTCAACTCAGTGGGAGTCATATTCTTACTTGTATAGTAGATGGCATAGGGAATCAAGTATTTTTGTCTTAATACATCTCCCAGAGCTGTATCTGAAGCATCTGTTGAAATGTGAAAAGTAGTTTCCAATCTGGACCTCTCAAGATGGGTGCTTCAAAAAAATTTGTTTTTAAGGTCTCAAATGCTAACTAGCAGTCACGATTCCAATTGAATTCACAATCCTTGGTGAGTAATTTGAAGAGTGGGGATGTTATTTTAGTGAAATTTTCTATAAATCGTCTATAGTATCCTGTAAATCCTAGAAAACTTAGAACATCCTTTTGGCAATTTGGAATTGATAATTTAGAGATGACTTCAACTTTAGATTTATCAACTTTAATCCCATCTCCTGAAATGTGATGCCCTTAAACAATACCTTCTCTAAACATCATAAAACATTTTTCATGGCTTAGTGAAAGGTTTGCTTCCTTACATCTTTTAAGAATTTTTTTCAAATTTTCAAAATATTCTTCAAATATATTCCCATAGACTGTAAAGTCATCCATATATACCTTTACACAATCATGTATTAGATCAGAAAAAATTCCTAGTACTGCTCTTTGGAATGTTGCAGGTGCATTACATAACCCAAAAGGAAGTACTCTATAGTCATAGATTCCCCATGTACAAGTAAATGTGGTTTTATCTTGATCTTGAGGTGCCACCTGAATCTGATTATAACCACTA
The DNA here is from genome assembly GCA_031772625.1 of Pinus tabuliformis. Classification (NCBI taxonomy): domain Eukaryota; kingdom Viridiplantae; phylum Streptophyta; class Pinopsida; order Pinales; family Pinaceae; genus Pinus; species Pinus tabuliformis. Next base: position 340,421,099 of record CM062807.1, on the reverse strand, counting down.
AAACTATCCAAAAATGATAAATACTTCTTACCTACTAATGTATCTAACACTTGATCTATAAAGGGCAAAGGAAAATGATCTTTAAGGGTAGATTTATTCAATTCTCGGTAATCAATGCACACCCTCCATTTACCATTCTTTTTAGGCACAATCACTAAAGGGGAAACCCATTGGTTGTCTGAAATTGGGTAAATGAAGTTTACATTCAACAGTTTTTGCAGCTCTTCTTTCACAATTTCCCTAATATTTGGATTCATCCTTCTCTAAGTGTTATAGACATTTTTGGGCACTGAAACCCCAATCATATATGTCCATAAACCAAGGGCTTCTGAGTACCTAAAAGTGTTGTTTCATGCCCTAAAGGAACAAGGTCAGCTGATTACATCATCTCCCAGAAGTTCTCCACAGAAAACTGGTCAAAACTGGACCATACAGGTTGCTCAGTGCTAATGGTGCGATGCATCTCACTTGCCCAGTGTAAAAGGTGTGATGCATACTGGAAATCCCTTCTGTAGTGTCCGATGGGCGAGAATTGAAAAATGGCAGAGACAATTTGCGAGGTGGATGATCATGGAATTTTCCAGAAACTTCTCCTAGGACACTTGCCTCTCTGAATTTGCCCAGGGATGAGTAAGAGATCATCAATCTCTAAGTGGAATCAAGAACTATCAGAGAGAAGAAACTAATCAAAATCCCAGAAGCTGAATCACCTCCCTGCAATCATCTATATATGGATCCCTCATCCCAGAGATCCAGAGGCTGGAATTTTGTATCTTGTAAGGATGTGTTGTTGGTTTCCTGGTGTAATATCATAGTGTTGGGTGATCTAAGCTTTTCATGAGGTGAAGGGCTTTCATGTTGGGAGGATGACGCTGCGTCAGATCAATGGGTTGTAATCCTCTCTTCTAATATTTACATCAATAAAGCTATTCAAGTTTTCCTCCACATTCTTGTAAGTTTGATAGTATATGCATTTGTGTGGCAATATATATCTGGTCCTATATTGCTTATGATTGTAGATCTCTGCACTTTGAAGGTATTATGTTGTTTTGACTTTACAAGTACTCTTTGAAGCGGAGTGGTCAAGGGAGAAGTGGCAAAGACCTGTCGGTGAGGAGAATGAACAAGCAAAGAACCGAGCGAAAGATCGAGGTTGGTATTCTTTGATCCTCTCCTATCTACTTCTCATAAAGGAAAACGAAAATAGCTTTAATCTGTTTGTTTCTAAGATAGCTACCCGTCTTAGTGGGACTAGCAGCTCTGCATAGACACTAGATTTCCCGATAACAAAATGGCGACTCACGCTGGGGAGCGAATAGCTTGTTTGCTTGTTTATACTTGTTTGCTTTATAAACTTACAGATGGAGCCTGAAGGTAAGCCAGCTAGCCTTCCAACTTCATTTGTTATGCAAGTGCAAAGTAGATCAATGTTGCTTCAGTCTATCTCTGGGTTTTGTTTATAAACTGAACAATCGATTTGAAAACATCCTAATTTCCCCAGTGGTGGCTCTAGTAACCTCATTAGATCAACCCCTGTGATTTCTATTTACTGACTATCATTAGCTCAGCCTAAATCCCTGAACTAAGTTACAAATTGTGACCAAGAACCAAGTTGAAGTCTCGTCCCTGGACCATCGCACTTTCTCCTCCTGGGAATCTGGATGCATCGCACCTCCCGTGTGCAGTAGGTGTGCTGCATCGCACTTTACCTGTGTTATAGGTGCGCTGATCAGATAAGACCTCTTCTGCTTCCAGATTTTGGTTTCTTTGTTCACTCTCTTCAGCTTTATTCAGGAGTTTTACTGTCTGTGATCAATATACCATTGTGGAAACTCCCTTCCTTTGCATGATTCCGCCTCGATAGTACAAAGAATTGTGAATGTTTTTATGTATTGTGCGCCATTTACAGTTCCCTTTTAGAAGAAGTAGCATAATCGAACTGTCGTTTCTTGATTTGAAAGTGTCTCAAGTGTCTTTTTCAGTCGAAGAAAAGAATCCTATTGTTCTTGATGGTCGATTATACTGATTACTCTTGTATTCGATTTGAATTAGTAGTTTTTCAAGTGTCGAAAGCAGTTTTCAATTCAAAGTCGCAAAGTGTCGTCATTATCTTCCTTTTGTTTTTGAAGAGAAATTTGTTAGTACTGTCGCTTTGAAAAGATAATTCAGATTTGTACTCAGCATTCTTTATGTCATTCACACATTAAGAAAGCGGAAAACAAATACATGCATGTGCATTTCATTTAGACTTCTTGTTGGTTTGATTTAGGACAGTGCATCTAGTGTGTGCTCTCTACTCTATGTTCAAAGAATATCATCTCTCTTTCTTTAGTAGATAGGATTTTCATTGCAAGAAGAAGATCAAATGATTGTTTATCATCTTAGATTGCATTTTAGGAATTGTATATCTACATCACGCGGTGAACCTAAAAGGCAAACTTCTTAAGAAAGATCAACTATAATAAATTCAATGAACATAAAAACACTTTGGAACCTAATGCACAACCTTTAGAAGTCTAGGCTAGAGACGTATTCCGGCGTCGTAAAGCCTGGTAACTATCGCTTTCATTGTTGGTTGGGTGATTCCCCCTCTTTGAGACGACAAGTGCCAGTATGGACTTGTGCTCCCACGTACCGTTGAGTATATATTGGGAGACCACAATAGGTTATATCCTTTATCCATAGGAAGCCATGTTTGCCGCCCTGTTGATCGCAATGCACTAAACACAACATTCAGGAAGATTGACTGCCATATTGTAAAAATTATTCTATAGTTTTGCGATTGGTTTGGTAATCCCTCTGTCTAGATTTCTAGAGTAATCTCTTTCGTTCCTTTTCAGACTCCTTAAAGGAAAAGGTCTATCTGAGCACTTTTCACTTCAGGCTCATTAAAAATCGAAGGCGACTAGAGTCATCTTTTGTTTTTTCTCGACTCTTAAAAATTGAAAAAGCAGGTTGTGTCAAAGCGTCTAAAATTTATTTTAATCGGAATAACGTCATGGTTCCCTCGTTGGTCTTAGGTTGAGAAAATGGAGTTCACCAACCAAGGATTTCCCCTTGGAGGAAATCCTGGTCCTTTCTCCTCTTGGGGAGATGTTGGTGCACCTCATATGGCCACATTGTCACTTCTAGGATTGATGATTGGCTTGCCAATATGGCTCTTCTCGACCTCTGTCGTTCAGAATACCTTGATTCCTAAACAATCAAGTCATCAACTAGATGATACTAGAGTTACCCCCCAACCTTCTACTTCGTCTGTTTCTCCCTCTCCTCCTTCCTCTTCGCTTGATGAAGCTGGTGAAGCAAAAAATCAAGTAACTAAGAAGGAGAAGAAGGGGAATAAGAAGAAGGAAAAGAAGAAGAAGGAGGCAAAGGAAAAAATGGGTAACCATGCATCATCTAGCGAAAATACATACACGGCACCATCCGGATCTAAATCTCCATGTGTCATTTGCAAAGGAGAACACTATCATCGAGATTGTCCTTGTATCCCCCGGATCTTAAGGGACTGGTCTCCTCGTTTGCACAATTCGGTGTCATCAACCTCTGACGATCATGTTGAAATCACACCATCAACTAGTGAAAACGAAGTCTCTGGACAGAAAGGAAGATGTAAATTTCCTTGCAAACTGTGTGAAGGCAATCATGTCGTCCACCATTGTCCCTTCCTGGACGAAGCTAAAAGAGTCTTGGATAACCGTCCCGCTTCACCGTTGTGGCTTCCTCCTGGATACAAGAAACTCTTGCTGAGTCGATCGCTAGTTGAAAATCTAACCGACACAACTTTGTGGTCGATCGAAGCATCTATCCTTGAAGATAAACCCGTTGAATCCATACCAGACGAAAGTCAAAAGGTTGAGGCGGCAGTCGACCCGGTCTTGTCTTCGAAAGGTCCATCTTCAGATGATACAATCAACGAAGAGAATGAGAACGACACCGTTCAAATTCTTTTCGTAAACACAGACTTCGATGAACATGGGGGAAATCTACCCGTTCCTTTACCATAGGAAGGAAGTTTTTCAGAGTCATACCCGACCGTTTATTCGGTCCCACCTCTGAGCAACCTAGTCGTTTCCTTCGATTGGAATCTACTAGGCAGACCCTGTTTACCGGCTAGTGTACCATTCTGAATCATTGTTCAAACCTACAGAATGGTCATGGTCGATACCATCATAGATGAGGGGGATCCTATGAGTATCCTTTCCTCAATTGCTTGGAAAGCGCTTGGTTTGCTATCGCTTCTGTCTGAGATGCGGAATCTAACGGGCTTTGATAAAGGAACTAGTCGATCGTTAGGGATCCTTCCAAGTTTGCCTATAACCTTGAGAAGGAAAACCATGTATCTGAACGTAATGGTAGTCCAAGGACCTTTATATTATAATCTTCTCCTTGGGCGCGACTATATTTATAGCATGGGAGCCATTGTCTCCTCACTCTTTCAAGTAATGTATTTTCTGCATGAAGGCCGAGTGGTCCAGCTTGTAGACCAGCTTTCGTTCCCCAGCTCACACATAGATAATAGTCAAATACCATCCCTAAATGGTCTTTTCATGCAAATAATGTCTCATCAATCTCCAGCCTGTCCACCTGAAGAATGCGAGTAATTCGGTGGCCATGACTGAAACCCAGGGGGCATGCACCCTGGTCTGCTTCGGCAGAAAAACTTCAGGTATAGGGTAGGTTTCTGCTGAGGATATATGACTAGTCTGACACACCCGTCCATATACGAAAATGGGATTAGACCGGAATAAGGTACCTCTGTTAGAAGGTAGGCCTTTCCCGATAGAATGAATGTTTTGTCTGCAAATTGAAGGGTAACCTGGAAAAGGTAGGCCTTTCCCGATAGAAAAATTGTTTTGTCTGCAAATTGAGGGGTAACCTGGGAATCTCTACTTCGCTATACCTGGGGGCATGCAAACCTTTTGTGCGCAAGTAAAAAGTGACTAGCGTAACGCTAACTCCATAGTTTTGCTAACTTCAACTGCTTAAGTTGGGTGAGTGGTCGCATCGACCATTCGCCTTTGCAGGGGCCAAATGGCACCGGCGAAATAAAGGAAAAATTTTCCTACCCGACCTTAGTAGTTAACTAACCCCTAGGACAGTAGTTGGTCGTTCCTAGCTTGCATGCAAGAGGCAGCGGAGCAAAGTTTCGAATGGTGCAAGCTCCGTAAAAATTGAACCTATCGATGAGACATCCTTATTATATGACTGCCACGAGCAGTTTTTATGTGAAGTTCAAGCTCGTTAAAAATTAAACCTAAGCAATGAGCAAATGTTCCCCCCAGAGTTTAAGCTCATTAAAAAATGAACCAATTTCCTGTAAATAACAATTGTGAATGCATTATCATCAGCTTTTTGAGCCCTGGTCGTGTTCTTACCATCACCTCCACTCTGTTTTAGCCGATCATTCACCTCCATTTGATTGTTTACCCCTTTTGAGGAACAACTGCGAAGAGTGATTCTGTTAGCCATCCTTGTGACACTGCCGTGATTGGAAAATTCCAAACCTTACCTGGAATCAGCTGCTACCTGGAAATATCACTCGTTCCTCAAGAGGCGAGTCTCCTTTAAGCTCTTTTCGTCTGACTCGTAAAATATGAAAAGATTGCCGAGAAGTTGGCCTCTCTAGCTCGTTAAAGCTACCGGGAGTGATATCCCTCCTCTAGATTTTAATCTTTTTGGACCTGAGGGATTATTACACAAAAAGATCGAGCGCTTGTCTTGTTCGGCTCGTTAAAACTATCGAAAATTCATCCCTTTCGTATTATTTTATACTTTTTCGGACTTAAGGGATTACATGACGAAAAAGGATCACTGGAGTTTCCTTTCTGTCCCTTTTCAGACTCTCTAAAATTTAAAAAGGACCGAGTTTTCTTTGTCGTTAAACTCGTTGAAACCAATAGCAACAAACCTGTCCATGCAGACAAGAACAAGTTTCACTGTCGAATGGAAAATTATAGAACAAGCATATGTTATCCTCCTCAAGCTTGATAAAAATAAAGAGGTACTGGTCAGTAATGACTGGTGAAAAATTGGGAAGAAAACTTGAAGAAACTTTATTGGTAGCGAGTCGCTCTTGAACATGACACTTTCACTCCATCACCATGATTGAGTCGGGTTGGGTTATTCTGTTCACCGGTCATATTACCATTGGTCCACCGTACCATCCATATTTGGGGTTAATGCTACCAATCCATTTCAGTGTCGCCGATATGTTCAAGAGAAGTCGATCAAAGAATTCACCAACCCATCTTTATTCTCATCCGCTGCAATACCTTTACGCTTCATTCTTTCATGACCGCCACCCTGAACCCTGTATCATCATATCGTTTTCACCTCCAAAAGTCATTTGCTCCGTTCCGTGTCATACATGTGGGATTCATTAAGGCCCTCCTACGACAGGTCACTTCTTGTGGACATCAGCTCATTATCCAAGTAGTCAACCTAGGAACAACCCTTTCAGTACTTTGAAGCTTGCATGCCTCAATGGCAAGTTTCTCACTTTCGGCGACAACTTTACATCAATGGCCTTCGACCGAGATATTTTGGGTGGTGTTCGATGCCAAGTCCCATTTTCACACCACGTGAATTGTACTATCGTACCTTGAGGGTCATCATCATTATCAGTGATTCCTCTCGCGCCTGTTCACAGCTTACATCATTCGCTGGTAATCAGGCGATGTCTTTCCATGTTCGACTCCATAACATTTTTCACATGGATCGACTTGTACTTCGGGCGAAGATTGGATGAGTTTGAAGACCCCGGATCTAGTTTCATCCATCTGGGCTACGATATATTCAGGAAAATAAAGACATCAAATGTACATCATTGCTGCACAGATGATCATCCGAATCAAAGGATGATGGCTCTATCAGAATCATCAGTCTGCCACACAAACGGTTGTCTGTCCTATGTACATGAAAATGAATTTATAAAGCTGAGCATGGGAATGCCCGCCTCAGCTAGATCATGAAAATGTTATGAAGATAATGTATTGTATTGTATCTTATTACAGGTCGCCTTCCAGTTCGAAAAACCTCGGATCCTCATGATAAAGCATTTCACCCGACATCAAAAGATTAACGACCTCATGCTTTAGGGGGCAACTGTTATAGACATTTTTGGGCACTGCAACCCCAATCATATATGTCCATAAACCAAGGGCTTCTGAGTCCCTAAAAGTGTTGTTTCATGCCGTAAAGGGACAAGGTTATCTAATTACATCATCTCCCAAAAGTTCTCCACAGAAAACTACTCAGAACTTGTCAAAACTAGACCATACAGGTTGCTCAGTGCTAAGGGTGCGATGCATCTCACCTGCCCAGTGTAAAAGGTGTGATGCATACTAGAAATCCCTTCTGTAGGGTGCGATGGGTGAGAATGGAAAAATGGCAGAGACATTTTGCGAGGTGGATGATCATGGAATTTTCCAGAAACTTCCCCTGTGACACTTGCCTCTATGAATTCGCTCAGGGATGAGTAAGAGATCATCAATCTCCAAGTGGAATCAAGAACTATCAGAGAGAAGACACTAATCAAAATCCCAGAAGCTAACTCACCTCCCTGCAATCAACTATATATGGATCCCTCATCCCAGAGATCCAGAGGCTAGAATTTTGTATCTTGTAAGGAAGTGTTGTTGGTTTCCTGGTGGAATATCATAATGTTGGGTGATCTAAACTTTTCATGAGGTGAATAAGGGCTTTCATGCTGGGAGGATGACGCTGGGTCAAATCAATGGGTTGTAATCCTCTCTTCTAATCTTTACATCAATAAAGCTATTCAAGTTTTCCTCCACATTCTTGTATGTCTGATAGTATATGCATTTGTGTGGTCAATATATATCTGGTCCTATATTGCTTATGATTGTAGATCTCTGCACTTTGAAGGTATTATGTTGCTTTGACTTTACAGGTATTCTTTGAAGCGGAGTGGTCAAGGGACAAGCAGCAAAGCCCTATTGGTGAGGAGAATGAACAAGCAAAGAACCGAGCGAAAGATCATGATTGGTATTCTTTGATCCTCTCCTATCTACTTCTCATAAAGGAAAATGAAAATAACTTTAATCTGTTTGTTTCTAAGATAGCTACCCGTCTTAGTGGGACTAGCAGCTCTACATAGACACTAGATTTCCTGATAACACTAAGGTTGTTTGATAGGTCTACAATTTTCCTCAATGTAGATGTGATGTATACAAGTCTTAGGACTAATTCCTTTCATGTTAGTATATTCCCATGCATATGCAGCAGAATGTTGTTGTAATGTCTTGATTAGCTTTTCCTGTTGTAATTTCTCCAAGTTATTGTTTATGTTCAATGTTCTCCCTGGAAAGATTTCAATTGTAGAGCTACCAAATTCTTCCATAGAATAAAGAGACATCTGCCTAGATGACAAATATTCAATATTGGATTTTTCTTGAAATTGATCATGTTCATATTCTGGAGATGATTCAAAATTTTCCATTGTATTTAAGATTTGACTATCTTCACTAATATCTGAAATAGTAAAGAGAGGTTGAATGTCATTTTCATCATCAATCCATTCTTTGTCATCTATTTTTGTGATTGTTCTTGTTGGAGGATATAGAGTGAATTTCTTTGTTGAATTCCCATCAGAAATATACATATCACCAGATCTACAGCTAATGAAAGCATCAGCTGTGGCCAGCCAAGGTCTTCCTAATATGAGTGGATGTCCTCCTAGATTGTTCTTGGGGGTCAAGATCATAAAATCAACAAGATATTCCCAAGAATCTAAGGATACTGAAATATCTTCTAACACTCCATCTGGTTTGATTACAGATCTGTCCGCTAATTGCAGTAATGTAGGTGTGTAAAGAAGATTAGGAAGCTTGAGTTGTTCCATGGTTTGTTTGCTCATGATGTTTATTGTTGCCCCTAAATCAATCAATGTATTTGGACTTTCAACTCCATTTATATGTGTTTTCACAATTGGACTTCCTGGATCTACATATTTTTGTATGGCAATTTTTCCCATCATTATATCTGTTATTTTTCCTACCAATTGAATTCTTTTTATTTCTTTTCATTTTCTTCCTAGTTTCTTTGTTCTCAACTCCTTTATTGTTTTAGCTAGGATTGCAATCTCCTTAATGGCTTTTAACAAAGGAATTTGATACAAACATTTTTTAATTCATTTAGAAAATCATAATTAGGCAACATGCTCTGCTTTTCTATCCTCTATCAACTTGTAATCTTCCAGGAAAAGGAGGTGCAGAAGTAGATACTGGCTGCCCAATGATAGGATTTGAGTTCACTGGTTCTTTCTGTTTTTCATTTTCAGTATTTTGGTTTTGGAGAGATGTTCCCTCAAAACTTTTATTGGGTTGTAGAGAATCTTCCTCAGAATTGTCTTGTTCCTAAATAACTACAGAAGGCCTTTCCTTTTCTAATACCCTAACAGATCTTAGTTGAACATCATTGAGATCTAGAGGAATGATCATATAAGTTGGAAATTGTTGTCCTTCCACCATGTAAGTATTCTAAGGATTTTTATTGTTGGGGTTTGGTAATGGTTGGGCAGGTAGCTGATTAGATCTCTGCTGAAATGGCAGCAAGAGTTGAGGATTTTAGTTTTGTTGTGGAAATGGTAATGAAAGTTGAGTGTTCTGATTTTGAAGTTGTGGTTGTTGATTTTGTTGTGGAATGTGTGATGGAGGATAATTCTGATATGATGGAGGATATTGATAATATTGAGAAAATCTCCCATAAGGATTTTGTACTCTTTGTGCCCAAGGTTGAGATTGAGATTGAGGTTGAGGCCAAGCTTGCTGCCAAGAATTCCAATTTGGTGGGGGTTGAAGATACATTTGATTGTTAAATCCCTGATTTTGTGTCCCCTCCCAAGGTATTCTAGAGATGAAGCAAAGAGGTTCTGCTGAATTTGGAACTGTTTCTTCTTGAAAAATAGCCTTAAGACCTGGAATCGAAGGACAACCTTTGGTCTCATGATTCTTTGAGCAAATCATACAAGTCTCTATAATTTTTGCATCCAAAGGGAATTCTCTTAGAGCATGTTTTTTTCTGCCATTTGAACAAAAAAGAGCTAAAGCATCAGCCTCGGTTTTCTGCTTGTTTTGCAACTTAAGGGTGTCTATTTGCTCACTAAGACTCCCTAGAATATCTATTTCGAATTCATCAAGCATATTACCAATTTTTGCCCTACTCATTGATCCAGTTGCAGATTTATTTACTCTAACAAGAGAAGGATCTCTTGGACCTTTCCCAGTTTTGGATTTCCCTCTTAAGAGATGAGCAGATAATTCTCCTATGTCATTTAATGGGAGTTGAGAGATATCTCCCTTCCCTGTCATGTTAAGGATATCTATCCACTCATCTCTAATGGTTTTTAATAAAAGATCTTTTAAGATATCTTCATCTAAATTGTCCATCTTTGCTCTTTTCAAATTATAGTTGAATCTCTCAAGCAAATCCTCTAAATTTGCATCCTCTCTTTGCATCATTTTTAACACTTCATCTTTGCGATTGGTAGGCATGCAATAATCCAAATACCTATCCAGAAACACTTTTTTCATGTCATTCCATGTTCTAATGGACTGAGTGACTAACCCCATTAACCACTTCAAAGCAGCACCTTTCAGTGTTGAAGGGAACAAATTAAGTTTTTGAGAGTCTTCTAGATAATCATAGGCTTTGCACAAGACTTCAAACTCAAATAAAAATGTTTCAGGATCCTCACCTTTTAACCCATGGAAATTTGGGAGGACAGAAGGTGAGATATTTTTCATTGTGGCATTTGTTTCTTCATCCACTATAGGGAATCCAAAACAATTATCTATTCCCCTATTTCCTCTGCCTCCTCCATTATTTCCTCTACCTTCTCCATTATTTCCTCTACCTCTTCCTCTACCCCCTCCTCCAAACAGTGTGAATTCTCCATCCTCTCATTCTTTTGCCATTATAGTGAGTCAGTATAAGGTTCAACTTACAAGGTTACTTTGTCTTCCTCTGGTTCTTCTATTAATGGAATATGGGAGAGAGGTTCTACTTCTTCTTCCTCACTAGGTATTCCTAATTCTTCAACTAAAATGTGCTCCCCTGTGGAGGAGAAAAAGGCTACTCTTGCTGTTGGGGACCCAAGATTTTTCTCATCTAGGACTGCCTTGGTAGATGAAGTAGGAGATTATTTTGATTGGATTTCTGCCCCTGGAATTTCAGGAGTTCTATGGCTGGGAGTATGAGCTTGAGGTGGAGGTGTATCTCTTCTCATTCTTGGTGAAGTAGGTGGTGTTGTAGGAATTGAAATCCTACCTCTAGCTATAAATGTACCCCTAGAGTCTCTTTCTCTATGCATATCATTTTTTTTTAATGTAAGAGATAAGGTTACCTAGTTACACTTCCCCGGAAACAGCGCCAAAATGTTTAGTCAATTTAGTGTCCCTAATTGCTTTGCATAAATTATCAACCAAGGCTCATAAGCTGATGAAGTGTAGTGCATTGTATGTGCTAGTTAACCCTTCTTACTTCGTTGTTTTGTATTTTATATTGTTTTGGGGGTTTTTGTTCTTTGATTCCTAATGATGTACAATTTGAACTATGAGAAACTAAATGTAAATTTCCTAAAGGTGAACCAAGAGCTTAAAACTAGTCAAAATCTAAGTTAAAAGAAGGAAAAACAGAGCATCTATCGTATCTTCTTATCTAATCCTAATTCATGAGTAATTCTTAAAACTAGAAGGTAAATTTGTAAGTCATGTTGGAATAAATACAAAGAATGAAATTAACTGAAGTACTTCTAGTTACTCTAATCTTCAATTTTCAAAGATAACCTCCTTGAAATGGAATTCAAGCAACTTTTGTACTTCATGATCTAGTAAAAACTAAATAAAAACATGCAGAAGGTAACTGATTGGTTTCAACCCTTATGTAAAGTGAATGCTCAACCATTTAGTTTAGGATGGATATCAGCTTGAAATGGTGACCAAAAACATTCATTAATATAGTGCATTGACAACCTAAACTAAGAAATAAATAACAAAAACAGTGAGTAAGCTAATCAATAGTGCATCCTCATTACTTTCAATCTTACGCTGTTTAGAAACAAAGTCATTTCCTTTATGAAATGGATTGGGGAAATAATATTGCACAATTGAATTCTAACATTATGTTATTGATTAAAACTAAAATAAATCAAACTACAAGAAATCAACCTAAGTTATAAACACTGCTAAAAGTAAATGAGGAATTTAAAACTGAACAGAAAGAAGAAAACAAATGAAAAGAAAACCTCCTTCAGCGCAGGGGTCCTCTGCAACTGACTAGGTTGAGCTGCTAACTTAATTCAAAATTCTCCTTCAAATGATCATCAGTCAACACACGGTTTTGTATTATAAAACAGGAACAAAAGTCCAAAATTACAGAGCTGATAAGTTTAAACTTAATACATCAAAAACTTCCCACTCCCTCGAGTTCTGTTCAACTAGTATTTAAAAGGAAATATTCATAATTGTCTTTTGACGAAAATTAGCTACAAGTGGTCTACACGCATTACAAACAGTCTGCATAAATGTTTGATCAGCTACAAGTGACTTGAATTCGAACAAGGTGGTTGCACAGAACCGTTGACACAGGTGGCTAATCCAAGTTAATGCTTCAACAGATCTGTTGGATTTATTAATTAACCTCGAAAGGGTAGACAAAGTGTCATATTGCTTCCCGGTTTCATACGTTTGACTCCACCTTTCACTGTGGTCTCGAGCTGGCTTTTTATCAACCTGGGCTGGGTGACTAGGATAAGATCCATGTCGAGATGATTCCATAGATGCCCATGTGGCCGGTTTCTTCGTTTGACACCTGTAACCTGTTCAACCATGGAAGTAGCTATGGAACACACAGTTAGTTGCAGAATAGGCTACGTTCCTTAGCTAATTTTCAAAAACTTATTTCAAATAGAAAAAAACATAAAAGTATAACATGTCAATCATTTAATGTCCTCCTTGAGACAAAATCTATCATTTATCAGTGATGGGGATCTGTATTTTATGGAAAACAAGAGAAAGAAGTGAGAAAAGTTGTCAAGGAGAGAGTAATTCTGAGGTCCAACAATATATAAGAAATTATAGAAAAACAAGGTCTGAAATTTATATCATAGGTACCTTCAGATTTTTTCTCTATCTCATCCAAATTTCACAATTTGCAACATCTCAAGAACAAATTTAGAGAAAAAATTCCAAAATGACCTATTTGAAGCATGTTTCGAGAGCATTCAAGAACACTAAATTCCTCATATCATATCACAAATTATATTGAGAAAACACATGAACTTCTAGCATAGCTACCTTGAGATCTCTTCTTTTTATACTCTATATTTCATATTTCAAAACATCACAGAAAAATATGTAACTAAAATACCAAGCTACCTTGTTTGAAGAAGATTTCAAGAGCATTAAAGAAGCCTAACTTCAATAGAGAAAATCTATGAAATTATAGCGAACCAAGGTCTATAATTTGAACCACATGTACATGACGATATTCTATATGTATCCTCCATGTTTCACTATCTGAAACATCCCATAACAAAATTTATAGAAAAATTTCCAAGATGATTTGTTTGAAAAGGGTTTCAGAAGCATTCAAGAAGCCTAACTTCATTAGACAATATCTCTGAAATTATAGTGAATCAAGCTCTAAAATTTGAACCAACGGTACGTGAATATCGTCTATTTGTATCCCCAAGCTTCATGTTTTGAAACATATTAAAAGAAAAGTTATAGCAAAAATTCCCAGATTACTCATTTACCACATAAATCACATTATTGCTTCCACCTTTAAACTCCAAGAATCACCCCAAAAGTTATTCCTCAACTCCTCTTGCAACCTCAAATCTCTTCATACTTGAATTCTGTACAAATGAACTCATATTCTCTTTATTTCTAGTGTTTATATGTTCACTTATGGGGTTGACTTGTAAAATTGTTTGGGTCAGCCTGCTTGTAATTTTGTTGGATCAACCTGACTAAATATTTGATATCTCCTTATTCTTATAGAATTAGGAGTATCATATAACATTGGACAGTTATCAGAATAGGATTTCCAACCATATATATTTTGTTCCAAGAATAGGATTTCCAACTATATATATTTTGTTCCTTCAAAAATAGGGTATCCAAATGGGGCATCAAAATTCCAAAAACAATATAACCAACGATTTTAATTTTCAAATATTTATATTAGACATAAGTAGTCACCCCTATCTTTGACATCAATGACAACAATATTTCCAACAATATTCATTTTCCAATATTATATCAGATATAAGTAGTCCCCCTATCTTTGATATCAATGACAACAATATTTCCAATTATGTCTCGCTCTGTCATTGATGGCAACCCTTAGTCTATTCTATAATAATACTATGGAAATCCCCCTATCTTCAATTCTCCTTGTGCCTGCAACTTCTCCCCCTTTGAAATCAATGGCAAATGGATGCCCCCCTAAACTTGTGCTTCTCCTTATTTGTAACTCTTCTTTTGTGTGAAGCTCTTCCTAGTGTTTGCAATTCTTATTCTATTTGTAACTTCTCTTAGTGATTGAAAATACTCCACCTATATACTATGTATATTTGTCCCTTTGACAATGATTGTGAAGGGATGATTTTACTCATGGTTTCAATTTCTCCCCCTAATATCCTAACAATAAAACAATTACTTCCCTTGAGTACTTACTTCTCGTTTTTCCATAACTAGGATCCCCTTGTCAAGATTGTGTCTATATGTCCCTGCATGCAACATTTCCTCTTTTGTAGCTCTACTCTTCAGGTTTCTCCCCATATGCATTAACTTCCATTTACTTCTTCCTTTTAGGACTATCCCCCTAATCTTATGCTTCCTTTTGTCTACAACTAAACTATTTTGACATCAAAGGGTTTCTCCCTCTGAACTGATGTTTTTCCTTATTTGCAACTCTCCCCTTTGCTTTTCATGCTAATTGAATTTCACTATTCGCTTCACTTTCAATAGCTTATTCATATCCTACAAAATTTCCATTTCAGCATCCTTCTCCTACAACCCACTCTCAAAAGTTCCCATCTTCTTAATGTGGCCTAAGATGTTGTAATCTCTTATTTTGTTTTTTTACCGATAATTTTTTAGGCATGTTACTCCCATAGATTAATTTTTCTTTCCTTTATTCTTATTGATCTCATATACATTGTTTGGACACTTGATTTCATTTTCTACCAATCTTCCTTAATCTACTTTTATTATTTCACATACTTTGGAATTAAATGTGAGATCATACCCATGATCAACCATTTTACCTACACTTAATATTTTGTGCTTTAGACCTTAAACCAACAGAACATTTTGAGTCCTTTTCCTTCCATCATCAAGGTTGATTGTGTATTTTCCCATTATCCTTCTAGAGTCATTATTTCCAAAGGTGACAAGCACTCCCTTGACTTCCTTTAGAGAGAGAAATTTTCTTCTATCTCTTAACATATGACTTGAAAATCCATTATTTAAATACCATTAGCTATCTTTGTTTTGAAAACATATAGATATACCACATTCTACTTGATCCTCTTCCTTCCTTCTCCATACATTTGTTCTTTGATTTCTATCTCTGACAATATCTTCTTCTCTACATTTAATTTGAAGCCTCAATGTACTGCTTCTAAAATCATGAGGTTTTTGCCCAAAATTATTGCACTTGAGACATTCAACATGATATAATAAGGGGGGATATGGATTATAATTATGATAGCATGATCATTAAAAAATCTAGGATTTTTGTTCACACAACCATTTGTTGAGATCTTATATGCTCCCCTACTCCTATTTCTCATATAGTTATTTCTAACATATGCTCTGCAATCTAGTTCCTTGTGACAAAATTATTACATGTAAAACAAAATCCATAAAAGAGATTTCGATACTCGGATGTAAATTCTTGGGGGACTTATTCTAAATTCATTCCTGGGTCTCAAATCATCTTCACTCCCTTGTCTGGTTCTTCTTTCATTCTTTCAGAAATTATATCTTTGTTGATCCTCTCCTTCTTTCCTATTGTTGTTTTCATTGATAGATATTTTGAGAAAATTAACATACCTTCATGTTTATTTTTGCATTTATCTTCTAATGTCATTGAGCTTGAATCTTCCTTGGTATTTCATGATAGTTAAGACATGTTTTAACAAGATAACAATCTCAAGTTCTAATTTCTCGTAATTTCCTTCCTTTTCCTCGAGTTGACTTACCAATATTTCTTCTCTTATCTTTTCCTCTTCTAGTTGTTACTTTATGAGATAGAATGTTTATTCATTAAGATCATGATTATTTTCTTTCTCATATTTCTGCAATAGCTTATGCTTTTAGTTCTTTCTTATGAGTCTCTTTATTAGTTCTCCTTCAAAATATATATCACCTTCAACTTCTTATTCTTAATCTGATTTCTCCTGATTAAAATATTGGGCCTCCATATTCATGAGTAGAAATTTTTTTTTGTCATTATCAGATGCATATCCATTACTTTGTTCTGATGAGCCACATCTTTACTTTTCATACTCATAAGTTTTTCATTCATCTTCTTGTTCTTCTTTATCGTGACTATTTTCCAAAATTACATGTGGACATATAGAAGCAAGATAACCTATTCTTATACAATTACGATAGAATAGTAGCTTACCTTTGTGTTTTCTAGATTTTATTTTCATGGATTATACTTCTTCTACATCTACTTGACCTTCAACTTATTCCTCTAAGTTTGAATCTTCATTTTGATTATCAACAACATGAGTATCCATGGATTTTCCTTTACTAGTTCATCTTGAGATAGATTGCACTTTTTCCACCTCTACTACATTGTTAAAATAATCACAAGCTTTGAACTCTCCTATCTTACTTGAATCTTTGGAGTCTGTTTATTTTGAGATGAATTTTCTATCTTCATTTCATATGCAGTGTGACTGGCATCGCCCTCACAAATGCTTTGCAGCTTATCCAACATTTATTTTGTTGTTTCACAACAAATCACCTTATTGGAATCTTATAATATGGCACTCACGACCTAGGGAGGAGAATTAGTATAATTTTTATTTTTATTTATTTTAATATTTTAATATCATAAAACACCAATCTCATAAACTGAACAAGTAACACAAGATATACGTGGAAACCCTTACAAGAGAAAACCTCAAAAAATCATTATATGTAAGATATTGTAGGTACCAACCTATAGGAGACACCAATCCCCTTTGTTTCTTTGTAAGCACCAACCTACAAGAGAAAACAATCCCCTTTGCCTTTTTATAGGCATAAAACTACAAGAGACACCAATCCCCACTGCTACAAATATTCATATGCACCAACCTACTTCACTGAGTTTGTTCACTTCTTCACAATGTATGTTACATGCTTCTACATTCACCAAGTCTACTTGTTGCTTCTGCATTCACTAGGTTTGTTAGTTAATTCTACCTTCATCGTGTCTGCTTGTTACTTATTCCTTCATCAGGTCTATGTCTCCTAAAACTTGTTTCTTTTGGCTTCTTACCAAGAACAAATTTTCACAACATGCCACATATCCAATTTTGTAATTCTAATTTTGAATTTTCTACCACATGTTCAATAGAGATCAATCCCCAAGGGTCAGCTCAAGTGGTCTAGAGCCAAACATGAAGTTCTTTGCTATTTTTGTTATTTGTTGTTGATCATAGGTTCGATTTCTCTTTGATTCTCTTGGGGAAATTCCTCGTAATCAAGGTCGGCAGTTTACCTAGTTTACTATCCACGAAATGTGGGGAAGCACTCTAGGGTTTCCCTTGATTTCATTCCAAGTAAAAAAAAGTACCTAGAGATCTCTTCTATGTCTCATCCAAATTTCACATTCTGAAACATCTCAAAATTAAATTTATAAAAAAAAATTCCAAGATGACATATTTGAGGCATGTTTCAGAAGCATTTAGGAATACTAACTTCCTCATATCATATCTCTGAAATTATGGTGAAACAAGGTTTGAAATTTCTATCACAAGTACCTTGAGATTTTTTTCTCTATATCATCCAAATTTCATAGCCTGAAACATCTTAGAAATTAAGTTACAACAAAAAGGCCAATCTGACCTATTTGAAGCATGTTTCAGGAGCATTCAAGAACACTAAATTCCTTATATCTTTGAATTTATAGAAAAACAAGGTCTAAATTTTCTATCTTAAGTAATTTGAGATCTCTTCTTTGTCTCCTCTAGATTTCAGATTCTGAAACATCACACAGAGAAAGATATAGCAAAGACACCAAGTTGACATGTTTGAAGAAGATCTCAGGAGCATTCAAGAAGCCTAACTTCCTTAGAGCATATCTCTAAAATTATAGTGAACCAAGGTCTGTAATTTGAACCAAAGGTACTTAATGATATTGTATATGTATCTTTCAAGCTTAATGGTTTGAAACATCTAGAACAAAATTTATAGCAAAATTTCCAATTTGACCTCTTTGAAGAAGATTTCAGGAGCATTCATGAAGCCTAACTTCCTTATACCATATCTCCAAAATGATAGCAAATTAAGGTCTAAAATGTGAACCATGGGTACATGAAGGTCTTCTATATGTATTCTCCAATTTTCACGTTCTGACACATCCCAAAAGAAAATATATAGTGAAAATTACTAGATGCCCCGTTCACCCCATAAATCACATTTGTTGCTTCCACCATTAGACTCAAAGAATCACCCCAAAAGTTACTACTTATCTCCTCTTGTGGCCTTTAATTATAAGTCACATTCCCTTTAGTAATAGTGTTTGTACATTCACTTATGGGGTTGACTTGTAAAACTAGCAAGGTCGGCTTGCTTGTACTATGGTTGAGTCATCCTGACTAAATCTTTCATATCTCCTTTTTCTATGGAGGTGAGGGAATTCCCTATACTATTGGAAAGGTCTCAAAACGCGATTTTCAACCACATACCCTATGCTCCCATTTGAGCTAGGTAATTGGAGTAAACATTCCTTCAAAGATAAGGTATCCAACTGGGGCATTAAAAGTCCAAAAAAAATATCTCCAACAATTTTCATTTTCCAATATTTATCTTGGACATAAGTAATCTCCCCTTGTATTTTACATCAATGACAATAATATTTCCAACAATTTTCATTTTCCAATATTTTTCTTGGACATAAGTATTCTCCTCGTGTCTTTGACATCAATGACAGCAATATTTCCAATAGTGTCTTTGGAAAGGTGTGTGTGTAGAATAGTGCTAAAAGTTGTTTACACTTAAGAGGAAATGTGTTGTCCCCAAAAAATTCCATTTTATAGCTCAAAATATTTCTAAACAGTTTCAAACCCTAATTTTCCAAACTGGGTCCCACTGGTAAAAATGGTCTTGTGTTTTGATTCCTCCACTTTTTCCATTGTGAAAGCGTAGAGATGGATGACAAATAATATAATGATCCAATCTGGATCATCCCTTTTAGTTTGAATCACTTGATTTAGTACCTTGCACATGACATATGTAATAATAGCTTGATACGAGTTGGAATCATAGGACACTTCAATGAATAATGTCCATTTCTACACCATTACATAACTCACAAGGCTACAACTCTTGTTTAGCCACTATTTTTTTGAATTTTGGTTAACTTGTTGAAGTAAGTCATTTTCAATGAAACATTTGGTAAAGTGGCTTTACTTTATGCTTCCGCAGAGCTAGATAAAACAAATGAATTTTTATTTTAAAAATAGGAGCTTATATCATAAAGGATACATTATTAGAGTGCAATTCTTGTAAATTTTCCATTAGAGTAGTTTTCCATAAGGATTTAAACTGAAGAATATGATTGAGCCTCAAATTCTGATACATGTAAAGTAGTTATTAAGAACATAACAACTTCTAAATTAGCAGTACTTTTTCAAGACTCCAAGAAAGCACATGCCATCAGTCACAAAGGAGTTGAATACCCACATTGCACATTGTTCCTTATACACCAATAAGATAGTTCCCTAATTGAACACAAATATGATTTGCGAAAAAAAGAAATTTAAATGTAAATACAAGAAATAGCATACCTAGCTAATAGATTATCGAGGAACAAACTTTCACATAGGAAAATTGTTAATAGCATAGTGATTGAGCCTACTCATATAAAAATGATTGACTACAAATATATAAATAATAAAATGGATTAATCTATTATTCAAAGCATTAATTTCTCTACATTCAAGTGTATTTAAACAAGAAATTTATCTTTACCTTTATTGCAACAACCTCTCTCAAATTCTAATTACAAGATTTTCTAGGTAAAAGGACTATACATAGAATTAGATGGGTACGTTTATAGGAACTATTGTTCAATGATGCTTCAATAAAGGTTGGTATCAAATTTTATGCTTTGTAAAGAATAATTCCAAGCATTTGAAAAGTTGCATCATTAAGAATTATAGAGAAATGTAAGCATACAACTATATTATCAATGACTAACCTCCTAACAATGATAAAATTGTTATAGGAATTGTTTTTCGTCGTCTTAGCCAAATTAGGTCAAATGGGGAAGTAAATTCTATATAATAAGGGAATGTGAAGTGTAATAGTGAAAAAAGCAAGGTTATAATAGAATGTGTGAACCCATCTCACCATTTATATTCTTGTATATTGGAGCAACAATATTGAACATTGTGTCGCACATTGCATTCCATTTACAACTATTATGTTGTTCACCATAAGCATAATTTCATATGCCTTTTTTCTTCTACCCTATAAATATTGTCATTGCACTTCTATGGGTGATACCCAAATTTTTTATGTGTAAACCTTTATAATTAAGACTCCTTTCTAAATCCATCTAGCCCCCACCTTCTATAAATACCATGCCTCTTCTCAACATACTTGGATTGCAAAAGGATAGAGAAAATAGGCAGTTTCTTCCTCGCCATACTTTACTCATTGGAACAATATAGAACACGTTCTCTTGCTACATATAACGTTGTGGTTGAACGCTTTAGTTTTGTGTGGATTCAAAGAGGTCAAAAACAGAGGGTGTTATTGCTGCAACGTCATGTTAACGGACATAAAATCAATTACTAACCCAATTGGATTGAACTTGAGGGATTTTTCCTTGGTCAATTAAACTTTCTTTTCTTTTTCTAGTAAAAAGAGGTGAATGCAAGGGATGACAGGTGCAATGGATGCTTTTTCTCCCGACAGGAAATGAGGAAATTACACACTCCTAGAGTCTTTGTCATGCTTCCAACAACTAGGCAAAAGCATATATGCTTACCAAGGATTAAAACAAGATTCTCTTCTAAATATCTCCAGCCTCGTAATAGTGGGAGACTATAATATTATTATCAAACATCTATATTACAATTCCTCTCCTTCGGATTGTAAACTCAACTCCATCTTTCTAAGAATTGGAATTGACTTAAAACAAATAAAAATTAGGAAATCCTTCCAAATCCTAAGACATAATAATAAGTAGACACTCCTGGAGTCTTTATCGTGCTTCCAACAACTAGGAAAAATCATATGTTGCCTACCAAGGATTAAAAAAATATTATCTTCTAAATATATCCAGCCTCATAATAGTGGGAGACTCTACTATATTACAATTCCTCTCCTTTAGATTTTAAACTCAAATCCATTTTTCTAAGAATTAGAATTGACTTGAAACAAATAAAAAATTGGAAACCCTTCCAAATCATAAGACATGATAATAAGCACACACTCCTCGAGTCTTTGTCATGCTTCCAACAACTAGGCAAAAGCATATGTTGCTTACCAAGGATTAAAAAAATATTATCGTCTAAATATATCCATCCTCGTAATAGTGGGATACTCTAAACTTATTATCAAACAGCTATATTACAATTCCTCTCCTTCAGATTTTAAACTCAACTCCATCTTTCTAAGAATTAGATTGACTTGAAACAAATAAAAAATTGGCAAACCCTCCAAATCCTAAGAAACAATAATAAGGAGGCAAATGAGATTTCTAATAAATCCATTGAACTAGAATAAGGCATACTCAACATCAATTAGGTCTCCACATACACCCCAATACCATAATTTATGTTCATGAGGATGGAAGTTGATGCATAGTTGTTTGTGATGCAAAAATTCTCATGGAAAAAAAGCACAAGTGCAAACATAACTCTCGACCCCGAGACGTCCCCTCATTTCAATTCACAAAACTTTCTATCTAGTAGAGTATAGATATGTTGGTACACACACAAAGAAGGAGATCACTCTATCGTATTGCATGATGGCAGTTCCATCATTCGTGACCCACTATTGCATGATCATGGTGTCACATCCACACATTATGAATACAGGTTGGAAACTATTCTATATGCAATCCCTTCTACCCCCACCATTCATCTCATCCCCTTGCTCAAATATTATTTATCCCTCGAACACTTCATCCTCTTGACCCCTCTCCTGCCCATAACTTTGTTTCTAGTTACCCCTCATCAGTTGCCTATTTATTTTTAATATTGCTCGCCAACATTCCTTTTGACAAATTTAGAAAACATGGCTCTTCCTGTCAATCAAAAAGAAAAAGCAACTCAAATCAACCTCTTTGAAGAAACTCTAGGAATGAAAAATGAGATATCCCAACTTCATATGCAAAATGCCCTCTTATCATCCTAATGTACCTCATCAATGGAAATTTTGGTAAGTTAGAGACAACAAATTTAGAGCTTGGAGGATGAACTTAGTGCATTGAGGGGTCAAACAGGAGAATGCAACATCTGAGGTAAGCAAGGAACTTGTTCCTCCTCTACTTTTGTTGCTCTAGTTAATTAACCTCCTAACATGTTGCCGTATTTAGATTTGGAGATCCACAACATTTCTCCAAGGAACAAAGGCAACACCTTCTCAATAATTACATGTAGGCTAAAGTAATCCAAATTTTTGGGTGTTTTCAATTTTGTGTACATGGTCAAGAACAAAAAGCATGATATAATATTGTGGATATATTGTATAAAAATATGGCCATTTTCCCTTAATACTCCTTAACCTGAAAGGCAATTTTATTGTACTTGTGGAATTCTATTGTGCCCTAGATGAAGGGGTTAATTAATTAAAAGTTTGATTGTTATTAATAAAAAAAGAGATAAATGCATATTGTTAATGGATACACATTAGACCCCAAAAATAAGTCCATAATGACAAAGATCCATGAAAATAGAATTAGGTTTCCATCAATCATTACGATTCCCTATATATAAGCAATTAGGGATCTCTATGTCAATATTTTATCATTCTACTAAGGTAGTTTTTGTATCGCCATTCTTCTATGAAAATTGCCTTTGAAGGGGACAACATAACACATTAAGCATTATTTGTTTTTTGCAATAAGTTATCTTCATAGGGTGAGGAGATTACATCATATTCAATAGGTAAGGATCTCTTCCCTCTCCATTTGTATGACGAAATGCTTTGATATATACTTGGGAAAGGAGACCCTATCTTGATACAAAGACCTCATGTGGGTTCTTATTTTCCAAGTCATATAGGTGAAATGACATAGCATGATCCTATTTTTTAATACAAACCTAGTTATATCCTACGTCAATATGAATAATATGCACTTTTTTCCTGCTATTTTTTTGGTGTAGCACCCTATGCCCTATTATATGTATAATATTTGTGTTTGACATTTGATTTCCTTTAATAGTAGTTGGTTTATTGATGTTTCGATTTTATCACTGAATTTTGTATCCCATGAAGCAAAAGATGTTAAAAAATATCACAGAGAAACTCAAAAAATCCACCAAAGAGGGATTGTCAAAGGATTAAAGTAAAGAAGAAGCATTTTTTTGTAAGTCTAAAAGTTCTATTGATCAAACAAAAACAAAATTACATCATTTTCCATCATGAAACATTTTATGGCATAGTGTGCCTCTTAGTAACAGTATCAAAGCAAAGAGAAGTGATACTAAGAATAGAAAGTAGACATAAAGGGACATAAGAAACAACTAGAGAGGAGAATCACCTAAATTGGGGTTGATCCTCAAGGCAACCTTTCTTTCCTTTCTTTTTCAAAACCTTGACCCAACCTTCCGAAGGTAGTTTGAATAAAGCAATCTACAAATTATCATTGCATTTTGAAGGAGATTCCTTATCAGAGTCTGAATAAGTCAACTCATGAGTTCATTTCAATATACCCAGAGAACCATTATTATCCAATGTCTCAGTGCTTTTCGAAGGAGCACGGTCCACACCAGGAGCCATACGAGATGATTGAGGCCTTGAGTCTTCGACCTTGTCCCCCAAATGGATTTCATCATCAATTTCTTCGGCATCCTTGTCTGATGTAGAGGATACCTTGCCCTCCATAGGAGGAGGGTTGCATGGCTTCCAACTTTTAGATTTGTAATTGTGGATGTTTTGTTTATGTTGAGAATTAAACATTGGGAAAGAATTTTGCAAGTGGTCTATTTGATGATAGAATCGAAAATGAAAAGTAGTATTCTCATGGTCCAAATCTTGGATCCAATGAAAATCACTGATTTTCAATTTGATTTCGTTTGACAACTCTTTACTGATATCGATTTCAACACAAATTATTCCATAGGTGTATACACCAAGTTGCCCACGACAGGTATCAATAACAAGGTAACAACCCACTCCAATGGCTTGAAAGCTTGCATAGTGTCACAAGTGATTTGGTAGATTAGGAAGTTTGACCCACATTTTCATCTTGGTAATGACAGTTGTGGAAGGGTCAAAATATGGGAACCAAGGAGTTAAAAACAATCCAACATTGCCCGAAAACTAGGACCCTTTAGATGAAGCTTTCTGATCATCTTTTGATTCCCAAAGTAATACAAGGAAGAATCCTTTTGAGCAAAAAATAACGTTGAAATTCTTAGTCCTTACAGATTGGATCCACTGGTAGAGATCAACTGTATGGGGCCAGAAGCCATTAAAATAGAAAATTAGGGATGCCTCTGAATACAGATGGTGAAGATCCTCTAGATATGAGTGAGAGATTTCTAGGGAGGGAACTTCCCCAAATTTTCCACCAAAAATGGCCCAAGAGTCATTTGGGCCTGATGTGCCTTCGGGTGGGGGTGAACATGGACAACATCTTTATAAGAAAAAGTATGAGAAGAGGAAGGCTTACCTCCAATCCCCCTCGTACACGAAGAAACATAAAAATAGTGGCATCTTTACCAATGTTGTAAAATGAGAGAAGAGAAGCATCGTCCAATGGATTACCTTGAAAAAGTAGGTGTTGCATGCCCGAGGGAGTACTCACTCAAAGCTCTAAATAAAACTTGAGGTCACGAACTAGAATTGAGGAGCAAACCCTAATGAGCAGTGACAAAGATCTAATAACAAGTTAGTGAATCTAGCACATGATCTCCTGATAGCATATAAGCAAGGAGCGATGTGGGGGTTCGTTGGCTCGCCGCTCTATAAGAGCTTGTGATTTCCTTTGAATGGAGTTGTAAATCACCATAAGTTTCAGCCATGGGAACAAGGTCCTCTAACCCTATGACATCGACAGATGCTACAGTTGTGTCCAGATCCAGTTCTTTAGGGGTTTTTTGAATTAAATCGCCACCTTATTGTATGATATTGACGACGCCCCCGACCTATGAGCTCCCCTTGAACACGACGACGACCTTCTTGGCCTCTCCTACGACTGTCAATGCCCAAGCTGCAAGCGCAAAGGAAAATAACCTCTACGATAGTTGAACCACGAACCTCTTGAACTCGGACTCAAACAGATGGTGGCCATTTTATAATGTTAGAGGAGATTCCATTGATGCAAAAATGATAATCTGGGTCACCATGAGGGTTTCTGGTATAATTCATATTTCTCCAATTCTTTAGAGAAGCATTGGTTATATTTCATTCATGCTTTTATTTAGAAAAAATAATCATTAGTTAGGAGATATGGTTCAATCGCATTTGTAGCCCCAGTTTAGTAAAACTTTAAAGGAGTATGGTCAAGGTATTCCTTGGCTTTGCTAGTTAGAATTTGAAGTTAAACCCTGAGTTATCATACCACACTTCATGCAAAACATTTTGGGGAAGATAACAATACAAAATTATTAAATTTCAATTTCAATGCATTTGTTATATCTTCAACAGAAACAATGGATTATTGTATTGTTTTCACAAATTCATTTCAAACTAAAGATTCATCGTCCAAAATCATATTTCACAAAACAAAAGTTTTATTGGCAATGCAAAGTGATAATCATAAATCTTGTTCGATAGTGTTGCTTTCATATGCCAATTGGCCTAATCATAAATCTTGTTCGATAAGGTTGCTTTCATATGCTAGATGGCCTAATTTTATTCCATATTTTCAAAGCAATGGCAAACGATAGGAAAGGTTTCAAAAGAGGAAAAAAAAAAAAACTTATATATTATTCTACTAATAATACTCTAAAACCTCCATACTTCATGATAATTGTTAGGTCCCTATAATACTAGTGATTCCCCCATTACTATTGTCATTGTCTCCCTTATTGTTATTGTTGTGTCGCTATTGTCCCCATATTGTCATTATTGTGCCCCATAGAATCCCTCTATTATTATTTTTGTCTCTTTATATTATTATTGTTAGGTCGACTTGGTTATATTGTGACCCCTTAGACTCCTACATATAGATAAGAGGTTTTGTCATTTGAATCATACAAGAATTGTTCATTTGTGTAATGTAAAGGAGGTTGCCCCCTCGAAGAGGCTTATTTCTAAGGTGTTCATCTATCTTTTCTATATTTTTGTGAGATGGTTTCATAATATTTGGTATCAGAGCTTTGGATTTTAGAGTTTTGCTACTCCAAACAGGTCATCGTGGCATTTTCGTTATACCTTTTTTTTTCTGTGACGTTTCATAAGCTAAAAAAAAACCATTTGAGAAGGAATCGTTCTGAATCTCGGCTCTGAATTTCAGATCATGTCTCGCTATATTTTTGGAGATATAATCTAGGGAAGTTAGGGTTTTTGCAGACCCCCCGAATTACATTCCAAACAGGTCACCTTGGGAAAATCATCATAACTTTCACTCTGAGCATTCGATTGAATTTTCGTAATTAGTTACAAAAAGAGGACGGACTGTAGTTTTTTTGGGTATCATTTTCAGAACCTAAGGTTGAAACAGTGACCCACGTCACGTCGTACAAGTTCCCTCTATTAAACCAGTCTATACTTAGGGCATCGTGGGAGATTTGACATAACTCTTCACTAGAGAATCGAATCTTGATCAGACTTGTGGGGTTAGAAAGATTACTCAGGGGGTTAACAGAGGAAGCAATTTCAGACCTGGGAGATCCAAAATTACAGAGATACCTCAGATTCAATATCGAGCTCCTACAAAGTGAAAAAATGTGTGTAGTTTTTTTTTAATTTTTGCATAAGCTTGGTTTGAAAAATTAGTTTGAAGGAATTCAAAGGGCATAGTGAAGCATTATTATGGTAATTGATGCCCCGAAGAAAGAAAATGGAAGCACCTAGTAATCAACCTGAAAGCTCTAGCATGACTTATGAAGAAGAAGAAGATATGCAACATGATATATCAAAATTACGAGACCAAGTGCAACAAATTTCACTTGCACAAAAATTAACAGAAAATAAGATGGATGGTTTGAAGAAAGACGTAGAAGCTAAAATGGATGGTTTGAAGAAAGGTGTAGAAGCTAAGATGGATGGTTTAAAGAAAGGCGTGGAAGCTAAGATGGATGATTTAAAGAAAGACATGGAAGATTTGTAGACAAATTTGAAGACAGATTTGACAAAGTTTCTACAACAAATGCTTACTAATGGAAAAACGGTTGTAAAGGAAACTCATGATGAAAACAAAATAAATGTTAATCATGATTTCATAGACTCTAACATTGGATCGAAGAACCACCATGTTTCAAATATCAATATGAGGAAGTTGGATGACAAGGATCCCAGAACATGGATACTACAGATGGAGCAATTTTTCAATCTCTATAATGTGCAAAAGACACAAAAGGTACACATTGCAACTTTATATTTGGAACCAAATCAGTTTGTATGGTATTGATGACTTTGCTCTCATAAACAAATCGTCACTTGGGCTATTTTTACAGATGAAATGATAGCACATTATGAGGATACAAAAAGCAACACTTTTTTTAGCCAATTGATAAATCTCAAACAAAAGGGTTCAATGATGGAGCACATTAAGGACTTCCAAAAATTGAATATAGGGGTAAAAGATATTCCAGAGGAGCATAAGATTGATGTGTTCATAGGGACTTTAAAAGATAACATCCAACATGAGGTTCGCCTTTGGGAACCAAATTCATTGGAGAAGGATTCAGGTTGACAAGAAAAATGGAAAGCAAAATTATGGCAACAAGGAAGCCTACCACTCACAATCATAAAGATGGAAGTGTTACTGCCCCTAGCCATCCACAACCTACAAGGTTGACACCACAACAATTGGAAGAAAAAAGAGCAAAAAGGCTTTGTTACAGTTGTGATAGCAAATACACTAAAGGTCATAAGTGTGCAGAGAAGAAATTATTTTACATAGATTGTGAAGAGGAGGAAGAAAATGAACAAGAAACGTCAAAAGAAGAAGATATACACCAGGAACAAACCCTAGAAAAAGAAAAAATGAATCCGACCATATCTTGTAATGCATTGGTTGGAATTACCACTCCTCAAACTATCAAGATAGAAGGGCATATCAAGAAGAAAAAGGTAATATTGTTGATTGATTCGGGAAGTACCCATAATTTTATTCATTGTAAGATAGCCAAAGAATTGAATTGCTTCCTATATCCAGCACCAGAGTGTCAAATGATGGTTGCAAGTGGAGGAACCATAAATTTCTCAGGAAAGTACCATAATATCAAGCTATCCATGGGAGAATATGTATTGAATAGCCCAATGCTTTCCATTCCAATGGGTGGTGTTGATGTTGTACTAGGAGTCCAATGGCTACAATTCTTGGGTACAATAGCTTTTAATTTTCAAGAACTTTTCATAAAATTATCTTCAGAAGGAAATGAATTTGAATTAAGGGGTATCGCAGGGAAACAGGGAAAGATAATCAGCTCTAACGGAATGACAAATAATCAGCTCTAACGGAATGACAAAGCTTCTAAAGAAATAACAACGAGGCATAATTGCACAATTATGTTCACTAGAGATAACCACATCGTAATCATCCATTTCTCCAAATCTCCAAAAAGCCTTGGATAATCATTCCAAGGTATTTGAGACTCCCAAAGGTCTCCCACCTATTCGTGATCATGATCACGCTATTAATTTGATTCCAAGAGGTGTTCCTCCAAACATCAGGGCTTACAAATATCTCTATGTCCAAAAGAGTGAAATTGAATGTATGGTTGCAGAAATGCTAGAGGCTGGTATAATTCAACCTAGTCAAAATTCTTTCTCTACTCCAGTAGTATTGGTTCACAAGAAGGATGGATCATGGCGCATGTGTCCAAATTAAAGGGAGCTCAACAAGCTCACTATTAAAGATAAATTTCAGATTCCTGTCATTGAGGAATTATTGGATGAATTGCATGGACCAATTTACTTCACCAAGTTGGATCTTCGTTCAAGATGTCATCAAATCAGAATGAAGACTGAAGACGTTCCAACAACAACATTTAGAATTCACGAGGGTCATTATGAATTTTTGGTCATGCCTTTTGGCCTTACTAATGCACCTTCTACATTTCAAGGTTTGTTTTCAAACCCTTCCTAAGAAAATTTGTGTTAGTATTTTTTGATGATATACTAATCTACAAGTAGTCTTGGAAGGATCATGTCCAACATGTTGACATGGTGCTCAAACTATTGGAGGAGAAACAATTATATGCAAAAATCTCCAAATGTTTCTTTGGAGTACAAGAGGTGGAATATGTGGGTCATATTGTATCTCATGAAGGTGTTAAGGTAGACCCTAGCAAAATTAAATCCATTAAGGAATGGAAAATCCCCACAGGATTTCTCGGGTTGACAGGGTATTATCGCAAGTTTGTTAAGAATTATGGGAGAATAGTAGCACCTCTAACAACATTATTGAAGAAAGATGTATTTTCATGGACTCCAGAAGCAACGAAGGCCTTTGAACATCTTAAAGAGGCAATGTGCCAAGCACCAGTCTTAGCTGAACCAGACTTCACAAAAACCTTTATAGTGGAATGTGATGCCTCAAGAAATGGAATTGGTGTTGTTTTAATGCAAGAAGAAAGACCCATTACTTTCGAAATTCGTCCAATCAAAAGAAAGTATTTACACAAAACTATTTATGAGAAGGAAATATTGGAAACACTACATGCACTTAACAAATGGCGACCCTACCTAATATGAAGACACTTCAAGGTAAAAACAGATCATGATAGTCTTAAATACTTTTTAGAACAAATATTATCTTCAGAAGAGCAACAAAAATGGGTCACAAAGATTTTGGGTTATGACTTTGAAATCATCTACAAAAAAGGGAAGCAAAATGTTGTAGCAGATGCACTCTCAAGAAAGGATGAGGATGTGGAAGCATTTCTTTGCGTCATTTCTATTATCCAACCAGGTTGGATAAACGAAGCAAGGGATGAATGGAAAAACAACGAGGAAGTGTGGGCACTCATTCAAAAGATACAACAAGATCCCAGTACATCTAATACATTTAGCTGGAAAAATGATTTGTTATGGTATAAGGATCGGTTATACCTATGTAAGAATTCTCAACTCAAACAAAAGATTCTTAGGGAATTGCACACCTCTACCTTAAAAGGGCACTCAGGGTTTCTAAAAACTTACCAGAGGGTTAAGAAGGATTTTTTTTGGGATGGCCTTAAATCGGATATTCAAAATTTTGTGGCGGAATGTTTGGTTTGCCAACAAAATAAAATTGAAACAATTAAAACCCGAGGACTATTACAACCTTTATCCATTCCAAGCCACCGTTGGGAGGAGGTTTCAATGGATTTTATCACAGGTTTACCCAAGTCCGAAGGAAAGAGTGTTATCATTGTGGCAGTTGACAGACTTGCCAAGTATGCACACTTTTGTACATTATCTCATCCATTTAAAGAGAGTACAGTTTCTACTACATTTATGGAAACAATTCAAAAGCTACATGGAAACCCAAAGATTGTTGTGACAGATTTTTGGACAGAATTATTTTCTTGTCTTGGTACTCAATTAGCTCATAGTGCATCTTATCATCCTCAATCTGGTGAGCAAATTGAGATAGTAAACAAATGTTTGGAAGGATATCTTCGTTGCTTTGTATCTGATAAACAGGCACAATGGGTCAAATGGTTGCCTCTAGCTGAATGGTGGTATAACACTTCCTTCCATACTACAATAAAAATGGCCCCATTTATGGCACTTTATGGATATCATCCACCATCCATCACATCATATTTAAGAAAAAATTCTGAGGTTCAAGTAGTGGAAGATCACATCAAGCATCAGCAACAAGTTCTCCAACTCTTAAAGGATAACCTCACCTTGGTGCAAAATAGAATGAAATAGCAAGCAGATCAACATTGCAACGAAAGAAGTTTTGATGTAGGTGATTGGGTATTCCTGCGGCTACAACCATATAAACAAATGTCCCTCAAGCAAGCTAAGAAGGATAATAAATTATCACCAAAGTATTATGGTCCATACAAGGTGTTGCAAAAGATAGATACTATGGCATACAAATTAGAGCTTCGTCCAGCTTCCCGAGTGCATTCAATTTTCCATGTTTCATGCTTAAAGAAGGTTATAGGTGACAAGCTTCCAATTCAAACAATATTGCCAGAACTTAATGAGGAAGGAAAAATCATATTGGAACCTGAAGCAATGAAAGAAACAAGAACTCGACAGCAACGAAATCGATCAATTTCAAAAGTATCTCATCAAGTGGAAGAACTTACCCGTTGAAGATTCCACATGGGAAGATGACAATTTTACACAGAAGCATCCAGAACTACTCAAGCGTTGAGGACAACACTTTTTTTAAGGAGAGGGGCATGTTAAGTCCCTATAATACTAGTGATTCCCCCATTACTATTGTCATTGTATCCCTTATTGCTATTGTTGTGCCCCTATTGTCCCCATATTGTCATTATTGTGCCCCATAGAATCCCTCTATTGTTATTTTTGTGCCTTTATATTATTATTGTTAGGTCAGCCTGGTTATATTGTAACCCCTTAATCTCCTATATATAGATAGGAGGTTTTGTCATTTGAATCATCCAAGAATTATTCATTTGTGTCCTCTATTGTTATTTTTGTGCTTTTATATTATTATTGTTAGGTCAGCCTGGTTATATTGTAACCCCTTAGTCTCCTATATATAGATAGGAGGTTTTGTCATTTGAATCATCCAAGAATTATTCATTTGTGTAATGTAAAGGAGGTTGCCCCCTCGAAGAGGCTTATTATTTCTAAGGAGTTCATCTATCTTTTCTATCTTTTTGGGAGTTGGTTTCATAACAGTAATTAACCTTCATCCCCAAGCCAAGTAATTTCATTTAACTTTAATACCAAATCACATTTGGGTGGCTACCATCCCTAGTTTCACTTCCAAAAATTAACATGGTAAACTAGCATACTACTTGGTGGACACCTAGGTTGAACCTACGAGTTATCCACTACTTACTAAGCATCACAGATTCACAATTGAGAGATTAATACATCTCATGTTCGAGACTAACAAGCCACATATTTACTCTCTCAATCAAATGTTCTAAATCTCTATACAAGGACAAGGAAATGAACATTTAGGTGATGTGGAGGTGTAACTATCATAGTTCAAAATTCAATAGGAAGTCTTGGCAAGGACATTATGTTAAACATATGCCAATAGCCAATGCAAACTACCACTCTGCATTAACTCCTTATCATCCACATGAGATTAGTTTTGGATTCCATGATGACTCTAATGACGCTATGCTAAACAAACAAAGCATAGAATAAACAATGTCAAGCCAAATGTCTTTCGTTGCAGGGACAATTATCTAGATCAAAAGAGACCATTCAAGAAAGGTCAAAATCGCAAAATGGATAAACTCTATGGATACAATATCTTAGTTCATCACTCCAATTGCAACCAAATCCTAACTAGGGCATCGATCATCAACAAGAAACCCCAACCAACGATATGACCACCTAGTAAGGGACCTCATCAAGCTCTCTTGCGAAGAATAAATGCTCCACAAAAAGCTAGTATGGCACTAACAATATCACCATCAAATATCACTACAATGGCACTTGTATCACATAAGCTCCACTAACATCAAAGCACTCCAAATTTTCTCGAAGCTTGCATGCTACTAATCCTAGGCTTTTCTTACACCAAGACTTCAACCTTAGTACACCAATTATTCACTTAAGCCTTCAACTCTTGCATTACATAAACATAAGGAATGCTAGACAAGTATGTGAAGACTATATATGATTTTTAAAATTGTAAATACACAAACACTCTTCCCTTTATGACAGGGGAGAGAAGCTAACAATAGTGTGGATAAAATCTGAGAATAGCTTAATCTAAGCCACTAGAGTATGTCCACAAGACAACTCAACTCAAGTTGTACACATCATGTGGTGGTTGGACACAACCTCCTAAGTGCACTCTCCCATCTAAGGTTACACATATGAAATGTTCCCACAATGGCTTTAATCTCCAAACACACCTCTACACGTGTCTCTTGGATCCACAACAAACTCCATGTTGTATGCTTTCCAAACAAGATACCCTCAAACTACATGCTCAGCCACTTAAAGTGAGCCACATGGTTCCAATGCTCCTAGCGCCAAGTACCCTTCCTCTTAAGTACCCTTCCTCTTAAAGCCTAGCACTGCTTCACAAGGTAACTCCACATTATTTGTGAAGCCCCCATCCTTCTCAACATGTGTGCCATTTAAAAGATATCGATGCCACATAGGATAGTTGCCTCTTTATGAAACACACCTCCTCTAGCACATATCTTGAGAACAAGAATCCATCTCTAGTAAGCTCTCTAGATGTCAATAAACCAAAACATTCTAAGATAAAATATCGGGTTAAGTTTTTAAAATGCACCACCATCACATAAAGGACACTGCTAGTGTGGTACAAACACTTGAAACAATCCAAAAAGCAGCATACCTAAGTTATGATTAAGATCTAATTTTACTTTCATCTATATTATGGCACTGCAAAAATCCAATGACAAATATATTCTAATTATTCTAATATCATATTAAAATGTTTAAAAGAGAAACAAACTCAACTCAACCAAACTAGCCAAACACCAACATTTTAATACAAGACATCATTTAAATGATCTGTAAGACATTTATTTAAATTTTATAACGCTGTTTTCATTTCTTCAAAGATTGTTTACGAGTTTATTGGTTGTAAAAAGCGTTTCCACTAGTGTTAAGGTGGCAATTGACATTTTCACAGTATCAGAAATCATTCATTGTAATTCTTTGTCATTTTGTAATTTTCCTGAAGTACTAATAAATTTATCAAATGTAGAACAAATAAACTGCATACTTGTCTAGAAATTTAATTATTGGACTTAACATGATCACAGTAAATTTAATAGACTTTGAAAGGAGTGTTTTAGACGGATTTTAGCCATTCATTTTCACGTCACGGCATGTATGCTTATTAGTATGAGTCTTCTTGAATTAAATATTGATGAATTGATCATACATTAAAAATATATAACAAACATATATATATATATTAGCATTTCTGATAATCTAAAGGATATTTAAGTTTAGCGGGCAAAATGCAATATTTGATTGGCAAATTCAAATCCAACGTTTAACTGCAAGCTGATTTATATCTTAGTAATGAACTTTTATAAGGAAACAAAAGGATGACCTACCCTTCAATTATTCACATGTGGACATGAATAACAACAATGCTTCTTTAATGGAAGAACTTGCATAAAAGAATCAAAGAGGGAAGGAACACTAATAAATGGAAGAAGAATCTCTTCAATTGGCATTGACTCGCTAGCAATGGTTGCCCTGCTAGTTGCCCATCCACAAATTGGTGTTTGTGTCGAGGTGTATATTCTGAAGAAATGATGAAACAAAATGAAAGGCAATATATCAATACCTTGTGCATATAGCTAGGATGCATGTCACTATCCAACCGTTTAACAGTAAAGTAGTCCAGGCAAAAGAGAATTTGCAATAGAAGGTTTCTTGTGAAACAAAATGAAAGGCAATATATCAATACCTTGCGCATATAGCTAGGATGCATGTCACTATCAAACCGTTTAACAACAAAGTAGTCCAGGCAAAAGAGAATTTGCAATAGAAGGTTTCTTGTGATTAAAATAGAAAAGTACTAACAGAGATACAGTAATACAACCATCCAGAAGTACCAGAATTGGGTATGATCTAACATCTCAATTATTCAAAGAAAACTTGCAATTGTATTAAAAGAGGTATGATCTAACATCTCAATTATTCAAAGAAAACTTGCAATTGTATTAAAAGAGGTATGATCTAACATCTCAATTATTTAAAGAAAACTTGCAATTGCATTAAAAGGGAAGCCCCAATGTCGGATGCAAGAATGATCTGCCCACTTGTGGGATGTTGTCACCAGAATTATGCAAGGCTTGATCGAGCTTATACACCATGTGGGACAGGTTTTATCCCCCACAGGTGGTTCACACCCTCAATCCCTCCCCGTAAGATTTAAACCAATAACCTGATGACTCGTATTTGCATACAAGACACTCATATTTTGCATACGAGACTCATAGGTCAAGATTCACAACACGTCAAAGATAGTATTACATTAACTTCAATAATTCACTTATGATCACATGTCCAATAGAAATGCATGCTATGTTTTTATCATTTCAAAAGGTAAATGGAATAATACTTCAAGGACATTGACCCTGGAATTACACTCTAATAGAGAAATTTTTCTATGATTTCTATAGTATAAATGTGTTTTACCATTACACTAAAAATTCTATAAATTGATAAAACTTGTCTGAAACAAAAGTTCTTTATGCTCTTATCCACCACAAGACACCGCACAATATTGAAAAGTTTTAGACCAATCAGAGTATCAGGCCCACATAAAGCTATTATAAAATACTGAAACCCAGCATCTCAATGAACAAACCATTTCATTGCTATTGTGGGAGCACAAACAATATACAATTTGAAATACTTCCTAGGATAGTGCTTCATGCTAACAATAATGTGTGGCAGTTTCCAAAAAGATACACAAGGCAACATTCTGTTTAGCATTTATGAGAAAATTGTCCACGTGCACATACTACTTCAAGTTAACTGCAACAAGAAACTCAATAGTGGACAAGTTTATGCTAAGCTGGAAATAAGTTTACCAGGCCAAAACAGAAACCAGGATAAACTACTGGAACCTAGCTTTTGAATGAAGAAAACTCTTACAGATTTTCATAAGATATGCCGACAATTTCTACAAGCACTTCTGCCATCAGGCAATTTACCCGCCTAGAAGGTTCATCCACTGGAATTCTAAGAAGACAAGTTCTGAAGGCAAGATCGAAGGGACAAAATTTTCATCTCTAAAAAACTAATGAAAAGATAGATGAAAATGGAAAAAATATGTATGCTTTAATCCACATATTGAGTTTGCAGTCTCTAACTATCATGGTCGTTGAAGCACAATAAAACATCATACAAAAAAATGTCACGTCCTAGCAAGCATTTTGCTAAATGATAGCCATGACACCTGACAAAAGTTTCAAAAGAGAATTCTGGGTGAAACTATTAGTATTCATCATCGTCTTCTTCATTCTCTTCTTCCTCTTCAGTGTAAATCTCTTGCTCCTCATCTTCATCTTCTTCCGTGTCATCTTCCTTAGGTGGACCAGAGCTCAAAACAACCCGTTCACCCCTTGTCTCCTCTAAATCTTTTCTCAATTTGTCCATGTCTGCTTTCTTCCGCTCCTCCTCTAAGCGTTCTTTTTCTGCACGTCGCTTCTCGAGATCAACCCTTGACAGCAACAAAATGGCGTAATTAGCATACCACAAAATATATAGTAATCAATGCACAGAAAAAAAAATATCAAACAATTTTAAATCCTTGTAGTTATAATACCAACAAGAAAAATAATCTAGTAAAGGAGTCTAGTCACCTGTAGTTTTCCATGTACTCATCTGCGCTTGCTTCAACTGCTGCAAAGAACTCATCCATTCCAGCACCTGTTACTGCCGATACCCCAACTGAGCGCAGATTTTGATAAAACTCATCAAGTACAAGACACAAGCTTCTACTGAGGTCAGAAGTGTAGGATTTGTCATTCTCTATCGCTGCCTGAAATGCCTCGAAATCCTCCATCCACTGTTTTTCCATGTCCACCACCATCAATTAGAAAATGCCACCAAATGTCTATTATGAAGATAATGAAATATAATCAGAAGTCATCTGAAAAATTCAATGAAAAACTTTCATGTTATTTCCCATTGAAAATAATATAAACTAGTTTATAAGTACTTCAATTAATTTTACCACTTAGCATTCTGCACGGGGACCTGTCCCCCCAAAAAAAACCTGCATACCCTCCAGCGTTTCCGGGACTTGTAGACCCTTAGGAAACATTGCCAAACTGATGGGCACTTCAATGGAGACTCGGGGACTTGCTAGTCATCCCAAGACATTCCAAGCATATTTTAGGGATGTTCCAAACAAATTTTAGAGATGTTTTCAGCATATTTCAGGGATTTCTGGGCAAATTTCAAGGATAATTCAAGCATATATCTTCAGTTTTGAATCATAGACATTGATGATAGCACAATGTGATTATTTTTCCCACCCATTATATTAAGATTGCACTGATTCTAAATATGATGTACAAATTCCAATACAAAAGTTTTGTATGGTGGATTTCAATTCGGGTTTCTAGTGATTTAAATATTGTATTTTTAGCAACAAAATCACCAGAAGCAGAACCTCCATGTCAGGAAAACATTGAATATAACATTTCAAATTGCTGACCCTTACGGTTATTGCTCTTGTTCTTCTCGTTTTTTGAGTCATCTTAGCTTTTACATATTGTACATGGTTTCCCAAGAGTCATTCAGGTCCATTGATTCCACCATCCCAACCTCAAACATTGTGAAAGTAATCAGATAGTAGTGACTTGAATTAGGTACTACACAATCATATAAATTCCTATTCAATCACCTTCTTAATCTAAAATATGAATCTAATCTCTTTACATAACCAAAGTATTTTATAGTACTTTTCAACACTGACGTAAAAGTCTACAAATTAACATAATCATCATTAACAAGAAATATGAGAAAGAAAAAATGCTATAGAGAAATTCCTTGTCTCATAGACCCTTCATGGACCTTACTGGAAAATTGAAAATGGTTTCACTTAATTTTACTGAAGCCAAACTGCATTTTGCTCATGTCTAGCAGCCAATAATGGAGTTCGCTCAGCCCTTTCTTAAATTGCTCAAGATTTTTCATAATTGACAAGTGTAGGAGTTGTGCATAATACTATATAGTATAGCCTGTTTTACTTACAAGCTTGAGTAACTACAAATGTTAATACTGAATTCTAAATTTTTTATGTTCTTATAATATATATATATATATATATATATATATATATATATATATATATTATTGACATCCCTAACCTACCATCCCCAGAAAAAATTTGGGGTCCACACCAGCTGTCACGGGGACACAGCCCCCCATCCCCCACCATTCCCCCATCCCAAAAACCAGTGCAACATAGCATTTTCCACATATTTGGAGGAAATCTCTTTGCATGAGGAGATGCCATGTGGCATTGTTGACACGGTCAAACTCTCAAATAAAAATAAATGCATGCTGTCCGAAAGGCATTTGCTTGTGGAAATGAAAAGTGGATTTGAGACCTCATCCAAAACCTTTTTAATGATATTTTATGAGAGGTTAAATCCTTCTAACGTAGGAAAAGATAAAGGATCTGCTAGTTCTTTCTTAAAAATATTTTAATGAATGGTAGTTGGAAGGGAAAGCCATAAAAGGATATTCATTCTCATTTGTTAAGGGCATGGTTGGAAGATAGGGATCTCCCCCCAAAGTACCTTGTTGAATATCTTTTGGGAAGATTCAAAAATGGGTGTTGCTTCCAACTAAGGTTTCTTCCTCTCACTCTCTTTCCACGAATTATTAGTGTTTTGAAAGAATTGCAATAATATTTGTAGAAGGAAAGATTTGTCCCTGTTGCCCACCAAAATGTGGGTAACCCCATAAGAAAAAAAATTCAGCTTTGGACAGCCAGCCAGGTGGGTTATCATTCCGCAAGTA
The DNA here is from genome assembly GCA_031772625.1 of Pinus tabuliformis. Lineage (NCBI taxonomy): Eukaryota > Viridiplantae > Streptophyta > Pinopsida > Pinales > Pinaceae > Pinus > Pinus tabuliformis. Next base: position 340,381,851 of record CM062807.1, on the reverse strand, counting down.
CTTCAGCAAAATAACGGGCGATTTGGAGGATTGACCGATCTTGACAGTAAACCTGTTCTCTCACTTTACTAGGGAGGTTAGTTTCTGACCCTAGTCTAGTGGGACCTCCTCTATAGGAGGAGCACTACATGGGAAACTTGGGTTGAAGTAGTGTGTCTATAATATTCCATATTTTAATGTCCCTAGGGTATTTTTTCCCTTAGGGTTGTGAAATTCATAAGTCATACACTACCAATTTTTCACAATATTCCTTCACCTTTAAGCAGAGATAACATAGAGTACCGGTCATCGAACCGAAAAACCTTCAGGAATTGGTCATCAAACCAAAAAACCTTCTAGATCGGGAAACGAACAGAACCGGAAAAAAAAACCGGTTGACCTAAAACACATAAAATATTCATATTTTGAAGAAAAAACAGATATATTCATGTACATCCATATCAATCCAAAACATTTATACACAAATATGCAAAAGTTCTTATTTATATAGCAAGTAATAGTGCATATAACCAAAATAGCACTTAGTGCAAAACATCGTTGAACCAAAAATGTTACAAACATCAAGAAGCAGGCTCTAAAAGGTCTTTATAGTCCAAAATAACATGCTAGATCATAGTATTATACTACATCCTACATTGCTACAAGCTACAGCTATAGCAAATCAATGATCAAATCATCCATCATCAATCATCATCAAAAATGCAAGAGACTCGAATGAATAGTGTGAATAGAATAGAGGGGCTGGGGGTGTTTAAATAGCTTTAGGGGGGAGCTAGATTAGGTTTAGAAATTAGGAAAAACAATAATAATAAAAAAACCAAACAAAAAACAAAACAAAAAATCAATTTTTTGGCATGCCTAGTCGTGCGGCCCGCAGGCTAGTAAAATCGGTCCAGAATCAGTCCATGATTCCGAACCGGTTTGATATCGAACCGGTCATTTCCAGTTCAAACTGGTTTGCCTCCAAACCAGTCGGACCGGCCGGTTTTGCCGGAACCAGTTCGGTTCCGATAACACTAAATGATGAAGACATAGTAAACTTTACAGTATATCAATATAACAATCTGCCACTAGAGCTGCTATACCAATAGTTTCGAGTAACCAACAATGGTTGTCTACCAATACAAAATATCCACTTCTGTATTTACAATTGAAATCAACAATAATAACCTTATAAATTCTTTGACCAACTTACAGACTGATTATATACTTGATCTTTGCCTACTAAGGGCTGGTGGTGCCCTAACTATCGGTCTATTGTCCTACACAGACCTGTCAATCATTTACTGCCAAATTAATACATTGGGGTTAGAAGAATGCCCTAGAACTCGCAGTTATACCTGCCACCTAAGTCCTCCCACACGGTCTACACAAGTTGGCCAAATCTCGAATGGCTGAGGTGGTATTTGTTGTTTCAGGGGATCCAAACTTCTCAATATCTCAATATGACTTTTGTACTAGTTTCGTTGTCACAACAATTCCCAAGAGTAGGGTTGACCGCAGGTAAGCACTAGAAAATCTCATTGCCCTAATGTAAACTTGGAACTTGACGTCTTACCTCAGAAGTAAACCTTGGATGCAAGATTTCCACAGCAAGCCTTAACTTGCTCCAAAAACGACCTCTATCCAGGTAATATTCATCCACAAGCCTCAAGGTCAAACTCGGCCACAGTGTTGTTCCTTGATCTGCCACACATCAAGTCAGGAAATGGGGTCATTGCCTTAATTAGATGCCTTCAGGACCTTGCACTAATCAAATAGAACCTTGAGGGGCCTTCGCTACTCCAAAGTTGCCTCAAGCTTTCTTCAATCAAGCCTTAGTGACAAGGAAAGGCCTTCGCTATTCTTGATCAAAAATTAATGATCCTGTAAATAATCATAGAGAAGTTGTGTTCTTGCTTGCCAAACCAAACCAAAATATTATAATAGAATAGGACAGAGAAAAGAGAAAACTAGTTCAGGTGGTATCACCTCCACCGAAACTACTCAAGGAAAAAGGGGTCTTATAATCCTCAAAGCTACAACTCAAAAGAAACAAAGATATTCCAATCCAAATCAATGATGATCCAAATGATTCTATCTCTGTCATATTTAAAGATTCCTTATGGGGCTCTTCTTCATTATTTTAGTGAGAGGGGTTACAAGTTTAGCCCCCAAATCTGGCTTTTTGCCCCAGCTACCCAAAATTTACCCAATGTTTCCCCAAAACATTGGATAAGGGCTTCCCCCTTTATCATTGACTATAGGCTCCAAGGTTGGATAGGCTACTTTGTCCTCCTTAGGGAAATTAATCAGGGGAACTTACAGTCCCCCTTTCCTGACATTGCCTGTCCTCAAGCAATTGTACGTCCAGGTGCTACACAATGTGTTCCTTGCTTTCAGGAACGAGGACCTCTCAATTAGCTCATATCGGTGTTGCATAATGTGTTCCCCTGCTTTCAAGAACGAGGACCTCTCAATTAGCTCATATATTTTCCTTTGGTCACTTTTGATCCAACCATCTTTGTTCAAAACAAGTGATGTAACAGTCCCTGGCTCTTCTCCATATTCACCTCCACCATGAATATCTGTAACTGCAAAAACCCTAGTTTGGGACAGATCACGAGTAAGAGATCCCAATTGTTGAGTAGATCAAATCATTGCACTAGAGAAGTGACAGAGGATATGTTAGGATGTTAATTTTAGGTATGTTTTATGCTTAGAGCAATTTACTTCAATTTTTCATATTAGCCCAATGACAATATTCAAATTAGCAATCACATCACCATGATAGTAAAGTGCAGATAGAACATAAACATAAACAGCAAAAGGCAAGCCAAGACAAGAGGACACAAGATGTGGCACCAGCCAAGGAAAAACCCCAATGTGGGGAAACCCTTGATCAATTCTTCTTATATTCTTCAATAGTTCAGCAGAGAGAGAGAGATAGTACAAATACATTTGAAGTCAATACTTGACTTGCCAAAATAAGATATCAGACATCAGAGATCTTCACCATGAAGATGACACAATGAGGTTGCAAATCAGATAACAAGGACTGAAGATATGCAGCAGATGATAGGCCTAGAACAGCTCAACCAATTACCCAAAATACTAAGGCTTTCCTTCAATGAGATTCTCCTTCCTTTACTACTTCATTGATCATGACAAGGTTGCTAATCTAGCACGTTTCATATTGATGTATTTCATGGCAAACCTGGTCACTAGTTAGGGCACAAACTCAGTGTGCTACAGTACCCTAAACATATCCCACAGTCCACCTATTGACTGCGGCTAGCTTTCATACGATCCATCCAACCACATGTTGCCTTATAAGGTTGTTATCTTTTTGAATGCAACACTTAGAGACCTTCAACTGTTGGCTATGGCTTGTGGCCTAGCCTAGCAGTGGACTGTAGCTTTAGTCCCTCCAAACAATGATCCAAACAACCCTTAAGCAGCAGTCCCTAGCTCCTCCCTTTTGCAGATACTTCTACCCAACATACCGAGTTCAAGAACAGCGTGAATATACCCAAGCAGCCCTGAATTACCATGTTGTCACCTACAACAATGTGGCATTATCCATTATGACAGCGGCTAGGTGACTACAATTAGGATGCGTATTAGGCCTCCTTCTGGACTGCAACTAAGCCTTCTTATGATGTTGTTAGGACTGCATTTGACTAGCGGATTGTGTCTCCTCCTGTAGCTGCATATTAACGTCTAGATGCTACGGAATAGGATCACTCTCTAGCTGTGAATTAGGGCTCAATAGACTGCGGATTTAGGGCACCTTAGGACAGCGTATAAGGTCCTCTTTGAACAGCGAATAGGGCTCTTTAGAACTGCGGATAGAATCCTCTTCTTGACAGCGTTTAGGGCTTGCACTTCACAGCTAATTAGGCCTTCTCCTTGACTGTGGCTAGGGCACGTCTAACTACAGCTAGGGCTCCTCCAAGGCTGCAGCTATGTCTCCTCCTAGGACAGCGACTAGGTGACCTTACTTGGACAACGTATAGGAGTCCCTCATGACGAAAGCTTGATCTTCATTAGGGCAGCGTATAAGAGTCCTCCATGACTATGATTTGATCACTTTAGGGCAACGTATAAGACTCCTCCATGACTATGATTTGATCTCTTGAGGGCATCGTATAAGACTCCTCCATGACTGATTTGATCTCTTTAGGGCAGCGTATAAGACTCCTCCATGATGGCGGCTAGGGCACTCCCTCTAGATCTCTCTTTCACCAAAACCCAAACAAATGAAAAGAGAGATCACAAGAGATGAGTGTGTAAAAAATGACTTGAAGTCCTCTTATATTTATAATAAAACGTTGAGGATAGGTTGGGGTAATTTGGTTGCTGGTCGACCTTGACGAATTGTCACAACACATATAAATTCATATCTCCATGAATACATGTCGGAATCGGATGATCTTTAGATCAATCCTACACCTCTCGACAAGAGGAATCCAAGAAAAATATCAGTTGCCATAAATAAGAAGACCCACATGGAATTTGGCCCTAGTTGCCAATTTTAACACTCCCTCTCAACTAGGGATAACTCCATCTGCTAATCCATCTGCCAGTCCGTACCATCTCTGCCATCAATGTAGTGCCCTGCACTGCATTGCTCTGCTGAACTATGAAGAATAAGAAGTGATCGAGAATGTATCATACCATTCTCTATTGACCCGAAGTCAGTCCCATATAAAGAGAGTGTCTCATACCACTCTTACTGATCCGAAATCAGTTCCAAATAAAGAGAGTGTCTCATACCACTCTTACTGATCCGAAATCAGTTCCAAATAAAGAGAGTGTCTCATACCACTCTTACTGATCCGAAATCAGTTCCAAATAAAGAGCATCTCATACCACTCTTACTGACCCGAAATCAATTCCAATTGATCCTAGATCAATATCATCCTAGCATAGGGAGTACAGTAATACACGATGCGTCCATCAATAGTTTATGGTCCCTATCCTCATTTCCCTGCTCTTTGGCCATATCAGAGGTACTTCCCATGAGTCCTAGACTACATCGGTAGGATGTCTCAGCAGGAGAAGGATGAACCACTCATCCTACCTACATGTCGCCAAGCGTATCCTAGGGGAAGGTTGAACCACTCACCCTGTACAAACCAAATCACTAGGGGAAGGCTGAACCACTCACCCTATGATTGTGTCTCAGTAGGAGAACGATGAACTACTCATCCTGCCTACGCTGAACCACTCACCCTATGGTTGCTCATCGCTCCAAGAAGTACCCCATGCCCCCTGGAGCTCCCAGCGCTCAATATTATACAGGACCCTCAGGAGAGGGTCTCTCCACGACTCCTAGTCGTTCTCGGAAAGTCAAGAATTTGACCTTTCCCAAGGGCTTCGACAGAATATAGGCAACCTGCACATCACTCCCAATGTGATGGAGCCTTATTGCTCCTCGTTGTAGCATATCCCAGATAAAGTGGTACCTGATCTCTATATGCTTGGAGCGATCATAGAACATGAGATTCCTCAACATTCGAATCCCACTCTAGTTGTCACAGAAGATCACGATGGTATCCAGCACGTGTCCAAACAGCTCACAGAAGAGTTTCCACAACCAGACAACTTCACAGGAGGCCATACTCTCAGTGATGTATTCGGCCTTAGCAGTGCTCAAAGCAACTGACTTCTGCTTTTTGCTCATCCAGGATATCAAAGAAAAACCCAAAGAGAAACAACACTCAGAAGTGTTTTTGTGATCAATCACACTACCTGCCCAATCAGTATCGAAATAACCATGTAGCCTCACATTTTCTGCAGTGTATCTCAGTCCATGAGTGATTGTGCCCCGAAGATATCTCAGAAAATTCTTGGCACCAATCCAATGTAAGTGATGAGGCTCAGCCATATGTTGGCTCAACATGCTAACTGCAAAACATATATTCGGACTACAGTTCACCAAGAACATCATTACTACTATGAGTTGAAGAAACTCAAAGGCATTTCCCAAATCAGGTCCGACGGCACTACTACACAACTTCTTAAAGTTAAGCTCCATCGAGGTAGTCACGGGCTTGCAGTTCACCATTCCAAATCCAAAATCAAACTCCCTCTTACTTTTGAAAGTACCAGTATGAAAGGTTTATCATCCACAAGCTTTAAGCAATGGTTTGGATCGACTTCACTCCTAGTGAATCTCAGCTTCATCAGATAGTTATCAATCCTCTCATTCCAATCCTGGGGTGCTTGCTTCAAGCCATAGAGAGCTTTCTTCAACCTGCATACATGAGATTCCCGATCATGAATCTCAAACCCCTTGGGTTGTTCCACATTTGTGGTCTTGCTATTACATGAAGGGAAAGGTCCCTTTTTAAGTTTTCCTTTGGTACATCTCGAACATGTACCTTCATGCTCTTCTTTGAATTCAGGCATCCCTGTCACCATCTGTCTTACATCGGGTAGGGCCTTACATTAAAGATGGACAAACCTATGTTGCCATTGAAGAGATGTGACACAAGACATGGTCTCCAATAGACTTCCTGCAACTTAATACAAAGTGCCAACCCTGAACCCAAGAGTAAAAGCATCTTTAAAATTCCTTTTCCAAACACGTACCTTTCCATTGATGAATGCCACCTTGTAACCTTTGTCTTCCATTGCCAAAATGGACACCAGGTTCTTCTTGAGATCAGGGACAAAGAATTTCTTGTAAATGAAATTTGAATAGAGTTACCCTGATCCAATTTAAATGTAACATTCCCTACACCCCTTACGGGATAGGTGGCATCATATCCAAGTATAATCTCCAAATTTGTTTCCTTCTCTATCAGATTAGAGAGTGCTTCCTTGTATCCGGTGAAGTGCCTTGAGGCACCCCTAAATGAGCAAATTTCCCAAAGTGTTTGGAGTAGAGGTAGTGGAGAGGGCCGATATAAGATAATACTCCTTTTTCTTATCAGAAACAACATTTGATTCTTCATACCTGGAGTTCCTTGCTTTCTTGGACAGACGACCATTTCCTTGATGTCCTACATTCCTTTTTCATTTGCCATTGTACCTGTCATTCCATTGATCATTGAAGATGCCACTGGAATGATTGTGATCATCATCATGTGATGTGTCCCTTCTATTTGGACACTCCCTTGCATAATGGCCAAACTTATTGCAAGCAAGGCATCTGTCCACCCTTAGATCCAGACTTTCCATTGAAGTGACGTTTAGGTAGGCCACCAGATGCTTGTCAATGGAATCTTTGATAATCTTCTTCGCTTTGGCTTCACCCTTGGTGTATTTGTTCTTTGGAGCAATTGGTGCATTTGATGGAGGCTCAAGGATTTTACCCTTCACGTAATCCAGCACTTCTTGCTCTTCCAATTCAGCCGGGAAGTGGGATGAGGAACCCATTGAGCCTTTGACCTTGTCCAATTGTCTTCGGTGATTGCTCTTTCACTCTTGCTTGGGATTTATCTTCACCTCAGCTCTTATACCATGTTAATTTTAGGTATGTCCTATGCTTAGAGAAATTTACTTCATTTTTTCATATTAGCCCAATGACAATATTCAAATTAGCAATTACATCAGCATGATAGTAAAGTGCAAATAGAACATAAACATAAATAGCAGACGACAAGCCAAGACAAGAGGACACAAGATATGGCACCAGCCAAGGACAAACCCCAATGTGGGGAAACCTTTGATCAATTCTTCTTATATTCTTCAATAGTTCAGCAGAGAGAGAGATAGTACAAATACATTTGAAGTCAATACTTGACTTGCCAAAATAGGAGATCAGACATCAGAGATCTTCACCATGAAGATGACACAGTGAGGTTGCAGATCTGATAACAAGGACTAAAGATATGCAGCAGATGGTAGGCCTAGAACAGCTCAACCAATTACCCAAAATACTGAGGCTTTCCTTCAATGAGATTCTCTTTCCTTTGCTGCTTCACTGATCATGACAAGGCTGCTAATCTGGCACCTTTCATATTGATGTATTTCATGGCAGACCTGGTCACTAGTTAGGGCACAAACTCAGCGTGCTACAGTACCCTAAACATATCCCACAGTCCACCTATTGATTGCGGCTAGCTTTCATACAATCCATCCAACCACACGCTGCCTTATAAGGCTGCTATCTTTCTGAACGCAACACTTAGAGACCTTCAACTTCTGGCTATGTCCTATGCCCTAGCCCAGCAGTGGACTGTAGCTTTAGTCCCTCCAAACAATGATCCAAAAAACCCTTAAGCAGCAGTCCCTAGCTCCTCCCTTTTGCGGATACTTCTGCCCAGCATACCAAGTTCAAGAACAGCTTGAACATACCCAAACAGTCCTGAAATGACCACGCTGTCACCTACAGCATTATGACAGCGGCTAGGTGACTGCAGTTAGGATGCGTATTAGGCCTCCTTCTGGACTGCAACTAAGCCTTCTTATGATGCTGTTAGGATTGCCTTTGACCAGCGGATTGTGTCTCCTCCTGCAGCTGCATATTAGGGTCTAGATCCTGTGGAATAGGATCACTCTCTAGTTGTGAATTAGGGCTCAATAGACTGCAGATTTAGAGCCCCTTAGGACAGCGTATAAGTGCCTCTTTGAACAGCAAATAGGGCTTATTATAACTGCGGATAGAAGCCTCTTCTTGACAGCGTTTAGGGCCTGCACTTCACAGCTAATTAGGCCTCCTCCTTGACTGCGGCTAGGACACATTTAACTGCAGCTAGGGCTCCTCCAAAGCTGCGGCTATGTCTCCTAGGACTGCGGCTAGGTGACCTTACTTGGACAGCGTATAGGAGTCCTTCATGACCGAAGCTTGATCTTCATTAGGGCAGCGTATAAGACTCCTCCACGACTGTGATTTGATCTCTTTAGGGCAGCGTATAAGACTCCTCCATGACTCTGTCAGTGACCTATTGCTATGATTAACGCCACCACATGATTATTGCACTAATTGTCTTAAAATGGGTGTCTTTATAGATTCAACTTGAGACTCTCCAAGTTGTGAATGTTGTTGATCTTGATTCTGTTTACGATTTTCTTCTTCCATTACTCCATTGGATGAGAGGTTCCTACTCGACTAAAACAGAAGAGATTTCTAAAGATTCACTCAGATGTGAAGCTAAGTTGCACAAAACGCCGAAACATTTTGGAGTTTCCGAAACGGGTACGTTTAGAAACATCACCTCCCAAAAATGGAAACACTGGCCGAAACGTCCGCTGAAACGTCATATATGTATATATAAAAATATATATAAATAAATAAGTGAATGACACATTATCTTACAAGAAAAGAGGGAATAAGACCCATAAATGACAATTTAAAAGGAAAAACAAATCCATATTAACTCTAATGGATGATTACATGATGGCCGAGTTTTGGCCAAGTTTCGGAGTTTCAGGTATGGGTACAGCCCGAAACGCCGAGTTCTTTGAAGTTTCGTGCAACATAGATGTGAAGAAACCCCATTGAAGGACTTGGAGCAATCAATGTTCTGCTTATCAGTCATGCCCAAACTTCCTTTTATTTTAGCAGGGCAGGGGCTAGGATATCTTGTCATTTTAGTCTTGATTCCATTTGCATCTGCACCATTACATGGGATCTTCTTTATCGGCTGAAACTTTGTTTACATTATTCTTGGATTCAGAGGCATGTGAGTGTCGAATGTTGTAGCTATGCTCGATCTTCATAACCAAGTTTTAGCCCTCCAATTAATCAAGAAATTAGTAATATATATGTGGATTTCTATTCGGCTTCATAAGAAGAAAAAATGAATTTTAAAATCATAATTTTTCCCTCCAAATGTAAGGTTGGCTTCACGTCAGCTCCAGTGAAGGAACACGCCAATTCAGCACATTCAACCACACTATTTATTGGCATTTATCTTCTCCATTTGAGCAAGAATTCAGATCACTTCTGATGCCAAAATTGTATTATCTGAGGCAGATTTTTGGGACTAACGAGCAACAAATCTGAGGCTAATAAAGAAAGACGAACCTGAGGAAGAAAAAGAAGGATGAAATCTGAGGCAGGCCTAATTCTCTGAGGAAGGCCGAAATTTCTGAGGCACAACAGGCCAAATTTCCAAGGCTAATTGAGGGTTGTTTGACTAGGTTTGACCTGGGTTGGTTTCTGGTCAGTTTGATTTTATTTTATTTAGAAAATTCAGATTGTATTCCTTGTTGAATGGAAAAAATTCTCTAAGAAAAGTTTGTGGGGTTTTTCCCCCAGTTTGGGGTTTTCCTAGGATAAATTTTGTGTCTCTTGTGTTTGACTGTCTCTGCTGTCATTATTGTTTTATTGTTGATGATTTTTTTGTATAATTACTTAACGATACTTATGGTATAAGATGAGTTGGTTTAAGAATCATTGGAAGTAATTATCAGTTAAGGAAATATTGTAAAAATCAACAGTTAACCTCATAATTTATATGTTGCTAGCTTCATAAAGCCAGTTTCCACAGCTTTAATTGTGTGAACAACAGGATCAGAATCCTTCTGTTGATCACTGTCAATCTTGACTTCTGCAATCTCATCATGCTCATTTAAAGGTTGAGCACTGCTCCTCTTTAACTGCTTCCAAAGCCTGCCAATCAATTCTCTCTTCATCAACTTCCACCTCTACTATCTCATTATGTCCATTTAGAAGTTCAGTACCATCTTTGTCTTCAACTACTTTATTTTCCTGTACAATCACTCTTCCTTCATCAAACTCACTTGGTTGATTATTGATGATCATTATGTTGGCAATTTCACTATCAAACTGTGAGTGTCCATCATTTACCTTTCCTTTAATGGGTTCAAATGCCTTGAGTTAATTTTATCTTCATTACAAGCACTGGACGAAGTATTATGAACCCTGCCTGTAGTGAGATTACTATTTTCAGTTGACCTGACAGCAGATCTAATTTTTGGCTTGCCTACAGTCTTCTATTTCAAGTTGATCTCATTGAAGTTCAATTTAGAATTTTTTTGCATGTAAGGTGTCTCTGATAATGATTTCCATAAAGCCCTCTTTGAAGAAGCAATGTCTTTACCAAAGCCCTTATCTGAATTCTCATCTTCAGTCACCAGTGAGCTATTGCAGGGCTCCAATGAATTTATTCTGATCAAGGCTAAAGTAAGCCTCCTTACCACAATTTTGGCGACTTTGCACGGGTGGGAGAATCTTCTCAATTTCAACCTTTGGAGATGTTGCTTTCTGGTAAAATTCAGGCATGGGTGTGGCTTTGAATGTCAGACTTTTCCTAAGCTTCTTGATCTCGGATTCCTGTTCTTCCTTGGACTTAGCTTGCAATTGGTATTTTTCCAACTCCTTGGCATGGATCTTTTCCTCTAATTTTGAGTACATTGCTTTCCATTTCTTAGCTCTCTCATCACATCTAAAACTGAAGCTCATGCCAGAGACAGCATTGTTCGGTCCCTCTTTCTAAGGTTGGGTTGGGATTGCAGTTGAGGAACCAACAGAATAGGTGTTTTCCTCGCCCTCATTTTTTGAAGCTACTTGTATGGGAACCTTTACAATTTGATTATGCACCCTCAAGCTCTCAGAACACAAAGACTTGCCGGAAGATTGGATTGAAGCAGTCCTCACAACCAATTGTGTCTTTTCGGAAACTGAGGAAGACATGATATTATTTGCAATGGTGCTCATCTCTACCATCAACCATTTCATTATCAACAGGCCGAACTCCAGTAAAAACCCTTCTGTCAATTGTCATAACAAATAGTCGTGGGACAGTGTAATTTGATCTTGCAGATCCAACTGGGTAATGTGATTTTGCCTTTATCAGCTTCAGATACCTCTGTCGCATGTTTCTTAGATTTTTGAATTTGTATCTATACTATTTCTTGTTGTAGCTTTTGGGTTTCCTTTTAACAAAGTACTTGATTTCTGAGAAGTTCTCAACTTCTGGTTCTGAGATTCTGTAGTTCTACTATTTTCTGGGACAGTGGAGTTAACCTTCTTTGATTTCATCCAAGTAAAAAGTGGATTAGATACTATTTTGATACCCTCAGTAGCCATTGGATTGTTTTTGTTCAGGTACAGGATATTCTGTTGTGCATTGTTACATAGTTTTGCAATATCATTGGGAATGGTTGGTGATCCTTCATCTGGAGATAGAAATGGAGCCCAAAGAATATCTGCACCTTCAATTTCAACTTTCTTGTGCTCCTTGTCTAAGCCATTTGCACCATCCACATTGCCCGTCCCCACTAAAGTCAAGTTCATGCCTCAAATCTGTCTCATACTGCGCCTTATGAGATTCAATTTCATCTCGTCCCTTGTTATAAAATTCACCATCGGAAGTTTGGTGTTCGCTAGGTTCAAAAAATTGGTGTCTTTTATTCCTTACCTCTTCCTCCACAACTTTAGCAAGGCTTTGGCCCTCAGCAACCTTCACTTTAGCAGTCTGTTGCTTAACCTTCAAATTAGCATCATTCTAAGTTGAGCTCTCATCTTCATCACTTATATTTTTCCCTTTGTCCACCTTTGCCGGGAATAGAATCTGAGTTACCTTGGCACTTTGTTTCATTGCCTTCGATTTATCTGTTACACTTCATTTTTCCACTATTAGGCAAATGAATGCAAATCCAAATCTCTCACTATCCGATGAACTCTTGCAAGCAATCCCCTACAATGTTGGAAGCAAAACCACTCTGAAAACAACAAGAACCCTGGATTACATTGCTCAAAAACCTAATTTCAAGCAACGTTGCACTTTTCCTAGCCATTACCTGCGCAAATGAAGTTCTAATCATTCTAGCGTGCACAATCCTACACTCTGTCTTCCATTAAAAAGTGTGACATCCTTCTAATGTCGGTAAAAATAAAAAGCAATTTCTAGAAGCCTTGTTGGGGAATGTTATACCAACAAGGACTCGAGCCCCTACCTATTTGGGCCTCATCCCATAGCTCATGAATCTATTCCCTCTCATTATGGAACCCTAATCCCCTTCTTTGTGGATCTGACCCTTAGAGAGAGGATCTCCAACCCTCTCCTCTTGGCCTATAAATTCAGCACAAACCAGAGGGGAAGGGGTGGACTTTTATATGTAAACTTATGCTGCCAATTTGAGGCTGGAAGTTTGTCACTTAAGGGAGGATTGGAGACTATTGGAAGGAGATTTGTCAACATCAAGGCTAGGTTGTATCTCTCCTTTTCATTCAATTATAATAGAAAATAATATTTCTTTCTCACTATATTGTCCATTGGATCTCATATATTGGATGTTTACTTTCCTTGTCCATTGGTTATGATATTAGGTACTAGTCTCTCCTTGATCACTACATAGGTTGTATTGAATCATTTCTATATCACGTGCCTTTGATCTTGTTTGTTAGTGTATTTGCAAGTCTGGATTCTGAATATTGGGAAGTTACATCAAACCATAGCAAGGATCTTCATCAAGCATTTCGTTTGAAAGGTATGGATTTCATACTCCATTACTCTTGCTTGTGATTCAATAGAATGGACCTAGGGAAAGATTTACTAGTTTGTTTGTTTGTTACTAGATTCAGTCATTGAGTCTAGGGAGATCTTGTCTTGTCCGCAAGACAAGATCTGTCTGCCTAACAAATTGGCGACTCCACTGGGGAAAGTTTTGTTCTTCTATATGCCTTCCTGTGTTCTCTGATTGTCTTCCACTACCTTGATTGATTGTATTTAGATGCTTGAAAAGTTAAATTTTTGGATTTGTGGCTGCATTTTTTGTTTCTTCTTTGTTTCTCTCAGGTGTCGCACTTTGCTCTTTAGCAGTAGAGCAACAGTTGTGCAGTTTAGTATTAGCAACAAAGCAACACCGCACTGGTGTTAATAGCTTACCTGCGACACACTTGGAAAAAAAATTGTGTAAGCTTGGTAGTACTTCCTTTTTCTATCAATTTTACATAAACAGGTAGTAAAAAATGTCTATCAAAATATTTCTAGTGACCTCAACCTGCCCACAGGAAACCAAGTCTGTTGGCCACCGATCCGCATCAAAAGTTGTCCAAAAATTAAACAGTTTACATTTGCCACTATGTCTACTGTATACTTCATGCTTGAAGAGTAAATGTTATTCGACATAATAACAAAATTAGCTATATGGATCTCTGCTTCAATCATCTGATGATTCTATTGGAGTCGGGTCTTTCGCACTTGACCCGGGTGCTTCACTCTGCAACAGTGTCTGGATCTGCTTTTCCATTCTCTTTAAGAAGAGGTTTTGATGATATTGTTGCACTTGTACTGACTGGATTTCCTTCTGGAGATATTTTAAGCTTGGTTCTTCTTGCCTATCCCCTGCTGACTCTTCTCTGCCCTTGTAAGTTATCATTGCCCTAGCCAGAAGGTTTTTCATTACCCAGTATTGCTATATGGTATGCTTGAACAATGTTTGGCGACCTCGAGTATGGCCTGGATCTTGAATTATTGGCTCCCAATCTACTATTGCGATTTCTTCATTTTCCACATTGGCATTTAACTCCACTTCCCATGATGCTATTACTGCCCAACACACTTAGAAATTTTGAAAAAAAAGGATTTTTGCCATTTGGGTTTGGAAAATTTTGCTTGTTGTGATTTCTTGGCTCTGTTTACATTATAGAAAAGTCAACCTTAGCTTGGATTGTCGTGTTTAAATGTCTTTTTGTGAAATTTATTTATCTCTACATATTTAGGTTTTTTGTAATTGATTTGTTTCATTGATCTATCAAAAGGCAATTTCTTGCTTCTAGAAGTTGGTTGTATGAATATGCCTTCTTTCAGTGATCTGATTAAGAATTCCTTGTGTCTACGATAAAGAATTTTGGATTACTTTCACCAAAAGATAGATTAATTTGAGCTTGTTTGGCTTGTTGTGGAAGTATTTTTTGGCTTGGATTAAGGAAATTAGGTTGCATTTTTCAAACAAACAAAAAAATTGCATTCTCTTTGATTTGCCTTTTCGAAAATGATTCATTGATTTTTGCATTGTTGAAAAGTGAATGAAGTCTTCTTTCTTTCGTAGATAGGATTCATCAAAGTGAAAAGGTTACATTTCATGTTACCTACATTTGAAATTTAATTACTATGTCGGTTGGTTACCATACACATTTGACTACTTCAATAAAAGGAAAAACAATAAAATCAATTAAAATTTACCAAGGCATTAATTAATCACATTATATCTAGTGGATCTAGATTAGAAGACGCATTCCAGCATCTATAAACATAGGAGTTGTTGTTAATTGTCTGTGTTACATTCTGCAGGTAGTTGGTATTCCATGTACGTAAGTATATAGGATCGTTCTCCATGTACCCTTGGGTATATCCGATGTGCTCCACGTATGACAAGTATATCGGAATGCTTCCTATCATACAAGACGCAATAAACAACACTAACACGGACTGAGCTTCCACGTACCCTCAAGTATATCAGAAGACCCCCTCTAAGTTGCAAACCTACCATAGGTAACTAAGTCAGCCGCCTTGTTGTTTGTAATACACCGAAGTGAAAAAGTTACATTTCATGTTAGCTGCATTTGAAATTCAATTACTATATCGGTTGGTTACAATACACATTTTACTACTTTAATAAAAGGAAAAACAATAAAATCAATTAAAATTTACCAAGACATTAATTAATCACATCATATTTAGTAGATCTAGGTTAGAAGACGTGTTCCGACGTCTATAAACATAGGAGTTGTCGTTAATTATCTGTGTTACATTCTGCAGGTAGTCAATATTCCAAGTACGCAATTATATAGGATCATTCTCCACATACCCTTGGGTATATCAAATGGTGCTCCATGTATGATCAATGTTCTAAAACTTGGACTCGAACTCGAAACCGACCAAGGGTCAACTCCGACTTGGACCCTAACTCGGTATCAACTCAAACTTTTTGATTCCACTGACTTGGTCTTTGTAAAAGGTACATTTAATATTTAATTTTTAATGAAAAAACAATATTTTTAAAGATTTCCATTCATGTTTCCAAACTCAAAGCCTTAGAATAATAGAGAAAAGATAGCATATGATCAAAGTATGCTCATGAATATATCTATTATATCATAATGGCACGCAATGCACTGTCCAATACATGTAATATATAGAGATCAGAACAAAAACACATAACCAAAGCTGCTCCAAAAACCAACTCCTCAATGGCAAATGTTGCTCCAAAAAACAACTCCTCGATGTTGCTCCAAAGATCGCCCAAGAACCTCCTCAATGTTGCTCCAAAGATCGCCCAAGAACCTCCTCAATGCTGCTCCAAAAAACAACTCCAACTACTCACAAACTCCTCACAAATGCTCACACAAATGCAATGAGATAGTTGTGAGGAAATGTGAGGGGGTTGGGTCACCTTTATAGGCATGGGAGAAGGGTAAAGGTGCTAGGAATTAATTTAAACAGAAAGAGAAAAAAAAAATGTGACTTCAACTCTGCCTAACTCGCCATTTTTTCTCATAACTAAGATCGGCTAGTTTAAGTCGGGCTCGATCGGTCTGGCCGAACCGTTATCGAATCGGTTGAATCAGTGACCAACTCAGCTGGTTCGATAATGGATCGACCGCTAAACTAGATAATTGAACTAGTCAATCCAGGCAGAGGTATGGCTCGGTCAACCATGTCGGTTCCAAGTCAGATCGGCCTAGTATTAAAACATAGTGTATGATAAGTATATCGGAATGCTTCCTATCGTACAAGATGCACTAGACAACACTAACACGGACTGAGCTTCCACGTACCCTCGAGTATATTGGAAGACCCTCTCTAAGTTGCAAACCTACTGTAGATAACCGAGTCAGCCGCCTTATTGTTAGTGATACATTGAACACAGCGATCGAGGAGATTGCTTGCACGTACATAACGGTATATTGCAATTCATAGCAGCCTAGTAACCTTTTATACCTAATATCCCATTTTTACTTGTTTATTTTCATTGACACCAATTGTATTTAACTATCATACATTGTTAAAATTCTTAATTAAAATTCACTTAGACCTAGGGTTGAATCTGATGGCAACAGTTCCATAATTTACCAAGCAAGGAACCCCTCTTAACGGGGATCCTAGTCATTTTCCTTACTTTGGAAATGTTGGTCCTCCTCATTTTCCTTACATTGTCTCTTCTCGGATTAACGATAGGTTTACCAGTATGGTTGTTTTCAACCTCGTTGGCTTCAAATACCCAAGTTACTTCACGTCAACCGAATACTTCTCTTCAACCTCAATTGGATACTTCTCCTCAACCTCAATCAGATCTTTTACCTCATGTTGATCCTTTACCTTCTTCACCCATCATGTCCTCTTCCCTGTCTTCTTCTTCGCCAGGTGAAAGTGTTAATGCTAGTAATCAAGAGGCTAAGAAGAAGAAGAAAAGGAAGAAGAAGAGGAAGCGAGATAAGAAAGGAGTAAATCAACCAACCATGGTTGTGACGGTTGATTATGTGGAAGAAACCTCCAACGTGCATCGTAAGCCCAATACCCTTGTAAGCTTTGTAAGGGTGACCACTTCATTATCAATTGTCGTGGTATTCCTAAGGTCTTGGAAGTATGGTCTGAAAATTCTTATCAACTTACTATTTATCCATCAACCAGTGATTATAAAGATCCTAGGAAAAAGGCTAAAGTTAGGTTTCCTTGTAGGTTATGCAAAGGGAGTCATCAAACTCACCTTTGCCCTCATATGGATGAAGCCTCTAAATTGTTGGAAAACCTTACTGTCTCTCAGTAGCAACTTCCAGTTCCAACTAGTTACCATAAGCTTTCTCCCCACCTATTGTCAGTTGACGAAGTGATTGACCCATTTCAAGTTCGGTCAATCCCACTCCTCCCTTGGAGAGAGAAACCCATATCACTCAAGTTGATGAACCATTGGCTGATGAAAAAGTCGACTCAATTCCATCTTCAGTTGATACCACTCTCCCCTTAGAGAGTCAAATTAATACCTCTCATGTTCTTTTTGTTACTTGAAATTCCACCGCACAAGGGGGTATTTCACCCATTTCCGCGGAACCCCCTCCAGGTACTAAGGTCACTTCCTTTGATTGGAATAGACTGACAGAACCTCGTGTCCCTTCTTGCATCCCTTTCCAAATCATTGTGAAAGGTTGTGATAAGAACATGTATCACACTATTGTAGATGAAGGTGCTTATCTTAGCATTTTATCCACCAACCAGTGATTATAAATATCCTAGGAAAAAGGCTAAAGTTAGGTTTCCTTGTAGGTTATGGAAAGAGAGTCATCAAACTCACCTTCGCCGTCATATAGATGAAGCCTCTAAATCAGTGTTACTTGGGAGCGGGAGCGGGAGCGAAAACGGGTGCGGGAGCGAATTTTCAAAAGCTCCCGGTTTGGGAGCGAATCCCGGAGTGATTTTTATATAATATATATATTTTTTATATTTTGATACATATATGTCAACAAAAACATGTAGAATGATGAATTAGATATAAAAAATAACCGAAGAAAAAGAAAAAACAAAAAAAAAACAAAAAAAAAAACAAACAAACAAACAAAACAAAGATTGATCATTGAACCATATAACATCAATCATCTAGAAATTATAATCTTCATCAACCACGTCCACAAGTTAGTAACATACAACACATATTGGGTCTCGTGAATCATGATTCATCAATCTTAAAGTTTTAACTTCAAGCTTTCAAAATTGAAAATTCAATATATAACATTTATCATCATTGATCACCAAAGTTGTACTTGTAAGCTAAGTTTAAACTTTAACCATTACAAAAAATAATATCTAACATGAAATGAAATGTTATAAAATGAATTATGAAATGAAATGAAACAACTTTCACGAAGCATCATATTCATAATTCATAATCATTACCAATGAGTTATAATTGCCAACTTCAAACTTAAATTGCCATAGTCATATATTGTTTACAAAAAATATCATTATGATATGAAAGAGTCAAGACTCGACAATTATGAAAACTAACAGAAACTAGAAAGACAAGTAAACTGTAAATCTATTATCTACTACTTCATGTGGCCCTTGCCACGAGAAGCGTCTAATGTATGAGCAGGTTGTGGTGGTCTTCTAGGAGTCTCCTCCCGCACAGACCGATGACCAGAACCAGAGGGCACATGCCCTCCCTCCACGTGAGGGTGTAGATGGAGGCAACGACAGCAAAGGAACAAGACTAAGAACTCGAGCACTGCAACTGGATGGTGGAGGTGGCATGGTTGTTGCTTCATCTTCCTCTCTCATAAGATCCACTTCCAGTTCTTCAAGATGTATAGTGCCATCCTCCAAATTATCATCCTCTGGGTGGTTGTCCCAAAATTTATATGTTGGATCTTCATAAGCCCGATCACAGTAATGACTCAACAACCTCAAATTGTAGTGCACATAAACCAAGCTTTATGCCCGGTTTTCATTGAGTCTATTTCTTTTCACATTATATATGAAGTTGTAGGTGCACCAACACCTCTCTGCAGAAGAAGTATTTACAACCTGTGAGAGAACTTTTTTTTGCCAATTTTGGCAAAAGTCCATGGCCGCCATATGATTCCCACCATGTGAGAGCATCAAATCTGTCTCTATCTTCCATTGCATGAAAGGTACCAAACAAACCAGTGCCACTGAAGTATCTACCTAATTGAAGATGCACACTAGCACATTCCTCCCTGTCAAGTATCAACTTTTCTAATGCTTGCAAATATCCTGTAGATACCTCTTCATCTATATGGGGTTTGACCCTAACCCCACCCCCTGGTGCAGGTTGGCCCAACCAAGATGTAGAGTAGTATTTTGGCATAAGGATATACGCCAAGCAATTTAGTGGAACATTAAGTTTATCCCACCGTGTACACACACAATCGTGTATCAGTTTATAAAAGTTGGGATCATTGTTATGAACAATATCTTTTATTTGCCCCAAGATGGTATCCATCTGCTCATACACCTCGCCAATCACTGGTTTATCTGTATCTGCAAACCGAATCATGTGATAAATGGGCTTGGTGAAATCCAATATTTGCCTCACACGTGCCCAAAACATACCATCAAGAGTGGCCTCCTCCCCCTGTTGTAAGAGACCTACTCTAGGGTCAGCTAGCGGATCTACTTTCTTCTGAAATTAAATGCGTTTAGAGGCGATAACTTACTTACTTACACGACTTTTAAACAAATACAATTTTATCATTCCATTCTAATCAGCGTAAACTAAGGTGAATATTTCATTCTGATAAAATTTACAAGAGTAGTCTATGGAGGAATACCTGTACCGGTGGCTGATGGAGATACCTTTGTCCTGCTGCTCTTGCTGAACGCTCCTCTCCAGCCAACTAGGAAATAATCCCTAGCCCAGGAAACCTCCACAGGTTCCCTAGCCCTCCGAGCCCAAGTCCAACCAGATGTAGTGTGCGTGTCCAATGAAAGATCCAAACCAAGATAACAATACTTCTCTCCTCTCAACAACCCAAGAAACCTCCACAGGTTCCTAAGGTCTCCAAAAACACAACAAGCCCAAACAATCACAACCAACCCCCACAATCATAAGCAAGACCCCCAACCTCCCCTTTCTTCCTTCCCCCTTCCCTTTTTATACCCTCCTTCCCTTCTCCATCTCAACCACCTCTCATTAATGTCATTAACTTCTCATCCATCCTTACAATTGACTTCTCTTCTCCCAAGTAAGCTAGGAGTACATTTGGAAATGTGACATGAATATAAAATTGAGAATTTAATGGGAAAGGATCATGTCTTCTCCCAAGTAAATCTGAAAAGTACATTTGGGAATGTGAGGTGAATATATATATATATATTGATAGTTAAATGGAGAGGACTATGTCTTCTCCCAAGTAAATGTGAGGGTACATTGGGGAATGTGAGATGTAATTACATGGAGAGGACCATGTCTTCTCCTTAGTAAATGTGAGGGTACATTGGGTAATGTGAAATGAATACATATATTTTGAAATAATGGAAGGAGACCATATCCTACCTAACATTCAATTTGAGAAGGTAAGTGGGGAATTTGAATAATGGAAATCATGAATTTTATATTAGACCAATATTTCTCAATATTTTTAGATAATGTAAATATTAACAAAATTTGTAGGATAAGATTTAAGTAGGGCATTACACCTGTTCAAAACCTCACATGTCAGCTGCATTTGTAGCCCTTTCCTTTAATACCTGCCAGTGTGGACTTGATACCATGCTAGCCAATGACTCTCTTACCTTCAAAAGGCGCCTAAAGGTGAGGTAATAGTTACCAAATCTAGTCCTCGCAATCTTCAACAACTCCAATCTTGAGTGACTATGGAGAAGGCCATGGGTATTGCTATGATTTGTAATAAATTTTATCATTTGTTTGCCTCTCTTGTACAAATCACCAATCCATTTGTATTGTTCGTTTTTGTTCTTAACAATATCATGCATCAAAAGCCCCGGATGCGGGTGGTTGTTAGCGCTATAGGGCCCATGGCTTGTCAACAGGGCAGGTGTCCGCCCGGACAAGCCACGTACACCCAAAGGACACGCCTTAAACTCGCAGGCATGCAGCATTCAAGGAGGGTCGTTAATACTGGTTGCAGAGCCGTCCCTTCGACATTCATTGCCAGCATTGAAACGCTAACCATGGCTCTTCAAAGCCGAAAGCTCGCGGACATTCCTCTGCATTTTTCGCCTGCACCGGTTCTGATCTGGAAGGAAGGGGCGGAAGCTCATTACTTCGGCTCTCTGTCTGGCTGTGAGAGCGATTGTAACGGTTCAGGTGCCACAGACCTGGGCAATTGGAAAGCTGGGCAGTTCAGTTGTGAGCCTGGTCGTTTGGAGGTTCTGCATACCTTCAATCCGCAGTCTTGTTGGGGAATTGGGAGTCTGGTGCAGGGGAACAATTTGTGTATACACACCCGCCATCCGCTCTCCTTCAGAATGCAACGTGAACGGCTTCGGGGTACCAGTCGGCGGGGCAGTTTCAGGGGAAGAGCCCCTTCCCCCTCCTCCTCCATAGAAGATTCCTCTGAGCACAGAAGACCGAGAGGAAGGCCTCCGGGCAGAGGAAGAATTGTGGAACCGCCGAAAAGAATGGACTGCGGGCATACAGAACATCCGATGGTAAGATATCGCCTTCCCTGCGCTCTGGCCAATTCGACCTTCTTCGTCACTGTTTCAGTTGAGCATTGCCGTAATCCGTGGGGTGATGATGATGTTCCCCATGCTGACCTTCCGCGGATTCCTGGGGATGTCCCGACTGTGGACATGGAATTTCCGGCCATTGATATGCTGAGGCCTGTTCATGACCCTGGAGCTGGTCCAAGCGAGCCTGTGCAGCGCCATGGTGCTGGTCCAAGCGAGCCTGTACAGCGCAATGTTGGTAAGGGCAAAGCAATTCTCCAGCCTCCCTGCTGCAAGATGGAGGACGAGCCACAGACCACGGATGAAGACTAGTGCGCGCTCCAGGTTCCTCTGCATGATTTTTCTCGCTGTCAGCTCTCCTTGCGACCACATATATGTCTGCAATCAGTCTTTTTGTACTTCAGTTCATCTCTATGATGGTGTCGGTTATCTGTTACTTCTGTTATGGTGTCTATGTGTCCATCGTGTCTATGGTGTCTATGTGTTGATTAAGTGTCTATGTTGTCTCAGTCCATGTGTCGGCTACGTAAGCGTCACTCTGGTTCCAGCTTTTGTATCCCTGTTATGAACTTTCTCGTGTTTACAGTTGGTCCCAGGACCAGTTTTACAGGGTCGCGGCCCTGGTGTAATACTGATAATGTAATTTGGCTCTCGATGTAATATATTTTAGCTCAGTCTTATTTAGAAAAAAAAAATATCATGCATCAAAAGGTTCATTGTGTGAACCAAACACCCAAACCAAAATATGTTGGGGTATTTATCCTTAATAATTGCTCCCGCTACCTTACAATTAGGAGCATTATCAGTGATAACTTGGATGACACTGTATGGCCCAATACGCTCAATTGTTTCAAGTAATGGTTCCGCAATGTTGATGTCGGTCTTGAACTTGTCTGAGTAATCATATGCTGAAAGAAAGATGGCACCACTAACAGACACAGCAAGACCATTTATCAATGGCTTGCCTTGTACATTTGTCCATCCATCAGATACAATGGACACCCCATGGTCAGTCCAAGAACTTATCATTCTATTCAAAGAATGTGATATTTTTGCTTTTTCATGATCAAGTCCAATGGTTCTTGCCTTGTCATACCCAAGGCTCTTGTATTCTTTAGGGGCATCATTTATGGCAGAAACCATTTCGTGCCAATAAGGTGAGCGAAGAACATTGAATGGTATCCCACATGCATAGAGAAACCTGTAAACTTTTGAATCCACATCATTCCTACACCCTTCTTCAAGGAAATCTGATATGCTTCTATGCCTTAAACCTGGTGACCCTGTGCCTCCATATCCACTGCCTTAGGAGGATGCTAAAGGAGTTCTTTGTGCATGTGATTGTGAGCTTGGTTCAAAGAAACCCTTTGATTTTTTAGATTTGTATTGGGCTTCCTCCTCTTCCCTTATGTATTTGGCTCTATCCGCTGCTAACACACCTAAACAAGTTTTGATTCCTATTTGTTTATCTACATCCCATGTCCTTTTCCCGCAGAGGTGCTTTCTAGCATGGGTGTATGAACCTGTGTAATTATTGTTGCAATGGGGGCAATGAAATTTAGTGGTTCCGCCCCCTTTCCCTGCTTCAGGCCTATTAACATATTTCCACAATGGAGTTTTGTCTTGTTTAGTTTTTTGAGTTGACTCATGTTCACTCTCCTCCAGCGCCTCCTCACCGGGGTTTTCATCAAATCCACTATGACCCCCTTCTTCATTCCCTTCTTCATTTTCAACCCTCCTTTTTCTACTCTCCAACACCATAATAACCAAACAAGGAACCAAGAAGAAGAAAATGCCAAGAAAAATAACCATGATGTTTGAAATTTGAAGTTTTGAATCTGCAAAATTTTAAAAAATGGAATGGGAATGGGAAATAGAGAAAAAAATTATTTATTTATTTAGGAATGAACATTAAAAAAAAATCGCTAGACACTCTATTCAATATTGTAGAGCCTACCTCTTTGGCATCCAATCTCCCCTTGCAAGCTCTTCAATCTCCCCTTGCTCCTTGCTTTCTCTTGCTCTCTCACTCTCTTGCTCCTTGCTCCTTGCTCTCTCTTGCTCTCTCCTTGCTCCTCACTCTCTTGCTCTCACTCTCACTCTCACTCACTCTCACTCTCTCTCTCTCACTACAATGATGAAATGAATGAGGGAGGGTCTATTTAACCCTCCCTCCCTCCCTCACTTTATTTCCACAAAAATCTTTTCTTTTTTTTTTCCGCCGAAAACTTTTTTCTGCGTGTTTCTCAGGGCGTCGCTCCCGTCGCTCCGAGAGCGATCGCTCCCCGACCGCTCCCGAGTTATAAAAATTGCTCCCGGAGCAACGTCGCACTCCCCGACCACTACCAAGCTATAAAAATCGCTACCAGAGCGACAGGAGCAACACTCCCTATATCGAATTGAAAAAAAAAAATCGAGGAGCGTAAATTTTTTTAAGGGAGCGCGCTCTCGACCCACTCCCGAGTCGCTCCCGCCTAGAGCGCGGATTGGGAGCGGGATCGAGAGAGGGGGGGGGGGCGCTCCCCCGCAACACTGCTCTAAATTGTTGGAAAACCTTAATGTTTCTCAGTAGCAACTTCCAACTAGTTACCGTAAGCTTTCTCCTAACCGACTGTCAGTTGACGAAGTGATTGACCCATTTCAAGTTCGGTCAATCCCACTCTTCCCTTGGAAAGTGAAACCCATATCACTCAGGTTGATGAACCCTTGGTTGATGAAAAAGTCAACTCGATTATATCTTCGGTTGATACCAGTCTCCCCTTTGCGAGTGAAATTAATACCGCTCATGTTCTTCTTGTTACTTCAAATTCCACCGCACAGGGGAGCCATTTCACCCATTTTCGCAGAACCGCCTCCAAGTACTGAGGTCACTTCCTTTTATTGGAATAGACTGACAGAACCTCGTCTCCCTTCTTGCACCCCTTTCCAAATCATTGTGAAAGGTTGTGATAAGAACATGTATCACACTATTGTAGATGAAGGTGTTTATGTTAGCATTTTATCCTCAACTACTTGGCAAGCTTTGTGTTCCCCTCAGCTTGTGTCTATTACTCAAAATCTATTAGCTTTTAACAAAAGAGCTAGTGAACCTTTAGAGGTCCTTCCTCAATCGCCTATTGCTCCTTGGATTTCAATTTGCTTCTTGGGCGAGACTATGTCTATGCAATGAAAGCTATCATGTCCACACTCTTTCATGTGATGTCTTTCCCTCATAATGGAAACAATGTGACCATTGGCCAACTTTCATTTGGTGGTCTTCATGTAACTACCAACCATCCAACCTCCCTGAATGTTCCTTATACGCAAGTGGTATCCACCCCACCACATGTTAATTATGTGGCAACTTGTCCCATGCCTTCACTTACCGATGAAAATGATCCTTTGGCTATATGCTCAACTTCTTTTGACTTAAATCCGGTAAGTGGCATGATGAACCCTTCAATGGGGACATTGGAGCTCGATCTTACCCCTATCGAGTCCCTTGACATGTATTCCTTCCAAATAATTGTGCTTCCATTTGATCAAGACCCATTGGAACCCATGGTCGAGGTGTGTCCCTTGGCATGGAATCCATGACAAGGTTCCATGAGCAAAGTTCCTTTTCTTGTGTCAA
Organism: Pinus tabuliformis; assembly: GCA_031772625.1. Classification (NCBI taxonomy): domain Eukaryota; kingdom Viridiplantae; phylum Streptophyta; class Pinopsida; order Pinales; family Pinaceae; genus Pinus; species Pinus tabuliformis. Next base: position 340,356,183 of record CM062807.1, on the reverse strand, counting down.
GCTTGTTAAAAAATGAAACAAGGCCTGAGCATAGTTATTTTCGTTTCAAGCTCGCATAAAAATGAAACCAACCTATCAAACATGTGAGCATAGTTCTTTTTCTTGTATCAAGCTCATTAAAAAATGAAACAAAGTGATATGAGCAGAGTTCCTTTTCTTGTGTCAAGCTCGTTAAAAAATGAAACAAGGTTCCATGAGCAGAGTTCTTTTACTGTGTCAAGCTCGTTAAAAAATGAAACAAATCCTCTCCCGTTGATTTGACTCTTTACTATGATTTCGATTTCGATCTCATACATGTTAGCTTCATTTCATCCGCCCATAATCCTCTTCCTTCCTTCCTGGTGAGCATATTTATATTATAGTAACCAACGGTCTATTTGGGGTCCATGAGAAGAGTTGTCAAGCGAAACGAAGTTAGGGGGGCCATGCCTCTACCCTTATGCTGGGGGCAATAAACCAGTTCCAAGCATAGTTTCCACACGGTTCAAGCTTGTGTAAAAATGAAACCTATCTCAAGCAAAGTTTTCCCATGTTTCAAGCTTGTGTAAAAAATGAAACCACTCTCAAGCATAGTTTTCCCATGTTTCGAGCTCGTGTAAAAATGAAACCACTCTCAAGCATAGTTTTCCTCTGTTTCAAACTTGTGTAAAAATGAAATCACTCTTAATTTATCCTTGTGATTGCCACTTTTTATCAACGTATTTCAGCCAAATGAGCCTTAGTTTTTTCATTCCATCATCACCATCTACTTGGCCAATCATTCGCTTTCGCTTGGTGTTTTTCCCTTTCTTGAGGAATTGTTGTGATGAGTGGTCTTAATAGGCAACCTCTTGATGATTACGTGTTTTGAGCAGTTCCATCATGACCGGAACTAGTTGCTACCCTTTATATCACTCATTCCTCAAGGAGGAGTTTCTCTTTAAACTCTTTTCAGACTCCCAAAACATGAAAACATTGTCGAGTACACTTGTTTCTTTCAAACTCGTAAAAGTAAATGAAAGGACGTCTACCAAGTATAAATTTACCCCTTTTACGGACCAAGTAGACAAAAAGGTATACTTTAGTCAATCATGGTTAAAAGAGTTCTCTCCTGCATTATTTTACCCTTTTCCAGGATTGAGAGACTAAATTTACAAAAAATGACATTTTGGAGTTTACTTAAGTTTTTCTCCCGACTCCATAAATATGAAAAACGCCAAACTTCACTTTATCTGGGCTCATTAAAACTTAACATTGAAAGAATTGCATGAGTTTTCCTTTTGCCTCTTTTCAAACTCTTAAAATATGAAAAGGAGTCGAGTTACCCCTATATTGGACTCGTAAAACTAAACAATATACGACTCGTCAACCATGATGAGACCGAACCACTCCTTCCCAGGGTATTGGTGAATGCCATTGGGCACCCTTCTTGCATCAAAATTGGGCCAAGACCTTTACACGAGGCATCACATTCGAGTACAAAATTCTTAGTAAAATCTGGCACTATTAACACTAAGAGTAGTGTGCATGGCATCCTTTAAAGTTGAGAAGGCTTGCATGACTAATTTGCTCCATACAAAGGCATTCTTTTTTAGCAATGATGTTAGGAGAGCAACATTTTTTCCATAATTCTTTGACAAACTTCTTGTTGCAGTCAATAAGTTCTAAGAACCCACATATGCTCTTACCTTATTGGGAGGCCACTCTTGCATAGTGATAAGTTTTTTGGGATCTACTTGTATGCCATCCTTACTAAAAATGTGCCCCAAGTATTCAACCTCTAAAGCCCCAAAAGAACATTTGGAGCATTTCAAGAATAATTGGTGGTCTAACAAGAGTTGCAAGTCTCTATCAACATGCTCTATGTGAGAATCCCAAGTTTTGTTGTAGATAAAGATAACATCAAAGAATAACCATACAAAATTGTTTAGAAAGAGTCAAAAAAAAATTCTCATGAGGCTCTAGAAGGTGGATGGAGCATTACCAAGGCTGAAGGGCATCAGTAAATCCAATATGACCCTTGTGTATGAAGGTTGTCTTCAAAATGTCTACCTCTTTCATTTGTATTTGGTGGTAGCCAAAAATCAGGTTAAGTCTAGTGAAAAACTTGTCTCCATGAAGTTCATCCAAGAGATCATTAATAACTGGGATGGGGACTTTATTTTTGATAGTTAATTTATTGAGAATCTGAAAATAAATACATGTGTCAATTACCTTCTTTCTTTGATAACATGACCACCAATCATAAGTAGGGACTCGTATTGGAACATATTAATCCAACCTCCAACAATTCCTGAACGGACTTTTCAATTTCATTATTTTGTGCAAATGGGTGCATATAAAGGATGCACATTCAAGAATTAATGGAATACCATGGTAATGAAGGTGGTAACAACTAAAGGTGTTTCAAATACTTCTTAATGTTTGGAGAGAGCCAACTACAAATCAAGGTGAATCTCTTGTAGCGGGTGTCCACTAATTGTATGGAATTAAACTATGCAATAACTTCACCATGCGGTGACAAGTGATAATTTCAAGGGAACCAAGCGTATTAAGCCCTTTAAAGGTATGTTTATGCCCTTCCTTAGTGAAATCCATGGTGACAAGTATCAATCACTCAAATCCATGGTGATAAGTATCAAAGTGCACAGCCATTCTACCCAAAGAACTACATCACAACCACCCATGTCAATAGCAATCATGTGGGCTACGAGATGGTACTCACCCATTTGGAGTTTCACATTTTCACATCAACCACCACATTTCATCGTATTATTGTTGGTAATCATAATTTGAAAATTAGGTATAGGATGAACACAACATGTTGAAAATTGGACAGCGTTAGGACAAATTTCCCCAAAAGGGAAACCCTAAGCCCCAATAGCACATATGCCCCAACAGAAATCCCCACAAAAGAACTCGAATTGGTCCAAGAAAAAAAAATTATTATTATGTGGGCAAGAAATTATTTAACTTCCTCGAACATATATTTAATTACTTTGAATAGATATTTAAATTAAGGCTTTCCCTTCAATTTCTAAAGTCCACTCCCCCAAGTGATGTGATCTTTTCAACTATAGAAGCATCTATATATTGTCTCTCCTATTCTCTGTATGACTCATGGATTTCTATGGATCGAAGATGTCTCTGTAGAAGCGCATTATTTCTAAGGTTGGCTAATTTTATGGTTTGCATTATATCTTAGAAAGCTCACAATATAGCTCATAGCCTGGTTTTCGATCTCTGAAGTTCGCTATATATATACATATCCATTCGTGGAAGCTCGTATCTAATTCTTTAAGGATTGCTTTGTTTATTGATGTGCGCATTACAGTTCTATGGTCTGCTCTATCTCTATGGCTCACTTAACTCTGAGGCTTGTGGTTATGAACGGTTCATTGATATTCATCTCTGTGACACGGCAAACAATTTTCTGTGGCATGGTTTCGCTTCTCTCCTATGGTATGGTCACGTCATTCTCTATGCTATGGATGTTATTTTCTGTGGTATAGTTTCTCTACTCTTCGATGGTATGATCATGCTATTCTTTGTGGTACGATCGCACTCTTCTACGGTATTGGCAAGCTATTAATTAGTGGTATGGACGCTACTTTTGTGGTATAGTTTCTCTACTCTTTGATGGTATGATCACGTTATTCTATGTGATATGGATGCACTCTTTTGTGGTATGGTCAAGATGTTATTCCTTTGTCCTCTGTGGTACGGACACATTTGTTTATGGTATAGATCCTTTGCCATGAGCTCATAGTTTTTAAGTCTTGTATAATCGTTATAACAATGTATGACATAACCACAATTTACACGATGACATTTTACAGTAAAGACAACGATCTTGTTATGTAATGATAGTGATCGTGATGACCTTGATGACAATCACCATAAATAACAGAAACCATGTTTGGATTACAATGACCTTGAAGATGAATGTGTTTGTATGTCTGACAATAGTGTTCTCTATAGGAGTCTATCAGTGTAATAGACTCGAGAATTCTATCTTTCTGATCCTAGAAGACCGATCTCCAATCCGAAGCAAAAGACAATCTTTGTAATGTGACACTGATACAACATGACAATGCTCTAATACATGACTACAGGGACCTTGCTCTGATGATAGAAGACGACAATGTTCACATGATTGGTTCAATGACCTTGTTCATATAGCATTTTCTATGATACTTATGTCAAAGACCTTCTATTAGTGACCATTGACTCAGGGACCTTGCTCTTATGATCTTGCTCTTGTGATAAATGACAGTAGGGATATAGAAATTTTATATGGCTTGACATAAACGATGATAATTGCCAGTGACGACTCTTGACATGGGTAACAAATGTGGTAATGTCTCTATGACAGATATAATATGACTGTGATATGGAAACAACTTTATCTGATTATTGGATTTCAGTTCACAAACGAAGTTGTGAACTAACTTGGGGTGGCCTAGGAGGCCTGACGTGATTAATGTATCTCATTATGGACGTACTTTGTATCTCAGCTGAACATTTGATGAATATCTAATAGAAGAAGAATTTGGTTGGGTTTTCCCACTTGTGGGGTTTTGCCCTAGTCTCTGACCTAAACACTGGTGTCTCTATTGTGTACATTTTTCTTATGTTGCTCCTTTACGTTCCACTGCAAATGTTGATGTTATTGTTCTTTCTACATAATTGCTCATTACATTCAGATGTTATGGGATGCATGTGATACAAATGATGGAAATAAATGCAATTATCTAAAGCAAAGAACAATTTAGCCCTAAGAAAATTAACATGGAATCAAAGTTGGGTTGAAGAAAAGTCATTGAGATCACCCTCGTGAAGACACCTATGGATCAAGTAGAGTGAACGAGTTGAAGATGACAGAGACCTAAAAGAATGCTAGGGTTTGGAGGAAACTCTAGGGGAGTCTTTTTTTATAGAAGCTAGGGTTTGGAGAAACCCTAGGAGTGGTCTTGATTTGGCCAGGGACTTATGATTTAGAATTTCTTCATATGGTCAAAGAAAAGTTATTTGGGACACATTCAGAGAAACCCTAGGAATAGGCCTGAGATATGGCAAAAGCTTGGGTTTTACAACTTTGAAACCCTAGTATGAGAAGACATACAAGAACTTGTGATTGACTTTAGAGAAACCCTATTTGGATTTGTCTCATATCCAATAGATGATATGCTACAGATTCAAAGGTCATGGATGGTTGGAGTTGGTTGCTGATGAAAAAGATAAAGGTTACATGTGATGCTCAAGAGGATGCATTTCTTCTAAAGACAACATTGACATATGATCGATGAAAAGTGGTGCCTCCTAGCTAAGGGGGAGACAAGATCAAGAGGGAGTTGTAAAGCCTCCTACAGTCTGCATTAAAGGTATGTACTTTCAAGGCTTTTCTTCCTACATGAGTATTCTATTTGTTTCACTAAGTTCTTTGATGAGGATGTGATCCATCTTGAGGATCATCAAGATGCAGCGTAGTGCAGGAAGAGCAAGCTCCTAGAGGGGCCAGTGCAAAAAACTTTGGAGGCAATTGGGGCACGATAATACAAGAGCCACTCTTACATCTAGAAAATAAATACAATCCTGCCTCATCACCAAGTACACTTTCACTATGATTATTTAGTTGACTATTATTGCTCTTGCTCTTGTTCTAGGGTCACAAGTACATCTAAAGAATGTGAGGATCGAGCCCTCTATATCAAAGATTGAGGATGATGTAGAATCATCCCATAGCTTATGAAATAAATCTCAAGACCTCATAGGAAGGATTATAGTCTCGCTGGTTGATTGAAGAAGCCTCTTATTCAAAGGGAGTAGATTGAGGGCAGCAATATGATATGATGCTAATAGCATGAAAGGACTATTCTTGATATCTGAGATGTAGCAGTGTTTGATGCTTCCGCAATATACTATGATAAGAAATATGCTCTCAAAGAAAGAAAGCTATCCTAGAACCTGTTGCCTGATGCCTTAGATATATGTGAAGTGAGCTTCCCTTACGATGTACTTGCAAAACTTTGAGATGCATAAGTAAAGGACTCATGATTGCAGATTGAAGAAAACCACATCTAGATTCTAGCAAGTTCCCTGGGCTTGGTAGGCTAGAATGATGAACATTTGATGTGACCTATGATCTCTCTTATTGAAGGTATGTACTTGATATTTGGTTTTATAAACTAACAAATTATTTCTGATAAGATTAAGATTATTTCAACATTTAGTACCACAGGGAGTTAACCCCTGATGATCCACTCCTGAGCTTAGAAGTATAAAAGAGAGATGACAAGGACTTCCTTGTTAAGGGAAGCATGCTATCAAAGATGGTTTACACAGAAGTAGCTGAGAAAGCCTCCTCTTCAAATACAGTTTTGATGAAATCCCATGATGAGCCGACAGCTACATGGATTCTTGATTTGTAGTATGTTCTTTGAGCCATATAGAGCCTGAATATGTATATTGGAATGTCGCAAAGCGAGTATTTAGTCAATGTAATCATTCATGAACTGAGACACTTTATCGGATACTTGAAACTTTACGGATTCACTGATTCTGAGAACGTTGTTGACTGGAAGAGCACATCTGAGTGCTACCTTTGGTCTGCCTTGGTTTCCAAGATGATTTCCTGGCATACAAATTTATTACTTTGAGAGATGGTGTGCATGATTGACTATGAATTACTATGATTAAGTAAGACTATGATATACTCTGACATATTGTGGGATCCAACATGCAGAGAATCATGTGTTCCATGATAGGTTCGAGCACATTGTGATCACATATTGCTATATATGGGATACGGTGCAGAGAGGAGCTATGAGAGACTCCATCATATTTTGATTGATGAACAAACAAACAATTGGATTCTTGAGTTGCAGCATGTAAGCTTGTGGTTGACCCGATATTCTCTAGGTGTCATGCACTATGGCCAAGACTAATAGTCGTAAGCCTAGTGAAGGCACTGATGAGAGGAAGGGGTCCCGGGTTGATCGAGAACACTAAGCTATGCTCTTCCCCCCTATCTAAGCTCCCAGGGGAAGGAATTGGGCCATAGAGGTTCTAGGGTTGAGAAAACTCTGCACGATAGGATAGTTGTGATCCTTACCTCGCAATAAATAGTATCCTGCCTATTGTCTAACAATAAGATAGTTGTGATCCTTACCTCACGGTAAGTAGTGTCTTGCCTATTGTCATCATTTGGACTTGACAAAGTATACCCTAGTTAGCATCCTACCCACAAGCTGGGCTTGTTGGGATTACCACCCATCTAACCAATGGGTGAAGAGACTTGGGATAGTTGCGATCCTTACCTCCTGGTAAGTGGTATCCTGCCTAAGTGAGAGGATGTAGGTGTTCTACCACTGACTCTTGAGGGTCAAGTTGGGAAGATCAACAGGAAATAAGATAGTTGTGATCCTTACCTCACAGTAAGTAGTATTCTGCTTATTGTCCTTGGATATAGGGTGGTAGTTGGAGCTCCCCTATGATGATTCTTCTTCTTTAGACATCATTGTTCAGTTGATGATCAAAGGAGTCAAGTTGAGACAAGATGTGATGAATCATGAGCTAGATATCTTATTGATGTAGCTGAGAGGAAGGTCATGGGACTTGACATGGAGACTAGAAGGGTTTGGAGGATTGATCTCCCCTACTTTTGATTGTGCATTATTATTTTATGAGACAAGACGAGATGTAAAGATGATGCAGTTGCTTGCGTTTCTATATTGAGATCATCTAAAATGACCCTTATGATGTAAATGGAAATTCCTCCCTAACTAAGAGGGAGTGTTGAAAATTGGGCAACATCAAGATGAATTTCCCCAAAAGGGAAACCCTAAGCCCCAATAGAAGCCCACTTGCCCCAACAAAAATCCCCTCAAAAGAACTCTAATTGGTCAAAGAAACAAAAAAGATTATTATTATGTGGGCAAGAAATTATTAAAGTTCCTAGAACATATATTTAATTATTTTGAACAGAAATTTAAATTAAAGTTTTCCCTCCAATTTCTAAAGTCCACTCAAGTGACTTGATCTTTCAACTATAGAAGCATCTATATATTGTCTCTCCTATTCTCTGTATGACTCATGGATTTATATGGATCGAAGATGCCTCTGTAGAAGCGCATTATTTCTAAGGCTGGCTAATATTATGGTTTGCATTATATCTTAGAAAGCTTGCACTATAACTCAAAGCCTAGCTTTGGATCTCAAAAGTTCGCTATATATATATATATATATATATATATATATATATATATATATATCCATTCGTGGAAGCTCATATCTAATTCTTAAGGATCGCTTTGTTTCCTAAAGTGCGCATTACAGTTCTATGGTCTTCTCTATCTCTATGGCTAGATTAACTCTAAGACTCACAGTTATGAATGGCTCGTTGTTATTCATCTCAAGAGGATGTGGCACTAGCCAGGGACAAACCCCAATGTGGGGAAACCCTTTATCAAATCTTCTTTTAGTCTTCAATAGTTCAGCAGAGAGAGATAGTACAATTTACAAATCTGATAATTTATAACAACAGCGAAAGAACCCTAACCAGAAAAGTCAAAGCTGGTCAACAGGGCAGATTTGACCCTCAGCAAATCGGTCAACTTCAATCAACTTCGGCCTCCAAACAGCAAGATAAAAAAGCCCTCAAAACAATCAAATTCAGCCCAGTCAAAGCTTGGTCAAACAACCCTCCTGCGGTCAGCCCTAGCTACAGTCAACGTTGGTCAACAGTCAACGTTTAGCCTCGATTGTTGTGCTCAAAAATGTTGCCTACGCAAACAGAAATAGCCCTCACAAAAACGCAGTCAAAGCAGGCCAATGCATGCTAGTCAACGCTTGGTCAAACTGTCTAGAAATTCAGTCTCCTAAAATTTCGGCCTCCTAAAATTTCGCTCTCCTGAAATTTCAACCTCTTGAAATGTCGCTCTCCTGAAATTTCGACCTCTTGAGATTTCGCTCTCCTGAAATTTCAAACTTGTGGAGAGAGAGAGGCCTAGAAATCCGTACCCAATCAACGAGGAGAGAGAGAGAGAGAAGTATGAAGATGAGTGTGTCCAAATGAGGCCAAGTCATCTTCTATTTATATGCAACGTTGAGGATGAATAGATGTGACTGTTAGGCTTCTGAGCCTACATAAGTTTGTTGGTCGACCTTGACAATTTCACCATAATCAAAATAAGTTCATAACTTCATTTCTACATGTCAGAATCGGATGATCTTTAGATCAATCCTACACCTCTCGGGGAGAGGAATCCAAGAAAAATATTAGTTGTCATAAATAAGATGACCCATGTGGAGTTTGGCCCTAGTTGCCAATTTTAACACTCCCTCTCAACTAGGGAGAACTCCATCTACTAATTCATCTGCCAATCTGTATTATCTCTAACATCAATGCATTGTTATGCACTGCTCTACTCCTCTGAACTATGAAGAAGAAGAAGTGATCGAGAATGTATCATACCACTCTCTACTAACCCGAAGTTAGTCCCAATCAAAGGAGAGTGTGTCATACCACTCTTATTGACTCGAAGTCAGTTCCAATCAAGAGTGTCTCATACCACTCTTACTGACCCGAAGTCAATTCCAATTAATCCCAGATCAATATCGATCATCCTAGCATAGGGAGTACGGTAGTAAATGATGCGTCCATCGATAGTACTATGTTCCTTATCCTCATTTCCCTACTCATTGGCCAGATGAGAGGTACTTCCCATGAGTCCCAAACTGAATGGGTAGGATGTCTAAGCAGGAGAAGGATGAACCGCTCATCCTGCCTACATGTCACCAAGGGGTATCGCAGGGGAAGGCTGAACCACCCACCTTGTACACAACAAACCACTAGGGGAAGGTTGAACCACTCACCCTATGGTTGCTCATCGCTCCAAGAAGTACCCTAAGCCCCCCGCAACTCCCGAAGCTCAATGTCCATCTCATATAGGACCCTCATAAGAGGGTCACTCCCCGACTCCAAGTCGTTCTCGGAAGGCCAAGAACTTGACCTTCCCCAGGGGCTTTGTTAAAATATCGGCAACCTGCTCATCAGTGCCAATGTGATGGAGCCTTAGTGCTCCTCGTTGTACCATATCCCAGATAAAGTGGTACCTGATATCTATATGCTTGGAGCAATCATGAAACATGAGATTCTTTGATAATCAGATACCACTTTGGTTGTCGCAGAGGATCACGGTGGTATCCAGCACATGTCCAAACAGCTCACTGAAGAGCTTCCTCAACCAAACAGCTTCACAGGAGGCCATAATAGCAGTTATGTATTCGGCCTCGGCGATCCTCAAGGCAACCGATTTTTGCTTCCTGCTCATCCAGGATATTGAAGCAGAACCTAAAGAAAAACAACATCCAAAAGTGCTCTTGCGATCCACCACACTGCCAACCCAATCAGCATCAGAATAACCATGCAGCCTCACATCTCCAGCAGTGTATCTCAGTCCATGAGTGATTGTGCCCCGAAGATATCTCAAAAGATTCTTGGCACCAATCCAATGTATATGATGAGGCTCAACCATATATTGGCTCAATGTGTTAACTGCAAAACATATGTCCGGACGGGAGTTCACCAAGAACATCAGTGCTCTTATGAGTTGACGATACTCAAAAGCATTTCCCAATTCAGGTCCAACAGCACTACCACATAACTTCTTAAAGTTAAGTTCCATCAGAGTAGTCACAGGCTTGCAGTCCACCATTCCAAATCTTTCCAATATCTTCAAAACATATTTTCCTTAAGAGAGGAAAATTTCACATGGCGTTTGCCAGACCTCTAACCCTAGGAAATAGTGCATCGGTCCTAGGTCCTTCATCTCAAATTCAGAAGCCAACTCCCTCTTACATTTATGAATGAGAGGGTCTGCATTTCCATCATCTCCATGCTTGATTTTGTAGAGCCACTTAGAGGTGACAACCGATTTGTCCTAGGGTCTAGGGGCAACATCCCAGACATCATTCTTTGTAATTGACGCGTATTCTTCATTCATAGCATCCCTCCATACTTGATGCTTCACAGCTTCTTCGAATGATGAAGGCTCATTTTGAATGATAGTGCTAATGGCGGTCAAATATCCTTAATACCTATTCGGCTTCTTGTTTTCATGGAAAGTCCCCCTTGGTGCAATGTGTCTTTCAACATCTTCGAGAGTCTCCCTAAGCCATGAGGTTCTCCTTTTGGAGGAGGAGGGCTCATGAGGAGGAGGACCAATATGATCCATAGGTTTATCAACATCAGGCATCGTTTCGTCTTCTTTTGCACCCTGATTTCCGGTGTCAGCTTCTTTGTCCTTCATTAGGATAGGAAGGTTGTTGATCTCCCTGAGGGCCATATCTTTGTCGAAGGTGACATCATGACTTATCTCAACTTCCTTTTGACCGGCCATATAGATTCTATATCCCTTAGAATTTTCACTATAGCCCACAAAGATTCCTTTCTTCCCAAATGCACCCAATTTGCTTCTTTTCTCTTTCAGCGCATGAAAATATACGGGACATCCAAAAATTCTAAAACGAGAGACATCGGGTTTCTTACCGGTGAACATTTCTTCGGGAATCTTGGAGTCCAATCCTTGATGAGGGCATCAGTTTTGAACATACATGGCGGTATTTGCTACTTCAGCCCATAGGAACTTTGGAAGGCATTGATCATGATTCATGAAGCATGGCACGAACTGCTTCTACAATAGAGCAATTCTTCCTTCCAGCCATACCATTCTACTCAAGAGTGTATGGCATTGTAGTCTCCCTCTTAATGCCAGCTTCTCTGTAATAATCTTGGAATCCATTGGATTCGTACTCGGCCCATTATCAGTCCTCAATATCTTGATTTTCTTCTCGTATTGGTTTTCGAGCAAGGCTTTGAAGTGTCGAAACCAGGTGAACACTTCATCCTTCTTCTTCAAGAAGTAGATCCAAGTCTTGAGAGAATAATCATCCCTAAAGGTGAGATAATATAAGTATCCTCCCAAAGAGTTTACAGGCATCATACCAGATATGTCGGAGTGGATCAATTGCAATATATCTGTGGTCTTGCTATTACTTGTGGGGAATGGTCCCCTTGTAAGTTTTCCTTCGGCACATCCCGAACATACACCTTCATGCTCTACTTTGAACTCGGGCATACCTGTCACCATCTGTCTCACATTGGGTAGGGCCTTATAATGAAGATGGGAAAACCTTCGGTGCCATAGTTCAGATTGTAGAGATGTGTCGCAAGACATGGCTCCCAATGGACTTCCTCCAACTTGATACAAAGTGTCAACCCTAAACCCAAGAGTAAAAGCATCTTACAAATTTCTTTTCCAAACTCATACCTTTCCATCGATGAACGCCACCATAGATTCTTTGTCCTCCATGACTGAAATGGACACCAAGTTCTTCTTGAGATCAGGTACATATAGTACTTCTTGCAAATGAATAGGGTTACCTTGATTCAATTGAAGGGTAACATTCCCTACTCCCTTCACGGGACAGGTGGCATCGTCTCCAAGGATGATCTCCAAGTTTGTCTCTTTTTTAATCAGATTAGAGAGGGCTTCCTTGTATCCGGTGAAGTGCCTTGAGGCACCACTATCAATCAGTGAATTTCCCAAAGTGTCCAGAAGAGAGGCAATGGAGAGGGCCGATATAAGACTCTTTTTGCTTATTGTTAAAAACATTTGATTCTTCATACGAGTTCCTTGATTTCTTGGAGGGTCGACCATTTCCTTGATGTCCCGCATTCCTTTTTCCTTTGCCATTGGACCTGTCATCCCTTTGATTGTTGTTTGTTAAGTTTAGGTATGTTCTATACTTAGAGAAATTTAACTCAATTTTCATAGTTAGCTCAATATCTTTTCCAGATTAGCAATCACATTAGCGTTAAAGTAAACTGCAGTTAGAACATAAACATAAATCGCAAAAGACAAGCCAAGACAAGAGGACACAAGATGTGGCGCTAGCCAGGGACAAACCCTAATGTGGGGAAACCCTTAATCAATTCTTCTTATATGTTCTTCAATAGTTCAGCAGAGAGAGGCAGAAGTCAACACTTTGACTTATCTAGATAAGAGCATAGAGCATCTCTAAGAAGATGATACATGAGATCAGTTGAAGACATGCTGCTTCAACTGATTCTCCAAGGTTACTCATTCACCTATCATCGTGTTGCATCTCGTCATCATGTTGCATCCATCATCTCAATGCTAGACCTCACGATTGTTGCACCTTATGCTGCATTGTTGTGCCATTGTTGGACCATGTTGTCATATAGCATGTCTCATGTGCTTGCAGCACCACACTTGCCACTGCTATCCATCCTGTCCATGATAGCCATGTTGTCCATGCTTCACCATGCTTTCTGTTGTCCATGCGTCTTTGTTGCCATGTCACAGCTATCCTATTTACTTTGTTGCACTTGTTGCCATGTCACAGCTGTCCTATTTACTTTGCTGCACTTGCTGCCATGTCACAGTTGTCCTATTTATTAGCATTGTTGTACTAGTTGCCTTGTTGTCCCATGCATTTATCTATTAGTCCACAGACAACCCTCAATTCTGCTACATGCTACTGCTGATTTCTGCCTAGGGTTATGTGCATGTACTAGTCCGACTAGGGCACACCAACAAGCCTAACACATAGGGAGAATACCCCTGTTTGTCTCGTTGTCCTTAGAGATGATTGTGGCCTAGTTAGGAGGTCCTTTCTAGGCCTCTTGGCCACTAGCTCCCAACAGCTGTTGTAACAGTCCCTCACTGTGAGGCCTTATAAACAGAGATATACACCCCAAAATTATGTATAAAACAATCATGAAACTCACCTCTAGTCTGTGGCCTGATTTGCAAGGTAAGACTGCTCCAACATGTCACCTCAAGCCATCCTTCTTGTCTCCTGCAATGGCTAAGAGTTGCGGCTCCTCTTCTCTAAAATCCGCACCCAAAACAGGCCACAAACTCGGACCTGCCTCAGCCTTCCTTGCTCCAAACTCGCACTATATTTCAGAGTTTGTGTGTACCTTAGGATTGTGTTAGGGCATCCTGTGTTAGAGTTGCTTTAGGTCTGCGTTAGGGCAGTCGTCTATCTGCGTCTAGGGCTGCCTTCCATCTACGTCTAAGGCAGCGTCTTTTCCTCCAATGTCTAGGGCTTCCACTCCTAGATTTCTCTTCCACTAAAAACCCAAGACAAGTGGAGAGAAATCAAGATAGAAGTGTGTGTGTGAAATGACTCTCAAGTCATCTCCTTTTATACTAAAACGTTGAGCACATGTGGGGTTTATTTGGTTGCTAGCCGACCTTGTCGAATTGTCTTATAACACAAATAAATTCATAACTCCATGAATACTTATTGGAATCAGATGATCTTTAGATCAATCCTACACCTCTCGATGAGGGACCCAAGAAAAATATCATCTGCCATAAATAAGATGACCCACATGGAGTTTAAGTTGCCAATTTTAACACTCCCTTCTCAACTAGTGATAACTCCATCCGTCCGACTGTACTATCTCTGCCATTAGCCCTGCACTACTCTGCTGAGCTCTGCTCTGTTCTGTTGAACCATGAAGAAGAAGAATTGATCGAGAATGTCTCATACCATTCTCTACTGACCCGAAGTCAGTTTTATTGATCCCAGATCAATATCACATGAGAGTGTCTCAAACCACTCATATTGATCCCAAATCAACGGAGGTCATCCTAGCATAGGGAGTACAGTAGATACAACGATGTGTCCATCAATAGTACTACTATGGTCCCTAACCTCATTTCCCTGCTAAGTGCTCATTGGCCAGATGAGAGGTACTTCCCATGAGTCCCAGACTGCATGGGTCGGATGCCTCGACAGGAGAACCAATCATCATGTCCCTAAGTCGCCTCGGGTATCACAGGGGAAGGCTGAGCCATTCACCCTATACACAGCAAACCATTAGGGGAGGGTGAGTCGCCCTATGGTCATTGGTTGCTCCAATAAGTACCCCAAGCCCCCCGGAGCTCCCAGAGCTCAATGCATGCAACATGCAGGACCCTCATAAGAGGGTCTCTCAGTGACTCCAAGTCATTCAGGAAAGTCACAAATTTGACCTTTCCCCGGGGCTTTGACAAAATGTCTGCGACCTGTACATCAGTCTCAATTAATGTTCCACCAAGGTTCCGGGACAAGGGGGCGAGGGAGCGAGGGGGCGCGAGAGCGGCCTATGCAAAAGCTCCCTACCATTTTTTAGGAAACGTGGGGGAGCGTCAGGGTCTTAAAAATTTATAAATATAAAATATAATTTATTAATTGAGTCCACTATGACAATTTGGTTTGAATTCAAAAGCTACAAAGAATGATCATTGATATGAATATCATTTGACATTATTCAAATTTATAATATCATATAAAATAATAAATTTAAAATTCTAATTCAGCTTGGTCAAATTCTAATTTAGATTTTGGTCAGACAGAGGGAGAGCTTCAGCTTGATAAGGTAGCCACTGAATTCTGTGAAAAGGTAAATGAACAGATGAGGAACACTGCATTGGCAATAGAAGGGGCAACTACAATGGGTTGTCCAGCTGTATTGGATCCAACAGCTAGAAAGTTTGTTATATTATATATAATATAGACAGTACACCATATGTTGAAAGAAGAGTTTTAGTTCCAGGAGAGATGGGAAGATCACATGAAAGAGTTTCTGACAGTTTACTATCAAATGACATTGACTGCAGGATGACCATCTACAAACCAACTTGGGTGACCAACGATGGCATGGATAATTTGTCTACCTTATTAGAGCAATGCCATGCAGTTCAAACTTCAAACTAGCAGTGTATTTCAGGGGTGAAAATAATTTTCAGACCTGAGAATTCAAGCTGAGCAACTGTGCTCTGTATAAATTTTGTAACTGTATAAATTCGTATATAGTGACAGTTCCTGAGATTTCTTGCTGCCCATAGTATTTTGTCATGCTTGCAGTAAACGCATGTTAGTCTATAGTCCACCCAATTATTTCCCACATGACATAGGTGTTGCTTCCATAGTTTGTATGTCAAATGTCATGCAAATTAAAAACACAAACTGAATGTCTCATATTCTTTGCCTGTCACTCCAGTTATCTACCCACTGTAATCCAGCCATCACTTGAGAAAAAAAGGAGAAGTTTTAAAAGGGAAAATTCATGTACGTGCTATATGGTCCAACAAATTTCTATGATACTGACCCTCTAAAATAACGCTCTTTGAAACCAAAAGACAGCACAAGACGTTATCCCCATACAGAACATGAGTAGCTTTGTACCACTTTAGGTCTATTAAATCATAAACTATAAGCAAGGCCATTTTTTTGGGAGTGTGGGGAAACGTTCCCTCAGGGAAGGGAAACGTTTCCCTGGCACGTCCCCCTGAGTTTCCTCCATTTTGGGAGCGTGGGGAAACGTCCCCTACTCGTCCCCAAGTCCCCGGAGCACGGTGGAGCGAGGAAACTAGACCCCTAAGGGGGGGGTGAGTCCCCGTGGAACACTGGTCTCAATGCAACAGAGCCTCCTTGCACATCGACGTACCATATCCCAGATAAGGTAGTATTTGATGTCTATCTGTTGGAGCAATCATAGAATACGGGATTCCTCAACAATCGAACCCCCCCCTGGTTGAAATAGAGGATCACGGTGGTATCTGTCATGTGTACAAACAGCTTGCGGAAGAGCTTCCACAACCAGGCAGCTTCACACAAGATCATACTCGTAGCTATGTATTCGGTTTCAGCGGTTCTTTATAACAACCGACTTTTTCTTCATGCTCATCCATGATATCAAAGTAGAATCCAAAGAGCACCAGCACTCAGAAGTGCTCTTGCGATCCTCCACACTACTTGCTGAGTCAGCGTTCAAATAATCATGCAGCTTCACATTTCCGGCAGTGTATCCCAACCTGATTCTTCATACCTGGGGTTCCTTACTTTCTCTGAAGAGTCGGCCATTTCCTTGATGACCTGCATTGCCTGTCATTCCTCTGATCATTAAAGATGTCCCTGGAATGATTGTTATCATCATCAAGTGATGTGTCGTTGCCATTTGGACACTCCTTCGCATAATGGCCGAACTTATTGCAACCAAGGCATCTGCCTTCCCTTCCACCCTTAGATCCGGACTTCCCATTGAAGTGATTTTTAGGTAGGCTATCAGAAACTTCGCTGCGCCATTCTGATAATGTTCTCTGCATCGACTTCACCCTCGGTGAATTTGAAGAGGCATGAGGAATCCATTGATCCTTTTGTTCTTTCCCAACTGTCTTCGGTGATTGCTCTTTCACTCTTGCTTGGGCTTTGTCTTCACCTCAGCTCTGATACCATGTTAAGTTTAGGTATGTTCTATGCTTAGAGCAATTTATTTCAATTTTCATAGTTAGCTCAATATCTTTCCTAGATTAGCAATCACGTCAACTTTAAAGTAAACTGCAGTTAGAACATAAACATAAATCGCAGAAGACAAGACGACACAAGATGTGGTGCTAGCCAGGGAAAAACCCCAATGTGGGGAAACCCTTGATCAATTCTTCTTATATGTTCTTTAATAGTTCGACAGAGAGAGACAGAAGTCAACACTTTGACTTATCTAGATAAGAGCATAGATCATCTCTAAGAAGATGATACATGAGATCAATTGAAGACATGTTGCTTCAACTGATTCTCCAAGGTGACTCCTTCACCTATCATCGTGTTGCATCTCGTCATCATGCTACATCCATCATCTCAATGCCGGACCTCATGACTGCTGCACCTTATCCTACACTGTTGTCCCATGTGCCATTGTTGGACCATGTTGTCATACAGCATGTCTCATGTGCTTGCAGCACCATACTTGCCACTATTATCCATGTTGTCCATGCTTCACCATACTTGTTGTTGTCCATGCTTGCTGCTGTCCATGTGTCTTTGTTGCCATGTCACAACTGTCCTATTCACTTTTCTGCCATGTCACAGCTGTCCTATTTACTTTGTTGCATTTGCTACCATGTCTGAATTGTCCTATTTATTAGCACTATTGTACTAGTTGCCTTGTTGTCCCATGCATCTATCTATCCGTCCACAAACAGCCCTCAATTCTGCAGCATGCTATTGCTGATTTCTACCAAGGGTTATGTGCATGTACTAGTCCGATTAGGGCACACCAACAAGCCTAACACATAGGGAGAATACCCCTGTTTGCCTCGTTGTCCTTAGAGATGACTGCGGCCTAGTTAGGAGGTCCTTTCTAGGCCTCTTGGCCACCTAAACTTCATCTCCCAACAGCGGCTGTAATAGTCCCTCACTGCGGCCTTATAAACAGAGATATACGCCCCAAAATTATGCATAAAACAATCATGAAACTCACCTCTAGTCTGCGGCCTGATTTGCACGGTAAGACTGCTCCAATGTGTCACCTCAAGCCATCCTTCTTGCCTCCTGCAATGGCTAAGAGCTGCAGCTCTTCTTCTCTAAAATCCGCACCCAAAACAGTCCACAAACTCGAACCTGCCTCAGCCTTCCTTGCTCCAAACTCGCACTATATTTCAGAGCTTGTCTGTACCTTATGATTGTGTTAGGGCATCTTGGGTTAGGGATGCTTTAGGTCTGCGTTAGGGTTGTCTTCCCTCTACGTCTAAGGTTGCCTTCCATCTGCATCTAGGGTTGCCTTTTTTCCTCCAATGTCTAAGGTTTCCACTCCTAGATTTCTCTTCCACTAAAAACCCAAGACAAGTGGAGAGAAATCAAGATAGAAGTATGTGCTTGAAATGACTCTCAAGTCATCTCCTTTGATACTAATACGATGCGCACATGTGGGGTTTATTTGGTTGTTGGCCGACCTTGTCAAATTGTCTTATCACACAAATAAATTCATAACTCCATGAATACTTATCGGAATTGGATGATCTTTAGATCAATCATACACCTCTCGATGAGAGGGATCCAAGAAAAATATCAACTACCATAAATAAGATGACCCACATGGAGTTTGGCCCTAGTTGCCAATTTTAACATTGTTGTTGAAGTTGCCCCCGGAATGATTGTGATCATCATCAAGCTATGTGTCCCTTCTATTTGGACACTCCCTTGCATAGCAGCCAAACTTATTGCAAAAAATGTACATGCCCTTCCTTCCTCCCTTAGATCCAGGGTTTCCATGGAAATGATCTTTAGACCCTGCATTATTTCTCCTTTTGGCATGAGCGGAAAATGCAGTGGGGTTGCTTCTATTAGAAGGCATTTCTTGCTCCACCATTCTTGTTTCTTCTTGAATGCATCTCGACATCAATTCTTCAAACCCTGGAATTCAATCATTGTTGAGGACAGTGGTTCTAAATACCACTCAGGTGGGAGTCCTCCAAGGGTGGTGAGAGTAAGTTCCCTGTCAGGAATGACTTTTCCAATCAAAGTAAATCATTCTTGATCTCATTAATCCTCAAGAATTAGGATTGAATATCCTCATCCTTTCCCTTCTTAATATCCTCAACTTATTCTTGAGAAATAGAATTTGATTAGCATTACTAACCTTGAACATGCCGACCAACCTGTCGTCGGTCTCCTTGGAGGTCTTCAATTCGGAGATGTGGACCACCAGATGCTTGTCAATGGAATCCCTAATAATCTTCTTTGCTTTGACATCAGCCCTATTGTACTTGGTCTTCGCAGCAACCGGTGCATTTGAAGGAGGTTCGGGGATTTTACCCTGCACATAGTCCATTACTTCTTTGTCTTCCAAGGTCAAATCAAGAGACATCTTCCATCCATGATAGTCAGATTTATCATGGAGCTTGTCTTTAGTCGAGAAGTAGGATGAGGAACCCATTGATCCTTTTGTCCTTGTCCAATGTCTTTGGTGATTGCTCTCTCACTCTTGCTTGGCCCTTGACTTCACCTCAGCTTTGATACCATGTTAATTTTAGGCAACAATGGTATGCTCTATGCTTTAGAGCAATTTTACTTCAATTTCTTTATTAGCCCAGTGTCAATATTCAGATCACATCAACATGACAGTAAAATGCAGATAGAACATAAATATAAATAGTAGAAGACAAGCCAAGACAAGAGGACACAAGATGTGGCACCAGCGAAGGACAAACCCCAATGTGGGGAAACCCTTGATCAAATCTTCTTTTAGTCTTCAATAGTTCAACAGAGAGAGAGTACAATTTACAAATCTGATAATTTATAACAACAGTGAAAGGGCCCTAACTAGAAAAGTCAACGCTAGTCAACAGGGCAGATTTTACCCTCAACAAATGAACTTCAGTCAACTTTCGCCTCCAAACAACAAGATAAAACATCCCTCAAAACAATCAAATTCAACCCAATTAAAGTCTGGTCAAACATCCCTCCTGCGGTCAGCCCTAGCTGCACTCAATAGTCAACGTTTAGCCTTGATTTCTGTGCCCAGAAATGCGGCCTGCCCAAACAGAGATAGCCCTCACAAAAATGCAATCAAACGATGTCAACAGTGAACACATGTTAGTCAACGCTTGGTCAAATTGTCCAGAAATTCGGTCTCTTGAAATTTTGGCCTCCTGAAATTTCGCTCTCCTAAAATTTCGGATGTGTGGATAGAGAAAGGCCCAGAAATCCGTACCCAATCAATGAGGAGAGAGAGAGAGTGAGAGAAGTGTTAAGATGTGTCCAAATGAGGCTAAACTCACCTTCTATTTATATGCAACGTTGAGGATGAATAGACGTAACAATCGGACTTCTGAACCTACATAAGTTTGCTGGCCGACCTTGACAATTTGACCATAATCAAAATAAATTCATAACTTCATTTGTACATGTCAGAATCAGATGATCTTTAGATCAATCCTACACCTCTCGAAGAGAGGAATCCAAGAAAAATATCAGCTGTCATAAATAAGGTGACCCATCTGGAGTTTGGCCCTAGTTGCCAATTTTAACAGGTATGGTCACGTTATTCTCTATGGTATGGTCGCACTCTCCTATGGTATTGCCAAGCTATTCACCAGCAGTATGGACGTTATTTTTTGTGGTATAGTTTCCTTACTCTTTGATGGATGATTACACTATTCTTTGTGGTATGGTCACACTCTTCTATGGTATTTTCAAGTTATTCATCAGTGGTATCGACGTTATATTTTGTGGTATAGTTTCTCTACTCTTCGATGGTATGATCACGCAATTCTCTGTGGTATGGATGCACTCTTTTGCGGTATGGTCAAGATGTTATTCCTCTATCCTCTATGGTATGGACACATTTGTTTATGGTATAGATCCTCTGCAATGAGCTTGCAATTTTTAAGTCTTGTATAACCGTTATAATAACGTATGACATAACAATAGTTTACACGATGACATTTTACAGTAAGGACAGTGATCTGCTTATGCAATGATAGTAACGACCTTGATGACAATCACCATAAATAACAGAAACCTTGTTTGGATTACAATGACCTTGACGATGAATGTGTTCGTACGTCTAACAATAGTGTTCTCTACAGAAGGAGTCTATCACTGTAATAGGCTCGAGTATTCTATCTCTATGATCCTAGAAGACCAGTCTCAAAACTGAAGCAAAAGACAAACTCTGTAATGTGAGAATGATACAACATGACAATGCTCTAATACATGACTATAGGGACCTTGCTCTGATCATAGAGGATAACAGTGTTCGCATGGTTGGTTCAATAACCTTGTTTGTATAGCATTTTCTATGATACTTATGTCAAAGACCTTCTATCAGTGACCATTGATTCAGGGACCTTGCTCTTATGATCTCACTCTTGTGATAAATGACAACAAGGATATAGATATTTTATATGGCTTGACAAGGACAATGATAATTGACAGTGATGACTCTTGACATGGGTGACAGATGTGATAATGCCTCTATGACAGATATAATATCGTATATGATTGTGATATGGCAGCAGCTTTCTCTGATTACTGGATGTCGGTTAACAAACGAAGTTGTGAACTGACTCGGGGTGGCCCTAGGAAGCCTTACATGAATAATGTATCTCATTATGGATGTACTTTGTATCTCAACGAAACATTTGGTGAATATCTAATAAAATGAAAATTTGGTGGGTTTTCCCTCTTGTGGGGTTTTGCCCTGGTCTTTGTCCTAAACACTGGTGTCTCTGTTGTGTATGCTTTTCTTCTATTGTTCATTTATGTCCCGCTACAAATGTTGATGTTATTGTTCTTTCTACATAATTGCTAATGATGTTAAGATGTTATGGGGTGTACCGTGTATGTGATATAAATGATGAAAAAAAAATTAAAATGCAATTATCTAGAGCAAAGAACAATCTAGCCCTTAGAAAATGGACATAACAATGGGTTTATGTGGCCACCATCCTATGAATAAAATTATGGGAGTTTCCATTGTCAATTAATACAATCACTTTGCTATGCTTGATATAACCTGTCAACTTCAACGTTTGGAGTGGCAAGAAAATAGTTAAGCCATGGAGAGAGCAGCATCAGCCAAATAGGGCTCAAGAATGTCTTTAACGGATTTGTCTTCTGAGTATTCTTGTGGGAATACATCGATTTGAAATAATTTTTGTTCTTTAAATTTGTGCCCTTTGAAATATTGCTCATCACAATTATAGGAAAGGCAGGGGCATTAGCAATTTTCCATCTCTTTCGGAGATAACTTGTGGATTCTTATGGGTTGTGAGTTGGGGGAGTTGGGTGTAATCACCAAAAGCGGACTAGGGTGATTAGTGAAAAAAGTTCACTTGGTTTGGGCATTGATCACCCTCTCAATTTCTTTAACGTTATCACAAGCTTCCAGCCCTGTCATTGGGCACTACATCATGATGTGTGCACTGATTGCTTCCTTGAGACAACTGATGAAACATTCTTTAAAATGAATCAGATAGGCCCCCTATGTGGATTGCCAATTCTCAAAGGTGGCAATATAATTCATAACTATGCTAGCTTGGAGTAAGTTATTAAGCATCCCAAATAGTGAGTGTCACAATCAAAATGAACATAAAGAAGCTGCACAAACTAAGTCCAAGCAATGTAGCCTCCATAAGTTTCCTTATACCATTGCCACCACTACCAACATTTTGAATCCAAATATAAAACCCCTACTTTTAATTTTTCTAGGTCAACAGGAATGCCATGGAGAGCGAAATAGT
The DNA here is from genome assembly GCA_031772625.1 of Pinus tabuliformis. NCBI lineage: Eukaryota > Viridiplantae > Streptophyta > Pinopsida > Pinales > Pinaceae > Pinus > Pinus tabuliformis. Next base: position 340,333,099 of record CM062807.1, on the reverse strand, counting down.
GTTCCCTTTGGGTAACCCATGCCAAAGAATTGGAACCATCAAATTTGTTCATGCCAACCTTTGGAAAAAGGTGACATGAATTGTGATCCTAAAAGTGTGGGCAGAGTTAATCCACAAAGAGTGTATAAGTGGCCTGCACTTCATTGACTTGGTTGGACCAATGTTTCAATCTTGTATATGGATATGCAAGTGGACACTTAACACCAGCAACACGTGGCCTTGTCTGACCATTGTGTCACTCGTACCTTTAGTAAAGACTCAATGCCAAAAACTCTGGCTTCAAGAGGTTGGTTCTGAGTAGGTGAGGCCTGGTTTTGGTTCTCTGTGTTGGCCATGATGCGAGTTTAGACCATGACACCACCAAAGATTCTGTCGAAATGCTATTCTGCACTTACATCACCATGATCATTGGCTTGAGAAGACTCTGTTTAGATATAACATGAATCGCTTTATTATCAAGTCCACACAAAAGAGTTACTTGAGAGGTAGATCCAAGCGATCAGCACAATGAAAGGAATCTTTCGAGATAGGTCTCTCGCAATGTTGTCGGCAGAACCCTTTTATTCTTCTTTTTTCATTTTTACACTAAAAAGAGCATTACTCCTTGCTGAACATTACTGTGCTAATAGAATTTCCAAATTCCTTATAGTTGCAATGATGTAGGAATTTCACTCACCAACTGCAAAGACTAGGGCTTGCAAGGTACTAAGGACAGAGGAGTGTCAAGTGCTCTAGCTTTCTAATATAGTGAAGGGTTTCCAACAATAGTTATCAGCCAAATCTTTCATGAACTAACAAGGATAGATCATACCCTTAGCCGTACTACTCAATACCTTGGTATATCTAAAATTAATCCAGGTAAAAACCCTACCCTACTAGCATCAGGAATCACTGAAGCTGATTTTAGCCTCAGAAGCAAAAGGAAAACCTGCTATATGAAAAGTACTATGGCAGAAAGTTGTGTATATTAAAAAGGTACAACTGACATCATATTTTGATAACTCAATAACAGGTAGCAGTATACATCATAAGAAACAGTTTGTAAAATGGCATTCACTACACTTTGTTTTCCTTTTAAACTTTTCCTTAGAAAGAACTGTATTTACTGTCCTGATTTAGGATGATAATACAGTAGGTTTAGTTTAAGAAGAATTTTAAGGGAAGAAGAGAGCTCTGGACTGCGGTTGCGAGGATGAACCATGGTGGAACCCTAGCTAGGGTTTCGGATCAGGGTCCCCGTTTCATGGCGGTTGGCACCTGGAGCTTCACAGAAACGACAGCTCTGACCGCCTGAACACCGACAGCGGTATCGATTTCCACGGGATACCTTTTGTCTTTCTCTGCCGCGGTCCCCTCCCCGTTTACCTTCTGGCACTGACCTCCGTTCTTCCCGCTGGACGGTTCCCGTCTCGTTCACGGACTCAGGCTCTACACTCCGACAGCTACAATGGGCGAAGAGGATATAGTGGATTATGAAGCGGACCCCATGCCCCATCAGGAAATCTGGGCACACACTAGCAGACCGTGCTTAATACCGAGGAGTGTCGCGCTCAGGGTCGAGACAGGTGCTTCTTCGCGGCACCCGCACTTGCCGCTCAAAGGAAAGGAAAAATCCCCTGAGTATACTCTCGCAGACGCTACCCCGCTGGATTGCCCGCCGTTATCTCCTGCTACCCTTCAGATTTTGGGTTCTTGTTTCCAATCCTCGCCATCTCTGGACGCTCCGCTTCAGCTCCACAACAGACCTGACTTCCCTCCGCCCCCGCCTCCTCCGCCCCCTTCTAGCTCCCACTCCCTCTCAGTCTCCTTTATGCCGCAGACCCAACGGCTCCCCCCCCCACTCCTCCCTTCCCTTTCTCCCGGGTACTTCTACCTCGGCTCCCCGTTCCCCTATTCGGTCAGGCTGTTTCACTACGCCGTTGATACCTGCTCGCTCTGCGGGTTCCGCTCAACACAGCTCCTCGGACCCGTGCCGCAGACTTCTGAAGGAGACCCCCTTTGGCAAGCGCTCTGAGAAGGTAAAGAAAGGCAGATGCCTACGTGCTATTGATGCTGATTTCAGTGTTATCTTTGGGCCTGAAGCTCCGCTGCCAGACGTGATGGACGCCTCTCGCAAAGTCCTGGTGGGTCGGGTTCGTGGGCGCACCTACACGGCCGAACGATTAAAGCTCTGGGTGGAGGAGATTTGGGGTTCACTGCTTAAGGATTTACCAGAAGTCATGGTCCTCACCCGGGGCTGGTTTGCTTTGCACTTCAATCGGCCTGACCTCACCCAGTGGATTCTTTCACAATACTGGCACATTGAGCTAGCTCCTGTCATGCTCAAGCGATGGGATCCCTTATTTGATCCGGAAAGAGAACAATTGGGGGCCGGCCCCATCTGGGTTCGTCTTCCAGGACTGCCATGGCAATTCTGGAGCCCGTATGCATTCAAGAGGATTGGGAACACACTCGGCACATACTTGGAGCACGACCGTTCATATGAGAAGACGGGCAATAGGTCCATGGCTCGTATTCTTGTTCACATGGATATCAAACCGGGCCTAGTGGAGAAGATCACTCTGCACCACGGCCATGTTTCCCGGAAACAGCTACTGGATTATGAGGGCGTCCCCTTCCGCTGTCGTAGATGCCATAAAATTGGTCACCTGTATAAGGATTGCCCATTGGTTACAGGGATGACATCGGAGGATCCCAAAGGCCCTCGACAGCAGTCTACAGGGGACCAAAATGCAGGAGATAACATGCCTACTACTGGTGGTCTGGCACATCAGGAGAATTCAACAAAGAAGCCGGGTGTTAGTGCAAATAAGAGCACTCGAAGAAAGGCATTGTCTTCCACAGAGCCGCCGCGTACCCGATCCAAGACTGCAGAGGCTGCACCAAAATCGGCGGAGGTAGCATCTACTCATTCGAGTATTGCTCCAATCCCTATCTGTAATCCTTTATTTTCTGATGAATTGCAATCTTTTATGCACTCTTCCTTTCGGACTCCCTGCACAGATAATGTCTCCCTCCCCTCCATTCTGTGTACTATTGCCCCGCCTCCGCCCACCTTCTCTACTACCCCCCCCTCCTACAATCCTACCTTGGATTGGCCTGCTTCCCCTCCCTCCCCGGTCGCCTCTGGAGCACATCATTACCACCTGCGGTCCCGGGCTCGCACTAATGTTCTGGGACTGGGTTCATCCCCTGGTCGTCACCGCAAGCAAAAGCGTGGTAGACCATCCCAAATCTCTTCAGCTAAGCTTAATGCGGTCGCGGATGTCGCCATGGGCCGACAGGTTACTATTGAACGGGCACTTAGAGCAAATGAGCCCCTGACCTGTGTTTTCCCATGATCTGGCTCTCCTTCAATTGCAGGGAACTAGCCAACCCCAAAAAGCGCCTGGCTCTGAAGCGGCTCATTCATGAATCTAGATGTGACATTATCCTCCTACAGGAGACCCTCTGCACTGCTGAGATGGCGGTGAAAACTCTTCAAGCTATGCTCCCTGGTTGGGTTCTACATGGGTTGGATGCCTGTGGTAGATCTGGTGGGCTTCTTATCGGCATAAACCCTAGAAAAAGTAGACCTATCTCGGCATGGGGGGGCTGTGGATTTCTTGGAATGGATATTATTCTGGGAGAGCTCGACATCCCGATCAGATTTATTAATATCTATGGGCCAAACCAGAATAGGTTAACTTTCTGGCAACATTTCCTGTCTGGTCACCATATCACACAGAATACTATCATTGGGGGCGATTTCAATTTCTCATTGGGGGCTGGGGAAACCTGGGGTCATCAGGCGCAGTATGATCCTCTTGCGGAGCAGATGAGCATGTTACTTGATGCTCACCACCTTGTGGATATCCCTATGAACAAGAAGCTCCCCACTTGGCACAACCAAAGAACTGGTGAGGCTGCTCTTGGAAGGCGACTTGACAGATATATGATGCATGAAGTATTGATTCAGATGTTCCCCTTATACAGACAGTGGGTCGGAACTGGGGGCCTCTCTGATCACCACCCGATTCTCCTTCAGATAAGTGACAACAACCCTAAGCCGCGCTCTCCCTTCAAATTTTTTGCTGGTTACCTCCAAGACCCGGACTATAACAAGCTGGTCACTGACTTCTGGGCATCTCAACCCCCATTGAGAGAGCAGAGGAAAGCGATGGATTTTTGCGCTCGGCTAAAGAAGCTCAAATCTTTGACTGAGATATGGGCAAGAGCAAAACGGGATAGAGATGATCAGTCCCTGAAGTATATGGAAGAACAGATTGCTAATCTGACTGATGAGAGAGGTGCTGGATTTCAATCCGATGCCACAAAAACTCTATTGTGCCAGTTGATGGAGCAAAGATCGAAGATATTGCAAGATAAAGAGGAACTATGGAGACTCAAAAGCAGGGCCATCTGGCTCAAAGCCGGGGACAATAATACAAAGTATTTTCATAATCTTGCAAACGGCAGAAAGGCATCCAATACCATTTGGAAGCTTCCAAAGGAACCAGATGGATGGGCTACAACACACCAACAACTTGCTAGGTTGGGGGTTGAACACTTCAAGAGACTCTTCACGGCCCCAAACAATGTCAATCTGCCTGATATCATCAGACTTGCCGGAAAGTTCCCTTGCTTTGTTGGGCAGGAAAACAGAGAAGATCTTAGCCTACCAGTCTCATCACAAGAGCTAGAAAGTACTCTCAAATGGTTTAAGAAGGATAAGAGTCCAGGGCCTGATGGATGGCCAGTGGAGTTTTACCTGGCCTTCTACGATCAGATGGGAGAGGACTTATTGGCTGTCGTCGAGGAAAGCAGGATCACAGGGCACATTCATCCTCCTATGAACCGGACCTTCATTGCCTTGATACCTAAATCAGATGACCCCACATCCTTTAATGATTTTCGCCCTATTTCCCTCTGTAATTGCCTTTATAAAATTATCGCCAAAATCATAGCTAATCGCATCAAACCTATCCTATCTTCGCATATCTCGGCTGAACAATTTGCCTTCCTCCGTAACCGGCACATCCAAGAGGCCATTGGCACTGCCCAGGAAGCCCTACACTCCATAAAACTGAAGAATCTTAAAGGTATCTCATTAAAGATTGATCTAGCAAAGGCATTTGATAAAGTAAATTGGCTCTATCTCAAGATGATCCTTACACATCTGGGATTCCCTCACCTACTTATAAACTGGATTATGGGATGTGTCTCCTCGGTCTCCTTTGCTATCCTTATCAATGGTGCAGCCTCGGAAAGATTTAATATTAACAGGGGGATCAGGCAAGGATGCCCCCTCTCCCCACTACTCTTTCTCATTGTCATGGAGGGTTTGAGTAGGCTCATAGCGGAAGCTAAAAGGAATGGTGATATTAGCAGCCTCAAAATCACTGAGCAGTTTTCTCTTACCCACTTATTGTTCGTTGATGACATATTAATTTTCCTTAATGGAAGTGTCTGAGACATTATTGCTTTAAATGATATACTGCTGCTCTTTTGTAAAGCCACGGGCATGGAAATAAACAGGGACAAATCCACCAGATCTTTGATGCGTTGCACACAACAGGAATCTCTGCTGGCTGCTCAGCACTTTCCCTTCTCGGAAAGCCAGCTGATGGATGGTATCAAATACCTTGGTTTCAGATTAAGACCGGATGGATATAAAGCGGCTCACTGGACTTGGCTCATAACTAAAATTGAAAAGAGGATTATTGGCTGGCAACACCGTCTACTGTCAAAAGCGGGCAGACTTCTATTAATCAAATCTGTGCTCGAGGCAACACCTGTCTATTGGATGTCGCTTACTTGGATCCCAAAAGGAATTCTACAAAAAATACAACAAATTTGTAATAGATTTCTGTGGAATGGCAACAAAAAGGGCAAGATATTTGCTTGGACCAGATGGGCTCTTGTCTCCATGCCGAAGAGATGGGGAGGATGGGGGATTAAATCTCTGTCAGCTTTTGCACAGGCTCTAACTGCAAAGCAGGGTTGGTCACTTATCAAGATGGACAGCTTATGGGCGGAAGTTGTTCACCACAAATACATTTGGCCTTCCAGCATTACGGAATGGCTTCGCAGACCTACTTGGAACCACTCTGGCATATCCGCAATATGGAGGGCTACTCTAAAAGCTATGCCCCTAATCCGCGATAACCTGCTATGGAAAATAGGGAATGGTGCACAGGTTCGCATTGGTTTAGATCCATGGCCCGGCTCTGGGAATGCTCATCTACTGCCTGAAGGATTAATCCGACATCTCAACAACAGAGGCATCAAATATTTGGCTCAGATCGGAGACCCTCATCGATCAACTATATTTTCACAAGCTTGGGTTACGGATCGGCATTAGCTTCTGCCAGAGGATTGGTCTGCACTTTGGCAAGGTTACATACGGGCCCTCACCGAAACTCACATCAAGTTACAGGAGGAGGAAGATGAAATAATTTGGGCCCCAGCCAAATCTGGTTCATATGCACCAAAGCTCGGTTACTTGAAGATAATCGAAGCAAAGAAACCGGACATTCTTAAAAGCTGGTGGCGGGATGTCTGGCAGCTACAAGCACAGCCCCGTACCAGACTTCATATGTGGAACATCATAGCTGATAAGCTCCCAACAGGTGCCACTCTTAAGAAGCGGGCTTTCTCTGGACCATCTTGGTGCGTCCTCTGCAAAAATGAGGAGGAATCGACGGCCCATCTTTTCCTTCACTGCGAAGTTACAAAGAATATATGGGCTCAAGTCACGCAGGTGCTCAATATTAATACTGTCTGGCAGGGTGTTGATATACTCTCTGCCTGGGATCAATGGTGGATTGCGGTGTCCTCCGAAAAGGCCGGAATCCTTCCGCTGGTGGTTTCCTGGTACATTTGGAACAGCCGAAATGCCATTATTTTTGAGGACTATAAAGTCAACTGGCATCTTCTTCCGCCATCTATCTGCGCGGCCTACACTGAAATCCCTTTTGAGCATAAAACTAATATCCCACGGAACATACAGCCTGAAATCATTAACAAGGAAATGCCCTGGGCTTATTTTGACGGGGCTGCGCCCCTACAAGGATGTGGGGGGGGTATTGTTTTCCATCTAACAGATTCACATTTTTATCACTTGAGAATGGGATTAGGGACTGGCTCTAATAACTTTGTTGAGCTGATCACTTTGAGACATCTCCTCTATTTTGCTCTTACCAAACATTGCAGACAAATTCAAATTTTTGGGGATTCAAAGATTGTTATTGATTGGGCAAACAATATCTCTATTTGTCATGCATATTCTTTGAAACATATCTTGGAAGAAATTGTTTTTCTAAAAACACATTTTGACCAGATCACTGTTTCTCACATCTACAAGGAAAGAAATGCGCTTGCTGACCGGCTCTCGAAAGAAGCGGCGGATCGCCACATAGGAGACTGGCAGATTGAAGAGTACACTCCAGAAGGCATGCACAGTTACTACCACCGCCCATACATCGACGGCCTGCAACAGGGGGATCCCCCCTATACTTAGAAATTTTTTGATCTACATGTTTATATTATTGTATATATCAGCTATGCACTATATCGGCTCTATGTCTATCTTTCACAGCATGAGGATGTTTATGCCTCAGATACCTGTTTTATTTACTGCTACATGAACTCTGTTATTCCGGTACTTTTTGATTTGGATACTGAGCACAGTATCTACCGTTTTTGGACATTACAGGATGTTATTTTGTAAATCCTTTGATCTGTGGATTATACCACATTACAGCATATGCTTCGGCATCAACAACATGTAATCTCTGTTATTATCTTTTTAATAGAAATTACGAACTCTATTTCTTCGGAAAAAAAAGATAATACAGTAACTTTCCTTTTCAAATTGCTAGCAAGGGTATTAAAAAATTCTGATGAAATTTATCTTTCTAATGGTCACCATCACATAGGATATTTTACATGGTAATGGTTTCCAGGTTAATGTACAGTCTGTCTGATGGATTTAAAAAGGTAGGTTTGCTGAATAAATGAAGCTGATGAGATGGTGAACTTATTTCAGATGTTTCAAAATGTCAATGGCATACAATTTCTAACAACATTGCAATTTGAGGCCATACTACACATCATTTTAAAACTCAGAGCTGGTGTATGCCAATGCTGACCATACCTCTAAAGCAAACTGATGATGGGACACATCAATCTTGTTAAACACAAGAAGAAGAGGCAACTGTGTCTTGTAAAGAATACTGCAAGCATAAAGCATATTGCTCATAAAAGTAGACGGACTTGTTGAGCGAGGAGTATCGATCACATAAGCCACCAAAGTGGGAAAGGTAGAAGCAAAAGCTTCTGTAATTATGGCTCCTGAAGCAGACCAAGTAAATATTTCTATCTGCCCTGGTGTATCTACAAGAACGTTGTCAAGATCATCTGCCCTTTTCTCCACCAATCCTATAACCTAATGTCAAAGAAAATAGAAGACCATTTTCAGTGTCAAAACCATAGCATAGAAAATAAATATAACGTACAGTAAACAAAATGAAAGCTTATCACATAGAAAATCAAATAAGCAATCTTTCATCCATGGTCAGAGTTGTGAACAAAATTTAAATATGAGAGACCTCAAAGAAAACATCCAATGACATATTTTGTAGTTCGCATCAAGATTACTAATTCAACTATACAACTAACACTCTGAAGTCATAAATCTACTAAAAATCATTCATCACATCACATCACAGATCTCATTCACATAAACTTACACATTCTCTGGGTTATGTTAAGAGCTTAAAAATCTACATAGAGATCATCCATCATAATACAAAGTTCATTCATAATAATCACATGTTTATGCTAATACCCAGAAACATGATAATTAAAAAACTCTATTAAAGCGATATGGCATCATTAATTATATGGAACAAACATACTAAGACTCATTTCACTAATAATCAGACATCATGGGTGGCAGGTGTGGTGGGGATCATTCTTGATCCCAAGGGAAACATGGAAAGCTCCTTCAAATGGGAACTAGGTAAAGCTTCAAACAATAAAGCAGAGGCATTAGCTCTTTTTCAAGGGTTGAGGTCATCGATGACAGGCATATCAAGAACTTAATTATCATTGGGGGTTCACCCTAATCATCAAACTAATGCTCAGAGCCTCCCCTCCAAGCAATGGCATTCTAATAAGAATAATGAAGTGAATCAAAAAAGAAGTTGCCTGGTTCGAAAGTGTTAAGTTCTAACACGTTCTCAGAATGCTCAACCATCAAACCAATAACAAGGCCACCATTCTGGAATGTCGCAAAGCAATATTAAGAAGAGGGGAGGTCTCTTTCCTTATCCCATAAGTTTTATATCAATCATCATTATTATGAGAACTTGCATGTCAAACATTTGGCATGATATCGCACTTGGGGTGGTCAATTATCTAAGTCGATGACCAAAGCACATTCATTCTACAGTCCCCCCCCCCCACACACAGGCTAAATGTGGGAACAATCTCATCAAGTGCTCCAGGTCTTTATCATTGCTGCAGATTGTTGGGGTAATTTGGGTAAACTTGACTCGGTCAGAGTAAATTTACCATTGGCAGTTTTTGGGCTTTGGGTTTTTGATAACCCATGGTCTTGCCCATGGTATTCTAATGTAATGTAACCTATTTAAAGGCATGAAGACTCCATTGTACTTTGCCTTTGAGCCAAGAATGGTAGATCTATGATTTAACTGGTTTTCCCATAAGGATTTCCAGGGTAAAAAATTATGGTGTCCATGTGATGTTGATGTTATGTGTTTTGATTTATTTGTTTATTGGTCTTGCATTATTGTTTTATTTCCTAACACAGGAGGGCTAATGGCTCTTGGATCGATCTATTGCTTGAGGATTTGTGGCATATTGTTGGTCTGTGGTTCATGATTTTGCTTCATAAGGATTCAAATTGGCGGTTTAGCATCGAAATTTCTCCTTTCTGGTTTATCTCTGTGGATCCCAGGAACCATAATTTGTTGGATTTTTGTGTGCTGACCCCAATCCACAACAAATAGGTGCCTTTGACTTGGGCTCTGATTTGTGTGGTTCTTATTGGCTTGGAAACTCAAGTCTACAGGGTGGCCTCAATGGCTTTCATGATTTAACAATTAGTTTGTCTAGGCTGGATTGTGCTACTCTTCACCAGAGGTTCCAATTTATGTCAAATGTTAGCAACTCAACCTTTGTTTTTGTTCCTATTGGAAAATTGTTAAGTGATCACTGATAACATAATTGTTGGCATAAGTGTGGTGAGGAAACCCTACATAGTCAAAAACGACAAATCAAGGAACTTAAAGCTGAGCATGCAACTCTGTGACGTCTAGTTGCTATTCTAGTAGGAATTAATTCCACGACTCATTCAATTTGTAGATTCTCTATTGGGTCTATAGTGGAGGAGGTTAAAAAATAGGAGAGAGTTCAATAGCAGCAAGGGGATGTGGAAATGTTGAAAGCAGATCAAAATTCCATGACGAATGAAGAGAACCAAGAGGAAGCTTGCAGCCAACGTACCTTTATTCAATCATGTCTAATGTTTTGTAAATATTGCTTTATTTTAGGAGCATTTGTTCGAATATATACATGTTTAAAATCCTCTGCAAAGGATTGTTTTGTTATCATGAATTGTCGGTTTCAATTTGTAGACACATCTCAAATATTCTTTTGGCTAGTCCTACTATTATCATGTTGAACAATGCGGCTGCAACAATTTTCTAATACGAATATACCTGTTCTTGTTAAAATAATAATCGCACCTCATAATGAAAGATAACATATATGGGTACAGCATGTACCCTTTGTGATAACATCAAAAATATATGTTTGCTCAAGTGAGACAATTACAAATGAGGCTTAATCCTCTTTATAAAGAGGTGTTATGGTTATATATGATATGGACACTGACCCAATGGGAACCTTGGGGCGGCCTCTAACACCAGGATGGTCCACAAACAACCACTAATAAGTGACTTTCAAGGGGCAATGGAGTCACAAGTCAAGGTTAGCCAAAATATCCCCAACATCACACTTGAGAATGACTTAGAAACACAAATAGATTTGGGAAAGATGCAGTAACAAAAACTTAGACAAATAAACAATACAATAATCCCCCTTGAATTAATTTTTACTTAATACTTTAATTATTTATTAATATTTTTAACTAACTATTACATAAGTAATCACTGGGGTTCTTGATGCTAAGGCATCAATTATCCTTCCTCCTTAGCAACTTTTAGTCATCCAATCAACTCAAAGACTCCATCCTCCCAAGGAGTAAGGCACCGGCCTACCTTGTTGGTGATCAAATTCACTTTTCATCTATAAATTTTCTCTCTTTTTCTCTTGACCTAATTCGACCCCTTTAAGGCCAAGCATCCAAGCTAGGGCTTGGTGTGAATTTCTAGGGAGGAAGTATTTTCGACATTGAAGAGCATAAACTTCAAGAGGATAATATTTGCCACAAAATCTCTCCTTTTGGTGGGTATCCACTTCAATCTCGTTCATAAATTCATTTTCCCTAGTTGTTTGCCCTAAGGTGAACCCTAGTTTGGTGTTGCTACAACTTAGGGGCTTACTTGAGGGTTTCATGTGCCTTTGTCTTATGGAAAATCATTGTTGGAAATCCCTTCTTCTTGCCTTCACCTTTGGCCATCCTAACACTCAACTTGCTAATCAAGCCCTATGTCTTGTGCCTCATAAATTCAACCTCTCTTGGAAAAGAAATTTGCCTCCATTTGGTGATTGGAACCTTGTAATTAAGTTAAGATTTTCCCTTAGAAGCCTATTGGTCATCATATACCTTTGTACTTAGAATATCCATCATAGGTGACCTCATACTGGGACTCCTCCCATTGGTGAAAGTCCATAAAAAGCAGGGGGTTTTCGTTGTGGTGACATTGGGCCACTACCCCATTTTTGTCTCTTGGTCTAGTAATAGCCCTGAAGGGTACCCCTCTCCAAGGCCTGCTAGATTTTGCAGCAACACACACATCGATTTCAATCTTCCAACACCATGCGTGCATTGTTACAAAGGTTTCATGCCAACTTCCAATCTCGCATGCACACCATTTGACATCCTATGCTTGCCCCTAAAACTAAGAATGCCAACAATTGTAGAAAACTCAATTGTCACCGAAGATCACGTGGAAAACCAACCACTTTTGTAGTAATTAACTCTTATTGCATTTGTATAAAATACTTGTACATACATTTTGTTAGCTCATATAGATCCTTAGTCATCTAGAAAATAGGATTTCGTGTTACATTTCTCCTTAGAACTTTGGCATACATGAATTCTCAATCTTTACATCCTATTCATTATATTGTCAAGTATTTTTCCCCATTTTGATGAAAATGGAAGAGCTTTAGCGTTATATCTCTATTTCAAGTGTGAATGTCTGTGTTTGGATGGCATATCTAGATTTCTCCATGTTCGTGATTGGATTTTTACTAATCTAAATTCTCTCGAGATTGTACTTGTTCTACACACCACGCATCCTAGGCTTGTGATGTGTTTCACTAAAGATAGTCACCATGTGCTTGTACCATTATGACTTAAAACATGTGGGTCACTAGAAAGCCAAGGACAGCTATAGAGTGGTGATGACTAATTATAAAAAGTTTGTGATGATGATAACCCCTTTCCGATCATGTAGGTTAACCAAGAGCTTAAGGGTAGCATGTTCTATTGCTTCAGTAGGGTTCAGTTCACATTAACGACATATCAGTATCTCTTGTATTCATTCCATGGGAAAAAGGCATTAACATTATTACATGAGGGCCACACATACAAAGCAATGAATTGTAATTTATCCATGGGGAGGAAATTACATGTATAGGATAAGCATGCGTTAATGTTGCATTTAGTCACCAACTAACTTCCCTTTAAGCATGCCTTGATCGTAGACATTCCCTTTAATTTTTTAACCTCAAAGAGAGTATTTAGCCAGAAGAAGACCCCCTTTCCTGCTCTCTGTGGGGCCTGTCATTTCTTTGGTTTTCGAAAACTTATTATTTCCATGACACAGGTGCACAAAGCAGGTCAATTTTAACTGCCAAGCACATTTTTTGCTTATTTCAGAATGCCTTTTCTAATAAAAAAATTTCTTATAGCTCATGGGGTTAATCAACCAGTTGTTGCCAATGTTGCTGCACATTTGACCCACGGAGCGAGCGCCCAGTTCAAATATCCATGAGTGAGGCATACAAGTCTATGCCCTTGAGTTTACTAGGATGCCATCGACAAATGTGGGAAATCCCTTGGGTTTGCAGTGCAATCATTATGATAGAAGTTAATTTTATTAGAATAACAATCTTAAATTTTTTATGAACACATTAACATTTCATCATTGATTTCTTTGGACCAAAATCTATGGTACGCTGCGTTTATACAGCACCATGCACCTTGGGAAGATTAAAGAGAAAATAAAGATTTACAGAAAAACATACTCCTGTGTACAGACAATAGTCTAGAAAATCCAAGGAAACTAAAGCCGAAATGTTGATAAAACAAGCAACATATACTTTTGATAAATGGAATACTAAAAAGCATTTTACCTCGTCAAATTTGGTAGCGAATAAGTTCAAAGATGTCAAAATCCCCCCGTTGGGACCGAGGCTAAACTCTTTCATTACTTCCTTGTACTTGACAGTGTCTCGAATGTCGATATTAGCAGCAAAAGGCAGAGTCATCACTGCAGGGTCAAGATTCAAAACATATCCTCGTATTCCTGACGTCTTTGTGTGAGCAATAAGTCGATGCAACAGCGTTGTCTTGCCACTTCCTGCCAATACCAGGAGTATCAATTTCAGTATCGCTTAGACCAAAACCTCCTCTAGGCCCAAATGCCATCCCCAAAATATTCCGTGAAAACATCAAGATATAAGAAATTATAATGACAAATATAAAATTTGGACCTCCATAGTATTCAAATACTTGCCTGCCATTCCAACCACAATGACGACAACCGGCTTCCTTTTGATGTTTGGGTTCCGGTACAAATTGGCTGCTAGCGTGGAAGGCGATGCCGGCGAGGACGTGGATGCCTCTGCATCGTTACTCGCTGTAGTAGGCTTCTTCTGGTTCTCTGCTTCTGACACCATTTCGCTCATTCTGTCTTAGGGTTTAAACTTGCCGCGAAACAAAATTTAACAGACGCAAGGGCACTTACTGTTTTCCTGAACCCAAAATGCAGTTAAGGGTTCTGTGTGCTTAAATTAAAGCACCATTAGGAGCAAACACTTGCCCTGCGTATTGTATTGCAGTGTACCCAGAGGACATGGATGTGAAGCCTAAGAAGTTGAGAAAGAGAACCAAAGTAAGCAACAGCAACTGAGATTTTGTGTAAAGACAAGCCTCGAGAGCAACTTCCTGGAAGCGATGGTAGTTGACAGCGAATTCGTTAGTTTCTTGGAGTACTTCGCCTAGCGCACACTTTAGAATCTCTTCGCCCCGGCTTAATGCAGCAAGCAATAAGGTAAATCTGAAATTTTATATATAGAAATAAATAAATAGAATTAATTTTTTTTCAGAATACATCTGATCCTATAAATAAATAAAATTTATTTATTTTATAAATAAAATAAATAAATAAAATTATTTTATAAATAAATAAAATTATATACATATATTGATCGATATTTCCTTTTGGGGGCGATGGACATTTGGCACTTATGCGGCATTTGCGGACATTTAAAATAAAAATAAAAAATTGCACTATGAGAGTGAAAATTACACTTTATTAGTCAAAACAATGGTTATATTTGGCATTTATGCGGTTTTTTTGGACATTTAAAATAAAAATTAAAAATTTGCCCCATGAGAGTGAAAATTGTACTCCACTGGTCAAAACAATGGTCACATTTGGCACTTATGTGGCCTCCGTGGACGTTTAAAATAAAAATAAAAAAAATTGCACCATGAGGGTGAAAATTGTACCCAATGGACATTTGGCACTTATGCGACCTTTGTGGACATTTAAAATAGAAATAAAAAAAATTGCACCATGAGGTGAAAATTGTACTCCACTAGTCAAAACAATGGTCACAAGGCCAAAACATAGAATAGATAGACTATGGTGTAAATATTGTTTGTCTTTGAGCTTCCACATCAACTCACCACAAGATACATGGGACATGGATAACTGCTTAGCTTTTATACACGAATGTGAGGTATGGGTGAGTAGCAACACTTCAGCAAGAAACTGGACACAAAGGGAGAGACTACAAAAACATGTAATCACAAATAGCCTCAAGATTAAACTAACTATTCCATATGAAAATTGTCTTGGCAGAAGTAGGGGCTTTTCCCATTGAAGCATGAGCTACATTTTGATTATTAAGTTATTTAAGAAAATTAGATAACATGGAGACTCATCCAATGTTTTGGAAGTGATATTGGGGTCAAGTAGGGATGCTCATTATCTCCTACTTTATTTGGGATAATACATTGACAAATTAGAGGAGTGGATAGACAAGTTTGGTGGTGAGGGGGTTTACTTGACCAATTATGTTATAAAGTTGCTTCTTTAAGTTGATGAGCTTATTTTAATGGCAAAAACAACACAAGGTTTGAAGGAACACTTAAAAGCTCTATAATTGTTTTGTCATGAGGTGGCGATGCAGGTGAACATTAGCAAAACTAAGGTCGTGATTTTTATCTTGAAGAGAAAGAAGGTTCACATGGAATTTGTTTTTGAAGGCAACCCCTTGGAGGTGGTTAATGAATATAAGTACCTTGGCCTTGATTTCCACAACTTGGCTAGGAACACATGTAGAGCAAAAAGGATACGAGGATGAAGAACTTATCCACATTGCAAAATAGATGCATAAGAGTTGAGCTATGGGACTGGAAGACTAAAAAGACTCTTTTGGGATTATAGTGGTTTCGATGGTATTATATGGATGTAAAGTATGGAGTAGCAACACTTCAACAAGAAAGTGGAGACAAATAGAGAGACTACAAAACATTTAATCACAAATGACCTCAAGATTAAATTGAGAATGTCTTTGCAAAAGCATAGGCTTTCCCTGTTGAAGCATCGGCGATGTTTCGATTGTTAAGTGCTCTAAGAAGATTAGATAACATGGAGACTCATTGCTGGCCAAAAATGGCAGTTGCGAAGAAATTAGATAGAAGGAAGAGCATGTGGATGAAACAAAACATCAAATGGATGAATAAGTGGAGTATTAGCATAAGTGAATGTCCAAATAACAAAGGGAAAATAAAAAAGTATGTGTAAGGAAAATTCAAAGAAAGCATGTGGAAAGGGTTGCTTAGGAGGAAAAGGAATATTATGTTAAACATTTCAATCCTACATATGACCATGCGCAAAAGATCCACGTAGGAATGGAAATAAAATGGAAAGCGAAAATGTTAAACACTTAGATAAGAACTATTTCACGTCAACTTAGATGTGAAATCGAAAGATGGATGATACCTAGAGAGGAGTGGGCAGATAGAAGGTGTAGTTATTGCACTCAATAGGTGATAGAGACAAAATGGCATTGCATCATGGAATGTTCAACTTACAAGGATATATGGATCAATTATATTGAGACACTAAAAGTGAAAAACCTGAGTAATTTGTTCGAAGAAGAGAAGATAATAAGAGTTGTAGATTTCATGGTCATGATACACAATACAAGATCCCAAATGCAAAAGGAAAAGGAGATTTAGGTGTGGTGTTTTGGGTTCCCATAAGTTGCTTGGCCTTATGGACATTATTAAAATATTCTATTATATTCCTTGCTCTCTATAAGAAGGGCTAAGTGTCAACCTTTGGTGATGAAGATCCAATGCATTAAAGAGCATATGAAGATCAAAAGTGGCATGAATTATACAAACATCATCAATCAATTAAACATTGTTATTGGATTCATGGTAAACATTATTTACTTAGCTATGCAACATTGAATGTTGTGGTGAATGATCTATAGGTCATTAGATCTGAATATGAGGTGGATCTAACACTCTATACACCATTTGTTGTAGCATTCAAAATTTTGTAACTAGGTGGATAGTTTTTGTTGTCAATTCATCACCGATACCAAAAAATTAAATGTAGTAGAAGGACTTCAACACAATTCAATTAAACTAGTTCCAAATGATTTATGACATCTTTTAGAGTTATTAAGAGGGAAATTGTGGGATCCAATTATCACCGCATGAAATTACGGATAGAAAGGGGCATTTGCAATGAGTTTTGAGCAATGACTCCACACCAATAACCATGCAATGTTTGTAGTGCAAGCAAGCCAATTATGGAATTGAGAGTGAAAAGAGATGTTTCCATAAATGTGTTTTAGGCAATATGAATACATCAACAACCCCATAATGTTTGGAATCATACAGAGAAGTGGTGTTTACAAAGTGTGTTTGTATGGAAGGATGATTGATCATTTCCCTACCATAATAGGGAATGATAACAATGACAATGTTTTTAATACTTTTGGTTTGGTATGTATAACAAAGATGCTACATCAAGACTAAACCAAACTTGGAATTCTAAAAAGTTGGTTTAAGTGGACACAAGTGGCCACCCTCTTAGTCCACTAACTCGGAATGGTTTCACATCTTGGTAGTTCTATTATATTTTTATCAAGTCTCAAACTCCCTATGCATTTTCAAACATTTCCCTTGCATTTTGAGAACATCGATTGAGCTTTGTGGGGGTCCAAGAGACACCCTAAAAGGAGTTTATATGCAAAAGTTGTGCCCTTGGGAAGTTGACATATCATTAGCCTCGTTTGGACTTGCATTATTTTTTCCATGTCGTTTCCTATGGTTAGGGCTTTGGATCTTTAGTTTTTTGCATCTTAAGATAGATTGAAAAAAAAAAGCACTTTATGCTAAAAGAAAATTTTGGCGTCTTGTAGTGTCTTATTGCAAATGAATATATATAACACAACTCTCTTTGGAGATGAGCTCCCACCATTCTAGCTAGTTTGTATTGCTTTGCATTTTTCAATGATCTCATATTTCATTCATTCAATTGGGTTTCATTGTATTATCATGCAATTTGCAGTATCTTTATGTCTTCTTGTAACAACCCGAGGTTAAAGTTCCATGTAATAAATTGGCATTATAAAAAAAGGCAAAATAAAACCAAGGTCATGGGACACATATTCCAAGTTGAATGGAGGGGTAAAACATTATATTGGGATCCACTTGTGGTTTATTATTGGCTATGGAAATTAGCATTGGCATTGGAAAAGGTAAAAGGCAATAAATGACAATTTAATATAAGAAATAAAAGAAAATAGGAAAAAGGAAGATGAAGGGACAAGAATCTGCATGCAAGGGAAAATGAAGGAAAAGTAAAGGAAAAGGGGAAAAGGAAAAGGGGAAAAGAAAAAGGAGAGAGGACATACACACACACTCTTGGACATTCTAGCATTCACTTAGAGAAGAAGAGAGCAAGAGAGAGAACAAGCACTTGAACACAAGGAAGACACAAGCAAACAAGCAAGGAACAAGCAAGGGAGCGCAAAAGGAAGATTCAATCAGCAAGAGGATTTTGCAGGTAACAGGTTGCATGTTTGTTTATCTTGCAGGGATGTGAATGCATGGTTTATGCATTGGTTTATTGGTCATGTTTGTTGTCATTGGCATGGGATTCTTTTGTATTGATAGTGGTATATGGCCTTGACGTTGCAATTTCATGAACAACCATGGTATAGTGGGTTTTCATTTTTGGTTGAGCTTTGGATTGTTAGTGGATTCATATAAGATTGAGGTGGTCTTAGGAAAATCCCAAGGGTTGAGGATGGAGATGGTTTTCTCTATAAAGCTCTTGAAAGCTTGGTGGATACAGGAAAATTCCTCTTGATATGGTGAAGAAATCCTGAGGCATGTAAGCTTCTATTGGTTTTGCTGATTTTTGGACCGATTTGGGTGAAATCACTGTGGTTGAGGGTGAGGTGGTTTAACCTCTAGATTCTCTGGTTGGTTTTGTCTTGGTTTATTCCATGTGATCCCACATTCATGCTTGGAATATGGCACGAGGGTGATTAGTTGAAAGAAAGATTTGGTTCAACCCAATCTATGGTTGGGTGCTGCATGGAAGTCCCTAACTTGGTTGGTTTTATGTATATGTCATTATGTGTTATTTCTTATTGAGATCAATGAGCACAAGTATTGGTTATCGTGTTGACTTTATGACTGGTTTGTCATGTTGGAAAATGGATAGTGGTAGTTATTAATCTTATTTTCCTTAAGATTTATATTTGCTTGTGAGTCTTATTTATCTTCTTTATGTTCTTTAGTTAGATATTTTCATCAAACAACATCAAGAACAATAATAACAATAATAGAGGACACATATAATAGGCTCTCAGTTAAGGCGAAACCCCTATAAGGGAAAAACTCAAAAACTCTTCTCTTCTTGGAATTTGCTTCAAATGAGATACAAAGACCCAAACCATATACCAAGTCATCCCTTCTTCAATTCCTTCCTTTATTATGCATGAAACTGCTACACACTGCAACTTCGACTTGTCAGCTTCGATATTGCTACTCAACTTGCAACTTTGACCCTACAATTTCAATCTTGCAACTTCCAAGGAAATCCTAGATCAACCTCCTCTTAAGATCTTCTTGGAGCAAGACAACTCCTACTAAGGTCGACAAGGTCTCAATAGAGTATCCTTCCTTCCAGCTACAAGATGTAGCACTTCATCCTACTACAACTCAGTCCTGCAATTTCAGCCTCTTCCTGCAGCCCAAAAACACTATAATTTCACACATGTGAGAGAGATAGAGCCCAAAACAAGATATTTTCGTCCTCCTTTCTCGTCCTAGACTTTCAGTCTCCTCTTCTACTTCTCCCAACTACAGATTGAACTTCTTCTTGTGATATCGAACTTATGAGTAAGTCTGTCTCAAATGAAGTCGAACTACTTCTTTATATAACCTTCTCAAGGGGTCAAATTCCCTCCTTTAGGGTGACTTGATGTTGCCTGGACCGACTTGTACTTTTGAAGTTTCTATGACTTTCTAGGCTCAAAGTTGATTATTTTTACAATTACATTTTTGCCCGGAAGTGTCTTATAAACATGATGTTGACTCCTTTTACTCATGACAGTAAATCCTAAGACCTAGCAAACCCTAGAAGCACAAAGAATATGATTTTGCCAAGAAGACCATCAATAATGAGCGTGAAACCCATGCTTTAATAATAATAACTTCTTCTTTTTTTCTTTTCTTGTTTGTTACATATGATACATATTTAAATGAGTACAACAATTATGAAGATCAAAACTAGTTACATTTCTCAACACTCCCTCTTATCTAGGGAGGTATTCATAATTGTACAACCAATATAACATCGTACTCAAACTGAAGAGTTTTCACGAGAAGAATTGGATTGATAATCCCTATTATAAGCATCATCATCATGACCAACACTGTCTATGAGGCCTAACTAGGCAAGCTCTTCTTTAATCAAGAGCATTATGCTAGGAGGCTTTCTATGTGATACCGCACTGCCTCTACAATGTACATACCCCATTCATATGTCTATAAGTTATGTCCCTTCAGGACTATTCTTATCTTGGATCTCCAATCATGAGTCTTCAAAGAATATTGGTCCTCTTCGACCACTCTTCTCTTGGATACCTATCACATCCTCAAAGAATGTCAATAGCTTTCCTTTCTTGGATGTTTTATCGTCAAGGAAACCACAAATGCTTATCCAATCCTTTATCACTATCTCTTCATCACCTGAAGAGGAGAATGCACATGTGATGTCTAACATTAGTCCCTCTCAACCAAAGAGGACATCTCCATTCCTTTAATCTTGAGAATAGAACCTTGCTCCTATACAAGGATACGCCTTTACTCCCTCTCAAAATCAAAGGAGATCTAGACTTCCTTTCTATTCGGGAAGTCACCATCACAAGCCTTACAACTTGTCTTCATAAGAGTATAAACTACCAATTCTCCATAGTTGCCTGACACCCTCTTTCCTCTACATCATCGAGGTTTCTTTCTTTCAAGATATCATAGAGACACCTTCTCTTTTCAATCTTGTGATGGGTTCCAGACCAATCTTCTTGCTTATCACTTTCTTCTTCGATATGAAGGCATTACATTGAGCCTTTCCAAACTTAAAGTTGATCATAACTTGTTCTTGAAAGTGATCTTCCTTTGACCTTCAGGTTATCTTCTCAAAATGCTACCTTTTAATCCCAAGATGTCCGCATCATGACTTCACAGTTGCCAGGTACCAGATATTGAGCTTCCCTCAATATTTTTCATCCATACAGTTGAACTTGCCTCAAGTGCCATCATATATTCCTGCAACATTCTTCCAGGTAGCAAAATAATATGTTAACCAGATAACCAACAATAATGAAAATCAGAATTACCTCACCATGGTGACCTTCTCGTTCTATCAATGTCTTCTTGGTCCATCTCCATATGAATCTTCCTTCATGCATCAAAGTGCCCAAGGATTGAACTTGATTACCAAGTTACACTTTTCTTTCGGAGACTATACTGGATGTTAATCATTATTATATCTATTCTAAAGAAAGTCTCAAATTCTTTATACATCCTTAAGTAAGTCAAATCCTATTTTTTTCAAGCATCGTATATCCATAGACCTAAGCATATTTTACGACCAACTTTCTTTCCACTCGATTCTACACATATGAATCTTCTCCAAAGTTTTATATCTAGCATGCATTCCTATGCTTTCATCCGATCATCTAGTTATTCATATATCTCAGAAAGGACTTGCATCCTAATCCATTGCATTATTTCATCCCTTTACCAATATTGATTCCACATTACATGGAATGTCTACTAACCTTTGTCATAATGCTTCTTCCAAGAACCTTTCACAATTATGGTTCTTTCAAGATCATGATGATCCACCTAAGCAAGATGACTTCCTCTAACATAATGCTAGATAATGTGTGGATGATTAATATGCAAAATGGTCTATCTATTCATCTATCAAGATGATCACTACAACGAACCTTAATCATGTAAATTCTAGACATGATACTATCATATGCGTATTTCTATGATGTTATGCAAAACATACTATCCTAAAAGAAATATTAGTCTTTATAAAGAACCTCACAATCAATTAACCTTCTTTAGTAGTAAAGATCCTTCACTTCTTCCTTCTTTGCCTTCTTCTCAGGTTCTCCCACCGCTTCGGCTACATGAGTTTCACTCCTTTCCTTTCTCTCATTGTTTTGTTGGTTTGTACAATCCATCTTAAAAGTGTCCAAACTCATTTCACTCGAAGCATTGAACCTTGGATGTGTCTTTCTTCTTGGACTTACCAAAATTTTCCTTCTTCAACTTCTTGACTCGAGCTAGAAAGGCTTGAGGTTGTTCATCCGATCCAATACCATCTTTTACTTTGATCCTTGATTCTTCCAATATTCACCGATCCCACAAATCATCAAAGGGAGTTGAATCCTTCTTGGAGTATATGCTTGTTCCAAGGATGCTCCATTCTGATGGCAATGCATTTAGTACACATATGGTTACTTTAGAATAAGTAATTGGTTCCCCAAGTCCTTGCAGATGGTCTTTTAGTTTTAGAGACTCTCGTGATAAAGGATGCCACATCCTCATCCTTTGATTTCTTCATTCTGTATAACTTGTTCTGAAAAGACATATTTTGTCCTGTTGTACTTACATAGTACAAATTTATTGGCTTCTCATACATAGTCTTGAAAGTTTTCAAGTTTGTAAAAAATGGAACTAGATAATCCTTAACCAATTCAACTATGATCCTTTGAGTCCTTACTTCCCCTTTCTTATACTTTTCTAGCTCTTGTGTCTTGTCCTTGCTTGTTTTAGTGATTTCCCCAACAACATCTTCTATTACTTCTTGTTTTGTGAGTATCAAGTCAATTATTTTCTTCCATGCTAGATAGTTTGATGCCCCAATGAGCTTATTGCTCTCCTTATAGAAAGAACCCTTATGACTTGAATATTCAAACATGATGTAATAATATGATACTTACTTGAGATCAAGATTCTTCTTGATGATGTCTTCAACCTTTTCGATGCCTTCAATATCCTTTAAGAGTCTTCAACAACGTTTTTGTAAGATGTTTTATGAGATTCTTCCAACAACAACTTCCAAGATCCTCGATGCCTTCTTCAAAGATGTTTTCCAAATAGAGATTATTTGAAGAGAGATCAACACCCTTCTTGTACTTTTCCTTTGATGTAGTCTTGATCTTCTTCAATAGAAACCCTACTTCTTTTACCAATGAGTCTTCAATCCTTCTCAAAGTCTTCTTCAGTCTTTTCTTGAGAGTTTCCTTTTCCCTTCCCCATGACAAGTAACCCCTTCTAGTGTCCTTCCAACTGCCTTCCTTGTTCACCTTAGCTCTAATACCATGTTGGAAAATGGATAGTGGCAAATATTAATCTTATTTTCCTTAACCTTGATATTTGCTTGTGAATCTTATTTATGTTCTTTAGTTAGATATTTTCATCAAACAATATCAAGAACAATAATAGCAATAATAGAGGACAGATATTAGGCTCTCAGCCAAGGCAAAAACCCCTCCAAGGGGAAAGCATGAAAACTCTTCTCTTCTTAAAACTTGCTTCAAATGACATACAAAGACCCAGACCCTAGACCAAGTCCTTATCCTAGTACCAAGTCAACCCTTCTTCAAGTCCTTGATTCTGCACCAAACTGCTATATGCTGCAACTTTGACCTGCCAGCTTTGATACTGCTACTTAGCTTGCAACTTCGACCCTACGATTTCAGTCCTGCAGCTTCCAAGGAAACCCTAGATCAACCTCCTCTTGAGACCTTCCTAGAACATGACAGCTCCTCCTAAGGTCAACGAGGTCTCAATAGAGTATCCTTCCTTCCAACTACAAGATGTTTCAATTCGTCCTACTACAACTTGGTCCATCAATTTCAACCTCTTCCTGTAACCCCAAAACCTTAGAATTTCACACGTGTGAGGGAGATAGAACCCAAAACAAGATATTTTCATCCTTCTTTCTTCTCCCATACTTTCGTTCTCCTCTTCTTCTTCTCCTAGCTATAGATCAAACTTCTTCTTATAATATTGAACTTGTGAGTAAGTGTGTCTCAAATGAGGTCGAATTGCCTCTTTAAATAGCCTTCTCAAGGGGTCGAATTCCCTCCTTTAGGCTGACTTGATGCTATCAGGGATGACTTGTACTTTTGGAGTTCCCAAGACTTTCTAGACTGAAAAATAATTCCCTTTACAATTACATTTTTTCCTAGAAGGGTCTTATAAACATGTTGACTGCTTTGACACATGACAATAAATCCTAAGACTTAACAAACCCTAGAAGCATGAACAACATGCTTTTACCTGAAATACCATCAATAACGAGCATGGAACCCATGTTTTAATAATAATAACTTCTTATTTTCTTGTTTGTTACATAAGATACATATTGAAATGATTGCACCAATTATGAAGATTGAAACTAGTTACATTTATCAACAGGTCATGGATTCATCCTAGTTAAATGTTGGTTATAGGCATGGTATACTCTTATTATATGAAGTTATCCTATTATGGATCGTGTTCATGGTTTGATAAGTTATTGAATAGTTATATGAATGCATAAGCTAACAAGTTTTTGTTGTAGCTAGCTTGAGAGGGAAGTAAGCCTTCTTGATAATTCTCTAATGAAACTAATGCAAGAGTGAATAAATATGCATTCATGACCTACAAGTGTTATGATTACAAAGTGTTTGTCTAAATGTTTATGATATGTTGGACAATCTGGGGAAAGATCTAAGCCTAAATATAGATTATGCAAACTTGTGATCATTGTAGATAGGGTCATTGAGTTAAAGGTAGTTCTGAGCAATGACCTGTAGGCTAACCCTAGAATTTTGGAATTAAATCCACAACCGCAGGCACATAATTGGAAGATCTCGGCTGGAGCCGCATGGAGGATGACTTGTGCATGTAGTTGGAGCCTTTTCACCGCATGGAGGATGACTTGTGCGTGCAACTGGAGCCTTTTTCCGCATGAAATGGTTGGCATGCATGCGGTTAGGAGGGAAAGATCATCAATGGATGTTGTCTCATATCTAGGTGATCAAGTGTCCCTGGGAGGTTGTAGTAAGTATCAGGATAGTAGACTCCACTTCCATAACTGGATCTTGGATGTTGGGTCATGCATGATAACTCTTGTCTCATGTTTACCCTGGTGAGCTAGTAAAAGCGGTTAAATGTGGGGCGAGGTGTTACAGAGTGGTACCAGAGCAGGTTCACAACTTTAGACCTCGTGGTAAATGTAGATTTTTATGCATGCATGTCAGTTGTCTATATGTTTACCATGCATGCATGTTAGATATTTCTTGTTGTTATTATGATACCCATGTATGAGCTGATATGCTTGTGATGTTGTGTCATGCTAATCTGAATTGGCTTGTGCAAACGCAATAGCCTCACCAACAGTAAGTTCAGGCAATGCTTTTGATCATGCTTTTATTTAGCTAATAGTGATATGTTGCAATAAATAGAAGGCCAAATAGATGAAGAGAAAAATAGTTGAGTATAATTCATATGACTCCCCGTACAGGCCAGAAGAGACATTAATGGGTTGGGAGAAGTCAATTGAATAGCAGGGAGAGGGAAATTCTCCTGATATAGTAGATACATTGAGAAATTTGAAGGAAAAAATCATAAGTTTAAAGGCATATAATGAGAGGTTGATTGAAGCACATGAAAGGCTTGCCAAAGCTCAAGAAAAGCAAGTTGAGGTCAACGCAGTTATTCTTCAGAGTCTTTCTGATTTGCAGAAGCAGGGACAACTTGGGATCAGTGATGGGGACAAACAGGAAGAAAGGACTAACGGTGTAGATGGAAGAAGGTCTCATAAAAGGTATACGATGGGCATGGATGATATAGTTGGATAGAACTTGCTTAATATTTGACAGAATAATTATATATTTTCATTGTTTTATTGATTGAATTAATGATGATTACAATGAAGGAGTGTTATAGCTCTAAATATAGCCTAGGATCCATTACATGAGGGAGCATGATCTTTGATCATGCCTCTTAGTTTGGAAATTAAATTAAATAAATTTATACAATAATTATATACATAACATTGCCTTCCCCTTGAAATAATGATTTGTCCTCAAATCATAGGTAACAAAGGATATTGCTGACATAACGCTTTGGTCTCCCAAGAGGCTTCTTCTTCTGGTAGGCACTTCCACTTAATTAGGTATTATTTGGTTACTTGTGATCGCACCTTCTTTTCCGTGACGATGATGACTCCTTTAGGTTCTAAAATGATATTCCCTTCGTCATATAATGTCAGAAGCGTTGTCTAAGCTACTTGGTGTTTTCCAGGTCCTTTTAAGGCAAGATACGTGGAGGAAATTATGAACACGACTTTTATCAGGAAGGCTTAAATTGTGTGCTACTCAGCTGGTCTTTTTGTTAATCTGGTATGGCCCATAGAACTTTGGTGCCAGTTTGTTTTCTCCCTTCTATTTTAAGGATAATTTCTTATAGGGATGAAGTTTAAAAAATACCAATTCTCCAACTTCAAATTCTCTTTTTGCCTTGTTTCGGTTAGCCTGCTGCTTCATACGATTTCTTGCAATATTTAGATTTCCCTTTAGTGATTGGAAGACTTTTTGTGTTTCTTCTAATTGCTCTTTAACTATTAGAAGTTTTGTCTTGATAATGGAAAGGTCCTTCCATATAGGAGGTTTGTGATTGTACAAAGCTTGAAATAGAGTCATTTTCACTGAGTGTGGTAAGTGGAATATTTAAGGGATGGAGGAGACCAAGTATCATAATGTTCTCATTCTTATTTCTTTGACATTTATAAAAATTTTGCTACAAATCTTTGAATTTCATTATTCATTCCTTTCCAAAAAAATTACTGGTGTGCATTATAGTAGGTTTTAAATAAAACTACATGTATGACTGACAATGAATCATGGGACTCCTTGAGAACTTTGGATTTAAATTTGGAATTTGGACTTAGGTAAATTCTTCTCTAATACCAATGTAACGAACAATGTTTGTATACTCAGAGGAATGCTCTGATACCAAATGGAGCAAACTTGCCCAATATTTGACAGAAGAATTATATATATTTTACTAATTTAATGAATGATGATTACAATGAAGCAGGGTCCTAGCTTTAAATATAGCCCAGGAGCCATTACATGAGGGGGCATGATCTTTGATCGTGCCCCTTAGTTTAGAAATTAAATTAAACAAATTTATACAATAATTATATACATAACAACAATGAAGAGTGGAAAACTCTTGAATACACCTAAGAGGAGGGCTAGTACTCATGGATTTTATTCTAGCTTTGCTTTCGGGATACATCATCGCCATCTCCACCAACATCATTATAGTAGAAGTGAGAAGGGTTACTTGCCAGAAGATTTCAAGAAAGCTAAGCCTCCTATTTTGATGGTGAGATGGCCAAGTCAGAATATGTAGAAGTATGGCTGCTTGGGATGAGGAAATTCTTCAAACTTCATGATTACTGTGAGAATATGAAAGCCAAGATAACTACCTTTAGTCTTAAGGGAAAAGGATATATGTGGTGGGAAGATGTTAAGCATGTCAGAGGCATCGGGGAAGAGGAGTTGATTTGGGAAGAATATGAAAGGC
Organism: Pinus tabuliformis; assembly: GCA_031772625.1. NCBI lineage: Eukaryota > Viridiplantae > Streptophyta > Pinopsida > Pinales > Pinaceae > Pinus > Pinus tabuliformis. The sequence goes on along the minus strand of CM062807.1, from coordinate 340,305,465 downwards.
TATTTAGTAAGAAGTGCCTGTCTAATATATATTATGATGGAAAGGCCAAGAATTATATGGGATCAGGATGGGTTCCATGTCAGATGAAGAATATACTATCATATTTCTAGAGCTATTGAGATATGTGCCATATATCAAGGATGAGCAATCAAAGATCCAAAGGTTCATCAGTGGGTTGCCATTATCATTTAAAGACCAAATTGAGTTTGATGAGCCTTAGCCATTGGAAGAAGTTATCAGGAAGCTAAAACATTGTTACGAATATTAAAAGCGCAAGCCTAAGTTCAAGCGTGACTAGAAGGGTAATGAGAAGACTAAAGGAAAATAACCTAAGAAGCGAGGAATATCTTAGGATGCAAGTGAGAAGGAAAATGTGGCACCTCATAAGAAGTTCAATGCAGCTGAGAAAGGACATGGGTCTCAGCCTATGGAGCGGTAGAATAAAGGCAGTGGCAAAGAACCCTTGAAGCATTGGATTTTTGGTAGAGAGCATCACAATAAGGATTGTCCTTTGTATCAGGGTGGCAGGCCTCGGATGTATAGTGCTCATGAGGCATAGATAGTTGGGGATGTAGGTCAGTGCATTCCCTAGATTTACGTAGTGATGGATAATAAGCATGCATACCATCAGGAATCCATTATCGAGATGGAAGGTAAGCTTTGTCATCAAGTTGTTTCTATTTTGATTGATCCTTGATCAAATTATAGCTATATTAATGATGAGGTACTCAAGTTTATGCTCAAAAATCAAAGTGTTATAATTTTCTCAAACTCATCTTCAGCTTGAAGAGTTCGTCATTCTGAATCTAACGGTGTGAACGACACTCAAATCCGAGCTCATATGCAGAAGTTATCAAGTCAAAGTTCACGTTTGACTTGGACATGTGGCAAGATTGGATGACATGGCAAAGGTCCCAGCGAATGGGGAAGCGCCAAGTGGCAGGTTTCCACTTGGTCCCGCATGTCACATATCATGGAAAAAAAGAGGACGTAGGTTAATAATCGACCCCCAGTAGGTTGGGTTGCGATTTGCGATAATCACAATCGCATATCACACCAAAACCCCGCTGATATTTATGTTGCCCCCAGTACTCTGCCGATTGCGAAAGGTCCTTGGACGCGATATGTTATACACTATATTTCATAGCTCGACGAGTCTGTTGATGTCACAATTGTATGGACTTTGATATCTGCCAAGGGAAAACATTGATTGCTATTTGCGATGGGGCTCCAGACCCGATATTTTATGGACTGGGTTTGATAATCCTGGTGGGTCTGCAAAGGTATGGGTTTTGGTATCCACTGATGGAAAGTGCCAATTGCGATTTGCGATTGAGTTCCCGGATGCGATAATTTTTATGTTAAGTTTAATACTCTCGATGGGTCCACCGTATCACAATCGCATATCGTTTGCCTAGTTCATAGCCCATAAGACTGTGAGACTCCATCGATTGCGGTTTGCGATATGACCAACAGGTTATGGCCCGTGACACAACCAAATTCTCGCTTAGTTAGCAAATTTTGGAGTGAATTTGTGGGATTATGTCGGTTTTAGAGTGTTTTGTGGAACAAATAGTGGGATAACTAGGAGAAGTCATAACTTCTTCAGTTCTTATCCAAATTGGATGCAAAAAGAGGCTAGATAGCCACTTTTTGAGTATTATGAATTCATTGAGACAGGTTTCAAAGGCATTTGAGCTTTGAAAACACACTTTTGTTTTAATTTTGAGCATAATAGAGAGGCCCAAGCATTGGAAGGTGGACCAAGGAGACGTAGCCCAAGAGGAGTGAACTCCTCATAAATCTTTGTGTTGTGTGTAGTATTTTGATGTTCTTTGTTGTTATTTTGTTGTTGAGAAACATATGTTTTATGTTAAATTGTTTATAACATTTACATAAGAAACTCTCATGGGAATCAGTTAATTAATCAAACATGGTGAATCCTTAAGCACTTGATAAGCAAATGATAAGCATCTTGGGTTTTAGTCTGAATGGGGAATTAGCACAACATTAGTAATCTGCTCCATTTTAGATCAAGTTAGTATCAAAGCATTAGTTTTTTCTTACTAGATTTGCTTTATGAAAGAAAGATTTAATTGTTTGCAAGATTATGTCATGCTTACAAGGTTAAAGCTTAAAAGAGGTGAAGGAAAGCTGCTTGGAAACCTTGAAGTTGGGTCAAGTGGAAGAAGAGCATGGTTGCCAAAGTCTTCTACACCAGTACATCCTCAAGTTGCAGAAGTTGCAGTTGAGTCTTTAGAGATCATTTCTCATGAAGGAGAACCTACCATGGTAGAAGATGAGAAGACCTTCAGAAAGGCTTTCTTTGATATGACAAAGATGGTGAAGGTCCTCTATGAAGAGAGGAATAACAGATTGCAAGGAGGAAGTTCCAAACCTCCTAAGGGAGAATGCTCTTCAGGAGGAGGTGATGGAAAATGAGGTAATGGGAATGGAGACAAGCCTCCACCATCTTCTTCATCTTCTACTTCGCAAGCATCTTCACACTCTTCCACTAATACAACCCTTACTCATACCCATCATCATTCTTCAAAAGGAACTAGTAAATCACCTTTTCTAAAGATTGATGTTAAATTCAAGTTGCCTATGTACAATGGAGAAGTTAATCGAGAAAAGCTGGATAACTGGATTCGTCAGTTGGAGGTGTACTGTAGAATTTAGAACCTTCAAGAGGATGATATCAAAATTCAGTTGGCTTCATTGAGAATGGAGGGTGCAACACGCATTTGGTGGGAAGCAAGGACTCAAGAGGAGATTAAAAAACATGGTAAGATCTCTATTACTTGGTCTGATTTCATTGCTGCTGAAAATTCTACCCTTTAGCCCATATGAAAAAAGCTATCATGAATTGGCAAAAATTCAGACAGTTAAAAGGTCAAAATGTGCAAGAGTATACTCAAGAGTTTAGAAGAAGAGCTCTTATGCTAGGAGTAGACTTATAGTCACAAGATACTTTGTCGAAATATATAGGAGGTTTGCATAGCTATAGTCGACATATCATTCTTATGTTTAATCCCACGAATCTTGATGAGGTCTATGTTCAAACTATACACCTCAAAGCAAGAGGGAAAAATGTACAAGAAGAAGGTAGGAAGAAGCCATTACAAAGTGGTGGAAAATGAAATTTTAAAGAAAAGCATAAGAAAAATGCTTCTGTTAAGAAAGAAGGGGAGAAACCCGTGGGCAAGAATTGTTCCAAAGAGGGTCATGCTGAAGCACATTGTTTTAAGCTTCTTCATGAATTAAGATTGAAGAGATCTAAGAATAAAGGGAAACAAAAGACAAATGTTGTTGTACAACAAGACTTGGGTTCTCACTCAGGTGATGAATCAAAGATTGCAACCATGGTCACTAAGGGAAAAGCCGTGGCAAAACAAGCAAACAGGAAGTTGTGGCAAGTACCAACGAGCAAATAACTCCAATAACGCTTCAAATGAGGAAAATAGAATTGAGTTGTTCCATATCGAGTTATTTCCAAACACACCAAGATTGATACGTTGTTTGACAGTGGACATCAAGCAAATTTAATTTCTACAGGCTTGGTCAAGAAATTGAATTTGGAAGCTATGCCTCATCATAAATCGTATCCATTGGGTTGGATAACCAAGGATGCAAATCTTCAGGTCAAAGGAAATGCGTTTTCAGGTTTGCTATTACTGCCAATTTCGTTGATGAAGTCGAATTAGATGTAGTGTCGTTGTATATTTTTGGAATTGCTTTGGGAAGCCTGTATCTGTATGACATGAGAGTCATTTTCCATAGATTTGAGAAAAAATATCATTTGTTCAAAGATAGAGTGGAGTATATTGTGAGAACCCATCATAGGAAACTTAATCCGTCTTTGGCAAGCACAGGGAAAATGAAACAACTCATCAATTCCAACAAGAATATTGTGCTCCTTATGATCAAGAAGAAGAATGACACAGAGCATGAACCCTTTGTAGGCTGTGACGTGAAGCCGAAAGCCGAATTGGTTGATGTGGTCAATAAATATGGAGACATGTTTCAAGAACCAAAGGGATTGCCACCAAAAAGGGTAATTCAGCTACAACAAGATCATCCACTCCCAAACATCAGTATGTATCGAATGTCAATTCTGGAAAGTTTAGAAATTAAGAAACAAGTCCAGGAATTGTTAGATAAAGGTGTAATTCATCCCTCTACTTCGCCATGTGGTTCACCAATTGTTTTGGTACCCAAGAAAGATGGAATCTGACGCATGTGTGTAGATTATCGAGCTTTGAATAAAGAATCAATACCCACTACCTAGAATAGATGATTTGCTAGATCAGTTGAAGAATGCAAAATATTTCACTAAATTAGACTTGAGAAGTGGATATCATCAAGTTAGAATAGTTGAGGAGGATATTTGGAAGACTGCTTTTAAAACCAAACAGGGATTGTTTGAGTGGTTGGTTATGCCTTTCGGTCTTTGCAACGCTCCAGCTACATTCATGAGAGTTATGAATGATGTTTTAAGATCCTTTCTTGATGAGTTTGTAATTTTCTATTTAGATGATATTTTGATATTCATCAAATCACGAGAAGAGCATGTTAAGCATGTGAGGAAAGTGTTTGACGTCTTGAGAAAAGAACAATTATTTATGAAGATGTCTAAATGTGAATTTGGGAAAACTTACTTAGTGTATTTGGGCCATATAGTTGGAGGAGGTGAGTTGAAGATTGACCCCTATAAAGTTTCGGTCATTGTGAATTGGCCAATACCCAAATCAGTCACAAAAGTAAGGAGTTTTCTGGGAGCAACACAATACTGGAGGAAGTTTATTTCCAATTTCTCTTCCATAGCAGCTCCACTACATGCTTTGACCAGCATGAAGGTTGTCTTCTAGTGGGGAGGCAAACAACAAAAAGCATTTGATGCTTTAAAACAAAATATCAGTTCAGCCCCAGTTTTAGCATTGCCAGATTTTCCATTTGAAATACAAACACATGTAAGTGACTACGCCATGGGTGCAGTTCTTTTATAGCATGGTTAGCCCATTTCATTTCATTCCAATATTTTTAATAGTGTTGTTATTAACTATCCTACATATGATAAAGAGCTTTACACATTGGTGCAAAGTGTGAAGAAATGGAAGCATTACTTGATGGGAAAAGAAACCATTATTCACACCAATCATCAACCTTTGCAATATCTACAATCTCAAACAAAATTGTAGCAATCAAGGAACTTTCGTTGGATGGGATTTTTATAGCAATTCCACTTGGTAATCAAGTACAAGAAAGCTATTTATAACAGAGTTGTTGATATGCTTTCTAGGCCAGTTGTTAATGTATCCATTTTACTCAAGAATAATTCTGTTTTGCCTGAAAGTTATGTTGAACAATATGTAAATGATGTTGACTTTCAAGAGATATATTCAAACTTGAGTCAAGGCCACCAAGTTGAGGAATTAGAATACTATGTACATGATAATATGTTGTATCATTTAGGAAAAAATTGTGTTCCACAGGGAGAGAGAGTAAATGTCACAAGGGAAGCACACACTTCTCTTATTGCTCGACATTTCAGTATAAGTGAAACAGTGGAAAATATTCAGAGGTATTTTTACTGGCCTCGTATGCTTGAAAGTGTGTCACATTTTATCATAGGTTGTTCATTGTGTGCAATCAGTAAGCCTAGTAATAGGAAACTAGGATTGTACACCACTTCTAGTACCTTCACGTCCATGGGAAAGTGTTTCTATGGATTTTGTAGGAGGTCTTCCTTTATCAAGAAAAGGTCATGATTATTTTTACATAGTTGTGGATAGGTTCAACAAGATGTGCATATTAGTGCCTTGTAAAAAAAAAATTACAACCGAACAAACAACTCAACTTTTCTTTCAAAATGTATGGGTTCATTTTGGATTACCTACTTCTATTGTAAGTGATCGTGATTCCCGATTTGTTGGAAATTTTTCGTCAAGTTTATGGAACTTTATGGACACCCAATTGAAGAAAAGTACAACCTTCCATCTGCAAACATATGGTCAAACTGAAGTGGTTAACAGGTTAGTTGTTCATTTGCTAGGAGGGTATTGCGGTAAACATCCTAAGTTGTGGGATGAATAGTTGCATTATATTCAACATGCTTACAACCGAGCAAAACACTCTTCTACTCTAACTTCGCCCTTTGAGGCATGTCTTAGTTATTTACCTAAATCCCCTTTGGATTTCATCTTTGAGAAAGATGTAGATGTAGATGGACATAGCGACATAGACAAAGAAAAGAAATTCATTGAGCAAATTCAATTGATTCACCAAACAATTCAAGAATAACTAGAAGAGATTCAAGGCAAGTATAAGGCGAGACACGATAAGCATCATGTGGATCATCAGTTTCAAGTAGGTGATGAAGTTTGGCTTTACATTAGCAAGGAAAGGCTTCAAGGTGAAGGTAAAAATCTAAAACCAATCCGTTATGCTCCATTTAAAATTCTGGAAAACATTGGTAATAATGCTTTTAAGCTAGATTTGCCTTCATTTATGCAAATTTATTTCGTTGTTAATGTTGAAAATTTGAGATTGTATGAGCCTCCTTTGATTGAAGATCAAGAAGAAAGTGTACAGATTCCATCAATTGAAGATTTTTCTCAAGAATTTCTTGATGAGCTTCAGCAAGACACCATACTTGACAAAAGAACGAGGTCATCAAAGAGGGGGAATTTTGACTATCTTTGAGTGGGTCTCAAAGGTACAAATCCATCAAAGGCCAATGAATTGAAGAGGAGAATGTGAGAGAACAATACCCTCATCTATTCAATAAATGAATATAATCTTTTGGGGTCCAAAAGGCTTCCAGTGGGGAGGAGTGATCGGGTGCTCAAGTTTATGCTAAAAAATCGAAGTGTCATAATTTTGTCAAACTCAACTTTAGGTCGAAGAGCTCGTCATTCTGAATCCAATGGTGTGAACGACACTCAAATCCGAGCTCATATGCAGAAGTTAGAGCAAGTCAAAGTTCAGGTTTGAATTGGACACATGGTAGGATTGGATGACATGGCAATGGTCCCAACGAATGGGGAAGCGCAAAGTGGCAAGTTGCCACTGTGTCTTGCATGTCGCATATCGGGGAAAAATAGAGGATGCAGGTTAAGAATCGGCCCCCAACAGGTTGGGTTGCGATTTGCAATAATCATAATTGCATTTCGCACCAAAACCCCATTGATATTTATGTTACCCTCGGTACTCTACGAATTGCGAAAGGTCCCCGGACGCGATATGTTATACACTATATTTCATAGCCCAATGGGTCCGTTGATATCGTAATTGTATGGAATTTGATATCCACCGAAGGAAAGCACAGATTGCAATTGGGTTCCCGGATGCGATAATTTATATGTTAAGTTTAATACTTCTGGTGGGTCCGCCATATCGCAATCGCATATTGCCCACCTAGTTCATAGTCCATAAGATTGCAGGACTCCACCGATTGTGATATACGACATGTCTGACAGACTATGGCTCGCGGCGCAGCCCAATTCTCGCTTAGTTAGCGGATTTTGGAGTGAATTTGTGGGATTATGTCAGTTTTGGAACATTTTGTGGAACAAATAGTGGGAGAACTAGGAGAAGTCATAACTTCTTCAGTTCTTATCCAAGTTGGATTCAAAAAGAGGCTAGATGACCATTTTTCAGTATTCTGAACTCATTAAGATAAGTTGCAGAGGCATTTGAGCATTATAAACACATTTTTGTTGTAATTTTGAGCATAATAGAGAAGCCCACGCATTGGAAGCTAGACCACGCAGACGTAGCCCAAGAGGGGTGAACTCCTCATCAAATATCTATGTTGTGTGTTGTATTTTTATGTTCTTTGTTGTTATTTTACTATTGTTCAACATATGTTTTATGTTAAATTGTTTATAACATTTACACAAGAAACTCTCATGGGAATCAGTTAATTAAGCAAACATGGTGAATCCTTAAGCACTTGGTAAACAAATGATAAGCATCTTGGGTTTTATTCTGAATGGGGAATTAGGATAGCATTACTAATATGCTCCATTTCAGATCAATTAGTCCTGACCTAGTGAATCAGTGTTGGTTGAAGAAGGAAGTGCATGTAGAATCTTGGTTGGTGTAGTTGGCTACAGGGACCAAGAGAAGAGTTCATCATTAGGTGAAGTCTTGTGCATTTGGGCTTAATGGCATGCCTACAACAAAATATTTGAATTTGCTTCCTTTGGGTTCATATAACATGTTTTGGGGCATAGATTGGCTATTTACTCGTAGGACCAAGGCAGATTTCTATGACAAGGCCATTGAGTGCCTAGAGGAGCATGGAGAAAAGAGAATCTTGCAAGGGAATAAGAAGCCTACCTTAGTTAGGATGGTCATAACCATGCAAGCCAAGCGCAACCATAGGAAATGATGTTTATTGTTTGCAATACATGTTTCCAATGAAAAAGGGAAGGAGGATGATGATGATGAAGTCCTTAGGAGGTATCCTATTTTACAGCAATTTCAGAATGTGTTTCCTGCAGATATTTCAGAGCCGCCTCCTCATAGAGAGGTGGATATATTTATTGAGTTGATGTCGGGAGCAACACCAACATCTAAAGAACCTTACACGATGAGCACACATGAGTTGGTGGAACTGAAGTTGCAGCTTAAAGAGATGCTTGACAAGGGATACACAAGGCCAAGTGTATCTCCTTGGGGTGCACCAATGTTGTTTGTAAAGAAGAAGGATGGTACTCTTAGATTGTGCATTGATTATAGGAAGTTGAATAAGGTAAATATCAAGAACATGTATCCATTGCTTCAAATTGATGATTTGTTTGATTAGTTGAAGCGAGTAGTAGTGTTTTTAAGATTTATATGAGATCATGATACTATAAGGTGCCCATCAAAGAAGAAGACATATATTAGATTTCATTTCATACAAGATATGGGCACTATGAGTTTGTGGTGGTTCCTTTTGGTCTTACCAATGCTCCAACCACCTTCATGTGTTTGATGCATAGTGTGTTATTCCATTCCCTGGATAAGTTTGTGATAGTATTTGTTCATGACATATTGGTATATTCAAAGAATGAGTAGGAGCATAAAGAACACGTGGTAATGATATTGAGATTGTTGAGAAAGCATAAGTTGTATGCCAGGCTCAACAAGTGAAGCTTCTTTCAGTCTCAGATTCATTACTTGGGACATGTTGCTTCCAAGGAGGGGATAACAGTGGATCATGATAATATTAAGGTTATCATGGAGTGGCCAACTCCAAAGAATGTGGATGTGGTCGAATCATTAATGGGACTAACAGGATATTATAGGAGGTTCATTAAGAACTTCTTCAATATTGGCTATCCTATCACATCTTTCGAGGGGAAAGGAAAGAAGTTTTAATGGAATACTGAGTGTGTAGATAGTTTTGATCGATTGAAGCAGTTGCTTACCAATGCTCCAATTTTGAGGATTGTAGATCTTGATAAAGACTTTGTGTTTCATACAAATTCTTGCAAGGAAGGGCTTAGCAGAGTCTTGATGTAGGAAGGTTAGGTTGTTTGTTATGGATCACGGAAGTTGAATGAGCATGAGTAGAAATATGTGACTCGTGATCTTGAGTTGGCAGTTATCATTCATGTATTGAAGATGTAGAGACATTATATCCTTGGCAGGAGGTTCATTTTGATGAGTTATCATAGTGGACTGAGGTACTTGTTTGACCAACCTAACTTGAATGCAAGGCATGCTACATGGTTGGCTATTCTCAGTGAGTTTGATTTTGAGATCAGGTACATCAAAGGTAAAGAGAATCAGGTTGCAGATGCTCTAAATAGGAGAGTGCAGGTGAATCATGCTTCAATTATTAGCTCTTATGGGACAGATTTACAAGAGCATATCTTACATGCAGGGCAACATGATGAGAAGTACCAACAACTAAAGCATAAATTGCATCAACAAGGTGATAAGGACGAGGGGTATCACCTCACAATAGATGGCTTGGTTAGGTTCAAGAGCAGGATCTATGTGCCGGACAACGGTGAATTGAAGAAGCTTATCTTGAGGGAGTTTCATTTCAAGCCATATTTAGGCCACCCAGGATACTAAAAGACTTTGAAAGATATTAAGAAGTTCTATTATTGGACAAATTTGAAGAAAGAGGTTCCTGAGTTTGTTGTTAAGTGCTTGGACTCTCAGCAAGTGAAAGCTAAATGCACGCATCCAGTTGGTTTGTTATGACCTTTTCTGATTCGGGAATGGAAATGGTAGATCATTTCCATGGATTTCATTACATGTTTTCCTAGGACATCAAGGCAACATGACTCTGTCATGGTTGTGGATGACAGGTTGAGTAGGGTAGCTCACTTCATTGTAGTGAAGTCTACTAATTCAACTAGTAAAGTGGATTAGGTATTCATTAAGTAGATGGTGAGGTTGCTTAGAGTTCCCAAAAGGATTATATCAAATAGAGATGCCAAGTTCACTTCTGGGTTTTGGAAGGAGTTGTTTGCAGGCTTGGGGATAGATTTAGGCTTCAATATAACATATCATCCATAGACAGATGGACAAACAAATATGTTTAACAAGATTCTTGAGGATATGTTGAGGACGTATGTCATACATCAACAGAGGAAGTGGAAAGAGTATCTTCCACTAGTGGAGTTTGCTTTTAATAATGGGTATCATGAATCCTTGAAGATGAGTCCATTTAAGGCTCTCTATGGGAGGAGTTGCAATACTCCTATCAACTGGAGAGATCCAATGAGTAGGGTGTTGATTAAACCGGACATGTTGAAAGAGATGGAGCAGGAGATGCAGTTTATCAGGAAGAATTTAAAGGCAACACAAGATAGGCAGAAGAGCTATGCAGAGCAACACAGGGTATTCAAGGAGTTTCAGGTTAGGGAGCATGTGTACTTGTACTTCAAGCCCAAGAAGAGTGCCTTGAAGATTGGACCATGTGCCAAATTGGCACCTCAGTATTGCGGGCATTTTGAGATCCTTGATCGGACCGGACCAATGGCATATAGGCTTGCTTCGCCTCCATCGGTCAAAATCCATGATGTTTTCCATGTTTCAATGCTTAAAAGATATGTATAGGATGTTGATCATGTGATTGATTGGTTTGTATTGCATGTGGAACTAAAAGGAGAGTTCTAGCCCAAGCTTCAATGCATCCTACAACAAAAGAAGCTCGTGCTCCAAAACTGCGCAATAGAGCAAAGCTAAAGTGCAGTGGAAGCACTTTGGGCCCGACGAAGCTACATGGGACATGGTCGATAAGATGCATACATTTTATCCTTCTTTATTTGCTAGTTGAAGTAAATGAGTTTTCAGTATATGTGTTTGTGTGTGATTGTAAATATTGATTTAAGTTGTGTTTATAAACCTCCAATAAGCAGTATGTTAGTCATGTTTCAACAACTTGTCATTGTAAACACTGCATTGAGTTGGGTTATATAGCGCCATAAGTTGTATGTTTGCCAGGTTCAATAGTTTTGGCTGGTCATAAGTGTTATAGAACATCGAGGACTATGTTCCCCCAAACAAGAGGGATTTGTACAACTATGGGTTAAAGTTCCATGTAATAAATGGGCATTATAAAGGGAAAAATAAAACCAAGGTCATGGGATAAGTATTCCCAGATGAATGGAGCAGAAAAACATTATATTGGGATCTAATTGTGATTTATTATTGGCTATGGAAATTGGCATTGGCATTGCAAAAGGCAAAAGACAATAAATGACAATTTAATATAAGAAATAAAAGAAAATAGGAGAAAAGGAAGATGAAGGGACAAGAATATCCCTGCAAGGGGAAATGAAGGAAAAGTAAAAGAAAAGGGAAAAATAAAAAGGATATAGGACATACACACACACACTCTTGGACATTCTAGCATTCACTTAGAGAAGAAGAGAGCAAGATAGAGAAAAAACACTTGAACACTGTAATATTCCTAATTAGCCATGGCTAATTGGAATATTCGAATTTTGCTCAATTTGGCCTTCTATAGTTAGTTATGAATAAAAAGGTGAGTAAAGGGTGACATAACTCACTTTTAGAATAAAGTCACTCCCTAGTAGCACAACGTTGTAACTTAACTAGGAGCCAAGGGGGGCCAAAGGACCACGTAGAGGAGGGGCCCACGTAGACACTTGGAGGGATTGCACAGATGGATAGGAACACGTGGCAAGAGGAGGGCTACGTTGGAGAAGGTTGGCTTTAGGGTTTGAGAGGGGCCAACTCTATAAAGGAGAGAGAAGCCTCCTCATTTTGGCATTCGATTATGTGCATTTGAGCTAGTCACTTCGACTTAGAGCACGCTGGCTGTTTAACCTGTCTGCAGCACTGTTTAGTGCAACGTGTGTCTCCGTTTGGAGATCTCACCCTTAGCCCCGGGGGACTTTGAGTGCCTGCTCGGGCAAGGTAGTTCCATCAGTATTTTGCAGTGGTTTCATCAGTAGTTTGCAGGAGGATTGAGCACTTGGGATGACTACGCAATCTTGAGAGGAATGACGCAGTTCTTTCTGGCATGAGTTCTGGATTGAGGGTTTGTGGAGGATTTGAGCTGGGAGATTGAGCAGGGGATCAACCCTTGCATATTGGAGGATCTTGGCAGAGTTCTGGAGGATTTTATTTAGTGGCAGCGCAGAGCATTGAGGGACTGCGCAGATCCCCAAGGGGGTGATTTTCGGTGGTCAGCTATTTCAGAAAATCTTTCTAGGTTTTTCTGGGTTTATTGAGTAGAGGTTGATTCCAGAGTTTTAGCATTTTCTGAGGAGGGGAGCAGCCCCAAATCCTCACTTGATTCCAACAATAACAACAGCACAACAGTTCTCCAACAGCTTGGACACAGTTCAGAGAGAGGCCATCTCCTTGTTATTCTGAGTGTATTTTTTCACTTGCCTTGTGCAAGTCGAGGTGCTATCTTTTTTATCACCTCTTGTACTCTGTCCGTTACTCAGTATAATAAAATGGCTTAGCATTTCTCGCTGCATTTCTTGAGTATCTGTTTATATTTCACGTATATATTATTGTTGTTGCACTACTGTTATTTTATCTCTGTGAGTTTCTCGACTACTATACCACTTGTGCATTTTTCTGGTTGGGGTTTTGCTGGGGTCTAAGGAATATTCCTGGAAAGGGATATTATAGTGGTATCAAAGCATAGATCTAGCTCAGCCTGTGGAGCTAGCAGTTTATGTCACCGAGGGAGAAACCCTACATCTGTTACAGAGGTAGGAAATACAGAGACATTGAGCGTAGGTTGGAGAACAGCTACGGAGAGGGAGATTGTGTTCGGGTAGAGGACACAGAACAGGGGGAGCCTGTGGTGGACGCAGAGCAGAAGGATCTGATGGCAGATGAGGACGGGAAGAGATTTGTAGATATGCTCCTCAAATCAGTGCAGGATTTGTCGAGGAAGATTGAGGTGATGGGGTAGAGATTCACGACAGTAGAGGCTAGACAACGTGAGAGCCCACGGGTCTTCCAGGTTGGTGAGGGATCAGGTGCATCCCACCATTTGCCAGAGCAACGTGATACTACGCAGCAGGTGGCCTCGCATGCCCATACACGCTCTACCATGCCCACTTTCTTAGGAGCAGACACGGGGCCGGAGCCCAGCAGGAGGCAGAGCTTGATCATATGGGCGATTATTTTGCAAAGTACCAGGCCTATGGGCAGGAGTTCAGGGACGCTCTCTCATTCAGAGACTTTGTTCAGCTCTTGTGAGATAGTAGACCCCGCAACCATCACAGAGGATATTGGCATTATCATGATGGTGACACCCACTGTGCAGCTAGTAGATTCCACTTGCCTATGTTTGATGGTTCATCAAACAGTTCGGCAAAATCTTGGGTGGAGACGCTGGACATTTATTTCCAGCTTAACCAGATGTTGGAGACAGAGGCCATCAAGGTGGCAACTTTACATTTGGATGGTGAGGCCCAGGATTGGTGGTTCCATGGGATGGTTACACTCGTACACTCCACAATGACGACATATGCCGAGTTCACCAGGAGATTGATAGAGAGGTTTGACCAGGAGGGATCCAGAGCAACACTTTATTTAGCTAACGAGGCTCAAACATACCGAGAGTTCAAAGACCTACATTGCAGACTTCTTGAGGGTTTCAGTGATGGTACCAGATCTATCCACGGCATGGAGGATCTACATGTACATTAAGGGGTTAGCAGAGCCACTTTGGGGTTTAGTCCGATCCACTAGACCAGCCACACTCCAGGATGCTATTAGCAGGACCCGGGATTTACAGGATGTCTTACCCAGGACCCAGACACCTTACCCCCAGAGACAAACTTTCCAGTCTAAGGGGAAGGATGTGAGGATTCCGGCTCCAAAGGGGGATCCAGGACGAGCGCAGATTGACGATGATGCCAAGAGGGAGCTGAAGAAGAAGCGGTTGTGCTTTACCTGTCAGGAGCCGTGGGCACCGGGACATAGATGTGCTGCTGGCAAAGCACATTTTATTGAGGTCTTCTCTGAGAGCAATGGGGAAGAGGATGAGGAGGATGAAGTGGAGGCAGGAGATAGTCATGTCGTGCAGGGTCCTTTTCCACCTCCACCACCAGCAACAGGTGGTGCATCTTTTGCACCTACCGGAGGGGCCCTTGCGGCATTGCGAGGAGTTCCCAAGTATTTGACACTACGCGTACGACGGAAAGTACGTGGCCAACGAATATCAGTTTTGGTTTATAGTGGGGCAACCCACAACTTCATCGATGCACAGGTGGTTGAGCGGAGAGGTATACAAACAGAGAGCTTTGATGGGTTTTTAGTTTTGGTCCCAGGAGATTAGACCATGATGTGTGCTCATTATGTTCTCGAGCTATCAGTGACAATGGGCACCTACACATTGACTGACCACTTTTTCGTGGTCGATATTCCAGACACCAACATGATACTGGGTGTTCAGTGGCTCATCACTCTAGGGAAGGTCACAACAGATTGGAAGACCCTAGAGATGGAGTGGGAAGATGAGAAGACAGGGAGGCATGAGAAGATACGGGGACAACATACATATCTGCCTCAGATTGTTTCGGCTCATCGAATGGAGGCAGTCTTCCGGAAGGGAGACGTAGAGTGGGCAATGGAGCTGTGTGCATCAGAGGCAGGGACTACAGGGTAGACGATACATCCAGAGATACAGTCCATCCTTGACCAGTATGCCATAGTGTTTGGGGAGATTCCGTCGGGATAGCCACCAGACCGGGGGTTTGAGCACACCATTGAGCTTGAGCAGGGCATATAGGCAGTGATTACTACCCCCTATAGGCCTCCCAAGGCCTATCGAGATGAGATTGAGCGGGCCATTCAGGAGTTGCTGGCTCTTGGGCACATTCGGCCGAGCACGAGTCCTTTTGCTTCTTCTGTGGTGTTGGTGAAGAAGAAGGACAACACATTGAGGATGTGCATTGACTACAGGGCGATGAACAAGAAGACACTGAAGAACAGGTACCCCATACCCAGGATCGATGAGTTGATGGATGAGTTGAGAGGAGCACGGTTCTTCTTAAAGATTGATTTGAGATCTGGGTACCATCAGATTCGCGTGAGGGAGTAGGACATTCCCAAGACCGCCTTCAAGTGTCACTATGGGCACTTTGAGTTCTTGGTGATGCCCTTTGGGCTAACGAACGCCCCTGCTACATTTCAGTCTTACATGAATCACATCTTCCGCAGTCACTTGAGGAAGTTTGTGTTGGTATTCTTTGATGATATCCTCATTTACAACAGGACTTGGGAGGAGCATCTCCAGCCCATTGAGACAGTGTTGCGTATCTTGCAGGAGCAGCATCTCTATGCCAAGCTCTCCAAGTGTGAGTTTGGGTTGACTGAGAGGTTGTACTTGGGACACATAATAGGGGTGGATGGAGTGAGAGTCCACGAGGAGAAGATCAGGGCCATCAGAGAATGGCCGGAGCCGAGGAACGTGACAGAACTTCAAGGATTCGTTGGAATTTGTACTTACTATCGGAAGTTTGTCAAGAGTTTCTCACAACTTGCTGCACCCCTGACAGATTTGACGAGGAAGGGGGCATTCAGTTGGTCGGATACATCACAGTGAGCCTTTGACAGGCTCAAGGAGGTTATGAGCAGCTGCCCAGTTCTTGCATTGCTAGATTTTACGCGGCCATTTGTTTTGGAGTGTGATGCGTTGGGAGAGGGGATCGGCGCAATATTGATGTAGGTAGGTCACCCTATAGCCTATGAGAGCCTGGAGCTCCTTCTGCACGAGAGGTTGTATTCTATATACAACAAGGATATACTAGCCATCATGCATGCATTGGTCAAGTTCCGACAATATTTAGTGGGTAACAGGTTCAGGGTGAGGACTGATCACAACAGCCTCAGATTCTTTTTGGAGCAGAAGCAGCTACAGGAGAGGTAGCAGAAGTGGATCAGTAAGATCCAAGCATATGACTTTGACATTAAGTATGTCAAGGGTAAGAACAATGTGGTAGCAGATGCCCTTTCACGTAGACCAGCCACGTTGTCTCTTATGAGCTTGGACATAGACTGGAGGGCTCGACTCTTAGTAGAGTACTCCAAAGACAGATTTACATGTGAGGTTCTGGATGGGCAGGTGGCAGATGTTAGGTACAGGGTGGTCGATGAGATCATCTACTACAGGGACCGTATCTTCTTGACTGAGGGGTCTCAGCTCAAGAAGAAGATACTTTAGGCATCACATGATTCACCATTGGCCGGCCATCAGGGGTTTACCAAAACCTACAGGGCCATTAGAGAGAGGTTCTCATGGAAGGGCCTCGAGGAGGACGTACTCCGGCATGTCTGGGAGTGCGATGTTTTCTAGAGGAACAAGGGGGAGATGAGCCATGCCGTAGGATTGTTGCAGCCTCTTCCCATTCCGGAGGGGAAATGGGAGTGTATCTCGATGGACTTCTTCACAGGGTTGCCCATGGTACACGACAAGGATTGCATCTTTGTCGTCATTGATCGACTGACAAAGTACGCACATTTTTTTGCCATATCCACACACTACACAATAGCGCAGGTGGCTGAGATGTTCTTTAGAGAGGCCTTTAGGCTACATGGTCTTCCTAAGACCATCACCAGTGACAGGGACAACTGTTTCATGGGTGGGTTTTGGTAGGAGCTTTTTCGGCTAGTGGGGACGGAATTGACATCGAGTACTAGTTATCACCCACAGACAGACGGACAGACAGAGATAGTTAACAAGTGGTTGGAAGGCTACTTGCGTAACTATGTTAGTGGGCAACAGAGATCATGGATGAAATGGTTGCATTTGGGGGAATACTTCTACAACACTACACATCACATGTCCATTGGTATGTCACCATTCTATGCTTTGTATGGGTATCATCCTTTATCTTTTGCTGACGTGATGTTTGGTGATAGCAAGGCTCCAAGAGCCAAGATTTGGGTCCAAGAGAGTTAGGATATTCTCCGAGCTCTCAAGGATAACATGGCTACAGTGCAGAACCAGCAAAAGTTGTATGCTGACAGGGGTCGGGTGGAGAGACAGTTTGAGGTAGGGGACATGGTCTACCTACGATTACAGTACCGACAGTTGTCACTGAAACAGAAGGGGGCTGAGAAGCTCAAGCCCCGCTTTTATGGGCCATACAGGGTGATACGCAGGATTGGACAGGTTGCATATGAGTTGGAGCTGCTGCAAGGCAGCAAGATTCATAACGTTTTTCATGTATCATGCCTGAAGAAGGCATTGGGGCAACAAGTGACAGTGACAAATGAGCTACCACCCATGGATGATGAGGGGCATTTGGTGTTGCAGCCAGAGGCTATTATTGATACCAGTGAGAGGTAGCTGCGGAGCAGGATGGTCTGGGAATTCCTTGTGAGGTGGAAGAATTTACCAGATGAGGATGCCACTTGGGAAAGCGAGAAAATTTTGCAGCATCCATCACTTCAGTTGCTTGAGGACAAGCAACATTTTGCCAGGGGAGACTGCAATATTCCTAATTAGCCATGGCTAATTGGAATATTCAAATTTTGCTCAATTTTGCCTTCTATAGTTAGTTATGAATAAAAAGGTGAGTAAAGGGTGACATAACTCACTTTTAGAATAAAGTCACTCCCTAGTAACACAACATTGTAACTTAACTAGGAGCTAAGGGGGGCCAAAGGACCACGTAGGGAGGGGCCCACGTAGACTTGGAGGGACTGTGTAGATGGATAGGAACACGTGGCAAGAGGAGGGCTACGTTGGAGAAGGTTGGCTTTAGGGTTTGAGAGGGGCCAACGCTATAAAGGAAAGAGGAGCCTCCTCATTTTCACATTTGATTATGTGCATTTGAGCTAGTCACTTCGGCTTAGAGCACGCTAGTTCTTTAGCTTGTCTGCAGCACTGTTTAGTGCAATGAGTGTCTCCATCTCACCCTTAGCCCCGAGGGACTTCAAGTGCCTTCTCGGGAAAGGTAGTTCCATCAGTATTTTGTAGTGGTTTCATCAGTAGTTTGTAGGAGGATTGAGCACTTGGGATGACTGCGCAGTCTTGAGAGGGATGACACAGTTCTTTCTGGCAGGAGTTCTGAATTTAGGGTTTGTGGAGGATTTGAGCTGGGAGATTGAGCAGGGGATCAACCCTTGCATATTGGAGGATCTTGGTAGAGTTTCAGGCAGAGTTCTCGAGGATTTTCTTTAGTGGCAACACAGAGCATTGAGGGAATATGCAGATCCCCAAGGGGGTGATTTTCGGGGGTCAGCTATTTCATAAAAGCTTTATGGGTTTTTTTGGGTTTATTGAGTAGAGGCTGATTCCAGAGTTTCAGCATTTTCTGAGGAGGGGATTAGCCCCAAATCCTCACTTGATTCCAACAGTAGCAACAACACAACAGTTCTCCAACAGCTTGGACGCAGTTCAGAGAGAGGCCATCTCCTTGCTATTCTGAGTGTATTTCTTCACTTGCCTTGTGCAAGTCGAGGTGCTATCTTTCTTATCACCTCTTGTACTCTGTCTGTTACTCAGTATAATAAAATGGCTTAGCATTTCTCGTTGCATTTCTTGAGTATCTGTTTATATTTCACGTATATATTATTGTTGTTGCACCACTGTTATTTTATCTCTGTGAGTTTCTCGGCTACTATACCACTTGTGCATTTTTCTGGTTGCAGTTTTGCTGGGGTCTGAGGAATATTCCTGGAAAGGGATATTACAAACACAAGGAAGACACAAGCAAGGAACAAGCAAGGGAACGCAAGAGGAAGATTGGACATCAGTAAGCAAGGGAAAAAAATCAAGTAGAGAAATAACATTTAACAAGAGGATTTTGTCGGTAATAGGTTGCATGTTTGGTATCTTGCTGGGAAGTGAATGCATGGTTTATGCATTGGTTTATTGGTCATGTTTGTTGTCATTAGCATGGGATTTTCCTATATTGACAGTGATATACAACCTTACCTTTTCCATTTCCTAAATAGCCATGGCATAGTTGTCTTTCATTTTTGTTTGAGCTTTGGATTGTCGGTGGATTCAAATCCAATTGAGGCGGTCTCAAGAAAATCCCAAGGGTTGATTGTGGAGATGGTTTTCTCGAGGAAGATCTTGACAAGTGGGTGGAGACAAGAAAATTCCTTTAGGTATGACGAAGGAATCCTGAGGCATCCAAGCTTGTATTGGTTTTGGTGATTTATGAACCGGTTTGGGTGAAATCATTGTGGTTGAGGGTGGAGGTGGTTTACCCTCTAGATTGCTTGGTTGGTTTTTCCTTGGTTTATTCCATGTGATCCCACATTCATGCTTGGAATATAGCATGAGGATGATTGGTTGAAAGAAAGATTTGGTTCAGTCCAATCTATGGTTAGGTGGTACGTGGAAGTCCCTAACTTGGTTGGTTTTATGCATATGTAATTATGTGTTATTTCTTATTGATTTCAATTAGCACAAGTATTGGTTATTGTGTTGATTTTATGATTGGCTTGTCATGGATTCATTATGGTTAAATGTTGTTTATAGGCATGGTATACTCTTATTATATGATGTGCTCTTGTTATGGATCTTGTTCATGGTTTGACAAGTTATTAAATAGTTATATGAATGCATGAGCTAAAAAGTGCTTGTTGTAGCTCGCTTGAGAGGGAAATAAGCCTTCTTGATGATTCTCAGATGAAGCTAATGAAACAATGAATATATATGCATTCATGACCTACATGTGTTATGATTACAAAGTGTTTCTATAAATGTTTATCATTTGTTGGACGAGCTTGGAAAAGGTACGAGCCTAAAGATAGATTATGCAGACTTTTGATCATCATAGATAAGGTCTTGGAAAGTTTTGGGTAGTGGCCTTCAGGCTAGCCTTGATATTCTAACATTGAATCCATAGCCACAGGAACATAACTAAAAGATATCGACTATAGCTACATGGATGACGACTTGTGCATGCGACTGAAGCCTTTTGGTTGCATGGGCCGATTGGCATGCGTGCAACTGGGAGGTAAAGTGAGGTGACAAGATATTTCCATCTTAGGGAAAGATCATTAGTGGATGTTGTGTAACATTTGGGTGATCAGGGGTCCCTGGAAGCTTGTAGTAAGTATTAGTATAATAGACCCCACTTCCATAATTGGAA
Organism: Pinus tabuliformis; assembly: GCA_031772625.1. Lineage (NCBI taxonomy): Eukaryota > Viridiplantae > Streptophyta > Pinopsida > Pinales > Pinaceae > Pinus > Pinus tabuliformis. The sequence goes on along the minus strand of CM062807.1, from coordinate 340,284,898 downwards.
CTTGGATGTTGGGTCATGCACATTAATTTTCATCTCATGTTTACCCTGGTGAGCTTGTAAAAGTGGGTAAATGTGGGGTGGGTGTTACAGTTCCCATTTATATTTTTGTGTTCGCTTCATTCTTTGAAAGTATAGATTAATGGTATCAAAGCATTCCAATATTTTTCGTTTCTTCATGCATGTCCTCAATGAGGTAAAGATACAAGGAGATGGGTATCGAACTAATTGAGCTTGATGAAAACCAATTTCGCCCACTAAAGTAACCTCCCATGATGGAAGAAAAAGGGGATGATGGAGAAAGATATCATATTAATTTGTTGCTTAAGGAAACCTTAAAATTACAAAGGAAAATGATGATGGATAACTTTTCCCAAATATGATGGAAATGGAAACATAGACTCCTTCAACAAGTAGTCATTTTAGAGGTGCGACATTTTGAGGTACAAGTTGGCTTTGACATTCCTTTATTTGAAAAACAAATAGATGCATATGCTTTGGAGAAATGGTTAAATCTATTACACAATTTTATTATATTCAAAAAATTGATGACAACAAAATAATCACATTCACACTCCTTAAGACCCTTCCCCACGTCAAATATTGGTGGGACAATCATTATGGAGGACATGTCAGAGATGAGATTACATCATTTATGACATAACCCACTCGAGTAGATTTTATTGATACCCTTAGGGAGAAATTCCACCCTATTGCAAATTATGATGACCAATACAAAATATGGGCAACTTTGCACCAAGAGAGAGGCTAGGTGCTACCAAAGTACATCGACATATTCCATACCCTACACACAAAGTTAGGTATTAGAGACTTGGTTCTAAAGTACGATAAATACATACATAGGTACATTCAACTGGAGATGGAATTCTTAGGAATCTCTTCATTAGAAGCCACTTATTGATATGTTATTGAAATTGAGCAAAAAATTAAGCAAATGAATAAACAAGAGTTTGGTCTATAAATCTACAGAGAAATATCATGTTAAAAGTAGTCCTAACTTGCAAACAAAGGATAGAGCGAGGATTGCCAACCTTGGTACAACCAATCCAATCCATAAGCAAATAAGGGTAATAAGAAATTGAAGAAGGACATTGAAAAGTAGTGTGAGTTCCAAAAATTCCCTTGGCACAACACCGACGAATGTCACTTGAAGTAGTCATCATTAGCTAGGCTAAAAGTCTTATAGTTGGACTATGGCTTAAGCTTTAATTCAAAGCTAAATAAGGGAAAATAAATCATCAATTCAAAACCTAGTGCTACCATCTCAATCACAAAGATCCAACCAAAAGAGCTAAATGAACTTAACTAAAGGTGAACACCACTTCCATTCACATATGTGAGTGAAGTAGACTCCACTACATTTCATTGTTAACAATAGTAGCTAAAATACCTTGATCTCGGCAAAGATCATCAAGCGATTGATGCTTTTGCCAATGACATACCCTCGACTACACACCATTGATTGGCTGAGCTGAGAAAAAGAGATTCACTTCAATCAACAAATGTGGCTTCCCTATGGCATCAATCCCTTTGAAGAAGAGGCATTATGTGATATTGTCCCACTTGAACATTTTGATATTCTTTTAAGACAATCCCATATGTGGAAACATCATGCTACTTACCAATCTAGGCCTTGTGATGTCATTGTTACTATGAGAGGTCATCTTACAAGGTACCAAAAGTAGTTCCAACTACCACAGAGTCCTTAATCCCCATGGTATAACATATGAAGGTAATATATTAAACTAGGGGATTTGTCCCATTCATGATTCAATTGGAATATGAGTAGAAGATCATTGCAATGACCACAACCTCTACATGGGGTCTCTCCACACAATGAAAGTAGGTGGACAAGCTAATGGAAGAACATGGAGATATTTTTGCTTTACTTGCAAGGGTGTCATGACATTGTTAGGTATAACATTCAATTGATTTAATACCCAAATCTCCCTTACAAAATGGCCCAACATACACATATTCTCTTATATAGAATGAAGGAATAAAACATTGGATCCAAGACTTCACCCAAAAGGGCCACATTTGACCAAGTTCTTTACCTTATGGAAGTCCAATTGTGTTGGGGTAGAAGAGGGATGGGCACAAAAAATTTGTATTTATTACTAAGGTCCGAACAAAATCATAGTTTATAATCAATATTCAATCCCATAGATTGATGATCTTATTGATTAGCTCAAGCGTGCCAAAATTTTCAATAAGAATGATTTGAATTCAAGCTACCACTGGATACCAATAGAGAAAATTAATGCATGGAGGAAAATCTTCAAATCCAAAGAAGTTCTTTCCAAGTGGTTGATCATGCCTTTTATTTTGACTAATTCTCTCATGATGTTTGTAGTGATGATAAACGATATCTCATGGTCATTCACAAAATCTATTGTGATCATACATTTGGATGATATCCTCATCTTTAATGAAACTTAAGTAAAACATTTGTAACACATTTAATAGACCCTAACCACCCCGTGGCAACACAATTTATATGCCAATAAAGAGAAATACTCATTCAACATGTGTAGAATTTAGTATTCAGGATACATTATGAATGAACATGGTGTGCATGTGGATCTAGCCATGATCCAAGTCATTCAAGTTTAGTTATTCCCCAAAATTTTAACAAAGCTCTGCAATTTCTTAGGCATCACCAAATTCTATCACAAGTTCATGTTGGGGTTCTCTCACATCACTTGGAACCTAATATAAGTGAACAAGATTGGGACACAAGTCAAGTTCATTTGGGCTAAGTCACAACAGAAAGGATTTGAGAATTTGAAACACCATCTTTGTTTGACACTAGTACTCATTCTACCAAACCTACAACAACCCTTTGATATTGAGAAAAATTGCTTCATATTATGTTGTCAATGCAATCCTAACTCACTATGTACACTTGGTGGATTATCACAACGAAACACTCTCCTATGTCATTAACATGGACCCCACCAATGACAAGTAGATGTACTCCATTATGAAGGCTTATTGCCAATGGTAGCCTTATGCTATGGGGAAGACAACAATCATCCACACTAACTGCAAGCCCTTGCAATTCATGTAAGTAAAAAGAAAATTCCAAAACAACTACCATTAGAAGTGATCCACATACCTACAATACTTCCACTTGAACATTAAGTACAAAAAGGGCAAAAAAAATTGCGTCATAGACTACCTCAACCATCCTCCACTTGCGATGTTAACCATAATGCTCATTCTTTCTACATGATAACTTCAAGTGGCCCAATTATATCACAACAACCTTAACTTTTTTGTTACTTATCATACCTTGGGTGTAGATAAATGAATCTCAAAATTTCATCTCGAGACAAATTTTTATGACATCCGGGCCATCTATGTGTTTCATCAAGAGTGTGTAAGAAGCTAAATTGGGAGGTACATAATAGTTAGGCATAAAGGCACTTCAACGTGGAAAATATAGTGATATTGTTGCAAAAATGCTTCTACTAGTCAAAGCCCCAATAAGATGTTAGTAGGTATATTAGATCATGCATTTTTTGTGCCATCACCAAACCTACCATTAGGAAGCGAGAGTTATACACTTTTTTTCCTACTTTAAATACAATCTAGGAGTCTGTGTCCATGGACTATATTTATGACCTACCTTCAACCAAGCATGGAAATGGCTATGTATTTGTGGTTGTTAATCGATTATCTAATATGGCCATTTTGACACCTTGCAAAAAGATTGTCACCATAAAAGCCACTACTAATTGTCTTCTTTAAGCATGTATGGGTTCATTTATAGCTCCTACAAACCATTATTTCAGATAAGGACAATAAATTACTACTTTGTTGGATTCATATCAATGGGATAGTGCCACCAATGCCCTATTCCATGACTCATAAGGGCAGTTACGGTTGAAAAAATCTATAATTTGAACAAGTGTTACACAGTGATTGTCACTCTCTTGTTACTCCCCGTTCTTGATCCTGGAGAACCCTATTAGTGACTATTGTGTTATACTTTCACCATGAAACCTATGCTCTTGCATCCCTTGAAGTTTGAAGAAAGTAGTTCCCAGAACATTTTCAGAGAATCCTTCTTAAAACCCAATTTTTAAGATCAACGCTCTTTCCTAGTGTCTCACCCATGCCGATGGTAGAGTTTTACACTGTGAACCGTGCCGATCGGCACTACTGTTAGCCCAATACCCGCGGCGGTCTACTTCTGGACTGTTTTTTATAAAAGGAAACAAAGTTTCGTGTCTAGAAACTTCTAGTGGCGATGTGTTGGATGTTCGTTTGGTTGGATAAGGGTAGAGAACTCCATATAAGGTTCTTTTCCCCTTAAAAGTGGATCTTCCCAAGGAGATAAGACCTTCTTACCCCTTGAGTGGATCTCATTCTTATCCTCCTCTCCCTATATAAACCACTTCCTCTTACCCTTTTTGGTTACAATACAACACATAGTGAAAGTGGTGGAGAGATAGAACTAGCTATAAAATTTTGAAATCTTTAGCTTTTGATAGAAGAAGATTAGTCTTAGATGACAAAAGACTAGCCTTTGGTAGCTAAAGCAAGAGGAGAGAGAGTTAGATCTTGGAAGCCATTTCATGTCAAGCTAGAGGAGGAAAAGAATGTTGAAAAGGCGTGTAGTAGGACGTGGATACCACAAAGTATATCTCCAACGTCAAGGCTTCAGTTGTATTTCTCTTTGAAGTTTATTTTAATACACTAATTGTTTATTTCCTATATCAGGTGTAATATTAGATTTGATAGCTTAGAACTCCTTGAACTTTTAAGTATATTGGATTCAATTTTATGCTATCACGTTTGGTGTTGTTTCTTGCATGTTTGTTTCAAGTACTTGAACGAAAGGAACGAAAGGAAGTTGGAGCAAGGAAGTAAGATCACCATCAAGTGGATTAGCGTTATAAGAGGTAGGCCTTCTTATTCAATTCTAATCTAAGGAAATTTACATTAGATTGTCTTGTTTGTGGCTAGACCCGCTCTCTTGGGCTAGAGGGATAGTCTTTGTCCGTAGGGAGGATATGCCTACAACACAACAAGCCATTTGGACTTAATGTAAAAGACCCAAATTTGGATCTCGGGGTCAAAACTTGGGAGAATGATTGTTTGATCTTAGTGACTACATGAGGAGGATGACACCATTGAAATAAACATGCTGTGACTGATTCCATATATTTTCTATGCAACTTGCAACGAATCAACAACAAAGGAGAAGATATCTAAGGAAGGTCAGGAGAGAGTCTATTTCCTAAGTTATTTTTTATAAATCTCTATGACCCTAACTAGAGCATGATTTTCCAAGATCACAGGGATATGATAACATAAGCTTCTAGAATTGAGGATGAAATTTGAAGTCAAACTTCTAGGACTAGAACATGCTCTCATGCTAAATAGATAAATAAAACCCTCTATTGCTATACAAATGAGTTGAATTATCTTCATCACTAATACAAGCAACAAAATGTGAAAACACAATGTAAACTCATCTTATCCCCATTGTATATGATATAATATTTTCCGACATAATGTATTTTTCAATAACGCTGCTTGGTTTGCTATGGTTTAGCTCCTATCAAAATAGAAAACATAGGCAAAATCAAATCATTACGAAAATCAAATTATAAAACTATTATACTTATGAAGTTCACCATCAATGCATCTAATACTTTTTTTCCACCACAATGAGTGGCCTTCTTCTTTGCAACTTTGGTTGTGATATTAACCCAAGACATATAATACATTTTTCGACACAAAACAATTTTAATTTACAAATAAAATGGAACTCAATCTAAAACAAATTCAATGCCTAAATAAATTTCTCACAAGCATCCCTTACTTATGATAGCTTTATACCAATTCTCATGATATCTTATATCCATGGGCCTTTTGTTTCAACCTATATTCTTAAGGTCTTTTTCCCCTTTAGCATTTTTCTTTGGTTGTAACATAATCTTTGTAAATCTAAGCCATCTTCAATTTAACATACTTTACATTCCATCCCTCACCAAGCTCAATTTGCATATCATGTGCCACTAGATTTGTTGACTTTACGATTTCAAGAAGAGCAAGAGATCAAGGATGTCTTTAAACCTTTGATAACAATCTCCTTAAACATTTGATAATAATAATAAAAAAAAAAAACTTGCTTCAATTTTCTAAATCCCTCACTGGCCTTATTAATTTCTATTGTTATCCTCACAGTAACATAACATAAATCACTTGCTATTGATATTGATCTGGAATTTTGGTGTCAACTATTGCATTTGTATTAATAATTTGTTCCCTAACATTTCCTTCTTATTGTCGGTGATTTCTCTTGGATATTTTTCTTGAACTAAGAGTCCTTGGGGAGTCAATCAATTACCGTGTTGTTGTTTATTTTTAATTTTGGGGAGGAATTGCTATCCTCATGGTAATAGAACATGAATCCCTTGCTATTGATATGAATGTGAAATTTTGGTGTGAACTATTGCATTTATATAAATAACATGTTCCCTAATATTTCTTCTCATTGTTGATGATTTCTCTTGGATATTTTGCTTGACCTAAGAGTTCTCGGGGAATCAATTAGTTCCCATGTTGTTTATTCAAGAACAGGCACTATTTATATAAGTTTCTTTCTATTAAATTGATACCATATTAAATAATATCAAAATCATTTTGTCGTGGTCTCCTACATTGGAAACCAGACCAATGGAAAAAGTTAATGTCTTTTGTCCCAATTGTCCATACATTAACTAGATACATACAAGAAGGTATATTAACCAAGACTTGATTATGCAAAACATTATGTCACAATATTGGTAAGTTCTAAGTGAAGTAGAAGATCCATAAGTTAATTGAAGCCATCAAGAGGACGTGGAAATATCAATAGTGTCCGTAATGGCTAGAGAGACTAAAGGTGCAAGATTTGGATTATTGCAGTGTTCCTCCTCAATGCAAGCTAGTTCTTCATGTTCTTCGACCCCCAAAGAGGTTTCTCGAACTTTGTTTATTAGATTGATAAGTCCCTGTTACAGTGGACAAATCCCTCTTGCGGACAAGAGCAATCTCCCTAGATCCTTGACGGAAACTAAAAACAAGCAAGACAATTGAACTGACCCTTTCCCTAAGTTGAACTTGTTTAAATTATAAGAATTATAGCTAATGGATGAGCCTCTTACCTATTTCATGAAATGCTCAATGAAGACCCCTTGTTGTGATTCGATGTAGCTCTTCAATTCTTGATAAGACCTGCAAACATCGACCATAAAAGGATCAAAAGCACATGCGATATAATAATCCAAACAACTTAACCTAATGATCAAGGTGATTAGGAATTTACTTTGTCTTAATAAACATTATAAACAATTGTAAACCATTCATTATTCCAATAAGACAAATCAATAGGAGAAAGTGTTCATTTGTATTAATCAAAGACTAAGAGGAGCCTTACAACCTTTTCCTTGATGCTGTGAGGTCCCTTCCAAATGCCTTCAATCTCCTCCTTAGATGACAAGCTTTCCAATCTCAAACGAACAACATAAGTCTGTCTTCTGAGTTCTAACCTCCTCAATCCTTCTACCCTCTAGTCATTTTACAGGCCAATAGGAAGAAGTTTCAGATCCAAAAGAGGAGGACGAGACTCCTATATTGAGGGATTAGGTTACCATGAGAAAAGGGATTAAGATGCATCATATGAGGGTTATAGTTCAAATAGTCATCACCTGGAAGATTTTAGTTGGGAAATATTCGACCAACTATGTTTCTAGAATGTACTCTTTTTATTTTTACTTTCTTGAATTCACCTGCGCAGGTTTATAGTGGCAGACAGAGTGCAACTCTGCGCTGTTATCAGAGTTAATTCCAGCGAATGCACAGGAAACTCTATAAAAATCAGCGCATGTGGAATTTAACAAGGTGTGACAACTATTTTCCCCAAATTTCTCATCTACTCAAAATATTTTGGGTTGTTTGACTTTTGAGGGAGCTAGTTCAAAAATGTTCATGTGCGGTAAAAAGACCCATAAACTGATCAATTATCATGGTGACAAATTGACATGTAATAGATTGCCCCCTAAAGTGCGAAGTCTGTAAAATAAGTTTGAAAGGTTGAAGCACTTTATCATTCCAAGGATCCGATCAGAGGCAATGGTTGGAAACCTGTAGGGAACATTCAAGGATTACAATGCAAATATGTATCAAAATTCATCTTTGAGGTAGGCATTCACATAATCAAAGCAAAGCGAACTCAATGAACAAGTATGGAAAAACCAAAATCATATAGATGGTAGACACAGCATGGGTGCAACCATCTGTCTACATAATCATGAATATAAAATATCCTCACAACCTGGATTGATGAAACTAGGTCCAGGGTCTCGATCTCCATCTCTCGATCCATAGTACAAATCTAACCATGTGAGTGAATGTTTTGAAGTCGAACATGGCAGAAACCACTTGATTACCGGTCATTGATGTGAACCGTTGACAAGCGTGAGAGAAATCACCAATAGTGACAATGGTTCTCAAGGTACTTCCAGTACAATCTATGAAGTGTGAATAGGTGATCTAAAGTCAACACTCACACAATCGTTCGATCGAAGACCAATGATGAGAACCCATCATTGAAAGCGAGAAACCTGCCATTAAGGCATGCACGCTTCAAGGTACTGAAGGTTTCTAGATCAACTTCCTAGATAATGAGCTAAAGTCGATAGGAAGCGACTCGTCGTAGGAAAGCCTATGACATGAAACATAATGTCAAGTTTTGAAAATAGTTTGCAAGGACTGACTCAAGGATGGCTGATACGATTGAAGGCTAGAATTTGCAAAGGGGTTTTTAACAGAGGTTGAACTTCTTTTGAACACATAAAAACACGACAATTGACATGGCAAAATTTGACTTAATGATAATACCAAAAACCATGAATACTTTCAAATGAGGTTTGATTAATTCTAAGACAAATGGATTTCCTAACTCGGACATGAGTGTGACGGAGCGCCGTGTTCAAGAGCGATTTGCTATCTTTAAAAAATGAAAATGTAAAATGGACACCTATTCCCAATTTCCCCCCACCATTACTGGAAAGTACCTCTTTATTTTTTATAAGCTTGAGGAGGATAACATATGCTTGGATTGTAAGCTCATCCTTCGGATGAGTCCATCGAAGTATTTTAACGAACCCTAAGAAGGAATGGTTCGGCCCTGTTATGCTTAACGGGTCCTATACTGTTTATTTTTTTACAAGTCTAGTAAAAGAGTAACTCGATGTTGTTTTCTTTTAAGAGTTTGAAAAAGACACAAAAAGGAAACTCATTCAATTATTTTATCGTAAAATTTTAACGAGCCCAGAGAAAGTAATGCTCGGTGTTTTTCAATTTTAGAGAGTCAAAAGATAAGTAGACTTCGTCAGGTTCTTTTTCATAAGTTTTGGTCTCTCAGGTCCGAAAAATGATAAAATAATACAAGAAAGAACTCTATTTACCATGTTCGGTCAACGTATATTTTTTTTTCGTAAATAGTCCTAATTCAATCTGTAAAAGGGGTAAACTTATACTAAGTGTATGATTGTTCATTTACTTTTACGAGTTTAACAAGCAAGTACTCGACAATATTTTCATTTTAAAAAGTCTGAAAAGGGCTTAAAAGAGGACTCCATGATTTTCACTTTTCATAATCTTTTAAGAGCATGAAAAGTGATAAAAGTCTGCTAAATAATCAAAATGATTCATCCTCGCTTTGTAACCTATCATGCACATTTAAACTCAATAACTCGTCATAACTGCTCAAAAATGTCATTTTCCTTCTTAAAATGTTTTAAAGATAACAAATAATATTTTTTAGCTCCAAAAAACTTATAAAAGTGGGAATGGTAAATTATTTTCACCATTTGTATTTTTACCAATTGAGAGTAGAGAGAGGAGTTTTTACCACCAGACTTCCACGACTGATTCCAAGCTAATATGTGGATGAAATTGCACATCGCTTCTTCCAGGTAGAAGAGCTCTCTTTAACTTAGCTTTTCATCCATTTAAAATTTCATTTTAACCTTTCATTTATTTTTTGGGGAAAAACTATTTAAAAAAATGCGCCCTCGGCCATGTGTTGTTTCTTTTTAGTTGGGTTCGCGCAGGCCGATAAAATTTTCCGTATGAAAAATCACAGCCTGCGCAAAATTTTACTTGAAAAATCCATGGAACTGCACCCTCTCCATAAAACGGCGGCTGCGTAGGCACCAAGGGTTTATTTTTAAGCAAGTTTTGGGCCAAAAAAACATGAGATGAGTTTCTAAAATGATTCTAATCCTTTTAAAATGGTCATTTAATTTCATTTAATTGCTCAAAATGGAGTGTAGGGAAAGAGAACATGAAGCTAATGATTTGGCAGCTTTGGCAGATCCGTCCACCATGCAGGCTCTCAGGACTTGTGGCCTCCTAAAATAGTGGCTCATTCCTGGGATGAGAGCTTAGGTAGATCTGATGACATGGCTGGTAAGAACCTGGAATGTCGAGGAACATTGTTTTGTGATTGTCGATCATCGTGTTACCATTGACACCGATGACATCTATTTCTTAACTGGGTTGTATCATCGGGGAGCCAATATTTCATTATTTGGACAAAGGGTGGGAGGAGATTCTATTGATGGGTATCTACGATGCTTTTGCAGGGGTGCACCACCCAAGGATGGGAGAATTGATATTCATACCATTGAGCTTTTGCCCCTAAGGACCATTGCTTTTACTATTTGCAAATTGTGTGGTAGCGCTGCCCTTCATTTAGCCACACAGGCACACATGTAGATGGCCGTGGAATGCTGGGAATCGACGGTGTACAACTAGTGCGAGGAGTGGAGGTGAACATGAAGGTCCAGTTGACTAGATGCAAGAATGGAAAAATGAAGAATTTTGGTTATAGTGCAATTATTGTTGCTTTTTCCCTAGATAGGATTCCTATTCTCCGACCACAACAAATTCTAGCAGATGAGGTGGGTCCTAGGGATCCACGCATGATGAGGTGGGTTTCACTAATGGCACGCCATGGAGGTGATGGACCAGTAGTGAGGTATAATGCAGAGTTCTTTGACTAGTTAGGCCAAAAGATTGTTCCGATTGAGGACTTTTCGTATGACAGGATAGATTACATAGGTGATCCTGATATCCCACTTCCAGCTGGAACTTAGTGGGGTGATCTAGGTGAGAATTTTGCATTTGACATATTTCCAAATTTTTATTTTTTATATGTTTTTTTGTCTTCAAAGGATAATTATCCGAAATGCATGTGCTGACGTGGGCCCAACCCGACCAGCAAGGCTGAGACGATTTGATAGGGGAGGCGAGCAGCCTATAGTAGTTGCGACAACTAACCCAAAGGTAGAGGATATCTTGACAGAGCTGGAACAAAACCTTGAGAAGTTGACTTCGAACATCCCAAAGATTGGGACATATGATATTCCTCGCGCCTATCCGAGACATGTAGTTGGTGTTCCAGGGCCCCTTAGAGGTTTGCTGCATCGAGTTTCTCGTGCTATCGTTTGTTATCATGAGCATCATCATGCTTAGTTGTTCTAGTTTCTAGGACCACATTTTGATTTTTGGTGTCAACATATTCAGAAAATAAAAGGCCACGGGGCCTTATGTCCTTGGATGACATATTTTATAGACACACACTTTTATACAAACTCTATTTTAATGAAAAACTACTACTTTTGCCTATTATTTAACTTGATCAATGTATGAATGAATATTTATTTTAATTTATAAATGTTGCAAATGTCTATTTAACACATGATTCACCAATGCATCTGTCAATGTGTTTAAATATCTCAGAATGTGTTGATATTCGATATAATCAAATTGCCTTTCCAAAAGACAGACTCGTAAAAATACTCTTAACATTGTTGGACTCCTTACTGTATAGAAACCATTTAAATGTAACACCACGAGCTACGAATCTAACCTAACAATCAAACATTGGATACGAAATGTGATGGAATCAACTAATAACTCAATGATTGTTCTATATTCCGCTATGTTGTTTGTTGTTTGACCGAGACATATTCCATGAATAGAGACTAGCTCATCACTAGGTGAATAAATAACCCAGGTTGTGGAATATAAATTCCGAGTAGTATGACTAGTGCCATCAACCAATCCAATGTAAGTTTGGGAGAACATCAACGTCTGCAAATCAAGTGTAAAAATGAGATAAGCAGGAGAAGTAGTAGAAAAATTGAAAAACGATAACTATCACACATTCCTAAAAAATGGTAATTAATGTATAGATCTCCACCAATTTTTTTTATGCATAATATTTCTTTAGGTAAAGACCATTTCTGGGCTTTCCTAAAGGAAGACCATCGTAATCAACCATCTCATGGGCTCCTTTAGCTGATACACGTTTTATGATGTAAGGGTCATGCCACACGGGTTAGAACTTTCCTGCACCTAACTTGTCATGAGCTTGATCATAAACCAAGACTAGGTCACCTTCTCAATATGAACGAGGATTAACGTTTTGATCAAACTGAGCTTTGACGCGTTTTTGTGAGCCTCGCTAGCCTTTGCGATATGACAACGATTTTCATCTAAATGTGCTAAATGTACAAAGCGTTATTTTTTTGCAGAGGTAGCAGGTAATAATTCGATAACTAGTTTTAGGGATGGGATTTCACATTCAATGGGTAATACTACTTCCAAACCATAAACAAGTTGGAAAGGAGTAAAACTGGTCGATGTTTTTTCAGCAGTTCGGTCCCACAGTGATGGAAAGGGCATATAATGCTAGTTTCCTTTATGAATACCAACAATCCGTTTAATCATATTGGTTAAAACTTTATTGACAACTTTGACCTGACCATTAACTTGTGGATACTACAGAGTAGAGCTATCATGGCGTAGCCCGAGTTGTGTGGATAGTTAGACCATCATAAAGTTATGAAAATGACTACCATGGTCTGTAACAATAACTTGTGGGACTCCAAACCGAGCAATCACATGATTGAAAATGAAAACTGCTGTAGTTTCACCCTCGTCTCTATATGTAGGCATCGCCTCGACCCATTTCGTAAATTAATCGAATGCAAGGATAATATACCCATGCCCCTGGGTTGAGTGAGGGTTACAGGTGAAGAAGTGGATGCCCCATTTGGAAAAAGGATCGACATCTATGATAGGGTGAAGAGGAGATGGAGGTGCTCGCATTTTGCGATCATAGATTTGGAAATTATGGCATTTGTAGATTGTAGTAATGAAATCTTTAAACATTGATGGCCAAAAATAACCAACACGTAATATATTTTGGGTAGTAGCAGACCCAGACATGTGATTGCCACACGCTCCATCGTGGCAGTCATTTAATGTTTTTTCGGCCTCTTGGAGAGTCAAACAACGTCAGAATATAGAATCGATACCGCGACAATAAAGAGTGTCACCAATAATATTGTGTTGTTGGGATTGGTATCAGATTCGACGATGATCAGTTTTGGATAACTCGTGCCTAAAAGTTTGTGTTTGGAGATATATAATGATATCTCCATACCATGGATCTGATGTAATAATAAGAAAGACAGATTCGTCAACAAAGAGTCTTCTGCTACAATTTCTATATCAGTATGAGGAAAGTCACACAATAGTTCGATGAAAATCAAAGATTTCTTTGATTTGGATTTTTCAAATTCCAAATCAAGTTGTTGTAAGATAACTATCCACTTGGAGTATTCCCCCCCAACAATTATTTAGTGAGAATATACATAATAGGGTTGCAACCTGAAATGACAATTGTTTTTCAGAGAAGTATATAGTGACAGAATCATTGAACAACTTATGCAGTTGCCAAGTCTAGCTTCTCCACATGTGTGTATTTAATCTTGGTTTTAATGAGAATTCTACTCAAATAGTAAATCACATGTTTGCTGCTAGAATCATCCTCTTGGACTAACACCATGCTAATGGTGGCATCAGACGTAGCTAAGTACATAAAGTAATCTCGATGATAATCGGGTGGATGTAGTAATGAAACATTGGTGAGTGCATGATTTAATGCATCAAAAGCTTTATCAGTAAGCTCATCCTAGAAAAATGGAATTCCCCTTTTCAACAGTCGAGTAAAACCCTGGGTTAGTTTGGCATAATTGTGGATGATCTACACAAAAAGTTTGCTTTCCCTTGCAAACTTTGGAGTTGAGTAAGGCTAGAAGGAGCATGCAAATCTAGAATTGCCTCTACCTTTAGGGGGTCGACACGATTGCCTTATTTTGAAACGATGAAACCTAGAAGCCGAATTGATTGAGCACAAAAACACATTTGTGCTGATTCAAGCGAATATTGTAGTGCATGTACCTAATGAAAATTGCTTTTAAGTGCAATGGGTGATCCCGAATTTTCATTAAATGAGCCGGTAGGTCATCCAAATAAGGCTGAACAACTTGCTTGATATCATGTAATGCATAAGACATTGCTCACTGAAAAGTCGCACCAACATTTTTCAGGCCAAATGGGAGTTTGCGATAAGCAAAAGTTCCCAATGGGCATATAAATGTGGTTTTATATTGATCGACAGGGAGTATGTTTATCTGATTGTAGCCAGAAAATCCATCCATGAATGAAAAATTTTCATTCCTGGCACAGTCATCGACAATTTGGTCAATACACATAGGTGGGTAATTGTCCTTGGGACAAGATGTATTAATATCTCGGTAATAAAAACATACTCGAATAGTTGCTTGTTTTTTATTAACGAGCACAATATTTGATACCCAATAAGTCAAAGGAACAGGGTAAATGAATCATGCTTTCAACAAATTTTCAACCTCAGTCTTGATACTGGCAACTTTTTGCGGATGTAATCGTTGTCTAATGAGCTTATCATTTGGATAAGTTTTTATTTCATGTACAACTATGCTAGGGTCGATTCCTGGCATTTCTTCGTATGACCAGGCAAAGATGTCGCAAAATTCCTGAAATAGGGCTTTGTAAGTTTGAATCTCTTCTAAAGAACAAGAAGCTCCTATATGAATATTTTCAGTTATCTCATGTTTCACTTAGATATCTATGGGTATCGTTGTTGATATGTTCGCTAAATTCTATTCAGAATTGGAAGAAAGGGTAGATATTGGACATTGAGGATCACTAAGGGTCTCAAACGAAAACATAGATGAGAAATTATTATCAATTTTTTCAAAGGATGGTAAGAAGGTTGAACGATGATGAGTATCGTTCCATGGCATTTCGTCCAAGGTCATAACTTCCATAATCCCTTCATCAATTAAAAAATTTGTGTTAAAAGGATTAGGCATAGAGATTGGTTCCAAGCGTGACAAATGAGAATATTCATCAATAATCGTATTCATTTGATTGTATTCAGATGTTGATGAGTTTGCAAAGGAATGAATCACCTCATAGGCTAACTCAAAAGGGCCATGAGGCATTTCATTTCCATATAAGATCATTTCTGATTTTGAAGGTACTTTCCACGAATCTCCCGATTCGAAAGTACTTGGTGTAATCATGTTAATCTGGGCATCATTATGAGGGAAATTGGGTGGAGGGTACGCGAAAGTTCCCATCAAATATGAGTCTTTGATAAGACCAACACCAACTTCTTCATATGGAGCCATTTTCCAAAAAAAGGAACACTACTAGTGGAATTAGGGTCTGAGGTATAATATGATAATTGGTCTACTTTCACAATTATTCCTTTGTGATGAAACATGATCATCCTAAAATATGACGAGACTACTTCCGCCATGGCATAAGTCTAGCTCCTACCAAGCAAAAGGTTATAATCAAGTTGAGCATCAACAATGTCAATGTCTATTACAATCGTTTTTCCCTCTAATTCGATTGGAAAATCATTTAAAAGTACATACGGACGAAAACCTCTTCCATAAAAGGCTTTCAAAGTTGTGGGAGATTGATTGATTTTTGGAGAACTCAAAGCTTTCCAAGAGGTAATGGAAATAATACATGTCGATGTTCCTTCGTCAAACACTGTTCGAAAAACTCGTCGAGTTTTGACATGAACTGGTATCTTAAAAGCCAGTTGGTGCGTGTGACACGAGACATGATTTTTGAGATCGAAAACAATCAAATTGGAGTCATGAGGATCTACTACTCCTATGGTTGATAATAATAACTTCCTTTGTGGTAGACAAGTCTGCATCACTTCAAGAGCTGACATTGCCCGAGGTGACATAGCCAAATCTTCGACGATGTTATAGTTTTGAGTAGCCTTGGCACGAGGATTAAAGGCTCACTTCCAAATCATACCCTTAGGAGTCAGAAAAATTATCATATCAGGGTTTGGTTTTTCAATATGCAGCAATTCAGAAGGAGGAGGAGTACATGTTTCATTTTTTAACGAGCTTGACACAAGAAAAGGAACTCTGCTCATACCCTTTGTTTCATTTTTTAACGAGGTTAACACTAGACCAGGAACTATCCACATATTCCTTGTTTCTTTTTTTAACGAGCTTGACACAAGACAAGGAACTATGCTCGTATTCCTTGTTTAATTTTATAACGATGTTGACACAAGACCAGGAACTATCCTCATATTCCTTGTTCACAACCCGTAAGAGGTCATGACTTCCAAGAGGTTCTCATCAGATGGGATAATAATGATCTGGAAGAGATCTGGTTCTAATGCCCCCAGTACATAATGTACAACATCATGAAATTGGTCGTCCATCGATGTAGGCATGGAACGGGTTGCCACATAATTAACTCGTGGAGGGGAAGATACCATTGGGATAAAAGGACCATTTAGGGAAGATGGTTGACTTGAAGCCATATTTGGACCAGAAAATGAAAGCTGGTCAACTGTGACAATTTTGCCTTCATGCGGGAAACACATCACTTGAAAGAGTGTTGAAACAATAGCTCCCATGTCATAAACATAGTCATGCCCAAGAAGTAAATTGTAATCTAAAGGGCCTCAAACTACCATCACATTAAGATAAACGATTTTTCCTCCCAAAGTAATAGGCAAGTAAGGAAGGATCCCTAATGGTTGACTGGTTCCTCTGTTAAAAGCCCATAGATTCTTGGTAATTGGCACAAGTGGTGGTGAACTGAGCACTTTCCAAGCAGTAGAGGAAAGGATACTCACTGATGCACCTTCATCTATAATAGTGCCATGTACAACCATATTACAAACTTGTACTATGATTTGAAAAGGCACATAAGAAGGAAGACAACATCTTACTAGTCGATTCCAATCAAAGGAAGTGACGAGACTACTTGGAGGGGGTACCATAAGAACGGGAGAATTACCCCCTTGAGTTATGAGAACAGGAGGATTTTCGTCGTGTCTTGATGGAACAGGAGGATTGCCCGCAAGCTCATTGGAATCTGAAGAAAAAAAAAGAACTTGAGTGGTATCACACTCACTCTCTACAGGAAATGTACAATTAACTGAGCGTTAAATTGGGTCAACTGTTTCCTCGACCTATGATTGGTCAAGTATAGACTCATGGGATTCACATTAAGAGAGAGTGGGTTTGACTGACGGTTGATTTGGGTCAGTCACTTTATCAACTAGTGAAGGATTAAGGGAGAGTCTCTTGTAACCAGATGGAAGTCATTGTGGTGAAGTAGGACAATTATCCAACAGTTTTTTGGCTTCATCCAGGTAGGGACAAAGGTGAATGGGGTGATTCCCTTCACATAACCTACAAGGAAACTTAACTTTACCCTTCTTTCGGTGAAATTTACTACCACTAGTTGATGGTGTGTCACCAGCATGATCTCCAGAAGTTGATGACACATGATGATGTGAACGAGAGGACCATTCTTCTAAGATCTGAGGAATATCAAGACAATTTCGAAGAAGATGGTCTCCCGTGAAAATTTTGCATGGATATTGAACTTTGTGAGGCTTATCGTATGGTTTCTCATCAAAAGTTGCATTCAAAGCAAGGGTTGTTTGGTTGCCCCCTTGCTGAATTTTCTTCTTCTTCTTATCCACCTGGTTACTAGTACCAATACTTTCACCAGGCGAAGAGGAAGAAGGGGAGGAAGAAACAACCGAGAAAGAAGGAAAACGATCAACTTTAGGATCAATTGGAGGCTAATTTTGTCTAGTTGGAGGAGTACTTGATTGCAGAGAAATCACGACATTTTGAACCAAGGAGGTTGAAAACAACCAGACTAGAAAGCCAATGGTAAGTACCAGAAGGGACAATGTAGCCATATAAGGAGCACCAATATTTCCAAAAGGAGGAAAAGGACTAGGATTCCCATCAAAAGGAATTCCTTCATGGTGGATTTTGGATTTGTCGCCATATGTATCAACCTAAGATCAAATAAGGAGTGAGAGTGGAGGATGTTATCCATGGTAGATTAAATTTATTTTAATCAAAATAAAAAAACAAAATAAAAGAGGGATGATCTAGGGAAAACCATTACCATGTAACTGTGAACTACAGAATACCTCCCGGCGAATCGAGAAGTACAGGCAGGCAATCTCCACGAATGTTGTGTTCGGTGTATCACAGTGTACAAGGCGGCCATATCAGTTACCTAAGGATGGATAGAAACCTAGTGTTTCCTCCCATATATACTCGAAAGTACGTGGAGGCCCAATCCATATTAGCACTGTATAATGCAAAACTGCACAGTGAGAGCATTCCCATATACTTTACGTACTGTAACACCACCCTATATACCCGAAGGTACGTGGATGACCTATAATATACTCACGTACGTGGAATGAGATATCACACTCGGGATGTATTGCAGACAAGTTAGCGAAAACTGCTATGTTTTACGATGCCAGAACACGTCTCTAGCTTAGAACCTTTAAACGTTTTGCGTTAGATGACAATGCTCCATTAGGTAAATTGTTGTTAATTTTAAGTTGATCTTGCTTAGGAATTTTCCTTTCAAGGTTCACGCGTGATGTATTTTCAATTCCTAGAATGAAACTAATATGATAATCATTCTTTCCATTCAATTTAACAATGAAAATCTTAGCCAGTAGGGATAGAGCAATCATATTTCTTTCAATCAAAGAACAAAGAGCACAATCTAATGCAATTTCCCTAAACTATTCCTATGAGCACACACAAAATTTTTCAATGCACAATGCAAGTTTTTCTTTTCGATTCCCTTAATGTTATGATGAATAATAAAAGGAAACTAATGCACATACAATCAATCAATATTTAACAAGATTGAAGACTTTACGACAGTTTTGTTTCGAAGGAAAAGAAGACTTTTACGACACTTTCTTTCGAACAAAGATTAATCGGCTATAATCTAAATTTGACGATGAATCGATAATGACAAAGAAATAATTTAAGAAACATTAATTAATCAAGTCAAAGTAGGGCTAGCAAAGGAGATACAATGTTGATTTCAGAGACATGACATTCATTGATCATTCAACAAGCAATCAAACATAAAAAATTTGGTGAAAAACCCTATCCAAAGGTGGGAAACTGACCCAAGCAGGATCAACGCAGTCCTGAATGGGAGAGAGTGCGCTTCTGAGCACTGTCCATAAGCCAAGGGTGCTCTGCAACGCACTATGTCCCTCACAAGCTTACGCTGATGACAGTAAGCCATTTCAAGAGGCAACTAGACACAAATTTTGACCAAAATTCACTTCAACAAGGCTGAAATACAATCAATTAAAGGAAGTAAGGGCTGCTAGAGTGTCCTAGGATGTGATAAGCTACTCGGAATGAGGATCGTTCCCTAGTATGGTCACCAATTTGTTATGAGGAATTTGGTATATATAGATAAATACTAATTCCCTAGATAGTAGTTATATCTAGAACAACAGTTTAAAGCACTTTAACCTTTTCCTATATACAATAGATAAGACAAAGAGAATGAGAGGACATACATGTACTTTCTCTTTCCTCTTGTCTCCTTTGTATCGATCCTGTCGCTCCTTCCCGTACTTAACACGCTTGAGAAGTACCTGTAAACATCAACATAAGACAAAGAACCGATCAAAGAAAAAGATCTATTGATTACAAGTAAATGGAATTAGATACATTCACACATATAAGCATCACACATCAAGATAAGCATGTGGATTAATGTGAAAATACTTTATTGAAAAGAAGGAATAATTACAACCATGAAGCTTGATTCGAAGTCACTCCTCCATCTTTCGTTCCATCCACATCACATCATAAGCGTGACAATTCGGCAGCATAAAGACACTTACAATAGTCTCAAATCTCAAACTAACATTATCTCCTTACAATCATCAAAGTCTAGCCCCTGATCACTTAGATGAGTGGTCAATTTATAGGAATATGGAGGAGGTTTTGTCATCAATGAGGGTATTGAATGGCCTTCCATACTTAGAATTATTTCCATGGAGGAAGGGATGAGAGTATAGGATGTATATTAACTCATTCCTCATCCATTTTTGAGCTCATAGGAGATGATAAGTTTGGGAATCATCTAGAAGGCTCCAGAAGATAAGAATATTCCCCAAATCCTATGTGAATTTCGCTCAAAGTCACCGAGCACAGCTCAAAGAGGGCCTAAGTGCTCTGTAGAGCACCCTGGCATGGACTTAATTGCTCTGTAACGCACCCTTGCATGGGCCTCATTGCGCTGATCCCTCTAGAGGTCATTTCAGGATGTCTTCAGGCCATGAAACTGTCTGGGAAGGAGGCATTCAAAACGTTGATTTGTTTGGGGCATGTGGCAACTGGAATTAGGGTTTGATGAGGACTAAAACACTGATCTGGATGATGGGATTGATGTGCCCAAATGGATCTGTAACAATTGCCCCCTAAAGCATGAAGTCGAAAATGTAATGTCGAGTGAAATGCTTTACGATGTGATGAGGAGCTTCTAAAGTGGTTGGTGACCTGCATCAATTACAATACAATATCATGATATTTTGATTTTTTCTCATGAATCGCCGAGGGAAGGCATATCCATGCTTAGCATATAAAATTGCATTACAAGTACATAGACAGTCGTCTACAGATATAGACCCATGATCGGAATGACCAACAATGTAAAACCATTGTACGGATTATTTGGTACTTTCTGAAATTGCAGCCTGGATGGATGGAACTAGATCCGAGGTCTTCTATCTCGTTCAATCGTTCGCTCAAGTACGAGTCTAACCATGAGAATATGTGATTTGAAGTCGAACATGGGAAGACATCGTCTGATTACCAATGATTAATGATGTAAGACGTTAACAGACGTGATAGAAATCACCAATAATGATAATGATCCTTAAGGTATTGCAGTACATTCTACATGGTGTGAATGGATGATTTGATTTCAAACACCATATAAAGTCTTTCGGTTGAAGGCCATTGATGTCAGCCTATCGCTGGAAGCAAGAAACTTGCCATTGATGTATGCAAGCCTCAAGGCACTGGAAGGGTGTTTCTAATTCAACTTCATGGATAATGCGCTGATGTCTACAAGAAGTGACTCATCGCAAGAGGGCTTTGATGTGTCCAACATCAACAACATGAAACGAGTATAATGATTTTGGAGATGGAATTGACTGACGACACAAGGTTCAAGAATGGCGGTCATGAAAATGAAGGTTTATGGGATTGCAAAGGATAAATTTTAACTGAATGACTTCTCTTGAACATGTCGACGACATTGAAATGAATTGGTAGAATTGACCCAAAACAAAGTGATGGATGGTATGATAGACCAACAGTATGCTAACATCAAGCTGATAACCCAACCCAAATAGTCACGGTGATGAGGTGAAAGTGTCATGTGCAAGACCGACCTGCTACCAAAGTGGTTTACCCCTTTTTCCATTTTCCCTAGTCATTGCTGAATAATACCTCTTTATTTTTTATCAATCTTGAGGAAGATAACATATGCTTGTTGTATAATTCCACTGGGTGAATCCATCGCTATGTGATGTTTTAACGAGTCTAGCGAAGGTAAAACTTGGTTTTGTCATGATTAATAATTTTGTAGCTATTTGATGTTTTAACGAGTTTAACAACAGAGATAACTCGGTCCTTTTCATGTTTAGAGAGTTTGAAAAGGGATGAAAAGAAGACTCCACAAGTTCTTTTTTGTAGATTTGTCTCTCAAGCCCGAAAAAGCGTAAAACAATACAAGAGAGAACCTATTGATCATGTTCGGTCAACGTATTCATTTTTCGTAAATAATATATCTCAGCTTGAAAAAGGGTTAAACTTATACTGAGTAGATGTCGTTTCCAATCCATTAACGAGTTGAAAAGGACAAGTGCTCGGCAATATTTCCATATTTCGAGAGTCTGAAAAGTGCTTAAGGAGGACTCTGTTTTGAGGAACAAGTGGTGTCTAGGATAGCAACTGGTTTTGGTGATGTTGGAACTTCTCAAAACATGTTGATTTATGTGAAGAGGTTAGCTAATAATACCACTCATTGCAACTGTTCCTCAAAAAGGGTAAAACAACCAAGTGAAAGCGTATGATCGGCCAAGCAGATAATGACGATGGAAGGAGAAAAACCAAGGCTCATCTAATGGAAGAGGCTGATAGAATGGAAATCACGAGGGTTAAAATGAAGATGGGTTCATTTTTACACAAGCTTGAACCATAGGGAACTATGCTTGGATTCAGTTTCATGTTTACACAAGCTTGAAACAAAAAACTATGCTTGAAACTTGTTTCATTTTTACACAAGCTTGAAACGAGGAAAAACTTTGCTTGAAAATTGGTTTACATGCCCCCAACATGATGACTCAATTCTAGGTGCATGCCTCCCAAGCTTCATTACATTCACTTAAGTAGACTACTCGTGGCTATCAGGTGGATGGAATGAAGGTTCATTTACGAGATCAAAAGAAAGACTCGACTGGAATTTTGCGAGATATAATCAAAGACTCGAATTGGAGCTTGTTTCATTTTTTAACGAGGTTGACACAAGACCAAGAACTATCCTCATATTCCTTGTTTCATTTTTAACGAGCTTGACACAAGACAAGGAACTCTGCTCATACCCTTTGTTTCATTTTTTAACGAGGTTGATACAAGATCAGCAACTATCCTCATATTCCTTGTTTCTTTTTTTAACGAGCTTGACACAAGACAAGGAACTATGCTCGTATTCCTTGTTTCATTTTATAACGAGGTTGACACAAGACTAGGAACTATCCTCATATTCCTTGTTCACAACCCATAAGAGGTCATGACTTCCAAGATTTTCTCATCAGATGGGAGAACAATGCTATGGAAGGAGAGATCTAGTTCCAATTCCCCCAGTACATAATTTACAACATCATGGAATTGATTGTCCATCGATGTAGGCATGGAACGGGTTGCCACATAATTAACCTGTGGCGGGGAAGATACCATTGGGATAAAAGGACCATTTAAGGAAGATGGTTGACTGGAAGCCATATTTGGATCGGGAAATGAAAGCTGGTCAAGGGTGAAAATTTTGCCTTCATGCAGGAAGCACATCACTCGAAAGAGTGTTGAAACAATAGCTCCCATGTCATAAACATAGTCGCACCCAAGAAGTGAATTGTAATATAAAGGTCTTAGGACTACCATCACATTAAGAAAAATGATTTTCCCCCCAAAGTAATAGGAAACTAAGGAAGGATCCCTAATGGTTGACTAGTTCCTTTGTTAAAAGCCAACAGATTCTGGGTAACTAGCACAAGTGGCGGTGAACCGAGCGCTTTCCAAGCAGTAGAGGAAAGGATACTCACTAATGCATCTTCATCTATAATAGTGCCAGGTACAACCATATTACAAACCTGTACCATGATCTGGAAAGGCACATAAGAAGGAAGACGACATCTTACTCGTCGATTCCAATCAAAGGATGTGACCAAACTACTTGGAGCGGGTACCATAAGAATGGGAGAATTACGCCCTCGAGTTATGAGAACAAGAGAATTTTCCTCCTGTCTTAATGGAACAGGAGGATTTCCCCCAAGATCATTGTAATCTAAAGAAACAAAAAGAACCTCAGTGGTATCATAGTAACTTTCTATGGGAAAGGTACTATTAATTGAAGGTGAAATTGGGTCAACTGTTTCCTTGACCTGTGATTGGTCAAGTATAGACTCATTGGATTCACATTCAGAGAGAGTGGGTTTGACCAACGGTTGATTTGGGTCAGTCACTTTATCAACTAGTGAAGGTTTAAGGGAGAGTCTCTTGTAACCAGATGGAAGTCACCGCGGTGAAGCAGGATAGTTATCAAACACTTTTTCGGCTTCATCCAGATAAGGAAAAAGGTGAATGTGGGGATTCCCTTCACATAACCTACAGGGAAACTTAACTTTACCCTTCTTTCCATGAACTCTAATACCACTAGTTGATGGTGTGTCACTAGCATGATCTCCAGAAGTTGATGACACAAGATGATGTGAACGAGAGGACCGTTCTTCTAAGATCTGAGGAATATCAGGACAATTTCGAAGAATATGGTCTCCTGTACAAAGTTTGCATGGATATCAAACTTTGTGAGGCTTATCGGATGGTTTCTCATCAGAAGTTGCATTCAAAGCAATGGTTGCTTGGTTTCCCCCTTACTGGATTTTCTTCTTCTTCTTCTTCTTCCCGTTCTTCTTCTTCTTAGCCACCTAGTTACTAGTACCAATACTTTCATCAAGCGAAGAGGAAGAAGGGGAGGAAGAAACAACCGAGGAAGAAGGCAAAGGTTCAACTTTAGGATCAACTAGAGGTTGATTTTGTCCAGTTGGAGTACTACTCAATTGCGGAGAAGTCACGACATTTTGAACCAAGGAGGTTGAAAAAAACCATACTGGCAAGCCAATGGTATATCTCGGAAGGGACAATGTAGCATATAAGGAGCACCATATTTCTCAGAGGAGGAAAAGGACTAAGATTCCCATCAAAAGGAATTCCTTGATCGATGGACCCTAGATTTGTCACCATATTTCTCAACCTAAGATCAACTAAGGAGTGAGCGTGGAGGATGTTATTCGTGGTCAATTAAATTTATTTTAATCAAAATAACAAAAATATAAAAGAGGGATGATCTAGGCAAAAGGATTACCAAGTAACTGTGAACTGCAGAATACCTCCCGGCGAGCCGAGAAGTATGGGCAGGCAATCTCCTTGAATGTTGTGTTTAGACAAGGTGACTGACTCGGTTACCTAAGGATGGATAACAACCTAGTGTTGTCCTCCCATATATACCTGAAAGTACGTGGAGGCCCAATCTGTATTAGTGTTTTCTAATGCAAAACCACACAGTGAGAGCATTCCCATATACTTTACGTACTGTAACACTGCCCTATATACCCGAAGGTATGTGGACAAGCTACGATATACTCACGTATGTGGAATGAGATATCACACTCGGGATACACTGCAGACAAGTTAGCGACAACTTCTATGTTTTACGACGCCGGAACAAGTATCTAGCCAAGAACCTCTAAACGTTTTGCGTTAGATGACAATGCTCCATTAGGTAAATTGATGTTAATTTTAAATTAATATTGCTTAGGAATTTGCCTTTCAAGGTTCACCACTTCAATTCCTAGAATGCAACTAATATGATAATCATTATTTCCATTCAATTTAACAATGAAAATCTTAGCTAGTAGGGATAGAGCAATCAGATTTCTTTCAATCAAAGAGAAAAGTGCACAATCTAATGATATTTCCCTAAACTATTCCTATGAGCACACACAAACTTCTTCAATGCACGATGCCAGTTTTTCTTTTCGATTCCTTTAATGTTATGATGAATAATGAAATAAAACTAATGCACATACAATCAATCAATCTTTACCAAGAACAAAGACTTTATGACAGTTCTGTTTCGAAGGAAAAGAAGGCTTTTACGACACTTTCTTTCTAACAAAGATTAATCGACTATAATATAACTTTGACGATGAATTGATAATGACAAAGAAATAATTTAAGAAACATTAATCAATAAAGTTAAAGTAGGGCTAGCAAAGGAGATACAATGTTGATTTTAGAGACATGACATTCATTGATCATTCATGAAGCAATCAAACAGAAGAAATTTGGTGAAAAGCCCTATCCAAAGGTGGGATATTGACCCTAGGAGGATCAGTGCATCCTTGAATGGGAGATAGTGTGCTTCAGAGCACTTTCCCTAAGCCAAGGGTGCTCTGTAACGCACTGTGTCCCTCACAAGCCTGCACTCGTGATAGTAAGCCATTTGAAGAGGCAACTAGACATAGTTTTTGACGAAAATTCACTTCAACAAGGCTGAAATACGATCAATGAAAGTAAGTAAGGGCTGCTAGAGTGTCCTAGGATGTGATAAGCTACTTGGAACGAGGATCGTTCCCAAGTATTTTTCGCCAATTTGTTAGGAGGAATTTGGTATCTACGGATAAATACTAATTCCCTAGACAGTAGCTATATCTAGAACAACAGTTTAAAGCACTTTAACCTTTTCCTATAAACAATAGATAATACAAAGAGAATAAGAGGACCCACTTGTACTTTTGCTTTCCTCTTGTCTCCTTTGTATCGATCCTGTTGCTCCTTCCCATACTTAACACGCTTGAGAAGTAATTGTAAACATCTACAGAAGACAAAGAACCGATCAAAGAAAAACATCTATTGATTACAAGTAAATGGAATCAGATACATTCACACATATAAGCATCACATATTAAGATAAGCATATGGAGAAAAGTGCAAATACTTTATTGAATAGAAGGAAGAATTACAACCAAGAAGCCTGATTTGAAGTCACTCCTCCATCTTTGGTTCCATCCACATCACATCATAAGCATGACAATTCGACAGCATAACGAGAGTTACAATAGTCTCAAATCTCAAACTAACATTATCTCCTTACAATTATCAAATTCCAACCCCTGATCACTTAGATGAGTGGTTAATTTATAGGAAGATGGAGGAGGTTTTGTCATCAATGAGGGTATTGAATGGCCTTCCATACTTAGAATCAGTTCCATGGAGGAAGGGATGAGAGGATAGGATGTATCTTAACTCATTCCTCATCCATTTTTGAGCTCATAGGAGATGATAAGTGTGGGAATCACCTAGAAGGCTCTAAAAGATAAGAATATTCCCCAAACCCTATGTGAATTTTTCTCAAACTAGCCCAGCACAGCTCAAAGAGGGCCTAAGTGCTCTGTAGAGCACTCTGGCATGGACTTAACTGCTTTGCAGTGTGCCCTTGCATGGGCCTAACTGCGCTGGTCCCTCTAGAGGTCATTTCATGATTTCTTGATGCCATGAAACTGTCTGGGAAGGAGGCATTCAAAAGGTTGATTCGTTTAGGTCATGTAGCAATTGAAATTAGGGTTTGATGAGCCCTAAAACATTGAACTGGATGACGGGAGTGATGTGCCCAAATGGATATGTAACAGTTTACCCCTAAAGCATGAAGTCGAAAATGTAATGTAGAGTGAAATTCTTTATGATGTGATGAGGAGGCTCCGAAGTGGTTGGTGACCTGCATCGATTACAATACAATATCATGATATTTTGATTTTTTTTCTCATGAATCATTGAGGGAAGGCATACCCATGCTCAACATATAAATTTTCATTACAAGTACATAGACAGTCGTCTACAGATATAGACCCATGATCGGAATGACCATCAATGTAAAACCATTGTACGGACGATTTGGTACTTTTCCTGAAATCGCAGCCCAGATGGATGAAACTAGATCTGGGGTCTTATATCTCATTCAATCGTTCACTCAAGTACAAGTCTAACCATGCGAATATGTGATTTTAAGTCGAACATGGGAAGACACCATCTGATTACCAACCATTAATGATGTAAGACATTAACAGATGCGAGAGAAATCACCGATAATGATAATGATCCTCAAGGTACTGCAGTACATTCTACATGGTGTGAATGGATGATTTGATGTCGAACACCATACAAAGTCTTTCGGTCGAAGGCCATTGATGTCAGCCTATCGCTGGAAGTAAGAAACTTGCCATTGATGTATGCAAGCCTCAAGGTACTGGAAGGGTGTTTCTAATTCAACTTCTTGGATAATGAGCTTATGTCGATAAGAAGCGACTCATCGCAGGAGGGCCTTGATGTATCCCACATCAACCACACAAAATGGGTATAATGATTTTGGAGATGGAATTGACTGGCAAAACAAGGTTCAGGAATGGCGGTCATGAAAATGAAGGTTTACGGTATTGCAAAGGATAAATTTTAACTAGATGACTTCTCTTGAACATGTTGGCTACACTGAAATGAATTGGTAGCATTGACCCAAAACAAAGTGATGGATGGTATGATAGACCAATGGTATGATAACCATCAAGCTGATAACCCAACCCAAATAGTCACGGCAATGAGGTGAAAGTGTCATGTTCAAGAGCGACCTTCTACCAAAGGTGGTTTACCCCTTTTTCCATTTTCCCCAGTCATTTCTGACCAATACCTCTTTATTTTTTATCAATCTTGAGGAAGATAACATATTCTTGTTGTATAATTCCACCCTTTGGATGAATCCATCGCTATGTGATGTTTTAACGAGTCTAGCGAAGGTAAAACTCGGTCTTGTCATCATCGACAATTTTGTCGCTATTTGATGTTTTAACAAGTTTAACGACAAAGATAACTCGCTCCTTTTCATGTTTAGAGAGTTTGAAAAAGGACGAAAAGAAGACTCCACAAT
The DNA here is from genome assembly GCA_031772625.1 of Pinus tabuliformis. Taxonomy (NCBI): domain Eukaryota; kingdom Viridiplantae; phylum Streptophyta; class Pinopsida; order Pinales; family Pinaceae; genus Pinus; species Pinus tabuliformis. Next base: position 340,256,299 of record CM062807.1, on the reverse strand, counting down.
TTCTTTTTCGTAGATTTGTCTCTCAAGCCCGAAAAAGCATAAAATAATACGAGAGAGAACCTATTGACCATGTTCGGTCAACGTATTCCTTTTTCATAAATAATCTATCTTGGCCCGAAAAAGGGTTAAACTTATATTGAGTAGATGTCGTTTCTAATTCGTTAACGAACTGAAAAGGAAAAGAACTCGACAATCTTTTCACATTTCAAGAGTCTGAAAAGAGCTTAAAGAGGACTCCGTTTTGAGGAACGAGTGGTGTTTAGGATAGCAACTGGTTTCGATGATGTTGAAACTTCTCAAAGCATGTTGCTTATGTGAAGAGGCTGGCTAATAAGGCCACTCATTGCAAATGTTCCTTAAAAAGAGTAAAACAACCAAGTGAAAGTGCATGATCGGCCAAGCAGATAGTGACAATGGAAGGAGAAAAACCAAGGCTCATCTGACGGAAGAGGCTGATAGAATGGAAATCACGAGGGTTAAAATGGAGATGGCTTTATATTTACACAAGCTTGAACCATAGGAAACTATGCTTGGATTTAGTTTCATGTTTACACTATCTTGAAACAAAAAACTACGCTTCAAACTTGTTTCATTTTTACACAAGTTTGAAATGAAACTTTGCTTGAAATTGGTTTCATTTTTACACAAGCTTGAAATGAGGAAAAACTTTGCTTGAAAACTGGTTTACATGCCTCCAGCATGATGACTCGATTCTAGTTGCATGCCCCCCAAGCTTCATTGCATTCACCTAAGTAGACTACTCGTGGCTATCAGGTGGATGGAATGAAGGTTCATTTACGAGATCAAGTGAAAGACTCGACATGGATTTTATGAGATCTAATCAAAGACTCGAATTGGAGCTTATTTCATTTTTTAACGAGGTTGACACAAGACCAAGAACTATCCTCATATTCCTTGTTTCATTTTTCAACGATCTTGACACAAGACAAGGAACTCTGCTCATACCCTTTGTTTCATTTTTTAACGAGGTTGACACAAGACCAAAAACTATCCTCATATTCCTTGTTTCTTTTTTTAACGAGCTTGACACAAGACAAGGAACTATGCTCATATTCCTTGTTTCATTTTATAATGAGGTTGACACAAGACCAGGAACTATCCTCATATTCCTTGTTCACGACCCATAAGAGGTCATGACTTCCAAGAGGTTCTCATCAGATTGGAGAACAATGCTATAGAAGGATAGATCCGGTTCCATTGCCCCCACTACATAATGTACAACATCATGGAATTGATCATCCATCGATGTAGGCATGGAACGGGTTTCCACATAATTAACCTGTGGTGGGGAAGATACCATTGGGATAAAAGGATCATTTAGGGAAGATGGTTGACTGGAAGCCATATTTGGATTGGGAAATGAAAGCTGGTCAATGGTGACAATTTTTCCTTTATGCGGGAAACACATCACTCGAAAGAGTGTTGAAACAATAGCTCCCATGTCATAAACATAGTCACGCCCAAGAAGTAAATTGTAGTCTAAAGGGCCTGGGACTACCGTCACATTAAGATAAATGGTTTTTCCTCCCAAAGTAATAGGAAACTAAGGAAGGATCCCTAATGGTTCACTGGTTCCTCTGTTAAAAGCCAACATATTCTGGGTAACTAGCACAAGTGGCGGCAAACCGAGCGCTTGCCAAGCAGTAGAGGAAAGGATACTCACTGATGCACCTTCATCTATAATAGTGCCAGGTACAACCATATTACAAACCTGTACTATGATCTAGAAAGGCACATAAGAAGGAATATGACATCTTACTAGTCGATTCCAATCAAAGGAAGTGACCAGACTACTTGGAGGGGGTACCGTAAGAATGGGAGAATTATGCCCTTAAGTTACGAGAACAGGAGGATTTTTCTCCTGCCTTGATGGAACAGTAGGATTGCCCCCAGGCTCATTGGAATTTGAAGAAACAAAAAGAACCTGAGTGGTATCATACTCACTCTCTACGAGAAAGGTACGATTAACTGAAGGTTAAATTGGGTCAACTGTTTCCTCGACCTGTGATTGGTCAAGTATAGACTCATGGGATTCACATTAAGAGAGAGTGGGTTTGACTGATGGTTGATTTGGGTCAGTCACTTTATCAACTAGTGAAGGATTAAGGGAGAGTCTCTTGTAACTAGATGGAAGTCGTTGCGGTGAAGCAGGACAATTATCCAACAGTTTTTTGGCTTCATGCAGATAGGGACAAAGGTGAAGGGGGTGATTCCCTTCACATAACCTACAAGTAAACTTAACTTTACCCTTCTTTCGGTGAACTTTACTACCACTAGCTGATGGTGTGTCACCAGCATGATCTCCAGAAGTTGATGACACAGAATGATGTGAATGAGAGGACCATTCTTCTAAGATTTGAGGAATATCAGGACAATTTTGAAGAAGATGGTCTCCCATACAAAGTTTGCATGGATATCGAACTTTGTGAGGCTTATCGAATGGTTTCTCATCAAAAGTTGCATTCGAAGCAATGGTTTCTTGGTTGCCCCCATGCTGAATTTTCTTCTTCTTCTTCTTCTTCTTCTTCTTCTTCTTAGCCACCTGGTTACTAGTACCAATACTTTCACTCGGCGAAGAGGAAGAAGAGGAGGAAGAAACAACTGAGGAAGAAGGCAAAGGGTCAACTTTAGGATCATCTGGAGGTTGATCTTGTCAAGTTAGAGGAGTACTCGATTGCGGAGAAATCACAACATTTTGAACCAAGGAGGTTGAAAACAACCATACTAGCAAGCCAATGCAAGTCTCGGAAGGGACAATGTAGCCATATAAGGAGCACTAATATTTCTGAAAAGAGGAAAAGGACTAGGATTCCCATCAAAAGGAATTATTTGATCGGTGGACTCCAGATTTGTCACCATATGTCTCAACCTAAGATAAACTAAGGAGTGAGTGTGGAGGATGTTATCCATGGTCAATTAAATTTATTTTAATCAAAATAACAAAACAAAACAAAAGAGGGATGATCTAGGCAAAAGGATTACCATGTAATTGTGAACTGTAGAATACCTCCCGGCAAATCGAGAAGTATGGGTAGGCAATCTCCCCGAACTAACTGGCCAGTATGAAACCACCACATGGATCACTGCATTAGCCAATACTATGGATGTAAATCTAATTCGAACTTGGTGACTTGTGTCTTTCCTATTACACACAAGAATTAAATTAAGGATTTTTATGGAATTTTATGCTAGAATTGGAAAATTCTAGGGCTCCTTGGATTCAATATAGCTACGGATAATGTACACGGGGAATTTATTCACATAAAATTGTTTTTTGACGAGTGAATGAGTTATTTTCATGTAATTGGAGTTAGGGTTTACTCGGAACCTTTAATTTTTTCAAACTTTGGCTGGTGTGAGGATTTATCTGGTTGAATTTACGAGAATGAAGTAAATTTTCCATTCAGGGGTTTGTATTTGAGCTTGGAGGGGTCAGGATTGATCTAGCCACATTCAGAAGTGCACCTATTCTATTATGTGGAGGCTACTTAGAAAAAACATCAAAACAACAAAAAGAGTTGGCCAAACGCCATTTTATAGCCATTTTTTAATGACACTTGTTGAGCAGATATTGGAAAATTTTAGGGTTGACAACATTCTCATGTCATGGTGATGTCGTCATGATGGGATTGAACTTACCATGTGTCTCTAGGGTGACACCATGTGGTAGAGAATGGTTGGGTGAGAGAAGTAAACTAGTTAGTTGATGTGGCATAAGATATGGCATGTGGAGCTAACTCGCTGACGTGGTGGGATAATGTTACATAGGGAGGGCTGATGTGGTGGGACACTGTGGAACTCATCACATGTTCCGCTAACTTGCATATGAATGTTTGGCCAAGGCATGAGGGGGTGATTGTGTCACCCTTCACAACCCCCAACCATGCTAAAATATGCCCAAGTTTGTGGTGTTGAGCGATTTGGATCATATGATCTACTCTACACCTATTGTGTGATCCTCAACATGTTCAACTCTATCGATATCTGTTTTTTAGCTATACAATGTGTGATCTCCGTTGGCCAACAGTGCCACATTGTCATCTTCTCACCCTTATCGGGTGGCCTTCACAGCATGTTTGAATTTTCCTATGAGTTATTTCTCATGGCCTTGCGAGATCCTTCTTGATTCCATTTGCTAGGTTTTCATCTAGGGCAATTCAGCTCATCTAGGGCCTCCTCTGGCTTTGAAACCCTATGTAATATCTTCTTAGGGGTGGTGCATTTTTGTAGGAACATAAGCTCCATGGGGGACAATGGGTCCTTACGTACTGTTGAGAAATTGTAGTTCTAATGCTTTTGTTTGGACATGGAGCCTCTTTCAACCCAAATTCTTTCCTCCTTTTGTGATTTTATTATTGAAGAATTAGAAAAATTATAACATTGAATGAAAATTATTGCAATGAAATTCTTGGAAACAAAATTTTTTCTTCTTTTTCTTGTATTGTTTTTTGAAAAAATAAGTAACTAAGTGAAAAATTTGTTAAGGAACCTTCAATTGACATGGATCCCTAGGAAGTCTCCTTTGAGATCTCCTAAATCATATGTTTTTTTCAAGGACATTTTGTACTTGAAACAAGGGAATCCATCGATTGTCAAAGTTTCCATGCTTGTCTTTGTCTACGTGGTTTGAGTCCCATTTAAATACTTAATCTCCCTCTAGTCAATTCCTTTTTGTTTCCCTTTTATCAAACACAACCTTGATTTTGTTTTGGTATGCCTTTGTCTTGTGCATGATCTCTTCCCTTTGTTGTTGGGCATCGATGATATGGTACATCCTTTTTTGCATTAGGCTATCAGTCCCATCTTCTTCTAGTAATTTCATCATTGACACAATAAAATTTACTAGGAATATCATATATATTTCTTATACTAGTTGATAAAGGGAGGTACATATTTCTCTCTTTGTGATGATCTTATCTGTCAATAGACAATATTTGAAATTTTCATCCTAAGATTTCTTATTCTTCTTCATCATTCTTTTGATGATTCTTATTAGATTAATGTTGGAAAAATTCAGCCAGTCCATTACCTCGTGTGTAATAATTCATTGAATGTACTAGTTCAATGGCATAATATTGAAAAAAATTTATCATTTTGAAAGGATTGAAAGCCATGACATTGTCTATCATAATATTTCTTTGGTAGCCAAATATTGCAAGAATGTTCTCTTCCAAAAATTCTATTATGACGTTCTCATCGACCTTCAAGGTAGGAATTACTTCAACCCACTTGGTAAAGTAATATGTGGCCATGAGGATGTGCTTATGTTGTTCACTTAAATTTGGATGAATCTCACGTATAAAATCCATACCCCATTTCTAGAAAGGAGCTTAGATTTTTATTGGCTTTAATGGAAAATACTTCAACTTTGTTTTGATGGAATATAGTCGGCATTATGGACAAGCCCTCGCAACATCACTAGTATCTTTGAAAAAGGATGGTCAATATTATCATGCTCTCATAATCTTCGTACTTTTCCAAGCTTGGTGTCCTCCACATATTCCATAGTGAATGTTTTTAATGGCCTCTTATGCTTGGTCTTCAATAACACATGGGAGAAACACTCCAGTAGGGTATTTCCCACTTATGTTGTCTCCCACAATATAGAACATTATTTCCTTAGGTTTGAGAGATTTAGATTTTGACCTTGGAAGCTTAGGTGGCCATTCTAGGTTCTATAATAAGAAGATAATATCCTTGCACCAACTAGATTTTTGAAATGTTGAGAGGTCCCCTGGGAAGTGTTCTTATTGATCCCCTCCTTTTAGTGGGAAGAAATATTGTGTATTCCTTCCTACTTGAATGATACGTTCTCATGGATTCTCTCTCCCAAGATGAAGAGGTTATTGTGGATCTCGTCTCCATATATGTTGCAAATTTCTTCGTCAGTGCATGTCCCAAGTGCCACATGATTTGATTTAGTGATAATATTGGCCAACACTTGGCCTTTTACCAACATAGTAAGCTTGATCTCTATGTCAAACTATTTTCTCTTTGGAATCCACTTCCCACGCCTTTTGTCACTATCTGACTATGTGAGAATCTCCTTTACCGGCTTTGGGGGAACATAAGTTGTCATCAAGTGAAAAACATATTCTCTGAAAGCTTTAAATTCTTTTACCATCACATAAGTATGCTTCTCTAATACAATGTATTTTAGTTCATCATCTCGCAATGCACAACTAAAAAATGCTATTGGTTGTGCATACCCTTTCACACTCTTTTTTAATAACACTACTAGTATTGTGTGTTCTAATGTAAAGGAAAAGATTTGAAATTCTTTTGTGATGTCTAGACTAGCTAGAATTGGTGGTTGTGTGATAGCTTTGTTTATCTCTCCAAAAGAGGTCCTAGCTTTTTTAGTCCACTTGGAATCACTATTTTTCTTGAACATTCCTGTCATATGGTTTAGATGCCATGTTGAATTTAGAATGAATCTTTGCTAAAAATTAACTCTCCCCAAGAATAACTGTACTTCCTTCTTGTTTCTAGGTAGCACTCTATTAAATATTGCTTCTACTCTCTTTGAACCAATATTCACTCCTTCCTTTTGTTGATAAATCTATGCCATTAAGATTAGGTGATTTCTCTTAGATGATAATTTCTTGTGAGATATTTTACTTCTTTAGATTGTGTTCTTATTTTTACTTAGATTATTATAGTGTTGTTCTTCATCAAACAACTAACAAACTATAAACAATAATTAGACAAGAGACACCAAATGTAGGCGATCAGCTAGGGCCAAAACCTCTCCAACCTAAGAGGAAAACCCAAACGAATTCTTCTTCTTATAGAAACTCCAATTGATGAATACCAAGACCAAGACCCTTGACATATCAGCCTCTCCAAGACCAAGTCACAAGATCTTTCTTTACTACTTCTTCTTCTAACCCAATTCAACGCTAGTCAAACTAACTTCTAATACTACAAATTTTGGCTAGTTTGGTGCTTTGAACTTCCTCCACAGACCTCAAATTCTCGGCTTCCTGAAAATTTGGGAGAATCACACACGTGAGCTGAATTATGGACTTTTATGGTGTGTTCCTCCTTTTCTTAGCATGAGAGTTTCTCCTTGTAACTTTAGCTAGCAATATTGATGGTTTAGTGACCTTTTACTTGGATTCTGTAAGGGTTGGTCTAACCCTATTGCATAAACCCTAGTTTATGCCACACGTGTGAGGAGGTTGACCCGAAAACAGTTCCAAATTCCTTCACTCTTCTTTGTTTGACTCTTGCTAGTTATGAGGCTCTTCTCCTTGTGATACTCACACTTCTTCTTCGTTTATATGCTTGACCAAATTATCCTTCAAGTCATGTCGAGTGCTCCTATATATAGTGGATTATTCATGTGATATAGGACAACTTTGCCTCGTGCCTAGGCCAACATGCCTTTCTAGAAAGATCTTTATTTCCTTTAGTAGGCTAACTTCAAGGAGTGCTTGTGATAAGGCCTTGGAGTATTAATGACTAAAAAAATATGCTTTTAAAATGTGTAACATGCCCAAATGGGTCTTCAATCTTTCACATTGGTTCAATAGACTTTATGACTTGATGAACAAACCTAATAGCTCAAAATGGGAGCTTTAACTACAAAATAAAATTCCTTGAGCATGAAACTCATGCCTCAAGCATTACAATTTTTTATTTTTTCTTTACATCAATTACATAAAATCATGATTACACATGTCATTATGAACATTGAACCTAACTACACTTTTCAACACTCCCTCTTAACTATGGAGGTATTCATAATCGACACAAGGTACTTGGACATTCTCAATCTGATGAATTCTCATAAGAAGAGTCGAACTGGTAATCCATTTGTATAGCATCATATCATCCAACACTATCACATAGCAAGGCCTTGAGTAAAAAATCTATCTCTCCAAAATATTAGAGCACAATGTTGGGGAGACCAATGATTTATAGACACCCTCATCATTGTCTCTCTCGAAACATACCCCACCTGGGTTCTCTTAGAGTATGTTCCACGAGGACTATTCTTATCTTGGATTCCCAATCCTCAAATAATATCTTTCCTCTATGAATACTCTTATGTTGGATGCCTTACCTCATCCTCAAAGAGTACCAGATGCCAAATGTTTACCCAATTCTCCATTATTACCTCCCAAGTGAAGAAAATAATGATGTGTCTATCTCTCCCTCTCAACTTTGGGAGCGCATACCCACTCCAATGAAAGAATGTACCCAAGATGTCTCGTAACTAGGGGCTCGACCAAGATCCCTATTAACGAGGGACTTGCTTCCAAAAAACCTTTAGGTGGAGATCATGGGATAATCAACTTCTTGTAGAACTCCTTCCTTTTATGTCATGATTTTATTCTTTGTCATAGAGTCTACATCTTTTTGGGACTTGTTTGTATGGCATAGACCATCCATCACTTTCATCCATTAGTTATGTCAGTCATGTCACCATTCCTTTTATTAGAAAGTGGTCCATTAATCCATATTTAGCCTTCCTTAATGCCTTGGTACCTTCTTCATGTCATGTTTTCTCAATGATCTTTCATCCTACCACATGAGAATTAGTTGTATAGGACATCTACAGTTATTCCTTTTGAAACCATGTAACAACCTATCCAGATATTATTCAAAAATTAGAAAAAATAATCATTAATTAAGGATTACCATTGTGATGGCCTTTCATCATGACATCTTCCTATTTGCATCAACATCCTGCATACATATTGACACATCTCCAAAAGATATACGATGTCAAGGGCCTCTTTATTTTTCAAACTTCATCAGAATCTTCATATCTTTGCCATGGAGATACCATAGTAAAAACCTATTTAATTATTGGATGTTGTTTGCCTTCTTCCTAATTGAATATTTCATGATCTCTTCCTTTATTTCTTCATGCATTTGCTTCCCAAAACTTCCAATCAAAGTTCGTTCAGTTTTGTCAACCACCTCATACTTCATATGAGGACATATTATGTTGATTTCATCTAGTCAAAGCGTGGCCCACTCGTTTCTGCATCGTTTTCAAAGGAGGAGATTGTTTCTTTTGATAATGATCTAGAGGTAGAGCATTTATCCTTGCAACCATATGACATGACTCTATTTTTTATCCAAATATATACATACATACCTCATCCCTTCCATTTTGGTTATCTATACCTCCTTCAACAACTTCCTTGATTGAATGAAATTCAATGATCCTAACCTATTTTGTATCTTAGCATCCCTTTACTCCATGAATCCCATACAAGGTGGAATTCTCAGTGAAACAATTGCTCCTATCAATAGGTGAACCTTCCAATGAAGATTCCAATAGAGGATCTTGATAATCCTCATCCGAAAAATGCTCCTTTTGAGTGATGTATGATAATATTTTATACTAGATGAATTTCTTCTTCCCATAAGTACTACTTATTCTTCTAAAGAGGTTACCAAGAGCCATATCATTCTATACGTGACTGCCATAGATTTTTATCTCAGCTATATTTCATGCTTCTTCTAAGATAATATTCCTTCCTTGATTTTCCTGGATGAAAATACTTGATATATTCAACATGAGTAGAGATAGGGTAATTTGTGGTCCTTTTTCTTTGATGATTACTTAAGTGAGGATCCAAATACTTCTTTTGGTGAATACTTCTTCTTCGATCTAGGGTTTTCACACTTTATTCAAGAAGACAATGTAGAACTTGCCTTCAAAATGCCTTGAGAATGAGATGATATTATAGATTAGCTTTGATGGCCTTCTAGAGCTTCGATCCTTGAAATCTTGAGTGTCCTTTGATGAGATTCCCTTCTTTATTTTTCCCCTTAGCTCTAATACAACATTGATAAATCTAGGGCATTAGGATTAGGTGATTTCTCTTAGACGATAACTGCTTGTGAGATTTGTTTACTTATTTAGATTAGGTTCTTCTTTTGACTTAGATTATTATAGTTTTATTCTTCATCAAACAACTACCAAACCATAAACAATAATGAGACAAGAGATATCTAATGTAGGTGATGATCCAGGGCCAAAACCTATCGAACTTGAGAGTAAAACCTAAAAAAATTCTTCTTCTTATAGAAACTTCAATTAACAAATACCAAGACTAAGACCCTTGACATATCAACCTCTCAAATACCAAGTCAAAAGATACTTCTTCACTACTTCTTCTAGCCCAAGTCAATGCTAGTCAAACTGACCTCTAATACTACAAATTTCGGCTTAGTGCTTCGGCCTTCCTCCATAGGCCTATAATTCTCAGCTGCCAAAAAATTCTAGAGAATCACACATGTGAGGTCAATTATGTACTTTTATGGTGTGTTTCTCCTTCTCTTGGATTGAGAACTTCTCCTTGTAACTTGGGCTAGCAATATTGATGTTCTAGTGACCTTTTATTTGGCTTCTATAAGGGCTAGTGAAACCCTACTGCAAAAACCCTAGTTTTTTACACACGTGAGGAATATGACCCAAAAAAAATCCTTCCTTCACTCTTATTCCTTTTCTTCTTGTTGGTTATGAGGTGTTACACAATATTTTTTCACACCTCCTGTACTTCCCTGTGACATACCCCGAAATGCCCAAAACATGACAATCATGGAGTGTACTCATCTAGATGTGCAACTCAGATCCTCCCTAAAACACTGATTGGAAAATGCCTTGAGCTTCCCCTGAAGGAAATGGCTCTAAAACCCTAATTTTAGAATCATCGCTTCCCTGATACTAAAAATATCGATGGTCGCTAGTTGCACTATACTATCCCCACGATGCCATCACGCTTTTTGCTTGGATACTACGATGATCCCTAAAAGGAAATTTTCCCAAAGAGGAAAAGAAGCTTTGTGATCTAGAGGCTTTCAGAACAGTGAGCTAGAGGTTGTTCGACGTGGATGAGGTTGAGTTCTCTCATATTGGCCTTTTGGTCTTATCCCTATGAGCTACCTCCTTGAGATGAGGGCCTTCTCCAATCTTTGAAGAGATCCTAACTCCCTTTTCATGCCTATATTTTCATCCTCTCCCATTCCCAAATGGTTGGTCTTTGGCTATTTGCACACTTATGCTAAGATTGTGCCTACATGCTACTCATTTGGCTTGGAGAAGGAGTGCTTGGAGATCTTGAGCTTTGACTTGGACATTCATTAAAGGGGAGCTTATTGAAATCAAGGCTTGGTTGTATGCTTCCTCATTTATTCTATTAATATATAAAAGTGCTTGTTTATTTTCCTTAAATGTGTATGTTAATGCATCATTTATCTTAATGCTTCTTGATCTATTAAGTAAGTTACTTTTGATTATGCTATTTGTACTTGCATGCTTTGTTGTGTCTTGATATCTTGTGTAGGCATTAAAACCCTGTGAGCAGTATGACCGAGCCCGTGGCACAAACGTTTTCAGGTCTTCAACAAAGGAGGATATTATAGCATTAGAACAAGGTAGGCCATCTTCCTCTTCTTCTATTTCGATTGCAACTTAGGAAAGTGTCTAGTAGATTGTCACGTAGGTTTCTAGTCCCACCCATTGGGCTAGAGGGATCGTCTCTGTCCGCATAGAGGATTGCTTAGACAAGAAAATGGTGACTTCGCTGGGGAGACTATAACCATTTCCATCCAATCCCTCACCTTGATTTTATGATGAGTTTGACCAACCGTCCATTTTTTGGCTTGTTTGTTTCTCTGTAGTTATTTTCACTTACTGGTTATTAATGGGGGACACTTAGTCTGTACTAGTCTTGAAATTTTTTATTTTCCCTTACTATCCTCGTCCATCGCGGGTTCAGTCTTAACAGTTGGGATGCTATCGCTGATTTTTTAATTACAGTCACACTCATTACTCTTGCATCACCCTTTTTCCATTAACATGCACGATGATCACAAAGGATTTAAAAATTAGGGTTTTCTTCTTGTTGTCATCCTTTTTTCCCTCTGTCAAAGATTTTCGAGTGTGCCTATAGAATATTTGTCTTGCTTGTCATGCTTGTATGACTGAAATTATCTCTTGATTTTGTCAATGTGTGTTTCAAGCTTGATTTATTTCTAGGGTTTCCACGGTTTCTAAGTCACCCTCCACTCATTGATTGGTATGATGTTTTGAGATTGATTTCTCTCGTTCAAGAGTTTTCTTGCAATCAGGACATCTTTTACAAGATGATTTTGGTTCATTAGTGTGAAGTCATTTTCATTAGTGTCGAGTCATGTTGATGATTTGAAGATTTATTTAGTTCCATTGCCAATAATAGATTACAAATTGTTTTCTTTGGTTGAGCTGAAAGAAAGTGCTTATTTTCATCCTTATATTTCAGAAAGAGAAAGTGAAATATTTTGTCATTGACATGTTTTTGAGACATTTATTGCATTCAGAACCATAAAGTGAAAGAGATTTCATTTTTATTGAGTTAATTGCATTTTTCTTTGCTCATTGCATTAGTTTGCATTGTTTAAATCAAAGTGAAGGAAAAAATCATTATTGCATCTTAGTGAAAGGAAAGTGATTTTCATTTCTGGAGGAGTGCATCTCAACATTGTATTTGTTGGTAGAATGAAAGATTAGATTTCATTTTTTACATTTAGAATTGGGAAGAATTGTGTTGATGCATTTTTCTTGTTTGATGCATTATTTGGCTCTCTCTCTTCCTTTGTTAGTTTAGCCTTCATCGAATGAAAAGGTTTCATTTTCATCATTTAGTTGCATTTTAGGAATTGGTCACATCGTTGAGCCATCAAAATTGAAACTTAATTGAAGATAAACTTAAAATCTACCTCAAGTAATCTAAGGAGAATTTGTCACTTAACGCAAATATTGAGAGGTCTAGGCTAGAGATGTGTTCCAACGTCTTTAAAAATAGCATTTGTCGCTAAGTGCCTCCAGTGTATTCCGGGGGTGAAATTTCGTCCCAGTATGGAAGTATATAGAAGGTTCTCCAGTACTTTCGGGTATATCGAAGGCACTTTAGTATGATAAGTATATATGGATGCTCTCATCGAACGATTCTGCATTAGACAATGCTAACACGGACTTGTGCTCCCCGTATCGTCGTGTATATATTGGGGACCCCATTAGGTTGTTATCTTTTAGTCACAGGTAACCGAGTCATCCGCTTTGTAAACATGATACACTGAACACATGATTTGGGGAGATTAGCCACCATATGTAAAGTCCTTGGTTTCGGCTAAGGTGTATATTGTGGTTCACGGATACTTGGTAAACCCTTTTGCCTAGATTACCCATTTTTTACTTATTTTTGTTAAAGTTATAAAATCAATTAATTGACCGTGGAAAAACATCCTTCCTGTGGAAATATTCCTTAGTAGATCTTAGGTTGATACCAATGGCAACATTTCCCGAGTCTACCAATCAAGGAAACCCCTCTGATGGGAATCCTAGTCCTTTTCCTTCTTTTGGAAACACTAGTCCTCCGTATATGGCAACATTGTCCCTTCCTGGATTAACCATTGGTCTACCAGTTTGGTTGTTTTCGACCTTCATGGTTCCGAGTGTCCAAACTTATTTTCAACCGAGTTCTCCTCCACCTAAACAACATCAACCTCATGTTAATCCTAAAGTTGACCCCTCACCTTCTTCGCCTATTTCTTCACCTCATTCTTCCTCTTCGCTTGGTGAAAGTCTGGATTCGAGTAACCAGGAGCTAAGAAGAAGAAGAAGAGGATGATGAAGAAGAAGCAAAAGAAATAAGGGGGAAATGAAGCAGCCGTTGCTACCGATGCAACTAATGAAGAAAATCTTCCAACCAGCCCCTGAAAGTAAAATTCCCTTTCATGCTATGTAAGGGTGACCGCCTTTTTCGAAGTTGTCATGGTATTTCCAAGGTCTTAGAAGTGTGTTCTACAAGTTCACATCAACCTTTGTCACCAGCCTCTAGTGATCATACTGGTGATTAACCTTCAACTAGTAACAGTAAAGGTCATGGAAAAAAGGGAAAAGTCAAATTTCCCTGTAACTTGTGTGAAGGTAATCATCCCATTCACCTTTTTCCTCTTATGTATGAAGCTTCCAAAGAGTTTTAAGAACTTACAGCTTCTCAACCTCATCTTCCGGCTAGGTATCGAAAGCTTTCCGTTAATCCTGCACTAGATGATCCAGTGATTGATCAAAATTCATCTTTGGTCAACCCCACTCTCTCTGAAAGTGAGTCTCGTGAATCCATTCTTGACTAACCATTGGTTGAGAAACCAGTAGAATTGACTCCACCTTCAGTTAATCGTACCTTTCTAGTAGCGAGTGAACCTCATACTGGTCAGGTTCTTCTGGTTTCTTCAGCTTCAAATGAACTGGAGGTAAATCCTCCCGTTCTTGAGGTGCATAAGAGTAGTTCTCCTGTTCCCATAGAGAAAGAGGGTAGCTCTTACTTTCCTACGACACCCCCTCTGAGTAGTTTGGTCACTTCTTTTGATTGGAGTCAACTGGCAGGATATCGTCTTCCGTCTTATGTGCCTTTCTAGATCACCGTACAGGCCTACCATATGGCCCTACCTAGAATAGTTATAGACGAGGGTGCATCTTTTAGCATTCTATCCTCAACTGCTTGGGAAGCTTTAGGTTCTCCCCAGCTAGTCCCCATCATCCCCAATATGTTACCTTTTATGAGAGGAACCAGTCAACTGTTAGGGATCCTTCCTAAGTTACCTATTACTTTGGGAGAAAAGACTGTCTATATAGATATGATGGTTCTCCAAGTCCCTTTATATTTTAATCCACTCCTAATCCATGAATATGTTTATGTCATGGGAGATCTTGTCTCTTCCCTCTTTCGAGTGATGTGTTTCATACATGAAGGAAACATTTTTATCGTTGATCAACTTACATTCATTAGTCCTGAATCAACTCCCAGTCAACCATCATACCTAAATGGTTCTCATATGCAGGAAATATCACCCCTGCCATAGGTTAATTACGTCGCCACCTGTTCCATGTCCTCATCTATTGATGATCTTGTAGGTGATGTAGTACACCATGTACTAGGGGCATTGGCGCCTGATTTTTCATTTGGATCCCTGGACATGTATCCCTTCTAGAGTGTTGTTCTCCCATCTGATGAGAATATCTTGGAAGCCATGGCCTCTTTTGGGTTGTGATAAATGGTCTGGAGTAGAGTTCCTTGTCTTGTGTCAAGCCCATTAAAAAATGAAACAAGGACCACGAGGATAGTTATTTTACTATGTCAACCTTGTTAAAAAATGACATAGGTCCCATGGAGCAGAGTTCCTTGTCTTGTGTCAAGCTTGTTAAAAAATGAAATAAGGAACATGAGGATAGTTCTTTTACTATGTCAACCTCATTAAAAAATTAAATATGTTCCCCTGAGGATAACTCTTTTATTTGTGTCAAGCTTGTTAAAAAATGACACAAGGTATCATGAGCATGGTTCTTTTCCTATGTCAAGATCATTAAAAAATGAAACCAATCCCCTTCCAATTTGAGTCTTTGATTATATCTCGTAAAATCCCAGTCGAGTCTTTCACTTGATCTCATAAGTGAACCTTCATTACATCCACCTGTTAGTAACCCGTAGTCTACTTAGGGGAATGAAATGTTGCTTGGGGGGCATGTACCTCGAATTTAGTCATTATGCTGGGGGCATGCAAACTTATCTCAAGCATATTTTATCTTTGTTTAAATCTTGTGTAAAAATGAAACCAAACCTAAGCCTAGTTTGTTTCCGTTTCAAGCTTGTGTAAAAATGAAACCAAATCTAAGCATAGTTTGTCTCATTGTTTCAAGCTTGTGAAAAATGAAACCATCCTCAAGTATACCCAAGCATAGTTTCCCATGTCTCAAGCTTGTGCAAAAATGAAACCATTCCCACTTTACATCTGGTGATTGTTATTTTATTCAGCTAAGTTTTGTCAGATGATCCTTGGTTCTTTTAATCCATCGTCACCATCTCTTTTGCTGATCATATGCTTTCACTTGGTGGTTTTACATGCGCCTGAGGAACAACTGCAATGAGTGCTCTTATTAGCCAGCCTCTTGACCATTATATGTTTTGAACAGTTCCATCATTACCGGAACCAGTTGTTATCTTTTTATACCACTTGTTCCTCTAGGTGAAGTCCCTTTTCAACTCTTTTCTGACTCTTGAAACATGAAAATATTGCAGAATACTTTTCTTTTCAAACTCGTTAAATTAAATGAATTGACGTCATCTCTGTATAGGTTTACCTCTTTTTCAAGCTGAGGTTGACTATTTACGAAAAAAGGTATACCTTGGTCGACATGATCAAGAGGTTCTCTCGAATATTGTTTTCTACCTTTTCGAGTTCAAGGGATAAATTACTAAAAGGGATATGATGGAGTTTTATTTGTTTGTATCTTTTTCAAACTCTTTAAATATGAAAGATTTACCAATTTATTCTTGCATCAGACTTGTTGAAATTTTTACGAAAAAAGAATCGTCACCATGTTGAGATTGATTTTCTCCTTCCTAGGACTCGTAAAAATTACTAGGATGGATTCATTTGAAGAATGAACTTATATGACAAGCATATGCTATTCCCTTCAAGCTTTTGATTAAAAATAATTGGGATACTCACTAGAAATAGTGGGGAAAAATGAAAGTGAAACATCCTTTGTATAGGCAGCATGTCGCTCTTGAACATGATACTCTTCTACTTCTCGTGTCAGGTTTGGGATATCCTCACCCAGTCACTTTTCCTCCTGCGTTTGGGTGATCCATTTTTCCTCTTATCTGACTATTCCACTTTTTCATCATGAACCTTAGTCCTATGTTGACTCAAATGTTGCCCCACTCCAAAGTCGTGTCGTTGATGTTCAAAAGAAGTCCTATCTACAATTTATTACCTATACATTGTCTGAACCTTTGCTATAGTCTTGGATCCTATTCATTTCATTCCAATTTATTCCTCATTTCATGTCGATGATGGGAGAATCATCATAGCCCTCCTTCGACGAGTCACTTCCTATCGACTTCAGCTCATTACCGAGGAAGATGACTTAGAGACTCCCTTTCAGTACCTTAGAGCTTGCATGCCTTAATGGCAATTTATTCAGGAAGATAGATTTTCTTCATTTGCCTTCGATCAGATGATTCCTCGAGTGTTCGAATTCAAATTATTTTTCACATTCACGGATTGTACTGTCATACCTTGAGACCCAGTTTCATTACTGGTGGTTTCTCTCATGCCTGTTAATGGTCCACATCATTGGCGGTAATCAGGTGGTCTTTTAGCATGTTTGACTTCGACACATTAATTCAGATGTTAGAATTCATAATTTGATCGGGTTGGGATGGAGGGGAAGACCCTAAGTCTTGTTTGATATGACTCAAGCTGCGTGGAGTTATATATTATTCATGATTGTACACATGTTTCTACTATACAGATGGTTGTGACCATACTATGAGACTTTACATTTATGATGATCCTTCTATATTAGATGGCTGCGTCCATACCTTGGATCTTAGATTTGCTGATGATCCTTTTCATTTGGATAGTTGCGCCCATACTATGGATCGTTTTTACATAGTCCTTATTATCTAGATGGTTGCGTTCATACTGTGGATTCATGTTTTGATACCAAATATGTATATGTATTTGCGTCCTTGATTTGCATGTATCTTGATAGTGTGTGTTCTCATCCTTGAAAAATATCGTAAATCATCTCAGCCATCACTCCCTGTTCTACCTTCATGATTTAGGGGGCATTTGTTACACAGTATTTTGTCACACCTCCTGCACTTTCCCATGACATACCCCGAAGTGCCCGAAACATGACCATCATGTAGTGTATTCATTCCGATATGCAGCTTAGATCCTCCCTAAAACAGTGATTGGAAAATGACTTCAGATTCCCTTCAAGGAAATGGCTCTAAAACCCTAATTTTAGGATCATCGCTTCCCTGATACTGAAAATTGCAATGGTCGCTAGTTGCACTATACTAGCCCCACGATGCCATCACACTTTTTTCTTGGATACCAGTGATGATCCCTAAAAGGAAATTTTCCCAAAGTGGACAAGAAGCTTCATGATTTAGAGGCTTCCAGAACGATGAGCTGGAGGTTTTTCAGCGTGGATGAGGTCGAGTTCTCTCAACTTGGCC
Organism: Pinus tabuliformis; assembly: GCA_031772625.1. Lineage (NCBI taxonomy): Eukaryota > Viridiplantae > Streptophyta > Pinopsida > Pinales > Pinaceae > Pinus > Pinus tabuliformis. The sequence continues at coordinate 340,238,234 of CM062807.1, read as the reverse complement.
TTTTGGTCTTATCCCTATGAGCTACCTCCTTGGGATGAGGGCCTTTTCCTATCTTTGGATAGATCCTAACTCCCTTTCCCTGCCTATATATTCATCCTCTCCCATTCCTAAATGGTTGGTCTTTGGCTATTTGCACCCTTACGCTGAGATTGTGCCTACATGCTACTCCTTTAGCTTGGAGAAGGAGCGCTTGGAGAGCTTGAGCTTGGACTTGGACATTCATTCAAGGAGAGCTTATTGACATAAATTTTTGGTTGTATGATTCCTCCTTTATTCTATTAATATATACAAATGCTCGTTTGTTTTCCATAAATGTGTATGTTAATGCATCATTTATCTTACTTCTCCTTGATCTGTTAAGTAAGTTACTTTCGAATATGTTATTTGTACTTGCATGCTTTGTTGTGACTTGATCTCTTATGCAGGCATTAAAACACTGTGAGGAGTAGGACCAAGCTTGTGGCACAAGCGTTTCTAGGTCTTTAAAAAAATATGATATTATAGCATTAGAACAAGGTAGGCCATCTTCCTCTTCTTCTATTTCGATTGTAACTTAGGAAAGTGTCTAGTAGATTGTCACATAGGTTGCTAATCCCACTCATTGGGTTAGAGGGATCGTCTCTGTTTGCAGAGAGGATTTCCTAGAAAACATGAGGCTCTTCTCCTTGTTATTCTCGCACTTCTTCTTGCTTCATATGCTTGACCAAATTCTCCTTCAAGTGATGCCGAGTGCTCCTATATATAGTGGATTATCCATGTGATATAGGTCGAATTTAGGTTGTGCCTAGGTTGAGATGCCTTTCTAGAAACATCTTTGTTTCCTTTAGTAGGCCAACTTCAAGGAGTGCATGTGACAAGGTCTTAGAGGGTTAATGACTCAAGCAAATTCTTCGTTTACAATGTGTAACATGTTCAAATGGGTCTTCAATATTTGACATTGACTCAATAGAATTTATGACTTGATGACCAAATGTAATATCTCACAATGGGAACTTTAACTACAAAATAAAATTTCTTGAGCATGAAACCCATGACTCAATCATTACAATTTTTTTTTTCTTTACATCAATTACATAAAATCATGATCACACATGTCATTATGAAGACCGAACCTAGTTACACTTTTCAACAACTTCGACACAATGTGTCCCAATAGTTTTCCTTATTGGAGGGAAAATAATGATTCCTTGGGATTTAGAGACAATCCATCTTTTATAAATTTTAGACTTACGTTCTTGAGATGCTCCAATTGCTCATCATTATTTTTTGAGAAAACAATTATGCCATCTAAGTATATGATGATGAATTTTTCCCTTTTAGCAAGAAATGCAATTTCCATTTCTCCTTGGAAGGTTTCTCCCCCATTCATTAATCCAAAAGAATTATGTTGTAGATGAATGTACCTCGTAGTGTTGTGAATGTTGTATTTTCTTTATCTACTTAATGCATGGCTATTTTATTCTAGCCTAACAAACCATCCTTTATCGATATTATCGAGGCTCGTATCACCTTCTATAATAAATGATCCATCTTGGACAATGGATATTTGTCCTTCAGTGAGCATATGCTCATATTTTTGAAATCCATGCATTGCATTATGTCCCTGTTCTTCTTCCTAACAAGCACCAACTTGGATACCTACTCAGAGTATATTAGTGGCATTATGATTTTCCCATTGAATAGTTTATTGATTTCCTTCTTTGTAGAAGAATAGGATTGATCATCCTTAGTTTATGAACAAAAAGTATAGTTTCCTCCTTCAAGAGAATTATATGTTATATCATAAAAGCATCATTGCTCTCATATCTCATAACTCCATGTGAAAAAATATCTAAATTGCTTAACTAATTCAACATACCTCTTCTTACATGTGGGCTCCAAATATTTGGAAGGATTTACCTCTTAAGGATTTTATTTAGTTCCATAGTTGTGTTCTACCCCATTCTCTGTCCCCGAATAAAAAGTAACTTTGCCAAACACATCATTGTGGTCAAATATTTGTTCCGAGGGAACAAGTCATTTTGGTATGAAATATTTCTTAAATTGGATCAATTTGTGGCCCTCGATTTGGTTTAGGAAGCTTGTTACTTTTGCATGTGTTGTTTTCTCTTGTCCTCCTTCCTCTTCTTCTAGCTCTTGGATTTTCTAATCCATGTTGATGTTTACAAATTCCTCTACAAGCCCTAAGAATCTGCACAACTACTCATTGTCCTCGAATACTTGCCATTTTTTCATATTGTCCAACACTGATGGCCTATATCACATCTCTAATTCATGTTTCAATTTTAATTCTTCAGCTAGATTGAAAGAACTAGTAGTCGTAGGCAGTGCGTCAACCCATCGGTTATTGTCTTTGTTGGAAACTATGATATTGAATGCTTAGAAGAAATTATTGAATATTTTTTATACATCATTTTGATAGGACCACATCCTAGGGTGCTTATTAATGTATACACTCCTTACCTACAATACCATTGATTTCGAATCTTTGAACACTGTTATGTTTTAGCTCCCATTTTCCTTGTTTCTTCCAATCATAAAATCAATGCCTCATATTTTGCAACATTTTTGGCACCATAAAATTATACTTTGAAATACTTTGAAAGAAAGCGTTATACATTTTACATGTGGAGGAGTAATAAATTCCCTACCCTTCTCGCTTCCTTAGAGTATGAGCCATTAAGGAATAAATTCCATACTTCATGTGGGTCTTGTACTGGCTATGTTTGAACTAGAAGGTCACTTACTTTTGATATCATTTTTTTGCCCATAAATAAGTTGTAACATCCCATGGACTCGTCCATTGCATAAACATGTTGATTGTTTTACTTCTTGGCATTGTGGACCTCATATTGGAATTTTAAATCTATATAATCTCCTCCCTTGTCCCACAAAGGCTAGCATGATGGCATAAGATAAGTCCATTTGCAAGGTGCCTCCTATTTTTCCCACCTAGGATATAGATAATATCATATTGTAACTGGCTGAGATATCAATGACCATAATGTCCATAACGATACTCTTTGTGGGGATTTGAATCAAGGATATGACGAGGTCTTTGATCAGGCCTAGACACATGACTTCATGGGAATTGTAATAATAAAGGGCATGCTATGGTTTAGTAATTTCGAGACGAAATTCTAGCGTGACTAATTTTGGCATAAGTTTATGAGATGCACGTGAGTTAAGCATACATTTGTGCAATAGTTTATCATGTATGTTTAATATGATGTAGAAAGGAGGAATAATGTTTTCTTAATCTTTGACATGTCGACCATAGATCATAGTTGGGTGGCCTTCTTATATGTTGAGGGTGTCATTTTGTGATGGTGGCTCAGTGGAGTCGATGATTTTTTTTCAATTCTTGTTCAAGGTTGAACATTGGAGTGAAAGTTTTTTAGTTTTCTTTGAAAAATTATGGTTGTGAACTTTGTAGTATGGGTTCTTGTGAATTCTAAACTACATTGTTCTGGTCAGTTGGTTTCTCTTGGTATGAGGGTTCTTGTGGATTCCTCATTTCATTGTAAGGTTGAGGATTGGAATAGTGGGAGAGCTCAAGATCTACCGAGCACAATGATGCTTTGGCCTGAAGCCCTCCTCTTGTTGACTTGCCTGGTCCCATATGCAAGTCATATTTCCTTTGAAACTCTTCCTCTATAACTTCTGTGATCTCTTGATATTGTTAAACTGATACTCCCTACTCATGTTTCATATAATAAGCCTCTAGTAGTGCTAAAAAATTTGTGTAATCAAGTTCTTTTAGATGAAAAGTGGGATTTTGGTCCTCAACCTAGTTGACATCCTCTTCTTGATTAGGGTTATCATATGATCCATCTATTTGGACAATCAATTCCCTTCTTTCCAAGTATTGAATGGTTTTTCCTTCTATTCTCCTATCCCTATGCATTATTTGGGGGTTGAATTGATTATGTTCCTAGGTTGTTGAGTGTGGTTCATGCTTAGTCCTTCTGTCTCGAGGTAGGCTATCTTGTTTTCTAGATCCCTGATGAGTCTTTTCATTTATTCCATTTTGGGCTCAACATTATCTTTACTTGAATTATTTGGTTCATTCTTCACCTTCTTTCTTCCTTTGTCATTCTCTTTCTCACCATCTCTCTCCTTCTCTATACATTGTTGTTATTCTTCCTTCTCAGTCCTCTTAAAATTCCTATATTCTACCAAATTTCCTTCAACAATAATAGCTTCATATTGCATGGATGCTAATGTGACTCATGTTCTCTCTCAATAAGTTAACATAATGATCCTAAAAAGTTGTTTCATTGTTCACCATGGTTACCATGGGAGTAGGCTTTATCTTGTTTGGGATCTTCTTATATACATTGTTGAATCTCTTGATAAATTCCTCCCCATTCTTAGATGACATTTTCTTTAATCCAGATAACTCCATAAGGTAATATTGAAAACCCTTCTTCTCATCCCATTAGGCACAAAATTCTCTCTCCAAATAATCCCAATAAGTAATAGAATGAGAGGAAAGAGTGCAAAATTGTTCACGTACTTCGCCTTCTAATGTATGCATAAATAGTCTCATGAAAACATCTTCTTCATCAACCATGAAATTGTCAGTGAAATGTTGAAACACACTTATATGTTCTTCTATTATCTTCTTCTTTTCACCACTAAACTTAGGCAACACTTTCATGTAATGTTCCAACATGTCATGTAACACATTTGACAATGCCAATGGTGCATATCTTTCAACAAAGCATGCTAATCACTGGTTGAGGGGATTTTGATTCACCACGTTCACATGTTGTAATATTGGATTCCTTGAAATTTGGTGACTGGGGTCCTAACAATGTTTCTTTTTCCAGGTGTAGATCCAAGTGTAGTGGATGGTGTAATCGATGGAGGGATTTAGGGTTCTAGTACATGTTAAGGAAATGGTGGAGAAATATGTGGAGTTTCTAGTTGTCGAGAGGGAGGGGTTGTTGAGAGGATAATAGGTAGTAAATATGTTGATGTACTAGTCCATGAGTACTTGTTTCTTTGGTTATATCAATATACAAGTTGATAAGGACTTGTTATTGGAAGCTAGAATGTAAATCCAAAGATTGTTAGGAATTATGTGTTGAATTGATAAAACAAGTTAGTGACAAGTATGTGCCAGTGGGCTAACTAGGTTCATGAGATGAAATTTTGGTATTCATAGTGAGAATGAAAATAATTACGGTGTTAACAAATGAGTATGTTATGAATAATGGAGTCGCTAGGTGGAATGCACAACCAAAAAAAATATATTTTTTCCACCTACAAAATATGATAAGCATGTCGTTTCACCTGGGGAATTGTTTCAAATTGTCCCTTGCAATGGCGCCACGAGATGTTGGTGACCTATAGTCATAGCGTGTTATGCTACAATGCATATCCTAGGAACATCTGAATCTAATTTGCAATTTTCTCTTTTAAGTGTTTTTATTTTTTCTGGGAAACTATGTATGATATTACAAAGAGTTTATAAAGAGATTTTTAGGTATGGTTTCCACATATTTTCATTTTTGAGATTACATACACTTTGGGTTTGACATAAGGTTTATGAGGGTTTTATGAGAGAAATTGAAAGCCATGAGAACATATATCAATAAACTAAGATGAACAATTAAGAAACCATTCCTAGACTACTAACATGAAAGAAACAATTGAGCAATTAAGAATTCAATTGTAGGATACAAATAATATGAATTTATTTCTTTTATCTTCAACACATGTGAGAATTTACTAAAGTAAACAAGGATACTCCATGTGACTTTCATAAAATTCACAGAAATTAATGAAAACAATCTTACATATTTTGGGTTTCCTTCATTTCACACAATTATAATCATATTCCACAAAAGCATCAAGTGTACAAACACGATTTTCCATGAAAAAATTTCTAATTTTATTAATAACATGCGCAATTCAAATTACAAGAGGTTTTGCAGAATTACATGTGAATAAAGGATCACTGATAGCCGAAAACCTACTTCATAATTATCCCCTTAGACTCTAGCTTCAACATATCCCAACACATTCTGAAACACAATTTTGGCATAATTTTATTAAAAAAAATGTTTCTCCTCAAGTACATAAAATGAGGCCTATATAGGTTCTATATGCCTAGCACCTTGACCTAAAACCACTTGCGTTATTCAATAACCACTATGAAATTTTACAAAACAAACAACGGTTTCATAACTAACTTCTTCCAGAAGTTTCCAGATGTATGGTGCTATATGTTTCTCATTGTAGGGTGGGTCCTGCCCTGCCTTGACTATTGAAACATGGATGTAGTGGCCTTTCTCTCTTGTGTATATGTGTTGGCTACCATAAGTCTGCATTACAATGGGTGAAGTGTTGTTGTGGGCTACCTTGGCTAAGTTGGTTCTCATGGTTGCAGTTGTGCTTGTTGTTGTTGGGGTGGCTTGGAGGTTGAGCCTACCTCCATTAGATGCCTCTGGTACTGTCCCTCGAACTTGTGACTGTGTCGGTATCTTTTAAGTGGCCAATTTATAGAATCCCATCACTCCTTTCCATTCTTTTCCAAATGGGATGTCACACATTTGTGCATCCGGAATGGTGCCATCCATATTAATGACTGCATTATAATTCTCTTAGCCTTGTTCCTTGAAAATTCTTTTTAAAATGAACATAATTTCAAAATAATCTGCATAAACATTTACAATGTCTCTTCCCTGTAGAGCACATTCTTATTCTCGAAAGACTTTATGATCATTATTGATTTCAAATGGGCTCTTTATGAGAGAATCTTGGTGATATAAGTATCCACTTCCAATAAACAATGATGGGAATTCCTTTTGTATAAAATCTTGCATTTGTCCTTTAAGCTCTATATCTCCTTTGCAATTTCCCCTGCCTTCTTATCTACCATTATCACCAAATTGTTTCTCCCTCTTCACCTGGTCTCTCTTGCTACTACCTTGGATCTATCAATATTTGATTTTATGATATCTTCGTTACACATGTCATTGAAGAAATCTATTATTATTTCAGCTTTGGTGGGCACATCTCCAATTGTTTTATTTATTACATTCATCTCTCTATTAACCCTTTTGACAGTATATATATTCTCTTTAAGTAGGTCCATGTTTTCCTAGTGTTTTCCACCATCTTTATTATTCTATCCCATACTATTGCCTTTTTTTCTTTGAACAATAATTTACTTGGGTGTTTCCTCTTCAAAACATCTAGATTTTCTTCAATCTACCAATAACTGTCTTGTTTTGGGTACAATTCTATTTTTTAGCTTTGCAATTATTCCTCCTCCTTATTTAATTATTTCTATTGATTAGAGGGTAGAATCTACAAGTTCTTGGCATCATCGGACACCACCATTGATTCAACTTGTCCTGTCAGAGTATCATCAGTTTGGTGGAAATAAGGTATCTCACCTTACTTTTCTTTCATTCCATGAATTTATGCATCCAATAACACAATTTGGTCACTATATTATTTATTCCTTGTTCTCAAACCATATAGAATTTATTTAAGCTCTTCATTCTCCCTTTTTCCCTATGTTGGCTCATAAGTTTGTAAAGGGTGTGCATTTAGGATATTTAATTGCTTCTTCAAGGAATCTATCTCCCTCTCCTTATCATCCAACATATTTATGTAATGTTTGAATTGACAAGGGTGTGTAGTCAAATGAGTGATCCTATCCTCCAAATCCTTTATCTTGGTATTTCTAGATATGCACACCATTCACTCATACTTATGTTGACCACTTGCCTTCTTGTACATATCTTGAAACTTTTTTGTTGTGGCATTGGTCCTGCACATTTTCATATGCATAATGTGTGTCACTTGGATATCCATATCCATGAGATATGTGGATGGAACATGGTATTCCAATAGGGACATTTTGTGGAGTTCATAATCCTCCATGGACCTCACTGTATCTACCTTAGATTGCAAAACTGCCAAATTGAAAATCCTCTTCTCATGATCCAAATCACTTTTAACTTGAATTCTAGGAAGTTTATTATTCTTAATTATTATTATAACCTTTTTTCTTTCCTTGGTTGACTGCTTGACCATTTCTTGGAATTGTTCAACGATTGACATTTGTCTAGGCTTGGAGACCTCACCTAACTTTGCTACCTAAAAAGCTGACATAGTGGAAGTCATGTGCTCAATAGTGAAAGCATATTATTTCCAGATTAAAATTTGGCTATTATATAGCACCAAAGCTTGAAAGCTTGGGATTTTGTATCTTCATCATCTTCTTGATATTCATGAGCTCCCTCTGCTTCTTCTCCTTTGACCCTCTTGGAGCTATGATACTCTCTTTGGTTTATATCGATAGGCTCTAATATGCTCCTTTTCTTTCTTGAGAGGCAATATGTGCTTGACTATATAGGATGTAGAATAGTCTTAACATCCTCCCATGTGGATTTATTTGAACATTGTTGGGCTCATTATTATGTCCTTCTTCTTTGTGCTTTCTTCTTTCATATATGATATTGTAAGGGTCATATTGCCATGCACCTACTTGAGGGAAATCAAAGCTTTTTTGAATATTGTCCATTATATTCAGGATGCTCCTTGTATTTACCACAAATGGCCCCACCTCATGAGGGAGGTTGAATGTCACAACTACTTTCCTATTAGTAAATGCAAGTTATCACTGTTAAATTTGTTCCTTATAAATTACAATGAGAAGATGCGCGGAATAAAATATGCTAACAAATGATATGGTATTTACTCAAACCAATATATTCTTATTACTATGTACTCATAAAAAAGGTACTAGTCACCCACCATGGCACCGGGACTAAACTGCAATATTTCCCTAAGGAACTTTAGGGCTCTAGGGAGGGGCTCACCATATAAAAAAGTGAACACAATACACATAAATGATGAAACATACTTGAAAAACCCTATTTTTTGATGGTTTCATTACCATGGGAAACCACTTCAAGAAAGGAAACATGGAATTTTGTTCGTTGACCATTTTGGGCTTCAAGTTTTCAAGGTAAGAATAATTTTGGTGAATAAAATGATAGACTAGATATGTCTGATATCAAAAAGGCCCACCTTCCTCAAAATATATTAATTGGGCATGGATTTCATTAGATAATAACAGGGGAAATATCATATTTTATGCAGGCCTTGGTGACTAAATGGCATAAAGTAACATAAGACCAACTCATTTACTTGGATATCAATGTTAAGACCAAGGAATTGAGCAATCGTGGAAAAAATTACTTGGGGCATAGAGTTAGATACCATAATAGGATAGGGAGGAGGCCCAATATGGGTGAATACTCCCTTTTGGACATTTTTTTGGATCATCTATTTCTTGACCTATGGGGAGAGGCCCTTCCATTGATATTCTTATATTTCTTTGTCTAACTTATGCATGCTTGCCCTGTGAGTGAACAATAGCATATTTGCAATAGCCTATGGTGTGATTTCAATGATTTCCTTATCTTCTTGAGTAGAAATGATGACTCTGTAATTAGGTATATCTCTATTGGAAAACCATGTTACCATCTCTGAGAAATGATGTACTTGCAGGACCACTACCAAGATAATTTTTTATTCATATAGGTTTATTGTGATCCCCTATTGAATCTGAGGTATTGTGTACTAGTTGGATGGCCTTTCTCATGTTACAAATGGTTATGATAGGATCTCAAACATTGACATCAAGGTCATAGAAATTGTGATCCTTAGCCTTTTCTACCATGTGAACATCAGAGGAACTTGGTACTAGTGGTGTAGCCATTGATGACGAGGAATTTCGCTAGGGAGGTTTTATTTGACTCAGTGGAGTGAGGAAAGTGACAATTTGTCAAGTTTATGAGTGGTACTAACTAGACAATATGCAGCCACCACGTGCCTCAATGGGATTAGATAATATTATGGAGGGAAATTTAATTCAAACTTGGTGAGTTTTTGCTTGCTTGCCGCATGTGAGTATTGAATTAATGAGTTTAATGGAATTTTATACTATAGTGGAAAATTATGTGGCTGCTTGGATTTAATATAGTTGTTTATAATCTTAATGAGGTTTATTTCATGAAACAGGGAATTTGTTCACATAAAATCAAATTTTTTCATGTGGATGAGTGTTTTTCATGTAGGTGGGGTTAGGGTTTACTCTAAATCTCTACTTTATTCAAAGTATAGCTTGCACGAGGGTTTACTAGGTTAAATTTATGAGAATGAAGTGAATTTTCCATTTAGGAGAGGAAATTGTACCTTGGATGGGTAGGAATTGAGATGGACACACTCAAGGGTGTGCCTAGGGTTTGAAGCAGAGACCACCTAGACAAAACCAAAAAAAAAAATGTGAAGAATGGGTGAAACACCCTTTTTATCACTATTTTTTAATGGCATTTGTTGGGTCATTACTAGGAAATTTTAGGGTTGATGTCATTCTCACAACATGGTGACATAAGAATGATGAGGTTGACCCTACCAAGTGTCACTAGGGTGGCTCCATGTGGCAGAGGATGGTTGGGTGAGAGAGGTGACCTGGCTAGCTCATGTGTCATAAAACATGATGTGTGGGGCTGAATGACTGATGTGGTGGATTGGCGTGGCATGTGGAGGGCTAGCATGGTGGGTTAATGTGGCACCCGTCACACACTCCCATGATTTGTGTTTGAAATTATAGTTGGGTTGTGAAGGGAATTAGGGGGTGGCGTATGTCACCCTTCACGACCTCCAACCATGTTAACCTATGCACATGCTTATGGTGCAGATAAATCCAAATCATCTGATTAGCTCTGCACCCATCGTTCGATCCTTAGCGCATTCAACTCTATCTACACCCATTCGTCAGTTATAATGTGCGTTCACTCCTTTGGACATTAGTGTCGCATTGTTCCCTACCTACCCATATCGTGTACGCATCACTGCGTTCTTGGATTTTCCTGCGCACTATTGCTTGTGGTCTTTCGAGCTCCTTCTTGAAGACATTTTCTAACCTTTTATCTTAGGATTGTGGGCTCATCTAGGGACTCCTCTGGCTTTGGAACCTTGAGTAACAAATTCTGAGGAGTGGTGCATTTTGGCACCAACAATCCTAAAAATGTCCCCCCTTTGGTCTCTTGTTCTGCAATTTTCTTGATATTTTCCCATGAAGGTTTTTTTCATGTCATCCTAAGAGGAGATAGATTCATCTTTGAGAACAATAAATCGCCTTAATGCAACTCCCTTCAAAGTTGTATGTAACAACTTGAACTTATTAGCATCTAATGTTTATTCATATCTCTTGCACAAAACATCAAATTTGAGAAGGAAGGTGTTTGGGTCTTCATTGTTCATGCCATAGAAGTTTGGAAGAGCAGATAGATGAATATTGTTAATGGGTGCTTGTCTGGGAATGCTCCCATTGGAGAATTCAAATGGAGTAACTGTGTCATATGCATTTTCATTTTCCATTTGGTTTTGCTAAATAATTTGGAGATTTTTCCAAACTGTCATAGGCAAAAATTTTCCACCAACAAGGTTATTTACACATAGAGGGTACTCTAGTGGTTATATTGAAAAACTCCCTAGGAATGGAATGGGGCTATCAATAGATTGGTTTGCCTCTAGAATTGGATTATGGTGTTCTAACGTTTATCTATTTGTATCCCCTTGTTGTTTTATAGAGTATCCATATTTATCCTTTGTTTTTATAGACGATTCAGCATGGGTAGAAGACTGCAAATTTCATCAAGAGATAGACAATTCATGATATTTTTTCCTCCTTAACATTTCTCCTAAGATAGATGATACATGATATATCACCCTACAAAACTTTATTTTTGAAGCAGATCATTCTAGTTCTACCTTTGAAATCAGCTCTTGAATGAATGTTACTATTTCCTTTTCCTTTCCATCCTTTTCCTGTTGTAGGGTTAGTGTTTTGGGGGACACCTTGTCTTTATTCTTCTCTATTCATGCATTTTAATGATCTTGTCTCTCTATCATGTTTTAGTTTAACAATGCATGTAAAAAAAACAATGTCATTTGAATTCTTATGCCCTTAATAAATTCCTTAACAAAAATGAAAAAATGTTGAGGAGTTTAAGTGTCCATTTAAAACAACCCATGCACAATACATTAATTTTCAAAATAGCATTATATATATATTAGTATGCAATCTTGAGCAAGAAACACAATCTTTTTGAAAACAATCTTCAAATATCAAAACATCATCATACTTTAGCACACTTACATGAATGTAAACACTCTCCACACAATTTTGGAATTGAAATCACAAAGTTGAAACCACACTTGCATAAATAATGACACTTTGCATAGCCAAACCGTTTCCTTGAGTAATGAAACAAATCCACTATTTGTAAAAGAAAAATCACTTAGATATCACAACCACTCTAAATTTGCTCACCAAATTGCATTATAGAAATATTATTAATAGCATTAAGTTGAGAATAAAATTTAAAGGAATCAATACTTTAGTAACAACAATAATATAAATTGGCATGAATCTGTAACAGTTATAAGCAGCAACAACCCACACTTCATATAAAAGAAATCTACAAATCAATGTAAGTGATAGTGACATTTGGCTTCTAATGAATCAAACTCAATAAAAACTATCTTAATTTGGAATTATAGAAACACAAATACAAATAAAAAACCGAAATGAACTAACTATACTCACTAATATAACAACAAAAAACATTTCTAGAGAGGAAGGCCCTTCCTCCTTAGTAGGGATTTAGGAGAAACTCAAAGACTACAATTTAACTCAAGTTTCATGAATACAACTACAAATTCACTGAAGTATTCATTAATTAGTCTTCAAGAAGAATATATGAAATGATCCAAAGAAAAATAAGAATCACCACCCACCCCGTCAGGATAAAATTCGTTATGTTTTTAAAGACCCCCTTTACAATTAATCTTTGAAGAATTATATTTACAAATATCCTTGAGAATCCTTCAATACTCTAGTTGTTCAATAAAGTCTTATAATAAATATATTTTACAATGGGTGATAAAAAAATACATTCAAATAAAGGTTGTGCTAACGTAGGATTCCTTAAGTATAATAATGAATAGACAAAATGAGAATGATTATAATGACCATGACTAGAACAACCACTTCATTAGGAAATATACAAGTCATCATTTCCATGGGAGACTATGTGAACGAAGGTATTTGAAAAGTATTAACGTGAGTGATGGAAACTTGAAATGATAACAATAAGACTATTGAGAGTAGCAACACCTAAAAATGATAGAGTGTTAGCTTCTGGAAGTACTAGAGTATCAGTCATTGTAGCAAATAGTCATCTTGTAGGCACTTTCTCAACGCAATATCAATGAATAGTTGAAAACAATGATTATCTTTCTAAAATGAAAGAAAGATATAATAGATTAAAGAAATATATAGACTTAACATACCTCAGCCAAAATATGAAATATTGGACAATGATGTATGGAAATAATATGGATGCCATGAACAAAATGGGTAAAATGGTGAGAGAAGTTCGTAAAATGATGTCATTTTCCTAAGCCAACAATACAGAATTATATGCAATGGTAAAAGCCTTTATTAAAAAGGGATACCTAAGGGAAAAGATACTTCTTAAAACATTTGATTAAATGTATTGAAGACTTTAATTAAGAATTTCAAACTTGGTGGACATATGTTGAACAAATATGAAGAAAATCATGTTAAATAGTTAAGAGAAGAAGTGTTAAGATGCCTTCATGGACTATGAGCACACTAATAGTCTCAATAAATATTCTAGGTAGCTCATGCTCTTGTAAAGTCTCAAAAATATCTCTTTATGAGCTTGATTTTCCAACTTACCTTTCCTTAGAGTGATTTGGAAACTGATTTCCCTTCAATTTCGAGCTATTCAAAAATTTTGGGATAAGGGTTTGGATCTTCAAACCCCAGTGACATGCCCAAAAAGTGTGGTAACTAGGATTTTAGTACAAAGTGGTTAAGCCCTAAGAGTATGGTATATCAAACTATTAGATATTGGGCATATGGAATGCAACAACCCACAATTATGAGTGTAGCCTGAGATTAGGATACCTCACACTATCTATTAGTTCACTGATACAAAAGTTTTTGGATCTATCAATTAATGAAGTAGGATAAGATTGTATTGAATGTTGGGTGTTAGGACAACTGCAACAACTATTAAGTTTAAATTCCTCGTAGAAGCATAAAAAATAATCTCTATCACCAAACAATGGATTCCATTCAATTAGTGTCAAGGTATTCAGACAATGGATATCAGGGTATAAACTAATGGGTATCAAGATATCATGGATTGGGATGTTGGGTGAGTGAAGTGTTAAGATGCCAATGTATCCTCGAAATGGAATATACCTAAAATCATAATATACGGGATTTGGTTTATTGAATATTATAAAAGGAGATCAATAATCACTTATCGAGTGTCAAGTATCAATATTTCTTGTTAATACCCATGAAGCCTGATAAGTTGTAGGTGTCAGCTAGAGAGTGTGGCATCTTAACCTAGCAGGTCTTATAACACGGAATGCTACGTCACAACAAATGTGGTGAAATGATGTGGAATAGGGATGCCATATGTCAACCATGTGGTAGATGAGATAGTGACATGACATGGCACAAAACTGAATCTTTGATGATGTAGCATGCTAAGATAGTGTAAACATGGAATACCAATTTGGCAAGATGATGTGGTAGGATGGCATTCATTTGAGGTGTTGAGTTGGTGCTAAGGCGACAACTAGGTGAAATCTAAGGTAAAGGTGACATGAATGTTACACTATTGGTATTTCGAATGATTAAGTATTGAAAAATATCTTTAGTTTTGCCCTGGTGATGGAGTGGCTCGATTATCATCCTATCACAATATTAGGCACCAACATGTCGAGACTCAAAGCTATTAGCTAGTAGGATATCTAGTTTCTAGGCATAACGATGAACTAAGATGAATGGGCATTGTGTTTTGGGGTGGAGGGACCTCATTACCGAATAGATAGATAATGAAAATGACAAAAAGGTTGAGTTTCATAAATTAATGAGTCATTGTTAGGTTGGAAATATAAAAAATAATTTTTTTTAACATGATGAAGTATTGTTGAATGGGACTATAGTTGATATAATAACCAACATACTAGGAAAGCCTTCATGGTAGCTGACAAAAAATTTCCCATTGAAGATAGATGGGAAAAGGGATTCCACGTGTCTACCAAGTGGCATGCTATGGATGTCGATGTGTCTTTGGATGACATTATTCAAGTGGGAATAAATTTTGTCTAGAGATTTGTATTAGGTGAAATTTATATAATTGGAAAGCTTTTAGTGAGAATAAGATGATTACAATTTTGGAAATGAGTTTTAATTTGGTTTGTGGAAGATAAATTTTTGATAACCTCATTTCCTTAAGGTGACCAAGGATATTAGGTTTGGATACCTCACATCCTTAATCATTAGGTTATGTTACAAGTTGTATCAAACTTGTGGTTCAAATAATAGGCATAGAAGGCCATAGATAGCTGAATCTATTAAGATATGGTCTAAACATTGGGCTTTGTTTGGTCCATAAATATAACAAGAAGGGATAATAAAGTGCAAAGGATAAACTACAAGAACATAGGTGCTAGAGTGATAAAGTAGAGTTTTCATAGTATGGATTGAAATAGTAAGGTTATACAACATGGGAAACAATATTATTGGGTGCAATAGAAAGGTCTTATAGGTCCAAGGTTGTCATAAAGTGAATGTCATGGGCCTTGTGATAAGAGTAGTAAATATTTGTTAATATATCCAAATAATATTACTAACTATAATTAGTGAATAAATTTAATGGAATGCTCCACACACTTGAGGCCACGAACACGCACATGCAGGAAAGAAAATGTAAGCGCCCTCAATCTTCCCTAGAATATTGAAATGGATGATAACTCATTTTGCAAACACAATTATGGTTGGTCATTTGGAAGGCATTATTTAGACATAAATATACACAAGTAACATTTTAGGTCCCTAAGATACTAGTGTATTCCCCATGTTATTATTGTTTTCCCCATAAAATCCTATAATTGCTATTGTTGTGCCCTTATATTATTATTTTTATGTAGGCCCTAATTATATTTTGACCCTTTAAACTCATATATATATATTCCCCATGTTATTATTGTTTTCCCCATAAAATCCTATAATTGTTATTGTCGTGCCCTTATATTATTATTTTTATGTAGGCCCTAATTATATTTTGACCCTTTAAACTCATATATATATATATATATATATATTCTCATTTGAATCATCCATGAATTATTAATTTACGTGATGTAAAGGGAGTTTTACCCCTCGAAGTGGTTTATTATCTAGTAGTTGATCTATATTTTCTAATGTTTATGTGTTATTTTGATCTAGATACATAACGTTTGTTATCAGAGCTCTTGATTCGATGGTTTTTCTACTTCAAACAGGACATTGTGGAATGTTCACTATGACAATTTTTATGTGAAGATTCATACCGTAAAATTACTACCACATGGACGGGGAATTTTTATAAACATCTGGTAATAATTTTAGACCTTGGTTTGATAAATTTTTGGAGATATCATCCAAGGAAGTGAGGGTTTCTCTAGGCTCCAAAATATAGTCTCAAGTAGGTGTCCTAAGGTAAAATGTCCTAATATTCTCTTCGAGTATCGGATTTGAATTATGTAAATCGTAACTTAAATTTCACAAATGCTAGTTTTTCTGGTAGGATTTTTAGGGCCGAAGGTTGAAACAGGGGCACGTGGAATCCCGTACAAGTTTAATCTACTGAACTGATCCATAATTAGGACGTAGTGGGACATTTGACATAAATTTATCTTAAAAAATCAAATTTTGGTATAACTAGTGGGTTAGAAAGAAGACACAAATATTTACCTCAAAATGCAATTTCAAACCTTGGGAGGTTGAAATCATAGAGATAAAATAGTCTCAAGGTCATCTAGATGAACATACTCAAAATGAGGCTCTTAAAAGGTGTGTATTTTTAAATTTTCATAATGTTTCTTTAAAATGTCAGTTTTAAGTGATTCAAAAGGAAAATAAAGGAATAAATATCATTAATTGGTTCCAAAACACCTCCCAAACAAAAAAAATTATGCCCTTCAAGACTTCAAAAATCTCTACTATGATGCACGAAGAGGGAGAAATGCAACATGACAAATCAAAATTAAGGGACAAAATGCAAAAAAAATCACTCTCACAACGAGCAATCAAAGATGAACTAAAAGGAGACATATATCATTTAGAAGGGGACATGGAAAGTTTAAAATAAGACATGGAGGTTTGAGGAAAGGTTTGAAAAAGTTGCTACAAGAAAGGCTTCCTAATGGTGACAATGTATTTCATGAAACCCATGATCAAAACCGAAGGGATGTGAATCATGATTTTAGAGACTCCAAATTTGGGTTGAAAACCATCGATATTCGAAAGATTGATATGAGGAAGTTTTATGGAAATGATATGGTAACAAGGATACTATAAATGGAGAAATTATTTAATCTGTGTGATGTGTGACACACACAAAAGGTAGACATTACATATTTATATTTAGAATTGAATCATTTTGTTTGGTATCGATGACTTTGTTCTCGTAAATTACTTGTCACTTGAATAATTTTTATGGAGGAATTGATATCAAATTATGAGAATACAAAGAGCAATACCTTCTTTAGCCAATTAATAAATGTAAAAAAAAAAGCATTTCGTTGGGGAGCACATTGAGGACTTCCAAAGATTGAAGATCAAGGTAATTTATTTTCTAGAGGAGCATCTAATTTATGTTTTCATAGCAAACATAAAGGATAACATCCAACATGAGGTTTTCCTTTGGGAACATAAGTCCTTGGAGAATGCATTTAGGGTGGAAAGAAAAGTTTAAAGTAAAATTATGGCAAAAAAGTGGTCTACCAATCACGACTATAATTATGGAAATGTTGTCACTCTAGCCTCCCAAAACCTGCAAGGTTGCCACCAAAACAATTGCATGAAAAAAGAGAAAAAGGGTTTTATTACAGTTGTGATAGTAAATACACTAAAAGTCATAAGTGTGATGAGAATAATTTATTTTACATATCAAAATATCAAAGGAACAAGAAATATCAAAATAATAAGATATACACTAGAAATGAATTCAACCATATCTTGTAGTGGATTGGCAAGACTTACCAGTACTTAAAGTCTCGAGATAGAAGGATATATCAAGGGGAAAAGGGTAATAGTATTGATTGACTTGGGTAGTACCCATGATTTTGTTCAATGTAAGATAACAAAGGATTTCAATTTCTTTTTATATCCAGCACCAGAGTGTCAAGTGATGGTTACAAATGGAGCAACTATAAAATGCTCAGGGAAGTGCTATAATATAAATATAGCCATGGGGGAATATTTATTTATTAGTCTAATTCTTTCCATTCAAATGGGTGGTGTTGATGTTTTATTAGCAATCCAATGGTTACCATATTTGGGTATAATATCTTTAAATTATCAAGAACATTTCTTAAAATTTTTCTGGGAAGGAAAGTTAATTGACTTAAGGGGTATCAAAGGGAAACCTGGGAAGATAATCAGTTGTAACGACATGACAAATATTTTGAAGAAGGAATAATGGTGGGTAATTGCACAATTATGGTGACTAGATGTTCAAACATCTAAGTCATTCATTTCTCCAAATCTCCAAAGGGTCTTTAACAATCATTCCAAGGCATTTCAGACTCCAAAATGTCTCCCACCTATTCACATTCATGATCATGCTACTCAACTGATTCCAAGAAGTGTTCCTCCAAATATCAGACCTTATATATATCGCTATACTAAGAAAAATGAAATTGAACATATGGTTGTAGAAATGTTAGTATAGGAAGGTATACTTAAACCCAAAAAAATTCATTTATCTTGTCTACTAGTATTGGTGCACAAGAAGGATGGATCATGGTGTATGCGTATGGATTATAGAGAGCTCAAAAAACTCACTATTAAAGATAAATTTCCCATTACTATCATTGACGAATTTTTGGATGAACTACATGGATAATAAACTTCACCAAGTTGTACTTTTGTTCAAGATATCATTAGATTATAATGAAGAAAAAATACGTTATTAAAATAACATCCAGAACTCAAGAAGACCATCATGAACTTTTGGTCATGCCTTTTTGCCTTACTAAGCACCTTCCACATTTCAGGGTTCGATGAATTCCACTTTCAAACCCTTCATTAGAGAATTTGTGTTAGTATTTTTTGATGATATACAAATCTACAACAAGTCTTAGAAAGATCATGGTCAATATATTGAGAGGGTGCTAAAACTATTGGAGCAGAAACAATTATAGGAAAAACCCTCCAAATGTATAAGAAGTGGAATATTTGGGTCATATTGTATCTAATGAGAGTTTTAAGGTAGACCCTAAGAAAATTAAATCCATTAAGGAATGGAAAATCCTCACAACCTTAAACCATCTTCGAGGATTTCTTGGGATAACTGGATATTATCACAAATTTGTTAAGAATTATGGGAAAATATCAACACCTCTAACAACATTACTAATGAAAGATGCATTTTTTGGACTCTAGAAGAAATTAAGGCCTTTGAACATTTTCAAGAGGAAATGTGCCAAGCTCTGGTTTTAGTTACACTAGACTTCATAAAAACCTTTATTATGGGATGTGATGCCTCAGGAAATGGTATTGTGTTGTTTTAATGCACGAAAGAAGACTCATTTCTTTTGAAAGTCGTCCAATCAAGGGAAAGTATTTACACAAACCTATTTATGAGAAGGAAATGTTGGCAATACTACATGTCTTGAAGAAATGGAGCTCTTACCTAATATGATGACACATAAAGGTGAAAATATATCATGATAGTCTTAAATACTTCTTAGAACAAAGATTATCTTCATAAGAGCAGCAAAAATGGGTCACAAAGATGTTAGGTTGTGACTTTGAAATCATTTACAGAAAAAGGAAGAAATTTTTTGTTGTAGATTCACTTTCAAGAAGGGATGAGGATGTGGAGGCATTGCTCTATGCCATTTATAATATCCAAGTTGATTGGATAATTTAAGCAAGCAATGAATGTAATGATGATGAAGTGGCGTCGAAACTCATTCAAAAGTTATAGCAAGATCCCAACGCTTCTGATACATTATCTCAAAAAATGATTCATTGTGGTACAAATAACACTTATATCTATGTAATAACTCCCAATTCAAATAAAAATTTCTTTTGGAATTGCACACCTCCTATAGAAGGGCACTCAATATTTTTAGAAACTTACCACATGCTTAAGGGTTTTTTTGTTGGGATGGACTTAAACATGATATTCATATGTTTGTGGCCGAATGTTTGGTTTTCCATCAAAACAAAGTTGAGAGAGTTAAAACCCTAAGTGTTTTACATGGAAAATTTTTTGGGTTAATATTCGTAGGAGGGCTAATTTTCCATGATTTTTCCAAAAAAAAGATTTACCAATTTACATTTTTTATAAAAATGATTCACCCAAAACTTTTACAATATAAAATTATTTTACCTTAAAAAATGCCAACATTATATAGGGAGTATATATGAAATCATTATCAATTTGAATAATTTTACAAATACATCAATAAACATTTTATAGTTTGCATATTATGGACTAGTGAGATTTGCCAATGTTTTTATAGTTGAAGATAATTTTCCATCCTTAAAATTTTCCTTGTTTTACAACCATTTGCCATTCCAAGTCAGCATTAGGAGGAGGTATCAATGAATTTTATCACAGGTTTACCCAAGTGTAAAGGAAAGAGTGTCATCATGGTCATAATTGATAGGCTCACTAAATAGACTTTTGTGCACTATCTCATCCTTTCAAAGCTAGTATAGTCGCTACTGCATTTGTGGAAACTATTAAAAATCTTCTTGGAAACCCAAATATTATTGTAAGTGACAGAAATACCATTTTCACTGGAAAGTTTTGGACAAAATTATTTTCTTGTCTTGGTACTTGATTAACTTATAGCTTATGTATCATCCTCGATCTGATGGGAAAACTGAGACATTGTAAAAATGTTTGGAAGGATATCTTCGTTACTCTGTATCTAATAAACAAACAGAATGACTCAAGTGGTTACCTTTGCCAGAATAGTGGTATAACACTTCCTTCCATACCACACAAAAAATGACCCCATTTATGGAACTTTATGGATATCATCCATCGTCCATCAAATCATCTTTAAGAGAAAATTCTAAGTTTCAAGCAATGGAAGACCACATTGAGAAGTAACACGAAGTTTTCCAATTCTTAAAGGATAGCCTAGCTTTGGTGCAAAATCAATGAAACAATAGTAATATCGACATCAGAGTGAAAGAAGTTTTGATGTGGGAGATTGGGTATTTTTACAACTAGAACCATACAAAAAATGTCGCCCAAAAAAGTTAAGAAGGATAATAAATTATCACCCAAATACCGTGGTCCTTAAAAGATGATGCAAAAGATTGGTACTATGGCATACAAATAGGAGCTCCTTGCATGTTCGCAAGTGCACCAAACTTTTCATGTTTCATGCTTAAAGAAGTTTATATGTGACAAGCTCCTAATTCAAACTATATTTCCAGAACTTAATGAGGAAGGGAAAATCATATTGAAGGCTGAAGCAATCACAGAGACAAGAAACTAGTAGCTATAGAATCACTCAATTTCAGAGTATCTCATTAAGTGAAAGAACTTACCTGCTGAAGATTCCACATGGTAGGATGAGTATTTTATACATAAGCACCCAGAACAACTCAAGTGTTGAGGAAAACACCTTTTTGAAGGAGAGGGTCATGTTAGTTCCCTATAATAATAGTCTAGCCCCCATATTATTATTGTTTTCCCCATATAATCCCACTATTGTTATTGTTGCGCCCTTATATTATTATTGTTATGTAGGCCTTAATTAATTTTTGACCCATGAGACTCATATATATATCAAGGAGGTCTTGTCATTTTAATCATCCAAGAATTGTTCGTTATGTGATGTAAAGGAAGGTTGCCCCTTTGAGATGGATTATTATCTAATCATTGATTTATCTTTTCTGATGTTTTTGTGTTATTTTGATCTTCGATACATAATGCAACCATATATATGCACATACACTATGGTGGTTCTAAACATTCTTTTAAAACTCACTAATTTATTATCCATTTGAAACCTCAAATACAATATATCATAACATCATAATCCTGAATGCTTGAGCTAGTTTCCTATAGTTACCATTGATACTTTTTATATTATTTTATTGTTATAGATAATGTCATTGTAATAATTGTTTTCAAATTTCAACTTCGAAAATATTTTTTAAAAATGTATTATTAACATCTCTCTACTACTAATGTAATCATAACATATTCTCCCTTCAAATATATAAACGAAGAAATTAAAAAAATTACAACAAATATTTAAATATTTCTATCTTATAAATATTATGTGTAGAATACTAATATTTTTATGTTATATTATTTTCTTTAATTACAATTTAGTGTATAAAATATTATGTGTGGAATTCTAATATTTTTATGTTATATTATTTTCTTTAATTACAATTCAGTGTATAAAATATGTTTTCACGTCACATAACATAATATTAAAAAATTAAATCAATTAAAGAATAAACATATATATAATTAATGAGCATAAATTCATCCTAAACTTGGATTTATCAAATATAAAGAGTATCAAATTCGTTAATGTGTAATATGAAAGGAATTAATATGTGATGCCTCTTGATATTAGTATCTAAATTTGTGCCATACAAAATAGCATGATGTTTAATTTTGTGTAGTAACATTACATTATATTCATTTTATTAATATAATATAATTAGTATAGTTCTATAAAATAAATGATTTGTACTAGGGATTAATCCACAGTAGATATTAATAAATTTATTTATGGATACATTTATCATTGTTTAAATAAAAACAAATGAAAATAATAAAAAATAATTAAATTATAATTTTATTTTAAATTACTATTATTATTAGATTGGCCAGTGTGTTTATTGTGGAGTAGGGTTGTTAAAATATTAATTTAAGTATCAATAATTATTAGATGGATGGAAAAGATTTAACTTCCATGAAATATTACATTGTATTCTTAGTAATAGTTATATATTAGAGGTTGGCATTTGTCTTCAAAGTAGTTACGTTCCTTTTTCTCTTTTAATTAAATTGATTAATTGAAAAGAAAAATGCCATATGAACAAGTGTCATATCAAATGACATATGGTGTTTTTGGCATGTGGTATTGATAAGACATATTATTGTCCCATGATATTCTAACATATCCTATTTATAGGTTAAGAATATCCATGGTAAAGTGGGTTGAATCTTCATAGTCAAGAATTTTTTAAATATATATATATGTATGTTTAGCTTATATATTAATATTTTTTTATAATAATAATAATTTTAAATAAATTTATAGTTTAGTTTATTTTTATGACTCTTTTAATTTTGAAAATGTGAGATGTATTGTGAAGCCATACATATTTCGATGCCTATAAACATTTACTAGCCATTTAAATTATATGGTTGTGCTAGTTATTAAAGTTGAACAAATTGCAAGATCGTTGTCATTGGTGTGAACTTGATCATTGATGTTAAGGGCCTACACGTTTAGGGGAGTTTTCTTGAGAGTTTATTTTTATTGCTACAAATGTTTTCAGGTGTATTTGGCCCTATAGTACTTGTGTATTGTCCAATACATGATGTAAAGGGCCTATCTTTGAAGGAAAATTGTCTACAATAAATTAAGTTAGGTTCTCTTGCAAAGTGTTTAACTAGATAGTCCTCTCAAAGACATTCCTAATTGTATATGGAACTTAGAAAATATCTAAAGGATCATGGACAAAAGTTCCTTTTACAACATGGAGGATTAGTTTTATGGTTTTATTTCATCTCGACATATATGGATTTTAGGAAATATTTGGGACTTGAGCATAGATCTAGGGTTGCACAGAACAACCACTTAAGGAATTGACCTAGATCTAGATCATGATCACAATCCCATTGTTTTTATGGTTCCATAGCAAATAGTACATCCAAGCACTCAACCCTTAGAAGTGCTTATAAAGAAAAAAAATTAAAAACACCCGAATCTAAATTTCCCCTCCGCCCATCATGATGATGTAGTAGATTTATGAGGCTAGTGATGTGGCATATAGGTCTTGATGACCGGGCTAGTGTGACAGTGTGGCACCTCAAAATCATGATATGTGGTAGGTGTCTTTAACCCATTTGGATGGCAAAGTGGTCCATTTTGAGTGACACATGGTTCCATTAAGAGGTTTCAATGTGGTGGTGGTGATGTTAGTAGATGACATGCAAGGAAAACTATCATAGTTCTTAACATTCATGACAAGGGCTTGTCTGCAGAAATTTTCATGTGTTAATATTTTTTGGGAGAATGATTTGTGACTAGGTAGTGGGACCAAAACATGACATTTGTCCAAATATGTAGACGTTTGGGCACATCCAAGGATTTGGAGGTGTTCAACTATTGCGAAACAAAAATACTCCTGAATATCTGATTTTTGGTTTAAGCATCTTAGGAGGAAATTTCATGGTCCTCATGGTTGGTTCCATTGATAAAGGAGTTGATGTGGCAAGCTCTTTAAGAGTAAAGAAGCATTTGGGCCTCCATTCTATTTGTACAAGCACTAGAACATGAAATCTCTTAGATACAAGATTTTATAGTGCTAAGCAATTTTTGAGATAAATGCATGGTATTGAGTGCTGAGTCATATGTGCTAGCTTCTAGAGTTTTAAGGGAATTGCATAATCCACATCTGGCTTTTTGAGTGCGAAATTGAGTTGAGATAAGTTAAGTGCATGTTATGGCTATATGAACTTCATCCTGCTAATTAAATTACAATTGAAAGGCTGAGACAAAGTACCAATTTCAGTGTAGATAAATTAATGGGAGAAAGGTATGAATGAAACTAATGTAGTAGATCAAAACTATTTCATTTATTATGAGAAGTTCATCCTCGAGTTGTGCAAGAATTATAGAAGTTCCTCCTTGAGTTGTGAAATTATTATGGAGGTTCTTCCTTGAGTTGTGTAAGAGTTAATGTGGCTTCTTTCTTGAGTTGTCTGTGAATTAATGAATTCCATCTTCGAGATGAGCAAGACTTGCTAAAGCCAAAGCTGATGATGATGAAGTGGAGTGTGTTTAGTAGGGTGTGTATGTTGAAAGTGAATTCAGTTGGAGAAAGGAAGTAGGACATTGTGTTGTGTGTGAGTGTGTGGAAGAGCTTATTGAAGCATAGGAGAGATTGCTAAAGAAGAGGAGATCTTGTTGAAGTAGAGGAGAGTTACAGAAATAGAGGACAATACTAAAGAATGTGTGATGATATTGGATTAATTAAAAATTTCATAGATTAGTTAGAGATATTAGTATGAAAAGGAATGAAATATAGATCTTGTTGGATACAAAACCTTAGTGCCTATAAAGATCTGAGGTAGGTGCCTATAGAAAGTAGATGCTTGCTGATTTGCAGGTGTTGGGGCCTCTTTTGAGTTGGTGCTCACAAATATTGATGTAATTAGAAATATTGGATTAGATTAACATCGTAATAAAAACAAGATTTTGTGGTTTTTCTCATAGAAGGGTTTCCATGTTAATATTTTTGTACAATGTCATGTGATTGGTGTCCTACTATTTTTTAATTCCAAATTGACTATATGATTGGATAAATAAGTGTAAAATTTGTATAATACTAATTTACCCTCCCCATATCAATATTCCTTGATTCCCAACAATTACTATTAGAGTCAGTTCCTTCAAGAACAATTTAATTGTTGGAAGGTAGTTCTGCAGGGAGCCATGGCAAGTCATGATTATTTCTCAAACAAAGTATTAGTATTTAATGGAAGAATATATGTATTTTGGAAATTTAGAATGGAATCCTACCTCAAGCTTCTTAGTGTGCTTGTATGTGCTTCCGTTGAACTTGGATACACATCTCCAACAACTCCTCCAATAGATCTGGATCAAAGAAAGATGTACCTAAATAATGTAAAGGCATTACATGCAATTCTAGCTAGTCTTAGCCAATCTGAGTTGGTGAAGGTAATGGAATACAAATCTACAAAGGATATATAAGAAACACTTACAAATAGATATGAAGGAAATGAGAAGGTAAAGCAAGATACGATTTAGACCTATAGAATGAGATTTGAAGCTTAAAGATGAATGAGGATGAAAGTATAACTGAATATTTCCTAAGAGTTAATGAGGTTGAAATTCTAATTAGAGGACTTAATGAAAAATTTAAAGATAAAGTAGTTTTTTAGAAAGTATAAACATATCTTGCAATGAGATTCAATGCTAATATATTAGCCATAGAAGAGATGCAAGACTTGAAATCTCTAAGATTGGAACAACCTCATGGAATTCTCATTACTTAAGAGATGAGAATTGGAAAGGAAAGGTTGGTGTTGAGATTGCAACAATATGATGGAGCTTAGTGAAAAGAGTCGCCTTCACTAAGTGGGCAAGCAGGCAAATTATGGCGCAAGTTCTATTTTTGATCCCAGCAGGGATGATCACAGTGTGGGTGACCACAGTATGAGTGATCACAGTGTGGGTGACCACAGTGTGAGTGATCACAGTGTGAGTGATCAAAGTCTATTTTTAGACTGGTTGTCAAAAATAGAAAAGTCAAATATTATTGTCTCATAATAATATTTGGACTATAAACTTGATCTTATTCTCTTGGAGCACTTCAGGATGAGCTACGAATGTGGTACATGCAGATCCCAGAGGGAAATACGTGGTTACCTATGGGATGACTAATATTTGCATGCAGGACTTCAGTTAGAACTCAAGTGAGTTGAGTTTAGTGGATTGGAGGTGCAGTTGATGGAGTTGTGTTCAGTTTAGCTTTGTTAAACTGGTTGTATTTAGTCTAACTCGCAAATAGACTAGAGATGAGTTGGGTGAATTAGTTATTAATTAATTCACAGTTATTAACTCATAATGCAACTATAGAATACATTAGTTAACTCAGTTGCATGTCAGTGCATGTTCAGTTTTGCAGGGACAGGTGTTAGAGGATCAGATTGCTATCAGTTGTGACTATAGCTGTGCATGATGATTTGCACAATCAGAGGGATTGAGTATGCCAATGAATTGGCCAATATCAAGAATTGTAGCCTGTGCTCACGTCCAACACAGTGTGAGTGATTCTTTGCAGGTGAAATACGAGTTTGGTAAACCATTCTCATCAGTTCTTGAGCAGGTATTGAGCTGGAGAGGCAGGCAAGCAGTGGAATAGATTTGGAGATTAGATCTGAGCTGTATTGTGTGTAACAGGTGGAGCTGGTACTGGATTGCTTGTGATAAGCATTGTACTTTGTAATGTTACATGGTCTCAATCATTAATATACAGATAGTGTGGGGTTTTTAGCGAGATTCTTTCCCCGGGTTACATACTGTGTTAATGTGTGAATGCTCTTGATGTTTTATTGTTATTGATGCTGCTAAATTGATGATCAATGTAGAGGAGCTTATGTATTGTGTATGTATTCCACAATAGTACATGATCAGGATAATCTCTGTTGAATATGTGTTAAATTATTCAAAATTTCTACATGGTATCAGAGCTGTTGATCATCAGATCTACTATTAAGGAAGTGTTTACATTCTATTTCTTCAGGCAGAGTCTGTAATCGGGCCAGGTAGCCTCTGGATTCATCCTTCCTTTGGAAGGTGAGATATCCGGTGAATGCCCATACAATCAATCTCTGTACGAGAAATATTGTGTTCTCACGAATCTTAGATCCGAGGCGGTTGAGTTGGTTGCTGGTGGAATTCGAATTTGCAGCAGTGTTTTCTTAGTGACAACGCAACAATGTCTTTCAACGGATTGCGATTGGAGTATGCTCTTGAGGGCAGCTCAAACTATATTGCATGGAAGGACAGGATGGAGGCAGTATTGGATGATAACGGGCTGAAGGAGTTCATAGATATGGATATCCCAAAGCCTACTGATGCTGCTGAGGCGGAATTTTGGCAAAAGAAGACCGCAAAATGTCGAAGGATTCTGTTGGAGGGCGTGAAGGATCACATTGTGTCCAGCCTCCATGGAAAGGCTACTCCATATTTGATGTGGAAATCATTAACAGAATTATTCCAAAGCAAGAGCAATCAGAGGAAGCTGGCGCTCAAAGATAAACTCAGAAACATCAAATGCGAGAAGGGTGACAGTATTCCCAAGTATCTCACGAAGTTCACTCAGTGTCGAGATGAGTTGGGAAGTGTGGGGGTTACTGTCGATGATGAGGACTTGGTGAGCTTGGCTCTCCTTGGTCTTCCGAAGAGTTGGCATTCCTATCAGGACTCTGTCAATGGTTGGGAGAAATTGCCAGGATGGGAAATACTATGGTCAGATCTTATGCAGGAGGAGATCAGGCGGAGTACCAGGGACGGATCTTCGTCAAAGGGAGCTGATGCAGAGAATTGTGCTTTGGCTACCAAAGCAAAGAAAGGGAAGAGCAAGAAAGCTTCTCAGTCTGGTGCGAAAGGCAAGAAGTAGGATATGTCCAAGGTGAAGTGTTTTCATTGTCACCAGCACGGACAGTATGCCACTAATAGTCCGCAGAAGAAGAAGAACAAGCAGGCTGCTGGATCTTCAGTAGGAGAGGCTCTAGCCTCACAGTTTGAGCTTGATTTTTCATTGATCGCATGCTTGGTTTCAAGTGTGATGGGATCCGTGTGGTTCTTGGACAGTGGTGCGCCTTTTCACATGACGGGAGATAGAGATTTGTTCTCTGATCTGGAGGACAAAGATCTTGGAGTGCACATCGAGATGGGCGATGATGGTAGATACAGTGCGACCGGTATCGGTACCATTTCCTTTGAGAGGGAGTCTGGTAAACCCTTCGTATTGAAGGAAGTCATGCATGTTCCAGGATTGAAGAAGAATCTCATCTCAGTGGTGATGTTAGAAGACAAGGGGTATGATGTTGTTTTCAGTGAGGGAAAGGCTTTCCTGCGCAGCAAGAAAACTGGTGAGACCCAAAAGATAGGGGTTCGAGTGAGGAACCTTTATCAATTGCATGTAGATGGATGCAAAACAATGGCGGTCAAGGCAGAAGGATTGGTGAGCCAGGATGATGGCGAGTTGTGGCACAGGAGATTGGGTCACCTTCACCATGGAGCCTTGAAGATACTACAACAGATCACTATAGGGCTTCCGAAAGGCACACTTGCGCAGTCAGATCAGTGCAAGGGGTGTACTTTGGGGAAGTTTGTGAAAGCCACCTTTCACAAGAAGGATAGTCGTGCCACGACGATCCTTGAGAGAATTCACACAGACGTGTGTGGACCTTTCTCAGTTGCTTCGACAACAAAACACATGTATTATGTGATTTTTGTTGATGATTTCTCTCGTAAGTGCTGGATCTTCTTCATGCAGAAGAAGAGCGAGACATATTCAAAGTTCTGTGAATTCAAAGCACTGGTCGAGAAGGAGTCGGGGAAGAAAGTGAAGGATCTTAGGAGCGATAATGGTGGTGAATACATCTTGGACGAGTTCAAGGATTTATGCAAGGCAGAAGGGATTCGTAGAGTGCTCATAGCTCCCCATAACCAACAGCAGAACGGGGTAGCTGAGCGGAAGAACAGAACGATTGTGGGTGCTGCACGGGAAATGTTGCATGATCAGGGCCTACCCCTTCACTTGTGGGTGGAAGCATGCAATACAACAGTTTATGTGCAGAACCGTTGTCCTCATAGGATACTTGGCATGAGTACACCCGAGGAGGCTTATTCTGGTAAGAAGCCCGATCTTTCTCATTTGAGGATTTTTGGTGCTAACGTTTACATGCATGTGACGAAGGATGCCAGGAAGAAGTTGGAGCCGACCGCAGAGGTTGGGATATTTGTGGGGTACACTGATACACCCCACAACTATCGTGTGTATTTGCCAGACAGTGGTAAAACTGTCGTGCGACGGGATATAAAATTTCAGGAGGAGAAAGCCATGAAGTGTTCGCTTGAGAGGGAGCTACACTTGCATGCAGATGAGGAGCTATTAGTTCCTAAGGATGAGCTTCAGGACGTGGATCAACCACAGGACGAGGTTCATGGAGTGGAAGAGACCACTCATGCAGTGCCAACCATCAGAGGGCGAAAGCGCTTGACAGAAGCTGAGCGACTGGCTCAAGATGCAGAGAAAGTTGTAGGACCACCTACAGCCCAACGCAGGCAGAGAAAGTCACCTGATCGGTACACTGGATACATGGCTCTTATGAGCAAGTGTGTTGTGACTGAGCCATCCTCTTTCGAGGAAGCTGTGGAGGATCCCGCATGGGTAGACGCCATGGTGGAAGAGTATGATTCTATTGTCAGAAACAGTGCATGGGATATTGTTCCTAGACCAGAAGGGAAATCAATGGCGGGTTCGAGATGGATCTACAAAGTTAAGCAGGCAGCTGACGGGAGTGTGGAGAAGTACAAGGCAAGATTTGTTACCCGAGGCTTTTCACAGATAGAGGGGATCGATTATGAGGAGACCTTTGCACCTGTCGTAAGGTATTCTTCCATACGTACGATTCTTGCTCTCTCAGCGCAGATGGGATGGCACATTCATTAGATGGATGTGAAGATTGCGTTCCTCAATGAAGTCATTGAGGAGGAGGTGTACATTGAGCAACCCGAAGGCTTTGAGGTCTTCAACAGCGAGTCGCATGTGTGCAGGCTCAAGAGAGCGCTGTATGGGTTGAAGCAAGCACCACGTGCTTGGTACACACGGATAGACAACTATTTCACAGGACTTGGATTCTCCAAGAGCGAGGTGGATCCTAACCTATACCAGATTGTGGTGGAGGGTAAGTTGCTTATCATTGTACTGTATGTTGATGATTTGATTCTAACGGGTGATGAGCTGTTGATACTGTCATGCAAGAAGGATCTTGCTACAGAGTTTGAGATGAAGGATTTGGGCCTCCTTCACTATTTCCTAGGATTGGAAATATGGCAGTGCAGTGGTGGACTATTTGTTTCTCAGGGCAAGTATGCTCGAGAGATGTTGGAGAAGTTCAACATGCATGGTTGCAAGCCTGTTGATACTCCTCTTCCTGGAGGTTGGAGGAAGGAGGATGCCACTTCGGGAGAAGAAGTGGATGCCACTGTTTATCGACAGTTGGTGGGGTCGCTGATGTATTTGGTCAATACACGACCTGATATATGCTATGCAGTTAACCAGCTTTCACAAGCTATGGTTAAGCCTACCAAGCTCTTCTGGAAGGCGGGCAAACATGTATTGCGCTACTTGAGAGGCACATCGGGATATGGTTTATGGTACAGACATGAGGATGAGGTGAAGCTATGTGGCTTCACGGATGCAGATTGGGCAGGGAGCCCAACGGATAGAAAGAGCACATCAGGAGGGGTCTTCAATATTGGATCGACAGTAGTTTCTTGGTACAGTAGGAAGCAGAGATCCGTGGCACTCAGTTCAGCGGAGGTCGAGTATATGGCAGCAAGTTTGGCTGCATGCGAGGCTATATGGATGAGGAAGATCCTGGTTGGTTTGTTCGGTTCTCATTTGGATCCTACTGTGATTTACTGTGATAACCAGAGTTGCATTAAACTCTCGGCTAATCCTGTATTTCATGATAGATCTAAGCATATTGACATCAGGTACCATCATATCAGAGATTGTGTGCAGCGGAGGATCATGTTGCTTTCATACATTCCAACGGAGGATCATGATGCTGATATTCTGACGAAGGCTCTCACCAGGAGCAAATTCGAGTACCACCGAGGCAGGATAGGGGTTGTTGATAATCCATATCTTTTCGAGAGGGAGTGTTGAGATTGCAACAAGATGATGGAGCTTAGTGAAAAGAGTCGCCTTCATTAAGTGGGCCCGCAGGAAAATTATGGCGCAAGTTCTATCTTTGATCCCAGTAGGGATGATCACAGTGTGGGTGACCATAGTATGAGTGGTCACAGTGTGGGTGACCACAGTGTGAGTGATCATAGTGTGAGTGATCAAAGTCTATTTTTAGACTGGCTGTCAAAAATAGAAAAGTCAAATATTATTGTCTCATAATAATATTTGGACTATAAACTTGATCTTATTCTCTTGGAGCACTTCAGGATGAGCTACGGATGTGGTACATGCAGATCCAAGAGGGAAATACGTGCTTACCTATGGGATGACTAATATTTACATGCATGACTTCAGTTAGAACTCAAGTGAGTTGAGTTTAGTGGACTGGAGGTGCAGTTGATGGAGTTGTGTTCAGTTTAGCTTTGTTAAACTGGTTATATTTAGTCTAACTGGCAAATAGACTAGAGATGAGTTAGGTGAATTAGTTATTAATTAATTCACAAGTTATTAACTCATAATGCAACTATAGAATACATCAGTTAACTCAGTTGCATGTCAGTGCATGTTCAGTTCAGCAGGGACAGGTGTTAGAGGATCAGATTGCTATCAGTTGTGACAATAGCTGTGCATGATGATTTGCACAATCAGAGGGATTGAGTATGCCAATGAATTGGCCAATATCAAGAATTGTAGCCTGTGCTCACGTCCAACACAGTGTGAGTGATTCTTTGCAGGTGAAATACGAGTTTGGTAAACCATTCTCATCAGTTCTTGAGCAGGTATTGAGCTGGAGAGGCAGGCAAGCAGTGGAATAGATTTGGAGATCAGATCTGAGCTGTATTGTGTGTAACAGGTGGAGCTAGTACTGGATTGATTGTGATAAGCATTGTACTTTGTAATGTTACATGGTCTCAATCATTAATATACAGATAGTGTGGGGTTTTTAGCGAGATTCTTTCCCCGGGTTACATACTATGTTAATGTGTGAATGCTCTTGATGTTTTATTGTTATTGATGCTGCTAAATTGATGATCAACGTAGAGGAGCTTATGTATTGTGTATGTATTCCGCAATAGTACATGATCAGGATAATCTCTGTTGAATATGTGTTAAATTATTCAAAATTTCTACAGTTGGAACTTAAGGAGGGTTCCTTTAAAGCCTCAAAGAAACATAAAGAACAAAAATAACATCTATATTTGTATATCTATGAATCAAATGAGAATATGGCCCAATTTGTAAGAAAATTAAAGAGAATCTCAGGCAAGGAAAAATGTAAGGTACCTTTTAAATTTTTTGAATACGGTAGAGTTTGTAATTTTTCCTCAAATTTTCCCTATACTAAAGTAGAGAAGAAAGAGAAAGATAAAGAGAAAAATAATAGATATAAATCATAGAAATATCATAAGGCAAAGACTCAAAGTAAGAAGAGATTCTACTCGAAAGAAGATAAAAACTCATCTAAAGCCAACAGTGAAGAATCATCCAAAGGAGAGTATGATGAATGATTTCTTATGGCATTGGACTCTCAATCAAATTTTAAGCATAGATCATTCCCTAAATAAGAATTTGAAGGCATCGTGAATCTTGAAGCGAAGTTTGTCCGCACTGTAGCTGAACTATAGAAGGCTAGGAAGAAAAGCAAAAAATTGAAGGAACAACCTGTAAGAGCGGAAGAAGGTATGCATCTCTTTGAGAATGAATTACTTAATCATTAGAACATAAAAATAGAGGAGGTTGTTAAACTTAAAGACAATCTAATACAAAAACTAAAAGAAAAGAAAAAGAATCATGATAAATTAGAAGATAAAAATAAGGCTCTAGATATAGAATTTTCCAAGAATCATGAAAATATAGGTTTTGATGCATATGAAGAGGAAGTTATATCCCTAGAAACTCAAATTGAAGAAGAAACTATAAAATAGGAGGTTGTTATAAATCAGTGGTTGAATGGGAAACAAATTGCCAAAAGTTAGAGGCATGAGTTTTATCACTAATATTAGATTTGGAGAAATGCAAAGCTTAGATGAATTGGGATCTCAAATTTGCTAAAGGTTCAAAGAGCTTAAAGGAAATTCTCAATGTTCAAATAGAGCAACCAAATAAACAAACTATGGGATACAAAGAAGCTCAGTAGACCTTTGATCTGATCCTAAGCAGTAATGCTACAACTTATAGATATAATCATAAACATGGAGATGTAGCAGAAAAGCACTTCATTTCATTAATATAAACATGCTAAACTATGCTTACAAACCGAATGGAAATAAGATAGCTCGGGCAATGGTAGCTTATCTCTGAGAAGACATGTGGCAACTACATGCCTCTGAACTGAGTTACAATGAGGCTCAAGGGAATTTTTATTATTGAAAAATAAGAGAATATGCTAAACAACCAAAACCCTAACCCAAGGAAATGTAACACGAAGATTTTATGGGCACCATTGGGGTTAGTTGGGAAGCCAACTTCTCGGGGTCGTAACTTGGTCATATTATCTTTGTTTGACACATATGATACCTCGTTGGAAAGATCTCTCTGGCGACTACAACTTCCGATGTGATTGCCAAAGAAATCTTGTTTAGGGCCTCAAAACAACTCCAAAAGTTTAGGACCCAACAAACTTCCAAAAATAGTAAACTATGCTACAATTAAGGAAACTGAAAAACTGAAAGAAACAATGATGAGGGTCCTAGTGGAATAGACGGGTGGCCACCAATATCCACCTGGATCAGTCCTCCCCCCTTAGGAAGTAATGGTTGCATTCAGTTCCTCCATGAGATGAGGAAACTTATGCTGAACTTTGTCCCTAGTGAGCCATTTGCCTTGGTGAAGGAGTTGGCCTACTTTGACACTCGATATAGATGTATCCTCTGTTTCCAAGTGTTCTTGATATCTGTGGCCATGCTCTGATTAGTTGTGGCCTGTTCCATGTAGTCCTTCTTTATCTCCAACATGTCGCTCTATGTTACTAGGTGAGACAAACACCATTGTCGTCCACCATACAATTGACCCATAACCAATTTTGACACAAACTTGATTTCTAGCTCATTCTATGGAGTCACACCTTTCACATCCACAAACAATTTCCATCATCTCACTAAAAATTCATGGTTGTGACCCTCTTCAACATTCCAATGCAAAGAAAATCAACTAAGAAAAACTAACAACAAACTCATGGAAAAAGCCTCAAAACTAGAAGGAAGCATATGTGAGGGAGCCAGAAAAATCCACCAAAATGGGGTTTATTTGGCATTCAAAGTGCCCCCCACCAAGATGTGCTTGACCCAACATATTGCTCATGCATTACCAGGTGAAATAATAGTTAATTAAGATCCAACCACACTACAAATGGCCCTCGACCAAACTCACAAACAAATCACATACAACATCACATTGTTGATTTGTGTAGCTTGGGAGGCACTCCAAGCCCTAGGGTTTAGGGTTTGGAGGGAAAAGTGCCACAAGGGTCACTTGTGGGTTTGAAACCCAAGTATGGAGTTTTGCACCAAATCATGTTTTGGACATTTCTAAGAGAACATTTCTACGTGTGATTGCATGATAAAATAGAGGGAAGAAAGAAAAACCTAACACTTTGAGAATCGTCGAATTCTGAGTTGTAGAAGTGGAAATATGAATTTTTGAAGATATTTTTGGGGTTGACACCATAAGTGTCAAGGTCAGCGTAAGGTTATGTTAGGCTTGTGACAGCTAGGTAGCCCCTAAAATGTGACGTTTTGGAGCCCTCCTCTTTGATATAAATAGAAGCTAATATGGAGTCTATTACTCATCCATTTGTGCAACAAAGCACACAAGAGAAGAGATTGTATTTTCTGCCATAGCCGTAGTGAGGAAGAACATGACAATGAGGTGATTTGGAGATTGTTTTTGGGTCCTTTTTATGGAGGTCGAGGTACTGTCTTGAAGGCTGCAACCCTGTTCTTGGAGGTTGAGGAAGGGAAGTCTTTTTTAGGGCCGTTTGGAGGAGTGCAGATCCTTGGAAGGGTTTCTGCAGCCAACCACAACAAAAGGAATGGAGGTTGAAGTTGTTGGTGAGGGTTAGACTGCCTATAACTACAACGTACGGCCTCCTCCCACCTTATAAGGGTAGGCGCAATAAAGAAGGGAAATTTTGTGCAGTTTGAAGTGATGTTAGGGATTGTGGTTGGGTGCCCTTACTAGTCCAGAATTGAAGTAGTCAAAGGACCCTAAAGCAATGAGCTAGAGCATGCATTTTTGAGTGCATTTTATGTTTTTTGGGTCATAGTGTGCTGACTAGATTTGGATCAGATTTGGAGAAGCTAGTGGGAACCAATTTGGAGGCATGGTTAGATGATCGTGAGCCTTCATTGGAGTAGATCTTACAGTGAAGGATTGGGCATCATTGGTCTGGTGTAGGCTAATGTTTTCATAGCCTAAAGTAACCCTAGACAAGATAACTTGAAGTGCCAAAGAGGAGCTAAAGGTTGGGTGAAGATTGGTGCTGAAGTGAAAAATATTGATGGAAAAAGGTCACTGATAGCCTGGCATATTGGAGCTCAGGAATTAGGCCTACCAGAGAACATATTGGATCAGCCCATGTACATGCTACAGAAGTGATTGGTAGAAGTATTATGTGGCATCCCTCCTAGAGTCTTGATGTGTTGTCCTTTGAAGGAATAAAGGGCATCTAGTGAGCAATATGGGAGTAAAGGACCGGTAGGATAAGATATGGCATAGAAGTTGCATTAAATTTTCTCATTGCATCTCATATACCTTAGACTACTGTATTATTCAGATTTGGTTTAATATAATGAATATTGGTGTTATACATATTGTACAATTTGTTAAAATCTGTGTATATTTGTGCATGTGTGATTTACTTCTTTATATTTCCATAGTGCAAAGTAGTTTATGGTTGAGACTCTTGGTTTGGTAGCGTCAGTGATTTTAAGACTCTAACCTAGACCCAAGGTCGTAGAAATTCAACATGGTATCAAAGCAAGGTTTGAGCTACTTTGGAAGTAAGTGAATCAAAGTTGTGCACAGTGAAGTACAACTTATGAGGGAGTTGGTCACATTGTAGGTGACAATGTCAAAGTTGCAGGAAAGTATCCAATATGAGGACATGTTGGAGGAATTGTCCAACTATAGTCAATGGAAGGAAAGGACCAAGTTGGTCTTACAGGTCAACAAGATCCGGGATTTCATCGAGAAAGACATAAAGAAGCCAACTAACCCAAAGGAGATGGAAGTGTATGAGGATTTGGATACGACGGTGAGATTGATCATCCTTGATGGTGTGAAGGATTCACTACTACCTCATTTGTCTGGGAAGAACATTGCACATGAGATGTGGATGGCATTTCAAAATTTGTTCCAAGGTAAGAATGAGAACTGGGTATTGGTATGGGAGGATAAGTTGAAGTCCACTAAGATGATAAAGGGTGAAGGTGTGACTTTGTATCTGACGAGATTGTCTTAGGTCAAAGATGAGCTTGTTGCCACCGGTGTGACCATATAGATGGATATATGGTGAGGATTTCTTTGAAAGGGTTCACCAATGAATGGAAGCATTTCATGAAAAGGATTGTTTCCATAGAGAAGTTGTCGAACTGGAATAGGCTATGGGACGACTTCATTAAGGAAGAGTTGATTGAAAAGGTTCTTCATCCAAAGAAGAAGATGTTTGATGATGATATGACACTTGTAGCGTGAATGAAGGGTAAGAAAAAGAAGGACTTGACTAAAGACAAGTGTTTCAATTGTGGCGAGATGGGTCATTGTTTGTCAATATGTATGATGAGGAAGAAGGGAGATGGTGAGAAGAAGAAAGGAAATTAAGTCGCGGGTGTTTCCACT
This sequence comes from Pinus tabuliformis, assembly GCA_031772625.1. Taxonomy (NCBI): domain Eukaryota; kingdom Viridiplantae; phylum Streptophyta; class Pinopsida; order Pinales; family Pinaceae; genus Pinus; species Pinus tabuliformis. Next base: position 340,200,526 of record CM062807.1, on the reverse strand, counting down.
TCTGCTGAGATAGATGCTCTCAGTAGGAGATTCAAGGAGGAGGAATTTTCTATGATATCACATTTCTTGTAGGGTACTATCGATGAGGATGAATAGTATGTGGACAGTGGTGCGATGAAACATATGACAGGGTCACAGGAGGTTTTTGAGACTCTAGATGAATGGGACTCAAAGTTTCAAATGGTGTTGGGTGACAAGAGTCAGTTGGAGATTTGAGGATCGGGTGTTGTGCCATTCAATATGGAGATAGGACGTGTGATGCAGGTCCAAGGTGTATTTTTTGTACTAGGACCCATATATAGCGTGATTTTCATCTCGATGATTAAGAGGAAGGGGTTTGAGGTCTTATTCTTGGAAGGGAAGGAACGAATCAGGCCTAAAGGTTCTAGCTCTGTTGGTATCATACTTGGAGTTAGAGAGCATGGCGTATGTAGGCTCACGAGCAAGCCTGAGGATCATGGAAAGAAGCATGTGCAGGTTACAGATAATTAGGAGCTGGTGTAGGTGCAAGTGGAGACTTTAGAGGAGTAGGTACATGTTCCTAAGAAGAAAGTTCACTTTTAAGAGAATAAGGTGCATGTTCAAGAGACTCAAAGGGAGTCGAGTTCGAGAGGGATATTACAGGTTTAGAGGGAGATTTTGTAGCCCAAGAAGAGTGCATGTCCAATGGAGAGAAAGGGTGTTGCTATAACTACCAAGAAGGAATCATGGAGAGATTGGAAAGTGATATAAGAGAAGAAGAAGAAGCAGGGTTCTTCTAGTGACAGCGACACTTCCCCAGAAGGGCACAGTTCACAAAATAGGGATTGTTGTGATTGTGAGCACCACAAGTTGGGAAAGTATTATGAGCAGTGATGACGATGATGAGTTACTTCCTAGTCCTAGAAGTACCTCCATCGATAAGAGGGAGTGTTTATTTGTGTAGCTTGGGAATTACTCCAAGCCCTAGGGTTCAGGGTTTGGAGGGAAAAGTGCCATAAGGGTCACTTGTGGACTTGGAACCCAAGTATGGGTTTGTAACAAATCATGTTTTGTGCATTTATGGGAGTGCATTTCTACATGTGATGGCATGAGATGATAGAGGGAAGAAAGAAGAATCCAACGCTTTGAGAATCATTGAATTCAGAGTTGTAGAAATGGATATATGAATTTTTGAAGATATTTTTGAGGTTGACACCATAAGTATCAAGGTCAGCCTAAGGTTATGTTAGGCTTATGACAGTTGGACAACCCCTAAAATGTGACGTTTTGGATCCCTTCTCTTTGGTATAAATAGAAGGTGATATGGAGGTTATTACTCATCCATTTTTGCAACAAAGTACACAAGAGAAGAGCTCGTATTTCGTACCGCGGCCATTGACCTGTTGTTGGAGGTCGAGGAAGGGAAGTATATTCTAGTGATGTTTGGAGGAGTGTAAACCCTTGGAAAGGTTGCTCCAGCCAAGAGGAGGCTTGTTGTAGCAAACCGTAGGAAGAAGGAGGGAGGCCAAAGTTGTTGGTGAGGGCTAGAATGCCCATAATTACAATGTAGGGTCTCCTCCCCTCTTAGAATGGCAACCGTAGAAAATAAGGGAAATTATAGTTAGTTTTAAGGGTTCTTAGGGACTGTGGTTGGGTGTCCTAACTAGTCCAGAATTGCAACAATCAAAGGATCCTAAAATAATGAGCTAGAGCATGCATTTTGGAGTGAATTTTGTGTTTGTTTGGTCACAGTTTGTTGACCAAATTTGGAGCATCCTGTGGGAGTCAATTTGGAGGCGTGATTGGGTGATCATGAGCCTTCATTGGAGCAAATATTATAATGAAGGATTGGGAATCATTGGTATGGTGGAGGGAAGTGTGTTGATAGCCCAAAGTAGCCCTAGACAAGCTATCTTGAAGTGACGAAGAGGAGCTGAAGGTTGGGTGAATATTGGTGTCGAAGTGCAACACCTTGATGAACATAAGTGACTGCTAGCCTGGTAGATTAGAGCTTGGGAATTATGCCTACCTAAAGAGCAGATTAGATCAGCCCGTGTACATGCTACATAAGTGACTTGCAACAGTGTTAGGTGGCATTGCTCCTGGAGCCTCGATGTGTTATCCTTTGAAGGACTAAGGGGTAGCTAGTGAGAAGTATGGGAGAAGAGGACCGGTAGGACAAGATACAACATAAAATAGGCAACGAAGTTTGTCACTGTATCTTGTATACCATAGACTATTGTATTATTCATATTTGGTTTAATATAATAAAGATTAGGGTTGTATATATTGTACAATTTGTTAAAAACTATGTATATTTTTGCATGTGTGATTTATTGCTTTATATTTATATTGTGAAAAGTAGTTTGTGGTTGCGATTCTTGGTTTGGTAGTGTCAGTGATTTTAAGACTCTAACCTAGACCCAAGGTCGTGGAAATTCAACGCACCTTTCACGGAAATTCAACACACCTTTCACAAGAAAAGAGAACATGCTTAACCAACCATATTTATCATGCATTAATGGGAAAGACAATAGAGAACTGAGAGTCGACCTCACTACAAATCACCCTTGGTCAATCTTGGAATGGACCCAACAATCAACTCACATACTGTACCACCTTTCACATGAAAATAAAACTGTAGTAGAAGAAGGCAACCAAGGAAATTTGGCGACAAAGGAACAAGGGAGCACCTGACCATAATGGCTCACTCACCACCATAAGGCACTTGGCCAATCAAAAATTAGAATTTTTGGCATGGACCAGTGTGCTTGAGCACCCACATGGGCACTAAGGGCACCTTTCCCACCCAAAATTATGCTTTGCTAGGGTGCGCACAAGTGGCACCACAAAGACCAAGGAAAAAGGAGGCACCTAACCTTTAGGCCACATGAACAACCACAAGGCAGTAGATGTTGGCTTAGGTTGGGCTGACCTAGGTTCAAAGTTAGCTATGCACCAACAAACCCTCAACCACTGGCCCTCTTAGCAACGACCTACAAGCAGATCACATTCTCATCCGTAGTGATTATGGGAGGTTTCAGAACTAGGTTTCTGCAGCCTCAAGGATGTTGCAATGTGGAAACTTTGTATTTTCTTATTCTTTAACAATTACTTATTAATTTGCATTCACAAAATATTTCGCACTTATACTTTACTTCATAGCATTACATTTATCACTTAAAAATATCATAAACATTCATGAACTTTACAGTAATAAAATAAAGTGCAAATATTAAGAAAATAAACACATGGAGACATGGATTTTATCATGCTTCATCCCAATGTGGGTCTACGTCCACAAGAACTGTTTCTTATAATATAGAATTTGTATAATAAATAGTTCTTCCCTACACACAAAGTTGTAGGGTGTCTGCGCACTAAGCTACAGACAGTCTACGCACTAAGCTGCGGACCTAGGCCTCCGTGCATCCAACTGTGGAGCCTTTCCCCTTTATCTGAAGTAAAAATCAACAGAACACAACCATAAACCTAGATTTCGATCAATACCTTGTCTTTATTATTCATACCTATATACTATTACATGAGGGATTACATCGCCACATTACCATGGACTCGATACCATGGTTTCAAAACTAAAAGGGACTATGGTCCAAAACCATCAAATTTTACAATATTATATTATTTTTACAAAAGGGGGGGGGGGCATTTTCCGTGAAGCCCCCATACTACGCAGTGGGTTTGCTACGTGGTCTTTGTGTGCTCCATAGCTCTGCTACGCAGTCCACTTAGCACTTTTTACTACGCGCTTTATCCCCAATAATTCAGCTTCCTTACACAAAATCTGGCCAAGTTGGGCTACGCCCAACAAGCCCCCAACACTCACCTGTGACTCGTCTTGAGTCACTTAGCTGTTGTACCTCTATCTTTTCTGCAATTCTGTTACAGGTCTTATTGAACTGTTGGAGCACTTTTTTCATCTGTTTATCCTCACTGCGTGCTTCCTCCAAAAATTCTTATGTTACACACTTTGCATCCTTCTATAGCAATGTTGCCTCCTTCTTTCGAAGCTCCTGAAGCTTCTCATCTACTGTCTGTGAGAGTTGAAGGGCCTCGTCCTCCAAAGTTTGATTTCTTTCTATCAATGTCTATTATTCCCTCTTCAACTCTTCGATCCTCTTCTGCAGCACCTTTTCTTCATTGATCTTTGCGGGCTTATACGATATGGGTAATGTGTTCGCAACTGCTCGAATTTCCTGTAACTAATTCTTTTGCTGCATATCCTCCTGCAATTTCTGAACATTTGGATCTTCCTACAGTGAAGTCCAAATCGCATACTCTCATCTAGTAGTTTGATGTAGTCTATCAATGCTACAGAGATGCTAACCATAACTAAATTTAGGTCAAGCTCCCTTTTGTCTCTTACATCCTGCGACGTAGCTAGCTGCAGCTTCAATTAAAACTCACTGATTTTTACCTCATACTCAAACTATATTATGACAACTTTGTCTTTCTTCTCCTTGATTGCAACACCAAGCTTTGCGACCTTTTCTTCTGCTGATTCCTCTATGTGAACCTCCATGTCTGGAATTCCCTTACATGTTGTTTCCACTACATCATTTTGTTGTTGATATTATTTTTATATCTGATCTCTCTCTTTTATTGTTTGGTCGAGCTTTTGTGACATCGCCGCTGACTCCTTTTCCTCTGTAATATATTCATGCGACTTATGTAAACTTGGCAGCGACACCACTGCGATGTTCACATTTATATGTGTCCACTCCTTGTCCCACTAACAAATTTCTATTGATTCGAATTGTAGAGCCCCTATAGGTATTTGTGTCAGCCTCGCTGCAAGGGTAGGCATGATTGAACTTCCTTTTGTAATCCTTTCTTTTATTTGTGCAGGTTGTCTAATTGATAATGCCAAAAGCTTTAATTCCTCAATCCTTTCCTACACACCTGTGACAAGCTCACTATAGCGATCTTCAACCCTATTCCAAGATTCCACTATGATCTCCTGAATCTTCTCTCCAATTTGGTCCAAGTCTCCCTTAGTGAGAACCACTGGTGTGACATCCTTTGACTTATTCGCCTTATGCTTCTTTCTGGCCTTGGTGGAAGCTTCACCTTGAATTGACATATTTCTTTGTTTCTACCTTCTCTCTCTGCTTCGTCGTATCCTGGCCTCCTTGAGGTTACTCCTTATGTTCTTCGTCATAGTGTTATTCTTCCTCTTCATCTTCCTCTACTTCCTTTTCCTTGTCTTTTTCACTGCCTTCGCCATGGTGCGAAGTGTCCAGCTCTTCTTCTTCTGTTATGCTATCTCATGCCTCCTCCAACAGAGTCATCCAATATGCAGGCCATGTCTGCACTACTTCTAGTAGAACATCCTCTTTTACCATATATGGAAATGCATGCCATTTCTTCTTCGGTCTATGCATGCCTATATGTACAATCTATGAAAATTCACCTTGAACCTTGCCACAACATTGTACTATTTGTGAAAACTCAGCAAAAGGCACGAATGCTAGTTTATGAGCATGTGTAGATCCATTTGTTATAGTATAAAAAATATCTTATTTTCTTGTGTGCATGATGGTTGAGTGGTATGCCACAGTGAAGCATACCTTGTGACCTCACATACATCTCCTTCTCTGGGAGGAAACTACGTATCCTCTGGTTCCTTCCATGTCAACATAGCAATGATCAATAATAACCAGGAATAATGGAAATATGTACCTTTCTCCTAGACCTCGTGATAGTCGTCTGGGAATTCCTTGCATAAATATGCAACCCAGTTATACTGGATTACATTTGCGTACTATGTGGCTATAGCCACCACCAATGCAGGGACTTCATTTGTGCGACACTTCCTCATAATCTTGCCAGCTATAATATGTGCCACGAAGCAGACTGCTTGGTCGCTGATAGAGTTTATGTCGTAGCCCCTGTTGCCTTTGACCAACCCATACTTCTGCTTCATGATTTCTACCAAGGCACGGTCTTGGTTCTTCCCAACGAATGCCTCTACAGGGTTCCCCCCTTAGTAAAGGTAATCTCATGATCCTCTAGATCAAAATTTTGTATATGGGGATTTTACTCCCCATCCACATGTGTCTGTCATGAATTAACACCAATAATTTTCGAACACATGTTGTGTTTGATGAATGCTTTCTAAAATGCACCACATTTAACATGTTGAGAAGCCTTGACTGTGCCAACCTGTTTTCCCACCATTGTGATTCCAACCTCATCACCCCATTGTTTGGTAGTGAACATGTTGCAAGTACCAGTCCAATGCAAATTGTGGGTATTTCGTTCAGTCATTAAAACAATTATCTATGAATTTCAGCATTGGGATTTTTCGTAAAATCTCTACTTCAAACGGCACGTCCTTCAGCAATAAACGTGCCAACATAACATACTTTGCATCTTTGGCATCCTTTATTGGTTTGGCATTTGGCTTCCTTAGCAAGATATATGAGGGTGGAGATGATATGAATGTTGCACCACCTTCCTCTACTTGAATTTCCTCCACTTCCTCTTCCATATCGACCAACTGGGGTTTCTTTTGAGGCTTCACAGGTTCGGCAAGCATCTTATCATGTATTTTCTTGGTTCTTACTTCCTTGGGTTGCTTCTGCCTCAATGATGTCTGCAACTTCTATGATGGCATTACTGCTGCTACAGGTGGTGTGACTGGTGATGTTGCGGGTGTATCAATTGTTGCTGCAGCGGCTACTTCCATAACTCCTTATATACCTTTCTTGTTAAATATTTGTAGAAATTCTTCAGTCGACAATATATTCATGCAAGAAATCTTTGCAACTTATTTGCATTATTACTCTCTCAAACTCTCGATTTAACAAAGTTCTTAATCTGAGTGGGATTAAGCTAATAATAATAATTCCAGCCTTCAGACCTCATCATTAGATTTGATTTTGTCCCGATTATGTTCATATTTTGTCATTAAAATCGTATCTACCTATTAAATACTACCAATTGTCGTCTTAAATGCGGATTGATGTTTGCCTTTTCCCTTTTAACGGTCATATTTTTACTTTTCCGATGAACTTTGACACGTCCCCTACTGTAGTGCACCTCTTTCTTATGTCACAACCTCCTGCGAACTTCGACATATTCTTGATTGTAGCGAAGTACTTTTTTCGTCGAAGCTCTCTCTGCCACATAGTCCACTTTCAACTGCATGTGACACTAAGAATATCCTTCTTTCTTCTTTAGGGCGAAGCTGTAGGGATAGGGTTGTCCTTGTACAACTTCAATCTACTACCATTCACTTTTCCTTGAATTAATTCTCCATTTAACTTCGATAACTGCACTGTGCCTCCATCAATAATATTCTTAATAACATATGGGTCTAACCAATGTGTTTTGGATTTCATTGGGTATTTCAAAAACTTACGATCATAGAGGAGAACAAGGTCTCCTACTTGAAAGTTCTTTCTCTAAATCATCCTGTCATGCCAAGCCTTTTCTCTTGTTTTTCACACTTATTGATGAAATCCTACTAAACACTTGTGTTCTTCTAGATGAAGTAATTGTGACATCCGCTCTTCCATTATGTCGGGGTCTTCCATATTTGTAAAAGCTGAAATTCTTAGGCTAGGGGCAATGTATTCCATGGGACTCACAACTTCTTACCCATAAACCAACCTAAAGGATGTCTGACCTGTCAATTTTTTCCATGTAGTATTATAAGCCCATAATACTTCTAGAATTCTAAGATCTCAATTGTCCCTATTCACATTACATACCTTGGTTAGTGCATTCTCCAAAATTTTATTGAATGCCTCCATAGTTCCATTTTCCTGATGATGATAAGGAGTGATATTTTGGTGGTAAACTTAAAATTCCTTACTTAATGCTTCAATGGTCTTATTCAAGAAATGTGACCCTTGTTCACTCATTAATATCTTTGGGCACCCAAATATGGGCAATATGTATTCAAAGATGAACTTCGTTGCAGTTTCTACACTGCACTCCTTCATTGGATGTGCTTCGTCCCACCTTCTCAAATAATCAATTGCACTGATTATATACCTTGCACCGATCCTTTTCCCTGGTGGGTTTATAGGTATGACAAAATCAATAACCCATTTGTCAAAAGCCTACAAAGTTACTTGTGGCACTAGTCGCATCTCATCTGTCCTTGAAGGTTTTCCTGTTCTTTGGAAGATATCACAAGATAAACAATATTCATTTTCATCTTTGTGTATTATAGACCACCATAGTCATGCTCTTAAAATTTATTGCGTAGTAGCTTTCCCTACATAATGTCCACCAGCTGCGCCACTATGAACTTCTGTTAAAATTATCTGTCTTTCGTGCTTACGAACATACCTGCATAGTATTTCATCTGGTCCCATTTTATACAAATGTCCTTCTATCAGTGAAAAATATGTTACCTTAACCACCAATTGTTTCTTCTGCTACATAGTGTGTTCTGAAGGAGTCATCCCTGTGGTTAAGAACTAACTAATATCAATGAAGTGATCATATGTTATCCTGATTGCAAGCAGTTGCGCATCAAGAAGATTATCCTCTATATTTGTTGGTTCTTCACCCGTCTCTAACCTTGAAAAATGATCAGGCCTAACATTTAGTCTTCCTAGCTTAAAAACAACTTCAAAATCATACTTCTAAAATAATAATATCCATCTACAATTTTTTCCTCCTAAAACAAGCTTATTGACTAGGTACTTTAGCTCAAAGTGGTCTGTGAACATCTTAAAATGTGATCCCAGCAAATAATGTATGAATTTCTACAAATCATATACCATAGCCATTCCTTCTCTTTCTATAGTTGTATAATTATTTTATGCTTTAGACAGTTTCCTACTTGCAAAAGCTATAGCGTGATCGCTTTCTCCTGCATCAGCCTGTGCCAACACAACTCTTAAAGCTATGCATGAAGCATCCAAATGAACATGAAATTTCTTATTCCAATATGTAAATACCAGTATAGGAGCAGTTACCATATTTTATTTTAGTGTGTCAAGTCTCTTTTGAAGTTCTTCATTCCATAGGAAGGTAACATCTTTCTTCAGCAGTTTTTCCATAGGCGCAGTAATTTGTGCATATCATTTGATAAATTTTTTGTAATAGCTTGTATGTCGTAATGTGATGCAAAGTTGTCTCACTATTTTTGGTAGAGGCAAATTCACAATAATAGCAATCTTTGCAGGATCCACCATCAATCCTTGCTTGTAAACAATATGTCCCATCAATATACCAAAAGGTACACAAAATATGCACTTCTTAATATTCAGAGAAATATGATATTGTCTGCATGTGTCGAGCATCAGTCTTAAGCTCGCAACATGTTTCTTTAATAACCCAAATATAGTACAATAATCTAAGTATACTTCTAAAAACTTGTGAATATATTCTTTGAACGATGATCCACTCTTGAAAATATGGCAGGGGAATTATTCCATCCAAAAGACATCACTGTATATTAATATGATCCCCAATATGTAGCTAAGGTAGTCTTATGTCGATATTCTGGTGCAATTCATATATGATGGTATCCTGAAAATCCATATGTGAATGAGTAGGCCTCTTGTCTACCTACATTATCCAATACTTAATATGTAAAGGGTGTAGGGAAGGGATCATGCACAAATGCATCATTTAGATTCCTTAGATCCAAACAAATACTGATTTCTCCTTTCACCTTCTTTTCCTGGACCACCATGGGACTTACCCACTCTGATTCCTCCAAGGGTTCAATGATCCCTGCTACTATCATTTTATCTAATTCTTCTTTTATGTTTTCCTTATATTTTGGATTCAATCTGTAGGGTCTTTTCTTGACAGGCTTCACATGAGGATTTAAATGAATCTTCACAACTCCCAAGTCTTCTACTATGCCCTTCATATCTAAGAACTTAGTGGAGAATAGATCATGGTATTCATGCAAAATATGTCACTTTGCTGACTATTTCTTCATCCTAATAATCTCCTATCGTTGCAAACTTCGACTCATCTTCTAACCTGATATTCACCCTCCCTATCTTTAATGGATTTTTTATATCAGGCATTTCTAATTTAGGTCCATTCACTTCACGGTACCCTTCAGGTTCTTCTATTTCAATATTTCGAGGGTCTTCATCTTCTTCTGTAGTGATGTTGTAGCATTCTCGTACATTATGTAGTTGCGCAACCCAATCAGGCTGCCAAGTGAGTGGAATTTCATTCTAAAAAATATTATTTTTAACTATTTGAAGGGTTTAATCTATATATGGACAATCATATTCAAAGCTAAATTTCAATATAAACCCATCAACCATCTTTGACCAGCTCGCATTACCATGTCAAAGTTCTATTTCAAAGTACTAGTTTTGAGGAATTGTCTCCAATGTGTGGATGAACCTGCGCACCCATTCTTCTTATGGAATCTCCTTCCATGTTGTCATACAAAGTTGGATGTGCTCTCTAGGGTCAGTTTGACCATCATATTTATCTTCTAATTCTGTTTCTACCTGACCAAACCTTATCCATATCAACCTTTAACATTCCTTCCAAGTTCCTATATTCTTCTTATGTGTACCCCACCATCTAGCAGGAGTAGCTCTTAATGCTAGATCCAGAGCTAACAATATTTGACACTCTGGTACCTGTTCTTCATATTCTTCAAGAAAAGTATTTATATTACCCAAACCATCATAAAAAGGTAAGTCACATGCCTCAATTGTCATATAGTGAACTTCTTTAGTAATTTTTTCACATCGCCTTGTAGACACTTCATGTAACCTGTTTTGCCAATTTTCCAATTCTTCTTCTGAATCTGAAGTGTAGGAATTGTCTTGTTCACAACCCAATTTTTCATCTACAGTGGGATTAATCCATTCTTCTTCTTTGGCTATTATCTGATAAATGTTTTCCATTCTTCTTTAACTGGTTCAATATACTAATCCTTCTTATGGATCTAATGGAACAATGACTCTCATATTGTTGCTTTCAAATATCATTTTCCTCTTCTTTAAGTTCATTATAGCCATGTTAGCAAATGCCTGATGCAGTCCAAGTAGTGCAGGATAGGGTTTACTATTATCCACAATTTCTATCACTTCAAAATCGGTAGTAGTGCACACCCCTTCAATGTCTACTGTAATTCCTGATAATCTTCCTCAAGGAAAAATCTTTTGTTGGTTTGCCATTCTTAGTTGAACAGGCGACCATTAGAACTTCAGTTTACCCATTAACTCCCATGTTTGTTTTATCAGGACATTAGCTTCAGATCACAGATCTAAAATAACTTGGTCCGTGTCATATTCTCCTATTTGTCCACTAAGCCTCATTTCTTTTCAAGTTCTCTTTTGTCTATGTAAATTGTTAACTTCGTGCATCTCACTCCACATTACTTCTTTAGATGCGCATGAATTTATCAGTTCTTGAAGTCTTTCTACCCCTCTTTGATCTCATAACAATTTCATACAAGTTTGAATAAAATATTTTAGAGTATCTAATTGATATGTTGCATCTTGTTCCTGTATTTTCAGAGCTTGGCCTTGTGTTGAAGATGATAGATCACAACTATTCTTCTGATTCTGCTACGCGCTGGATGTCGAAGCTCCTACATCCATAAATATTTGCTTCACTTCCATAAAGAATTATTTTTCCTTTTGAATGTCAAACCCAGGGGGTTTTTCAGTAGTCTTTCTAACCCATGTAACTTCAGCTTCCTTCTTTCCATCTATTTTATCATTTCCAGCCACAACTCCACTTATTGTTACAATATTTATGCCAGGTTCAACGATCCTTGGTTCCGCTTTCATCATTTGGATGTTCTATGCCGGTTGTTGGTTCCTACTTTTCTTTCATTTTTTTCGTAAGTACCAGACACTCTTCAATTATGTGATTAAAATATTTGCAATACTTACATGTCATTGTAGGGTCTTGATAGTCTCTCGCGAAGTGTCCTCCCTAGCCACAGTTATAGCAAATAATCTGTCCTCATCCTCGACCATCTCCACAACCTCGACCAGTACCTTGAACTCGACCTTGGTAACCACCTAGACCATTGTATTGTCCATTTTCTTTGGCTTGCATCCTATATGCATCAACACTTCAATCCATCATTAGTTCATAAGCACAACAATTGTTTTCATCATGTCCCACTGATTTCCAAAACTTGCAATATAGGTTCCTTGTAGTCTACACATATTTTTGCAACAGAAAATGGTCTTTAGCGCAGTTGTTCACCCCTAGTTTTACATATCTCTTACCATAAGTTGGATCCAGGATTTAAAGGATTCGGTGCTCCACTATCGATGTAGTTTATGAAATGAGGACATTGTTCCTTATAATGGCCTTCTCCTTTACACTTTGTACACCATATTTCTTCTTGAATTTCTTTAATTTTCTTCATATCTTGTATCTGTAGAGTCAAATTTTCTAGCTGACTCCCAATCTGTTGCATAACTGCATTGGTGTCCCCTATCGGCGAAGCTTCTAAAATCTTCACAAGTTCTAAGGATTCAGCTTGAATTTCTAACTTCTGTTGTGACAAAGGAAATCTTATATGTGGAAGTAGCGCAACTATAAACCACTCTTTATGTTATTGCGAAGCTATTTCGAAGCTCACCTGATCCAATAGTATTTTGAATATTTGATCAAATTCCCAAACAAACTCAGTAGGCTTTTGTTTGATTTCTTTTAGCTCTGTGATGCACTGCGACTCAGACTTTGGCTTCTTGAATTATTTTATCAGTGTTGTTTTAATGTATGCAAATGATCTATTCTGATTTCTCGAATACTTCATGTACCATGTCAACTCTATTTCCCAAAATTTTGTAACAAGTTGCGCTTTCTTCATATTTTCATCACGGACCTGCTTCGTTGTCCATACTGCTTCACATAAAAACCAGAATTTTTCTAGATCCTCTGATCCAGTCCCTTTAAAAATAGGCAACTTAATATCATCAACCATATTTCTTCATGGTGGGGGAGGGGGAGGGGGAGGGGGTGCAAGAGGGGGATTCGTAAGGGGAGGGGGATGGGGGGTAGGGGGATAGGGGAAACCAAAAGCACCCTGATTACTGCTTGATTCTTGCTTTGGTGAAATTTTAGGTTGGATGGGCGAATAATATGAAGTTACCTCAGGGTTCTTAGGACAATTTTCTTCACTTTCAAACTCACTTAATAGAGGGCTATAGTCAGCTTCTATAAAAGTCTTTGGATATTAGCCACAAGATCTCTTTCTAGTCTCTATTATATATCATTTTCCACATCGTGTTGTCCCAGTCTCTTCTTTGGATCTTCTAAACATAACTGAATAATAATTTGACTGCATTTGTAAAATCCCCTTTTCACACAAAATCATCTTAATACAAAGGTTCAGAGATTTTAAGAACTTACCTCACAGTCCTTTGAAAAATTTTCGTTCTACTTTGCTACAGGAAAAAAACGAGTCTACCGCAAACTTAGTAATGAATCCTCCCATGATTCTATCAATCTATAAATCACCAACCCTTGAGATCCTATTGTCAGTGTTCTTGAGTCATTGCATTAGTTTAAGATTCCACTCCTTAGGTTCGTATCATGTAAAGCAATATTTTCTCTCAGTTAACCTTGATATCCACTCGTATAGCTCCACATGGAATGAGCCAAAGAAGATGTCGTATTGATATTTGAAAATATACTTCTCCAACAACCTCCTAGTTGGAAAACGAGTGTTTCTATTCTCTTTTTATGCAAATTCTCATTCCTTATGTTCTACCCAATATTAAATTTCTTTCTTCGACGGATGCCACATAAACATCCCTCAAATAGATATCGGTCCTGACAACGGAACCATTTGTTGCCTTAGTGTTAACGGGAAAAGTGTCTACTTAGAACGCCTCTATCCCACTAAGGTGTGACAGTACCTTAGAAACAAACAGAGAAAACTACTTTCGTATTCTTCTTTATGAACTATAAACGAAGAGGAATAGGATGAACCAACCTGTGTCTTGCGCTAGTCTTTTGATCCAATCTCTCTCCTCTTTGAGAGCTTCCTGCTACCTGCTTCCTTTCTTGCCCAGCTTCACCAAGTTCCTGCAAGATCACAGAAGAAGAAAACTACACAAAGACATGGATTTATATTCATAAATAGCTTAGGATCAGATTTAAGCTAAACATGCAAATATAACAAAACATCATTGATACACAAGCATGTAGGAGAAACTCAAATAGTTTTATTAATATAACAAGAAGGTCCAGGAGGAGTTACAACCAATGATTCCTGATCCAGCATCAACCCCCCAGCAAAGGAATCCCCTCTTCACCTCCAACAAAGCATAAATCACCCAATACTCTGATCTCTATCTCAAAACCAACAACAATTCTCTGCAATGTACAAAATTCCAGCCTCTGGATCTCTGGGATGAGGGATCCATATATAGATGTATGCAAAGAGGATGAGTCAGCTTATGATTTGACTAGTGGCTTCTCTCTGTCAGTTCTTGCTTCCACTTGGAGACTGAGAGCCTCTTACTCATCCTTGGTCGAACTCAGTGAGGCAAGTGTCATTGGGGAAGATTCTGGAAGCTTCCATTGTCTGTCCACCTCGCGGAATGACACTGCCATTTGTCATTTCCCGCTCAGCGCACCCTGGTAGTGCATTTAGGTGCGTTGCAACGCACCTAGCTAGTGTACCGGGGTGCTATGCAATGCAGCTAGCTAGTGGAGCAGCTGAAATGATCCTGATTTGACTGTTTCTGAGCAGTTTCTGGTGGAGAACTTCTGGGAGAAGCTGTAATTTGTTGACCTTGTTCCTCTAGGGGTCGGAACAACACTTTTAGGGACTTAGGATCCCTTGGTTTATGGACATTTCATGCTTAGAGCTGTAAGGCACAAAAATGTCTATAACAGTTGCCCCCTAAAGTATGAGGCCGTTTATCGGGTGAAATGCTTTATTAGGAGGATCCGAAGTTCTTTCAATGCTGGGAGGAGACCTGTAATAAGATACAATACAATACATTATCTTCATACTGTTTTCATGATCTAGCTGAGGCGGGCATTCCCATGCTCAGCTTTATAAATTCATTTTCATGTACATAGGACAGACAATCGTCTGATGGTACACTGATGATTCTGATAGAGCCATCATACCTTTTGGTAGGATGATTATCTGTGCTGCAATGCTGTACATTTCAATGTCTTTATTTTCCTGAATATATATCGCAGCCCGGATGGATGAAACTAGATCTAGGGTCTTCAATCTCGTCCGATCTTTACTCGAAGTACAAGTCGATCCATGTGAGAAATGTTTTGAAGTCGAACATGGAAAGATATCGCTTGATTACCAGTCAATGATGTAAACTGTTAACAAGCGCGAGAGGAATCACCGATAATGATGATGACCCTCAAGGTACTGCAGCACAATTCACGTGGTGTGAATAAAGGACTTGGCGTCGAACACCACGCAAAATCTTTCGATCGAAGGTCATTGATGTATACCTGTCGCCGGAAGTGAGAAACTTGCCATTGAGGCATGCAAGCTTCAAAGTACTGAATGGGGTGTTCCTAGATCAACTTCTTGGATAATGTGCTGATGTCGACAAGAAGCGATCCGTCAAAGGAGGGCCTTGATGAATCCCACATCAATGACACGGAATGGAGCAAATGATTTTGATGGAGGTGAAAACGATCTGATGATATATGGTTCAGGATGGCGGTCATGAAAGAATGAAGTGTAATGTATGGTAGTGGATGGGACACGGATGACTTCTCTGGATGACTTCTCTTGAACATGTCGGCGACACTTATGTGATGGATTGGTAGCATTTACCCCAAATGTGGATGGTATGGCGTGACCATGGTGATGTGACCGGTGAATGAAACAACCCAACCTGACTCAGGCACGGAGTGGAAGTGTCATGTTCAAGAGCGACTTGCTACCAATAAAGACTCTTTGAGTTTCTTCCCAATTTTTTCCCTAGTCATTGCTGACCAGTACCTCTTTATTTTTGTCAAGCTTGAGGAGGATAACATATGCTTGTTCTATAATTTTCGCTTCGGGCAAACCCATCGCTATGTTTTAACGAGCCTAGCGATAGTGAAACTTGTTCTCGTCTAAAGACAAGTTTGCCGCTATTAATCTTTTTAACGAGTTTAACGACAAAGATAACTCGGTCCTTTTCATTTTTAGAGAGTCTGAAAAGGTACGTAAAGGTAACTCCGAAATTCCTTTTTCATCATCTAATCCCTTAAGTCCGAAAAAGTATAAAACAATACAGAAGGGATGAATTTTCGATAGTTTTAACGAGCCGAACAAAACAAGCGCTCGATCTTTTTGTGCAATAATCCCTCAGGTCCAAAAAGATTAAAATCTAGAGGAGGGATAGCGCTTCCGGTCGCTTTAACGAGCTGGAAGGCCAAAACTCGACAATCTTTTCATATTTTCCGAGTCAGTTGGAAAGAGCTTAAAGAAGACTCGTCTTTTCAGGAACGAGTGATAAAATGGGTAGCAGCTGATTCCAGGTAAGGGTTGGAATTTTCCAATCACGGCAGTGTCACAAGGATGGCTAGTGAAATCACTCTTCGCAACTGTTCCTCAAAATGGGTAAACAATCAAATGGTGGTGAATGATCGGCCAATGGAAAAGTGGAGGTGACGGTGCAAACACGACCAAGGCTTTAATGGCTGAAATGCTTCATTCACGGTGGTTATTTACTGGAGAATAGTTCATTTTTTAATGAGCTTAAACGCGGGCGGAAACACTTGCTCATGTCTGTTGTTGGGAAAAGTATCTATTCAGAACGCCCCTATCCCACTCTAAGGTGTGATAGTGCCTTAGCAACAAACAAGGAAAACTACTTGAGTATTCTTCTTTATGAAATGTAAATGAAGAGGAAGGATGTAACTAACCTGTGTCTTTCGTTAGTTTGTTGATCCAATCGCTCCTCTCTTCAGTAGCTCCCAGCTCCCTGCTCCCTTACCGGCCCAGCTTCATCGAATTCCTGCAAGATCAAAAAAGAGAGAAACTACACGAAGATATAGATTTACATTCATAAAAAGCTCAGGATCAGATTAAGCTAAACATGCAAATATAACAAAGCATCATTGATACACAGCATGTAGGAGAAACTCAAATAATTTTATTGATATGATAAGAAAGTCCAAGAGGAGATACAACCAAGTGAGTCCCGATCCAGCATCTACCTCCCAGCAAAGGAATCCCTTCCTCTCCTCCAACAAAGCATAAATCACCCAATGTACTAATCTCAATCTCAAACCAACAACAATTCTCTGCAAAGTACAAAATTCCAGCCTCTGGATCTCTGGGATGAGGGATCCATATATAGATGTAAGCAAAGAGAATGAGTCAGCTTATGTTTTGACTTGTGGCTTCTCTCTGTCAGTTCTTGCTTCCACATGGAGACTGAGAGCCTCTTACTCATCACTTGGTCGAATTCAGTGAGGCAAGTGTCATTGGAGAAGATTCTGGAAGCTTCCATGGTCTTTCCACCTCGTTTAATGACTCTGCCACTTGTCATTTCCCGCTCGACGCACCTGGGTAGTGCATTCAAGTGCGTTGCAACGTACCTAGCTAGTGTATTTGGGTGCTTTGCAACGCAGGCAGCTAGTGGAGCTTCTGAATTGATCCTGATTTGACTAGTTTTGAGCAGTTTCTGGTGGAGAACTTCTGGGAGGAGCTGTCATTGGTTGACCTTGTTCCTTTAGGAGCTGTAACAACATCTTTAGGGACTTTGGATCCCTTGGATTATGGACATTTCATGCTTATAGCTGTAAGGCACAAAAATGTCTATAACAATGTCTTATGTTTATTTTTTAATGAGCTTGAACTATGTGCTAAAACTGCTCGATTAGATGGTCTTGTTTTGATTTTTACCATAAATAGCTTCATCTTTCCAAAGATAGTACTGTATTTTCAATTGCTTCATCAAACTAGTTAGAAATGAATAATATTTGCTTGAAAATGAGATTAAAACGCTAATATTTTACTTTGAACTACGTAAAAGCAATCAAAAAGTGTTTTTTACCTCTCATTTTACCATTTCATTTGAACTTGGTTTGTTGGAGCTTTGGAGGTGCCTTTTCCCCCTCGATTTTCATCAGCTGATTTCGGGAGATTCTGTGGACGATTCTCGGCGCCGTCTAGACCAGGTAGGAGCTAAACCCGAGCTCTTTCATTTCATGGTTTCCTTTTTGCATTCTGTGCTTCATTCCCTGCTTTTCTGAGCCCCTGGGGTTTGAGGGGTTCGTTCTGCCATAAACGCACCCTTAGTACATCAAAACCTGTGCTGAATGTTGGCCTGTATGAAGGCAGTTTGACATTCAACGTAGCTGGAACACTGCTGTAGGTGCGTTGGGCGTAGAAAGGGAATTTGTTGCACAGTTTTTGATGGAATTTTTGCCTGTTTCTCATCAAAATCAGGATCTAACTCCTCTCTTGTTTGTTTTTCAGAGATCTCGGAGCAAGATGACCCTTACATGGCGAGAACGAGAACATGAAGAAGAGGACATGATTTCCCTACATGATCCAGTTACAGTGAATGCGCTGCGAAATTGTGGCTTGCTGAAGTTCTTCCGCATCTCTAGCATGAGACAGCAGATCAACTTACTGCAGTATTTGTTCGATGCTTGGGATCCTATCAATCAAGTTTTCCAGATTAGGGGCAAATTTATCCCCTAGAATGCAGTAGACATCTACTTCTTGACTGGCTTGTCGAGGCGGGGTGCCCCCATCTCTTTGTCAGGTTCGGCCCGAGGAGGTGACTCTGTGAGAGATTATGTCCGCCAGTATTGCAGGGAAGGATCTCAGCCGAGTAAAGACGGCAAGATCATCATCCGTGATGTCACTGACAGGTCCCTTAGGAATATCCTGTTTACTTTTGGTAGGATGGCCGGTAGTGCGTCTCTTCATGTAGCCAACAGATCCTATATGCAGCATGCCTTGGAATGCCTCCAACCGAAGGTATTCAACTGGTGTGACACAGTACTTCTTGTGATGAAAGATCAGTTGACCAAGATAAAGAACGAGAGGTTGAAGAACTTTGGGTTTGGTTCTATTTTGACCGCCTTTTCCTTGGAGAAGATACCACTGATGCAGCCGCAGTACATTGCACTCGACTTACCTTCTCCTACTGAACCACGTATGCAGAGATGGGTTGACCATATGTCTAGGCATGCTGGCCAGTCTCAGATTTCATTTTCCGATACCTTCTTCAGGTGGTTTGATCGTCAGGAGATGGTTTATGCCGAGTATCCATATGCTGGCATGGACTTCCGGGGTGATCCAGATTTAGTACTGCCGGATGGCGAGCAGTGGGGTGCTATTGGTAAAATCTTTGACCATATCGCTGTTTACTATTTTTATTTATAATGTCCTTGTGCTTTATTCTATCAAGACTTTAATCAAACTCATGTGTACATGCAGATGTTGGTCCTATTCGTCCAGTAGTTCGCCTGAGAGTACCAGCTGTTGCCCCGTCAGGAGAGGCCGCCGGGAGAGTTATTCTTCGTGACCTCGATGTGGCCGAGACTCTCACAGCTGTGCAGGAGCAGGTTGAGAGCCTTACTCTCGGTATTCCAGATGTGAGGATCGACGAGCTACCTTTGCAGTTACAGCGGCATATTACTGGTGTGCCTAGACGATGGACTCGTCTCTTACGCATGATTGCACAGGCTGTGACTTGCTATCACGAGCATCATTAGACTAGGGTGCCCCCTAGCATTTTGAGTTTTTGGGTCATGTGACCGATTTTGTCTTGGTTACAGAACATTATATGTAAACCATAAACAACTATATATATTTTGATTTTCGGGGTTTTATTTTGGTTGAGCTATATGATCCACATGTAAAACATTGATGATGTGTTTCTTTTTATAAATGTTGCAAATGTCTATCTAACACATAGTTTGCTAATGAGTCGGTTAATGTGTTTAAGTTTCTGGAAATATGTTGGTATTGAATAAGATCAAATTGTCTTTCCAAAATCTTAACCCTTAGGAACATGCGATAAATAGCTGGGTTTCTGACGGAATATATACCATTGAGTTGTAGTATTACGAGTTGTGAGTCTAGCCTGACAATTAGTCGGCGTATACCATGGGTGATGGAATCAGAGAGAAGTTCTATCAACGCGCTATACTCAGCGATGTTATTCGTTGATTGACCAATATATACACCTCTGAAACTTACTAACTCGTCGCTTGGATAAAAAATGGCCCAGGCTGCGGAGGACAGGTTCCGCGAACGACTTGCTCCGTCGGCATATCCAACACATGGCTCCAAAAGGTTTGACATCTGCAATAAATGTAAAAAGGTGGATTACTCGACCAAAACAAACACTTTAGCGAAAACAAAAATCTAACAAAAGCATATTGGTTACTATTTATGCATAATAACGCTTGAGGTACAACCCATTACGAGGTTGCGCCAGTGGAACTCTGTCATAATCCATTAACTCGTAGGCTCCTTTTGCTAACACTCGTTTAACAATATAGGGGCCCATCCATAAAGACTTAAATTTACCTGCTCCCAATTTATCGGATTCTTGGTCGTAAAGCAAGACCAAGTCACCTTCTGAGAAGACACGGGGTTTGACATTTTTGTCGAACTGCGCCTTGACTCATTTCTTATGGGCTTCGTTAGCCAAAGTGGCATCACGACGGGTTTCATCCAATTGGATTAATTCCAAGAAATGAGCCTCTTCTTCTGAAGTTCCGGGGAGGAGATCGATTGCGAGTTTAAGAGACGAGATTTGACACTGGACTGGTAAGACTGATTCCAGGCCATATACCAGTTGGAAGGGTGTGAACCCGGTTGCATTCCTTACCAATGTTCGGTAAGCCCACAAGGCTGAGTACAGGATTAGGTGCCACCTTCTTTTGTGAACTCCGATCATGCTTTGCAACATGCGCTTCAGGACCTTGTTGATCGCTTCAACTTGTCCGTTGGCTTGCGGATAATACGGAGTAGAGCTGTCGTGATACAATCCTAGTTTGGCAGCTAATTCGAGCATCATGTGTTTGCGAAAATGCGATCCATGATCTGTGACTATAGCCTGTGGTACGCCGAATCTAGCGACTACATGATTGAAAAAGAAAAGGGCAGCTGTTTCACCAGTATTATCTAATGTAGGCATCGCCTCGGCCCATTTGGTAAAATAGTCAACTGCGACTATGATATACCCATGCCCCCCGGTCGAGGTGGGGTTACATGTCATGAAATCGATGCCCCATTTGGCGAACGGCCCAACAGCAACTATTGGATGTAGAGGTGCGGGTGGTCTTCTGGTTTTGCTATCAAAAATTTGACAAGCATGGCAACTTCTAACTGCGGTTATGCAATCTTTGAACATTGTTGGCCAGAAGTATCATGCTCGTAAGATTTTTTGTGCTGTAGCATATCTAGATTGATGCCCCCCACAGGCGCCTGAATGACACTCATTCAGGGCTTTTTCGGCCTCCTCATGGGTGAGGCACCTTCTCAGAACTGTATCGATACCACGACGGTAAATTGTATCACCGACGATCATGTAGTCTTTTGCTTGGTATCGAATACGTTTTTGTTCAGAGTGTGAGGTGTTTGGCCTAAACTTTTGGGTTTGGAGATAAATTATTATATCTCCATACCACTCATTTCTTGTAGATATCAGAAACAAATTCTCATCCACGATTGATTCTTCGGATGTTTCATCGTTGGACGACGATGGGAGATCGCATAATAGTTCTGCAAAAACTAGAGCTTTCTTTGACTTGGATTTTACAAATTCCAGATCAAACTCTTGAAGGATTGCTATCCATTTTGAATATTTTCCCCCCAGCAACTGTCGCGACAATATATAAGTCATGGGGTTGCAATCGGACAGAATGGTAGTTTTCCGAAAGAGGACATAGTGTCGAAATCTTTGTATCGCTTGAACAGCTGCAAGCGCTAGTTTTTCAACATAAGAATATTTTCTTTCTGTATCATTTAAGTTTTTACTTAAATAATATATAGGATGTTCAATTCCATCGACTTCTTGAACTAAAACCATTGCGATGGTTGTATCTGCTGCAGCCAGATACAGGTTAAAATCTCTTTGATAATCGGGGGCGTACATTAAAGATGCTTTCATTAGGGAATCTTTTAAAGCATCAAAGGAAGCTTGCGCGACCTGATCCCAGACAAAGGGTACCTCCTTTTTCAAAAGACGTGTATAACCTTTAGTAAGTTCGGCGTAATTTGGAATGAACCTCCTCAGAAAGTTTGCTTTCCCTTGGAGTTTCTGAATCTGAAGCAAATTTGAAGGTGGAGGCAAATTTATGATTGCCTGGACCTTGCACGGGTCGAGACGAATCCCATCCTTGGAGACTACAAAGCCAAGTAAACGACCAGAACTGACGCAAAATACATATTTGTGTGGATTGAGTTGTATTTTGTAGTGTCGGCAACGTAGAAATATCGCTCTTAAATGCTGCGGATGATCAGTCCGCTTTCGCGAATGAGCCGGAAGGTCGTCGAGGTATGGTTGAACGATGTTTTTGATGTCATGGAAGGCATAATTCATTGTCCTCTAAAATGTCGCCCCTGCGTTCTTTAAACCAAAGGGTAATTTTCGATACGGGAATGTGCCCCACGGACAAATGAATGCAGTCTTTGACTGGTCCTGTGGGCGGATATTTATTTGATTATACCCCGAAAATCCATCCATGAATGAAAAGATTTCGCATCCGGCGCATTCATCAATTATCTGGTCGATGAAGGGTGTAGGGTAGTTGTCTTTTGGACAAGCTTGATTTACATCCCTATAATCGACACACACTCTAATCGTCCCCTGTTTCTTCATAACAGGGACAATATTCGATACCCAATCGGTTAGAGGAACCGGGTAGATGAAACCAACATGGAGAAGTTTTTCAACTTCTGCCTTAATGGCAGCGGCTTTCTTGGGGTGCACCTGCCTTAGCCGTTGTCGTACTGGTTTAACATCTGGATACATCTTAATTTCGTGTTCAACGATACTCGAGTCGATGCCTGGCATTTCACTGTATGACCAAGCAAAGACATCTCTGAATTCGCGAAAAAGAGCGTTATATATTTCCAGTTCTGAAGGAGAACAACATTTTCCAACATAAATATTCTCTACAACATCTGTTTTATTCGAGATATTTATGGCTATAGTCTCTTCAATGTTGGATAAGTTTCGCTCGGAATCCACCGTATTTACAGTATTTGAAAGAAAATCAAATACTGAGGGATGATAAAGGTCATGTTGAGTCTCTTCTTCACAATCCGGAAGAAGGGAACGATGGTGGGAATCATTCCATGGTGCTCCTTCAATTACCATAGCTTGGAGAATTCCTTCATCGGTGACATGCACTTGCGACCAAGGATATGAAGGAGTACCATATTCTCTAGACCTATCTATCCAAACGCTTGATGAGCGTTGATTTGGGTTTGCCTCCCAGGCTAGAAACATTGATTTCTATAATATTTCTATTGGGCTTGGGGGCAAAACCATTGCATGATCCATATTGATATCATTTTCTGAGATCTTTGTAGAAGATATCATATTGCAGGTTCCTATCGATGCTACTTCCGCCAGATTGATTGGAGGCAGAAGAGCGAAAGTTCCCATTAGTATAGGATCTTTCAATAGGCCTACTCCGATATTCTAAAGCGAATGGGGGCTTCCATGGATCATGGGAATGCTTCCTGTAACTTGAGAACCATTGGGGAGGAAGTTTTGTTGATCGACGATTGTAATCCCTCCTTGAAAGGGAAATGCAATCTTTCTAAAATAGGTCGACACAATAGCTGCCATGGCATATATCCATGGTCTTCCTAGCAGGATGTTGTAATCAAGATTCCCATCGATGACTTCAACATCTATTTCTACCGTTTTTCCCCCTAGTTCAACTTTCAAGTTATTTAGGATACCATATGGGGTATATGTCCTTCCGTCGAATGCTTTTAATGTCGTCGCTGACTGCGACAAGGTTGGAGATCCTAAAGTTTTCCAACAACTCATCGACATAATACATGTAGATGCCCCCTCATCAATAATTGTTCGATGAACAGTTTTGTTGAGGGCTTTCACTTGAACAAGGAAAGCTAGTTGAGCCGGTAATTGAGGATCGTATCCTTTGTGGTCGAAGGATACTAGATTGGAATCCTTTGGATCAATCCCACTAATGGCCGATAACAAAGCCTGCCTTTGGGATGGGAAATTTTGTAGTACTTCAAGGGTCGACATAGCGGATGGCGATTGGGCCAAATCTTCCACTATGTTATAATGCTGCACCGCTCTAGCGCGGGGATTAAATGTCGACTTGTGTACTACTCCCTTCGGAGGTTTTATTGTCAATTCAGGAATGGTGGGTGGTACAAATTCTGTCGAAGTTGTTGTCGAACTACTTGGTTGATCTTTATCCTTGTTGTTCGACAGCTGCAGATTCCCGTAATCTTTGTTCCTTGTTGAAATCAAAGCATCATTCTGCTATTTTGAAATCGACAACATTAGAACTTGAGACGGGGAAGCATTTCCACTTTCAACCAGATTTGCTCCTGGATTTGGAAACGGATCAGTTAACACAGCTGAGGTTTTCAAACTTTTAAAGAATCTCTTAAGCTCAGCTTTGTATGGACATTTTTTTGTCCAATGATCCTCATCACATATGTGACATCCTGCAGGAGGTTTCCTATTTCCACGAGGGTTCGAAGAAGATTTTTCAGGTGATGATTCATCCTGTTTCTTCTTCTTCCCTTTGCCTTTCTTCTTGCTTCCTGGTTGTTTGGTTTCTTTGCCCTTATCTGTCGATACGACATTTACTTCCGAAGCAAGAAGTTCGTCTTTTGCATTTTGATCTGAAATCTTACGGGCCTTCTTGGATGTAGCCTTTGTCGATTTCGTGTCTGTTGTGCCAATCATGCCATCGCCGGCGTGAGAGTCATTGTTCGATTTATGAGGAGGAGGAATCGAGAATTCTGGTCTAGGGGCGTCAGGTATTTTGTCGTAGAGCGTGCCGGACTGAGTATAAATCAAGTCTAAATATTGTGCACGAGCGATAACTTGTTCTTCTGTTACGACTCCCCCCTTTGCCACATCTTCCGTGATGGAAGGTAGTAATGACTTGATAAACCATTCAGCTAATAGCTGATCGGGAACGTACGTTTTTACCATCCTACGACGACATCGCCACTCATGTATATGATCAGATATGTGAGTGGCCGTTGTCTGTTTGAAGTTAGTAAGGAGTTCTGTTCCTGTTTCATACCTTATCGGTAATTGAAAATGGGTTAAAAAGGTTGTGGCTAAGGTATTGAAGTTGTCGAACGAAGCTCTAGGCAATTCAATGTACCATTTTGCCGCTGGACCCGTTAACGTCCTCTGAAAGAGGCGAAGCCTTATCGAATCATCATTTAGGGTGTTTGATGAACACCATAGATGAAATGTCATCACGTGATTCGATGGATCTTCACCCAGATTTCCATTAAATTTAGGAATATTTGATGGAAGTTTATGTGGAATCGCTGGCCACCAAGAGGCGTAAGCAATTGGATCGTTTGTTAATTGGTTTAAATCAGGTAACTCTAAAGTTGCCACGAATGGTAACTGCTGATTCAGATTAGGTGAAGCATACCCAGGGTAAGATGGGATTGCCTGAGCAGTTGGTCTTTGCATGCCAGCATAATGCATTTGATGCTGGTATGATTGATAAGGTTGGTGGACATGACCATTGTAAAATGGTTGATTTTGACCGTTTTGAATGTACGGCTGTCCACTGTTCGCAAAGATTTGCTGCTCAGAACCTTGGTATACTTGTTGGAATTGTGGTTGTTGGTATTGCACCAGCCATGGTTGAGAAGCCATGTGCTGTTGCGCTATACTAACCGTTGGACCAAGGTGTGGGGTAATTGTACCCGTCTGGACCTGTGTCACCCCACCAGTTGGCGATTGTGGTTGAGTCACAGGGTCAAGGGGCTGTTGCATTACAACCTGAGAAATTTGAGGTTGGCATACAACAGGCAGCGTTTGAACTTGTGACACCGTCACAATAGCTGGTGTAGTCGGGATATTCGACATAGGTACACATTGTTGCATCGAATACACAACTCTTGGTTGTTGAGGTAGTATAGGTACCCAACCACTTGAGGTAATTCCAGTATAACCTGAATATTGCTGCGAACTCTCGTATGGATATCCTCTCGGAGGGGATAATGAAAGGGCATACTGTCCCCCATACGGTGGTAATCTAGAACTCAAGGGGATTGTTTGCCCTTGGGGACCGGACTGCCCAAATTTTCCTCCAAACGGATCAATTTTTTGAGACTCAACATAAGAGTTTCCGGATATTATTCCGGATGAACAAACAGGAACGGACCAGACTGTCGAAATAGCCCCTGAGTGGGCTCCTTCTAGCGGTTGAGAGCTAGTTGGGACAGATGGTATGCCGACGAACATTGTCGGAGTGACGACAGGGAGTTCTGCTGTCGCTGTGTCAGACGACACAGTCCTAGATGTTGACGGTTGTTCAGACATTTGGAGTCTATCCAAAAGATTACCTAGCGATTCTACAGGAACTTCCACTGGTGGTAGACTAACTTCTGATGAAGAAGGATATAGAGTGATTTCGACTCCAAATTGCGTTGGAGTAATTGTTTGAGGATCTTCTACAATTTCTTCAATTGCAATCAGACCAGGTGGAAGGGGAAGACCGTCAGGTCCGTAAAATATTTCTGGTGCCGAAGAAGGGGTGGAATCGACAGCGACAGATGTTTGAAGAGCAAGACTCTCTGAACCGGTTGTAGATGGAACTGGTTCGGTAACACAAGTGTTTACTCTCAGACTAGGATCAGTATCACTGTCCCTCTGTGGCTGTTGAACTTCTTCTGTAGAGGCAGGGTTTCCAGAAATGTTTGGAGTAACTGAAATCTCGGATGTCGTTGGAACACTTGTTCTAACTTTAATAGGAGATTTTGAACCGGTTAAACGAGTTCGCTTTGTCCGTACTGGTTTCAATTATGGAGACAAAGACGGTTGACTCGTAAGCCTCCGCGAACAACGGGGTTTCAATTGACTTTCTTCCACGATTGCGGATTACTCGATCAACTAAAATAAAAAAAGGGAAGTATGTTTCCGAATTAAATGAATTTTAGACGCTTTTGACACAACTTGTTTTTTCAATTTTTAAGAGTCGAGAAAAAACAAAAGATGACTCTAGTCTCCTTCGATTTTTAATGAGCTTGAAGTGACAAGTGCTCAGATGGACCTTTTCCGTTAAGGAGTCTGAAAAGGAACGAAAGGGACTGCTCTGGAGATCTAGGTAGAGGGAGTACCAAACCAATCGCAAAACTACAGAATACTTTTTACGGTATGGCAGTCAATCTTCCCGAATGCTGTGTTCGGTGCATTGCGATCAGTAGGGCGGCCGACACGACTTCCTATGGATAAAAGGTTTTAAGCCTATAGGGGTCTCCCAATATATATACTCGACGGTACGTGGGAGCACAAGTCCGTACTGGCACTTATCGTCTCAAAGTGGAGGAATCACCCAACCATCAGTGAGGACAACAGTTACCAGGCTTTACGACGCCGGAATACGTCTCTAGCCTAGACCTCTAAATGTTGTGCGTTAAGTTCCAAAGCGTTGTTAGATTCATTCAATTTATTTTAAGTTGATCTTTCTTAGAAGTTTGCCTTTTGGGATCATCACGAGATGTAGATGTAATTCCTAAAATGCAATCTAAAGATGATAAGAAAACTTTTATCTCTTTTCAGCAATGAAAATCCTAGCTACAAGGGGAAAAGAAAGACACAATCTTTTCTCAAAGAGCAAAGAGCACACTGTAGATGCACTTTTCCTAAATCAAGCCAAACAAACTATCAATATGCAAATGCACATATGCATGTATTTGTTTTCACTTTCTTAATATTGATGCCTAAAAAGAAAGTTGATGTACAAATCTGAATTTGCTTTCAAGTGACAAACACAAACAAGCTTCTTTTCGAAATCAAAAGGTAGAGAAGATTACGACACTTTATGATTTTGAAATAAACACTCGTTTCGACACTAGAAAGTCTCAAATTCAAACCAAAGGCAAAAGTAAAAGCATAATCGACTGTCAACAGCAAATAAACTTTCTCCTAAGATCAAAATCGACACTTACGACAGATCTAAATCCAAGGACGACAGTATGACTATTCTACTCTTTCAATGGAAAACCGTAAATGATGTAACAAACACACAAAGAACATCTACAGTCTTTTTGTACAAAGGAGGCGGAATTAAGGCAAAAGAAAAGGGGTTTTTAAACAGACACACACTGATCACAGGCTACAAAATCAGAGACAAAACTGAAAAAATGAAGCAAAGAACCTCAGCTGCACAAGGCTAGGCTGATCAGCGCACCTGTTACATAGAGAAACTGGATTGCAGCGCAGGTAGCCCTCTCGGGAACTGTGTTGAAATGCAGAATCTCTTCACAGAGCCTGTGCTGGGGCAGAAACGAGAATTCTATCCGGGTTCTGGGTAACGGTTTGTAGTTTAATCTATGGTTTTTGGCCGAGTAAAAGCAATCAATAATGCACAATCAGAGGGTGGATTTAAAGGAGGTCTAAGAGCTATCACAAAGGGTAATCAGATCATTTGTGAATTAGCTGTTCAAATCATAAACAAATCCAGTGAATGGATTGAAGTAGCAGGTGTCTACTTTGCATTTGATAATGGAAAATGCAGTTCGATTGCTACTTCTGTGTTTATGAAACAAACAACAAGAGAAACACAAACAAACTAACTAGACACGATCCCT
This sequence comes from Pinus tabuliformis, assembly GCA_031772625.1. NCBI lineage: Eukaryota > Viridiplantae > Streptophyta > Pinopsida > Pinales > Pinaceae > Pinus > Pinus tabuliformis. The sequence goes on along the minus strand of CM062807.1, from coordinate 340,171,830 downwards.
AGTGGAGTTGCCATTTTGTTAACGGGAAAAGTGTCTACTCAGAACGCCCCTATCCCACTAAGGTGTGACAGTACCTTAGAAACAAACAGATAAAACTACTTTCGTATTCTTCTTTATGAACTATAAACGAAGAGGAATAGGATGAACCAACCTGTGTCTTGCGCTAGTCTTTTGATCCAATCTCTCTCCTCTTTGACAACTTCCTGCTACCTGCTTCCTTTCTTGCCCAGCTTCACCAAGTTCCTGCAAGATCACAGAAGAATAAAACTACACAAAGACATGGATTTATATTCATAAATAGCTTAGGATCAGATTTAAGCTAAACATGCAAATATAACAAAACATCATTGATACACAAGCATGTAGGAGAAACTCAAATAGTTTTATTGATATAACAAGAAGGTCCAGGAGGAGTTACAACCGATGATTCCTGATCCAGCATCAACCCCCCAGCAAAGGAATCCCCTCTTCACCTTCAACAAAGCATAAATCACCCAATACTCTGATCTCTATCTCAAAACCAACAACAATTCTCTGCAATGTACAAAATTCCAGCCTCTGGATCTCTGGGATGAGGGATCCATATATAGATGTATGCAAAGAGGATGAGTCAGCTTATGATTTGACTAGTGGCTTCTCTCTGTCAGTTCTTGCTTCCACTTGGAGACTGAGAGCCTCTTACTCATCCTTGGTCGAACTCAGTGAGGCAAGTGTCATTGGGGAAGATTCTGGAAGCTTCCATTGTCTGTCCACCTCGTGGAATGACACTGCCATTTGTCATTTCCCGCTCAGTGCACCATGGTAGTGCATTTAGGTGCGTTGCAACGCACCTAGCTAGTGTACTGGGGTGCTATGCAACGCAGCTAGCTAGTGGAGCAGCTGAAATGATCCTGATTTGACTGTTTCTGAGCAGTTTCTGGTGGAGAACTTCTGGGAGAAGCTGTAATTTGTTAACCTTGTTCCTCTAGGGGTTAGAACAAGACTTTTAGGGACTTAGGATCCCTTGGTTTATGGACATTTCATGATTAGAGCTGTAAGGCACAAAAATGTCTATAACACTTAGGTTGGGCTGAGCCAAGTCCAAAGTTTACTGCACACCAACAAAACCCTCAACCACTGGCCCTCTTGACAACGACCTGCAAGAAAATCACAGTCTCACCCGAAGTGATTATGGGAGGTCGCAGAACCAAGTTTCTGCAGTCTGTGGGGTGCTGCGAAGTTGCACTTTTGTATTTTCTTATGCTTTAACACTTACTTAATACTTTGTATTCACAAAATACTTCGCACTTATAATGTACTTAATAACATTACATTTATCACTTAAACATATCATAAACATTCATGAACTTTACAGTACTGAAATAAAGTGTAGATATTAAGCAAATAAACACATGTAGACACAGATTTTACCGTGGTTCATCCCAATGTGGGACTATGTCCACAAGAGTTGTTGCTTATAATATAGAATTTGTATAATAAATAGTTCTTCCTTGCACACACAACTGCAAGGTGTCTGTGAACTAAGCTGCAGATAGTCCGTGCACTAAGATGCAGACCTAGGCCTTCACGTACCCAGCTACGGAGCCTTTCCCCTTTCTTTGAAGTACAGATCAATAGAATACAACCATAAACCTAGATTTTGATCAATACCTTGATGCATTCCTTCTTTATTATTCATCCCTATATATACTATTACATGAGGGATTACATTGCTACATTACCATGGACCCGATACCATGGTTTCCAAAGTACAAGGGCCCATTATGGTCCAAAACCATCAACTTTTACAATATTATATTCTTTTCACAAAAAGGGAGCAGCTTTGCCGCGAAGCCCCCATACTGTGCGGTGAGTTTGTTGCGTGGTCCACTTTGCACTTTGTACTGCGAGCTTTATCCCAAAAATTTGGCTTCCTTGTCGAAAATTTGGCCAAGTTGTGTTGCGCCCAACTGTAGACCGATCAAAACTTAGCATTTTTTGCATAAGTGCTTGTTTGGGATCAAAATATGGGGTTTCCACAGTGCATACAAATAGCACGAAATCAATGAAGGCACAAGGGAGTGCTTGGAATGCAGGTCACATGAACAACCACAAGCTCGAATGAAATTTGGGGTTTCCAAAGGCGGAATGAAATTTGGTGTTTCTAATGAACACCCAAGGGGCATGACAACAACGAATGCACGAGGAAGCAACTGGAAAATGGGTCACACATATGATCAAGAGGCATTAGGGTGGTAAAAATTTAGGATTTTCGACATAGGCCTGGTATGCTCGGCTGCCTACACAATTCACTCAAAATAAATTGGGGGTTTCCTTTTGCACCCCTTTAGAACAAAATATTGGGTTTCCAGCGAGCACTTAAGGGGCATCACAACAACAAAGGCATGAGGAAATGCCATGAAAATGAGCCATACGAATGAGAATAAGGAATAGGGGAGGTCACAACTAAACATTTTGGGCACAACCTCGTGTGCCTGAGCACCAACAAGTGTGCCTCCCAACCTACTAGAATGAAATTTAGGGTTCCCATGGGCACCCAACTCGAATGAAATTTGGGGTTTCCAAGGAGTGTCAAAGCTACATGAAAAGAATGAAGGCATGAGGGACCAACCAGAAAATGGGATTCATGAATGATCCCAAGACATATGGGTAGCCACAACTTAGCATTTTTAGCATGGCCTAGTACACTCGACCTCGTCGCACCCCACATGAAAAAAATTTGGGGTTTCCATGGGAACTCGTCATGAGGGAATGTTAGGAAAACATGTCAGGCAAGCAATCACAAGGAATAAGCACGATTTTCAACTTCACATTTTTGGCATGCCCTTGTGTGCCCGGGCACCAAAACATGCATCAAGTCGGCCCACATGGCTGAAATTTGGGGTTTCTAAAGAGTGCCCAAGGGTCACAACAACAATGAAGGAATAAGGGAGGGACTGACTAATGGCCACACGAATGATCAGAAGGCACAAGGGTAGTCAAAACTTAGTGTTTTTAGCATCACCTAGTGTGCCCAGGGGATAATTCGGTCCACTCGAACGATTTTTGGGGTTTCTAGCAAGCATCCAAGGGGCACTAGAGAGACAAAGGCATGAGGAAGCGTCAAGATAATGAGGCACACAAACAAGCACAAGGCACAAGGGTGGTTACATATTAGAATTTTTAGCATGACCTCATGTGCTCGAGTGATAACAAGTGCATCGGCTCGACCCGTTTGAATGAAATTGTGTGTTTCCATGGGCGCCCAACCTGAATGAAATTTGGAGTTTCTAAGGAGAGCCCAAAGGGCACGAAAACTATGAAGGCATGTGGGAGTGACCAAACAATAGGTTGCATGAACGATCACAAGGCACAACGACAATCACAACTTTGCATTTTTGGTATGACATAGTGGTCCTGGGTACTGACGTGCCTGACCCGAATAAAATTTGGGGTTTCCATGGGTGTGGGTTTCAATCAAGCACCTAAGGGGAACAACAATATTGAATTCATGATCTTGGTCTAGGGAAACGCTATGCATGGATGAGCACAAGGAACAAGGGAAATCACATCTTAGCATTTTTGGCATGACCTCATGTGATCACGCATAACAAAGTGCACTGGCCTGGCCTACCCAAATGAAATTTTAGGTTTCCATGGGTGCCCAACCTTAATGAAATTTGAGGTTTCGAAAGAGAACCTAAGCGACAAGATAATAATGAAGGCATGAGGGAGTGACCAAAAAATGGACCACATGAATGATCACAAGGCACATGGGTGGTCAAAACTTAGCATTTTTTGCACGACTTGGTATTCTCGAGCACTAACGCACCGTAGATGAATGAAATTTGGGGTTTCCATGGGTGCCCAGCTCGAACCAAATTTTGGGTTTCCATGGGTGGCCAGCCCGAACAAAATTTTGGGTTTCCATTGGTGCCGAACCCAAATAAAACTTGAGGTTTCCTGTGAGTGCTCAAGCAGCATGAAACAATGAATGCATGAGGGAATGCCAGGAAAATGGGTCAAATGAATGAGCACAAGGCACAAGGGTGGTCACAACTTAGCATTTTTGGCACGGATTTATGTGCCCGGGCGCCAACAAGTGTGATAGTTGAGCTTACTTGTTTAAAATCAGGGTTTTCCATGCACGCATAGGGGTACGATAGCAACGAAGGCATGAGGGAGCCATGAACGTGCACAAGGCACAAGGGTAGTTACAAATTATCATTTTTGGCATAGCCTTGTGTGCCTAGGAATTAACAAGTGCATTGGCACAACCTTCCCAAATAAAATTTGGGATTTCCATGGGCACCCCACCCGAACGAAATTTGGATTTTCCAAGGTCACCTACCCCAAATGAAATTTGGGGTTTCCAGCGAGCACCCAAGGAATATGTGATCGATGGAGACATGAGGAAGCACTAGTAAAATGGGTCACATGAATACATGTAAGACATAATTCTAGTCACAACATAGTATTTTTGGCATGGTCTCAGGTGTCATGGAACTAACAAGTGCGTTGGCCCAACCTGCCCGAATGAAATCTGGGATTTTTGTTGTCGCCCATTCTAAAAAAAAATTGGGCTTTCCAAGGAAGCCCAACCGAAACAAAATTTGGGGTATCCAAGGATTCCCATCCTAAATTTTATTTAGAGTTCCATGGGGGCCCAATCTGAACAAAATTTAGAGTTTCCAAGGTCATCTAGCCCGAATGAAATTTGGAGTTTCTAGCGAGCGGCCAAGCAACACGAAAACGATGAAGGAACGAGGGAGCACCGAGGAAATGGGGTGCATGAATGAGCATAAGGCACAGTGGTAGTAACAAATTAGCATTTTTGGCATGGCTCATGTGCCCGAGCACCAACAAGTTCACTGGTTTGTTCTACCCGAATGAAATTTGGGTTTTCCATCGACACCTAGCTCAAACGAAATTTGGGGTTTCCAAGGGTGCCCAACCTGAAAACAATTTGGTGTTTCTGTGGGTACCCACTTCGAATTAAATTTGGAGTTTCCAAGGTTGCCCAACCTAAGTGAATTTTGGGGGTTCTATTTAGTGCCCATGGTACATGACAATGACAAAGGAATGGCGGTGCGCTGAACAAACAGGTTGAACGAAAGAGCACAAGGTAGAATGGATGTCATAACTTAGAAATTTTGGCACGAACTCATGTTCCCGGGCACCAAAATGCATGCCAACCCAACCCGCAAGGATGAAATTTGGGGTTTCCATGGGTTTCGTCCTAAATAAAATTTTAGGTTTCGAAGGGTACCAAGCGTGAAAATATTTTGTAGTTTCCATGGGTGCTCGACCTAATAAAATTTGGGGTTTCCATGGGCGAACAACCTGAATGAAATTTGGAGTTTCCAAGATTGCCTGAACCAAGCAAAATTTGGGTTTGTCAAGGGCACTGAGCCCAAATGAAATTTGGGGTTTGCATTTATTTCTTAAGGGACATGACAACGATGAAGGCACGAGAGAGCATCATGAGAATAGGCCACACGAACAAGCACAAGGCACAATGGTAATCACAACTTAGGATTTTTGGCATGGTTTTGTGTGCTTGGGAACCAACAAGTGCATTGACCCAACTCTCTTGAATGAAATTTTGGATTTTTGTCAGTGCCTGGCCCAAACAAAATTTGATGTTCTTGAAAAATATTTTGGATTTCCAGCGAGCACCCAAGGGGCATGACAACGACAAAGGCACGAGGGAGTGCCAGGAAAGAAGGTTGCATGAACGAGCAAAAGGCACAGGGGTAGTCACATCTTAGCATTTTTTCCACGACCTCATGTGCTCGGGTGCCAACAAGTTCGTCAGCTCCATCCAATAGAATGAACTTTTTGGTTTCTATGTGCAACCAGGCTGAACAAAATTTGGGGTTTACTAGGGCTGCTAAAGTGGGCTGACAATGACTAGGGCACAAGGGAGAACCCGACAAATGGGGCACACAAACCAACACAAGGCACAGGGTAGTCACAACATAGCATTTTTGGCATGAGATGGTCATATGGAATTATACAAGAATGTAACAGAATATAGATACAAACATAGACATAGAGATGCAATAGAAATAAAACTTCATTTCATTAATATCAAAGAACAGAAATATGCTTACATATAGAATGGAAATAAACTAGCCCAGGTGATGGTAGCTTATCTCTGAGACGCGATGTGGAAGCTACATGCCTTTGAACTATGTTACAATGAGGCTCAAGGCACTTTTTTTTTATTGAACAACAATGGAAAACCATAAAAAACAAAAACCCTAACCCCAGGAGATGGAACGATAAGAGTTTGTGGGCCCCATTGGGGTTAGTTGGGCAGCCAACTTTATAGGGTCGTAACTTGGTCACATGATATATGTTCAGAGTGTACGATACCTCATTGGAAACATATCTCTGAGTACTACATAATGTTTTGTAGGCCCCTTCCTATAGATATTAACCTGCTACATAAATCAAAAGAACGTCGTTTAGGGGGTCAAAAACGCTCTAGAAGTTAAGGACCCTAAAAAATGCTAAAAATAGTATTTGTTGCTATAATAAATGAAACAAATGAAACCAAATAGAGGTCTATGTGGAATAGGAGGGTGGCCACTAATATCCACCAGGATCATTGGTATCATATTTACATTACGACTCCATGGGAATGAGGGTTTGAAACATATTTCAGTTTCAAAGTTTTGTAGCAATATTCAGAAAAATTCATGCAAGTGATACAACCTCCACAGACCATTTTATAAGGTTCAAAATATCTCTTTAAATTATTTATTGTTATCTCATATGTGATTTTTACATAATTTGGTTTTGTTTCTCGGTTTGAGAGATATGAGCAATTGAAGTTACACATGTCTGGAACATTGCACGATCGCATGTACTGTGAGTTTCTGGAATCATTTTTTCCCTCCACAGGTCATCAAAGCTCAAGTTTCTTATATTAATAGAAATTTATATTCAATACATAAAATGGGTCTTTGACCGAATTTGATTTCATCACCTGTAGCAGATGTTATTATTAAAGTTGCAGCAAGAGGCGTATAATGTGAAAGAAGCCATTACAACATCTCATAAGATAGGAGAATCTACAAGACAAGCCACCATGCTTTTACGAAGAAGACTGATAGGCATCATGGTTATGGGTCACCCAAAAACACAATATTATGGGTTAAATACATAAAACCCTTGTCATTGAAGTCCATTTGCTAGGCCGCACACTGTTAGTATCATAGTTGGTCATAAGAATTACTGGGTATCACTATCCTCAGATCTCGTTTTTCATGGTTATGGGTCATCCACAAATCCACGCTTCTTCAAAGTCCATTTGTTAGGCATCACACTATTAGTACCACAGTTGGTCATAAGCATTATAGGGTATCTCTATCCTCAGATCTTCGTCCATCATGATTATTGGTTAACCACACAAAACCCTTCTCTTCAGTGGCTCTTCATATTCACAACAAAAGCTTCTTAGGAGGGAAATTCACACAATGGGGGCCATTCCTTCTTAAGGGGGGAGGAATGATCCAAATGGAAAGTGCCATCCACCCATGGTATTCATCCACCCATGGTATTTATCCAAACATGGTATTATAAGTGGCATCTATCCATGGTATTCACTCAGCCAGGGTATTTATCCACCCATGGTATTCATCCACACATGAAATTTACCCATGGTATTGTGAGTGGCATCCACCCATGGTATTTACGCAGCCATGGAATTTACCCCTCGTATTGTAACTAAAAAGGGCTATAAGTAACAAGTCACATTTAGTAAAAGGATAGATTGTACACCACAATCTAGCTTTTACAGTTACTATCTATTTTAATAAAAAAATCTTGGTGGTTTTGTTTATCGTGTGTTCTCTTATTTTCTTTTGTAATTTCAATGTTTTAGATCTTGGGGGCCTCCACCCAATATCAGGATCAGATGGTGTTCTGAAGTTCCCATAGGTGTGCCTACCCGCCCATCGCAAATGAAATTTGAGGTTTCTAAGGGGAGACCATGTGGGATGACATTGATAAAGGCACAAATGATTTCCTAACCATAAGGACACAAGAAAAACCACAAGGCATAAGGGTGGTAACAACTTAGTATTTTTGGCATGGCCTTATGTGCACGGGCACCCATAGGTGTGCCTGCTAACCCGAACCACTTGAAATTCGGTGTCTCAATGCAACACCTAGGATGTACCACACCACACCCAGGATGCACCACACTGTGCCCAGGACAGACCACATCAACCAAGGACCATGGGAGGATGTAGCCACAAGGGCACACGAACCACCAAAACGTACAGTGGCGGCCACAAGTTAGGATTTTCGGCATGCCCTGGTGTGCTTGGGCGACCACAAGTTAGAATTTTTGGCATGCCTTGATGTGCTTGGGTGGCCAAAAGTGTTCCTTTATACCCACCCACAAGTGTCCCCCATGCCCACAGGGGCACCCAGGTGCTCACATGTGTGATCGCCCTCCCATAGGGGTTCATTGGCACGCACAGGTGCACTCGCCCACCCAACCCACTCAAATTTTGGCGTCTCCACGATGCACTCAGAAGGCACCACAATGACCAAGGCACAAGGGAGTGCCCAACCACACAAACCACCAAAAGGCATAGGGGTGGTCTTCTTGGCAGTTGATATTTTTCTTAGATCCCTCTCATCGAGAGGTGCAGGATTGATCTAAAGATCATCCGATTTTGATAAGTATTTATGAAGATATGAATTTATTTTGATTATGGACAAATTTTCAAGTCGGCCAGCAACTTATGTAGGCTTAGAAGCCCAATAGTCATGTCTATTCAACTCCACGTTTTAGTATAAATAGAAAAGGACTTGAAGTCATTTGACACACACACATACTCTTCATGTGATCTCCTCCTCTCCACGTTTTTGGGTTTTGGAGAAGGAGAGACACTAAGAGTATACACTGGCCTAAGATGATGCCCTAGCCACAGAAAGGATGATGCCCTAGATGCAGAAAAGGTGATGCCCTAGCCGCAGCCAAAGGGAGAGCTCTAGCCGCAAATTGAAGGGAGATCTATTTGCTGTCTTGAGGAGCTCCAATACGTAGTCTAAAGAAGTCCTAATCTGTTGACTAAAGGAGGCCCTAACTGCAGTTGAGAGAGGCCTAATCCACAGCAAGGAGGAGGGCCTAATACGCAGTCAAGGGAGACATCTAACTGCAGCCCTAGATAGGATACCTAGTCGTTGTCATAATGAAGTCGTAGCTGCAGATTATGAAGCCATAGCCACAGTAAAGATATGCCCTAGCCACAGGCTTATGAGGAAACCTACTCGTAGAAAAGATAAGCCTCTATACACTATCTCAATAGGCTCAATCCGCAGATGAGAAGAGGGCTAATATAGGCCCTAAATGAAGGCCTGAATTTGCTATCTATTGACCCTATACGCAACAAGAAAGATACTCTTTATCCGCAGTTAGAAAGAGGATCTATACACAGTCCTAGAGGAGATGATGTAGCTGCTGCTTAGCCGCAGTGATGAAGCCTACAAATAGTTGAAGGAAGCCCTTGTAGCTGACTCCTATTCGCTATCCAAGGGAGCTTCATACGTAGCCCTAATTCGCAGTCAAGTATAAACTCGGATTGCTGTAGGTGACAAAATGGTGATAAGACATTGTTACATAGTGAAGGAATGCATCTACTCTAGATCAGCTTATATAAACAACTGGGTGTTTGAAAGGGCTGACAACATAGTCAAGTTCTTATGATGCTAGCAAGATAAAGTATTGGAGGCCTATCTTGTTGCTAGGCTAGGCCACAGGCCATAGTAAACAACAAGGCTATTCTCAGGATTGCCTATCAGATGGACTGAGCTACTATGCTAAGGGTTAGTCAAATAACAAGGATGCAGCATGGTGATGATTGCAATAGAATGGGGGCAGCAAAGTGATGATGGATGCTTGATGAGTACAACATAGAAGTCATTGAGTGCAGATCAACAATAAGTACAATTTTGGGTGCAGATCCGTGATAAAGAGAAGCTCAATGATTGGAGCAGCTCAGTGACAGGAGCAACAATATGAAGTGCATATCATGGTCATGATAAGTGCAGCTTGGTGCAGCACAGCGAGGTATAACATGTGGACAAGATGCAACACTATGATAGGTGAAGGAGTCACCTTGGAGAATCAATTGAAGTAGCATGTCTTCAACTGATCTCATATAAAATGTTGACTTCTGTTGTAAATGTACTATCTCTCTCTCTCTATGCTAAACTATTGAAGAACATAGAAGAATAATTTATCAAGGGTTTCCCCACATTGGGGTTTGTTCCTGGCTAGTGCCACATCTTGTGTCCTCTTGTCTTGGCTTGTCTTCTACGATTTATGTTTATGTTCTATTTGCAGTTTACTTTAATGCTGATGTGATTGCTAATCTGGAAAAGATATTGAGCTAACTGTGAAAATAGAAATAAATTTCTCTAAGCATAGAACATACCTAAAATTAACATGGTCACAACTTGGCATTTTCGTATGACCTTGTGTGCCTGAGCGCCCACAAGTGTGCCCAGGCACCCATGGGTGTGCCTAGGCACCTACCCACACATAGGTTTGTCGCCTGTCTAGCCTTCCTGAAATTTTATGTCTCCATTATGCATCAAAGAGGAACCACAACGACTAAGGCACAAGGGAGTGCCCAGACGCAAGGCCACATAAACCAACAAAAGGAGCAGGGTTAGTCACAACTTAGCATTTTTGGCATGACCTGGTGTGCCCACCCACCCACAGGTGTGCACAAGCGCACACTCAGATGTGCTCCCACCCACCCACAAGTGCGCCTAGGTGCCCATAGTGTTCCCACATTATTCTTAGGCGCCTTCCCGCCTAGCCACTTGAAATTCAATGTCTCCAGGGTGCGCCCAGGACACACCACAATGACCAAGGCACAAGAAAGTGCTTGAACCCAAGGCCACACTAACCACCAAAAGGAAAATTGGTAGTCGTAACTTATATATTTTGGCATGGATAGGTATTACTAGGAACCCATAGGAGTGTCTGTCCACCCACAGGTGTGCCCAGGCGCCCGCCCATAGTTTTGCCCACTCAAAATTTTGTGTCTCTAGTGTGCGTCGAGGACACACCACAACGACCAAGGAACAAGGTAGCACCTAGTCATAAAGCTAAATGAACCACCAAAATGAATTATGGAATTCAAAAATTAAACATTTTTTGCAAGGTCGGGTATGCCTAGGCACCCACAGGTGTGCGCACCCATCCACAGGTATGCCCAGGCATCCACCCACAAGTGTGCTCATGCTCCCACAAGTGTTCCCAGGAACTCACTCACTAGTGTTCCTAGATTTCCACACATGTGCCTTCCCACCCATAAGCATTCCAAGGCACCCACTTGTGTGCTCACTTTCCAAGCCCATCCAAAATTCAGCATCTCTGGGGCACACTTAAGAGGCACCACAACTACCAAGCCACAAGGGAGCACCCAACTACAAGGGAACACAAACCACCAAAAGTCACAAGGGAGGTCACAACTTGGCATTTTTGGCATGGATTGGCATGCCTGAGCACTCACAGGTGTGCCTCCCACCCATAGGTATGCCCAAGTGCCATAGGTGTGCCTTCCTGTCTTGCTCACCTAAAATTTAGTGTCTCCATGGCGTGCCCAGGAGGCACTATTAGAGCCTAGATTGACCTCAGGCTGAAGGGAGGCAATCCTAAGATAACCATAAACCATGCTTAACCTGGTAGCTAGCCCTACCAGGTCGGGAGAGGGCTCTCTCCTTGTCAATCTCAGTGAGGATGGTTGCAAATATGTCTTGAGATGACTGAAATGAATGTTTATTTTAGGCTAGGTATAGTAGAGTAGGGTTTCTGGTTTGATTTTTTAGGTTTTGGTTGCTGGATCAATTGGAGAAGGCAGATTGGGTCCGGGAAATCAACTCAGGGATACAGTCATGTTCTGTGGGGTGAGGTAGACAAGGGTTTATGTACTAGAAATAGATTAATATGGTAGATTAGGACAACTGAGGAGTTGAGGAGGGCATAAAGAAGCTATGAATCCTCTTTAAACAGTTGAAAACATTGAAAACCAAATGCATTCCCAAGACAAATCACAACAGTGTATTTTGTCTATTCACCTTGATTCATTTAGTTTTAGAAGAGAAATATAGAGTTGGATACATATAAAACATAAGAAAAACTCATTACAAAGAAGAAGCAATACATAAACTCACTGTCACAAGAATCCCACAAAAATAGCTGTGAAACCTGGTTTTATTCCTTGCCAAACTGCTGTAGAGATATACAATAGAGTTCAGAGCTTCCACAAGAGTCCAAACTTTACAAATGAATCAAAAAGTACATGATATAGGCAAGGAAACTACTCAAGCTAGCTATCAGGGGTCGAAACCATGAGAAGAGGAGTAGTTTCAACCATATCTAAACTAGGAACACAAAAGTAGGCAGTGGAACAACTTGCCTCTAAAACTTAGGAAACCAATTCATTCAGTTCAAAACCACCTTTGACTTGATGTATCTACCCTATGAGGTGTTTTTCATCCATATTTACATCAAATTCATCATTTACCATGCATACATTTACCAAGGAATGAAGAAAAAGTCGTTTTCCAAGAAAACTAGGAAAAAAATGGAAATTAAGGCAAAACTGGAAAAATTAGTTTAATGCGTAGCGCCAAAATTTTAATGCATAGCGCCACTTTAGGGCAAGTGTTGGAGGCCTTCTTGGTGTTCAAATCAGGTTCAAGTTGACTTGTTGGAAAGCCCTGCCTATCTAGTTTCTGGAACAATTTGATTTTTCTGATTTGGAGCTCATTTGCCCCTCCAAAAGTTGATTCTCCCAAGATTGCTTCCTGTGTGGCAAAAAAGTGGTAGAGAGGGCACTTTTTGGGTGTTTTTTTTCCCTTTTTGTGACCAAGACCTTGTCCAAAATTTCTCAATATTTTTGAGTTGACTTATTTTTCCATGCTGATTCCAAATATGTAAGCCTTTTTGCAAGAGGATGTCCCCATCAAAAGCGTAGCGCCAGTGGCACTACGCACCTATTGGAAAACCCTATTTTTCCAATTCAAAAATTCAAAAATGACAAAAATTGCTCAAAATTTCTTGAAATTTGGCATGAGGGATCCTTGTTAGGTGCTTTATTGGGCCAATGATGCTTCAGCCAAGATTTTGAGTCTTTCTCTTTCTTGGTCCTCAAAACTTTTCTTAGCTTGGCTTTTAGCCTCTTTGTCCTTGCATTGCAGATCTTGTTTCGGGTTAGGTAGTGGTAAGCCATGTGGCGAAGCATCTTTTTCTCTTTTTTTCCCTTCTCAAGCAACCTCTCCAAGTGCATATTCACCTTCTCCAACAAATATTCTCAGTCATTCTCTTGTTCAATGGATGTCAACTTGCCTTTTGCCTTCTTGGACCTTTGCCACTTTTCCTTGATGATTTGTAGCTCCATGAGTTCTTGTTTGTCGGTAAGTTGCTTGTTTTCTTGCTTAAGATAGCTAATGACCCATTTAGCTCTCTCAAGGTTAATTGATAAGGCTCTTATTTCAGCCTCCTTCTCTTTGATAATCATGTCCTTGATTCTTGAGCCTTGAGAGCCCAAGTTAGTGACATCCTCCTCCATCAAAATAAAATCCCTCTCTTGCCCTTCAGTAGGGCTCTCCTCATGCATCTTTTGTTTCCCTTTGCCTCTACTCTTTGATTGCTGGCCAACCTGTATAGCTGGAGAAGAAGGCAAAGCCCCTTCCACCCTGGTGGAGATAGCATTTGCCTGTAATCTAGTGAAGGCGGCGAGACCCCTTGCACTCCTGGTGGAGATAGTACTCGCCTGGCAGCAACAAAAAGACTCCTTGTGCCTCTCTCATAGGTAACAAATACTAGCACACCAGTAGTCACGGTTTCATGGACACCTGGCTGTTCTAATGGTCCTCCTTCCTCTTGAGGCATTGATGAAACCTGAGGGCCTTTAAACATCTCATGGGAAATAAAGGTCTCCCATGGTATGTTCAGCAAGTTAAGCTGGTGCAAGACAACAATCTTAATCAATGAGAAGTGGTAAATGTTGCCGAGTTGCTGAGGAAATGGTTTTCTTTGAACATAGTGGGCCATCTTCTCAATGTTCCAATATATAAAGTAAGGGAGGTTCATCATCCTCACCCTAGTAAAGTGCATCAACAACCTGATATGATATGCATACAAGCGGGAAAACCTTCCTTCATAGGTGAAATATTTAATGATAAGCTTCATAAGAGGAGAAAAACTGTTCTCCAAGTATTTGAAAGGAAATATTCTGCTGATTTGGCTGTGATATCCAGCCTTAATGTAAGGCTCATAATGTTCTCTGTCCACATACTGCCCTTTATTCCATTGCTCACCTACATTAGGGATGCCTGTTGCTTCTGAGATGGTGGTAGGTGACAAGGTGAAGGAGACACTAGCAATATTTACTTGGCCATTATGTAGATGGGTGACAAACAACTGGGCAAGCTCATGATGAAACTTTACCCTCTCCACCATTTCACAAAACTCATAGCAAGACTGATGTCTAAAACTAGATATAGCAAGAGGACAAGCAAGCAATTCTGTGAGACTGATAGGTTCCTCCCGGATGTGCTTTCCCCCTTTGTGTGGTCTTCTTGGCACATGTGCTTCTCTGGAAGTGTCACTGAAAGTTTCCTCCTCCTTCTCATAATCTATGTCTCCCTCCATGGATTTTTGATAATGCTACAGGTGATGTAAGATGAAGGATGAAAGTGATAACAAGATGAGTATGAAGAGATTTTTAAAATATAGGGTAAGGGGGATGTATGGGGAATGTGATTGCTTGAGGGAATGTTGGGGTTTTAGGGAATGAGGGGAGTGAGGGGAATGGGTAGGTTTTAGAATGTGGGAATTAGGGTTTGGGAATAGGGTATAGGACTAGGGTTTGATAAGTGAGAGTAGGGTTTTGGGGAGTGAACTTTGATGATTAGGGGATAGGGAATGGGATTTGGAAAGTCATTGTGAATGCAGTATGAGAGAACAACAACAACCTTTGATAACTTATGACAGGTGGTTTAGTAATTATTTAGGGTTTGGTTTTGACAATTTGTTAGGGCTTTTTCTAAAGGAAACCAAACACAACCCCAACAACCAAACATTACTCTTCAAAGAAAGGAAGAATGATGTACTTACTTGGAACAAGCATCAAAAAGTTTTTAAGGAAGTTTGAAGGCGATTTGAGGCAATTTCGGGCTTCTCCAACAGGTGCGTAGCGCTCACTAACAGGTCCGCAACGCCAGTTTAATGCGCATCGCCCGACCCAATTAACATTGTGAAACTGTAATAGCTGCGTAGCGCCAATTTAATGCGTAGCGCGAGGGAAATAATGCACAACGCCAACAACTCTTTGCCAAATTTCCTCTGTTTTCCTCCCTTGGCTCAAAATCGCGTTTTCAATTCTCCTTAGCTCTTCAATAAACAAGGAATGAATAAAATATATGAATTGGCCCTTTATACTTTTCCTCTTTTGATTTTTCATAAACCAAAACCCACTTTTCTATAGTTTTGTCACTTTTGAAAAATACTCTATTTTTCTGAATTTTGGACTTTTTGACTTTTTGCAGGTGGACTTACTCTCTTCATGGACCTTTTGCAGTGGCAGGAGCTAACATTGTTACCAGGTTACCAGGAGCACCTATGAAGAATTATTATATAAAGGAACTATAAAATTACATAATTTACATGAAATGAAACCATGAAGAACAAATGCTCTATTTCACCTCAAAACAAAGCTTTGAGGTGAAAGGAGCTTTATTTCAGCATATCAGAAGTAAACTCATGACTATATGAACATTTTTACCCTCCTCATGTGTCTGCTGACCCTTTTATTCAATCTTGGATGACCATGATGACAAACCTTAAGACCTAGTGAAACTAAACCCTAAAACTGGTTTTTATAAATGAAATGAACTGAAATGACTGAAAAGAGGTTTGAACAAGCCAGCAGGTATATGACATGAGGGAAATTGAAATGAAACCACAATGAAACCACTACCATCAGTTGATCCATGACCTAATGGAATTCAGCAGATTGAATGAGACACCTAACATGCATGCAAAAAGAGCAATTTTGATCGCTAATGGCAGTGTGAAGATACTGACACTAACGTTGGCTCCAATAGGGATGGTAGCTCCTTGGAGGTGCCAAGAACCACAGATCTTTGGAAAAACAGACCAGTGCCTCATCCATTGGGCAATATGGAGTCAATAACTTCAAAACATCCAAAACCGACACTATGAAACTTTGACTCAAGACTCAAAGTTGAACTGACTAATGACTGAAACTAACTCAAACAAATGACACTAGACGCTCAAACACTGAGACTAGACATTCAACCTTATAGCCTTCACTTCGAGCCCCAAGCTAAATGAATGGTGACAGTACAAACTTTTGCAATAGAAGGAATAAAATGGTATGTACAATGATGAATATGAGAATAGAAATTTCCTTAGAAATAATACCGTTTCAGAAGCCGACCATTTACTGGTCCTCCTGGACAATCTTCCCCATTCATTTCTTTGAGTAGAAAAGCATTTTTCCCTCTATATGCAGCAATTCTGTATGGTCCCTTCCACAGGTTCTCGAACTTGCCGTGCTTTCCTTTATCCTCATTTCTAGCATCCCACCGTAACACTATGTCTTCAATCTGAAATTTGTCCGCCTTTGCCTTCCGATCATAAATCTTTTTAATTCTCTCCTGCAACCTAAAGGTATTCTGAAAAACTTCCTCTCTCGTCTGCTGTAAATGGATCATTTGACTTATTCTCCGCTGAAAATGATCTTCCTCGCTGCCAGCTTCCTGTAAAAGTTTTACAACTGGGACTGCAAGAGATGTCGGGAATATTGTATCAATACCATATACAATCTCAAATGGAGACATACCTATTGACTTCTTTTGGCTCACCCTGTCCGTCCATAATGCATTAACCAATTTTTTATGCCAACCTTTCTTATTGGTTTCCAATAACTTTTTAATGATGTTGATCAATGACTTGTTTGAGGATCTGGCCAATCCGTTACCTTGCGGATAATATGCAGTAGAATGTCCTAAGTTAATTTTGTATTTGCTGCAAAAGTCAATCATCTTTTTGGACTTGAAAGAAGCGACGTTATTTTTAATAAGTTTGTTAGGATAGCCAAAATGTGACAAAATATTTGTTTCAAGAAACTGAATTATTACAGAGTCCGTGGCTTGCCGAGTGGGGATTGCCTCAATCCACTTTGTGAAATAGTCTGTTGCTATCAAAATCCACTTATGCTGAGCTGAGGATGTGGGATGAATCTATCCGATGAAATCAAGGCCCCATTGCTGAAACAGTGCACTAACTTCGAGTGGCTTGAGAGGGAGAGGCTGCAACTTTCTTCTTCCCTGAAAAATTTGGCATTCATGACAGCTCGTGACAGTTTTGTAAACATCGGAAAACAAGGTAGGCCAGTAGTAACCTGCTCTCAAAATTTTGTTAGTCGTCGTCTTCCAAAATAAGTGACCACCACAGTCTCGCTTATGAAAATCACTCATGACTTGCTGGGCTTCATCTTCAATTAAGCAATTCAGCAGAATGCCTCCGGGATCCTTCCAATAAAGTGCATTATTCAGAATTCAAATCTAGCAGCCTTAAGTTTTAGAGTTCTACCTTTGTTTTTAGCCATCCCCGGTGGTGGTGAAAGATGCTAAAGCATGTAAACAATATCTAAATACCAAGGAGATTGGAGAAAAATTTTAGATACCTGAATCAACGAACTATCTTCTTCTTCTTCAGACATGGCTGCAATAAGATTTATATCTAATGCATGTAGATTGGAATCCGCCATTAACTTTGCTAGACCCTGCCCCTTGGTTAGATTTGTAGGCTTTATCTCCAAGTCATATTCTAGCAATGCTGTGATCCATTTTCCCCGCCTTCCTTCTGGATCTGTTTGTACCAAAACATCTTTAACTGCTGCGTTAGGGACGTAAGCAAGGATATGAGAGTGCAGAATATATACTCGAAAGTCTTTCAAAGCTTTAACTAAGGCAAGAGCTTGCTTCTCAATGATGTTGTATTTCAAGGCTGCATCCCTAATTGTCCTATTGAAAAAGGCAATTGGTTTTTCTAGTTGATCTCTTTTCTACATTAGAACTGTTGCCATAGTATGTTCAGAAGCGAATGAAAATAATATGAAATCCTGTGAATAATCCGGACTGATCAAAATGGGGGCTGAAGATAAAGCCAACTTTACCAGGTTAAAAGACTTCATAGCGTCCTCAGTCCACTTGACCACACTATCCTTCTTCAACATATTAGTAATTTCCCTCAAGTGTTTAGCTAGATTAGGCACAAATCGTCGTAAGAAATTCATCTTACCGTTAAAGGCTTGGATCTCTTTATTATTATGAGGAAAATATATCTTCTGAATAGCTTCCACCCTTGTAGGATCGATATTATATGACCGAGTAGCTTCCCTTCATCCATAGCAAAAAGGCTCTTTTTGGGATTGAGTGATATTCCATATTTTCTGCAACGCTGAATTTTTTTTTTTATATGGTAAAGATGCTCTTCATCTAAATTTGAAAAGACAGTCAAATCATCAAGATATACTACTAAAAACACATCTTTTTCATTTGCGAAGGCAATGTCTATGGCACGCTGAAATGTTGCTCCGGCATTCTTTAAACCAAACGACATCTTGGCATAGTGGAATGTTCCCCAAGGAGTGGTGAATGTTGTCCTGTCCTTGTCATCTTCATGCACCAAAATTTGATTGTAGCCTGAATATCCACCGAGCAGTGACATACGAGATGCTCCAACTACTCTCTGGAGAATGTGGTCCATTTTCGGCAGCGGATAATTATCTTTTAATGACACTTTATTCAAATTTCTGAAGTCTATGCACAATCTAATCTCACCTGTCTTTTTCCTCACCGGAACTAGATTGGAGATCCAATATGAAAATCTGATCGGAACGATTATACCAGCCTTGTACAATTGATTCACCTCTTTTTCTATTGACGACAACAATTTGGGATTTATCCTTCTCAGCTTTTGGCGAAACGACTTCTGATTTGGCTTAATAGGAATTATATGTTGAATTATACTTTTGTCATACTCCTTTAAATCTGTATAATCCCAAGCGAATAAATCAGAAAATGAAGACAATAAACTAATGTATTTAGCCTTTACCTGAGGAGATAATATCTTTGACAACTTCACCAATTTTGGATTCTTGGTTGTCCCAATGTTTATATCTTCAACACCCTTCTCGGTCAGCACCAAGCTTGGCTTCCGGGCTACATCATCTTGATCAAATAGTTCCTCTAAAGGTATAAGACCCTTAGGGATGACATTATCTTTCAACTGTAAAAATTCCATCTGATTTACCTCAATTTCTGGTTCATCCTCATCCCGCTCCCCATCTATGGCAGTATCTTTATAGCTGCCTTCATTCTTCAAGAAATTATCAATTTCTTTGTCATCTTCAAATACCTGCCAATATCTCAGATTGTTGGGAATAGTCGGGCAATGCTTAACATGGATTTCAAACTTATTATTTGTGTTCATTGGGATCTTTAAATTGCTTGCAGCTGTAGCAAGTGAATCTGCAATGACATTTTGTGTACGTGGAACACATGTCAAGGTAAAATCTGGAAACACCCTCAAGATATCTAAAACTGCATTATGGTAATCCCTCATTCGAGGATGTTTGGCTTGGTATTCACCCTTAACTTGTTTGATTACCAACTATGAGTCTCCATAAACAAAAATTTTCTTTGCATTCAACTTCTTGAGTATCTTCAAACCTGCAATCAGTGCCTCATACTCGGCTTCGTTGTTAGAACAATTGAAAGCCAATTTATATGAACAAATTTTTACATTTCTTGGGACTTTATTTGGTAGGAAAATGGGGTTGTGTATCTAAATCCCAATACCTACACCATCCTTACCTACTGCTCCATCGAAATCCATACTCCATAAACCGGTTTCTTCTTCCAAGTGCTGGAATTTTGTCTGCTCTTCTGCCTTTTGCTGTTGTCCATCAATTTTATGCTGTTGGTGAAACATAGACTACTCAGCGGTACTTGCAAGCTTTTGTCTTTCTTGATCAAGTACTGCTCGGAAATTCTTTGTTATCTCTGTAACATCTTCCACTTCAACTAGCTGGCTATTTACATAATTAAAACCTCTATCTGAATAAAGAACAAAAGATTCTAAATCTGTATGTACAACGTTAATTGGATGATTCAATGGTTTCTCGTTGCTTGTGATCATATACTTCATCTTCTTTTCTCTATATAACTTTCTTAACTGACCAAATACTGGAATTGTGGCATAGGAGAAATCTAACTGTAAAGTCCTTTTGAGCTTCCCCAAGATCTAGATAGAAGCATGCCAAAACAAGGAGGGATGTCGGCAACAACTACATCCATGAGAACATTCTTTGCTGGAATCTGATCTAAAGTCACAACCAAATCCTTGATGAGACCAATACATCTGACCCTACCGGAATCAAAAGAATAAAGATCATGATATTTACGAGTGATGTCAAGACCCAATTTTTCCATAATAGCCTTTGGCATCAGATTGTGGGATGCTCCTAAATCAAACATGGAATTGTGCAAGACATACTCATGCAATCTAAGGCTGATGTAAAATGGGGGTACTTCACTATCCTCAGATGGCCTTCTAGTGCAGGACCAAAAATAAGCTCGGGTTGGTCATCCTCCACATTAACCATATGAGACAGGGGGTCTACATTCAAAATTTTTGACACTTGACTCTCATAACTACTATTCTTCATCAATTCTGTCAGAGGTATCGGAACTTTTAACTTAGCAATCTCATTCTCTAAGCTAAAGGCTGTAATTTTATCTACCTCTTTGACCAGAGAATCCTTCTTTTCAGGCTTTTCCTTTGTTGTAATTGGCTGATTTGTCTTCTCATTTGCAAATTGTACTTTGTTGGAAGTAGGATCTACCGGCTCCTTTCCTTTTTTCTGGACATTTGAGGAATCGTTCTTAGGTTGTGCTGTTTCCTTTCGCTTTTGGACCGAATTGATTGGTACATCCCTGCTCCTTAGGGAATGCTGTTTCTACTACACTGACAGTGCATTCATATATCCCCTCTGATATTTATCTGATTCTTCTTCCAGGACTGTTTCATTGGCTAATATAAAATCTTCATCTTTCTACACATCCGGGGTCTCAGAATATTCCTCGTCCTCTATGAGATAGATAGGCAAACCATCAGCTGTAAAGAAATGATTTTCCTCCCCTATTGGATCCTCATCATCTTCAGACTCTGGGCCATGCACATAATTCTGTTGTAAATGTGTTTTGATTTGCTGTTGTGCCAATTGATCTTGTGCTTTCTGTTCCCATTGTTTGATTCTAAATTGTGGTCGCTGCTAACCACGAAAGTTCAGATTTCTGATTGGGACCTCGGGCTTATCTGCAATTGTCAATCTGTCAAACATTTTCTCAATTTTACAAAGAAAGTGATCGCCTTTACATCTGAGGAAGATGCTTCCTCCTTTATGGTCAATTTATTCTCTGTCTTCATCCTAGCTCTTTTAGCTAGCAGATTTGCCTCCACACTCACGACATTTTTCTGCATATCCTCCAATGTAGTAGGATCTCATTCTCTCAATTGGTATGCCATGTCGGGATCAAAACCATCAGGAAATTTTATCAAAGCCAACCCCATTGGTGGCTTGATATCAGCTGGAATAGCATTATAGATAGTATTGAATCTCACACAATAATCCTGAACACTTTCACCAGCATTCCTCTTTATATTTTCATACTCGGAAAGAATTTGGAGTGGATTTTTCTTTACCTCCCAACGATCCAGGAATTTTCTGTGGAGAACCGGCAATGTATTGATAGTCCCCGCGGGTAGTTCTCTGAACCACTTTCGAACCTCGCCTCCAAAACTTTGCACAAAAAATCGCATGGTTACATTCTCTTCATCTATCTCATGAAGATTGAAAAAGTCATTCATCCGGTCGACATGCTGCTGCGCTGTGATACCCTGAGTGGCATTAAACAATGGTATCTTACTTTGGTAATCAGCAGGCATAGCATCCAAATTCTAAGGTAGAATGAGAGGAGCATATATGGCAGCCATGGCTCGCGGCGGATTTGAAACTGATGTTGAAATAATAGAGGGATTTGTGACAACAAGAGGAGTTGATGACATAGAAGAGACGGGTATTTGAGGTGTAATGACAGGCTGTTGAGGAATTGAAGGTATGAAGGGAGGAGTCAATTGATGCTCTAAAATTTGAGGAAATGATGACGAGGCAAGAGATGTTGAAGCTGAATCAGAGAGTTCAGGAATTCGATTAGTGGTGATAGATGACTGAGGAGAGTTTCGACGATTACGGTTACTTATCAGATTGGCTCATTGGATTTCAAGCTCATCGATGAATACATGATCGACAACTAAGTCTAGTAATTCACTGTCCGATGAGGTTCTAAACAAGGATAAACCAAATTGTTCATTAAAAGGAAGATCTTCAAGGTACACCCACTTCACAGGACAATAAAAGGATCTAAAAATGGGTCTAGGACTTGATAAACTCTCTTGTATGAGGATCCTGGGAATGAGATTAGGATTTTCAAACACGGGAGGAGGATTGGGATCAAGATTGGACCTGGTGTATCTTCTTGAAGCTAGTGTGTTTGATTTTCCCCAAAATTCAAATGGACATTACAATTTTTTCAGCCTAATGAATTCTAAACCTATCATCCAAAAGTCTAGAATTTTGTTTTCTAAGTACTGGGGTAATATATTTCAGTTCTTCCCCAGTTTGGTTGCCACTATGTTAGAGCCTAGATTGACCTCAGGCTGAAGGGAGGAAATCCTAGGATAACCATAAACCACACTTAACCTGGTAGCTAGCCCTACTAGGTCGAGAGAGGGCTCTATCCTTGTCATCTCAAGACATATTTGCAACCATCCTCACTGAGATTGACAAGGAGAGAGCCCTCTCTCGACTTGGTAGGGCTAGCTACCAGGTTAAGCGTGGTTTATGGTTATCCTAGGATTGCCTCCCTTCAACTTGAGGTCAATCTAGGCTCTAACAGGAACCACAACAACCAAGGAACAAGGGAGTGTTTGGTTGTAATTCCAAGCAAATCACCACAAGGCATAGGGTAGATCACAAAATAACATTTTTGGCATGGCCTGGTATGCCCGGGCACCCAAAGGTGTGCTCAGGTGCCCACAAGTGTACCTGCCTGCCCAACCCACCAGAAATTCAGTGTCTCCAAGGAGTGCCTATAAGGCATCGGAACGACCAAGGCAAAAGGGAGCATTGGGCCACAAGACCATACTAACGACCATAAGGCATATAGTGTTATACAACCATCTCACAAAATAGAATAAGAGATAGGTCGACGCCTTCCAAATTAGCCTCTTTGAGGGGGAAACCTCCTTTAAATTACAAAAATGAATAATTATTGGATGATACAAATGACAAAACCTCCTTTCTATATATAGGAGTCTAAGGGGTAACAATATAATCAGAGCCTACATAACAAGAATAATGTAAGGGCACAACAATAACAATACTGGGCTTCTATGGGGCACTATAATAACCATATGGGAACAACAGGGGCACAAAAATAACAATAAGGGGATACAATGAAAATAATAGTCGGGAAATACACTAGTATTATAGGGACGTAACATGCCCCTCTCCCTCAAAAAAGTGTTGTCCTCAGTGCTTGATTAGTTGTGGATGTTTCTATATAAAATTATCATCCTCCCATGTGGAATCTTCAGTGGATAAGTTCTTCCACTTGATGAGATACTCTGAAATTGATTGACTTCCTAGCTGTCGAGTTCTCTTTTCTTTGACTGCTTCAGGTTCCAATATGATTTTTCCTTCCACGTCAAGTTCTGTAAATATTGTTTGAACTGGGAGCTTGCCACCTATAACCTTCTTTAAGCATGACAAATGGAAAATTGGGTGCACTTGGGAAGATTCTGGAAGCTCCAACTTGTATGCCATAGTACCAATCTTTTGGCAACACCTTGTACAGACCATAATACTTTGGTGATAATTTTTTATCCTTCTTAGCTTGATTGAGGGAAATTTGTTTGTATGGTTGTAGTCATAGAAATACCCAATCACCTACAATAAAAATTCTTTCGTTGCGATGTTGATCTACTAGTTGTTTCATTCTATTCTACACCAAGGTGAGGTTGTCCTTTAAGAGTTCCTTGTGGTCACAACTTAGCATTATTGGAATGACCTGGTGTGCCCGAGAGCCAATAGATGTGCCCACCTGCTTAGCTCGCCATAAATTGAAGCACCTAGGAGGCACCACAGTGAACAATGCACAAGCAAGCACTTGACCACAAGAAACATGAACCACTTAGGGTACAAGAGTGTCACAACTTATCATTTTTGGCATGGCCTAATGTACTCACCCACGTAGCCTGCCTGAAATTCAACATCTCTAAGCCACACCCAAGAGGCACCACAATGACCAAGGAACAAGGGAGTGCTTGGCCACACAACAAAAAAAATCACAACAAGGCATAAGTGCAGTCACAAATTAGCATTCTTGGCACGTCCTAGTGTCGTCGGGTGTCCACAAGTGTGTTGGCTCTCCCAGCCTACTTTAAATTCAATGTTTTCAGGGAATGCATGAGAGGCACCACAATGACTAAGGCACAAGGGAGTGCCGACCAAAATTCCACACGAATCGCCACAAGGCACTAGGGTGGTCACACTTTAGCATTTTTGGCATGGCCTAGTGTGCCCAAGCACCCAAAAATGTGTTACCCCACCCATCCTCCCCAAAATTCAGCTTTTTGAGGGTGCGCCCAAGACACGCCACAACTAGGAAGGCACAATGTAGAGTCAAACAAAAATGCCACACGAACAACCACAAGGCATTTGGGTGGTCAAAACCTCACATTGTTTGCACCCTCTAGTGTGCCCGGGCACCCACAAGTGTACCTGTCCAACCTTCATGCCCGAAATTTGGCATTTCCAGGGCATACCCAAGAGGCACCACAATAATTAAGGCACAAGGGAGTGCCTGAACAAAAGGATGTCCTACCACCCGAAATCCAGTGTTTCCATAGAACACCCAAGAGGCACCATAACAATGAAGTCATAATGGAGCGACCGACCACAAGGTCAGTCATAAGACATGGTTGTTTGAAGATAGGAGGACTTTAAGGAAGTACCATTATGGCTATGTTTTGATTAAAATATAAGGAAGTAGTGCGAAGACCACAACTATGACGACATGTTTTGCAACTTGTTGAGGCAAGTTTGTTGAGGTAGATATAGAGGCTACTGCAATAGATCGTAGATGCGATGATAGAAGAATCAATGCGGATGACCGATTCATAGGAAGCTATATGGAAACAATGCTATGGTTTACTTGTGCGGATTGTGGAAATCATGGATAGCATTGAAGTTAATATAGTGGGATTCCGGAAGGACTTGAATTCTTTCTAGGAGGAGGTTAAGGAAGATAGTTCTTTGGAGGCTCAACCACAACACAATAGTGAAATAATCTAAGAGCTTTCTAATGAGTGATCTTGTATAAAGGAAAAATAGGTAAATTTGTGGGAAGAAGTTGAAGTGATCTAAGAGAAAGTTAAGTTGAGTCTTTATTGTTAAGATGCCTATTCAAAGGAGGAAAACAAGGCTAACTAAGTTGAGGTACAAGGTGAAGCTCATTCGAAAGGTTTGGATGGGGATGTTTGAGTGATGGAATCCCTGATGAAGACTTAGATTGTTGGTCAAGGATTTGAATGTCAAATAGGAGTAGTGAAGCAGTAGTCAAAGGAGGAGGATCATGGAAGAATGTAGTCTGTCAAGGTTGGACCAAGTTCAATCTCTTCATATGTGATGAAGGAGGGAGGATTTGCGATGGAAGGGCCTCAACCAAATGTAGAAGTGAAGAAACTCAAGAGGATAGTTTCCTTAAAGTTAAATCATGCAAGTAGATGTTCTCTTGAGGATGAGAAGAAGGAGATCAATAAGGTCATGGAAGTAATAAGGAAGCACGGAAATAAGTATTCACAAGATGAAAAGGATTTAGGATTACATTTTGTATAGGTAACCATGCTAGGAAATAATTTTGTCACATTGGTGGATTCAAGAGCTTTGAATAGCTTCCCTAGTGAGAAGGAAATGAAGTTGTTGAAGTTGAGTGCTTTCAAATTTGTCAACTCGGTATTGAAATCATTGATGGAGATTCTTAAAGATACTCTGGTGAAGCTCAGTTTATGGTTTGGGAAGATGGATATGAGAGAGGCATTGATGGATGATCATGTATTGGTGTTGGGGATGAAATTCTTGTTAGAAACCCAAGCCATACTAAATATGGACCTATACTTACTCTTGATCTTAGGAAGAAGCATTTGGGGTATTTCCCAAGACTTGGTTTTCCTTGTAAATTGTCATCTATGGGTCTTATTCCCTTTTTTCTTTCAAGATAATGTGTTATTCACTTATTTATAAGTTTCTTTATATATATATAAACATATATGATGTTTGAACCGATGTTTCCATTTTTGGGAGGTGACATTTCTAAAGGTACCCATTTCAAAAACTCTGAAACGTTTTAGGGCTTCGTGCAACTTAGGTCTAATCCCATTTTTTTTTCCATGTAGCATTTGTGTTTTTTTATTTGTTGAATGAAAGATGCTATCTTCTCCTACTCTTTCCCAATTCCCATTCCTCCTTCATGTTATTTATAGCAGGATTCTATCAGCAAGTACAAAAAGCAAGAGAAAAGGCCTAGCATGATAGGCATATTAAACAGAAGAAGTTCCAGGTAGGAGACCTTCTTATCCTCTACGATAGTAAGTTTGTGAAGTTCCCAGGAAAATTCAAAATGCATTGGTTATGTGCACATGTTATCAATTAATTCTTGATGGAGGCGCAGTTCAATTAACCACGTTAAATGGAGAATTGATTCAGGGAAAATTAAATGGTAGTAGGTTGAATTTATACAGGGAAATCCCTGCTCCTACACATTCGCTCTGAGGAAGAAAGGAGAAAAGTCTTAGTGCCACCTGTAGTTGAAAGCGAGCATTGGACTATAAACTACGTTGCAGAGAGCTTCAACATATGAAGTTACTTCGCTATTCTGGAGTATGTCGAAGTTCATAGAAGCCGCGACAGAAGATGGGATGTGCACTACAGTGTGGAATGTGTCAAAGTTCGCCAGAAAATAGAAATATGACTGTTAAAAGGGAAAATACAAGAAAAATTACATTTATGAGGACAAATTGGAAAAATCTAAGGATAGATATGAAAATCTGAATGTAATCTAAACAAAATAAAATCTAATGATTGGGTTCAAAGTGCAAAATTATTATAAATAAGCTGACTTCTACCCATATTAAGAACTTTGTTGAATCGAGAGCTTCAGTGTTCATAGTGTGAAGAAATTGCAAAGAATTTTCGCATGAACATTCTGTCAACTGAAGGATTTGTGCGTATATTATACGAAAGAGGCATGGAAGGAGTCATGGAAGCAGCCACCGGAATAACCGTTGGTACACCCACCGCATCAACTCAGATGCTTACAGTAGCATCACCATCACCATAGAAACATAGGAGATCACCGAGGAAAAATTTGGCTAAGGAAGTGAGAAGCAAGAAGAAACAAGATAAGAAACCCATTAAACCCCAACAAAATCCTGAGCCAGTCAAAGACAGTGATGAAGAAGTGAAGGAGACAGGCAGAGGAAGACGACGCAGTATTTTTATTACCCCTACCACCATACATCCCGCCAAGGAAACCAAATGCCAAACTTGTAAAGGAATCAAAATATATGAAGTATTGCACATTTACACCCTTGTTGCAGGAAGAAATACCCTTTAAAGGAGAAGTTTTAGGAAAAATTCTGCAACTCAAGGTCGCGGATTATGATTTTAATGACAAGAAGAAGTACCCTCAATTTTCACCGGAACTATATTTGAAACAGGTGTGCTACCCGGAAAATGGGGTAACGAGGTTAGAGCCACATCAATGGGTGAATGGGTTGGAGTAGTCAGGAGTGCTAAATATGTTGAACGTGTCACACTTCGGCAGAAGTACGACGAGCACAATGTGTGCAAGGTAATTGCTTGTGTTGGTGCGCGATGGAAATTTATGGTTGGGGAATAAAATCCCCATAGACCCTATGTTGATCTAGAGGATCACAAGATTGCCATACTAAGGACATAACCTTGCGAAGGAGTTCATTGGAAAATTTCAAGACCTTTCTGTAGCGGAAAATATGAAGAAAAAGTTCAGGATGGTCAAAGGAAAGAGGGCTACGACATAAATTTGATTAGTGACCAAGCAGTTCACTTCGCGACACACATATTGGCTAGGAAGATTACGAGGAAATTCCACATGAACGAAGTTCCTACAACGGTGGCATCATTAACCGTGCCGTGTGCCAACAGGGTTCAATATAACTGGGCTGGATACATATGCAAGGAGACTGCCGCGAGGTCCATGAGAAAGGTACAACTTTCCACAATGCTTGGTTAATTTTGATTATTGCTATGTTGTCGTGGAGAGAACTAGATGAGTCGCAGTTACCTCAGTTATGTACAAATACCTATGAAACAGTGAGGTATGCTTCAGTATGGTTTGCCACCCACACATCACGTGCATAAGAGAAGAAAATATTTTTTGTAATTTACCACATGGATTTACACATGTTAGTAAACGAGCACCCCCAACTATCACTGAGCTTATACGAGAAGTATATCTTTGTGGCGAAGTTCAAAGTAGATTTTACAAGGTGTACATATAGGCGCGCAGAGGTGCAGAGAAGAAATGGTATTCCTTGCCATATATGGTGTCTGAAGACGATCTTGCGGCATAGATCTAGGAATGGCCTAAAGAATGGATGACCCTACTGAAGGTAACAGGAGACAGTGAAACAAAAGGAGAAGAGGTGGAAACTTTGCAGCATGGTGAAGCCAATGGAAAAGATCAGGAGTAGAATGAACACGAGCCAGAGGAGGAAGAGCTGCACGATGAGGGTCAAAGGGAGCCTCTTGAGGGAAATTAGAAGGCCAAGGAGACAGAAAAGGAAAAAACATAAAAAAAAAATGCCGCAGAGAAAAGGAAGGTAGAGGGTGAAGCTGGCTCAAAGAAAAAGAAGAAGTAGGAGGCTGATAAGACGAAGGATCTCATGGTCCTTACTGAAGAAGACTTAGATCAAATCATGGGTAGGATACAAGAAGCAACAATAGAATGTTGGAATAGAGTTGAAGATCGCTACGACACACTTCTGACTAGTGTTGTAGAATTAAAGATACTAGCACAGACAATCAGATAACCCGCACAGATAGAGGAAAGGGTTGGAGCAGAAAGGCATATAGAGCCTATGCTTGCAGTGAGGCTAGCACAAATACTTGTAGGAGCCTTACAGATTGAATCCACCAAACTGCAACAACAAGCTAAAGAATGGAAGCATGTCGACATGAACAATGCAACACTGCCACTGCCAAGACTACATAAGCTGCACATGGAGATAATTGAATAATTGAAGCTACGGGAACAACATACATCACAACTGAATATACAGGTGGAAAAAGAGTGAGATGCACTGTGGTAGAAGCTAAAGCAGGTGATGCAAGCAAAGGATCGAATGGCAGAGGAATGCCAAAATATCAAGGAGGTGGTCGAAGCGACATAAAGAGATTCCAGATCTTGATGTCTGAGAGGAAGAGCCAGTAGAAGAAAAGGTTATGCAGCTTGGCCTTGCAGTGAAGGGGTATAAGGATAAAATTGCCGAAGTGCAATTTAAGTATGAAATGCAGATTAGTGAGCTGCAAATGAAGCTATAGCCAACCAAGCCACAGGAAATAAGTGATCAAAGGGAGACTAACCTAGACTATAATGGCCAGAATCTCTGCAGCATTGGCAGACTATGGGAAGTTGTTAGATGAAATTTTGAAAATTTTGACTTCACTGCAGGAAGATCTAAATGTATAGAAACTATAGGAAGAAATGCAACAAAAGCAAGAATAGTTAGTAGAGATTTAGGCATCTGCGAAGACCTTACCAATTTTGCAAAGGCTCGTGAAAATCAAGGAGAGTAAGGCCGTCCAGAAGAACAATGAGGAACTAAATAAGAAGAAGCATATTTTGATATAAAGGACTCATCCTTGGCAGGATGAGGCCCTCTAGTTATCACAGACAGTGGATGAGAAGCTTCAGGAGCTTCGACAAAGGGATACAATGTTGATGCAGAACGTTGCAGAACATGTGACAAAGGCACTATTGGAGGAAGCACGCACCGATGAAAAGTAGGTGACAAAAGCTCTACAACAGTTCAATCAAGCCTACAACAACATCACAACAAAAATTAGAGGCAAAGTAGCTGAAAGACTCACGATGAGTCACATATGTGTTAGGGGACTGTTGGGCGCAAACCAACTTGGCCTAGATTTTGATGAAGACTCCACATTTTGGGGAGCAGAGTGTGAAGTAAAGGATGCATCAGAGTGCGAAGTGGACTGCGCAGTACAATAACAGAGCGTGAAAGTGGACCGCGTAGTAGATATACCACACGGTATATGGGATTCAGAGCGACTCGAAGCACCTCCCTTTTTGTAAAATAATAATATTTTGTATATGATGAATGGTTTTGGACCATTATAGCTTGTATTAGGGGAGTCTATAGTATATGGAATGTGGTATTGCGATGATATATCCCTCAATGTAATAGTATATAGGGATGAATAAAAAAAGAAGAGGACAACCTAGTCTTGAAGAATCACATCATGTGTTGAATGGTTGTATCTTTGTGAATTGTGGTTTTGGGCAAGAAGGTGAGGCTCTGCAGCTGAGTGCGCAGAGGCCTAATTCTGTAGTTGAGTGTCTAGACTTCTTGTCGCTGAATGCATAGGCCAATAACTGTTTGTTGTACAAATTCTCTATTATAAGCAATAGTTGTTGTGGATGTAGTCCCACATTGGGATGAACCAAAGTATAATCTATCTTCATGTGTATCTTTTCTTATTATCTATTGTAGCATAGTAGTTTTATTACAGTTGCATTTTATTACAATGCAGTAATGATTAAGGGTTTATATGATATGTTCTAAGTAATGAATGAAATGTGGCGAAGTAATGTGTGAATGAAAAGTAATTTATGAGTGGTAAGTATAAAAGAAAACACAAAATACCACATCGCATCATCCCTCAAGGCCGTAGAAACATGGTTTTGCAGCCTCCAATATTCACTTCTAGTGATATTGTAATATTCTTACAGGTCATTGCTGAAAGGGCCAGTGATTGAGGGTTTTGTTGGTGTGCAGTAAAAGAATCAAACCTGGGTCAACCCAACCTAAAAGGAAATCATATCATGCAATTCAAACCAAAAAATGGCTAGTCGATTAGAAATGAAAAAAGTACCTATCGTTGGCCAGAGATTTTGTTTAAGCAAACATCATCCTAAAAATTACAAGAGAATTCAGTCAGTATACAAAATTTGTAAACAAGATGTTGAGAAACCAGACAAATTAGACTTTCTACTAGCATACTAAGAAGTAAAAGTTTGGAATCAACTACTTGATGAATAAAAATCACCTGAATGGATGGATGCAAAGATTAAAATATGATAAATGGACATATCGAATGATGACCGATCGAAAATCCCTTGACTGGGTGATCATTAGTCAAAGAAACAAATCATAGAATTCGTAGATCTACTCAAGAATATCAGGATGTATTTGCTTGCGATTATAAAGAATTAAAAGGATTGGTCAAGGAAATGGGAGAAATGAATATTAATCTCAATCCGAGAGCAAAACCAATAAAGAAGAAACTTCTAAGCTTGTGCACAAGTATAATCCCATCGTACAAAAATAAATAGAGGGAATGCTTTCTGCGGGAATCATATACCCCGTAGAAACATTAGAATGGGCAAGCCCTATGGTCATTTAGCCAAATAAGCATGATGCGACTAGATTGTGCATTTGTGCCAACTATTGAGGGTTCAATAAATTATCAGTTACTAATCCATTTCCGACTCTATTTGTCAACTTGATAATAAACAAAGTTGCGGGAACCGAATGCTATTTATTTACAAATGGTTTCTCAAGTTACAACTAGGTACAACTAGTAGAAGAAGATTGAGAAAAAACAACATTTGTTACTGAGTTTGGTTCTTTTGCATGTAGAGAGATACCATTCAGATTAAATAATGCACGAGCAATATTCTTAAGGATCGTTGTCAAAGAATTTCAAGAATATATTTATAAAACAATGGCAATATATTTTGATGACTGGACAGTCTTATGCTATGAAAATATCATACTTAATGGATAATACTAATGTTTTAAAGATTTTGACAAATACAATTATCCTTGAATAATAAAAAATATATCTTCACAACACCAATTGGAATATTGCTAGGCCATGTTGTTTCAAAAGATGGGATTAAAGTAGACATGGTGAAAATCAAGGTAATTTCATATTTGAAACCCCCTATTAATAAAAACAGATTAAATTATTTAGGTTACATAGGGCATTACAGATGATTTATTAGACATTAATATGATATTACATTTTCAATTGATGAGATTTTAAAGAAAAATGTCCCTTTTATTTAGTCTGATGAGTGCGATGAGTCTTTCTAATTGTTAAAAAATAAACTAGTCAAAGCACCAATTCTCAAGTTTCCCGAATGGTCTAAAAAATTCCATGTACACGTTGTAGTAGGAGCAGCCCTAGCACAACATGACAAGGAAT
Source organism: Pinus tabuliformis (assembly GCA_031772625.1). NCBI lineage: Eukaryota > Viridiplantae > Streptophyta > Pinopsida > Pinales > Pinaceae > Pinus > Pinus tabuliformis. The sequence goes on along the minus strand of CM062807.1, from coordinate 340,139,101 downwards.
TGATAAACCACCCAGATGCCTACGCTAGATAGAAACTCAATAAAGATGAAAGAAACTACTCGACAACAGAGTGTGAAGCTTTAGCAATGATTTTTGCTTTACAGAAATTCTGACATTATCTCCTAGCAAACCCTTTTCTATTTTACACCAACCACCAAGCATTAAAATAACTTGTAAATAAACCAGTGCATCAAGGATGAATTTGCTGATGGTTATTATTATTCCAAGAGTTTGAATTTGAAGTCATTTTACAACCAGGTAAACACAATGTTGGTCCCAGCCACCTATCTCGACTAGAATTGCAAGAGGAATCGACGGATATTGATGATGATCTTCTAGATGAAAATTTATTCAAAATTGAAGTATTTCCATTAAAATTTGCTAAAAAAATAAAAATAAAAAAACTACATACTCGAAAAGCACTTGAGGGTTTATCACAGAAAAAAAGGAACTCGCAATCAAAGAAGCACCATACACACTGATAAATGAATAGCTATATAAGATTGGGATTCATGATGTACTTCACAAATGAGTTTTATAACATGAAAGAGAAGTAATCATTGATGAAGCACACAAAGGGGAATCTAGAGGAAATTATCAGGGACAAATGGCTGCATTAAAGATAATGCAAGTAGGACTTTGGTGACCGACATTATTTTGTGATTGCCAAAAATATGTACAGAAATGTGATATATGTCAAAGAACTAGACGACCTCTACCAAAACACCAAATTCCGGTGCACTTGATTGTAACATCATTACCTTTTGAGATATGGGCAATCGACTTTGTTAGTGTCAGTCTTTGAAGCCTTCCTCCAGTGATCAAACATGCTCTTACAAAGTGATTTTAAGGTGTCAAGGTCAAATTTTGTCATTTCAGTGAGTCTCCAAGTAAAATTTGGTCACTAGGTATTAGGTGTAGGATTTGTTTTCACTCATTTCAAAGTTTTTCAAGTTTCGGTCCATATCAACATTCGGGCAAGTGTATGATCATTCAAAAAGTTTTCATCATCATTTCAGGTTCCAATGGGTCATTTTACACCTTGTTCGTGCTTCAGTTGTACCTAGGTAAGGCTCATTTCCCTCTCCTAGGGCTTTGAAGGTAATTTTTCTTGGATGGTCAAATCATCAACAAAACTTGTATCATGATGCTCATACACCTTCCCCTATCCTTAATGTACCTTCTTAAGCACTTCCCATCACTGATATCCTTCAAATTCATCATTTTCCCACAAACCCTAGCTTCTTGCTACAATTTGACAATTTTCTAGGCTAGGCCTGTGTTTTGCCCTTTTGGAACCCTTCCCCTCACCCAATCTTTGAAATTACACTTTCCCTTCCTTCCTAACATCCCTCCCTATTTTCCAAAATCTTCTCAAGAATTTATCAGCCCCTTATCCCCTTCATTTCCCTTCATTTCTACAAAAACCCTTGTTCCACACATTAGGGTAGGTTTTACTCAAATGAGGTTTCTGAGAAATAGAAGATGAATTTGACAAAAGTGAGAGAATTTTTTTTCCATAATAGGCCAAGAAAGAAAAACCTTCTTCACTTTTGCACAAGTTTCATGGTTTTAGAGAAATGTCAAAAATAAAGTTGCCTCAAGAGGGTTGCTACACCTCTGGAGTGGCTTTGGGAAAATCAAGATTTCTCCTAGCTTGGTTGTCTAAATTATTTGACTGTTGCATCAAAGGATACCTAGACACAAAGAGCTTTCCAATGAGCTATCATGAGCTCAATTTGGAGTTGAGAAAGACCTTCAAAATATGACTGTAACAACACTCTGCATTTAGGTAGCCTCATTTTGCACATTTTGACCAGTCTTGGGAGATTTGACTTTTGATAGGGCAAATGAACTCCAAATTCAAACATTCAAGATGATCTGGAAAGTAGACTCGACAAGATTTCTAACAAGATATCTTGCACCCAGTTTGACACTGGGATGGCCTCCAAAACTCGGTCTGAAAGTGGCACTATGCATAAAATCAGTGGCGTTGCGCATTAAATTTTTTGCACAGGGATTTCCAATAGGTGCGCAACGCCACTGGCGCTACGCTTTTGATAGGGGCACCTTCTTGCAAAATGGATTGCATATTTAGAATCAGCATGAAAAAATAAGAAAACCCAAAAAGTTTGAGAATATTTGGACAAGATCTTGGCCACCAAAAGGGCAAAAAACACCCAAAATATACCCTCTCTGCCACTTTTTTGACCCACAGGAAGCAGTCTTGGGAGAATCAACTTTTGGAGGGGTAAATGGCCTCCAAATCAGGAAATTCAAATTGTTCCAGAAACTAGACAGATAGGGCTTTCCAACAAGCCATCATGGGCCTGATTTGGACACCGGGAAGGCCTCCAAAATTTCCCTTGAAGTGGCGCTGTGCATTAAATGAATTTTGCCAGTTTTGCTAGAAAAGCCAAATTTTCCCTAGTTTTCTCTACAATTGACTTTTTCTTATTCTCTTGGTAAATGTGGCATGGTAAATGATGTAACTTGCTGTAATTATGGATGAAAAACACTTGATAGGGTAAATACATCAAGATAAAAGTGGTTTTGATGCTGAATGAATTGGTTTCCTAAGTTTTAGAGGGAAGTTGTTCCACTGCCTACTTTTGTGTTCCTAGTTTAGATATGGTTGAAACCACCCATCTTCTCATGGTTTCGACCCCTGATAGCTAGCTTGAGTAGTTTTCTTGCCTATATGATGTACTCTTTCAGTCATTTGTTAAGGGTGGACTCTTGTGGAAGCTCTCAACTCTATTGTATATCTCTACAGCAGTTGGCAAGGAATAAAACCAAGTTTCACAACTATTTTTGTGGGATCCTTGTGATATTGAGTTTATGTATTGTTTCTTCTCTGTAATGAGTTTCTCTGATGTTTTATATGTATCCACATCTCTCTCTCTTCTAAACTAAATGAATCAAGGTGAATAGACGAAATACACTAATTTATGGTGCTTTGTCTTGGGAATGCATTTGGTTTTCTGTGTTTTCAACAGTTTAAAGAGGATTCATGCTCCTCATGCCCTCCTCAACCCCTCAGCAATCTAAATCCACCATCTCAAACAATTTCTAGTACATAAATCCTTTGTCTACCTCGTCCCACAGAACACGTATGTATCCCTGATTTGATTTCCCGGACCCAACTTGCCTCTTCCATTTGATCTAGCAACCGAACATCAAAAATCAAACAAAATACTTTGAGCTAGTATACCTAGCCTAAAATCCATATTCATTTCAGTCATCTCAACTGAGATTGACAAGGAGAGAGCCCTCTCCCAACTTGGTAGGGCTAGCTACCAGGTTAAGCGTGGTTTGTAGTTATCCTAGGATTGCCTCCCTTCAGCGTGAGGTGGATCCAGGCTCTAACATAGTGGCGACCATACTGGGGAACATAATGTTATGTTTCTCAGCAAATTGTATCAAGTTCAGGTCTGATTGTTGATGGTGGACAACAATCAGACATCGGAAGGCTGAAATCATTCACCTGGCGACTCCAAATCAGTTTCGAGATCAGATCCAAGGACTCCACTAGAGGATGAACTTGACCAACAAAAACATGAAAGGACAATATGGAAACATCAGGTATTCAATTTGGAATTTCATCCAAGACATCATTATCTTTGTTATAAATTATTTCTTCTCTTTTCCCGAGAATGTCAAGAAGACTTTGCAAAGTATATTGTATTCGAGAAAAGATCCTAGACCTGCATTTGATTCCTTCCCTTTGAAGATTGTGAATACCAAATATTCGCATGCCTTTGATCTTGATCAAGACCCTTTTTCTGAATCTTGTGATGACCGTCTTTGAACTAATGAGCCTAAAGAGACCAAGACTGATTCTACACCTTCTGTACATATCCCTATACCTTGTAAAATTCCAGATAGATACAAGCCTCTGATTTTACCTCCTATATCTCACACTTTCCCTAAAAATCATTACCTATATCTACCAAGATTTGATGGTGACTGTGACAACCTCACTGCTGAGAGACATGAACTAAATTTTGAGTATTTTCTTGACCTTTTTGAAGTTGATGAAGAGGATGTCAGTGTTAGGCTTTTTGCTCTTTCTTTGCAAGGCAAAGTCAAGAGTTGGTTCAAAACCTTACCTGGTGCGAGCATCTCAGATTTCCAGCAATTTGTCCAAATGTTCCTCGACGGGTGGGTGGTAAGACAGAACCCTTTCTTGATTCTAGAAGAGTATAACCAGCTGAAAAGGATGCCAAGGGAGACAGTACAACAGTTTTCTACCAGATTTAATCAAGTTTATTGTTCTATGCCTGTTAATATAAGACCTCCTCCTGGATCTGCCCTCTTGCACTACCTGGAAGCATTTGATCCGGAAATGGAGTTTCAGCTGAGAGAAAGGAACCTTCAACACTTGAAGAAATGCAGAACAATGCAGTAGATGTAGAGGCTAATTTGCTGATAAGAAGGGAAACGTTGAAGGAAGAAGAGATGAAGAACATAGATCCAGAGGAATCGACATCTTTGGAGGTAAAACTCGAAATTGTGGTAAGTGCAGTAGAAGAGATGATGCAAAAGATCACCACAAGGAATGCTTATGATGTTCAAGATCATGGCTCGCTGATTGAAGAAGAACAAGTGGCTGATCCAAAACATCTTCTTTCTTATCCTAATTGTCATAGATCTGATAATGATTGTTTTATGGATAAACTTGCAGAAGAGAGATCTGTTGATTTGACATGTATGCTTGATAATGTGTTTTATACTGATGATTTGCCTCAGTTTGATCAGTATGATGATGATTATGTTCTCCAAACAGAAGCTAATCTTGTAGAAAAATCAGCAGCTAGTTTGTGGAAGGAGGAAGTTCAATTTCAGCAGTTCGAGTATAATGATCCACCTCTGTATATCAGCTATGAAAATGAGTAGGAAAGTGCAGCAAATTTTGAAGTAAGTGAAGGATCTTTGCCTTTTTGTTTTGCTTTGTTTTAGATCATCAGAGACAACTTTCATGCAATCAGAAGTCAACCGTCGATAAGTTTCGATATTGACCATGTTGAGGGCAATGAAATCCTTGTTCAAGACTTTTCATATCCAGATTTGTAGCGCCCAAATGCCATTGAATGTCAGGTTGTAGATGAACAATTGGAAGCTGGAACATATGATCAAATGATGCAAGATGATTCCGTACCATTATGTTTTGAATCATTTCAGTTTTTGAAGAGAAATTTGCATAATATATCTTCAAAGAAGGATGAGTAGCCTGTAGAAAATCATGTAATCTCATTAGAACCAATAGAAAATGGGTTGCAACAATCTTTTCAAGTTTTTCACGATCCAATAGTTGATGTGTTGGGTGATGTCTGCAGTCAAAGTCCTTCTCCATTAGCTACCCGTGAGCTTGAAACAAGTATTGATACAAACTTGATTTGGCAGCCGGTTTCTTTGTCATTATTAGCAGGAGTCTCGTCACAATGCTTAGATGAAAGTTTTCATTCATGGTACGATGAGAAGAAAAGTAATCCATTGGATGAGCAAAGTCCCAGTGCACATGAATTTCATGATCCTTATGCAGTCTTTTTGGAGGCAAATAGAGAATCTATATTATTTAATTTGGGAAAATTTGGATCTGTTTACAAGTTTTCATGGGAGTTTTCTTTCATTAATTCTCTCTTATGGTTCATAAGAAATCACTTGCAAAGAATTCAAACAGCAGCCAAAATGCTTACTTGGTTGCATTTTTTGTTTCATTTCACATGATCAGGTGATGAATGGAACAATTAGAGTAGGTTTTATTGAATAAGCTCCATTTTGAGCATTTTTCCAGTTTTTCAGTTGCATTTTAGTATCGAGTTAGTTTTTAGTTGAGTAAAAGTTAGTTTGTGTCGTCAAGTCGTCAGTTTTCAGTCATGCATTTTAGTTTGAGTTTTTGACTCCATTGCCCAATGGATAAGGCTACTAGATCTACGGTGGTCTTGTCACCTCCAAGGAGCTACCATCCCCATTGGAGCTAATGCTAGTGTCAGCCTTTGAAGCCTTCCTCCAGTGATCAAACATGCTATTACAAAGTGATTTTAAGGTGTCAAGGTCAAATTTTGTCATTTCAGTGAGTCTTCAAGTAAAATTTGGTCACTAGGTATTAGGTCTAGGATTTGTTTTCACTCATTTCAAAGTTTTCCAAGTTTTGGTCCATATCACCATTCGGGCGAGTGTACCATCATTCAAAAAGTTTTCATCATCATTTCAGGTTCCAATGGGTCATTTTACACCTTGTTCGTGCTTCAATTGTACTTAGGTAAGGCTCATTTCCCTCTCTTAGGGTTTTGAAGGTAATTTCTCTTGGATGGTAAAATCATCAACAAAACTTGTATCCTGATGCTCATACACCTTCCCCTATCCTTAATGTACCTTCTTAAGCACTTCCCATCACTGATATCCTTCAAATTGATTATTTTCCCACAAACCCTAGCTTCTTGCTACAATTTGACAATTTTCTAGGCTAGGCCTGTGTTTAGCCCTTTTGGACCCCTTCCCCTCACTCAATCTTTGAAATTCCACTTTCCATTCCTTCCTAACATCCCTCCCTATTTTCCAAAATCTTCTTAAGAATTGATCAGCCCCTTATCCCCTTCATTTCCCTTCATTTCTACAAAACCCTTGTTCCACACATTGGGGTAGGTTTTACTCAAATGATGTTTCTGAGAAATAGAAGATGAATTTGACAAAAGTGAGAGAGGTTTTTGTCCATAATAGGCCAAGGAAGAAAACCTCCTTCACTTTTTACACAGGTGTCATGGTTTTAGAGAAATGTCAAAAATAAAGTTGTCTCAGGAGGGTTGCTGCACCTCTGGAGTGGCCTTGGGAAAATAAAGATTTCTCCTAGCTTGGTTGGCCAAATGATTTTATTGATGAGTCAAATGATAGCTAGACACAAATATATTTCCAATGAGCTATCATGAGCTCAATTTGGAGTTGTGAAAGATCTTCAAAAGTTGATTGCAACAGCACTATGCATTTAGGCAGCCTGATTTTGCACATTTTGACTAGTCTTGGGAGATTTGACTTTTAAAAGAGAAAATGAACTCCAAATTGAAACATTCAAGATGATCTAGAAAGTAGACTCGACAAGATTTCCAACAAGCTATCTTGCACCAAATTTGGACATCGGGAAGGCCTCCAAAACTTTGTCTGAATGCGGCACTGTGCATAGAATCAGTGGCGCTGCACATTAATTTTTTTGCACAGGGATTTCCAACTTTTGATAGGGACACCTTCTTACAAAATGGCTTGCATATTTAGAATCATCATGAAAAAATAAGAAAACCCAAAAAGTTTTAGAAGATTTGGACAAGATCTTGGCCACCAAAAGGGCAAAAAACACCCAAAAATGCTCTCTCTGCCACTTTTTTGACCCACATGAGGCAGTCTTGGGAGAATCAACTTTTTGAGTGGAAAATGACCTCCAAATCAGGAAATTCAACTTGTTCTAGAAACTAGATAGGCAGGGCTTTCCAACAAGCCATTGGGCCTGATTTGGACACCGGGAAGGCCTCCAAAACTTCCCCTGAAGTGGTGCTGCGCATTAAATGAATTTTGCCATTTTTGCTAGAAAAGCCAAAATTTTCCTAGTTTTCTCTATAGTTGACTTTTTCTTATTCTCTTGGTAAGTGTGGCATGGTAAATGATGTAACTTGTTGTAATTATGGATCAAAAACACTTGATAAGGTAGATACATCAAGTTAAAAGTGGTTTTGATGATGAAGGAATTGGTTTCCTAAGTTTTAGAGGCAAGTTGTTCCACTGCTTACTTTTGTATTCCTAGTTTAGATATGGTTGAAACCACCCCTCTTCTCATGGTTTTGACCCATGATAGCTAGTTTGAGTAGTTTTCTTTCCTATATGATGTACTCTTTCAGTCATTTGTAAAGGTTGGACTCTTGTGGAAGCTCTCAACTCTATTGTATATCTCTACAACAGTTGGCAAGGAATAAAACCAGGTTTCACAGCTATTTTTGTGGGATTCTTGTGATATTGAGTTTATGTATTGTTTCTTATTTGTAATGAGTTTCTCTGATGTTTTATATGTATCCACATCTCTCTCTCTCTCTTATAAACTAAATGAATCAAGATAAATAGACGAAATATACTATTTTACAGTGCTTTGTCTTGGGAATGCATTTGGTTTTCTGTGTTTTCAACAGTTTGAAGAGGATTCATGCTCCTCATGCCCTCCTAAACCCCTCAGCAGTCTAAATCCACCATCTCAAACAATTTCTAGTACATAAATCCTTTGCCTACCTCGCCCCACAGAACATGTATGTATCCCTGATTTGGTTTCCCGGACCCAACTTGCCTCTTCCATTTGATCTAGAAATCAAACATAAAAAATCAAACAAAATCCTTTGAGCTACTATACCTAGCCTAAAATCCATATTCATTTAAGTCATCTCAACTGAGATTAACACCAGGCTCTAACAAACTTCATCGACCCATTTCCTAAGAGATCTAAGCGAACAGGTGAAAAATATATAATAACTGCAGTCAAATATTTAACAAAGTGGGCAAAAGCAGAACTTGTAGAATCATGTACTAAAGAAGTAGCATCCAAATTTATATATGAAAACATAGCAATTCATTTCAGCTATCCACTGCTTCTTATTGGCGATAGGGAACACATTTAGTTAATGGTACAATTGAAGTATTAACGAAGAATTTTATGGTCAAAGACATGAAGACTAGAATGTATCACCCTCAAGGAAATGATAATGTTGAATCGTTCAACAAAACATTACATAAAGGACAAATGAAAATTTATAATATAAACAAACATGACTGGGATGATAAATTTCCAGTGGTCCTATGGGAATATCGTCAGGGGCAATTTTAAGAACCCCCCTAAATTTATTTGTATAATAAATGGGCGAATCCCCATGATACATAGGAAAAACGGAAGGCAACTTTATTAATAATATAATATGTATATTTTTTGGCGAATCCCTCACCAGATTATATTATCTTGTAAAATCATGGCGAATGACTAGTACAAAATGGTGAATCACTAAGAAACCCAAGGGTTGTTGCAGTCGCTTGGAACCAAGAGGGTATTCAAGAAGAAATTATAAAATAACTTGACTATGTTGTTGGCGAATCAGAAGAGCTTGACTAGTTACCATCAAACATGCCACTTTAGTGACTAGACCATACAAATCTGGAACCAATAGTTTCCGCCTAACAATTGATTTCAAAAGCGATATTGCAATGATAATTGAGATACTCTTTAAATATATAAAGATTGGACATTTGAGAAGCATCTTTAATGGATCATTTGAGATGGTTGTATTTGCATGTCTCAAAAGCATAACAAGTAAATCAACAAAAGACTTCATTAATGGACTGTCACTCTTTCTTGATGTTAGGACCATATTAAAAACTAAGGAGGTAATATTACTACTGTGAATATCAATACAAGGAAGGGAAAGTCTCAACATTGAATCCAACCATTTCATAGAATGTGATATAACTCGTTCATACTTAGATTTCAAACAATGCCCTAATAGTTGTATAAAAGGGGGTCTAACATCACTATTAAATATTAATCACTCTTATCTACTTTTAGTTTTCTCATATGGTTCTCAAGAAGTTTCAGTGAAAACACTGAAATTAGATACCTATTAGGTGTATCTAGCTTATCATCATTAGTTCCCTTCATCGAATTTTTATATGAGTCCAATGATCTTGAAGATGTCAGGCTAGGTTTAATAAACAAAGCAGTCTTCCTACCCATATTTTCTTCCTCCATACCATCCTCAATCAATCCATATACAAAAAAAAACAAATATGTTTGACTTAATGATGCATTAGCTTGAAGATTGGTTGCTAAATAGTGTAACATGGACTCAATCTTAACTTTTTCTTTTGGTGTAAGTGTTCTATGAAAATTTCATATAACAAGTACCAACAATGTACTAGCATGCATAGAGAAAGTAATACTGTGAGCAATTAATTGCAAATTTTCAAAATATTTGGTACTCCTTGTCTCCTTCATTTTGAAGGCAATTGTTTCAACTTCCTTTTCTTCAACGATCCCATGATATCATTTTCTACAACATCTAGAAGTTGTTGCACACAATAATCAATATATCTAATGTCCAGGGAAGATGAAACTTTCGATAGGACAAGGGGACAAAAAAATTAATATGTATATATACATATTAATTATATATAATATATACTTTAGTCAAAGTCAAAGTCATGTTCACTAGTTTTGTCGTTCTCAATATCAATCCAAGGAAAAAACAAATTGTCAATAATGTACTATAGAAAAACTATGCCCACAAGGCTTTGGATTAACAGTGAATGGATGCACTATTAAGACGCTCAATCACAATTTAAATCCCCCATGGATGTTTACCCCAAAAACTATATAATAAACAAGAAAGATAATTTCCATAGATAACCAAATTGGTTAAGAGAAAAATGCTCCAAAACAAAAACAAGGGTCAAATGTGCAAAGCAGAAACAACTTAATCGACCTATCTATTTGGTTGCAACAGTTCCTCATTCTCAAGGTGCAAACCACAATGTAGTGACAAAGTCCTTCAAGATGCAAACACATTAAGGTTTGTGCCTTGAATTGTTTGCTTCCTCTTAGTGCTAAATAGATCCAGAGCTTAAGATGGGACCATCAAAAGAAAGAATCTTCCCTTTTTTGTCAATTGGAACATTATGCATACACTCATGCATGGACACAAAAAGTACTAGGCATATCCCCCATATAGGTTGTAGAATATACCTCTTGCAACCATTAGGACTAAAACCAATAATTTTTTTTACCTAACATAAATTGAGCACCCCTCAACAGATCGGGCAACAGCATGGTATTTACCCATTGGATGAAGACTCTATATTATAAATATATAATAATGATCTACTGTTCGTAGACTTGAAGCTTAGAAAATAAACTTGGAAGTACAAACAATAGATATATTATAAGGGGAATTACATGGAACATATCCCAATCAGGTTGCATAAACTCTCCCAAGAAAATGTTGTTGTAAGCTACAAAAGCAATATGAATGGCATGTGATGCAAGATCACTTGGCCATAAATCATCAGCGGCTCTTATAATAACAATCTATTTGGAACTGTATAAACTATTCAATACAAATTTGTTACTGTTACATTCAAGGGAGAGAAAAGATTGGTCAGATTGTTTGTTTACTACAAGAAAACATACACAATTCTATGGCACTGACCTATAAAGACTCCAATATGGACATATATGCTGATCCAAAATTATATGTTTCATTTACAAAACCACCTTCATTTACTCATATCGCTATAAATTCATTGTGTCAAGGATAGAAAGTGCTAAAATCTATAATGGATCACTTTTGGAACTCCAATGTTTAGCTTAGAAATATCAACATATTATGATAGAAACATGTTAGTTTAAAGAAAACATCACGCTAGCCTTTAATTTAATACTGAAAATATCTTATGCAATTGACTATAGCGAGGTATTCACTAAGATATCACACTATCCAAATAGGAGATCCAATATAATGGGTAAAATTTATCAATAAAATGGAATAGGGTAATAAACACCTTGCAACAAATGTTCTACAGTCCTGCGGCTGCAAAGCAGAGGACTTACATTCTGCTAGAACATGTTTCAAAATCGTGAAATGTATGTTGTCAAGTTGCATAGCTATAGAGATGCACTCCATGTGAATAGATATTCCTAATTTCTGAGTTTTCCTGAGCATGCCTCAGATGTAACTACTGTACTCGCCAGTGGAAAAAGGTAATTCAAAAGAGTAGAAAAAAGGGAATATAATCTCACTTAAACATAGTGCACAAAAGGGAATAGAATCCTGATTGGCTTGTGTGCATTATGTTTAAGTGAGATTCTATTCCCTTTTTTTCTACTCTTCTAAATTGTCTTTTTCCACTGGTGAGTACAATAGTTACATCTGAGGCATGCTTCGAAAAACTCAGAAATCAGGAATATCTATTCCCATGGAGTGCATCTCTATAGCTATGAAACTTTATAACATACATTTCAAGCTTTTGAAACGTATTACAGCAGAATGCAGGTCCTCTTCTTGGAAACTACAAGACTGAAGAACCTTTGTTGCAAGGTGTTTATTACCGTATTCCAGTTGATTGATAAATTTTACCCTGTATATTGGATCTCCTGTTTGGATAGCGTGATATCTTAGTGAATGCCTTGCTACAGGAAATTGTAGAAGATATTTTCAATATTAAATTAAAGGCTAGTGTGATGTTTTCTTTAAATTAACATGTTGCTATCAAAAGATGTTGATATTTCTAAGCTAAACATTGGAGTTCCAAAAGTGATCCATTATAGATTTTAGCACTTTCTATCATTGACACAATGAATTTATAGCGAGATAAGTAAATGAAGGCGATTTTGTAAATGCAACATATAATTGCAAATCAACATATACGTCCATAATTTTGGATCAACATGTACGTACATAATTGTGGATCAACATATGCAGAGGGAAATTTTGAGAAATAAAGGCCTCCATTTCTTGATGATACTGGCTAACCAATTTAACACGATCACCATGTCCTACACCTAATGTCTCGATAATATTCTAGACGTCCTCTTTGACACCATTAATGCCAACACTTGCTAGATACGAGCGAAGATTGTCATAAAATTGAAACAATTTTTTGGGATGGACTAAGCCCAATCCATTTAATTTTATGCATTCTAATGCCGCATCTGGTTGGTGATGTAGAATCCCACGAGGCTCAATAGGGAACGAAAATTTTGAATTATAATGCTCCATTCCAGAAACATCAGGCTTCACTCCTCCCTAGTAACCAGTGATAGAGTGCCAAACATAAATGTACCTGGAATAATAAAAATTTAATATAAATTCAGAACAAAGAAGCAAGCCAAATCAACTATGGTGGTAAGTAGCCCGCATATACAAATGATAGTTTAAATATATTGACTAGTCACTAAACAAAGAATGTAGCTTATGAATTCATGAGGCAAGTGCCAGAATGCAGGGTTTGGAGCATATAGATAAATAAGGAGTACAAATGAGTAATTCCTAATGGACAACTAAGGCAAATTACTTTAAATTGCGGGTCTTCTTTGCTTATGTATCAATGTGTTTGAGACCCAAAGCAGGATCCTCTTGTCTGTGACCAGTCTTTCCATCTTTTTGAAACTTATAATTCTCTTTTATATGTGTTAGCCAATTTGCAAAATTGAATTATGAGCCCATAGAATGTTTAGAGTTCCACTAGAAAATTGAGAATCAAAATGAAATTATCTTCAGATTATAAGAACTATGAGAATAAAAAGGAAATTATCTTCATATTGCAAGAATATTGAGAATCAAAAGGAAATTATCCTTAGATTTCAAAGAGAGATGAATTATTGTCTTCAAATGTCATATTTGAAGAAAAAAGAAGGTCAAACCTACTTTGTTGTATTTCCAACTGTAGGAGGATTTCCATTAGGGTCCATTTCAACGTATCTCCAGCCATCATCAAGAAGCAAAAACTTTGGAGGGGTGCTCCCTTTCTCTAGATTGTTAAAGAAATACAAAAAATCACAAACATTTGGATTTGGACCCTTAGGATAAGGTCACTGTGTAACTACATCTCGACAAGAGTTGATGTATGATTACAAAACATAAAAGGGGGGCAGGAAAAATAATATAGCTTTCTAAACCTTGTTTTACACCCTTAGTTGTGACATATGTGTAAAATTCTTCCCATGTATACCACCCAAAAAAATTGAGTATATTAGGTAATTGCAAGAGAAATATTCAAATCATAAGGCTACATAGAACCAACAAGAACTTATAATGACTTAGTAAAACAATACATGGATGTGTCATTCTCAATTAAAAGTTAAGGCGAGCTAAACGTTTTAGCACATAGAACAAATTCAGACACCATTGGAAAGAACCAAGATTCCATTCTATGAGAAATTACCGTCTTTCTTTCAAGATGGGAAAAGGTTTTATAATGCCTCTCAACAACCCTGCACTATAATAATTGATGTTAATCATATAACATTGATTCTAAAATCTGAGAAGTTCCAAAAGAGAGTAAATTAAATAAGAAAGGTTTTAGAATGCCTCTCAACATCCTGCGCTATCAATAATTGATGTTAATCATATAACATTGATACTGAAATCTAAAATATTCCAAAAGAGATGAAATTAAACAAGAAAGTTGAAACATGGAAAGGTTCTCACTTCACTGCACTAAGAATAACTTCATGTGGATTGGTTCCAACACAACAACAACAAAGGAAAAAAAATAAAAAAAAATAAAAAAGTTCTGACTTCACTTCACTGCACTAAGAATAACTTCATGTGGATTGGTTCCAGCACAAACAAATAAACAAATAAAAAAAACCTGAATAAACTCCTTGAGTTGTCTCAACAACAGGATCTCCTGCCAATACGAAGTAAATTCAAGAGAAAATAAAAATGCCTATTTTACTCCAAGGAATTGAAAAATTGAGTCACATTAAGAATTTTGTACTATAATTTCATAATCCCTACAATTCTTACTGCTTTCCAGATAGATTTCAAACTCATTGTTTTCATTTCTTTGCAAAAATGCTCTGAAAGATCCTTCCAACAGTGGTAAGAAAACAATATAGATTGTTGGCTCTCCAATGCCATCGCCAACACCAGTTCTCAGAGGTGAACCTTCAATACCCTCAACTAGCAAAAATTTAGTCTCAAATGGGACATATCTACCATAGGAGCCCATCCTCTGTGTCATCCACCAGAGCTTGAAGCGAAACAAAGACATAAAACGAAGGCCTCTGTAAAAATACATATTTAATCATCCATCATAACCCATAGAAAATAATTGTGATCAGAATAACCAAAAAAGTCCCCCAAAAGTGCACTTCTTGCAGCTATCATAATGCATTGTAGTCCTACACATTCAAGTTGACATTTTCTGAATACAAGATGCTGGTAATAAGGATTTCATACACTTAAGCATGCACTTTCAGTAAATTAATGAAACCAAGTCTTGACAATAAAGAAAACATCCAAATTGAAGACAAACAATATCCTAATATAATAGTCTCCTACATGAGATTTTATTGCATTATAAAGCATGTAATCTTCAGTATGTCATTCAAAATTCTCATAAATTATTAAAACTGAGTCCTCATCAAAAGTTCAAAACAAAAAAACAAGAGATCCAAATATCATTCTGGTGTTTATTATCATACATGAACATGTAGTTTCTTCAGAAATTAATGAAACTCATTCTTGACCAAATCATGTTGCAACTAAAAAAACATAAAACGATAGATTCCAATACCCAACATTCTACTACTTCGGTTTTTACATAAGTAGATCATGTAAACTATCATACTACTGAAAAAAATAATAGTCAAAATGACCTTCAAATTAGGCTTCTGAATACAAGATCAAGTTCCCCCAAAAAAAGTGTAAAACACAAAAGCAAATGCAGCTAGGCTTCTGAATACAAGATCAAATTCTCCCAAAAAAAAGGTGTAAAACATAAAAGCAAATGCAACTATGCTTCTGAATACAAGATCATGTTCCCCCAAAAAGGTGTAAAACACAAAAGAAAATGCAACATTTTGTTGCTTAAGATCGTACAGAACCTAAATACATTTTGTTGTCACAAAAACAACTAGTAAAATGAATCAGATCGTTACCCTAGAGAAAGCCACATAAAAAAAGTTAATAGCACAAACAACCTTCAAATTAAGCTTGATTTTGAACCCCTAATCTTCAGAAACAACAATTTTCCATGAACAATTTAGTTGCAGGGAAAAACCATTCTACAAATTGGAGAATCTTGAATTTTCTAGTCCCAATAAAACACCAAATATAGCCTACAAAACTATAAATTACACTACTGAAAAGAAGATAAAACTCCCACCCCCAAAAGAACCATAAAAACTGCAAAACCATATATTTTAGTAGCCTCAATGGGAAAAAGGCATCAAAAACATCTTGCAAAATAGGCTACTCAAAAGAATATCAAGCTTCCTTGAAAAGCAAATGAAAAGTCGTCTACATCACTAAGACATTTATGGGCAAAAACAACCAATCAAAAACTTGCAATAACAATTATAAAAAAATTTCAAGGAGAAACTCAATCAAAATCAGTACCCCTGATAAAATCAATAAACCTCAAACCAAAAAGTAAAACAACTTGATGACTATACCACTCAAAAAATAATCAAACCTTCAACATTTATGCATAAAAACAACCAATAAAAAGCTTGTAATAACAATTATAAAAAGATTGCGAGGAGAAGCTCCATAAAAATCAAAAACCCTGATAAAATCAATATACAGAAAAACTCAAACTAAAGAGTAAAACAACTTGATTACTATCACATTCAATAGATAATCAAACCTTCACCCACCTCCCACAAGAAAAACAAAGAAAAAATAAAATGGAACCATGAAAAGCATTAGAATTTAGAATGGACATCAAATAGACAATATTTGTTTTATTGCTGAGGATTTCCCATTCTCATCAGTCGCAACAAAAAAATTGTTGCATGCACATGAAAACATTACTAGCGATGTTGGATCATTGTAGATTCCTTATGAGGAGGTCAAAGAAAACCAACCAACAAAGAGTGAAAATATGAGTGCTCAATTCACATATACCTGTTAGAATTTCAATTTTCACCTACCCAATTCTCAAAACTTCCAGGAATTACCAATGCTCAACTTTCTGAAAGTTATAAAGAATAATAAACTACAAGAATGATAATAAAAACAAGCACAAATTATATTTAAACCCTTGTGAATAAGGTTGTATCAAAATGAAAAGTGAAAAACTAAAATGAACCAGATAAAAGACACAAAAGCTAATCTGCACTCTCTTCATGGTAGGCAGAGGCAGCACCAGACTTGCCTGAACGACTTCCATAATCCTTTTGATCAAGAAGATTCAAAGAGTGCCTCACCTCCATCATTCAGGCTATAATCATCGAAAATTCATAAGTGATAAATATGAATTTTTTCCAGGATGATAATGTGGATCGTAATAAACATTGGATAAGATTTGAATGATGATCTGTCTACCTACTCGAAATAAAAAACCACTCCACAAACCCTCCCCCAATATGACCTCCCAAATCACAAAAAGAAAAGAAAGAATGAATTATTCTCATTGGCATTGAAAACAAACCCAACTTCAAAAGGTTCACCACCCCACAAGCCAGTCAAAAACACAAACAAAACATATCGTATCAAATTCACAAAAATAGAGGGAATCCCAACCCAAAATAAAATAAAAATATCATACCATTGCTAATAAATGTATATTGACCCCAAAAAATAAATACACATTCATATTAAAATAAAAAATGCCAAATCCCGAAGGAAAGGTTTGAAAAATTCACTCGAGATGCCTAATAGGACAAATATGATGACTCTTACTCTAATCCGACGTGGCTCCCAAAAACACTGTTAACCATTCCCATGCCTGATGCAAGGGTCAAGGTGATATTCCCATGAACATTGGACAAAACACATTTCCCCAACACCATCAACTCCTCTTCCGCGATAGAAATACCAGGAGTCACAAGCATTTTCACCGTTCTTAGAGTTCTCTCCACGTGTAAATTTATATGTTTCTGTGAAGTAAAACAATAACATTCTCATGAAATTACAGACACCCCTTCCATGAAGTATTGGGTGCGAATTACAAAGAAAATACACCCCCTTCCTACTGAAGGAATTTTATCACTGAGAGGACCTGCATAGCATAACACAACAATGAAGATGAATTTGATTGAATATAGGGGTGAGGTTTATATGGATTTCTTGTATGGTCTCCTCGGTGTTGCTCTGCTCTAATATATTGTAATAAAATAAAGTCTTGCTTGAAAACGAGTCATGACCTGTGTAAAACTCACGAATGCATTTCTATTCTCTAATATATTTTATATAAACCAAAGTCTCTTGCTTGAAAACGAGTCATGACCTGCATGAATAGAGACTAAGTCTCTTGCTCGAAAATTAGTTCTGAACTGAATGAATGGGGATTGAGTCTCTTTCTCGAAAACGAGTCACGACCTGCATGAATGGAGACTGTGTAATTTATTCAGGTGACTCTCCTGAATTTAACCTTGCCCTCGATTTGTAAACCAGGAAATCAAGGCGATTCTAACCAAATCCAACCTCCAACCCAGGAAATCAGGGGATTGCAAGCAAATCCAACCTCCCAAACCAGGCAAATCAAGCTTTGCATTGTTTATCCGCCTTGTTTTTTTTCGGCTAAAATGTAATAAATATTTTTTTTGACTAAATTTTTGGCTAACTATAGAAAATGGGCGTAATATAAAAAATTCTTCCTCCAAAATATAAAACCCCTTAAATTTTTCCATTGGGCTAAGATTCACCCCTAAAATTTTCTTTGCATATCATACAACGTATAAGCAATCGACGAGATCAACTCCATTTAAACTTGTTTATGAACAAGAAGCGGTTTTTTTTTCTATTATTCAGTGAACTCACAAACTATGTTGAATGTATTAAAATAAAATACAAAGTTACAAGCACAACGATTCAGAAAACTACATCAATTAGAGGAAGATCGACTTCATGCCCTGTATCATCAAAAAATCAACAAAGAACAAGAAAAAACATGGCACGACATGAACTTGCAAGCTAAACATTTCCAAGTTAGTATTTTAGTCTTATTATATGACAATAAAGTAAAAGGAAAGTAGAAGAAACTCAAAATTGCATGTCTAGGACCATTCATTATTGAAGACATCCGACCTTATGGAGCTATACAACTGAAGACTTTATAGGGACACCTTTTCAAATCAATTGTTAATGGTGTCCGACTTAAAAGATACATTTCTTAGTAATATTTAGCAATGGGTTAGCCATAGGATTGGTAGTAAACAAGCTAAATCACTAGATGTAAAAACATTAACTTTCTAAATTAAATTATTAAAATTATTAATTATTATATTTTCTTCTTATTCCCTATTTAGCAAGATATTTAAAAAAGTAGTTATAAATTAAGTAATAAAATAATAACCGACATAATAGTTACCTAAATAAAGCTAGAAAAATAATGAATTAAGCAGGTAAAATGAAAAGGAAAGAGAACTCGACCTCCGTAATTTGTTTCAAGCAAAGAAAAGCAGGGAACGACATCAGTCTACAGAAGAATGACAAACAAAGCACAAATAAAAAAGTGGATCTTAAACGAGAAGGAAACACCTGATGGAACCAACCCATAAGGTGAGATTCAATAGACTAATGATCCAAGGCAGGACCTTAGGTGAGATTCAATAGACCAATGATCCAAGAAAGGACCTCCAACCACCCATTTGAAAGCAATTCTAGGAAGCCAACTAGCAATAAATGTCTGACATGCGACCTTGACATAATACCACATAAAAGAAAAAAATTAGAATTACAAAACCAAAGCACTTGAGTACGATTGTCTTTTCTTGACAAGTCATAAACTCCATACATCCCATCATCATCAATTATACAGAGTAAATCATCTCAAAGTACTTTGCAATTATTGACCACCCCATAAAGAAGGTGGCGATCAGATGGCATGCATGCGCCAAGTGATGATCGAGGATCAAATCAAAATTTGACGAGACATTTCATTGATGTGCAACCGAGTGATAATTATGGTATAATTATTTCTCCCTCTATAAAAATCAATTAAGGATCTGAATGATCAAAATACTACAAAAAGTACCAACTAACATTCCCCATGACCATAAATACATTCTAGATATACCAAACCCAATAATTTCTAACTCTGAGCTCCTAGACTGCTTGTGAATTGAAGAATTTCAGGATGACTTCGCTATGGATAAACTAAAAGCTCATTTGGAAGATGAAGAAATTATGGTAGAACCACGCACCAAGGTAAGATTCAATCTTTTCGGAAAAATAGAGTTAGAGAGGCGCATGCAAAACATTTAGCAATATAAAATTGATGAACCATCCTGGGAAAAACACTACGAATATTTCTTGAAATGGGCCAAAGAAGGAGATGAATGGAACCTGCAGAATGAATTGCTATAGAAAGTAGGAATTCACGACATCCTTGGTGCATTGTTAGTTGCATACCTGTAGGGGAAGAAGGAGGAGGCCATGAAGTATTTAATTAGTATATACCACACATGCAAGCTCTGGATTCAACAACCATAATCTATTTTTTCAACTTCCATTCACTTAGTAATGGGCCTCTAATACAAATGGGAAAAAGTACTAACCACAATAGATGGCACAACTTGGCTTACACAACTCACTAGTGAAGAGTCAGGGAAAAATTCCAGAGGATTGATTATCATCCAGGTCCATGACCCATTTGTATAATGGGTTTGCACAATCATTTCTTTGTGCCTAACAACCATTGGTTAAGATTTCGATGTTAAACTGACAATGCTTTAGGCTATTGATGAAATAGTCAAATTCATCCAAGTGGATATTGGTGGCCCCCTGCCTATTCCACTGGGACCCCCACCATTGTTTCTATCCAAGTGGATATTGGTGCCCACCTACCTATTCCACTTGGACCCCCACCATTTTTCTATCCAAGTGGATATTGGTGGCCACCTACCTATTCCACTTTGACCCCCACCATTGTTTCTTTCATTTTTTTAGTTTCCTTATTTGTAGCACAATTTACTATTTTTGGCAATTTTTCAGATCTTGAACTTCCGGAGCCATTTTGAGGCCTTGAACAATGTTTTTTGGGAAACATGGGACCAAAATGGGTCATTGACCTATGTTATTCATTAAAGAGTTTTAGTCCTTGGATAGATCTTTCTAACGAGATATTGTGCGCATCAAACAAAGATCGTATGCCAAAGTTACGACCCCGGGAATTTGATGTACCAATTTACCCAAACGGGGCCCATAGTTTGGCACTTCATCTTCTGCGGTTAGGTTTTTGGATGTTTAGGGTTTTCCATTGTTTCTCAATAATAAGTAGGCCTTTCAGCCTCATTGTAACACAGTTCAGAGGCATGTATCTGCCACATCTCTTCTCAGAGATAAGCTACTATTGCCCGAGCTAGTCTTATTTCCATTATGTTTATAATCATATTTTAGTATTTGATATTAATGAAGTGTTATTTCTACTTCATCTTTGTATTGATGGTTATATTTGTAATTTGTTGTGTTCCTATTTAAGTATGGATTAGTGGTCTTAGAGCGGTCTGCTCTTTCTCTATTTTTCTTTGTATGTCCCCAACGAGTTCTGGATATAAGGAGTTAGGGCTCGATCTAGCTGAAACTTTGCAAGATCAGGCTCGAAAACCCCGACGAACACCCATGGGGGAAGAAAATAAAGATGAGGTAGCAGGAGATCCTATCAAAATATTACTCGAGGAGGCCCTCGAGAAATAAAGGAGCGCGATCATGGATAGCTTTGCCCAGATCCTTCAACGGTTGCCCACTGACGATGCATCAACATCCAACAACCACTCTAGAGGCTCCACTCCTTTTTAGGTGCAAGTAAACTTTGACATTCCCATATATGAGGGCCAAATAGATGCAGATGCCGTAGATAAATGGTTAAATCTGCTACAAGGATATTTTTCTGTTCAAGATTTTTTCAACTGAGAAAATATTACTTTTTCTCTTCTAAAAGCCACCCACCATGTCAAGGATTGGTGGGAAACCTACTGTGAGCAGAAGGATGAAAGTACAACCTCACTTTTTTCATCCACACCCATTTGGAATTTTTTCCAGGATGCCATCAAGGAGCAGTACTACCCTGTCGGGAGCTATGAGGATAAATACATAAAGTGGACAACACTGCGGTAGGGAAGGGACCAAGATGTGCCTGAGTTTACCAATGTTTTTCATACCCTTCGCACGAAGTTGGGTATCAAGGATTCTAAGAAACATTTAGTACTCAAGTACAACGGCTGCCTACACAGGTACGTCCAGGATAAGATGGAGTTCCTGGACATCTCCTCGCTTAGCACGACGTACCGATACATCGTCAAGATCGAGTAGAAGTTTAAACAGAAGAAGTGAGACTTTGGATCTATGAATCCAAAGCAAGGCAAAGTGCCTCCAAACTACAGAAAAAAGGACAAAGCCAGGGTGGGGTGGCCCAGGTGTTGACATGGCGAAATTTTGCTATACCAACAAAGGGAACTAACCTGATCGCAAGCCCCAATTAGACCTGCCTTCATTTGAAATGGCTAGTTCCAATAGGTTTTAAGGGACCCCGTAAAATGTTAAATGAGTTGAAAGATTGCTTCTGGGAAGAAGGCTTCAATTACATCAACAAAGTAAAACAGCTAACCACTATGTATTGAATCCTATCTACACTTCTTCTAACTACTCTAGTCTATGTCCTAACTATCCTAATCTATCTTGCAGGAGCATGACAAAAGTGAGGTTAAGCATCATATATGAATTCCAAGTTTAAATGAATCAATTACTGGTTCACATAAGAACAAGGCTGCATCAATTCTTAATTGCAATCCAATCATTCATACAAGAATACACATTCCCTTTATAGAATTAAAGCTTGCAACTGACGTCTAACATAGTTTCAAATCAAGGACTGCTTATGAATTAACTATGATGAAGAATTACATTCAAACAACCAAGGTTAATTATAAGATGTATCGTTATCAATATGCACAAAAACAAAACACATTTGTACTTATGCCAGCAACAACACCCTGTCTCAAAACACATAAAATCAAAGGATCTTAAAACTGGAACAAAAGGCTCCTCATTGAACCAAATAGTCTCCTTTATTCATAATAAATCAAAGCTGTTTCCTGCCAAACAAAAAGCCCTCCTATCCTATCTGGAAGTAATATTTATGCCTCAGGGCATGACCCTTCGTCTTCCCCTGTTCTTTTCAATATACTGATCTGAATACACAGATGTAGAGCCATCGGTGTCACTGCTGACACGTAGAAGGTGTTTCCTGTCACTGGAGTGCTTCATTTCCTGGGGAAATGAATAGATGTTGATCAGAAGAGGATGATTGTGTGTCATCTCTTCATGATGAAACCTGGGACAACCTCTCTTTCAGAATATACAGGCAACGCGTGGAAACCGACTGAGAATGCCAAAGGCTACCTCTTTAAATGGAACACATCCGCTCATGCATCTTTCATCTGGAGCCATACTTGATGCCTAAGCACCTGTCCTTCGACCTCGCTTGCCTTCTCTCGGTATTCGCCTGCAGAGATAACCGACTTCAGTCATGTTCATACAAATATGATAGAAAAGCTTAAAAACACCAATCTTGCCTTCATGAAGCGTTTATAACATCAAAAGGGATAAGCGTGAAAGAATCGCCCCCTGGTTTTTTAACCCATGCATTGATCAAGTCCCGTAGGCGAAAATCTGATTTACACTGAAAATCATTGCATAAAACCGAAGGAACCGAAATCCATACTTGAAACATTATAGATGGGAACCTATGCCTTATTGGGTCCGCCGATTGGGATTTTCCATTAAAAATCATGGCCACAACGTTTTATCGAATACACAGGATTATACATGAAAACCCACAGCCAGGTCGTACATCCGGACATTAAATATTATATACCAAAGCCCATAATTATCAGTGGGTCCGCCGTATCACTAATCGCTATATGTATAAACAACAAACTTTGCTGATTGTGATAAGCGATCGGGGAGGCTGACCCGATATGCATATGAGCTATGGTTAATAATACTTTCAGATCCGCAACATAAGCCTTCTATTTGAAAAACCCCAACTTCAATGTTTTTCGAAAAACACGAGGATATATGGGAAAACCCGCGTCCGGCCGTACAACCAGACTTGAAATATTATATACCCGGGCCCATAATTATCGACAGGTCCGCCATATCACAAATCGCTATATATATAGCTCTTGGGTTCTGCCAATCGCGATATGCAATTGGGTTCCGGACCCGATAATATATATATTACGGTTAATAAATTTATTGAGTCCAGAAGGCAGGTGCGCTTTTATATATATAGCCCCGGACCCCGCTGATTGCGATATGCAATATGATTCCGGACCCGATAATATATATATTGTGGTTAATACTGTCGTTGGGTTCAGAAGACTTGTGTGCCCTTTATATATATAGCCTCGGGCCTGGCCGATTGCGATATGTGATGGGGTTCCAGACCCGAAATATATGCATTTTGGTTAATAAAACTGTCGGGTCCGGAAGTCAGGTAAGCGTTGTGTTTTAGTGTTGATTGCGGTTAAGCAAAAAAATGGGTAAGTTGGGCATCTTTTTGAGTGTTTCTATTATAAAGAGTTATAATGGAGATAAAGGTGTGATGGAAGGTTTTTGAGGGTTGAAAAGGTGTCGATGGAGGATGTGAAAGAGGGGCTAGAAGGGTTATAAATGGATCATGTGGCAGACATTTAAAGAGGGGGGCTTAGCCATTAGGAATTGGATATTTTGACTCGGCAATGAATTAAAGTCTCTGGGATAAAATAGATCATTCAGAGAGATGCAAGATCAACTTCTAGGGGACCCATTCAAAATTGATACCAAGGAAAATTTTAATAGGGTGGTGGTTGTGACCACAACAAATGGCGAACCGCTGGGTGAACTAGTTATCTATGTTTTTAAATAAACCTTGGATCAATAGAACATCAGGGTGTTAAGATAAACATGAAATGCAAACTATATAGATGAACAGGAATGGGTTCCACTTCAACATTCGTTGCTACAAAGGGGATAAAGACAAATAGCTTCTACCTACCAGCAGGGTTTTGACAGGCATTCTCCAATGGTAATGTTATGGGATTTATTGACCTTCCCTTACATGTTTCCTACTTTCAAAAATCCTTTCGGGGCCATCATCGGTCTGTCAATACCTGTTTAGGTGTGTACCTCAGCTCTTTATTGCTCATCAAGCTTGATGTGGATATGTTTATCTGCACTTTATATAAGAATTTCAGTGCTATATTTTCATATGATTGAATGGGGCACAATCATGGATCATGCCATATTTTTAACCGCTTAAGCAAGGTTGGGCTTGCTATATCAACCGGTACTCTAAGCCCAACAACGGTCCCTACTCTAACCAGCTTCCCAAACAGTCTGTCCTTCCATATTGGCACAAGGACTTGACATTTCATTTTCTTTTAAATAATTCCTTCCAGTTCCGGGCACAAGGACTAGAGCACAATTGGATTTGCCACAGGGTATATGACAGTGAGCTTAGCCCATGAAAGGAGGTTTAGATGTAGATAACAGGTATTGGACAATTTAGTGTGGATGGAGAATGATTGTAAACCTTACAGGCAAGTATAGGCTAGGTCTGAGTGGGATTTATTGAAAATGCAACATTCCTCCATGCCAGTCCAGTTGTAGTTACACATTTTTTGTTTTATAAAGATGCCCCACATGCTCCCGATATCCAAGTTATCATCAGATCTCACCTAGTTCCCAACAGATGCCAGTGAGTGGCTTCGGTTTGAATTCCACCGCTGATTTACAAGTTCTCATGGGCTCATTGAAAATTTGTTTGATTTGCAAGGTAATGATGGATTTAGAATCAGCAGACTTACTAGCAGGTTAATGAGGAAAGTAAAGGCTAATGGTGGTGAATGAGCGCAATTTGAAAAGGTAAAAGCGAGTCTGGAGGACCGAAATCAGTTCGCTGAAAAGGACTATAATTCAAAACAGAAGGAAAATGAACTTTGCAAAAAAACGAGAAAGGAAAAGGTGGAAATGTGACTAAACTAATAGCAAAATAAAATAAATCCTAACCTACTCAGGAGGTAACCACCATGTGGTGGCTACTGGAAGTATCTTTTGAGATGTTGGCCATTAACAGGGAGTTTTTCAGTTTCTCCCTGTAAAGTTTTCAATCTGTAAGTTCCCTGACCAATTTTTTCCACAACTTGGAATGGGACCAGCCATAAGTGTTGGAATTTTGTGTGTTTACCTTTTGGCTCACTCAGCTTGTCCCATTTAAGGACTAGCTCCCCTACTTGGAAATATTTATCTCCTGCCAGATGATGATCAAACCATCTTTTCACAATCATTTGGTGATTTCTGAATTTATTTCTGGCTTTATCTCTCAATTCCTCCAACCTCATCAGTTGGTTGATCCTCTCTTGAAGCAAGGCTAAAGGGGTTCCTCTTGAAGCTTGGGAGAGCTGTAGAGAGGGGAGGGTAACATTGGGAGGCAGGATGGCTTCCTGTCCATAGACAAGGAAGTATGGGGAGTTTCCTAAGGCCACTTTTGGGGTGACCCTATTGGCCCAAAGGGCATTTGTTAAAGCGTTGTGCCAGTTCCTCTGGTTGTCAGCGACGGACTTGCGGATTATGTGTATGAGGTTCTTATTTGAGGACTCTGCAACTCCATTTCCCTGGGGGTAATAGTTTGATGCATACCGTATGTGAATTGATTTACCAATAGAAAATTCCATCAGTTTCAGAGATGAAAAGTACGAAGCATTATCAAATATGAGAGCGTCAAGGATGCCATACCTATTGATAATGAATTTCTCAATAAATGATATTACCTTGTCTTCGTTTACCTTCCGAAGCGAGATGGCTTCGGTCCATCTGGTGAAGTAGTCAGTCACTATGAGTATATACTTATGATGCTGTGAAGAGTTTGGCGTGATCTCGCCTATGACATCTAGGCCCCATTGTTGGAATGGGCGACAAATCATAACGGGCCTGAGGGGAACAACAGGTTTTCTTTCTCGTTTTGCGACTGTTTAACACACCTTGCATTTGCGAGCATAGGCATGCAAGTCTCTGAACACTATGGGTCAATAATATCCAACTCTTAATATTTTGTGAGCAGTGGTCTCTTTGCCATAGTGACCACCTGCTGGGCCGTCATGCATTTCTTTCAAGACATGGTCAGCATCATCCTTTTCCAAACACCTTAGCCAGATTCCATCATAATTTTTTCTGTATAATATGTTATTGGCCAAATGATACTAATTAGATTTCAATCTGAGTGCTCTCCTTTGTGATGCATCCATGTGTTCAGGACATGATCCCCATATTAGATAGAAGCATATGTCGTAGTACCACGACTCAGGATCCAAAAAGGCTTCTGACGTTTCTCGCTCATACATCAACGCTTTGTTAATCCATAGGGGCTCCTCCCTGAATTCCATTTGTGCATATTGCATGCTCTGTGTTTCTGGTTCTTCGGATGCCCCTTCTTTATCTGCCAAGGCTTTTGCTACTAGCCTGCAAAGTCCCTGCCCTCGAACTATCTGTGTCGGCTTAATCTCGAGGTCGAACTCTTGAAGGGCGGTTATCCAATTCCCTCTTCGTTCACCCATTTCCTTCTGCACGAAGAGGGCTCTTACAGCAGGATGGGGAACGATTACTTTGGTCGTGGCCTTTAGTAAATAAGGGCGGAAATGTTTTACGGCCTTGAAAACCGCAAAGCCCTGTTTCTCCACGTCCGGGTAGTTGAATTCTGCCCCTTGGAGGTTAGAGATCATATAAGAAATAGGGACTTCATTGCCTTTGTTATTTTTCCGAGTGAATATTGCGGCATATGAAACATCAGAAGAAAAAGTGTACAAGAAGAATTCCTTGTCGAAATCGGGGCTGACCAATGCAGGAGCTTCAGTGATGGCTTCCTTGATTCACTGAAGCGCTTTCTTGGCTTCATCGCTTCACTTATACAGAACGTATTTCTTCATCATTAGCTACATGGGGCACACTATTCGGTGAAACCTGAGACAAATTTCCTAATGAAATTGATCTTCCTGATAAAAGATTGCATTTATTTGCAGGGGGTTGTATTCTCATGATAGTTTCTATTCTTTTAGGATCAATAACAATCCCTTCTTTAGAGAGGATATGACCCAGTAGTTTCCCCTCTGTGACTGCGAAGACGCTCTTCTTGGGATTCAATGATATCTCGTATCTTCGGCATCTTTCGAAGATTTGTTTTAGGTTACAAATATGATCCCTTCCGTGATATGAATACACAGTGATGTCATCCATGTAAACCACTATTGATTTGTTAATCAACCCTTGATAAGCTATGTCCATGGCTCTCTAGAATGTGGCACCCGCATTAATAAGTCCAAAAGGCATTTTGCGATATGCGTAAGTGCCCCATTTAGTGTTGAAGGTTGTCTTCAGTTGATCCCCATTAGATATCAACACTTGATTATATCCTGAAAACCCATCTAATAGGGACAACATTTCAGACCCAGAAACGCACTGAATAATGTGTTCCATAGAAGGGACAAGGTAGTTATCCTTTTGCAATGCTTTGTTCAGGTTTCTGAAATCGATACACAGCTTGATGTCTCCATTTTTCTTTCTCACTGGTACGAGATTGGCTACCCAGCGAGTGTGTCTGACGAGGAAAATGATTTTAGCATCCAGCATTTTGTTCAATTCTTTCTTCACCAACGGTTCCAGGCTTGGATGCATCTTGTGAAGCTTTTGTTGGTAGGGCTTAGCCTCCTTTTCCAAAGGAATTACATGCTACATAACGCTGGTATCAAAGGTTTTTAGGTCTCCATATGTCCATGCAAAGACGTCCTTGTATTCTTTAAATAGCTTGACAAATGCAGCCTTTTCTTGTGGAGAGCACCCCAAGCCCAAATTAACAGTTTTTGGGTCTTCTTGGGTTCCAAGGTTGACCGATTCGTACTTCATGGATGAGCTATGCGTTTTGCAATTCGTTGGATTTTTGAATTTTCATACAAGTCATACAAGTGCTCTATCTTGACAACTAACTTGGGAATTGTATTGAACTGATCCTTTTCCTCATCTTCCTTTTTGTTCATAAGTCTTTCATGCTATTTTTCATCGATGACTGCATTCTTGACGTTTTCTCGTAGTGCAAGAACTCCAAGATTTTCTTGTCATCTTCGAACACCTTCATATCAATGGCTTTCTTCAAGCCCTGCAGCAAGCCTTCATATTCTGCGGTATTATTGCTGCATGCAAACTCCAACCGGTGAGACATCAAATGTTGGTTCCCTTGCAGGTCAATGAGAATGTTCCCAGCACCTGCACCTTCAAGGCAGTTAAAGCCATCAAAATATAGTGTCCAAAATATAGAATCTAATGTTACATCAATTAAACTACTATCTACGAAATTAGTCCTATCATCTACTATAATACCGGATAGTTCATCAGTTGGATTATGGGAGGGAGCTACCAACTGTGTGTATGTCAAAGTTTCTTAAACTATATTTGCATGGAATTCTCCAAAACAGGTTTTTGAAGCATAAACATTGAAACTACAGTTCCAAAGGATGGAGTTGGTAAACATTACAGGTTCGTTGGGACTATTTAGTTCCGTTACCACATATTTCATGTATCTTTCTCGATCAACCCTCAACATATCACCCTTCCCCTTCTGAGGCAACAAGAGATGGGACTAATCAGTTGAGAAATATCCATTCAGTTTTACTGAGGAATCCCTACTAAGCAACATTCCATAAGCCTCGGGTATATCGACTACCACTATATTGACTTGTGTGTATTGTGGTTTAGTAGTCATCTGAATCAATACATCTTTCAATTACCCAATTTCTTTCACATTTGTCCTGTCTAATTACATGATTTGAGTTCCAATTTTCTCAGGTACCGCATGAAGTCTTTTAGCAACAACGTAAGGCATCACAATGGACGAGGCACCTGAGTCTACCAAACAATTTTGTATGTTCATGTTGAACATTTCAAAGGTGATTAGGAAAGGGGGAGTCATGGATTTTGATTTCCTTCCTATCATGGCTGCACTGACATCTTGGGGGTTTCGATTCATTTTTGATAGGGTGGCTTCCATGGCTACTGGCTTTTGGGCTGTGCTGAGAGTACTAACAGGTATGGAGACTGACTTCTGGGTTTGGTTGCTCGGGATGGTGGGAGTTTTGCAGTTCCGCTCATTCATAGCTTTCAAGAGCAAAACTCTTTGTTGCGTTAATTTCAACAAATCAAAGTATGTGATATTTGCCCTAGATATCTTAATATCATCCACAATATTGTAATCAATGCTATAAATAGGATAGGGTAGAGTAAACATACCGGTTTTTCCATTCTTAGGTGGGACTTTACCATTTTGAGTTGCCTTCGTTGCATTTGGAGATGCATTTTCTTTCTCTGGATGGTTTGCAATTGGGGTATTTTTGGACTGACCACTAGGTCTAACCTTCACAACAGGAACTTTGGGAGCGGGTGCCTTCACAGGGCGACATCTTTCTTGGTCTGATCTACAGGCTTCATCAACCTGCAAGTGGCCCCTTGCTTCGTGTGTGGATTTCATTAGTGTCGATCTCTGCCATACTGTCTCCTTGGTCATCATCGTTCTCATTTGTATAGAAATCCCACAGTACATTGATTTGAAATTCTTCTTCTGGGGGCTCTTCTACTTGGTATTCTTCCTCATCTTCTTGTTCTGGCTCTAGCTCCACTATAGGTTCTTCTTGGTTAAGGAGCGATCCGATAAGAGCTAGATCTTCTGTATTTAAATTCCCTTCATTAGGTGGAGCAGGCAGTGCAAGTGGACCATGACCACCTTCCGTCTTCTTATGATAGAAAGGTTTGAAAGGTTTTCTTTTGTTATACTCCCCTCCACTCCCGCTTGTACTCTCTCCAGAATTCCTTTTCATATCGATGACTGTATTTGTCAACTTCTTAATGATCCGATGTAAACCTTCTACATTTGTGGTATCCTTTTCTTTGGTTTCAGCCCCTTTGTTATCACTCCCATTATTCTTCTTGGATGCTTAAGAGGCTTTCTTTTCTCCCGTTGTATGATGACACATTGTGAGACTGAGCATTTCATTCTCAACTTTTACTGCTTCATCAATAGCACCCTGTAAGGTTTGTGCATTACTCCATTTGACCCACATCACAGTAGGGACAGGGAGAGCAGTGATGTAGAATTCCATGAGCACCTCCTTAGTAGGTCTAGCAATGTTCAAGATTCTGTTGAACAAGGTCTTGAGTCGGATGTTAAAATCCTTAACCCTTTCTTTGGTTTCCATTTTCAAATGGGATAGTTCTAGAACTAAGGCCGCAGGGGTTTTGTCATCGCCATACTTATCTAAAAAGGCCTGTTGAAAGGTAGCCCATGAGGTGATCTATCTGGCTCTCAAGCTAAAGTACCATGTGGAAGTTACACCAATCAAGGTAAAAGGGAATAGGCAACATACTATATCTTCATCAGCTAACCCCAGCATGCACACGGCCAAGAAGAAGGAATGAATCTAGTTATCAGCAGTGTCTCCCTTCCTAGGGTCGAATTTAGGCAGTACTCTTTTTTCATTCTTGGATAAGGGATGATGCTGCCCAAGTATTGCTACGACATCCTGAGCGAGCCAGGGAGGAAGTGCTCCCGAAGGAGGTGGGAGTTGGTTCCCACTCAGTTGGAGCTGATTCCAACCTGGAAGAGGAATGCTAGCCATATTGTGGATAAGGATGTTTTGGTTAAAGGTTTCTTCAAGGATTTCTTTATTAATACTTCCCAAATCAGGCCAGGGATTACCTTTAGAGAGTGGATCTTCAGGAATTTCTTCCCAGGGAGTGTCGATACTTTGCAAGGATTCAAGCACAATATCTTCAAGAGATGGGGTTGCAGATGTCTCTTCATTTATGGAATAGATCCTTGGCTTTCTTTTAGTTGTCAGAGGTAAAGAGTGAAAGATGGGGAGCTGAGAGAGGGAACGAGCGTAAGCCTGAGTAAGTATTCTGACTGGTTGTTCCTGAGTGACAGGATACTCCCACAGTGTCTCTTCTTCGAAATGAGGCTTTTCCGAATGAGAGAAAGGGTCTTTTCGATCTTCAAGATCCATGCATTAATATTTTCGAGTCCATGCA
Source organism: Pinus tabuliformis (assembly GCA_031772625.1). Classification (NCBI taxonomy): domain Eukaryota; kingdom Viridiplantae; phylum Streptophyta; class Pinopsida; order Pinales; family Pinaceae; genus Pinus; species Pinus tabuliformis. The sequence goes on along the minus strand of CM062807.1, from coordinate 340,107,302 downwards.
AGACATTTATAGATGAAATCATAAAAAGTTGTGGACGACGGTTCAGGCCCTCCTTCTGGCTCCAATTTGTTGACATGGCAAAATTTCGCTATACCAACAAAGGGAACTAACCCGATTGCAAGCCCCAATTAGACCTACTTTCGTTTGGAATGGCTAGTTCCAACGGGTTTTAAGGGACCCCATAAACTATTCAATGAGTTGAAAGATTGCTTCTAGGAAGAAGGCTTCAATTACATCAACAAAATAAAACAGCTAACCACTATGTATTGAATCCTATCTAAACTTCTACTAACTACTCTAGTCTATGTACAAAAGTGAGGTTAAACATCATATATGAATTCCAAGTCTAAATGAATCAATTACTGGTTCCCATAAGAACAAGGTTGCATCAATTCTTAATTGCAATCTAATCATTCATACAGGAATACACATTCCCTTTATAGAAGTAAAGCTTGCAACTGACATCTAACATAGTTTCAAATCAGGGACTGCTTATGAATTAACTATGATGAAGAATTACATTAAAAAAACCAAGGTTAATTATAATTTGTATCATTATCAATATGCACAAAAACAAAACATATTTGTACTTATGCCAGCAACAACACCCTATCTCAAAACACATAAAAGCAAAGGCTCTTAAAACTGAAACAAAAGGCTCCTCATTGAACCAAACAGTCTCCTTTATTCATAATAAATAAAAGTTGTTTCCTGCCAAACAAAAATCCCTCCTCTCTTATCTGGAAGTAATATTTATGCCTCAGGCCATGACCCTTTCTCTTCCCCTGTTTTTTTCAATATACCGATCCGAATACACAGATGTAGAACCATCGTGTCACTACTGACACGTAGAAGGCGTTTCCTGTCACTGGAGCACTTCATTTCCTGGGGAAATGAAGAGATGTTGATTAGAAGAGGATGACTATGTGTCATCTCTTCATGATGAAACCTAGGACAACCTCTCTTTCGAAATATACAGGCAACGCGTGGAAACCGACTGAGAATGCCAAAGGCTGCCTCTTTAAATGGAACGCATCCGCTCATGCATCTTTCATCTGGAGCCATACTTGATGCCTAAGCACCTGTCCTTCGACCTTGCTTGCCTTCTCTCGGTATTCGCCTGCAGAGATAACCGACATCAGTCATGTTCATACAAATATGATAAAAATGCTTAAAAACACCAATCTTGCCTTCATGAAGTGTTTATAACATCAAAAGGGATAAGCGTGAAAGAATCGCCCCCTGGTTTTTAACCCATGCATTGATCAAGTCCCGCAGGCGAAAATCTGACTTACACTGAAAATCATTGCATAACACCGAACTGGATCCGAAACCCAGACTTGAAATATTATAGATGGGAACCTATGCCTTATCGGGTTTGCCGATTGGGATTTTCCATCAAAAATCATGACCACGACATTTTATCGAATACACAGGATTATACGTGAAAACCCACAGCCGGGCTGTACAACCGAACGTAAAAAATTATATACCGGAGCCCATAATTATCGGCGGGTCCACCGTATTGCTAATCGCTATATGTATAAACAACAAACTTTGCCGATTGTGATAAGCGATCGGGAAGGCGGACCCGATATGCATATGAGCTATGGTTAATAATCCTTTCAGGTCCGCAACATAAGCCTTCTATTTGAAAAACCCCGACTTCAATGTTTTTCGAAAAACACGAGGATATACAGGAAAACCCACGTCCGGCCGTACAGCCGGACTTGAAATATTATATACCCAGGCCCATAATTATTGGTGGGTCCACCGTATCGCAGATCGCTATATATATAGCTCTTGGGTTCCATCGATTGCGATATTCGATTAGGTTCTGGACCCGATAATATATATATTGCGGTTAATAAAGTTATCGGGTCCGGAAGACAGGTGCGCTTATATAGCCTCGAACCCCGCCAATTGCGATATGTGATATGATTCTGGACCCAATAATATATATTGCGGTTAATACAGTCGTCAGGTCCAGAAAACATGTGCACCGTTTATATATATAGCCTCGGGCCTGGTCGATTGCGATATGCAATGGGGTTCCGAACCCGAAATATATGTATTTTGGTTAATAAAACTATCGGGTCCGGAAGTCAGGTAAGCGTTGTAATTTAGTGTTGATTGCGGTTAAGCGAAAAAGGGGTAAGTTGGGCATTTTTTGAGTGTTTCTATTATAAAGAGTTATAATGGAGATAAAGGTGCAATGGAAGGTTTTTGAGGGTTGAAAAGGTGCCAATGGAGGATGTGAAAGAAGGGATAGAAGGGTTATAAAGGGATCATGTGGCAGACATTTAAAGAGGGGGGCTTAGCCATTAGGAATTGAAGATTTTGACTCGGCATTGAGTTAAAGTCTTTGGGATAAAATAGATCATTTAGAGAGATGCAAGATCAACCTTTAGGGGACCCATTCAAAATTTCTACCATGGAAAATTTTAATAGGGTGGTGGTTGTGGCCACAACACCAGGAAAACCAGCCAAAGTCACAAGCGAAGAACAACACTACGAAGCCAAAGAAGAACATGCAAAAGTGGTGTGAGTTCCATAAGAGCTCCACCCACAACACAAGTGAGTATCGGGCCAAGCAGTCACTAGTGGATGAGCTTAAGGCTTCAGAATCAGATGCATGTTACGAATCTGAGTCAAAACACGACAAGGGGAATGAAAAGGGAAGCAGATTATTGATGCGGAGTCGAACGCCACCATTGCCATCGTGAAGATCCAGAAGGAGGAACCCGAAGATCTAGAGGAGGAGGAGCACTTCTTCCACTCCCAGATGTGTGTAAAGGGTTCCCTGCTATAGTTCATTGTCGACAGTGGAAGCCAAAAGAACCCCATTTAGGAAAAAGTCATGAAGCAGATGGGATTACCGACCATAACACACCCACAACCGTACACCATGGGGTGGCTTCACCAAGGACAAGATCTTTGCATGAGCCAGCAGTGTCGTCTTCCATACAACATCAAGCCCTTTGTGGATGAGGTATTATGTGACGTTTCTCCCCTTGATGTTTCTAATGTATTATTAGGCCAATCATTCCTGTGGAAGTGACATGCTATGTATGAGCCAAGGGTTCGCGCTATTATTGTCACTTTGAGAAATAAGTTGTATAGGATACCGGAGGTAGCACCACATACTACCATCTCTTTGGTTACTACAAAACAATGCAGTAAGCTCATTTCCAAAACTGGGAAATTTTTTTTTCCTAATGATACGCCCTGAGGGAAAGAATAAGATGGTGGCCATGACCTCCAGACAGGGCCCCTCCACACGACAACAACAGATGGACAAGGCCGTGGAGGAATATGGGGACATCTTCACCTCCCCCGTAGGGGTGCCTCTGCACTGTCAGATCAAGAAATCCATTGATCTGACCCCAGGTGCGTCGTTTCCCAATGGACCAATCTATCGATGATCCATTCTGGAGAACGATGAAATCAAGAGGAAGATTCAAGAGCTACTGCAGAAAGGTCACATCCGACCAAGTTCATCGCACTATGGGAGCCCGATCGTGTTGGTACATAAGAAGGATGGGACTTGGAGACTCTGTATTGACTATTGAGCATTGAACAAGATCACTATCCAGAATAGGTACATGATCCCACAGATTGATGACCTTCTGGAACAACTCAACGCGGAAAAATATTTCAGCAAGATCAACTTGAAGTCCAGATATCACCAGGTACCAATCAAACCCTTCGATGTGTGGAAGACTACCTTCAAAGCCAATAAGGGCCTTTTCGAATGGTTAGTTATGCCTTTTGGGTTGACGAATGATCATGTAACGTTCATGAGGCTGATGGATGACATCTTGCTGCCATTCACCAACTCATTTGTAGCAGTATACTTGGATGAAATCCTCATCTTCAACCAGATTTGGGAAGAGCACCTCCACCACATTCGACAGGTTCTCCAAACACTGTGACAACACAAGCTATGTGCCAATTTGGAGAAATGCACTTTTGGCATGACCCAAGTTCAATACCCGGGATACATTATTGATGAATGGGGGGTGCATGTGGATCTAGCTAAGATCCAAGTCATTCATGATTAGCCAGCCCTAACCACTCTAACAGAGCTTCGCAACTTTCTGGGTCTTGCCAATTTCTACCGTAGGTCCATGTTGGGATTCTCTCATATCACTTGATCCTTGAGTAAAGTCACCAAGGGAGGAGCGAAAGAAAAATTATTTTCAATTGAGTCTCAACAGAAGGCATTCACAGAGTTGAAACATCATCTCTGCTCTGCACCAATGCTCACTTTACCAGACTTGCAACAACCATTTGAGATCAAGACGGATGCCTCTAACTATGCTATTGGGGCAATCCATACTCATTAGGGGCATCCAGTGGCATATCACAGTCAGACACTTTCAGACACAGTCTTGAAATATCCCACTTATGTCAAAGAGATGTATTCCATTGTGTAGGTCCGCCGACAATGAAAGCATTGCATTTTGGGGAAGGACACGATAGTCCACACAGACCACCAACCCCTGTAGTTCATACAAACGCAAGGGAAGTTGCAGAATGATCACCATCAGAAGTGGTCCATATACCTACAACAGTTCCATTTGAATATCAAGTATAAGAAGGGAAACACCAATAATGTTGCAGACTGCCTCAGCCGACCAATGATCATGGTGTTAACCACCGTGCTCAACTCTTGTGGACATGAGACTTCTGATTGGCCACTTCTATACAAAAGCAACCTAGAATTTTTCCACACATACCAGACGCCCTTGGAGGGTCAACAATTTCCATATTTTCACCTTCAAGATGCCCTACTATGCCACCTGGGACACCTTTGTGTTCCTTCAAGTGAGTGAGTCAAGATTATTTGGGAAGCACACTACAGTCGGGACATTAGGTATTTTGGGGTTGAGAAAATGATGGCAGTACTGTAGAAGTATTTCTATTGGCCGAATATTCGATAGGATGTTGGGAAGTACTTTAGATCCTGCACTGCTTGCGCCATTTCCAAAACGACCATAAAGAAGCAAGGCCTCTATACTCCGATGCCTACCCCTAGTCGACCTTGTGAATCCATCTCCATGGATTACATGTCGAGCCTTCCTTCTACTAAGCATGGAAACCACTGTGTTTTTGTGGTTATCGACAGATACTCGAAGATGTCCATTATGGCGATCTGCAAGAAGAATATCACAACAGAAGCCACTGCTTAACTCTTCTTTGAACGAGTGTGGGTACACTTTGGGATCCCACAGTCTATCATCTCAGATCGAGCTAGTTGGTCCCTCAGTACATTTTGGTCCAGTCTCTGGTCAATGTTGGACACCAAGTTCACTAAGTCCATAGCTTTCCATCCCAATACTAATGGCCAGAAAAAGGTCGTCAATAGGATAATCGTACACATTCTGTGCATGTACAACTCAAAGGATCGACGCACATGGGATGAGAGCCTCCTCTATGTCCAACACAGCGATAACCGGGCTCTCCACAACTTGACTGGCCACAACCCTTTTCATGTGGGCTTGGGATTCCAACCACTATGTCCCACTGATGTGGCCATACCATTTGTAGCTACTCAAGAAGATTCAACTCATGTCCATTCAGAAGTCGATAAGGCAAACAACTTCATTGAGCACATCCAACATATCCACCAGTAGGTCCATGACATTCTAGAGAAAACAATTGTCAAGTACAAGCAGCGACATGAGCAACATCAGGTGCCACTAAGTTCCAAGTGGCCAACAAAGTCTGGTTGCGATTGTAGAACGAACACCATACTGGAGCCTATCGGAAACTTAGACCACTCAGATATGGTCCTTACACCATTACCAAGGCTGTGGGAGACAATTCATTTGAGCTCATCATTCCCCCATTCCTTGCCCTGCACCAAGTGTTCAATGTGGATAGCCTTCGACCATACTTCCCACCATTACTGGACACATCATACATTGCATAACAACTCACACCTACAGAGCTAAATCCATATTGCATGGAACAAGACACAACTGATTGAATCATGGAGACACAGATCAGGAACACCCAACAACAAAGGATCCAACTATATCGAGTTGTCAAAGCAGGCCAACTCCTTCATTAGCGCAAGTGCCTCACCAGGGACCAAGTTCAACAGAAGTTTCCTCATCTCATGGAAGAACTCAATGAAATGGGGACCATTGATTCCTAAGGGGGGAGGAATGATCCAAGTGGATATTGGTGGCCACCCTAGTATTCCACTTGGACCCCCACCATTGTTTCTTTTAGTTTTTCGGTTTCCTTATTTGTAGCACAATTTACTATTTTTGGCAGTTTTTCGGGTTCGGAACTTCCAGAGCCGTTTTGAGGCCCTAAATTACATTTTTTGGAAAAAATGGGACAAGCAAGGGTCATTGACTAATGTTGGTCATTCAAAAGTTGTAGTCGGATATATCTTTCTAACGATGTATTGTGCGTGTCAAACGAAGTTCGTATGCCAAAGTTACGACCCCGGGAAGTTGGTGTACCAATTTACCCAAATGGGGCCCATAGTTTGGTGCTTCATCTCCTAGGGTTAGGTTTTTGGATGTTTAGGGTTTTCCATTGTTTCTCAATAATAAATAGACCTTTGAGCTTCATTGTAACACAGTTTAAAGGCATTTATCCACCACATCTCTTCTCAGAGATAAGATACCATCGCCCAATCTAGTCTTATTTCCATTCTGTTTGTAAGCATATTTCAATATTTGATATTAATGAAGTGTTATTTCTACTGTATCTTTCTATTGATGGTTATATATGTATTTTTTTACATTCTTGTTTAAATATGGATCAGTGGTATCAGAGCATTCTGCTCTTTCTCTGTTTTTTTTTTGCATGTCACCAATGAGGTCGGGATATAAGGAGTTAGGGGTCGATCTAGTTGAACCTTTGCAAGTTCAGGCCTGCAAAACCCTATGGTCACCCATGGGGGAAGAAAAAAAAAGACAAGGTCACATGAGATCCTATCAAAATATTTCTCGAGGAGGCCCTCAAGAAACAAATGACATGTTGATGGATAACTTTGCCCAGATCCTTAAACGGTTGCCCACCGATGATGCATCAACATCCATCAGCCACTCTGGAGACTCCACTCCTTTTAAGGTACAAGTAAACTTTGACATTCCCATATTTTAGGGCCAAATAAATGCAGATGCTATAGATAAAGGGTTAAATCTGTTAGAAGGATATTTTTCTATTCATGATTTTTTCAGCCAAGAAAAGATTACTTTTGATCTTCTGAAAGCCTCCCCCACGTCAAGCACTGGTGGGAAACCTACTGTAAGTAGAAGGATGAAAGTACAGTCTCAGTTTTTTCAGCAACACCCACTTGGAATTCGTTCCAGGATGCCATCAAGGCGCAGTACTACCCTATCAGGAGCTATGAGGATACATACATAAAGTGGACAACACTGCGACAGGGAAGGGACCAAGATGTGCCTGAGTTTACCAATGTTTTTCATACCCTTAACACAAAGTTAATTATCAAGGACTCTGAGAAACATTTAGTACTCAAGTGTCGCGACTGCCTACACAGGTACATCTAGGATGAGATGGAGTTCCTGGAAATATCCTCGGCACAACGTACCGGTACGTCGTCAAGATTGAGAAAAATTTTAAACAGAAGAAGCGAGACTTTGGATCTACGAATCCGAAGCAAGGAAAATGTGCCCCCAAACAGCATAACAAAGGACAAATCAAAGGCGGGGTGGCCCAAGAAAACCTGCCAAATCCACAAGCAAAGAACAACACCGCGAAGGCGAAAAAGGACATGGGAAAGTGGTGTGAGTTCCATAAGAGCTCCACTCACAACAAAAGTGAGTGTGGGGCCAAGCAGTCACTAGTGGCTGAGTTGAAGGCTTTAGAATCAGATGCATGTTCAGACTCTGAGTCAGAACCTAACAAGGGGAATGAAAAAGGGAAGCATATTATCGATGTGGAGCCCAATGCCACAGTTGCCACCACAAAGATCCAAAAGGAGGAACCTGAAGATTCAGAGGAGGAGCGCCTCTTCCACTCCTAGATGTGGGTAAAGGGCTCCCCACTATAGTTCATTGTCAATAGCGGGAGCCAAAAGAACCTCATTTCGGTGGAAGTAATGAAGCTGCTAGGCTTACCAACCACAACAAACCCACAACCGTACACCATCAGGTGGCTTCACCAAGGATGGGATCTTCGCGTGAGCCAGCAGTGCCGCCTTCCATACAACATCAAGCCCTTCACAGAAGAGGTAATATGTGACGTTGCTCCCCTTGATGTTTGTGATGTATTATTAGGCCAATCATACTTGTTGAAGCGACATGATGTGTATGATTCAAGGCCTCACGCTATTATTGTCACTTTGGGAAATAAGTTGTATAGGATACCGGAGGTAGCACCAACTATTGCCATCTCTTTGGTTACTGTAAAACAATGCAATAAGCTCATTTCCAAAACCGGGAAGTTTGTTTTCATCATGATATGCCTTGAGGGAAAGAAGAAGACAGTGGCCATGACCTACAGAAAAGGCCCCTCCACATGACAAAAATAGATGGAAAAGTTACTGGAAGAGTAAGAGGACATCTTCACCTCCCCCACAGGGGTGCCTCTGCACTGTCAGGTCAAGCACTCCATCAATTTGATCTCAGTTACGTTGTTTCCCCATTGATCTATTTGCGATCCGTTCTAGAGAACAACGAAATCAAGAGGCAGATTAAGGAGCTACTGCAGAAAGGTCACATCCGGTCAAGTTCATCACCTTGTGGGAGCCCGATCGTGTTGGTGCAGAAGAAGGATGGGATTTGGAGACTCTGTATTGCCTATGGGGCACTCAACAAGATCACTGTCCAGAATAGGTACCTGATCCCATGGATTGATGACCTTCTGGACCAACTCAAGGGGGCAAAATATTTCAGCAAGATCGATTTGAAGTCTAGATATCACCAGGTACCAATCAAACCTTTTGATGTGTGGAAGACTGCCTTCAAAGCCAAGGAGGGCCTTTCCGAAAGGGTTGGTTATGCCTTTTGGGTTGACGAATGCTATTGTAACCTTCATGAGGATGATGGATGACATCTTACAGCCATTCGCTAACTCATTTGTAGTGGTATACTTGGATGACATCCTGATCTTCAGCGATAGTTGGGAAGTGCACCCCCACCACATCCGACAGATTCTCCAAACACTACAACAACATTTTTGGCATGACCCAGGTTCAATATCTGGGATACATTATTGATGAATGGGGGGTGCATGTGGATCTAGACAAGGTCCAAGTCATTCGGGATTGGCCAGCCCCAACCTCTCTGACAGAGCTCTGCTGCTTTCTGGGTCTTGCCAATTTCTACCGTAGGTTCGTGTTGGGTTTCTCTCATATCACTTGGCCCTTGAGTCAAGTCACCAAGGGAGGAGCGAAAGAAAAATTATTTTCATCTAAGTCTCAACAGAAGGAATTCGTAGAGTTGAAACATTGCCTCTGCTCTGCACCAGTGCTCACTTTACCAATCTTGCAACAACCATTTGAGATCGAGACAAATGCCTCAGACTATGCTATTGGGGTAGCCCTTACTCAACAGGGGCATCCAGTGGCATATCATAGTGGGACACTTTCAGATACAGTCTGGAAGTATCCCACTTATGAAAAAGAGATGTATTCCATTGTGCAGGCTTGTCGAAAATGGAAGCATTACATTTGGGGGAAGGACACGGTAATGCACACAGACCATCGGCCACTGTAGTTCATACAGACACAAGGGAAGTTGCAAAATCATCGCGATCAGAAGTGGTCCACATACCTGCAATAGTTCCATTTGAATATCAAGTATAAAAAGGGCAATGCCAATAATGTTGCAGACTGTCTCAACTGACCACTGATCATGGCGTTAACCACCGTGCTCAACTTTTGTAGGCATGATATTTCTGATTGGCCACTTCTCTACAAAAGCGACCCAGAATTCGGCCACACATACCAGACGCTCTTAGAGGGTCAACAAGTTCCATATTTTCACCTTTAGGATGCCCTTCTATGTGACCTGGGACACCTTTGTGTTCCTTCAAGTGAGCGAACCAAGATGATTTGGGAAGCACACTACAATTGGGCCGCTGGGCACTTCGGGGTCGAGAAAACGGAGGCAATACTATAGAAGTATTTCTATTGGCTGAATCTTCGAAAGGATGTCAAGAAGTACATTAGATCGTGCATTTCCTGCACCATTTCGAAACTAACCACCACGAAGTAAGGCCTCTATACTCCGCTGCCTACCCCTAGTCAACCTTGGGAATCCATCTCCATGGATTAGACGTCAAACCTTCTATCTACTAAGCATGGAAACAACTGTGTTTTTGTGGTCATCGACATATTCTCAAAAATGGACATTATGGTAGTCTACAAGAAGAATATTACAGCAGAAGCCACTTCTAAACTCTTCTTTGAACGAGTGTGGGTACACTTTGGGATCCCACAATTTATCATCTCAGATCAGGACAATAGGTTCCTCAGTACATTTTGGTTCAGTCTCTGGTCGATGCTGGACACCAAGCTCGATAAGTCCATAACTTTCCATCCCCAAACTGATGGCCAGACAGAGGTCATCAACATGATGATCGTACACATTCTGCACATGTACAACTCAAAGCATACACATGCATGGGATGAGAGGCTCCCCTATGTCCAACACAGTTATAACTGGGCTCTCCATAGCTCGAATGGCCACAACCTTTTTTAGGTGGGCTTGGAATTCCAACCACTATGTCTCATTGATGTGGCCATACCATTTGCAGCTACTCAGGAAGATTCGAATCATGTTCAGTTGGAAGTCGATAAGGCAAACAACTTCATTAAGCACATCCAAAATATCCGCGAGCAGGTCCATGACATTCTGGATAAATCAAATGCCAAGTACAAGCAGCGACATGATCAACACGGGGTGCCACACAAGTTTCAGTTTAGTGACAAAGTATGGTTGCATTTGCAGAAGGAACGCCTTACTGAAGCCTATCTGAAACTCATACCACTCCAATATGGTCTTTACACTATTACCAAGGTTGTGGGAGACAATTAATTTGAGCTCAACATTCCCCCATTCCTTGGCTTGCACCAAGTGTTCAATGTGGACCGCCTTTGACCATACTTCCCACCTTTGCTAGACACATCAGGCATTCTAGAACAACTCACACCTACAGAGTTAAATCCAGATTGCATGGAACAAGCCACAACTGATCAGATCATAGACATGCAGATCAAGAACACCCGACATCAAAGGATCCAACTATATTGAGTTGTTAAAGTAGGTCAACTCCTTTACTAGGGCAAGTGGCTCACCAAGGACCAAGTTCAACAAAAGTTTCCTCATCTCACAGGAGAACTCAATGCAATGGGGACCATTGCTTCCTAAGGGGGAAAGAATCATCTAGGTGGATATTGGTGGCCACCCACCTATTCCAATAGGACCCCCTCCAATATTTCTATCCAGGTGGATATTGGTGGCCACACGCCTATTCTTCATTTGTAGCACAATTTACTATTTTTGGCAGTTTTTCGGGTCCTGAACTTTCAGAGCCATTTTGAGGCCCTAAACGACATTTTTTGGGAAATCTAGGACCAACATGGGTCGTGGACTAATGTTGGTCATTAAAGAGTTGTAGTCCTCGGATAGATATTTCTAAGGAGATATTGTGTGCGTCAAATGAAGATCCTATGATGTTACGACCCCGAGAAGCGATGTACCAATTTATCCAAATGGGGCCCATAGTTTGGCGCTTCATATCCTAGGGTTAGGTTTTTGGATGTTTAGGGTTTCCATTGTTTCTCAATAATAAATAGGCCTTTGCACCCGATTGTAACACAATGCAAAGGCATGTATCTACCACATCTCTTCTCAGAGATAAGATACCATCGCCCGAGCTAGTATTATTTCCATTCTGTTTGTAGACATATTTCAATATTTGATATTAATGAAGTGTTATTTCTACTGCATCTTTGTATTGATGGTTATATATGTAATTTGTTGCATTCCTGTTTAAATTCGGAACAGTGGTATCAGAGCGGTCTGCTCTTTCTCTATTTTTCTTTACATGTCCCCAACGAGGTTGAGATATAAGGAGTTATGGCTTGATCTGGTTGAACCTTTGGAAGATCAACCTCACAAACCCTGACGATCACCCATGGGGTAAGAAAAAAAAGACGAGGCAGCAAGAGATCCTATCAAAATATTGCTCGATGAGACCCTTGAGAAACAAACGAATGTGATGATAGACAATTTTTCCCAGAACCTTCTACGGTTGCCTACCGACGACTCATCGACATACAACAACCACTCTAGGGGCTCCACTCCTTTTAAGGTACAAGTAAATTTTTACATTCCCATATTTGAGGGACAAATAGATGCAGACGCCGTAGATAAATGGTTAAATCTTCTAGAAGGATATTTTTTTGTTCATGATTTTTTCAGCCGAGAAAAGATTACGTTTTCTCTTTTGAAAGTCGCCCACCACGTCGAGGACTAGTGGGAAACCTACTGTGAGTAGAAGGATGAAAGTAAGACCTCACTTTTTTCAGCCGCACCCACTTGGAATTTGTTCCGGGATGCCATCAAGGAGCAGTACTACCGTGTCGGGAGCTATGAGGATAAATACATAAAGTGGAAAATGTTGTGGCAAGGAAGGGTCCAAGATGTGCCTGAATTTACCGATGTTTTTCATACCCTTCACAAAAAGTTGGGTATCAAGGATTTTGAGAAACATTTAGTACTCAAGTACAGTGGCTGCCTACACAAGTACATCTAAAATGAGATGGAGTTCCTGGACATCCCCTCGCTTGGCACGGCTAACCGATACGCCCTAAAGATCGAGCAAAATTTTAAATAGAAGAAGTGATACTTTGGATCTACGAATCCAAAACAAAGGAAAGGTGCCCCCAAACCGCAGAACAAAGGACAGAGCCAAGGCGGGGTAGCCCAAGACAACCCGGCAAAGCCCCAAGCAAAGAACAAAATCGTGAAGCCGAAGAAGGACATGGGAAAGTGGTGTGAGTTCCATAAGAGCTCCACTCACAACACAAGTGAGTTTCGGGCCAAGCAGTCACTGGTTGCTGAGCTGAAGGCTTCAGAATCAGATGCATGTTCCAACTCTGAGTTCAAACCTGACAAGGTGAATGACAAAGGGAAGGAGATTATCGATGTGAAGCCCAACGACACCGTTACCACCATGAAGATCCAGAATGAGGAACCCAAAGATCCTCATTCCACTCCCAAATGTGGGTAAAGGGTTCCTGTTTACATTTCATTGTTGACAGCAATAGCCAAAAGAACCTCATTTCGGCAAAAGTCGTGAAGCGACTGGGCTTACCTACCACAATACACCCACAACCGTACACCATCCGGTGGCTTCACCAAGGACATGATCTTTGTGTGAGCCAGCAGTGTCGCCTTCCATACAACATCAAACCCTTCATGGATGAGGTATTATGTGACGTTGCTCCCCTTGAAGTTTGTGATGTATTATTAGGCCAATCATACTTGAGGAAGCGACATACTATGTATGAGTCAAGGCCTCGCGCTGTTATTGTCACTTTGGGAAATAAGTTGTACAAGATACTGGAGGTAGCACCACCTACTCCCATCTCTTTGGTTATTGTAAAAAAATGCAGTAAGCTCATTTCAGAAATCGGGAAATTTGTTTTCCTGATGATATGTCCTTAGGAAAAGAAGAAGATGGTGGCAATGACCTCCAGAGATGGCCCCTCCACACGACAACAACTGATGGACAAGGTCATTGAGGAGTACGAGGACATCTTCACCTCCCCCGCAGGGGTGTCTCTGCACTGTCAGGTCAAGCTCTCCATCAATCTGACCGCAGGTGCACCGTTGCCCAGTGGACCATTCTATCGGCAATCCATTTTGGAGAACGACGAAATCAAGAGGAAAATTCAGGCGCTACTGCAGAAAGGTCACATCCAACCGAGTTCATCACCTTGTGGGAACCCGATCATGTTGGTATAGAAGAAGGATGGGACTTGGAGACTTTGTATTGAATATCGGGCAGTCAACAAGATCACTGTCCGAAATATGTACCCGATCCCACGAATTGATGACCTTCTGGACCAAATCAAGGGGGAAACATATTTCAGCAAGATCGACTTGAAGTCTAGATATCACCAGGTATCAATCAAACCCTCCGATGTGTGGAAGACTGCCTTCAAAGCTAAGGAGGGCCTTTTCGAATGGTTGGTTATGCCTTTTGGGTTGACGAATGCTCTTGTAACCTTCATGAGGCTGATAGATGACACCTTGTGGCCCTTCACCAACTCATTTGTAGTGGTATACTTAGATGACATCTTGATTTTCACCCAAAGTTGGGAAGTGCACCTCCACCACATCCGACAGGTGCTCTAAACACTGTGACAACACAAGCTGTGTGCCAATTTGGAGAAATACACTTTTGGCATGACCCAGATTCAATATCTGGGATACATTATTGATGAATGGGGGGTGCATGTGGATCCAACCAATATCCAAGTCATTTGGGATTGGCCAACCCCAACCACTCTGATAGAGCTCCGTAGCTTTCTGGGTCTTGCTAATTTCTACCGCAGGTTCATGTTGGTATTCTCTCATATCACTTGGCCCTTGAGTCAAGTCACCAAGGGAGGAGCAAAAGAAAAATTTTGTCTGAGTCTCAACAGAAGGCATTCGTAGAGGTGAAACATCGCCCATGATTTGCACTAGTTCCCACTTTACCAGACTTGGAATAACCATTTGAGATCGAGACAGATGCCTCTGACTGTGCCATTGGGTAAGTTCTTACTCAACAGGGGCATCCAATGGCATATCAAAGTGAGACACTTTCAGACATAGTCCAAAAGTATCCCACTTATGACAAAGAGATGTATTCCATTGTGCAGGCTTTCCAACAATGGAACATTTTTGGGAAGGACATAGTCATCCACATAGACCACCGACCCCTGTAGTTCATACAGATGCAAGGGAAGTTGCAAAATGATTGCCATCAGAAGTGGTCCACATACCTGCAACAGTTCAATTTGAATATCAAGTATAAGAAGGGAAGCACCAATAATGTAGCAGACTACCTAAGCCAACCACTAATCATGGCATTAACCACCGTACTCAACTGTTGTAGGCACAAGACTTTCGATTGGCCACTTCTCTACAAAAGCGACCCAACATTCGGCCACACATACCATATGCTCTTAGAGGGTCAACAAGTTCCATATTTTCACCTCCAGGATGCCCTGCTATGCCACCTGGGACACCTTTGTGTTCCTTCAAGTGAGCGAGTCAAGATGATTTGGAAAGCGCACTACAGTCAAGCCGCTAGGCATTTCGCGGTCGAGAAAATGGTGGCAGTAATACAAAAGTATTTCTATGGGGTGAAGCTTCAACAGGATGTCGGGAAATACATTAGATAGTGCGTTGCCTGCGCCATTTCCAAACTGACCATCAATAAGCAAGGCCTCTATACTCCGCTACCTACCCCTAGTCGACCTTGGGAATCCATCTCCATGGATTACATGTTGGGCCTTCCTTATACTAAGCATGGCAACGAAGGTGTTTTTGCGGTCGTCGACAGATTCTCGAAGATGGCTATTATGGCGGCCTGCAAGAAGAATATCACCACAAAGTCCACTACTAAACTCTTCTTTGAACGAGTGTGGGTACACTTTAGGATCCCATCGTCTATCATCTCAGATTAGGATAGTAGGCTCCTCAGTACATTTTGGTCCAGTCTCTGGTCGATGTTGGACACCAATCTTACTAAGTCCATAGCTTTCCATCCCCAAATTGATGGTTAGACAGAGGTCATCAACAATATGATCGTACACATTCTACGCATGTACAACTCAAAGCATCCACGCCCATGGGATGAGAGCCTCCCCTATGTCCTGCACAAATATAATTGGGCTCTCCACAACTCGATTAGCCACAACCCTTTTCAGGTGGGCTTGGGATTCTAGCCACTATATCCCATTGATATGGCTATACCATTTGCAGCTACTCAAGAAAATTCGACTCATGTCTAGTCAGAAGTCGATAAGGCAAATAGCTTCATTGAACACATCTAACATATCCGCTAGTAGGTCCATGACATTCTCGAGAAATCAAATGCCAAGTACAAGCAATGACATGATCAACATCGGGTGCCACAAGAGTTTCAGGTGGGCGACAAAGTCTGGTTTCATTTGCAAGAGGAACGTCTTACAATAGTGTATCAGAAACTCAGACCACTCCGATATGATCCTTACACCATTACCAAGGTTGTTGGAGACAATGCATTTGAGCTCAAAATTCCCCCATTCCTTGGCCTACACCCAATGTTCAATGTGGATCACCTTCAACCATACTTCCCACCATTGTTGGACACATCAGACATTGCAGAACAAATCATACATATAGAGTTAAATCCAGATTGCATGGAACAATCCACAACTGATCATATCATGGACACGCAGATCAAGAAAAACCGACAGCAAAGGATCCAACTATATCGAGTTGTCAAAGTAGACCAACTCCTTCACTAGGGTAAGTGGTTCATGAGGGACCAAGTTCAACCGAATTTTCCTCATCTTATGGAGGAACTCAATGCAATGGGGACCATTGCTTCCTAGGGGGGAGGAATGATCCAGGTAGATATTGGTGGCCACCCACCTATTCCACTTGGAACCCCACCATTGTTTCTATCCAGGTGGATATTGGTGGCCACCAGCCTATTCCACCTGGACCCCCACCATTGTTTCTTTTAGTTTTTCAGTTTCCTTATTTGTAGCACAATTTACTATCTTTGGCAGTTTTTTGGGTCCTAAACTTCCAGAGCCGTTTTGAGGCCCTAAATGACATTTTTGGGAAAACTGGGACTAGCATAATGATGAGGCTCATCAATGGGTAAAATATAAGGACCCTAATGCACCTCCAACTTACTAAAATCAATTCTTCTCATAATTCTTTACATGTTTTAATTATATTACAGGTTTTTGGAGCAAATTGTGGCTAATTAGGATGCAGGAACTCGAATGAGACAAATAAGAGAGATTATAGGAGATAGGATCTCCCTCCTTAACTCCTCACTCACTCGAAGATCCTTCAATGAAATCACACCAGCGCGGAATTGCAAGCAGCCGAGTCATGAGGATCATTGGCAGCCAAGCCAGTGACAGTTAAGAACCAGTTAATCTCAAGATTGGGAGCCAAGCCTCCCCAGATTTAATAAAGTTGTTGGAAACTTCAGTTGTATAAATAAAGAGGCCTACAACCTCATTATGATTTGGATTTTTTGTGCAAGATAGCTAAGCAATTTTCGAGTTGAAGGATTGCGACCAAACATTTTGATGTATTTTTGATATGTTAATGAAAATGAGCAGAATCCCCTTGATCCAACACTGAGTTGACTCAGAGGGATGAAGCTCTTGGGTTAGGGCCCAACCCTTGCAGCAGAGGTTCCTCTTACTACATATGTATGCTTATGTTATCTGATAGTTAGTTGTTAAGCTGAACTTGGTGTTGTTAATTTGCAAGTATTGGTATTTGATTAGTTTGCTTCCATTTGTGAATAACTTTAACAATAGCATTATAGGGATAAGAAAATATTCAAAAAAATCTAACAACAGGTGGATCTTACCTCATTCCTCCCTTCCTGGGACCATGGCTTGAAGAACAATTCCCATTCATCCCCAAAAATATAGAATTTTGGTTTCTTATGAAATTTAGGGTTTCTCTGCTAATTAGGTCATCATCTTTCAATTTTAGAAGATAGGTTGCAATTGAATTTTTTGATATCTTAGGTCTTGTATTGGATTTCATGTTGCTTTCATAATGGTTTCAAGCATTACCATGCATAAACTTGGTAAATAAATGATGGAAATTTTGTTTTCTTCTACTGTAGTAACCCTTCTTGTTTTGAGATGAATTTATGGATAAATGGCAACAATGATGTGTATGTCGCAGGAGTTTCTAAATTTCCGGAAGAACTCATATCATCAACCTCAACCTAATCATATCCAACCATGATCGCCAAAAGCCACTAAGTCTCAATTTGGATTCTCGTTTTACAAGGAAAACTTTGCCATGCTTCTTGAGCAAATCCAACCTTCGTAAAGCTTTGGTTTGAGTTCTAAGTGAGTGCCTACCACTCCCTTGCCTTATTTCCTCCTTACTAACCTTCTCCAAGCTCCATACCACCTTTAAAAACACTCCCTATGCTTTTGGCTTGTTCTTGTAGGAAAACAAGGGATCCTAAAGGTGAACTAGGACATCCTATAGGAAAACCTGTAGTGGTATGTTTTGAGCCCGAATTGTGAAAAAAAATGACTAAAGCTAGAAGTAGACACCTCCTTGCTTCCCAAGCCATCTGATCCATTTCACTCATCTCCCTCCACACCTATCTCATCTGCCATGCAACCAAGAAGGATTAGCATTTACATTTTTAGAAAAAGATAAAAAGAAAAAGTCTTTATATTCATCATGCACACAATAGTTAAGTGTTGTTTAGATCAGACTTCATGCTTAGGTTAGTTAAGACTTCACATGTGTTAAATTAGAATTATTTTGCAAGAAATGTATATTAAAAAATACCTAGACGAATTATGTGTTTTGTAGGCATTTCTTTCAGTCTTTCATTATTGCAGTAAGTAACATTTCAATTCCCTCAATTAGGGTAAAATTATTCTCTCACAATTGGTAATCAGAATTCTTCTAATCAATAGAAGTTTGGTTTGAGAAACCCTAGTGGTCTATCGCCTGAGCTCATCAGTGACAAAGAGTGGACCCATTACATCTATTTGTGTATACAACACTGTCACCTACAAGTTTGTATGAACCCCAGGTTGATAATTAAAGTCAGTAGCCTTGGGAGTTGCAACATTCTTGTTGCAATGTCGAATCTCAACACATGGGTCATTGACTAATTTTGGTCATTCAAAAGTTTTATTCCTCAAATAGATATTTCTAACGAGATATTGTGCACGTCAAACGGAGATCGTATGCCAAAGTTACGACCCCGAGAAGTTGATGTACGAATTTACCCAAACGGGGCCCATAGTTAGGCGCATCATCTCCTAGGGTTCGATTTTTGGATGTTTAGAGTTTTCCATTGTTTCTCAATAATAAATAGGCCTTTGAGCCTCATTGTAACACAATTCAGAGGCATGTATCCATGACTTCTCTTCTCAGAGATAAGCTACCATCGCACGAGCTAGTCTTATTTCCATTCTGTTTGTAAGCATATTTCAGTATTTTATATTAATGAAGTGTTATTTCTACTGCATCTTTCTATTGATGGTTATATCTGTAATTTTTTGCATTCCTGTTTAAATCTGGATCACAAATGTGGCAAGGAGTACAATTGGGATGAATATATAACATAACTTATCAAAGAGAACTACCAAAGTTGCCAAAATTCAGGTAAGGCCCTCCGATTTCCCTCTCTAGTAATTTGACCGACAATGAAGTCTAACCCTCCAGTTGGAGAGGTAGATTCCACAAGGAAAGTCATACCCCTTATGTACAATTTTAGAATTTTTTTTCTCATAGCTGGTCAAGAAATTCCTAGTTTATAGGACCTCTTGAACTGTTTAGAAACTAGTTACTTCATATCAAGAACAGTTCCAATAAGTGGCAAGTTCCTCAACACGTTAGAAGAGCCCTACCCCCTTTCTCTCATGTAAAATTGTACTTAGATTATACCAAACTATGGTGTACTAAGTCCCCACAACTCGACCCTTAGGAACTCTCGTACCATCCCACTGTCAAATAATTTTTTGATGAGTTCTATCCCATTCCTTTTGGAGCTTATGATCCCTCTTATGACATTATTAACCCCCCTGGATGATGTCGAACTAGAAGAAGAGGAAGAAGCCACCCTGTATTTACAACCCTTTAGAGTTGATTTGTCAGTCCCTTTAACTCAAACTTCCAATAAGTCTTCCCACAAAGAGTCTAGTAGCCCTAATGCCACCGTAGTTAAGACCAAAATTACCCAATGGCAAAAGGTGCTCATGGAAATTCATTTGAATGGCCCTGAAAAGTAGCAACAACTTTGTAAGTGTGAAATTTCTATGATGGTGTACCAAAAATACTTCACCTAAGTCACTAGGTGACAAGTGACCCGAACAACAAGTTGATAGTTTCTTGCAATTGAGATCTACAATAAAAATGGAAAAACCTGCAACAAAAATATAGACGATCTAGAACAACAAACAACAGTAAAAATATCCAATGCAATAACCCAAATGGAAAGACTTTAATTGACTAAATTATTTATTAAAAACACTTGGTGAAGGATATCTACAAAAGGGTTTATAAGTCCCCCTCTGTGGGATGGGTCCTTTGATGTCCTTGATGCTTCAGAAAACGATTCTCTCTCTCAATATGTGCAAAACCCAGAGAAAAAAGTGGAGAACTCAAATGGGACCTCGAAAGATAAAAGATGATAATGGTGATGATGATTATGATCATGGTGAAGAATGAATGAAAAAATCACCTATTTATAACACAATATTGAGTTGATTTTGAAAATGGAAAATAATAAAATAATATTAGTCAAACCAAGATCTAATCGCTTGGAATACTTTATTATATTTATTGGAGAGGGAAAATACATTTAAAATGGTTAACTATCTTTATTTAGAAATAATTAACAAATAAAATGATTTATTAATAATTTCACGACAATTAAGAATGGTGTGAACTTGAAATAGTTATTAAATAGTGATTTAACAATTATTCAAATAATAGAAATAAGGAATATTAAATAAATAGTGATTTGTTTAATTATTCCTAAGGGATTTAGTCAAATGTGACAAGGAATAATGATTTAATACTTATTTCTAGAGAAAATTAAATAAATAATTATTTATCTAATTATTCTCATGGGTTTTTTTATTTAAATCAGAAAATAATTTAATAAAAGTGGTTTACTAAATTATTTTCCACAGTGAAAGTGATTTTATGATGGTAAAATTAATCCTATATGGTGTATTTTGATCCACCTAGTTAGAAATGGATAGGTCATAATTTTTTGGTGATAACAGATTGCCCCCACATGTATGAGTGTTAGGAGAAAATTGTATGACCGACATACATTATAGGTTACACTTCCACGAGACACTAAAAGGGGAGTCAAAGAGAGAGAGAAAGAACTAAAGCAATAAAAAGACGGACAAAAAGGGAGGGAGCGAGACCTACTAAACTGATAGAAGTATCCTTTTATGTGGGAATACATTATCTCAAATGGCGTGAGGGAGTCATGCCCATACCCGCTGAGATAACTACATACAAAGAGTAATGACGAATCCAACAATGTGGGATTGAGCTACAAAGTACATGATACATGATATACTAGCATCAATGGGCCAGAAAATAATATAATGGATCCCATATACATAACACGCCTGGGAAAACATAGTTCAAGACTGAATACAATAAAATCTAAGTACATGAGACATAATTCCCCTCAAGATGACATGGTGAGAGGGGATCACAACCAAATAAGCCCTGCTGGATAGGAAAGGGCTCTGAAGATATAAATGGATCATCTGAAGGAGACATGCGTGTTGTGGGCGCTGCAAGCGAAAGAAACCGAACCCATCAAATATGTGGAACTGCCTATGAGGTTGGATCATCCAGGCATGTGGGGGGCTACCTAAAGGGCCACCCGCTCATGAGGTTTGGAGCATCTCACACACACCTAGGAATCACTGGCACAATCGTTTGGATCACCAAACCACCAAGTGTACAAATCTCAATCATGCGATAAGGAGCTGGTGTCGAGCACGTGAGAAACAACCAAGTCAAAGGGCAATGATGAGTCCCTTTGCTTGATTTGAGGCACTGGACAAAGATGGAAGTTGGAACCAAGGTACACTGCCCTCTAGACCACTCTTCTAGAATAAATGTGCTCAAGTTGAAAAAAGAGGGCCCATGAGAGTTAAGGAAAGAAGGAATCCTTAACAAAGGCATGAGGGAACATAGAAGAGTGACTAATGGACTGACACAAGGGATGATGATGAAAGGAAAGAAGATGGGTGGTGGATTGATGACTTCCCTTATCAAAGCATAATAAGGATGGTTGGCCTAGTAGTGTCTGACTCGATTTCGAAGGGGATGGTCAAAGATGCAAATGGGGAATTGGAAAAGACAGAGTAGTAGAATTGGAGTCCAAATATGAGTAAAAATGGGAGGGATGCGACATGAAGGAGTATGAAACACTATAACCGGACACAAGGGGACTCGGAAGAGACTTCATAAATATAAGTGTGACTCATCTTTGATGCCATGAACAAGGGTGACTCGATGGTTCTCCCACATGGGGGAGGCCCGAAGGGGACCATGAAAACATGAGTAAATGATGGCTACTCATGACGAATATCAACACGTGAGTCAACCAATGCAAAGGTAAAGTGGTACCAAAGTACAGGTGGCTCAAATGAAGAAATTTGGTTTTAATAAGCGGCAAAGTGAGACCTCATGGAAAAAATGGCTTCCTTGTGAAGTGTCAAATTACCAAAAAGAAAGAGAGCCACATTATAGAACGTGGTGAGAAATTTGCAATGGTGTCGATGGTTCGTCAAATAGAGCTATGGTTTGGTCACAATGGGCGACAAAAAAAATAGGGCTTTTCCTATAAAAAATATTTTTGCCCCCAAATCCAATTCATTTTCATAGTGAGTTGTGGAGAATTTGGAGAGGAGGAGAAGGCCCTAAATCTTGTGGAGATCATAGCAGAAAACTAACCATCGGAATCAAGATCTGTAAGTTGGAGGTGGGTGGCCTAACCTTACTCATCATTTTTTATGGATCGGATTTTAATATTAGGGCTACAGTTCTCTATAGGGTACCCCTGCTCATCCTCACAGTCTTAATGCAATTTTGGGGGCCTGGTCCGTGCTCTGGAGTGCAATAAGTAGGCCCACAAGTTCTTCTAGCACAGTTCTGAGGGAAAAAATTGCATTTTGGACTGAGAGGATTGGCATGACTAGTGATCTGATGGGAGATGAAGCTAAGTACTAGACATGCATGCCTTTGACTCTGGACTGAAAAAACATAATGGTATTTTGTAAGTATGGTAGAGTTGAAGGTTTTATGGCAAGAACGAGATTTGGAGTCCCTCCTTGTTGAGATTCAGGGGAATCAAGTAGTGAGAGGAGCGTTGGCATGATATGGCATGTTGAAGTTCTTAGAAAATCGCCTGATGAGAGCAGGTGAGCCCTTGCTATCGATTATAGTGAGTTACTAAGACCCTGATCAGGAGGACTTTGTAGTATAAGGGCACAAGATCAATATTATGGTCCAATACATATATTTTCCTGACAGGACTGCCCCCCTTGGGGGTGGTAGGGGACATACATCGAGTGCTGCATCATGGGAGGCATATAGATGAGTTTGTTGATCTCCACTCTGTACCAGGGAGTCATGAAAAGGGCACACCCATACATATCAATGACTTGGAGATGCTTGAGACATGAGCTACAACCGCAGCGGTGTTGTGGACCTATGGTAGTCATGCCCTCCACCATATCACTGGAGGTAAGATGATGTTAGTGGAGGGTGTTCTGGGAGGGACCTACTATGGGTGGGCCCAGATGATGTCGTCGCCGTTGAAATGAAAATTGACACTATGCAGATGAAGGACCAATGATAACTATTCATTTGGGATAGTTTTATGCTCACTCTTCTTTGAGAAGACCCCCACTGTTAGACCTCATATTTAGATTCGTGATGGGGGCCCACAGGAGCCTAGGATGCACCACTGAGGGCAACTACTGAGATGAGGTGGAGGAGGGGGAGTCAGATGAGTGTTCTGACCTAATTTTTTTACTCATTGGGACCAAATGCCATTATACATAGATGACTATCCATATAGTGGCATGAACTATTAAGGGGATCTTGACTTACCACTTCCGTTGGGACGAGCATGGGGTCTAGATGATAAGTGGAAGTTGCTATGCATTTAATGAATTTATAGTTTAAGAAATATATGTATATGGTACTAATTTCTAAACTTTGTGGTATGCAAATATAGCATCGATGACGTCAGAAGGATACATGGGATGAGCCACAATGCCTAGGGGTGAAGATCAGGGTGGGGCCACATCACAACAGAGACCAAGTAGTGATGCTCTAATGGAGGATTTATGATCCAGATGTGGTGTATTTCTGACCAGGGTGATAGAGTGCCAATGGCATGAGCTAGATGATCAATATACAGATGAGTGCATGGGTCTTCCCTCAGAGTGGCGAGGATTCATGCAGTACATTGTAATGGTTGGTTAGGTAGTGTGAGATCTATAGGCTGGGGAAATGGAGTCATTGGTTCAGGAGCCTCTAGATGATAGTGGTTAGGCATAGGGGCATGTCGGTCCCTATTTGTGTTTTATGATAACATCCAAATGAGCATGTCGGATGTATTTAGAGTAGTGAACTCAAAACACTATATGATGATACATATTTATGATTATGCATCTTTTTGTGATGATTGTGGCTCGCCATTTGTTTATGGATGTCTTCTTACATGTAATAAATTACAATTTGGAATGTTATTAGCAACGGTATCTACATAGTGATTATGGACTCTAGGAACATGATTGAATGAAATGGATTCAAATAAACACACCAAAAGCTTAACTCGTAGATATTTTCTAAATAGGACAGGATTATGCACACGATAAATGCCATTCAATTGCATGACAAGTAGAAAGGAATCAAGAAAAACATGAAGGTGAAGGATGTGATGGTTAAGGGCATCGACTAACAAACCTATCACAAAATCATATTCGACCTGGTTATTGGTGGCATATCCAATGCAAATGTCGTTGGAGTGGACTAACAAATGAAAGGGGGTAAAAATGGCCCAAGTTGCCAAGGCTAGATTCCTGGTGAAGCAATTCACACCATCAACATAACTGATATAAGGTGTGGATGATGGATCCATGTGAAAGACGCAAGAATGTAATGTGTAAGAGTGGTGGCGGATGAAAACTACCTAAATGCAAGAAGAAAGAAAGAGATACATGCATTTCAATGGGAAATGCTATGGGTAAAATTTCTTCAAGTAGAGTACATTTCGAGGATTGGGAAGGATTTCTCCTTCTGGACCCTCTAACAGGTATGCCCCCTTTCTTCTTCTAAAGCAATTAACTGCGACATCCTTTCCTCCATTATGTCAAGGTCAGACATATTTGTAAAGGATGCAATCCTTAAGCTAGGGACAATGTATTCCATAGGCATCACAGCTTCTTGCCCGTATACTAATCTAAAGGGTGTATGAGCTGTCAACTTCTTGCATGTAGTTCTATAAGCCCATAATATTGTTGGAATCCTAAGGTCCCAATCATCTCAGTTTACATTGCATACCTTAGTCATTCCATTCTCCAAAATATTATTGAATGCTTCCACAGTTCCATTAGCTTGAGGGTGATAAGGAGTACTTTTTTATGATAAACTTGAGATTCCTCAGTCAATGCTTCAATAGTCTTGTTCAGGAAATGTGAACCATGGTCACTCATCAAGATCTTTTGACACCCAAATCTAGATAGTATGTATTCAAAAATTCACTTCATAGCAGTCTCTTCACTGCAATCTCTTAATGGTTATGCTTCAACCCATCTTGTCAAATAATCAGTTGTAGTAATTATGTACCTCACACCATTCCTCTTTCTAGGTGGATTGATAGGTCCAACAAAATCAATAGCCCATTTATCAAAAGTCGGTAATGTAACTTGTGGTACCAATGGCATCTCATCTCTTCTTGAATGATTTCCTATTCTTTGGCACACATCACAATATCTACAATACTCCTTTGCATATATATGTAGTGTACGCCACCACAATCCTACTCTCAAAACCTTCTGTAAAGTAGATTTTCCTGCATAATGTCCACCAATTGTGCCCTCATGAGCTTTTGTTATAATTATTTGTCTTTCATGTTCAGGAACATATCTGTGCAGTATCTCATTTGGTCCCATCTTATATAAGTGTCTTGCTATCAATGAAAAATCAATTGCCTTCACCACTAATCCCTTCTTCTGCTTTGCAGTATATTCTAAAGAAGCCATTCCTATGTTCAGAAACTGAATAATGTATGAAAAATGATCATTTGCAATTCTGATTGCAAATAGTTGTGCATCAGGGAGATTGTCTTCCATACTAGTTGGTTCTTCACATGTTTCTAATCTTGACAAATGATCAGGTCCTGCATTCAATGTTCCTAGCTTAACAACAATTTCAAAGTCATATTCTTGGAACAACAATAACCATTTGCAAATATTCCCTCCTAAAACAAGCTTATTAACCAAATACTTTAATGCAAAATCATTTGTAAACATATTGAAATGTGATCCCAACAAATAATTTCTAAACTTCTTCAAGGCATTTACCATTTCCAATCCTTCCCTTTCTATAGTTGTGTAGTTCTGATCAGCTTCAAATAGTTTCCTACTTGCAAAAGCTATAGGATGACCAATTTATCATGTACCAAGTTGTGCTAGTACCACTCCCAAAGCTATACAAGAAACATCCACATGTACATGACATTCACCATATCATCATCAGCAGTAGTTATTCCCACATTGCCAAGCTCGTCTCTGCAGGTGGTGAGCTTATTCAGATATGTGGAAATAGTATCACCCTTCTCCATCTTGATTCTTCGAAGCTTATCCTTGAGCATCAATTTCCTCTGGCCGCTACTGTTCTGGTAGAGGTCCTTCAATGTCTTCTGCATTGAAAATGGAGTATCCTTCCCATGGAGACTCGAGACAATATGGTCTCGAACTCCCTCAAGGATGATCCATCTCACCTTCGCCACACACTTCTTCCACTCAACCAACTCTTGTGCATTAGTTGAAGCTGGCTTTGGGATTTATCGATCAATGAAATCCTTCAAGCCATTGTCTTCTAATACAACCTCCATTCTATCTTTCCATGCTATGTAATTCGAGCTACCTTTCAAGGCATACTTGAGTCTCAAGCCATAGAACGCCATTGGCCAACCTTGAAGTATGATATGAATTCGATTTGCACCTACAACCCCAAACTTCAAACTTCGAATTCTTTTCTCAGTATACTATTCATAGCTCCGATATCCTATAGAAAATTTCTACAAATCTAGCTCTAATATCATGTAGAAAATTTTTTACAAATCTCGCTCTGATACCATGTAGAAAATTTGTATGTAGGTTAACCCGATAATGCAATATAAATCAAAGCAGAATACTATAACCTACTTCTACTATCAATTTTCGGAAGCTTAAAGATCGAGCTTAACAATATAACCAGAAGAAGAAGAATCAATGCACAATACACATGAGAATACTTTGGGGAAAGCCTCAGTTAAAAAACCCCACTATCTGTATTATCATACAAGGTGGAAATACATAGGAATTATACAAAGCCTTAGCTCTCACAGCGAGCTAGCTCTCAGTACAATCCTCACAGATGCTCATAGGCAATCTTGGCTTCTCACAAGCCTTCCTCTTTGCTCTCCAAGCTCCTATTTCCTTGCGTTGTTCCTCTGGGATGATTCACCTTCAACCAAGTGGAACACTCTGATCTCACACACTGTCAGAACTGCGGAGTCCTCAAGGAATGATACCTTGACTACATGCATGAGTTTTCTTTATAAGAAAACACATGCAACTGATAGTACACTATCCTTGTCTTTAATCTCAATTTTCTCATAATAGACATGCATGAGTTTCAGATGAGGCAATCTTCAGTTAACTAGAGTACACTTGAGTGCATGCATGCATCAACTAACTATTAACTCTCTATTAGTCCTCAAACAGTTTGGAACTAATGTAACTGGACTTAACTCAATAAACTAAGTTAAATAATTACAACTCAAATATAACTCAGTGTTATCTCCTTAATTTAAGGGATAACTCTTGCATGACTTCAGAAAGACTTCTAACTTGAATTTCTCCAACTAATTAAGTCAAAGTAACTTAATTAATTATTTCCAAGTATCTGTTAAGACTAAATTCAATTTTAATTCACAATTTAATTCAAGGACAAATTAAATTGGAATATTCTTGTTGCCACATTTCAACACTTCTCCTTGTATTTTGGATTTAAGCGGTAAGGCCTCTGCTTAACTAGCTTCGCGTCGGGTTTTAACGTGATCCTCATCATTCCTAAATCTCCGATGATTCCCTTTAACTCTGTAAACTTGGTCAGGAATGAGTCCTGGTACTTGCTGAGTAACTCAGCGACCTTATCCACCGTCGCGTCGTCCTAGTAGTTGCTGAGCGTTGCAAACTTAGGTTCGGCCTCCGTACCAATGTTCACCTGCTTAGTCTTCACCGGCGCGGTTATGTCAGGGTTCTCAATCTGTGGTCCCTGAACCTCACGGTGGCCTTCCGTCTCTGGAATGTTAATTTTCCGCGGATCGTCGTCTTTCTTCTTCAGCAATTACATTATAACATTCCAGCGTGCAACTCAGCTGAGTAGCCCATTCAGGCTGAATCGATTCTACCGACTCCTCTGGTATCCTAAAGATAGTTGATTTTACCTCTTGTAACGCTTCATCAATGTTGTCCCACCATCTATCCTCAAAAATGAAGGTCATCATGAACCCTTTGCGCAGGATATCCCATTCACTTGTCCCATGGCAAAGCTCTGTCTCTATATACCAATTCATGGGTATAACATCTAGCGTATGACAGAACAGGTGCACCCACTCAGGTTGTGGCTTCTCTCCATAAACCTTCATCCACTTGGTCAGATGTGCGCGTGGATCATCCCGTCCATCATACTTGTCTGTTAGTCGCATCTTAGGCTTCCCAAACTGTGTGCGCATCATCCTTCTACATTCTCACCAGTCCTCAAAGCTCCCTTTGTGCGTACCCCACCACCTCGCGGGCATAGCGCGCAATACGTAATTCAAGGCCTAGAACCATTGCTTTTCCGACACCTCCCTTTCAAACTTATCTAGGAAAGTATCTACCTCACTTAACCCATCATAAGTAGGTAGATCCCTCACTTATGTTGATACGCAACGCAACAATCTTGTCATCATATTACAATTCAGCATGGTTACCTCGTGTAATCGGTTCTGCCATCGCTCTATCTCATCAGAATCTGACGTACAGGTGCTTTCGCACTCCCAGGAGATCCGTCCGTCCCGGTGGGATTTACCCAATCTTTCTCTCGTACGGTTATTTTATAGATGCAGTCCAAATCATCATCACTTTCATAATCGCGCACCAGCTCTGTATAGCACGATCCTTCCACAGGATCCAAAGGTATAACTACGTGCAGAGACTTCTTTTCAAAAATCATCTTGCGCTTCTTCAGATTAATCACCCCGTTCATGTCAGTGGCCCAATCAATTCCTAAGAGCGCAGGGTAGGGATTGTTGTCATCAAAAATATCTATTACTTCAAAGTCTGCTAGCGCAATCGCTCCCTCAATATCCATAGTGATTCCCTGCAATCACCCCATAGGTATTATATTCTACCAATTCGCCATTCGCAGCTGAATAAGAGACCATTGCAACATATGCCTCCCCATGCGCTCCCATGTCTGCTTCGGTAGAAAATTTGCGTCCGATCCTAAATCCATAATTACTTGGTCCATCTCATATTCTCCAATCTGCGTGGTTAACCTCATTTCTCTTCCCGTCCTTGTCTTATGCTTTCCAATCTTCCAGACTACGTGCGGTTCTCCCGGTGCATTCCCAGTGCATATGTTAATGAGTTCTTGTAGTCCCTTTACAACCTTACTATCGCGCAATAGCTTCATGCATGTTTCTAGGAACGTCGTAAGCATAGATGGGTCCATTTCCGACTCTGGTCTATCTTTTCTTCCTGAAGTGGAGGCATCAGCGAAGTTCTTCTTAGCTTCCATGAAGGTTTCCTTAGCGCGCTCCAAATCAAACTCTACTTCTTTCGTCAGAGCCTTGCGAACCCAAGTACTATCTTCGAGTTGTTTGCCTTTATCATCTCCCGTCACAATTCCAATTTAGAGCACAATGTTCACATTTGGATCTTCCTCGTGCGGCTCAAACTTCATCATCTGCAGGTTTTGAATCGGGGGAGGTGGTAGTGCTCCCTTGTCGTGTATCCTAGCTATCAACATAGGACAATCTTCTATCTCATGATCAAACAAGGTACAGTACAGACATGATGGACACGTTGGGTTCGTACAATCACGGGCATAATGTCTTGGCCCTCCGCAATCGTAACATATCAGTTGTCCGCGACCTCTTCTAGGTCTTACACCTCGGCCTCGTCCACACCCCTGAAATCCTGTTCGCGCCACTCCTACGTTTTGGTCTAGGGGTCGCGTTTCGACCTAAACCCTGTAGGTGGGAGTTCTATCCATCATCAACTCATAACTCCTACAAGTGCGCTCATCATGTCCCATCGACCTACAAAAATTACAAAACAATTGTTGCGAATTTTGAGTATACTTTTGTAACAAATGGCAGTTGTCTGTAGCGTGTTTTCCTCTTATTTGACAAATAGCGCACCACAAAGCAGGCACTGCGCCAATTCCTGCTTGTGCCTTATGTCTTAATGGCATCGGTCCTCCTCCCGCAAGTTTATTTGCAAACATTGGGAAATGGTCCTTATCATGACTCTGGCCCTTGCAGTTTACTCACCATACCTCTTCGCACTTCCGAGCAAGATGTCATGTCATGTTTCAGACTCTGCATCTCAAGGCATAAGTTTTTCAACTGCACGTGGATTTGCTGAACTCCCAAGTTAGGATCCTGCATCGGGGTCTCATGCAGCGTCATCGCGATATCTAAGGCCTCTGCCTAAGTCGTTAACTTCTGCTGTGATAGCGCACTCCTTAAATGTGGTGTTAACAATGCTACAAACCATTCGTGATGTTGTCCATTCGTCAGATTCATATTAGCTTCGTGAATTGTAGACTTCAACCTCTAATCCAACTCCCAAGGAGTCTCACCTGGTAGCATTGTGATTTCTTTGAATCCAATGATCGACCGCGCTTCTGACTTTGGCCTACTAAATTCCCTGTTTAGCACTACTTGGATATCCGCGATTCCCGCATTTGGATTATCATTGGAGTGCTTAATATACCAGGTTAGCGCGCGATCCTGCAACGCACTAACCAGTGTCGCTTTCTTTATATTGTCATCTGTAACTCCTTGCGCTTCCCATACGACTTTTATGACGAACCAAAATTGGTTCGGATCCTCATTTCCTACTCCCTTGAACACAGGCAACTTTATCGTGCTTGCCATATTGACTCGTGGTGGTGGCGGAGGTGGTACGGGTGAAGATGGAGGTGAAGGCGGTGAAGTTGGTGGCGGTGGTATGCACGGAATTCTTTGCCTTATCAGATGGATCTTACTTCGCAGAGAGACCTTCGCGAGCTCTTCCTCGTCCCCTCGCGGAGGTGAAATCAAGGGCTATTCTCTGGTCCCTTACTTCATTTCTGTAGGTTTTTCCGCTTCGTGTAACTCCGAACATCAAGGTAATTGCATAACCCTCTTTTCAAACAGTAGCATTTTAATCCAAGTATTTAGAGACTTTATGTACTTACCTCGCAGTGTTTTGAGAAAGCATCACTCTGTCTCGCTATCGCTGACTGAAGTATCTACCGCGAATTCAGTAATGAATCCTCCTATAATTTGATCGAGCCAGTGATCAACAACGTGCGCGATCTTATCCTACAATGCTTCCAATTTGCGCACCAACTCTGGGGTCCACACAATAGGACCATCGAGCTTCCACCTTCCTTCGCTATTTTCTAGCTTCGTGATCCACTTGTACAACTCAGTAGGGAAAGATGCGAAAAATATCTCATGGATTTCTGTGTACAGGTAGCAATATAACCACTCTTATTTTTTCAGTCGCGGATTCTTGTTCTCTTGTGCCACAAACTCGTGAATCCTCCTATCTAACCAACCTTGAATTTCCTTCTTAGTTGGATTCCAATGATACGACATCATACATCTCTATGCAGATTCCGATCCTAGCAACGAAACCATTTTTTGGCTTGAGGGGGCCTAACCCAGGTTCGGAGTTAATTAGCCAAACAAATCCCTACACTACTGGCCCTTTTGGCAACAACCCGCACAAAGCGGACTGAGGTCTCACTCGAAGCAGTATGGGGGTATGTTGGAACCAAGTTTCCGCATGCTAGAGATGTCTGAGGGGTCGATTTAGTCCAACTGTGAATGGATTTGTGTAGGTCACTTTGTGCACTGCCCTGACCAACAAGGCCTTCGCGATCTGTGATAATCGCCTTCGCGCAGCCCTAACCAGGGGCTGAGGAGCTTTCGCGTTGCTAAGGCAACGATCTGCGCTATTTCCCCAAGTTACACCACAGATCTTACTTATCTTCTTATAACTATTAGTTAATTTCACATAAGCAGATACTTCATCTTATATTCACTTAATCAACACAATCATATATGTTCGCACATCATATAAATAGTAGGAATGTAATTTATACCCAATACATTCAATGCAGAAAACAATGAATAAACACACAGGGATGGTATAAAACTTCTCTTTATTAATACTTCAATTAGTTACAGACTCATCCTGCCCTGCGCACTCAGCTACAGACTACTAGGCCTCTACGCACTCAGCTGCAGAGCCTTCCCCTACTCTATGACCCAAAAACTCGACTCTACACTTCAGACAAGACTCAATTCTTCATCATTTTTCTTTCTATTTCTATTGCTCACTTACAACTTAGAGCCTCGCTCTATTTATACAATCCCATGGTCTCGCGGACCATGGGTAGATCTCTAAAGCCGACATTATATTACAAAAATGAGGGCGGACAACCCTATGACTCATTTACAAGTTCGCACTCCGCACCCACAAAACGCAGAGTCTTTACATTGGATTTAGTCAAAATATGGGCTTTAAGCCCCAAAACTTCCCTTGGGGGATCCCGCGCCCAACATATTTTATGATATAGGAGATTGATTTAAGTGATGTTTTGGGTTGGGAGAGGTTAGCTTTAAAAAAAAATCTTAACAATTTTAAAGTCTAATTTTGACAATTCAACATAATTTGGCTTTGCATAATAAAAAAAAAAATTAAGAAATTTTATTTCATATATAATCTTATTCATAACATGTTAATGGTTTATTCATATAGTTAAAAAAGGTTCATATTTATAGGAAATTTCAAAATGATAATTTTAAGAGTGTTTAAATCTAAAAGGCGAGGGAATAGTTTGAGATATGGTAGCACACACTATCCCATCATTGTGAGTTTTTAATACCATGTTTGTTAACTAGTGAGAAAAAATCACATGGAGAGAACATAAATTAGAGTATTGAAAAAAATGTTAGAAAAAAAACTAAATGTAGAGAATATAAATGAAAAGATTAACAAAATATGTGAGAGAAAAACATAAAACAAATGTTATATGATTGACAAAATTTGTGGGAAAAATTACTAATGCAAATGTTATATACTTTTAGATTTTGTATTCGTAATTTAACTAGAAAAAAAAATAAAAACACTCCAAGAGGAATGGCTAATTTCTTTGCAGATATTTCCTAGTCTCTAAAGCCATCACTTATATTTTATTAATTTATAAATAGATAAACAAGTAACACTTTAACTTGTAAATTGTTACACAATTAACACAATTAATGTTATATAAAAAGGGCTAAACTTTTATCTATGATTTAGCATTAATGTTTTAACATGGTCTATGATGAAGCCATTATCACCTAAATCAATTTAAACTATTTATGATATAATATTCAATAATCCAACAAAACTACAATGAACATCTTCCACAAGCTTATCATCTTTATAACATATATTGCTCCTGCTAAGATTCAAGTGTGTCGATTTTGTTTCATAACTACTCGTTATCACTCTGTATAATTGTATTGGTATTAACGTGACCTCAGAGAATTTTTTTGATGGAAGAATGGGAAAACCGCTCTGATCGAAGGATGGTAACATATTCATAGAAACCATTGGAAAAAATCATTTGGGTATAAGGATTTTCAGGATTTCAATGGAAATCTGGATGTTGGATAAATTGTTACGATATGGGTCGAAGAGATTGAGCTCTTTCTTTTGCTGGGTTGTGGTATTTGAATGCAGGAGTTGTTTTCGTGGATGATAAAATTATGAGATTGAGCTCCTGCTTTTGCTGGATTGTGATCTTTGAATGCAGAAATTGCTTCTTTGGATGATAAACTTGTGTTTTTTTTATAAAAAGTTGTGGGGATTCTCCTATGTTTTTATTAATTTCTCTTTTGCATATCGTTCTTGTCATTGTCAACCCCATTATCATATCAATGTTTGGGATGGATGAGCAAGATAGGGATGGGATCAGTGAGGGCTCACTGTTTTTGTTGTCATCAGAGTCCAGGTGGGTTGATGGCAATAAAATGGAAGGGGAATCCCCAAGGTGGTTTGTTGACGATGATCAGGCTAGACACAAAATGAGGCGTAGGATCATTCGGAAGACCAAGAGAGTGGATTCCTTTGATGTGGATGCCATTGAGGTGCCTGGTGTTCACAAGGGCCATGACAAGGACCTTTCATTAGGACGGACGCTCGGCTTGGCATTCCAAACACTTGGAGTGGTCTATGGTGATGTGGGTACCAAACCCTTGTATGTTTTCACCAGTGTATTCATCCAAGCTCGTATCAAAGAAGATGAAGATGTTTTGGGTGCATTATCTTTAGTGACGTACACAATAGCCCTCATCCCTTTGGCTAAATATGTGTTCATTGTGCTCAAAGCCAATGAACAATGGTGAAGGGGGGACATTTTCCTTGTACTCTTTGATTTGCAGATATGCAAAGGTCAATCTTCTCCCCAACCAATAACCATCGGACGAAAAAATTTCTAGTTTCAAGTTCAAGTTTCCCACCCCGGAACTAGAAAGATCATTAAGAATCAAAGAAATCCTTCAGATAAGTACAAAATTGAAGACCCTACTGCTACTTTTGGTTCTCATGGGTACTTCCATGGTAATTGGGGATGGCATACTTACACCTGCAATATCAGTCATGTCTACAATGAGTGGCGTGCAAGATGAAATATATAGCTTTACGAAAGACACAGTGGTCATTGTCTCAATCATATTCCTGGTGATCTTGTTCAGCATGTTAGCGCTCGAATTTGGCCTCAGGTTGAAGAAGGCAAAATCCAAGGCAACATCAAACCACTTAGCCTCGTAGCTAGCCCTATGAGGACAGGAGAGGGCTCTCTCCGGGTCTATCTCGGCAAAAGGTCTTCAAAGGGCTGAGATGACCAATAAAGAACACTGATTTTAGGCTAGTAAACTGATAGGGAAAGTTTGATTTCAAATTTTTAGGGTTTTGTTGGAAAACTGAGCACGACAATTTTGGGTGCGGGGATGAGACACAGTTTTTGCAGAGGTCTTTTTGGGGCAAGGTAGGAGATTGTCTTGATGCCTTTGAAGGAATTGAATGGATAGGTATGACTGGTGAGGAGCTAAGGAGAGCAAGAAACCATCAGGAGTTCTCCTTAAACAGATGAAAACATAGATATTAAGCAAACTTAAAGGCAAAGCATAGAAACCATGAATTCTACCTTAACACTTCATTTACTTAATTTTCAGAAGAGAAGAGTAGGAAAATGATACACATAACAAACTTACAAGCACATGAGAGAAACACACCATCAACACAAATCACCACAGGAATCCCAAATAGTGCTGCAAAACCCTGGTCTTTCCTTTTCCAAAATTGCAGAGATACAAAGAGTAATACAGTCTAAGCTTATCCCTCAAGAGTCCAACCATGAAAATGACTAAGAAAATACATAATATAGGCAAGCTAACACATTCCCTTGCCTCTAGGGGTCGAGCTCATCATCCTAGGAGCTGTTTCAACCAATTCTAAACTGAGCACTACAATCTAGGCAATCAAAACAACTTGCCTCTATAAGTTAGGAAACCAATTCATTCATTAATTTTTTTCTATTTTATGAATGAATCTTCTAGAATAGGTAAAAAAGTGTCATGTCATCATGAAAATACATTAGTTACATCAAAGAGGGTGAAAAATCCCATGAAAATTAAAAACTAGTCAAAAGTTGCGTTGTCTTGAGCTGTAGATGAAAAACTGGCAAATTTCCCTGATGCGTGGCGCGCCATTTCTCAACGTGTAGCGCGCCTTTGAAACCACTTTTGGGGCACTTTCTGGCATCCAAATGAGGCTCAAGTGGGCTTTTTGGAAATGTATGGATGTCTACTCTCCATCCCAAGTGGAATTTCTCAATTTGGTGCCCATTTTCCCCTCCAAAAATGCAATCTCCCAAGACTGCTTCCTGTGTGTCCAAAAAGTGGCAGAAGGTCATTTTTTGCTTGTTTTTTGACCTTTTGGGGGCCCAAACCTCAATGAAATGTCTTGGCAGTGGCTGAGAAAGTGTAATTTGTCATGAAAAATCCAAAAATGCAGAGTTTTTGTGAAATGGACCTCCCCATCTTCAGGGTAGCGCGCAGCGCGCTACGCATTGAGAGCAAAAACCTGTTTTTAGCAAAAAAAAATTCAAAATTGACCAAAATTGCTCCAAATTTTCTGAATTTTGAGCTAGGGGTGTATCATTGAGCGCCATGCTCCTTCAAGGAGGCTTCAACCAAAATCTGAAGTGGATCGGGCCTTTTCCTCCGTTTTAGTGCCTTGGCCAATCGTCCTTTGAGTACCTTCATTTTCGCTTTGCACACATGCATGTGGGCCCAATAATGATTCTTCATGTGGCGGAGCATATCTTTGTCCCTGTTTGCCTTGGCTAGCAACTTCTCTAAATGAGTGTTCACCTGAATGAGCATAGACCCTTGCTCAATAGGTGTCAAATCACCGGGTCTCTTGCGAGCCAAGTTCCGGTCTTCTCAGATCCTCCGCAACTCATCAAGAGTGTGTTCATCCTCTAACTATTTGTTGTGCTGCTCTAAGTAGTTGATTGTCCAATTTTCCATTTCCAACTTCTGCTACAACAAGTGATTTTCAGCCTTTTGTGCTGAATGATCTCCTTTAGCTCCGAGCTAGGAGAACTGATGTCAAGGTCAATGATGTCTATGTCCGGATCACCTGATGGTCCCTCATCAATCATGGGCTGCTTGCCTCTCTACTGTACCTGTGCTGTTGTCGAAAGCGAGGCCCCTTACACCTGATGTGGAGATAAAACTCGCTATGCTGATGAAGAAGGCGAGACCCCTTCCACCTGGTGTGGAGATAATACTCGCTGTGCAGATGCAAATAAGGCCCTGTGGCCTCTCTGATATGTAACACATGCTGGAGTGCTGACATGCTCGGGCTCTGGAATGTGAAACTGATGTGAAGGCCCTCCCTCATCATGGACAATCTCAGGGGGTGGCTGTGGCACCGTGAAGAAGTCGCGAGAGATGAAATCCTCCCAAGCAATACCCTGCCGTGCCAACTGATGCATCACTATGATCTCGATCAGTGCATAATGATATATACTCTTGTGTTGCTGTGCGGGGTTCTTCCTTTGCACTAAGGGCACCATCCTCTCTATATTTCGGCACATGAAAAATGGGATGTTCATCATTCGTACCCGAGTGAAATGCATCAACAAACGGATATGGTACGAATATAAATGTGAAAATCTACCCTCACAAGTGAAATAACGCATAATGAGCCTCATCAAGGGTGCATACTCATCCCTTAGGAATCTGAAGGGAAAAACAGCAGTTAGGTGTCTCATACACCCGAGTTTGATATATGGTTGATAATGAAATCTGTCTAGCTGTTGGCGCTTGTTCCACTCCTCCCCAACATTTGGTATCCCGGTGGCTTGAGCAACAATTTCGGGTGATAGGGTGAAATCCACTCCTGTAAGGTTCACATGACCATTGTGTAAATGTAGGACAAACGAGCGGACTAGTTCTCTGTGATGTTGAATTTGTGAGATCCGCTCACAATATCCAAAGCATGATTGATACTGAAAACATGTCATTGCAAGTGGACAAGCTTGCAAATGAGCCAAAGAAGTGGGCTCCTCCCTGACATGCCGACCACCTTTACCACCCTTGTGATGCCTCCTTGGCACTTCTACCTCCGGTGTTGAATCACTGTCATAACTCTGCTCATAATCTGATTCGGTTTTTGACATGGTTTTGAAGGCAAGATGGCTGAAATGTATTGCTGACTTTGCACCCAATTAACTGTTGTTTGACTTTTTCAAATGCTGTCACCAAGGGGACATAAATACAAGGGGATTGTTAGGGATAGGGGAACATGAGGGAATTAGGGACAATAAACAAAAACAAGGAATTTAGGGAAGGCAACATGGGAAATCATAATATTGTGGGACTTTAAGGTGGAAGTAGGGTTTGGGAATTTAGTAGGTTTTAAGGATTTTAGAGAGGAAGATTATAAAATTTTATGGGAAAATTTGAAGGAGAATGTTGATGAAGATGAGGGAAAAGAGGGATCAAAAATGGGCAACCTTGGACAGCAAAATATTTTGAAACCCTAGCACCATTAAGTCTTTAAATCTTCCACAACAACGTAGGGTTTTGACTTCTCATTTTCATGGCATTTTAACATATTAATTTCTCATTCATCTTGCAAAACCAAAACTAGCCATGGAGGAGAGGCCTACCTGAAATTTGCTTGAGAGAAAAGAGGATTTGGTAGCTTGCTGGCAGTTTATTGGGCGAAAAACCTAACGCGTAGCGCACCTTGCCCAACGTGTAGCGCCCCTCTGATGCGTAGCGCCTGAACAAAATTACACTGAGAAAATCGCGCTGATGCATAGCGCGCCCACCCTGATGCGTAGCGCGCCCCTGAAACTGCCCAATTTGCTCAATGACTCTTGAAATCGCCTTTGCAAGGATTCACTTGGCTTGTGAGAGGCAAATGAGTTGCTAATGAAGAGTGATGTGCTTTTATAGGCTCCCTTTTGATTTTTATTTGCCCAAAACCCACTTTATAATGTTTGAGTGTTGACACTTTTTGAATTAATTGGCTCTGACTTCTGGTTTCCTTTCTTTGAAAAAAAATTGGTTGAAATGATGATTTCTTCTGAAAATTTTTGCAGGGATAGCTTCTAAGATGCTTTGGCAAAGGAGACCAAGGCTGCGCTTCAACATTTGGAGAATTTGAAATTTTGACAATTTTTACAAAAACGAGATAATGACCTTTGTTTTTCAAAAACAGAGTTTTGAAAACAAGGTGAAAATTTAGTTGTACAATAGTGAGAATTATTGAAATGATGCTTTATGAAGGAAATCCCTCTGGCCTGCTGGTACTTTATGACCTCTCGAGACAAAAATTGACTCAACCCTAGACCTAAGACCTCGAAAGTTAAAACAAGATGAATGACCCTTTGAAGATTTTATTTACTTAAGCAAACCTGAACCAGTAGTGCCAAACAAGAGGGGAATAAAAGACACAAACTCCTCTACCAGAGTTATGGCATGCCTAATGGAATGCAACATGATCACACTGATGGGACACCTAATCATGGAATGCAAAGAGCTTTGATCTCTGGTGGAGGGCTACTAGACCGACTCTAACACAGCATACAACATTTTGGTACAAGAAAATTAGGCATGACATTTGCTCCGGCACTCATGATATGGTTTTTCTATCTTGGTTCTATTGGACTTTACAATATTATTTCACATGACATGACAGTTTTAAGGGCATTCAATCTGGTTTATATCTATTATTTTTTCAATAGGAACACCATCAAAGCATGGATGTCCCGAGGAGGTTGCGTGTTGTGCATAACAAGAGCTGAAGCTATGTTTGTTGATTTGGGTCACTTCTCAGTAAGATTCATACATATAGCTTCACATGTGTAGTATTCCCATGCCTACTATTGGCTTACATGGGTCAAGTTGCATATCTTATGAAGCATCCCTTTGTGGTGGAGAAGGTATTCTATGCTTCAATTCCAAATGGTCTTTTCTGGCCAGTCTTCGTGATAGCTACTGTTGTTGCTGTGATTGCAAGCCAGGCAATGATCTCGACAAAATTTTCATGTATTAAAATGTCCATGGCCCTAGGATTCTTTCCCAGATTGAAAATTATTCACACATCCTGACGGTTCATGGGTCAGATTTACATTCTTATCATCAACTGGTTCC
The DNA here is from genome assembly GCA_031772625.1 of Pinus tabuliformis. Taxonomy (NCBI): domain Eukaryota; kingdom Viridiplantae; phylum Streptophyta; class Pinopsida; order Pinales; family Pinaceae; genus Pinus; species Pinus tabuliformis. Next base: position 340,067,276 of record CM062807.1, on the reverse strand, counting down.
TAATGATAATGTGTGTCTTGGTATGTGCTTGTTTTAGGAGCACCACCGAGATATCAAATGCATATCGCATTGCAGAGGTAGGGATGATGATGGTGACTACAAGCCTAGTGACTCTTGTCATGGTTCTTATATGGGCAAAAAATATATTCCTTGCGATTGGCTTTCCTGTTCTATTTGGATCAATTGAACTGACTTATTTTTCTGCAGTTTTGATGAAAGTGGGGGAAAATGGTTGGCTTCCAATGTTTTTTTCCCACCTCCTTCCTTCTTGTGATGTACATTTGGAACTATGGAAGTGTTCTAAAGTATCAAAGTGAAGTGAGGAAAAAGGTGTCAATGGATTTGATGTTAGAATTAGGATCCAAACTTGGGACACTCTGAGTCCCAGGAATTGGGTTAGTTTATAGTGAACTTGTTCGTGGAGTACCTGCAGTTTTTGGGCAGTTTTTAACAAGCCTTCCAGCAATACATTCGATCATCGTATTTGTTTGTATAAAGTATGTACCAATTCCTATTGTGCCACAAGATGAGATTTTTCTCTTTAGGAGAATTTGTCCAAGGGACTATAACATGTTTCGATGTGTGGCTAGATATGGGTACAAAGACATTCGCAAGGAACATTATGAGGCCTTTGAACAATTACTTATTGAAAGCCTTGATAAGTTTCTTCGAAAGGAGGCTTTAGAACTTGCCCTTGAGAATGAGAGTATCAATGTAGACTCGGACGATGAATCAGTCGATTCTAAAGGAGTAGGACCTTCAAATGGTTTCACTGACTCCCTTAGGACACCCCTGATGGTAGACCAGAGACACACACAATATTGTGCCCCATCAAGGTGTCTATCTGGAGCTAGCACATCATTAGGACTACCCAAAAGTGTTATGTCTGCAGATGAAGATCCAAGTCTTGAGTATGATCTTTCATATCTGCGCGAAGCTAAAGAATCAGGAGTTGTATATCTTGTTGGTCACGTAGATGTCAAGGCTAGAAAGAATTCATGGTTTCTTAAGAAATTGGTTATAAACCACTTCTATGCTTTCATGAGGGCAAACTCAAACCTTAGTGTGCCTCATACCAATCTCTTGTAGGTTAGCATGGCATATACTGTCTGACTTGAAGGTTTCCATGAATCAGATATGCTGAATGTTTTTCGAGGACCAAGTCACAACATCAATATGGTCATGGATAACAAATATTTCCTTGAAGGTGGCGGAGATGAAGTGAATTTTAATGTGAAGTTAATAATCATAAGTTTTGTTGTCAACCAAGATCTTCATTACTTAGCCCTTTATTTTGTTTGATAGAGAACGATAGCCATTCCTACAATTAATCACTGATATTTATGAACAGAGACACCAATATTTTTCAATGAAGGTGATAGGTGGTATTTTATATGCCCAGTTAAGCCTATGATAAGCCATGTTTTCTACATAGGGAAGTTATACTATGTTATATCCATGAAAATGAGAGGAAGATGACATTGCATGTTTCCTCGTATAGCTAACATATATTACTTCAACTACCTCATTCATTACATCATCGCTCAATAAATTTGGATGCTTCTCCACCTCATTCATTACATCATTGCTTAAGAACCTTGGTTGCTTCTCCATTTTTTTGACATCATGTATTGCTTATGTTGTTGATGGAGGTTTTACACTAGGTTTTTCAACATTGAGCTTACTAGTACGAATTATTTGGTAGGGAAACTCAATTTCCACAACTTTTTGCCCCACCATGGAGTTAGTTTAGGGATCAAATATTGTGCAAAAGTAATGTATCCAACTTTTGGAGCATAACCACTAGAGAGGATAGGGGACCATATAAACTGGTCTGCATGATCCAGTGGGAAGATAAAAGCATTTGAAGGGGTCTGATAGAAAAATCCCAAACATGCACAAAGTCATGATTTAGCTTTAAGTTCCTATTTTGGAGCCAGAGTGTGTGTCATGAAACACAATGATGTCTCATAACTTGATTTTGAAAGAAGAATCCATCTTTATTAAGTCTCTAAATAAGAACATGAGGGAGAAGATGTCAGTTATGACACCCTATCCAAGAGTCATTACCTACGAAAACTCGAGAGCCATTCCCAATTTTCCAAATCAGCCATCTACCTATGAGAAGAAAGGCGTGGTTAATGGCCTTCCAAGCCATTAGACGAATTTTTTCTCCTAATCTCTTATAAAATTCGTTGTAGAGATCTAACAGACATAGTTGTTAACTCACATTAATGAATTTGTAGGGTCCACTTTCTTCTACTTGGTCCTCCAATTGCGCCCATGATACATGGCCACATTCCAATCTTCATGGACTTAGAATGATCAATGGTGATGAGGGAACTAAAATCCAACCATTGTTGTTGATCATTGTGAGATGAGCGAGTGAGGGGCGAGGAAGAGGAACCAAACAGAGTGATTCGGGTGATTCAGGAAATTGATATTTTTAAAGTCCAGGTACTTTGGGAATTCTGGGTTGTTTGAGACAAAGTACAAGCATCGCCACACTAACTGGCCAAAGCTTATTTGAAAGGATAGGTGTAACTGGCATGGCATTGAAGGAATAAATTATGTTTGGCGGTCATAGCCATATACAATTGAGACCAAATGCCAGCATGATGCGTTAACCAAGTTGGTTTAGTTCCCTGATAAGATATTCTTGAAATATCTTTGTCAATTCAACATCTTTATTAATAAATGGTTTTCATTATTAATATAACTTTTCTTTTGTGATCCTTAATTGTTGAGAGCATGACAAGAAGATTGATATGGTAGAGAACAAAATAGAAATAAGAAATAAGAATAATTTCATTAATATAACCCACTTTCTTTTGTCTGATAATGACGTGATGTGAATTTTAGGAAAAAAAAGTGAGGGACAGTTGCTTTTATTTTAATGTTCCACCTAATTTTAAATGAGATACTTGGTTTTCAAAGTGAGGGACAATTTTTTTATTTTAGTGAGGATTTTATTTTAATATTCCATCTAATTTTAAATGAGATATTTGGTTTTCGACAAAGCTGTCTTATTCTTTTTGCACATAGCAGTGGCAATAGTAATTTTCTTCCCTTTTTTAAATACTACATATGCACATATTGTTGAAAATTTCAGATCTATGTTGCAAGACTTTTTACAAAATGTAAATAGGTAACAAAAATGAGATCAGAATTTGTTCCTTGAATCTGAAAAAATAACAGTCAGAATATAATATATAAAACAATTTAGATGAATTGTTACCACCAAAATGTCAAGCATTGAATGCCACCAAGGAAGGGGTTCCATTTCAATGTCATACTAGTGACTGTTGCAATAAACAGTGTCTTCCTGTGTTTCCAAAAGTGATAGAATAACTGACGCTACATTTCAACTGACATTCATAATTGTTCCACCTGATAGACCATAGAAAATTCTCCTGTTCGAGGGAATTCCTCTCGTCAACTTCTTGCATTTTATTTTTTCAAACAACAATGGTGTTATTTGTGGAAGGAAAGTTCCTCTCGTCAACTTCTTGCATTTAAACCAAAATGGTTGGCAATAAAGTGCAGGCCCTGAATAACTTTCATGTGTGTTAAACATATAGGTTGCTTGATATCTTTTTTAAAATCATCCCACTGGGACTCCATCCAACACCTGGTGGAAAAGGGTTTCCAACGATTTTTCTCATCTCAATGTTCTCTGGGAAGTGAACCATTGGCATTATAAAGCTATCTATACAAAAATGAATGTTATAAAGCTATCTATACAAAAATATTACATTCATTGTTACTTCATGTAAACCATGACTAGAAAGCTATGGCCAAGATGTTCTTAATCCTTTTAAGAGTTATCAGCAAAATGACGGTACTTCTCTAGCCTTGGTAATGATCACAACTTACAAATGAGGTTGTGGATTCATGTCCTTTGGAACAAGTTGGCTATGGAGCATTTTCTATTAGTTGCCATTGTACAGAAATTGCACACCAGGCCAATGGTGTATGGAAGCATATCGACCTAGCTACAACAATAAAATTTCCATACCTTATTAAAAAAATTGTACATTTGAGAATTCAGATGAATTAGTATACCATTATTTCTTTTCTTTATTTTGTCCTTGAGTGTTGCCTTCATTTTACATGAACGCCCATTATTCTTGATCATTGGAACAAAATGTTTGGATTGGGCATAGAAAAGAATATTTCTTCGTTCTTTGCTCTCGAACTTGGCATTTTTGGTATACATCATCTCCATATTTTTATGTAATTTTAAAACAACTCCATCCATTTCCATGTTTCTTTGAGTTTTGGTTTAAGATTATGCAAGAACGTTTGAAACCAGGTTTGGAAATCAAACCTTGATATTTGTGATTTACTTTTTCTTTCATGACATAGAGTTTTAAGGAAAATCAATTTATTTGAGAATTGTGTTATATTAGCTACTATTTATAATAATAATAATAATTATCTAATTTTAAGGTCATGGCCAAGCCAGACATCAAATTGGTGTACGACACAACCAAAGTAAACACCAAATGGGTGTATGAGACCCCCTATTTGTGAGACAAGGGATCCACCTCCGCCTAGCGATTTGACTGCTAAAGTCTACAGGACAGCACATTCTCTACCCCTGGATTTGAACTTGGGAGCTCTTAGGAGGAAACACAAGCTCTTAACCTTTAGGCCCACTCAAGCTATATAAAAATGGAACATCATATGCAAGCCAATAACAAGATATAGTTGATTGGAAAGTGATATGGTAACATTAAGCATCTACTTCTTGTTGTGGTCCCTTGCATTCTAGTTTCTCTCTCTTTGATGTATAGTGTTTTGGTTGGCAAGCTTCAGTTTTCTTGGCATATGATTTTTTGTGTTAGGTATTTCCTTGTTTGACAGTATTGAAATTTGGTGTGTACTTAAGGTTACCAATAGTGTTGCAACTTTTAATCTTTGGATAGTAATGTTAAGGTGCAATGCACTGATTTTTGCAATAATAATTGTCTAGTTTCACTGTTTAGTGGCCTTTGCCTGCACCTCTCAAGTCCCTTGGCTTTTTCCCTCTTGAACTTCTTACCAAGCTATGTTTCATCTAAACCATGTTGCTACTAGAAACGTGCGCAAATAATGTTATAATTGAAGATATGTGCAGTATGCGGCGACAAAAACTGTTTTACCATGTGATGCCAATTCTCCACCGATGGATGCCACTTGATGATTGATTACCTATTAGATGATAAACAACATTTGCTTGTCAGTGGGGATGTAAAAGAGCGCTATTACAATTTCATTGACAGAATGTGGCCTAGGTGATTGCAAATTTGCAAAAGGATAGAAACTAGGCCAGTTATTGTTTAGATCTTTTGCTGGGTCAGGGTCAATATTTAGGTTAGTCATAGTTCAGGTCATCTTTTGGGTCTCTTCTATCTGTTGGCTCTCAGGGGTTTTACACTAGTTCTCGCCTTTGTATAAATTGATATCTTATGCTCGCTGATATAGCAATCAAAATAACTTTCAATATAGCAAAATCTGAATAATTGGGCAACAAATTTCATTCACTTAGTAACAACCGAAAATAAATAGATACTGAAATCAAAAATATATGCAACCACAAATGTGGATGGGCTAGTGAGGGATGAAAATTATGGCTGCTTCCACTACCTCCCATTCCAGAAAATTTGTTGTGTCCCGTTTTTTCCCTATCCTAGGCCATGCACTCACTCCCCATATTTGAGGATGTCTACCCGACAGGCCGATTGCCAAGTCCCTGAAATCCCGAGGACTAATGCACTTGCGCATTGTGATTGTTATTACTGCGATGAGTATTTGCTACTAGCCCCCTGTTGCAGTTGCCCTCCTCCTCCCATAGGAAAAAACATCACTGGATACCTCGAACTAGACGGGGTCCCGGGAACAACGACTTATGACTAAATCTAATAATTTGTTGGTCTTTGCATACCCACTCCAGCTTAACAAGCCTGGTAAAGCTCAGGATTGAAAGAAAATATATTTAGTAAAAACCCTAACGCCGAGAGTTTGACAGTGAAATTGTGGACAAATCCTGCTAAATAAAGATCGACAGATAGAGGAGAAGGAGGCTAGCTCAAAGCTATGGCCGAATCCCAAAGACTTGAACAAATTTCCATAGTAATAAAGCTTCAATGTCCCCGATTGAGAAAAAGTCGAGTAAGCGATCTATAGAGGCCTTTGAGTTTGTTTTCGTGGTTTCTTTAAGATTTTGTAATTTTTGCAGATGAAAAGATATTAAGCGTTCACCTGCTGCAATTATAACGCTTTCGTTCAAAGTTCATCCGAGCAATTAATTTAACTTTTTTATAGTTTAATGTTATTAAAAATATATCCTTCACGTGTTGGATGACTATGGTGATATTTCTACCTAAGGTCATTCTCTCTCAAGGATTTTAGAAAAGGGTATTGTGTTGGAATAAATAAGGCTTTGGTTTAAAGTTTATTTGAGCAATTGATTTTTATTTATTTATTTTTATAGTTTAATATTATTAAAAATCTACCCTTCACGGGTTGGATGACTATGGTGATATTTCTATCTATGGTCATTTTCTCTCCGATCTTTTGGAAAACGGTATTCTTGTATGTTGGAGGTAATATATATATATATATATATATATATATATATATATATATATATATATATAATTGATTGAAAAAAAAAAAAGTTTGGAATATTTCACGAATCTCGAAGGAGGGTATATCTCACCATGTGCATGTTATTTTTAAGAAGGTTTTATAGTCTTTTTTATATGTGTATTGAATCAATTTTAATATGAGCAAGACAAGAAACAATACATTGTATTGAAAGGGATATGGTTTGTTTAAGTGGATAAAGTTTGAGAAAGGGATTATGGGAGAGCAAAGCAAGTTCACCATGATGTCATGTATTCTTAATAAGTTACTGGTTTTTCAACTTGACATTTCAAAAGAAAAGAAGCAATTAGAGAATGGTGGTTGGAAAGTTGTTGCACTGAACATGGAGCTATAGAATGAGAGGTGGAGTGGGCCATCGAAAAATGATAAAGAATATCTACCACTTGCATTTGTTTTGATCCATGTTATTACATAATTGTTTGATTGTATGATTCTACTACTCAATGTTGTGTGTGTCTATATAGCGCTTGTTTTTTTACACTCGAATCTTTATTAAAGTTGTTAAATAGTTATAAAACTTTGTATTGATGTCTATTAATATGGCTCATTTTTCTTATCTACGCGCGTGTGTGTGTAATATGTTGTTGCCTAATCAATACCAAAGCATAAATTTGTTGCCACTCAAGCTAAGAACTTTGTACATCATTATATATGTCAACTTTGTGCATCCATGACAAGCTATAAGGACTAACTTGTACTAGGGGGAATAGAATATTGATGAGAGAATATCACCACCCTCACTTCTCCAATGATCGAGGCCCATTTACTATGTGTATATATTATATATATTAATAGTTAAAGAAACAACTATAATAAAAAAAGATAAAAAAAAATTATATGTATTAACACCTAAGTTGTTTTAGTGCATGCACCATAATTCATATGCTAGAGTTGAGCTCCACACTTGTGTTTAATCGTAGGTCTCTACTTGACCATGATGACAAATCATCATGCCAACAATCAAGACTTATTAGTGCCCAGAATGCATTGGGTTAACCCACGCATGTGCCACATCATCTGATTTATTCTCACTAAGTTAATAATGGTCCTAATCCAAAATCATTATTCAAAATTGACTTGATTGCTAGGTGTCTTCCTCCTATGCTAGTTGATTCATGGGCTAATATCCCCTATTATATGGTTGCGTCGATATCCCCTAACCTCATGCTAGTTCATGGGATTGAAGTTGTAAGTACCATGACAAATAGAAATATGATAATGAGCATAGACAAATGCACTAAGAAATAAATCCTAGAGCATTCAGAGTGTATTGTCGCATTAAAAATTCCTCTACATGTTTCACTATATAAGTAGATATGTCCCTCCAAAGTTGATCCTAATTCATGGAATAAAGTAGTAATCAACCTTAATCATAATGCTTAACGTCAATTGTTAAGAATCACCTTGGAGAAGGTACCCTAAGTAACTATGTGAAATAAATCTTTAAGCTATAGAAAAATGACTTAACACAATATATAGATTGAGTTTTATTCCTAGCCTATATAGTTCTCAACAAAAATGTGATTTTACATCAAATATAGATTCTAGATTTTACAACTTGGTTTGAACATCATTTGTTGTTTGGTTACCTAGGTGGCATTTTATAACATGAAAAAGTTGTGTTTCATTCAAAAGATTCTTTTTTACCATAACTATTTCATCCCCCAAAACTAGGGCTTCCTTTCACTTTTTCCTTGATAAAAATATCAGACATGAGTTCAAATAAATCTAGACAAATAGTGTGCACAATTCATAGGGTTTGCCTACAAAATATAATTTACTTGTGAAATAAAACAACAAAAGTATGAAATTATGACAAAAAATTCCTTTCAATAATAACTTTACATTAATAAAAAAATAAAATTGAATGAATAGTACATACTATAAAATAAAAATCTCAACAAGGATTATTAAAAAGGCAAAGATGAAGAGAGAGAAACATGGATAGTGGCCAAACAAAGATGGAAGGTACACTTATGTGAGTGGCCTAAAGAATATGTTAGATCTGATATGACCTAATGACCTCAAATATATCTGAGAACCCTATCCTTCTCACTCTCCCTCTCTCTCCCACTCTTTCCCACTCTTTAGCTCTCCCTCTCCCTCTCTCTCCCTCACTCCCTCTCTCCTTCTCCCTTCCTCCCTCTCTATCTCTTCCTTTGCTTCTCTCTTTATCTCCTACTCTTTCATGCCTGGTCTCTCTTTCTATATTTATCTCTCTCCCTCCCTCTATACATATCCTTATCCCTCTCACTCCCTCTTTATATCTCTCTATCCAGAGTTATTTTAGTACATGCACCATAATTCATACACTAGCATTGAGCTCCACAATTGTGTTTAAGCATAGATCTCTACTTAACCATGATGACAAATCATCACACCATAATCAAGACTTATTAGTGCCCACAATGCATTGGGTTAACCCACACATTTCCCACATCATCTAATTTATTCTCACTAAGCTAATAATGGTCATAAGTCAAAACCATTATTCAAAATTGACCTAATTGCTAGGTATCTTCCTCCTATGCTAACCATGTTGTGGGTCAATATCCCCTATATATGGCTCAATTGATATCCCCTATCCTCATGCTAGTTCATGGGTTCAAAGTTGTGAGTACCACGATGAATAGAAAGATTATATTGAGCATAGATAAATGCATTAAGAAATAAATCCTAATGCATTGGGATTATATTGTTTTGCATTAAGGATTCTTCTTTGAATTTCATTATAGAAGCATATATGTCCCTCCAAAGTTGCTTGAGTGTCTACTAAAAGAGGACCCAAAGTTTATCCAAATTCATGGAACAAGGTAGCAATCAACCTTAAGCACAAATGCTTAAGGTCAATTGTTAGGAATTACCTTGGACAATATAACCTAAGTAACTATGTCGGCATCCATCAGACCAAGATGCATTCGACCGAGATGCATCGTCAGCCTCCATCCACTTCCCTCTCAGCAGTTTCAAGCACTCTTTAACTCTCTTTTCAAAGCCCTTTTCATCTTTCCATCACAATACTTGTTCGTGATCGATATCTTGTCCATATTTAGCCTTGGAAAAAATTTATCACCCAATTAGGGTTGTATTCTCAAACAACCTGACTTGTTGACAATGCCTTGTGATGCGACACAATCTTGGCTTGGTGGAGCTATCACCCTCCCAGGTACCCCCTTCAAAGGGTCTTGGGCTCGGTTCAGACAAAATGAGATTCGACCACCCTACAAATGGCTCTCGAACAATATTCAAATGGACATGACAAACAAATTTTATACCACATCAGCCTTCACATGAACTGACAATTCCACCCATCCACCATGGATCCAACATCTTTGAAACCACATAGAGGTGAAGCCCCTGTGAGGGAGTATGTCTGGATTTAAACAGGAACATAAAAAATTACAGAGGTAACCATAAATACATAGATGCAGCAGAAATAATACTTCATTTCATTAATGTAAAACATTGAAATATGCTTACAAACAGAATGGAAATAAGACTAGCTCGGGCAATGGTAGCTTATCTATGAGAAGAGATGTGGCGACTACATGCCTCTAAAATGTGTTACAATGAGGCTCAAAGGCCTATTTATTATTGAGAAACAATGGAAAACCCTAAACATCCAAAAACCTAATCCTAGGAGATGAAGTGCCAAACTATGGGCCCCGTTTTGGGTAAATTGGTACACTAACTTCCCGGGTCATAACTTTGGCATATGATCTTCATTTGACACGTACGATACCTCGTTAGAGAGATATATCCGAGGACTACAACTTTTGAATGACAAAAATTAGTCAAAAACCCATGTTGGTCCCAGTTTTCCCAAAAAACATCGTTCAAGGCCTCAAAACGGCTCCGAAAGTTCAGGACCCGAAAAAACTACCAAAAATAGTAAATTGTGCTACAAATAAGGAAACTGAAAAACTGAAAGAAACAATGGTGGGGGTCCAAGTGGAATAGGTGGGTGGCCACCAATATCCACCTGGATCATTCCTCCCCCCTTAGGAAGCAATGGTCCCCATTGCGTTGAGTTCCTCCATGAGATGAGGAAACCTCTGCTGAACTTGGTCCCTAGTGAGTTGTTCTGCAATCTCTGATGTGTCCAGTAATGGTGGGAATCATGGTCGAGGGTAGTCCACATTGAGCACTCGGTGCAAGACAAGGAATGGGGGAATGATGTGCTCCAAAGCATGGTTTCCCACAGCCTTGGTAATGGTGTAAGGACCATATCAGAGTGGTCTGAGCTTCCGATGGGCTCTTGTAAGGCGTGCTTTCTGCATATGCAACCAGACTTTGTCGCCCACTTGAGACTTGTGTGGCACTCGATGTTGATCATGTCGCTTCTTGTACTTAGCATTTTCCAGAATGGAGCGGCGATATATCGACCTTTTTGGTAGAGGTGCTTTGAGAGTCAAATCAAACGAATGCTTGACCTAATAGTGCAACGGTACCCTCTGGGTGAGGAGAAGATGTCCATGAATTCTTTCATGACCATATGAACCTACTTCTGCTGCATGGAGGAGCCCTTCCCGGGGACCATGGATGTGGCTATGATCTTCCCCTTACTTTGAGAGTGAATCAGAAAGAAAATAGTTTTCCTAGTCTGGGAGATGATCCTGCTACATTTCTTAGCAAAGGTCAAAGAGTTGATGATAGGTGGGGCCACCTCCAGTATCTTGTATAACAAATTACCCAAAGAAATAATCATAGTGCGAGGTCTAGACTCATATACAACATGTCGCTTCCATAAGTATGGTTGTCCTAATAATACAGCACAAATGTCAAGAGGTGCAACATCACACAATACCTCATTTGTGAAGGACTTGATGTTGTAGGGAAGGTGGCACTTCTGGTAGACTCGAAGATCTCATCCTTGGTGAAGCCACCCAATGTTGTACGGCTGTGGGTGTGGTATGGTTGGCAGGCCTAGCCGCTTCATGACCTCTGCTAAAATGAGGTTCTTTTGGCTCCACTATCGACAATGAATTGCAGCGACAAATGCTTCACCCACATCTGTGAGTGGAAGAGACGCTCCCCCTCCTCTGGATCTTCGGGTTCATTCTTCTGGATCTTGGCGGTGGCAATAGTGGCGTTGGGCTCCACATCAATAATTTGCTTCCCTTTGTCATTCCTCTTGTCAGATTCTGACTCAAGGTCAGAACATGCATATGATTTTGAATCCTTCAACTCAATCACTAATGACTGCTTGGCCCGACACTCACTTGTGTTGTGAGTGGGGCTCTTGTGGAACTCACACCACTTTCCTGTGTTCTTTGACTTCGAGGTGGTGTTCTTTTCTTGCAGCTTCGACGGTTTGTCTTAGGCCACCCTACCTTGGCTTTGTCCTTGGTTCTATGATTTGGGGAAGCCTTTCCCTTGCTTCGGATTCACAGATCCAAAGTCTCGCTTCTTCTATTTAAACTTCTGCTCGATCTTGACAGCGTATCAGTACGTTGTGCCAAGCGAGGAGAGGAAATCCATCTTGTCTCGGATGTACCTGTGTAGGTAGTTGTGGTATTTTAGTACCAAATGCCACTCAGAATCCTTGATACCCAACTTCGTGTGAAGGGTATGAAAAACATGGGTAAATTTTGGCACATCTTGGTCCTTTCCCTGCCACAGCGTGGTCCACTTTATGTATTTATCCTCATAGCTTCTGACAGGGTAGTACTGCTCCTTGATGGCATCCCGGAATGAGTTCCAAGTGGGTGCCGCTGAAAAAAGTGAGGTTGTACTTTCATCCTTCTACTCGTAGTAGGTTTCCCACTAGTCCTTGACATGGGGGGCAAATTTGAGAAGTGCAAAAGTGATCTTTTCCCGGCTGGAAAAATCATGAACAGAAAAATATCCTTCTAGCCAATTTAACCATTTATCTACGGCATCCGCATCTATATCACCCTCAAATATTGGAATGTCAAAATTAATTTGTACCTTAAAGGGTGTGGCACTTCCAGAGTAGCTACTGGAAGTAGATGCATCACCCTTGGGTAGTCGCTAAAGGACCTGGGAAAAGTTGTCCATCATCACGTTCCTTTGTCGCTCGAGGGCTTCTTCAAGCAAGATTTTGATAGGATCTCCTACCCCCTCATCTTTCTTTTCATCTGCCAAGGGAGGCCGTCGAGATTTGTGAGGCTGGTCTTGCAAAGGTTCGACCAGTTCAAGACCTAACTCCTTATATCCCGACCTCGTTGGCGACATGCAAAGAAAAAAAGAGAAAGAACAGACCGCTCTGATACCACTGATCCAGATTTAAATAGGAACGCAAAAAATTATAGAGATAACCATAAATACAGAGATGCAGCAGAAATAATACTTCATTTCATTAATGTAAAATACTGAAATATGCTTACAAACAAAATGGAAATAAGACTAGCTTGGGCAATGGTAGCTTATCTCTGAGAAGAGATGTAGTGGATACATGCCTCTGAATTGTGTTACAATGAGGCTCAAATGCCTATTTATTGTTGGGAAATAATGGAAAACCCTAAACATCCAAAAACCTAACCCTAGGACATGAAGCGCCAAACTATGGGCCCTGTTTGGGTAAATTGGTACACCAACTTCCCGGGGTCGTAACTTTGGCATATGATCTTTGTTTGATGAGCACAATACATCGTTAGAAAGATCTATCTAAGGACTACAAGTATTTGAATGACCAACATCAATCACTGGCCCATGTTGGTCCTAGTTTTTCCAAAAAACATCGTTTAGGGCCTCAAAATGGCTCCAGAAGTTCAGGACCCGAAAAACTACCAAAAATAGTAAATTGTGCTACAAATAAGGAAACTGAAAAACCGAAAGAAATAATGGTGGGAGTCTAAGTGGAATAGGTGAGTGGCCACCAATAGCCACCTAGATCAGAGTCACATCGATCTCTCAAACGATTTTTTCATTCAAAGTTCATCCCATCATTGTGTGCTTGACCCAACATACTACTCATGTGTTACTAGGTGAGACTACCAATATGACTTCCCTACAATTGACCGACGACCAATTTTGAGGCAGACCCAACTACTATCTCATTCTTTAGAATCACACTCTTTGCATGCATAAACAGTTGCTCAATTGAAAAATTATTTCTCATAACAATCAAAATAGTCAATGGTGTTCACCCATACATATAAAAACATTATAGCACAAAGTTCACATGCTTACTCTTGATCAACTAAAATTTTATGTTCACTCTATCTCTCTTGATCTCAATTATTAAAATGTATTTTGTAGCCCCAAGTCTTACATGTCTTTTGTGCTAAAATTTGATAATTCTAATCATGAAGCACATCCTTACTATTACTTAAAAATGACATATCTGCTACATACAAAGTGATAACAAGGAAATTAACATGATCCTATTTGTAATACAAACAATGATTTGATGTGGATCTCAAAAATCCCAATCCCAACATCAAAAAACCAAAATTTTAGTACTACATTCTAGTTGAATCTTTGAAATCATATAAATGTTTTTTTTAAATTTGAAATTAATGAATCTTTACCCTTTTAAACATGGTCCTTCAACCATGTCATATAAAATTCCTCTTTCATGTCACGATGTATCAATGTCGTTTTCACATCCATTTATTATATCTTTAAATTAAAGATTACAAGAACCCATTAAACTTTCATTTAGAAACTAGGCAAAGAATCTCGCCAAAGTCTATCTTCTCAACTTGGTAATATCCTTTAGCAACTAAACTTTCCTTGTATTGTTCAACATTTCCATTTACAACAATCTTACTTTTGAGCACCCATTTACATCCAATGAGTTTCTAACAATAAATGATACCTAGTTTCATGTATCATTCTCTCTATGTGCATCCATCTACTCATCCACAACTAATCTCTAGGACTCCTTTTCTTCCATATGCATTTCCTCTTTCACAGTTCGGATCGTTAATGCCAGATACTAAAGAGAATATGCATCTACTATCAAATGAACTATAATTACACATGTCTAGTTTCCTTATTTCTCAAGAGTACCTATGTAATGTTTAAGGTATATTTCCTTCCTCCCCTTCGAATTCGATCCCTCCTCCTCATTAGGTCCATCATGAACACCATGTTAAATTATGGTCCAATTTTCTTAATGTTGGGTAGTAGCTAAACAACTATCTTATTCTCATCTTTTTTTGGTTACACCATTATGGAAGAAGACTTAACTTCTCTAAAAATAACTTTTTTACCGTATACAATTCCAAGATATATTATCTCACCATAATAGTTCTAATACACCAAAGACCACTCCCAATTGGATGCCATATAGAAGGAAGATCTTGGATCTATTATTTACATACTCTGGGTTAGGAGTTGTTAAAGCTATTATTTATTTTAGGTATACAATTTTGAAGAAGTCAAAACATGGTGGAAATTAAAGAGACAACAGAATATGGAAGATCAAAGAAAACCCCCAAAAAAGTAGAAGAGAAGATTTTATTCATAGTAGAAAAAAGTACAAGTGTGGGAAGAAACCTGTGAAGGGATCATTTGAGATACATTTAGAAAGGGTATGTATTTTAGAGCAAGGAGTGAGGATTTGAATAATGATAACTTTGTATGTATTTTATGTACTTGTTAAATATTTCATATACATTTCAATTTATAAATTAAGTCTTTTCTTTGTAGGTTAAGGAGTTTCAAGTAATTACTTAGACTATATTTTCTAAGGTGGTTCCTAACATTTGACCTTAAGAATTGTGCTTAAGGTTGATTAGTACCTCATTCCATGAATTATGATCAACTTTGGGTCCTTTTTTAATAGACACTCGATCAACTTTAGAGGGACATATCTACTTCTATAATGAAACGTGCAGATTAATCTTTAGTCAAAAACAATATGCTCTGAATGCATTAAGATTTATTGTTCAATGCATTAGGATGTTGTGGGTTGTCTCTTCTCTGTCTAGTTGAATTTTTGGATCCCCTTCTTTCCTTAAGATCCCTCCAATTGCGGTTAGAGTTCTTAGATGACTGTAAGGAGGAAGCCCCTTTCGGAAAGTGTTGGCATTATGACATAGGTTGGCGCTATGGCACTGGTGTGGCACAGGTGTTGTCCTTGATGGCAACTCACTCTGGTGACAGATCTCAGTTCAGGCTCTCAGAATTAAGGAAAAGATATATACGTAGGTTCACCTAGACGAAGACGCGTATACACGCGGGTTAGACGTTACAAAGGCGTGTATGCATATACACGCACTTTCATGCAAGGAAAAGCGCGTACATGTTGGAGAACTTACTTTTGGTCTGTGGTATTTAGTCCTTGGTAATTGAACCTATGGTTTTGGGCCATGGTATCTCGTCAGAAGTGTTGATCCCAAGTATTGGGTCCATGGTATTGTTTTGTTATGGTTTTGGACCATGGTATTGTGAAAGGCCTAAGACTATAAAAGAGGAAGGAGATCATTTGGCAAAGGATCATCTGAATTATTGAATATCTGATAAAGTGCTAGATCTGGAATACTGGTGATTGGGTTATGGTGCAGATCTGGATCTGAATGAAGGAGGAACCTGAGCGCAAGGAGAAGGATAAGTTCTATTGATGGGTCATAATCTTAAGGCTTGAATAATAGTATCTTTGTATGATTTTGATCCGTTATATGTGGCGCATGCTTGATCTATAAATCTGGTAATCTGGGTTAACTAATGTCTGAATATTTGAAAGAGTGAATTATCCTTTATAGATCTGTACGTAGGTTCAGTGAATCGAAGGCGCGTATACACGCTGGTTTTGTGAGTAAAAATAGCGTATACGCAGGTTGGTCCAAACACAGAAGCGTATGCACGCAGGTTTCTGATTATTGAAGTAGCGTACGTCTCTTGAATTGTGCTCTAATTACTTCTGTTTATTGCTACAATGTGCTGGGTTCAGAATTTGGTGTGTGGTTACTGTTACTGTGTTCTCGGTACAGCTGTCAGAGAAGTGTCTATTTGATTCAGTTTTAATTGGTGAAAAGGAGATTGTTTGATGTAGAAATTCTTGATGTTTGATTGCTGTTCATGGATCCAGTCTGAAAATTTATGAAATGTGGTCCCTGGAAGAAAGAGAAGGTTGTAGCCTTCTGTAGGCCAGCACCTACGTACTAGTATCTTGGCTAGTGCAAGAGCTAAGGGGGTTGTAGCTCCCTTCCAGGAGAAGCTAGAGAACGAGAGAGGGTTGCAGCCTACGTACTAGTACAGAATCATTGTAAAAAGAAGTTTCTAATTGAAAAATATAGAGACATATTGCAGCAGGTGGTTTTCACCCACATTGGGTTTACACCTTATATCTTGTGTTCTTGTGTGTGACTGTCTGCATTTTTCCTGTTCCTGGTTATTGTTTCTATGGTTCTGACACACAGATTTAAAATCAACATCTGAATATTAATTAAATTACAGGTCTGTAAGTTATACGCAGGTTTCCTATACTGAAGTTGCGTATATATGCTTGTTTGTCTAACTAAAGTAGCGCATACAAATCTATGAAAGAATTAAAAATAATTGTCTTGATAATACTGATTCACTCCCCATCTCAGTATTATTTCCAACAATTGGTATCAGAGCAGGTCCTTCAGAAGAAGCTTGATCGCTTGAAGGAAGATCTATCATCATGAGCAACTACGAGAGAGAAGCATCGATCAGGCCACCAATTTTTTATGGGACCAACTTCGTCTATTGGAAGGTAAGAATTACAGCCTATCTTCAATCTCTTGGTACATAAGTCTGGGATATCATAGATACAGGGTACACATTTCCTTCAGCTACTCCTACAGATCCGACTGAGAAGAAGCAGTATGAAACAAATGAAAAGGTTGTCAATACTCTATTAGGGAGTCTATCTCAAACAGAATTCATCAAGGTTATGCAGCTCAAAACCGCAAAGGAAATATGGGAGAAGATTGTTCTGAGCTACGAAGGAGATGAACAGGTAAAACGAGCAAAACTTCAAACCCTCATAATTCAGTATGAAAATCTTAGAATGCACAATGATGAAAGTGTGGCTAACTATTTCTTTCGTATAGATGAGATTGTTAATTGTATGAAAAACTTGGGTGAAGAAATAAAGGAGGTTGTTTTGGTTGAAAAGGTTCTAAGATCTTTGTCTTCTAAGTTTGAATCAAAAGTTTCTGCCATGAAGAAAAGCAAAATCTACAGAGCCTTACCATGTCACAGCTGAACATAATTCTAACCGCTTACGAAATGAGAAAAGGAGGACCATCAGACAGGAGAGAAGCTACATTTAAGGCTTCGGGCAAAGGAGATTACTATCAGGACATATGTCAGAAGAGGAGGAAGAATCAAATTTTGTCAAGAACCTCCAACGGGGAACTGGAAGATTCAGAGGTAAGATGCCTTTCAAATGCTTTGCTTGTGGAAGAGTCGGTCATTATGCTGCAAAATGTCCTCATAAAGATAAACTAGACAAAGGTAAGGAACCTGTCAGATGGAACAGAAAGCAGAATAAGAAGAGCTATTACACGCATGAAGACAGTGATGGATTGTCAAATAGTGATGAAGATGAACGAGGTAATGATGATAGACTTTTGATGGCTTTTGAAGATGATGATTTCTTGGATGCTGTAAATGAAGAAGGGCTTTATGAAGAAATTTCTAGACTTAAAGTTTGTTTAGAGGAAAAGAATATGATTATAGATACTCTAACGTGCCAACTTGCCGAAAAAGATAAATATAATGATAAGCTAGAATGTGAAATTGTGGGGCTTAGAAAAGAAATTGAGAAAACAAAAGCCCTTAATCTCAGATTTGCTAAAGGATCTGAAACTTTAGATGAGATTATCAAAGTGCAGCATTCTCCACTAATCAAGACAGGTCTGGGATATAATGAAGAAGCATCTCAAGCATCCACCTCCAAAAGTTATCTTGATGCAGCAAGGAGGAGTGAACAAATTGACAATCGACAGCAAAGGTTCAATGGAGATCACCAAGTAAATCAGGGACAATTTACCTCAAGAATGAACAGAGACTACCAGGTAAATTGGGGGCAATCTACTTTAAGGATGGACAGAAGCTACAACCAGCCACAGGTAAAACATTCTCAATTTGCCTCAAGAATGGATGTCAATAGAAACTACAATCTTTTGGTTGGTAGATTTGATAATCGTAGGAGTTTCTTCAATGGCCAGTGTTTCTCTTGTCATAACTTTGGTCACAAAGCAGCTCAATGTGTTGCCTATAAGACAATCATGACTAGAGAAGCTCAAAAACAAAGAAGTATGACTGGGATCATGAAAAGGACCTACAATAACTTTTCTGCTCTTGAAAATGAAATAGAATGTTCTATTTGTAACAACTTCGGCCATGAAGATTCTGAATGCAGGAGCAGGTTTCGGCAGACAAATCAGAAGGAACAAGTCTCAAGTGCCAAAACATGGAGAATGAAATAACCGCAACCGGAAAGATGTGGGATAGCCTTATATGCAGAAGGACAGGAAAATCAATGGTATATCGACAGTGGATGTTCGAAACATATGACAGGTGATAAAGAAAAACTTCAATCATATAGTGCCTTAGAAAAGGCAAAGAAGGTCTCATTTGGAAATGACACCCCTACGTTCATAAAAGGTAAAGGTTCTGTTCAGTTGAAAGAAAAGGTCAAAGCTGGAAATGTTATGTATGTTGATGGCTTAAAGCACAATCTAATGAGTGTCAGTCAGATGTGCGACCAAGGAACTGAGGTAATATTTCGATCAAATGGATGTAGTGTTCGTGATCTTGATACAGGAAAAACAGTGATAAAAGGCATAAGAACTCCAAATAATTTATACATATTCAACAAAGGACAACATCAATGCTATCTAAGCAAGAATGATGAACACTGGCTATGGCACAAAAGATTGGGGCATCTCAACTTCTCTCAGATAAGGAAAGCATGCAAATATCAGGCGGTTCGTGATCTTCCTGACATCAGAATTCCAGACAATACAATATGCAAATCATGTCAGTTTGGTAAGCAAACCAGCACTAATTTCCCGGAGAAGGAAGGATTAGCTAGCAGGCCACTTGAACTTGTCCATACTAATATATGTGGTCCAACTAGGAAGAAGTCACCTCAAGGTGAAGAGTACTTCATATTGTTTATTGATGACTTTTCAAGGATGTGTTGGTTAGGACTCATGAAGTATAAAGATGAAGCTTTCGAAAAGTTCAAATCATTCAAAGCCTTGGTTGAAAACGAATCAGATCGATGAATCAAATGTCTCAGATCTGATCGAGGAGGAGAATTTACCTCACATGAATTTTTCGATTTTTGTGAAGAACATGGCATAAGAAGGGAATTTTCTACTACAAGAACACATCAACAAAATGGGGTAGTGGAAAGGATGAATAGAACGGTTCAACAAATGGCTCGTGCTATGCTCGATGAATCTGGAACTCTCGCAACCTTCTGGGGTGAAGCCGCAGTTGCTACAGTAACTATTCTTAACAAGACAAATGTCCGGGTAAAAGACACTCAGACTCCTCATGAACTTTGGTATGGTAAGACTCCCACGGTGAAATATTTCAAAATTTTTGGAAGCAAGTGCTACATTAAAAGGACTGATGAAAATCTTGGCAAGTTTGAACCTAGAGCAGATGAAGGCATTCTCCTTGGTTACTCTCCCCATAGCAAAGCATATAAGTGCTACAATAAAAGACTTAGAAAAATTATGGAAAGTATTGATGTAGTGATTGATGAAGAAGGAAATAACCCTAGGCAGGAAAGATCTGAAGTTTTCGAAGATGATGAGGACTATCCATCAACGTCAAATTAGATTCATGATGAAGAAACCCATGAGGCACCAGAAGAAAAAATAAGAATAGAAGAAAAGACTCCATCCAGATATGTTTAGAAGAATCATCCAGAATCTCAAATTTTGGGGTAGAAAGAGGCAGGTGTACAAACAAGGAGAACCATTTCAGAAGCTTCAAGCTATCTAGCATTGCTCTCCTCCACCGAACCACAAAATTTAAGAGAAGCATGCAAAGATGAATGCTGGGTTAAGGCAATGAATGAAGAACTTGAGCAGATTGAAAGGAATAACACTTGGGAGTTGGTTCCTAGACCAAAAGATAAGAATGTCATAGGGACAAAGTGGATTTTCAAAAATAAGCTGAATGAAAATGGAGATGTGGTTAGAAACAAGGTTAGACTTGTTTGTAAAGGATATGCGCAACAAGAAGGCATAGACTTTGAAGAAACCTTTGCACCAGTGGCTAGACTTGAGGCTATAAGAATGTTCCTTGCTCTCTCTAGCTTTCAAAAGTTCAAAGTATTTCAGATGGACGTAAAATCTGCTTTTCTGAATGGAGACTTGAATGAAGAAGTGTACATTGCACAACCAGATGGGTTCATCCTTGGAAATGATCCAAATATTGTATGCATGCTCAAAAAGGCTCTCTATGGTCTTAAACAAGCTCCAAGGGCTTGGTATTTTCGGTTGGATGAGTACCTTCATCAACAAGGTTTTGCAAAAGGATCAACAGACAACAATCTATATATAAAAATTGACAATGAAAAGTTGCTAATACTTGTTGTGTATGTTGATGATATCATCTTTGGCAGCAATGAAGAAGACATGAGTCAAAATTTTGCCTTGATAATGCAAAAGGAGTTTGAAATGTCCATGCTTGGTGAGCTCACATATTTTCTTGGTTTACAAGTCCAACAAAACAAAGACGACATTTTTCTATCACAAACCAAGTATCTTAAGCAGATCTTGAAGAAATATGGGATGGAGGATTCGAAACCAGTATGTACTCCTATGGTTACAGGATGCAGTCTCAACACAAATGATGAATCAGCCGCTGTACATCAACCTATCTATAGATCCATGGTTGGTAGTCTACTCTATCTAACAGGTACCCGACCAGACATTATGCATGTAGTAGGGATAGTTGGAAGGTTTCAGTCAAATCCAAAGGAAACTCATCTTCAGGCAGTCAAGAGAATTTTCAAATACCTTCAAGGGACTCAGAACTATGGTTTATGGTATCCTAGAGATACAGATATCACACTTCATGCATATACAGATGTAGATTGGGCAGGTAGCGTGGATGACAGTAAAAGCACTAGTGGTGGTGCATTATTCATGGGTCCTAGATTAGTATCATGGTTCAGCAAGAAACAAAGTTCCATTGCATTATCTACAGCTGATGCAGAGTATGTAGCTGTTGCATCTTGCTGCACACAACTCCTTTGGATGATGCAAACATTGCAGGATCTTCAAATCACTTGTACTCCACCTATTTCCATTTTTTGTGATAATACAAGTGCAATCATCATCTCAAAGAATCCTGTCATGCATTCAAAGACCAAGAACATACCTATCAAATACCATTTTCTTCGGGAACAAATGCTTGAACAAAAGGTCAAGTTGGAGTATGTTCCCTCTAAGGAACAAGTTGCTGATATTCTTACCAAACCACTGCCTAGGGAGACATTTGAATACCTCAGACAGAAGCTGGGGGTAGTTGATGCATCATCTTGCTGTTGGAACCTATCTGTTTCAGAGAAATATGGTTGTACATGAGTTGAATGAGGGGGATCCACGTACATACGCCAATTTATGCAGACACAGTTGCGTATATGGTGGTTTGAAGGAAATCAGTGGGGACAGACTCTAGTTGAAGAGAGTCTGATATGGGTCTGTCAAGAGACCATCTGGCACAGGTTCAGGGGGAGTAGATAAACTTCTAATAATGCATTGTTGGCATTTCATTAGAAGCTCTTGGTTCGAGTACACAAGCTGTTTGGGTTCAGGTGAATCAACTACAGAAGGAGAACAGGAGGAGAACATGGTTGCTGATATGCATAGTGCTCCTGATATTAGTTATTTGTGACTTTCATAGTCTTGCTCTAGATATTTCGTCTCTATCTTTTAAGGTCATGTAACGGCCTATGTTGGTTTCCCCACTATGCCTGGGATGAATGTTGTAATGTTCTTGGTTTTCATATGTAAACTTCTGATGTATCCCCACTTGTTTGGGTGGATGATCCCCACTTGGTTGGGTGATGGATGTTGTAAAGAGCCTTTTGGTGATAGGAAGGTCTTTTATGATAAATAAATCATTGTTCTTCATGAACATCTTTTTGCAGATCTTGCCTATAGTCAGGGGGAGCATGGCCAGCACAGCAGAGCAGAGATTTCAGCATGTACTTAGGGGGAGCATAACCCTTTGCCCTTGATGAAAAAGGGGGAGAATGACTTTGAGGATCTTGGGGTTGCCATCAAGTCCAAAGGGGGAGATTGTTGGCATTATGACACAGGTTGGTGCTATGGCACTGGTGTGGCACAGGTGTTGTCCTTGATGGCAACTCACTCTGGTGACAGATCTCAGTTCAGGCTCTCAGAATGAAGGAAAAGATATATATGCAGGTTCACCTAGACGAAGACGCGTATACACGCGAGTTAGACGTTACAAAGGTGCGTATGCGTATACACACACTTTCACGCAAGGAAAAGCGTGTACATGTTGGAGAACTTACTTTTGGTCCGTGGTATTTAGTCCTTGGTAATTGAACCTATGGTTTTGGGCCATGTTATCTCGTCAGAATGTTGATCCCAAGTATTTGGTCCATGGTATTTTTTGTTATGGTTTTGGACCGTGGTATTGTGAAAGGCCGAAGACTATACAAGAGGAAGGAGATCATTTGGAAAAGGATCATCTGAACTATTGAATATCTGATAAAGTGCTAGATCTGGAATACTGGTGATTGGGTTATGGTGCAGATCTGGATCTGAATGAAGGAGGAACCTGAGCGCAAGGAGAAGGATAAGTTCTATTGATGGATCATAATCTTAAGGCTTGAATAATAGTATCTTTGTATGATTTTGATCCGTTATATGTGGCGCATTCTTGATCTATAAATCTGGTAATCTGGGTTAACTAATGTTTGAATATTTGAAAGAGTGAATTATCCTTTATAGATCTGTACGCAGGTTCAGTGAATAGAAGGCGCGTATACACGCTAGTTTTGTGAGTAAAAACAGCGTATACGCAGGTTGGTCCAAACACAGAAGCGTATGCATGCAGGTTTCTGATTATTGAAGTAGCATATGTCTCTTGAATTGTGTTCTAGCTGCTTCTGTTTATTGTTGCAGTGTTCTGGGTTCAGAATTTGGTGTGTGGTTATTGTTATTGTGTTCTGGGTACAGCTGTCAGAGAAGTGTCTATTTGATTCAGTTTTAATTGGTGAAAAGGAGATTGTTTGATGCAGAAATTCTTGATGTTTGATTGATGTTCATGGATCCAGTCTGAAAATTTATGAAACATGGTCCCTGGAAGAAAGAGAAGGTTGTAGCCTTCTGTAGGCCAGCACCTACGTACTAGTATCTTGGCTAGTGCAAGAGCTAAGGGGGTTGTAGCTCCCTTCTAGGAGAAGCTGGAGAACGAGAGAGGGTTGTAGCTCTCTGCAGGTTGCAGCCTGTGTACTGGTAAAGGACTGCACTAGTACATAATCATTGTAAAAAGAAGTTTCTAATTGAAAAAGATAGAGACATATTGCAGCAAGTGGTTTTCACCCACATTGAGTTTCCACCTTGTATCTTGTGTGTGACTGTCTGCATTTTTCCTGTTCCTGGTTATTGTTTATATGGTTCTGACACACAGATTTAAAATCAACATCTGAAGATTAATTAAATTACAAGTCTTTAAGTTATATGCAGGTTTCCTTTACTGAAGTTGCGTATATACGCTTGTTTGCCTAACTAAAGTAGCGTATACAAATCTGTGAAAGAATTGAAAAGAATTGTCTTGATAATACTGATTCATCCCCCTCTCAGTATTATTTCCAACAGAAAGGGACTTATAATTTGAAGGTATCTAGCTTGTTGGTAATTCCTACATCGAAAAGTTGTATTTCCATAGTCCAGGGGTTGGGAATACACAATGCCCATCCACTTGAGCTCTATTTTATTTGGAAGACATTCACTGAGATATACCTAAACACATATGCAGACATATGTGAAAATTCCTTTCAAAAGTCTTTCCCCGTCTACTTTGACGAATCTTCCAATTAAATTGCCCACTTTTTCTAAGAGATCTGGACGGGTAAAGTGAATGGGAAAACTGGGCAATCTTACCCATACTAGAGTAGTCATTGGCGACATAGTGAGAGGATTGAAGTTGGGAAACCATGGATTCACTGGAAGACCAAAACATCCCCAAAACCATGGACCTTGGTCAAGGATTTTTTTCTTATCCTCAAGACATTTGAAGATCACCACAAAAAAAACTTTGAGAAAAATATCAATTCTAGGTTATGAATCTAGTTTTAATAGATCCAGTCCCTGAGGGCAGATGATGAGGGTAAAAAACCATTGAAACAACATATGATTGCTTGATTGAGATACTATGCAACCCTCAAATTGATGCCAACCTTTGTTAGTTCCAAGTTAGGAGTGACTAGAGAGTGCTCAACCATAAAGCCCAGGCCTGAATAATCCTTAAAATTTGAAGAGTTGGTACTAGGCTTGCAGGCTTCTCGACTTGGTGGTAGAAGGAGCCCCCTCTCCCTTAGCTCCCCCTTTCATCTCTGCAATGAGGGATATTAAAGCCTCATTTTGAATGTTGTAGTCACTTAGATAGAATTCCTCTTCTAGCACCATGCCTTTGTACATAAGCCTCGAAAGCGCAACTGAAATTCTTGTACGTTCCTGGAGTTTGGTAGAAAGCATGGCTACCAAGTTAGTTGTTGACATTGTGATACAGATAGTCCCTTGTGAGAGAGGATTTACAAATATTATGAAAATGGGTTGTTATGAATTTGAAGATCCATGCTTTACTAGTTTTTCCCACAGGAAGTGAGGGACAAATTCATGCCTACCCTCTTCATCATGGTGAAACATTTTGACAAACATATCCCAAATGCCCCAAGCGCTGCCCCACTTAGCTCATTTAGGTGTTTCTTCAAACACTTTGCGAGCAACCAAAGAACTTGCAGATTTGGGAAGCAACTAGGCAGATTGGACAACTACATTGTAGTAGCTCCCCTACCCCGAGCGACCAACTCAATCCAATGCCTTGGGCCATGGTCGAGACCAATGATCTTTAAAAAAATTGTTTCATGAACTATAGTTTTAGGCCTTAAAAGACAGTGGCCACCAACGCCCATATTCCACTGCACGATATTGATCAACCTCAGTGCCACTACCAATAATCTAGCCAGAGGTGGTGACACAAAACCCAGTGCTTTGAAAACTGGAAATCTTTGAGCTCCTCTTGGTCGCCTCAAGGCAACCCACATGAGATTGTGGTGTCACAGGTTCCAATGTCTTCTCCTTCTTAGCGCCCTACTTATGGTCGTCTGGGGAGCCATTGTGATTCAAGCCACCACTGATTGTAGTGCCACGGGTTCCAATGTCTTCTCCTTCTTGGCGTCCTACTTATGGTCGTCTAGGGAGCCCTTGTGATTCAAGCCACTACCGGTTGTGGTGTTGCGAGTTCCAATGTCTTCTCCTTCTTGGTGTCCTACTTATGGTTGTCTAAGGAACCCTTGTGATTCAAGCCACCACCATGCACTTGCCCCATTTACCTTGACATGATTCAAACTCGGAACAACCACAAAGATATGATTCTCGTAAAACATCGAAATCTCTTCTCATCTGAACCTAAGTTGTGAGGATCCATCCTAGGGTCCTCTAACTACAAACTAAATTTATTTAATTTAAACATAATAAGAAGGGAAATGCCTTTTTTATAACTCAACATTTATTTTATGATAATAGACAATTAAAATTTATTTACAACATATTAAACAAGTAAGAATTTCATTGCAACCATTTACATAAGTAATCAATAAATGAAAGAACATTTGTTTCAATAGCTTGGTTGATATGCTCCTAACTCTGTTGGGATGCTCTTTTCGACTACCCAACTGAATTTACCCCCAGCTAACTAGGAATGGTTTCCTGCCCATGGAACCTCCACAGGTTCCATAGCCCTCCGAGCCCAACTCCAAATAGCTGTAGTGTGTCCAAGTTAAACCAACACTCTCCCTTCTCTTTCTCCACATTCCTCCCAAAACCAAATCCTCCAAAAGAAAAACCAAGACCAAGGATTCCCCCTCTCCTCTCATCATCCTTCCCCTTTTATGTCTCTTCCTCCCATCCACCTCAACCACCTATCATTAATGTCATGATTAACCCCTCATCATTTCTTTTAGTACCCTTGACTTTTCTTACCATATCTTGTTCAAAGTAGATTTGAGAAGACATTTTGGAAATAAATATGGATATTTAATTTAGAATTAAATTAGAGAAGACCATATCTTCTCCTAAGTAGATTTGAGAAGACACCTTGGGATATGGATATTTAATTTGGAAATTAATTGGAGAGACCATATCTTCTCAAAACTAGATTTGAAAAGACACCTTGGAATATGGATATTTAATTTGGAAATTAATTGGAAAGACCATATCTTCTCAAAACTAGATTTGAAAAGACACCTTCGGATATGGATATTTAATTTGGAAATTAATTGGAGAAGACCATATCTTCTCCAAGTAGATTTGAGAAGACACCTTGGGATATAGATATTTAATTTAGAAATTAATTGGAAAGACCATATCTTCTCAAAACTAGATTTGAAAAGACACCTTGGGATATGGATATTTAATTTGGAAATTAATTGGAGAAGACCATATCTTCTCCCAAGTAGATTTGAGAAGACACCTTGAGATATGGATATTTAATTTGGAATAAATTGGAGGAGACCATATCCTATCCAAAATTAAATTTGAGAAGGCAAGTTGGGAATTGAATAATAACAACAATAAAATTTATATCAGTAAAATAAAATCGCAGTTTCACAAATGTAGGTATATACCAATATTTCTTGATAATTATAAGTCAATATTTTCAGGTAAATTAAACACTAATAAAAATTAGCATGATAAGATTAAGTAGGGCATTGCATAAGTCAAGCAATTATTATATGTCTCCTTCATAACAAATCACTAAATCATCGACAACACTCTTTAATTAAAAAAACAAACAAACAAACAAACAAACAAACCTTAAAGTGAATTGAACCTCGGTAGAAATATCACCATAATCATCTAATAAGTGATGCGGAGATTTTCAATAGTATTAAAATACCCATAAAAAAAATTAAATTATTTTTTCACATGAAATTTGAACAAAGAGATTATTAATTCTACCTTGCCTGTTAAAATATTTTCAATCAGGTAAAATTGCAAAAAGTTAAACAAACCAACTAAACAAACTCATGGGCCTCTTAAATCATTACTTGACTTTCATTCTGGGACTTCGAAGCTTCATTGGTATGGGAATCCATTCAAGTGATTTGGATCCATTCACAGCTTTGAGCTTGCCTCCTCCTCCGCTATTCGTGGATTTCATTTTGCAGGATTTGGCCACAAGTTCACCATTAAAGCCTTAACGTCAAGTTTTCTACAAGGTATATTTTCCTCTGATACTGAGGTATTACCAGACTTTTAAAGCTGGAGAGGTTACATAGAGACCAACAAATTAGTAGGTTTAATAATAATCCACAGTTCCTAGCGGCTAAGCTCGAGGCCTCGTATAGTTTGAGGTATCCAGTGAAACGTGGTCCTATGGGAGGACGACAGTAGCAGCAGGGGCTAGTAATAATAATACTCATCACAGTAATAATAATAATAATGCCTAGATGAATTTGTCAGTGGAATTTCATGGACCTGGCAATCGGTACATGGGGCAAAAGTCCTCAAGTATGGGAAGCACGTCGTCGACCATAGGGTAGAAATTGGTTAACATAATTTTCATCACCTAAGCCCCCAACCAGCAGCAGTTTCTCCAGGTGAGAAAAATTTTGAGCCCATCCACATCTGTTAGGGTTCAATATGGAGTTACATACCTTTTTGAATTTGATATCTGTTAATTTTAAGTTGTTGCTGCGTTGGATGAACTTTGTTGCCGCATTATTCAGATTACATTTTTTTGCAGATTTTGTTGAGATATTTTTGTTTTTTGGTTTTCATTTTAAAGTGTTTCCTCTCTATTTGTTTAATTAAAATGACAATCACCATGAAGGTGATGCACATAGTGCATAAATATAATAGTCTTCCATAACCAGGTCCCCTATTTCATTAAACACTGGAGACCAAAACAAATGACTTAGCGTACGCATCTGGCCTTCCTACAATTAGCAAAAAATCATGTTCAAGAAATATATCAAGTAGGCAAGCTTGGAGGAGTGGATTGCTGTGGGGGTCCCTTTGGCAAGCAACCATTCAAAAAAATCTGGAGCGACCTCCGACTCACCATCCCCTAGCTTTGCAGAAATTTGAGTTGGAGGGTGGGTAATGGAATCTATGTAAAGGCAAACTTAGACGCCATCAAAGGATTCAACGGATTCCACCTTCTCCCTTTCACAATCATCAATGACCTTAACACAAAGGGGCTAGACACTCTTGCCAAAATTTGGGAGTTGTCGTGGCCGTGGCTGCGTGTGGATGCCCATTCAGCCACATGCCTGGTAGATTGGACTTTCAGAGGAATTGATGGCTGAATGGCAAAGGTATCGTAGCATGCTCTGCAGGGCAGGCAAAAACATATCATAGCGAGCTGATGTACTGGTGTGCGACAGACACCACGGGAATGACCGAATTTCGGTCAAGGAAGCATATGAACATACTACCTCCACTTCCCAAACACTGCTCTTCTCTGACATTACCTCTATGTTTTGGAAGTGGAAGTGGGATGCCCCCTTAAGACAAAGTGCTTCTCATGGTTTTCCATTCACAACCGCATACTAACTTGGGACAATCCTCTTAGAAGAGGCTTCATTGGTCCGGGATGGTGCTGCATGTGTAGACGATACTGTAAGGACTGCCTCCACCTGCTTATTCACTGCCCCTTTGCTATTGACATTTAGGTTGGGGTTACCACAATTTTGGGTGTCCCACAAATCAACGATGCATCCTCTATTCTCGAATGTTTCTGATTATGGAACTTCAGAGCTAAAGCTTATAGAACCCTTCCCCTCTATGTACTTTGGGGGATCTAACACGCTAGGAATGCTCTGGTTTTCGAAGGCATTCGGTTAGTGACTTTGAACGCTGCCATGGAAATTGCTGCTTATTTCATGGAAATTGGTCCCTAGACTCTGAATCACTCTCTTCGGACTATCTCATATGTCAATCTGACTATAATCTACCCTATCTACTTCTTTGATGGTGCCTCCTCGGAAGGGACTCGTGGATGCGATGTCTCGCTTCATTTAGACCTCGTTGTCCAATATCATTTCTCATGGTATGGTGGTTGGGGGGACAATTGCAGAGCTGAGCTGATTGCGTTGTGGGGGTCTCTCAAGTGCTCTTCTTGGTTGGTCATTGACAAAGTAACTTACATTCGAGGACTCCTTTGTCTTAATCAATTGGATTCGTGATCGTTGTTCACTTGAGGTTCCTGCACTTTGCAATTGGATTGAGTCGATTCAAAACATCCTCCCCTCTTTCTCTGATGTCTCCTTCCACCATGTTTTTCGGGAGCAAAACATGGAAGTTGATGTGCTCTCCAAAGCTGGCCTCTGCATCTGCCCGGGCTAATGTTCTTTGAAAAATTCTCAGCTGACCGGGGTTGAGGTTTGGGTTTCTTTGAATTTTAACTACCATCTTTGCTGCGGGTTTTTGGTCACTGTTTTTTTGCTGAATCCTGTTTTGGTGGGGATCCCTGCAACTCCCCTGTTTTTTTTGTTCCTCCTATCTGACTGCTCTATCTTGAGTACAACTGTGTTCTTTTCGGATGATCATGATCTGATAAAGACCTATGATAATGTAAATTTCTCTATTTAATGGAATGAAAGCTTGTTTTTTTCTTCTAAAAAAAAAAAGGTTATGTGATTTGGATTCAAACTTTCAACTCCAACAAACAGAAAGGTCGCATTATCATTATAGATATCCTATGGATCGTTTGAATTTCTACATCTAGATTACATGCCTTGGTTTCAATGAAAGTTGGCATTAGTATTATATGTACCATTTAGCTACCTATTCTCTAGAATGGCATTCTCTATAATGAGCATTTTCCCTGTAGAGAGGGTTGTAAGACGAATGGAGAAAGAAGCACGTAAAAGGCCACTGTTCAAAGCCTAATTTGAAGGAGAGATCTTGGAAGAGAGATTTGATCCCAGGATCAAGATATTCCATTTACCTTTTTCCCATTCCTTTCATCGAACTTTGCCTCTGCATCCTGAGGATGTACTATAGGATATTGGATTGGATCTGCTGCTAGTACAACATTGTGCCTTGTTGAGTTCTCGGTGAAGGAGTGATGCAGACCAAAACTCCTGAACTTTGGATTTCAGGCAAACAACTCACACTATCTACCTTCTCCTGCATTACTTAATTTTGTTGTTTGTGACAATATCCTATTACCCTGAGCTTCAGAATTTAATCTAGGTGCTACTAGACAACTTCATTCACTAGTTGTTGCAACTCAGATAATTTAAATTCTTTGACCGATTGGGATATTTTTTCATTTTTATCTTCATCCCAGGAAGAGCAACTAGCTGCAACTTCACTATTTTCTAATGGGGAAAATCCTTTCTGCTTGTTGTTGTGGCATCTTCCTCTGGCCATCTTGTTAAACAAATAAAAGAGTTTGCAAGTTCGACAATCCACTAGTAAAGTATGTGGAAGAACCACTGAATTGATGATTACTTCTCCACCAAATGACCCACAAAAAATGATATTCCCTTCAGTTTATAGATAATGTTTCAACAACAATTGCATGACACGTAGTGTCAAGCGGTGATGCAATGGAAAATATAGTGACATAAAAACCTAATGATAATGTTGATGTTATATGCTTTCTGTCAATATATAATTTTGAGGTCTGCGACCGAGATACGATGTCATTTTCATTAATTATTGGGTCCATATGATCGATTTTTTTTTCTAGTTGAGGATGGTAATGGAGTTATTTTTAAATTTGTTTGATTATGGTTCATTGTTTTAATGAATGAATGAATGATATTTTTATGTCCATGACACTAAAAATAGTCTTATGGGATCACCAACTTCCATGCTTTTCGATTTTTATAATTCAACCCTTTTCTTATTCATTCAAATTGATGATGAACTGACCCAACCTTCTAACAATCCCCTCGCTAAAAAGACAGTGCCAAGAGACTAATACGAACATATTGCCATAATTGTCCTGATGTTTCTGAAAGCATCACATTCCAAAATGAAATAGGTCGTGGATCGAATTTTTGACATGGAAAGATAAAATAAATAAATTACTTCGATTTGATTGCGTTCAAAAAAAAAAAAACATGACAATTATTTGTGTAGTAGTAGGGATTGACTGAGGCTACTTCTTTCTGAGTGAAACTTCTGCAAAAATTGACGAAATTTGTTTTCCAGTACTCACATTTTGGTGTGAAAATGTCTTGTTATGAGTGCCTCTTGAGTCAATTGGAGCTTATTGATTATGTAGCATTTTTTATTTGCAACCAAATTTTTATTGCTTTTGTAGCATTTTTATTTGCAACCAAATTTTTATTGAGTTCCAAAAATTTTGGGAGTTATGTGGGAGTCTTTGACTTTTACTTGAGTTCGAATGAGTTTTTGGTGATATTTTTTTATTTGATTTGTTTTCTCCTCAAGTGAAGGAACCCTTTTGGACCTGTTAATTATTCTCTGTGTCACTAAAGACTTGTGTTTATTTGGTAAAAAGTTGAGTTCAAGTTTAGGAATGGAAGCTTCAGAACTCTTTTTGTTTTTGCTTTTGTTGGGTAATGCTTCTTTTTATTATTAATGATGACAAGACATATATGGTGCTTTTCAACTGAAAAATGGTGCTACTAAGGGCTACAAAACTGGTTTGGAAGAAAACCATATAAGTTTCAAACCCACACTTAATATAGCTAGTAAAGTGCCATATGACATGCAAAAACTAAAATCAAGGAAAGTCCAAAATTAAAGACCCTGACGTGATTAATTTCTTGTCACTTCTCACCCTTCGAAATTATCGATGGAGCTTTGTTTAGTTGATCATTTGGAGGTTGGGCTAGAGGATGAGGCCACCTATGGTGATTCTAGGTATAGACAATGATCTGCAACCCAACAAAAGTCACTAATGACTAGAGTTTGATTAAACAATATATTATTTCCTGTTTTTCTAAATGAATAAAAAGTTTTCAGTTCGCATAAGCTAAGTTGTGTGGAAGTCCACAGTTTATGGTAATTAATCTCCAAGGAAGGGATTCCTTTTACGGGATGGAAAGGTGAAGTAAGTAACTACAACAGGTCAATACCTATTGCCAAGCGGAGTTGGGGAATTGGGATAACCAGAATATATGTGTTCACAACCTAAGCCATTTATCAAAAGTTATTTATTGTGGGGATGCCAAGGTGAATTATATGGAGGTTGGCTTTATAACCTTCCAATCTTTCCATATACTGTGGGCAGAAAGGTACATTTAATCTTAAAATTATCCAGGGTAATGCTTATTGATAAATGATTGAAGGTTCATTTCCCAGTAGAAATTTTTACTGTGTAAATGCAATTTCCTTCCTTTCCTTCCAGAGTACAAATAATCCACTTAGCATAGAGGGATGGGTTAGAGTGTGAGTTCTGTGGATACCCAAGCTGTCGAAGAATCTAGGGCAATTAGAATTAAAGTGATTCTTCTTAGCATTATAACAATTTGTAAAGTTATTTTTCAATTTTTCCTAGCTTGATCTTCTTTTTATTATTAGTGTGTGTGATTACTTCATAGAACTATTATAAAAAACAAAGAGACAAGAACAGATATTGGCATCCTGGCAGGGCCAAAATGAGGAAAACCCGCACAAAAATTCTTCTTATAGAGATATTCAATTGACGAATGCCAAGACGAAAACCCTTGACCTATTCTACCACTCCAAAACCAAAACACCAATCCTCTTCTCTGTCACTGCTGAGATCATCCTCATTGCTACACCATTGAGGCCATCACTGAGATCTTCATTACTACTTCTTCACCATGTTAATGAGGTCTCTTGGCTTCTTGAGATCTTCACTATGACCTTGATTCTATGTCTTCATTATGACATTCATCAAGGTGACTGTTGCACCATATCTCCATCTATACTTGGATCATCACTATACTCTTGCTGAGATCATCATGTTGACATTGAGCATGCCGAGAGTGTTTTCTATGATAAGTATGCCGAGACTGAGATTGTAACTATAGGATCATTGTGATCTCTCTTAAGCCGAGACAATGAGACTGAGACTATACAAAAGACAGTAAGGGTTCTAAGGTTCTTTCCCTCACATATATACATTGACTGCTATGAAATAGGTCCACCGAGATTGTGATACTGGGTTCCTTACCTTTCATTTAGGTCGAGACTGTAATGGTTACTACTGTTTCTAATTATGTCGAGACTGTGATCTTAACTGATATTGAAGCCATGTTTTTTCCTTATAAGATATATGTATGACAGAGGTACTTTACTGCACCCATCAGAGGTAATTTGTTAACGTTAAATTATCGATAAAATTTGAAACCACAGCCGCATATTCTTTCAGATGGGAGGACGATAACGGCTCCAGTCAAAGCAACAATTTCAAAATTTTCTGATTGATTCTCAACTTCATATTTTCTGCAGAAGACGAATTCAACATTGACTTCATTCCGTCACTCCTCCATCACCAAAAACTCCAACCGCAGCACATCCTGTAGAAGTTAGCAGACTTCCTGTAGAAATTCCGAGCTTCCTGTAGGATCCCCTGCAAACATCCTGTAGAAGCCTGCAAACTCGGTTGCCAAGCACTTGAACGTTGTGGACTTCTGTGGAATGATGTTAGGGATCCCCTGGAACCTCTCCTAGCCCTCCTGACCTTTCCCAAGCCTTCTGTTATCACAAAATCACTACTGAGGGCTGCAACCAAGCAAGATTTCATGTAACTCTTTCAAACCTAACTTTAGATCAAAGATTAGCCTCTTTGATCAGAGAGGGCTCTCTCACAAACTCTTGATAAAATCCTTCAAACACTAGATGGCTAACTCTTTATTCACTTATGAAAGCATAACTGGTTGGAAACACATCAAACTGGTTCTCATTGGGCTATGGAGTCTATAATATTAAGTAAACAAGGAAAACACAGTGATCTCATGGAAATCAAGGCTCTTAGCATTACATGTCAAACATACTCCACCAAAACATAGCTTGCTGAACACACAGGAAGTCAAAGCATAAGATTATGAATTCTGAGTGATTGCATTACAACAAGACTATAAAAGAACATAAAGTATAAAACACCATCATTATATTTGAACATGACAATCCATCGAGAATCTTGAGAAGAGAATAACTCTGTTTTACTATTACTGTCAAAAAAGGTCTTACAATGGCCCAAAACAACTCTGTTTTTCTATAAAGTATCCAACCTTTTTTACATAAAAGTTATTCCTATATATAGCCAATCAAAACACTACTGCATGAGACTCCTCAACAAGCATGAAGGGAGCTCGGAATTTTGACATTAATGACCTTAACTATATCATAAACAAACTAATTGATTACAAGAGATATGGTGCTACGAAAACAGAGGACTCCATCACATTGGCACTTTAAGTCTTTCTACTCGTATACTTTGTTGCGTTCTTGGAGCTTGCCACCTGTAGCATTACAATAATAACCAAACCAAACTGACAGCAGATTCAATGTATGAACAGCTTCGGATGCCTGATGCATAGATGATTCATCAACCAATAAGAAAATGAAGCCTATATTCATGGTTGCTGCCTCCCATCGGTGTTCATGTATTAATGATCCAGTTTCAAGCCATTTAATCCTTGGATAGTCCCGTGTGACTGAAGAAAACTCATGATCTGGCCATCCCATAACTAGACAAGTGTATCACTTAACACCTCAGCAGCTCTATCATAACCCTAAAAACTCGGACATAAAGTGAAACTTTCAACAAAAGATAAAACTTCACCTTTTCTTCGAATACTTACACCTGGCATCCTTTTTTAAACATCTGACTGACTTTCTATAGTCTCCATGCTGGCATTAAGTCATCTCTTTAAACATTTGCTGACCTCAGCATTCAAACTCAAGTTTTCAATATAAACAGTCATCTACAGCAGTTTCGTAGCGCGCTACGAAACTGCTGTAGGTCATCAAAATTAAACACATGAACCTTACAGCAACAATAACTCAAGTCTGTGATTTCTTCAGTCATTCTATACAGGTGCAAGGACATCAAAAAGTCTCAAAAAGCTTTTAAAAAGATGATAACCAAAATATATCAAAATTTGGGAAGCACATTCCTCCTTGGATCATTTAGCTAGTTTGTCTAGCTTCCCTTTCAGGCTGATGACTTCTTCCTTCAACTTCTTGTTCTCTGCTCTTAGACTTGCATTCATTTGTTTCATAATCTTTGCCTGCTTCAGAGCTGGCACTGTCCATACATAGGCATCAGATACTGAGCTAGCTTGACTGATCAAACTTGTTTTACCTTTCATTACAGCTTTCTTATAGCTTGTATATTTTACTGCCTTTTCTTTAAAAACATTTTGAACCTGAAGTATTTCCTTACTTGCTCCAGCTTGTTTCTTAATGGCAATCACATTTCCACTTTGACTGATAACAACCTTATTATCCTTGTTCTTGCTTTTAGCTGCTTGGACTGTTTCAGAGAAGATTTCAAGTGCCTCTGTCCTAGGCATTTCCGAAGGTGCTTTCTCTTTCTGAGCTCTCTCCACTTCTTTAATTTGCCTTCTAGTCACTGGTCTGCGTGGTTTAAAGGCATATTCTTCACTTGGTTCTTCAAACTTTAACCTTTTAGAAGCCCTTGACCTTTTAGAACTTTCAGGTGAGGATTGTGTTAGATCAATATGCATTGGTGGTACCAATTGATCTTGCTCAAGTTCAAGTGGTTCAATTTGGATTGGATGATCTTGTTCCAATTCAATGGCTTCAAGTAAGTCATTTAAACTACCCTTTGAAATAGGACTTTCTTCCACAGGGACTGACTTTCCTTTTTCTTTGCTTAGTTGGCCTCTAGTTTTCACCCTTGAAACCCTTTCAACTTCACTGGATTTAGCTTCATCTTTTCTTTTGTGAGTCTTCTGTTTTGATGACTGAGGTGTTTCCTTAGGAGATGACTTAGGGGTTTCCTTTTCAGATACTCTAGATGATTTTGGAGTTTTATCTACTGATGCTTCAAGTATCTCTTTAACTGCTGGCTTAGGAGTTTTCTTCATTGATGCTTCAGGTGTTTCTTTAACTGTTACAGACCTCTCTGATTTCTTTGTTTTAGCTTTGGGCTTCTTATGGTCTGTTATTTCTCTCCTAATTTCAGCCAAAGTAGTTTCCTCACTCCTTTCTTCTCTTTCTCTTACAGGTAATGGAGTGAGGCCCGTTTTACTTGGGAAACCGGCCATAAACACAAATGAATCCCAGTCTTTACCAATTTTATGTAGGCTATCCAACACCAGCAATTTAACCAGACCATGATGAAAAAGAGATGTTTCATAAGCATCTTTCTTTAACTGAATCTTATCACACATCTTGCTAATACTCCTGAACAAGTAAAAAGGTATGTCTATTGAACTCTTACCAGTGAAGTGTAACAGCAGCTTGAAGTGGTATGAGTAAACTTTGTTGTACCTACCCTCACATGTCAGGTACTTCTGGATACATGTCAATAGCATAGCATAATTCTCCTTTAGATAGCTCCTTGGGACAGCTTTAGTGAGATCTTCATCTACATAAGGTGCCTTCAAGAACTCCTTACACGGACCCATGTCAAACTTGAAATTCTTGAACCACTCTTGGCCACCCCTCGGGATTTCTGTGACAGTAGAAATGACTTCAGGGGACACCGGAAACTCCAACATGGCCACCTTCGAATTCAGTCCAGTGAAGTTCAATGCAAATGCCTTGGTCACTTCTGCATGTCCACCCTTTAATTTTTCACAAAATCGCCAACAACCAGCACTTCGAAATGCCTTTGCTACCTCCTCATTCCTGAGAGTTACATCTAACCCCTCCGGCTCTGTTCTCACACATTTACCAGAACGGTGCTCCTTTCTTTCCATGCTTCTTTAAGTATTTTTACACAAGGGAATGATGGTGGTTTGCAGCGCGAAA
This sequence comes from Pinus tabuliformis, assembly GCA_031772625.1. Taxonomy (NCBI): domain Eukaryota; kingdom Viridiplantae; phylum Streptophyta; class Pinopsida; order Pinales; family Pinaceae; genus Pinus; species Pinus tabuliformis. Next base: position 340,029,546 of record CM062807.1, on the reverse strand, counting down.
ACAATCTTTAGCTGTAGAGAGCAGGCTCGCTTGCAGTAGTCCGTTTAAAACAAAGCTCAGGCTTTTCATATAGCAAAAACATTCATATGATATAAAGGACTCATTATGAAATGACCATCTCCTATAACGTCCTTCAAACTGACACACAACTATATGACTTCGGACCTTATGGAAAATAATGGCTAATCATGACATAGAAAGGGTGTGAAAAGACAATCATGACCGGATTTGTGACTCACTACTCTCGGATTAGACATTCAGAGAAAAACGCTGCAAAAAACCCTGAAACTTCGATTTTGTAGCGCGGGCAGTTCAAATTTAAGAGGATGCGCTACGAAATTGCTGACAAACAGAGCGCTACGAAAACACGCAAACATTATTTCGCAGCAAAACTGACCAATCACACCCGCGCTGCGAAACTGCGCAAGTACCAAAGACATCATACCCGCGCTGCGAAGCTGCGCAAAGTACCAATGACATGACATGACATAACTAACAATGATGGAGGGTGTCTAATGATCTTGCCTTTACACGAATTCTCATCCACAACTCTTGAATTTCAAATTTGAAATTGACATAAACTAATAAACCTATTTACAAGACTTCAAGACTTTATAAAAACTTATGGACAACCTTATATATATGAACTATAGTTCCTAGTGATAACACCTTCCTTCCCTTCGAACTACTCCTACACAGTCAAAACCTAATAAGAAACCAAATCATAATAACTCCAACCACCTAAGCAAAAACATAAAAACAATGTTCTCTTCAATAGAAGTAGTTTAAATTCATGCATCTCATATCACTAGAAGTAATGGCATCATTTTTAGGAGTTACATTCCCATCGTTTCATTGTAAGGATTAAGTTAGTCAGATTAGGGTTTACTAGGGTTTCCATGTTTGGTTGGCTTTCAGTTCATTCTTGCAAAGTAGGTTAATTTCCTTTAAGATAGCCTTCGCTCATCATTTAGAAAGCTTCTTCTGAGGACATATAGAAGTTGGCTTGAGCCCTAACGGACTTGTGCCAGCTGACCAAGTGACAGCTGCGACAAGAGCTAGTACTTGTGCATACAGCACCGTCGCTTCCAAGTTTGTTACGAACTACCGGGTTGATAAAATTAGAGATAGGAAGCTCCAGGAGTTGTAGCATTATTGCTACAATACTGGAGCCCACCATCTTTTTGGCGCCGTTGCCAGGGAAGCGTCAGAGTATTAGTAATTGTTGCTTTTCTTCTATTTTCTTACTCTTGCCTTCTGCCAAGTAGTTTATTTCATTTCCATTCTGCAAAAGTAGCATAGACATTTCCTGCTTTCATAGATTAGCATTTCTCGCTTTCATAGATTATCATTTCAATTCTGCAATTTCGTTTCTGCAAGCGTAGATTAGCCTTTCAATTCTGCAAGCGTAGACTAGCATTTCCATTCCTGCAATTTCATTTGAGCAAAGTAGATTAGTTCTTTCCTGCTTTCAATTTAATTCTACATCTTTATTTCAGTAAGATAGTTAGTTGTAGATCAATCTGTTTCAGTTTTGCAAGTACCAAAGAAAAACAAAAGCAATCAAAAAAAGTCCTTCCATTTCATGCCTCGTAGGAATCGAGATAAAACAAGCAAATTCTTACCCAACACCCCCACCACATCACTGAGTCACCCTTCTCTCTTCTTCGGTGACAGTGATCCAGAAGAACCTATAGGTGAACCTCCTGAGATATACGAAGATCCTATAGCAGAAGAAGAATTAGAGACCATCCCATCTGAAGCTATGGCTGACAATAGAAGAGAAGATGAGATAATAGAAGGTGCCTTTCCCATCCGAGAGACCAATGGAGAGATGAAAATGAAGAACATTAGCCCCTCCACTTTACCTCACTTCCATGGACTGACTACTGAAGATCCTGATACCTTCCTGTTTGAGTTTGTTGTCCTTTGTAGAACCTATGACTATACTGAAGATGAGCAGAAGCTGAAACTCTTCCCTTCAACTATTAAGGATGCAGCATTACGCTGGTTCATGGGCTTACCTGGGAATAGTATCACCACTTGGGCTCAGATGCAGCAAGCTTTCAATGCCAAGTACCGGGACTACTGTAGGTCCAAGGAAACCAAGGGAGAAATCTTTCGGATGACTATGGGAAATGATGAGTCCTTAGAGGATTATGAGGAGAGGTTCCAACTTAGCTATAAGCGGGCCAGGTGCACACTTGACCCTGAATCCCTCAAGTTGGTCCTGCTCCGAGGAGTCCCTGAAGACCTCTTAGATACCCTTCACATGTTAGCTGGGGGGGATATTTACCAACTGCCTTATGAGGACATCAAGACTGTGTTTAGAAACCACTCCAGGGCAGCTCGGAAATGAGGTAGAGGAAACCTCCTCTCAGCTGGTGTCCCTTTCTCCAAACATGAGTTTGCAAATCAATTAGAAGATCTTAAGAGTGAGGTGAGACAGACCATTGCCATGCAACTGGACACATTCAGGATCCAGCAGAAGAAGGAAGAAGCTGAGAGAGCCTTGGCTATCTTCTACCCTAGATGTACAAGGAGACACCCTAAGAACGAATTCCCATTGCATTCGGTTGAAGTGTGTTTCGTTTGTGAGGAGGACCATCCCACAAACCAGTGTCCAACTTTACCTGGATTTAAAGCCATGTACCAAGGGATAGAAGCTCCCACTGAACCTCTCTATTTCCTCAACCAAAGGAGGCCACAAGGACCCAGACCTTACCAGCAGGGGATGCAAGGGGCACCCCAAGCTTATTACAGCCCCAACCAATCGACTCCTATGCCTTCCTAGGGTCCCCCTGCTCATCCTTCTTGGTCTGTGCCTCCTCCATGGTCTTACCCACCTCAGTACCCTACTCAACCCACTACTCATTCCTATCACTCACATGCCCAGCCACAGCCTCAGTGGAATGCACCTCAGTCGGGGTGGAGGCCCCAGTACAACACTCCTCCTGCCATTTTGCCTCCACCACTAGTTCAACCTCAACCCTTACCTCTTGCTCCTCCAAGGCAAACTCAAATACCTGCTCAACCGAACCCGAACCCCAACAATAGATAGGCCCAGTAGGTATACACTGGGGAAACATCATGCCCTACTTATGCTGTGGAGATCCAGGAGAACAATCTTCGATCTGAAAAGACTCTTCCGGATCGCCAACCTCCTCCCCCAGAGGATGAGGAAGATAAACAGGAAAGTGAACCAAAGGCTATTCCACCCTTTCCTGAGAGACTAACAGCCACCACACAACCCAACCCAGAAGAGGATGAGCTTTTGGGAGAGCTCAAGCAGTTGTGTGTGAAAATACCACTTCTCCAAGCCATCAAGGATGTGCCTATATACAACAAACTGGTTAAGGAAAAGTGTTTTAAACACCCAGGCAGGCGAAAGAGAGATGCTTCAAACATCAATGTCTTAGGACAACTGTCTGACCTTATGTTAGGACAAGTCATCTGCCCAAAGTACCTAGATCCTGGGAGTCCTGTAGTAGATGTCCACATCAATGGCACCATCATACCTCACACCTTGATTGATCTAGGGGCTGCCATTAATGTGATGACCAGGGATACCATGCTCAAATTCAATCTTCAGGGTTCCTTGAGGAAGACCTCGACAGTACTGCAACTAGCAGATCGCTCCACTGTGACTCCCGAAGGGATTGTGGAGGATGTCTTGGTCTCTTTCGACTCTTGGGAATACCCTGCAGACTTCTTGGTTCTGCAACCCAAGGCAAAGCTTACTGGATATCCTCTTATTTTGGGAAAGCCTTGGTTAGCCACTACAGATGCTTACATAAGTTGTCGTGCAGGAAACATGACCATCAAAAATGGTCCTATTTCCAAGCAGCTAGTCCTATATCCTCCTGCCCAACCTTCCTTAGAGCATGACTTACCACTTTGGTTGGAGGAAGGAGAAGAGGATGAAGTGTACTCAGCACCTCTGTGCACCCTAGATACCACTAGAAGAGACCCCCCAACCGAGGATGACTTGATTGAGACCTTGATCCAGAATCCACCTTCTAGTGCACTATCCTTAGAGAAATTGGTGGAGGATGCCCAAGCCAGCACCTTAGTGGATCTTTGTACAACCAACCCTGTCACTCCCAGAGTTAAGAATGTGGAGTTCGGCCCTAAGAGAACGTTAAAGATCAGCTCCTCCCTATCTGCTTCCCAGGAAAAGGAGTTGTGTAGCCTGTTGGCCAGCCATCTAGATGCTTTTGCTTGGAGCTATAAGGAGATGAAAGGAGTCCATCCTTCAGTCTGTACCCATCACATATACATCAAGGAGGATTGTAAACCGGTTAGGCAACCTCAGAGGAGAATGAACCCAGCCCTTAAGGACATTGTCAAGGAAGAATTGCAAAAACTGTTGGATGCCGGATTCATTTACCCCATCTCAGATAGTGAATGGGTGTCCCCTCTGGTGTTGGTTCCCAAGAAAAATGGGAAGTGGAGAATCTGTGTGGACTACCGAGAACTGAACAAAGCTACCAAGAAAGACCATTTCCCTCTACCTTTCATAGATCAAGTGTTGGATGGACTGGCAGGAAAGAAGTTCTTCTCTTTCCTGGATGGGTTTAGCGGGTACAACCAAATCCAAATAAGCCCGGAAGACCAAGATAAGACCACCTTCACTTGTCCTTGGGGTACCTTTGCCTACAGAGTTCTTCCCTTTGGGCTATGCAATGCTCCTGCTACCTTCCAGAGAGCTGTCTTAAGCATCTTCTCGGAGCTGGTCCATGATGCAGTGGAAATCTATATGGATGACTTCACTCCTTATGGGGCCAACTTCCAGGAAGCATTGTCCAATCTGGGAAAAGTCCTAACCAAATGCATTGAGATGAACCTGTCCCTTAGTCCTGAAAAATGTGAATTCCTGATGACTGAAGGGACCGTGCTAGGTCATACCATTTCTTGCCAAGGGTTACAGGTGGATCCTAACAAAATTGCTCTCATCAAGAAGGTTCCACCTCCTCAAAAGGTAAGGGATGTTCGGAGTTTCTTAGGATTAGCAGGGTATTACAGGAGATTCATTAAAGACTTCAGCAAGCTAGCCTCGCCATTGTTTGGCTTGTTGGCAAAAGATGTGGAGTTTAAATGGACTGACAATTATCAGAGGGCTTTGGATGAATTAAAGGACAAGTTGGTGTCAGCCCCAATCTTGAGAGGTCCAAACTGGGCCCTACCTTTCCACATCCACACTGATGCCTCGAACAAAGCCATATGTGCAGCTTTAGGACAAGTTGAGCAAAAACTTCCATATGCCATTTACTTTGTTAGCAAAAACTTGTCCAAAGCTGAACTGAATTACACTGTAACCGAGAAAGAGTTTTTGGCTGTGGTCCATGCACTGAACAAGTTCCGACATTATATCACTGGCTACCAAACATTTATACATACAGACCATGTTGCAATTAGATATTTAATGAATAAGCCAGATGTGAATGCTCGTATTATTAGATGGTTACTTTTGTTGCAGCAGTTTGATTTGACCATTGTTGACAAACCAGGTAAAGAAAATGTTGTTGCTGATTTTTTATCTAGATTGGATTTGTCTGCAGATGAGGATGGAACAGTGGATGACCAGATGCCCGATGAACATCTGTTTGCTATCTCAGCACTCTCTCCATGGTTTGCTGATATAGCAAACTACCTTGTTTCAGCACAGTTCCCTCCGCACCTATCTTCAAGAGAGAAGAGCAGAATCATCAGAAAAAGTGCCTCATTTACTTGGATCGGGGGCAATCTGTTCAAGCTTGGCCCCGATCAGATCTTAAGGCGTTGTGTAAGGGAGGAGGAAGTCTTTGATATCCTCCTCACCTGTCATGATGGGCCTTGTGGAGGACATTTTGCAACAAAGAGGACTGCCTTCAAAATCCTGCAGGCAGGCTACTATTGGCCCACACTTCATCAAGATGTCAGAAGATATATCAGCCAATGTGACCAATGCCAAAGAATGGGGAAACCAACTCAAAGGGATGAGATGCCTCTCCAACCTCAAGTGACTCTTGAGCCATTTGAGAAGTGGGGTATGGACTTTGTGGGTCCAATCAACCCTCCTTCAAGGCAAAGGTCTTACATCATTGTGTGTACTGACTACCTGACGAAGTGGGCAGAGACTAAAGCAATCAAAGCAGCAACAGAAGAAAAGGTGGCCGAGTTCTTAAGAGAAAATATCTTCTACAAGTTTGGCTACCCAAGAGAGCTAGTCACCGATCAAGGGAGCCAGTTCACATCCAACCTAGTTGAAGACCTACTAGCTCATCACAAGATCAAGCATAGGAATTCCACCCCCTATCACCCTCAAGCAAATGGCCAGGTGGAAGTCACCAATAGAGCCTTAGAAGGGATCTTGACTAAGGTGGTGAGCAGCAGCAGAAAGGACTGGGCAGATCGCCTGGTTGAGGCCACATGGGCTTACAACACCACCTGGAAGACCACCACCGGCTTCACACCTTATGAGCTGGTCTATGGGAAGAAAGCTTTACTGTCCATTGAATTTGAGTACAACACTTTGAGGATGGCAGCTCAGCTGGACCTAGATCTCAGCCATGCACAGCAAGAAAGGTTGTTGCAGCTGAATGGACTGGACGAGCACCGAATGCAGGCCCTCCTTCACTCGGAAGTGGTTCAACTTCAGAGAAAGGTGTGGCATGACCAACACCTCAATGACAAGCAATTCCAGCCAGGAGATTGGGCACTGTTGTATGACTCCAGGTACAAAGATTTCAAGGGAAAGCTGAGAACCAGATGGTTGGGGCCATATGCAGTGGAAAAATGTCATGACAATGGATCTGTTCTTATTCGAACCATTGATGAGGAAGCCATCCCCATGATTGTCAATGGGCATCGCTTGAAGATCTACAGGAAGCCTCTCTCCAGACAAGAGTTCATCAAAACTATGGAGAAATCAGTGATGGTCATAGAGAAGGGTTCTGCCTCTGCTTTGGGCATACCCTGAAAGATTTAAAAAAAAAAAAAAGAGAAAAAAAAAAAGAAAAAATAATAAAAATCCTTGGGTGAAAACCTTTCTGAGGCGCCCAAGGCAGGTGGTAGGGGTGAAAACCTCATTGAGGCGCCCCTATTGTCTTTCAAAAAAAAAAAAAAAAGAGATGTGAAAAAGATCCTTGAGTGAAAACCTCTCTGAGGCGCTTAAGGCAGATGGCAAGGGTGAAAACCTCATTGAGGCGCCCCTGTTATCTTTCAAAAAAAAAAGGAAAAAAGAAAAAAAAGAAAAAAACAATAAGCACAAAAGACAAGGACAACAAGTTCATAATGTAAAATTGCATGCAGGTTGCAGGTGTTCTATGGAGGAGAGGAAGCCTCTCAACTCAAAGCCAAGGATCCTTATCATGCTGTCAGGAGACCTCACCAACACCTCCTCCAAGAATACTCATTTTCTCCAAGGTATGTGCACAATTTCATCACGGCTTGAGATTTCTACAGGAAGATGCAGCTTTTCTATAGGAAGATGCAGCTTTTCTACAGGAAGATGCAGATTTTCTACAGGAAGGTGCAGACTTTCTACAGGAAACGCAAACTTTCTACAGGAAGCTCTGTATTTCTACAGGAAACTTCCTGTAGAAGTTCGGGACGGCCCAGAATTCATTCTATGAGGAGATCTAACGACTAAGGATCGGTTTGGACGCATGCAAGCTACTGTTGTCACCCTTGCACACTGCTATCACCTCGTCCTACCACCCTTGTCGACATGCAACGAAGTTACCTGCACCAACAAAGCAGATCGTTGAGTTATCAAAGAGAAAGCAATTTTTAAGATAAAAAAATGCTGAGATGCCATACCATATCCATCCCAGCCATCCACGAGCTCGGGAAGCGTGATCGTGAGGCCAAATCCTTCGTCGTGCAGCATGCACCCGAGGAGGAAGAACTATTACAAGACATCCTGCGGGAGTCCTGTAACAGTTAAGCCCGCTAGAGTGTACACCAATCACAGCGCTGGCCATATGCAATGAAACCACGGGCGCATGCCGCCAAAGAATCCAATCAATCGTCGGCAGCCTGTAAACATGAATCTCCGGGCCTGTGCAAATTCATCAGCGGCAAACGAATCCACTCATCATCGTCCAAAAACCGAAAAATCGTGTTGCGGCCGCACAGGTAAGTGTCTCGACCCTTTCTTTCGTCAGATTGCATGAATTTTACTTTGAATTGTTTGCAAAGTGTGAAGAGAATGGGTTGAGCGGCTGTATGGCCAGTTGACTGGCCACGTCGACTAGTTAATGGTCTAGTCGGATGTTTGGGTGGCGGCCATGACAAAAGGAATGGGCAGCACACACGTGAGAGCAATCCCGTCGGGAAAAACGGATTTAGCAGAAGAGACGGCGGCGGATCTGCGGGGGGATGATGCGGCAGTAAGTGAACTCGCAGGCAAATGATGGGACGACGTCATCCAACGGTCCGGCGGGGACAGCTCACCCCCGCGCCACGGATTCCGCCAATTCAAATCTAATCGGCTAGATCGCCCCATGCATTTATCATTCACCGTTTGGAACTCGAGTGATCATCCGGATCCCTCTGCAGTTCGAAACTCCGAGCCTTTGGCTATCAGAACGCCTGTGAAGCAACCCCGAGAGCGCAGACCAACTGCAGTCTTTCCCAGAAATCGCGCGTTGCTCCTACAGGAAAGTTGTTTCTACAGGAAGGCGGGTTCCTCACGTCAAAAGGTGGCAGATAAAAAGGTAAACCTGAACTCTCCATGCAATTGGCTTTTGAAGGTGGCAGAATCGTCGTCTACAGTCTGGTCATGGGAAATTGTTGCAATTGTTGTCTGCTGTGCATAAACTGTCGTTCTACAGGATGTCAGTGTAATTAAGTTGTGTTAAGGTCCTTAGAGATAAGCTTCGTGGATTATGTGCATGACAGAAGCGTAATTCTACGCTCTGTCTCAGTAGACCAAATTTCTTCAGCATTTGCCACCTCTAGTTAAAGCAACAGTTTTTATCATGCCGGGTGGGTTTATTAGACGGGAACCCTCTGATTCAACAAAGTTAAGAGAAAACCAGGAGGTGGTGGAGCTCTTCACACGGGCACAATGGATATCCTTCTGTGACAAATTGCAGGGTTATGACGACGAAGTGGCAGAAGAGTTTTTGCAGGCTCTGAGGCCGAAATCCAAAACATTGGCTACCGTGAACTTCAGGGGCCTAAGCCTCAATCTCACCCCACAATATATCAGTCGAATTACTGAACTTCCAATGGGTTTGCCATGGGATAAAGAAGAAAGGAAGTTGAGCCAACAGGCCAAGAAAGAATTCTTTCCCCCAGAGGAGGAATTCTCGGAGGACAAAAATGGGGTGCGTAGAACCAGTTTGGCGCCACCATGGAATGAAGTTAGCCTGCAGATCATGAAGTGTATAACCTGTGAAGGTCATTTTAGCATTGTGTATGGGTATCACTTTAGGTTGCTCACTGAATTGAGGCACCAGATTGATATTCCTGTAGAAAATAAACTGAGCATCCCTTATTTCCTGCTACAGTCTCTAATTGAGTGTGCCACAAAGTTAAAAGAAGGCATACCAGACCAGGTAGCCCACCATGGTTTGATCAAACTTCTCGTGGAGGATGCGCTTCATTCATACAAGGTTCCCCTCTCATGGGAAGCATTCAGAAATTTGAAAAGAGATGGAGACATAAGGATGTTGACCGAGGAAAGTGGTTCCTCCAGCAGTGAGGAGAAAGAATCAGTGGCCATGGGAAAGAAAGAAACAGGCCAGAAGACCCCAACCACAGTGCAGAAGAAAGAGCAAAAGAAGAAGCATGAGAAAAAGGATGACAAAGAAAAAGATGACACACGCATCTTGACAGCAAGAGAGAAAAGGTTGCAAGGCAGAACGGACAAAGCTGAGAAGGTCCACATCAGCAAAAGTACCTCATCAGCGACCGCAACCACGTCGAAAAGCAAAACCCATGCAGAAAAGCAAACCAAGGCGGCAACACCTGTTTCTACAGGAAAGCCGAAATCGGCTTCTACAGGAAGCCCGAAAATTATTGAAAAAGGGTCTTCTACAGGAAGCCCGAAATTGGCTAAAACAGGGTCTTCTACAGGAAGCCCGAAAATTATTGAAAAAGGGTCTTCTACAGGAAGCCCGAAATTGGCTAAAACAGGGTCTTCTACAGGAAGCCCGAAAATTATTGAAAAAGGGTCTTCTACAGGAAGCCCGAAAATTACCAAAACAGGGTCTTCTACAGGAAGCCCGAAAATTACTAAAACAGGGTCTTCTACAGGAAGCCCGAAATTGGCTAAAACAGGGTCTTCTACAGGAAGCCCCGGAAAATTGAAACCCAAGGAGAAGAAAGCGAACATTCTAGCAAGGGAGGCAGCAGCTGTGCTGACCTCCCTCAGCACGCCACCTAAGCCAAAAGAGAAGCAAAAGAGGGAGACCCCTCTATACTTTAAAGCTCGAAGAAGTGTCAAAATAAAGACGGGCAAGCCACAGCCCCCGTCCAGCAGCCCGATTATTATTGAAGATGCCCCTACATCGCCCAAGGAAACGTCCCCCTCGAGGATATCAATCACCTATGAGAGGGGGAGCCCAAAGAAAACTACGTGGCAAGAAAAGTTGGACCTGTTGACTGAAAAAGCTCGGCTACTGGAGGTTGAAAATGTTCTACAGGAAACTCTGGCCCGGCTACAGGAGACAGAGAAGAGGGAAGGAGAAGGACCCTCATCACCACCAAGGGAGGGTGAGGTAGAGCCACCTAAAGAGGCAGAAACAGAACATATACCAGAGCCCAGCCCTCAGCCTAGTCTGAGTTCATACTACACCTTTTTAGAGGCGGGCAAAATCATACCGCAGAAATTTATTGTGCCCCTGTTTTTTGCATTAGAGGAAGAAAGAGTCCGTACACACACGTGGATGAAGATCGCCAAGTCAAAGGGTGTGGCGGACATAGGTCCTTTACAAGAACAACTCAAGGAGGCCAGGAGTGAATTAGCCATGGCTAAACATGTGGCCAATTGTCAAAGAGTGTACCTACAGGAAGAAAACCAGAAGCTAAGATTGCAGCTACAGGAGCTGAGGGCAGGGACAGGTACATCCTCCAAAGACACCACAGAAGAGCAGCAAGGCAAAAAGGAACTAACCACCGGTCTTGGGGAGCCAATGACACTTCTACAGGAAGCAGAACAGCAAGCACAAATTGAAGTGCAAGCCCTAAAAGAACAGCTGTAGCAAAAGGAGGCACAATTTGCCTGCATGGCCAGTTGGGCCATGGAGGCAATACAGTGCAGACAACCTGCCAAATCCTATGGTTTGTACTTGAAAGACCAATGGCAGCAGTTCCAAATAAATACCTTGGCACAAAGAGGTATTTCTCAGATCCAAGACCCACGGCAATTTTCTGAGTTGTGCAGTACTAGTTCGTCAGAAGATAAAGCCAAATTAGCGGAGTTTTACCTCCATAATTTGGCCTTGCCTAATGAAGTTTCCTGGGATCCCAATACTGCCTTGGGTGATATGCAATTAATGGCGTTCGCTTCATGGTTGAACCATGAGGATCAAAGAGCAGCAGAAACAAAATCGGTCATGAACCGAGAATTAAACGAGCCATTGCTCATTCGAGCAGAACCAGAGGATCCAGTTGCACTCATCTCAGCACACCAACACTTGTCTACTGATCCTACAGCTTCATTAAGATATATAGATCAACAGGCCCAAGCCATAGCTCATTTTGAAGACATGGAAAGACTGTTAGGAGAAAATGTTGTCCAAGCATGCACACGCAGATGGAATACATTGGCACATAGTTTGAAAATCCGAGAGTACCATACCCCAACTCGGATGAGGGAAGCTCTGGTAAAGGTAGCCCTTTACAAGAAATCCATGCAAAACCTCCAGGCCAGCTGGATTGGCCTTAAACTCAGCCCACCACTGCTGCTAGGATTGACTGAGGGAAGCACAGAAAAGGATGACAGTGAACAATGGGAAGAGGTGAACAGGAAAGCTGGGTTTCATATCAGCAAGGAGGACACTACCACAGAGGCTTGGGATATAAGGGTAGCAGTAAAAGCAATGAAGGGTGAAGAGTTGGACTAAGTTGCTCAAGGATGAGCAAATATTTTAGCTGGGGGGTGATGATGAGCCCCAATTTTTGGTAACAATTTGGGCTCATTTGGCCTACTTACCTTGCTCAACCCTTCATCTTTTATCACTTATGCATCATTTCTTAGTATATTCGTGTTATTTGTAGGAAGAAGGGCAGGTATTATTCCTATGTGACTAATACATGATGATTTCAGGTTTTTTGGCATTAAATGGAGCAAAGACCACACAAATGGGGACAAGGAGACAACAAAGGTGGCATTGAGGGTTTATAGGGAGGTTGTCCACAGTCTTGAATGACCTCCCTCGTGATCTCCACCCTAACTCCGAGCTCCAACAGCTATCCCACCGAGCTAAAAGGCAGCCAACGGATTCTACAGGAACAGCAGTTCACTTTCAGTTGGACAGCCAAGCTCTACTAATTGAGGAAGCCAGCTTGATCCTCATCATGTATAAATATTGAGGCCGTAGCCTTTGATAGGAGCTTTTTGAACTTTTGAATTACTATTGCAATTTCTAAGCACGAGCTACAGCTCGGTTTTTGCTTTTTGTAAGCCAGTTTAGGCATGTTGTTAGACTCATGATTATTTAATAAAGGCAGGCAGCTTTGGATTCAATTCTGAGTTCTTAAGGGAGCTATAGCTCTCAGGTTAGGGCCCAACCTGAGAGCAATAGACCTCCTTTTCCTTGTATTGTTACTTATCTTTCCTTTCGGCACTTCATTTCTTTGCTTTGACATGCATTTGAAAAACACAGTCTGTTGATTTAATTTCTTTAATGTGATTGAGTAGGATTAGTTTATGGTTAAAGTGCTTCCAGCAGCTTAGATTAGAGTAGGAGGATTAGCATTCATTAGAGCTCCAAGAAAAGGTTGATAGTGCACTCACTGCCATCTCCGTTTAGAGATTGGGGGTGTAGACCGTACCAACCACCAAAAAACGCAGTCTTATACGTTCATGCAAGCTGCAACACAGTCATTTCAATTGTAAATCCATCCATGCATTCTGATCTTGAGCAATACTTCTTCGCTCCAACACCATGCACGATTTCTCTCTGAAGTTTACATTGCTGTTTGTTGGTTTAATAACACAGTTAAAATAGGTTGATGGAATTCTCGTTTTTATGCAAGACATAGAGGATTTGTTCCATTTACACTGCGCAACATTGTTCTATTATCTTCTTCTGCTTCTCAACCGCGCCTAAGCCACCTGCTTAACCTCTGTTCAGCTCGTTTGCCTTCCAACCCTTCTACTGTTCACGTAGCTTCATCTTTTTGACTTTTCATTGCTTCCACCCTTCTATCCACCAACCAACTGCATGCACTCTCTCTCCATCCCATCTCTCTGGCCCTGAGCCATCACTAGCTCCCTTTTCATCCTACCTATCCACCCATACCGCTCCTTCACTCCTCCATCACCAAAAACTCCAACCGCAACACATCCTGTAGAAGTTAGCAGACTTCCTGTAGAAATCCCGAGCTTCCTGTAGGATCCCCTGCAGACATCCTGTAGAAGCCTGCAAACTCGGTTGCCAAGCACTTGAACGTTGTGGACTTCTGTGGAATGATGTTAGGGATCCCCTGGAACCTCTCCTAGCCCTCTTGACCTTTCCCAAGCCTTCCTTACCTTCGAACTACTCCTGCACAGTCAAAACCTAATAAGAAACCAAATCATAATAACTCCAACCACCTAAGAAAAAACATAAAAACAATGTTCTCTTCAATAGAAGTAGTTTAAATTCATGCATCTCATATCACTAGAAGTAATGGCATCATTTTTAGGAGTTACATTCCCATCGTTGCATTGTAAGGATTAAGTTAGTCAGATTAGGGTTTACTAGGGTTTCCATGTTTGGTTGGCTTTCAGTTCATTCTTGCAAAGTAGGTTAATTTCCTTTAAGATAGCCTTCGTTCATCATTTAGAAAGCTTCTTCTGAGGACATATAGAAGTTGGCTTGAGCCCTAGCGGACTTGTGCCAGCTGACCAAGTGACAGCTGCGACAAGAGCTAGTACTTGTGCATACAGCACCGTCGCTTCCAAGTTTGTTACGAACTACCGGGTTGATAAAATTAGAGATAGGAAGCTCCAGGAGTTGTAGCATTATTGCTACAATACTGGAGCCCACCAGTGTGCGGCAGAAACCACGGGAATGATCGAATTTCGGTCAAGGAAGCATATGAACATACTACCTCCACTTCCCAAACACTGCTCTTCTCTGACATTACCTCTATGTTTTGGAAGTGGAAGTGGGATGCCCCCTTAAGACAAAGTGCTTCTCATGGTTTTCCATTCACAACCGCATAATAACTTGGGACAATCCTCTTAGAAGAGGCTTCATTGGTCCGGGATGGTGCTGCATGTGTAGACGATACTCTAAGGACTGCCTCCACCTGCTTATTCACTGCCCCTTTGCTATTGACATTTGGGCTAGGGTTGCCACAATTTTGGGTGTCCCACAAATCAACGATGCACCCTCTATTCTCGAATGTTTCTGATTATGGAACTTCAAAGCTAAAGCTTATAGAACCCTTCCCCTCTATGTACTTTGGGGGATCTAACACGCTAGGAATGCTCTGGTTTCGAAGGCATTTGGTTAGTGACTTTGAACGCTACCATGGACATTGCTGCTTATTTCATGGAAATTGGTCCCTAGACTCCGAATCAATCTCTTCGGACTATCTCATATGTCGATCTGACTAGAATCTACCCTATCTACTTCTTTGATGGTGCCTCCTCGGAAGGGACTTGTGGATGTGATGTCTCGCTTCATTTAGACCTCGTTGTCCAATATCATTTCTCATGGTATGGTGGTTGGGGGGACAATTGCAGAGCTGAGCTGATTGCGTTGTGGGGGTATCTCAAGTGCTCTTCTTGGCTGGTCATTGACAGAGTAAATTACATCCGAGGACTCCTTTGTCTTAATCAATTGGATTCATGATCGTTGTTCGCTTGAGGTTCCTGCACTTTGCAATTGGATTGAGTCGATTCAAAACATCCTCCCCTCTTTCTCTGATGTCTCCTTCCACCATGTTTTTCGGGAGCAAAACATGGAAGTTGATGCTCTCTCCAAAGCTGGCCTCTGCATCTGCCCAGGCTAATGTTCTTTGAAAAATTCTCAGCTGACCAGGGTTGAGGTCTGGGTTTCTTTGAATTTTAACTACCATCTTTGCTGCGGGTTTTTGGTCACTGTTTTTTTGCTGAATCCTGTTTGGGTAGGGATCCCTGCAACTCCCTTGTTTTTTTGTTCCTCCTATCTAACTGCTCTATCATGAGTACTACTGTGTTCTTTTCAGATGATCATGATCTGATAAAGACCT
Source organism: Pinus tabuliformis (assembly GCA_031772625.1). Classification (NCBI taxonomy): domain Eukaryota; kingdom Viridiplantae; phylum Streptophyta; class Pinopsida; order Pinales; family Pinaceae; genus Pinus; species Pinus tabuliformis. The sequence continues at coordinate 340,014,165 of CM062807.1, read as the reverse complement.
GTGATAATGTAAATTTCTCTATTTAATGGAATGAAAGCTTGTTTTTTTCTTTTGAAAAAAAAAAGGTTATGTGATTTGGATTCAAACTTTCAACTCCAACAAACAGAAAGGTCACATTATCATTATAGATATCCTATGGATCGTTTGAATTTCTGCATCTAGATTACATGCCTTGCTTTCAATGAAAGTTGGCATTAGTATTATATGTACCATTTAGCTACCTATTCTCTAGAATGGCATTCTCTATAATGAGCGTTTTCCCTGTAGAGAGGGTTGTAAGACGAATGGAGAACGAAGCATGTAAAGGGCCACTGTTCAAAACCTAATTTGAAGGAGAGATCTTGGAAGAGAGATTTGATCCCAGGATCAAGATATTCCATTTACCTTTTTCCCATTTATTTCATCGAACTTTGCCTTTGCATCCTGAGGATGTACTATAGGATATTGGATTGGATCTGCTACTAGTACAACATTGTGCCTTGTTGAGTTCTTGGTGAAGGAGTGATGCAGAACAAAACTCCTGAACTTTGGATTTCAGGCAAACAACTCACACTATCTACCTTCTCCTGCATTACTTCATTTTGTTGCTTGTGACAATATCCTATTACCCTGAGCTTCGGAATTTAATCTAGGTGCTACTAGACAACTTCATTCACCAGTTGTTGCAACTCAGATAATTTAAATTCTTTTATCGATTGGGATATTTTTTCATTTTTATCTTCATCCCAGGAAGAGCAACTAGCTGCAACTTCACTATTTTCTAATGGGGAAAATCCTTTCTGCTTGTTGTTGTGGCATCTTGTTAAACAAATAAAAGAGTTTGCAAGTTCGGAAATCCACTAGTAAAGTATGTGGAAGAACCACTGAATTGATGATTACTTCTCCACCAAATGACCCACAAAAAATGATATTCCCTTTAGTTTATAGATAATGTTTCGACAACAATTGCACGACACGCAGTGTCAAGCGGTGATGCAATGGAAAATATAGTGACATAAAACCCAATGATAATGTTGATGTTATATGCTTTCTGTCAATATATAATTTTGAGGTCTGCGACTGAGATACAATGTCATTTTCATTAATTTTTGGATCCATATGACCGATTTTTTTTATTTTTTTTTCTAGTTGGGGATGGTAATGGAGTTATTTTTAAATTTGTTTGATTATGGTTCATTGTTTTAATGAATGAATGAATGATATTTTTATGTCCATGACACTAAAAATAGTCTTATGGGATCACCAAATTCCATGCTTTTCGATTTTTGTAATTCAGCCCTTTTCTTATTCATTCAAATTGATGATGAACTGACCCAACCTTCTAACAGTCCCCTCGCTAAAAAGACAATGCCAAGAGACTAATACGAACATATTGCCATAATTGTCTTGATGTTTTTGAAAGCATCACATTCCAAAATGATATAGGTCGTGGATCAAATTTTTGACATGGAAAGATAAAATAAATAAATTACTTGGATTTGATTGCGTTAAAAAATAAAAAAATAAAACATGACAATTATTTGTGTAGTAGTAGGGATTGACTGAGGCTACTTCTTTCTGAGTGAAACTTCTGCAAAAATTGACGAATTTTTTTTTCCAGTACTCACATTTTGGTGTGAAAATGTCTTGTTATTAGTGCCTCTTGAGTCAATTGGAACTTATTGATTATGTAGCATTTTTTATTTGCAACCAAATTTTTATTGCTTTTGTAACATTTTTTATTTGCAACCAAATTTTTATTGAGTTCCAAAAATTTTGGGAGTTATGTGGGAGTCTTTGACTTTTACTTGAGTTCGAACGAGTTTTTGGTGATATTTTTTTATTTGATTTGTTCTCTCCCCAAGTGAAGGAACCCTTTTGGACCTGTTAATTATTCTCTGTGTTATTGAAGACTTGTGTTTATTTGGTAAAAAGTTGAGTTCAAGTTTAGGAATGGAAGCTTCAGAACTCTTTTTGTTTTTGCTTTTGTTGGGTAATGCTTCTTTTTATTATTAATGATGACAAGACATATATGGTGCTTTTCAACCGAAAAATGGTGCTACTAAGGGCTACAAAACTGGTTTGGAAGAAAACCATATAAGTTTCAAACCCACCCTTAATATAGCTAGTAAAGTGCCATATGACATGCCAAAACCAAAATCAAGGAAAGTCCAAAATTAAAGACCGTGACATGATTAATTTCTTGTCACTTCTCACCCTTCGAAATTATCGATGGAGCTTTGTTTAGCTGATCATTTGGAGGTTGGGCTAGAGGATGAGGCCACCTATGGTGATTCTAGGTATAGACAATGATCTGCAACCCAACAAAAGTCACTAATGACTAGAGTTTGATTAAACAATATATTATTTCCTGTTTTTCTAAATGAATAAAAAGTTTTCAATTCGCATAAGCTAAGTTGTGTGGAAGTCCACAGTTTACGATAATTAATCTCCAAGGAAGGGATTCCTTTTACGAGATGGAAAGGTGAAGTAAGTAACTACAAAAGGTCAATACCTATTTCCAAGCGGAGTTGGGGAATTGGTATAACCAGAATATATGTGTTCACAACTTAAGCCATTTATCAAAAGTTATTTATTGTGGGGATGCCAAGGTGAATTATATGGAGGTTGGCTTTATAACCTTCCAATCTTTCCATATATTGTGGGCAGAAAGGTACATTTAATCTTAAAATTATCCAGGGTAATGCTTATTGATAAATGATTGAAGGTTCATTTCCCAGTAGAAATTTTTACTGTGTGAATGCAATTTCCTTCCTTTCCTTCCAGAGTACAAATAATCCACTTAGCATAGAGGGATGGGTTAGAGTGTGAGTTCTGTGGATACCCAAGCTGTCGAAGAATCTAGGGCAATTAGAATTAAAGTGATTCTTCTTAGCATGATAACAATTTGTAAAGTTCTTTTTCAATTTTTCCTAGCTTGATCTTCTTTTTATTATTAGTGTGTGTGATTATTTCATAGAACTATTATAAAAAACAAATAGACAAGAACCCAAGATATTGGCATCCTGGCAGGGCCAAAATGAGGAAAACCCGCACAAAAATTCTTCTTATAGAGATATTCAATTGACAAATACCAAGACGAAAACCCTTGACCTATTCTACCACTCCAAAACCAAGACACCAATCCTCTTCTCTGTCACTGCTGAGATCATCCTCATTGCTACACCATTGAGGCCATCACTATTGCATCACTGAGATCTTCATTACTACTTCTTCACCATGTTAACGAGGTCTCTTGGCTTCTTGAGATCTTCACTGTGACCTTGATTCTATGTCTTCATTATGACAATCATCAAGGTGACTGTTGCACCTTATCTCCGTCTATACTTGGATCATCACTATACTATTGCTGAGATCATCATGTTGACATTGAGCATGCCGAGAGTGTGTTCTATGATAAGTATGCCGAGACTGAGATTGTAACTATAGGATCATTGTGATGTCTCTTAAGCCGAGACAATGAGACTGAGACTATACAAAAGACAGTAAGGGTTCTGAGGTAGAGAAATCCTTATCATATGGCCGAAGCCCACAGATTACAATCGATATGGCCGAAGCCAGCAGAATACGGCCGAAGCCAGCAGTTATATACGGCATAGCCATCAGAAATATTGACTGCTATGAAATAGGTCCACCGAGATTGTGATACTGAGATCCTTACCTTTCATTTAGGCCGAGACTGTAATGGTTACTACTGTTTCTAATTATGCAGAGACTGTGATCTTAACTGAGATTGAAGCCATGTTTTTCCTTATAAGATATATGTACGACAGAGGTACCTTACTGCACCCATCAGAGGTAATTTGTTAACGTTAAATTATCGATAAAATTTGAAACCACAACCGCGTATTCTTTCAGATGGGAGGACGATAAAGGCTCCAGTCAAAGCAACAATTTCAAAATTTTCTGATTGATTCTCAACTTTATATTTTCTGCAGAAGACAAATTCAACATTGACATACTTTATAATTTAAGCGTATGACCAATTTTACACTGACCATCGAGTTTATATTTTTCCCCGTGAAGTAACACGATTAAAATTCTATGAATAATAGTCGGTGTAGATTTTTTTTTTTCATTTTTTTTTTAGTATTGGTTTATAAAACTGTAAAGATACATTAAAAGAATAGAAGGTTGGGGAAGATTTGTATTGATAATGAGAGTAATTAAAGAGTGTTTTTGGCGAAGGTGACTTTCAAATTAGGGTATTTTATGGTGAGGGTGTTTATTCTAGAAATTTAGTTATCTCCCCTTAATTTTTTTTAAATTAATTTGGAATCATTTTCCTAAAGTTATTAAATTTTTTAAAATTAATTCAGAGTCATTTTTCTAAAGTTATTAATTGTAATTTATAACCATTTTACAAAACTACATAGTACCTTTATCGCAATTATAACAACGTCGTTTTTCCTTCATGATTTTAATGTCACCTAATAATTCTCTTAACTATGTGAGGGTTTTTTGGCAGATAACCAACAACAAAGAATTAGCCAATGACACGATCTCCACAGTGAGAGTGCCCTTGGGAACCATATTAGAACTTGTTGTTGCTCTTGTGGCTTGAAAATGTCATGCCTCTTTCCACCAAGCTGAACATACATAACATGTGATTCTACATTTCATTACAAGGCAAAATAATTGTCACATAAGCACAAAAAACCATAGGAATGATTTGCGGCAAGCTAGGGTTACATTGAGGGATACCTGGTTAGATTCCCAAATGAAAATGTCTATGGGAACAAATTTAATGCAACAATGTAACCAATCTAATGTAATACAAATGGAATAGGAGGAAATAATACAAAGTAAAAGAGAGCATGCCAACAATAATTTTGGTTCATATATAGAAAAAACAACTCAAAATGAAGGTCGCTTTTCTACCGCACAAAGAATTAAGCGTTGAAATGAACATTATTTTATATTTAATTTTATAAAATATTAAAGTTATATAGGAAAAATTATTCATTATAAAATTTATTTAGCAAACTTATTAAAACTAAAATGTAGAATCATTATAAAATTTATTCAAAATTAAAATGTATAATAAGACTACTCAAAAATAAAATGACATTTTATGGCTTTGCAAGGCAAAAATAAATATTTAAAAAGCAATACATTGTCATTAATCTAAAGTAAAGAGCATGATAAATAAAATTTATGAATTTAAAGAAAAGATGATGATGAATAAAACTTATTATATTCAAAGCATCAATGGCCATTTTATCTTTAATTAATGGATTGATGAAACAACATGTGAATCACTAACTGAAATTAGCTAATTCCCAAAAGAATTTAAAGGAGATACATAATCATGTAGAGCGAGATTCAATACTGGAGTGACCTAGCAACTGCTTATTATCTCAACAATGCCTCACTTTTATTATCCCAATTGCTTAATGGTCTCGAATTAGTCCAGAGGGAGGGAATCCTTATCTCCCTTTCAATGGAATATCCCCTTCGAAGATTAGGACATTGCTTCAATGGACATGGGCATGAAACATGCCCATGTGAACGTAAGAAGCTTCCTATAATTCTAAATTAAATATTACTTTAGACGCCTTTTTGATTCACTATAGAGAATTACCCCGATGATGGTTAAAGTATAACCAAGCATCCCTCTGATAGAAACAAGGTACTTGAAATGCAAGATGGAGACAACAACTTCCATAGCTCCCTTTGCATTCCCTAATACCTGCAAAGAAATGAGGCCAAACATTTACAAAACTCTCCATATCATGAACAAGAATATTCCTTAAAATTCATCCATCCATCCTCAAAATACTAATAGAGTGATGTCTAATGGTGTGAAATGGAAAGATCTTAAAACTAAACTTTACCAATTCAATCCAACACTAGGTTTCAGATGAGAGTCACTATTTATGTAGAAATTCCTTATAGATTCAAACTGATAATTGTAATTTACTAAAACAATAGACTTGAATCTAATATACTCATCAACGGAAACAATTAAACAATCGTGAAATCACGAAGCATATAATAAAAAATAATTCAATTAACACATTGCACAATGATTTCCTGTGGAAAGCCACAGCTAAAAACCCCTGCTATATGTACATTGCATTAGTTAAAAATATGAGAATATTACAATGCTTTGCTCAAGCCCGAGAAACCTTGGCACAATCTCTATTTGTCTCACAACTTCCTGGACTGACTCTGGCTAACACTTAGCCAAATTCCTAGCCTTCCAAGCTCCTCCTTCCTTGCGTTGTTCAATGAGGAATTAGGTCCCTGTTGGGTTGTGTTATATTCATTCCACGACTAGCCTATGTAGTTAATCGGGGGGTTAGAGGGGGTGCGGAAGCCTCCCTATCCAGGGGGTTTGAGAGGGGTGCGGAAGCCCCCCTATCCAGGGGGTTTGAGAGGGGTGCGTAGCCCCCCTCTACGGGATCTGGGGCAGCGCCCAGGGGAAAATTGTTTTGGACCCTATATTAAGCTGGGAAGACCTACCTATGGTTTTGTGCATGGTTTTCGGTCCATGGTATTGGATGCTTCAGCATATATATATATATATATATATATATATTGTAACATTGAAAGGAACATAATGAAAAATCAAGCTGGTAGTCCCGGTTTTGGGATCTAGGGGAAATCTCTGTGTATATGTGTTTTATGTATTATGCTCTCGCATTTTTTTATTTTCTATTCTTAGAATTTGTATACAGGTAATTTCTATACGGGGTTAAAACCTATATTTGGTATCAGAGCTGTTTTGGCTTCAAGGGGACGCCTTCGTTGCTAAGGGGTTTCACTCAGGCCTATGGTAGACCCTGTTCAGTGGGAGCTCTGTGGGATCGATTCTGGTGGTGAAAGAAGATGGCGAGAAGTGGAAAGATAGAGATCGAGAAATTTAATGGTCAGAATTTCGAGTTATGGAAACTCAAGATGGAGGATCTGTTGGTGGATAAAGATTAGTGGATCATGGTAGATCCAGGTATTAAACCAATGGGAGTGTCCGATGAAGAATGGAAGAAGTTTGATCGGAAGGCAAAGAGCACAACACGATTGTGTGTCTCAGATTCAATATTGCTAAATGTATCAGGGGAAGCTACGACGAAGGCTTTGTGGGACAAGTTAGGGACTTTGTAGCAATCTAAGTCTCTAGTGAATAAATTGCTCCTACGGAAAAAGCTGTATAACATGAGGATGAAAGATGGAGACTCGGTGACAGAGCATTTGAATGCATTTAATACTGTGGTAAGTCAGTTATTGTCTGTTGATATTAAAATTTCAGATGAAGATAAGTGCATTAGTTTGTTGTGTTCTCTACCAGATTCGTGGGATAGCCTGGTTATTGTAATAGGTAGCAATGCAACTGCCTTGCAGTTTGATGAAATAGTCTCATCCTTGCTGACGGAGGAGATGAGACGGAAATATATGGAGAGCCAGAATGGTGATGCCTTGTCTGTACGAGGACGGTCCCATAACAGAAACAAAAATAAGTCATCGAGTGGGAGATCTAAATCTCCAGGAAAACCTGTAAAGGTGGTGTGCTGGAAATGCGGAAAGGAAGGGCACTACAAAAGGGACTATAAATTTAAATCTCCTGACAAAGGAAAGGGATCTGATGATGCTCCTTCTACAGAGGCGAAAACCACCTCAGATGAAGGTGGGGATGTATACTTGGCTTCTTCAAGTACACATGTAGATCATGAGGCATGGTTAATTGACTCAAGTGCATCTTTTCACTTCACTCCCCATAAAGAGTGGTTCTGCGAGTATGATAAATATGATGGTGGTGATGTCTTCTTCGGGGATGATAGGAAGGCTAGAATCGTTGGTTGCGGAAAAGTAAAGTTGAAGTTTCAAGGTGGAAGGGTTAAAATACTTTCGGGTGTTCTACATATTCCTACATTGGCCAGAAATCTGATTTTTGTAAGCAAGTTGGATGATGTAGGTGTAAAAATAGTGTTCGAGAAAGATACTTGCACGATGGTTCGGGGAGCACTGGTATTGATGCCGGGAGTTTAGATTGGAACTCTATACAAGGCGCAAGGTAGCACTGTTATTGATGGGTGGAACAATTCTGTGGTTCCTGAAAGTGAAGCAAAAAATATAGTGGTCTCTGGAGAAAATACCATGCTATGGCATCAAAGGCTTGGACATATTGGAGAGAAGGGCCTTCGAGTACTTCATGGTAAAGGTATGGTAGAAGGTATGACTAATAACTCTTTGGATTTTGATTTCTGTGAAAATTGTGTATATGCGAAGCAGAATTGAGTGAGTTTCCCCTCTGGTGGTAAGAGGGCGAAACAGATATTAGAGCTTGTGCACAATGATGTGTTTGGACCTGTGAAGGTTCCATCACTGGGTAAGTTTGTGTACTATGTATCATTTATAAATGACTTCTCAAGGAATACATGGATATATTTCCTCAAGAAGAAATTTGAAGTCTTTGACAAGTTTAAAGAATTTAAGGCTCTGGTGGAAAACCAGATAGAGAAGAAGATAAAGGTGCTGAGGACATATAACGGTGGAGAGTTTTGTAGTAAGGAATTTGAAGAATTATGTAAGAACTAAGAAGTGTGGTATAGCATGGCAGAAGACTACTCCATATACACCTGAGAAAAATGGAGTTGTAGAAAAAATGAACAAGATGTTGAAGGAAAGGGCAAGAATCATGCTCAGTGGTGCCGGGCTAGGACAGGAATTATGGGCAGAGGCGGTGGAGACTGCATGTTACCTGGTCAACATGTCACCTTCATCAACGTTGGAGGATAAGACGCCACAAGAGGTATGGACTAGTAAGAAACCCTCTCTTTCACATCTGAGGGTATTCGGATGTGATGCATATGTACATGTTCCAAAGGAGAAAAGAACAAAATTGGATAGTAAATCTAAAAAGTGCATCTTTATTGGGTTTAAGGATGGTTTAAAGGGTTATAAGCTTTGGAACCGAGTAAGAAGGAAGGTTGTGTACAGCCGAGATGTGGTGTTAAGAGAGGTTAAATATGTTATTAAACATGAAGTCCAACCAAAGGAACCTGAGAAGATAGAGGTTGAGCTAAAGGAGGAAGAATCGGACTCTACAACAAAAGAGGAATCAAAAGATGAAGAGCCACAAACTCCAAGTGTGAGAAGATCAGTTCGAGAAAGAAGGAAGCCAGAAAGGTATAGTCCATCTGCTTTTTGTTCAAATTTTGCTTTATCTATTACCGATGATGATCCCAGAACTCTGAAAGAAGCAGTAGATTCAGAGGATGGAAAACTCTAGAAAGAGGCCATGGTTGATGAAATGGAATCTTTGCACAAAAATGAGGCATGGGATCTGGTGGAGTTGCCGGCTGGAAGGAAACCCATTGGAAGCAAATGGGTGTTCAAGAAGAAGACAAATGCAGAAGGAAAGATGGAGAAATACAAAGCTCATTTGGTAGCAAAAGGTTATTCCCAGGTGTCAGGAATTGATTTTGGTGATATTTTTTATCTTATTTCCAAGGTAGCTTATATTAGATTACTTTTATCTGTTGCTACTGCTTTTGATTTTGAGGTAGAAAAGATGGATGTGAAGACAACATTTATTCACAGGGATCTAGAAGAGGAGATCTACATGAAGCTACCTGAAGGATTTGTGGTGAAGGGTAAGAAAGAACTGGTATGCAAGTTAAAAAAGTCTCTGTATGGGTTATAACAGTCACCAAGGATGTGGTATCAGAAATTTGATACATTTATACACGGACTTGGCTTCACCAGAAGAAAAGCATATCACTGTGTGTATTTTCAATTAATTGGTGACCAAGTTATTTATCTGGTCTTGTATGTGGATGATATGTTGCTAGTTGGAAATGACAAAGAAATTATGCAGGATTTGAAGACCCAATTGTCCTCCGAATTCGACATGAAAGATATTCATGCTGCAAACTATATTTTGGCCATGGAAAGTAAAAGAGATCGGGAAAAGAGGAAGCTTTGGTTAAACCAGAGGAAGTATGTCGAGACAATATTGTAGAGGTTTATTATGTAGGATAGTAAACCGGTGAAGGTTCCTATTCCTGTAGGTGTAAATTTATCTGCTGAACAGTGTCCCAAGACACAAGAAGAGGAAGAGGACATGTCATGTGTTCCATATGCAAGTGCAGTCGATAGCCTGATGTATGCGATGGTCTGTACTAGACCAGACATTGCACATGCAGGGGGAGTATTGAGCAGGTTTATGTCAAAACCAGGGAAGGAGCACTGGACAACAGTGAAGCGGGTTTTCATGTTTTTGCGTGGCACTAGTGATTATGGCTTGTGCTACCAAGGAAGACCAGGACTGATAGAGTGTTGGATATTCATGGCTTTTTTGATGCAGACTGGGCTGGAGATATGGATCAACGAAGATCTACAAGTGGGTATGTGTTTAACTTATTTGGAGGTGCAGTCAGTTGGATGAGTAAGAAACAATCTGTAGTGGCACTATCAACTACAGAGGCAGAATACATGGCAGCCACTCATGTAAGCAAGGAAGCAGTTTGGTTGTAGAGATTGTGTTCAAGTATGGGGTTAGTACAGGGAGCTATAAGGATAGATTGTGACAGCCAAAGTGCAATTTTCTTGGGAAATAACCATGCTTATCATTCAAAGACAAAGCACATTGATGTTCAATATCACTTTGTGACGGATATGATAGAAGACAAAAAGGTGTTGCTAGTAAAGGTGGACACTTTGAAGAATACTGTAGATGCATTGACAAAATTTGTGAGCTCTGAGAAGTTCTCTTGGTGTAGAGAAACAATGGGTGTTGCAGGGCTGGATAAATGACTAAGCTCTCCTGTGGCACCCTGTGGAAAGAAAACAACAAGTGGGAGAATGTTGGATTGTGTTATATTCTTTCCATGACTAGCCTACGTAGTTAACCAGGGGGTAGAGGGGGGGCGGCGGAGCCCCCCTTCGTTGCGTCGATTGCGCAGGGGGGGGGGGGGGGTTCATAGAGGGTTGGGAAAAGTTTTTTGGACCCTATATTAGGTTGGGCGGACCTACCTATGGTTTTGTGCATGGTTTTCGCTCATGGTTTTGGACACGATGGTTTTCGGTCCATGGTATTGGATGCTTCGACATGTATATATATGTATTGTAACATTGAAAGGAACATAATGAAGAATCAAGCTAGTAGTCCCGGTTTTGGGATCGAGGGGAAAATCTCTGAGTATATCTGTTTTATGTGTTATGCTCTCGCATTTGTTTATTTTATGTTCTTAGAATTCGTATGCAGGTAATTTTTGTACAGGGTTAAAACCTATCGTCCCTATTTAATAATAATTTTCCTCCATTGAATTATGTTGTTCCTTTATGCTCTTCCTCTGACTGCATGCACCATCTGTACAATTCAGATAATTATACAACTGATAGTACATTGTCCTTGAACTTCAATCTCAACTAGGTCTTTCTCTGATCTTATATGCATGAGTTAATTATGAGTGAATTTTCAATTTACTGGTTGATCACTGTAGGCACCACCACTCGACTGCAGGCAACACCACACTACATTTCAAGCAACACCACACGATACTTCATGCAACACCACACTGCACTTCAGGTAATACCACACTCGACTAGCCTCCTACTAGTTCCTCCATCAATTGGAACTAGTTTAAATGAATTTAACTCAATTAAATTGAATTAATTACTTACAACTCAAAATAAACTCAACCAAGGCTCTTATAATGTAGGAGAGACTCTACATGACTCTAGTTAGACCCTCAACTCGAATTAACCAAGCCAACAAAGTAAAATTAACTTGGTGAACTAATACAAGTTGTCATGGAATTACAATTTTATTCCTAATTTAATTCAAGGACAAAATTAAATCAAGATCTTTCTTGGTGCTATTTTCAACATTTCTTGTTGCAATTTTCAACAATTTATTATCTATAAACTTATTTTCAAAATATTTTGGAAACTTATTTCAATTGAAACAGAGAAATCAAAGTAGTGAGCACAAAATGACCATTTTGAAATTCTTAAAGTTAGACCAATGCTCTGAATCACATTGTGGCAACAAAATTCTTAACACATGTCTAACATATCAAACTGGACAGGCCCCGTCAACTGAAAAATATATATTTGGATGCCAATGATAGTTATCCATATCAAATGGAACTTGGTTTTTTATAAAACAATGTTGCCTAATTGGTCATATGGAAGTTCCAAATTCATAGCTTTCATTTCTATAAAAATATGGTACACTTCTCGCCCTCAACCTAATTTGGTACAAAAATCCATCAAATATTCATAATTGTTCAAATCTTTTTCACTATGCTTGATCAAGAATGAGTGTGCCTCTTTAACCCTCTGGTTTGGAAGAGTCCATTGAGAAGAATTGTATGAGTTCCATACAAAGCATTAATCCCTTCTTCTTTCAATTTCATCAAAGAGCTACACTGCACCTTGGACTCTCCCCATCAAGAAAGCAACTTGAATCATTATATCATATGTAATTGCATTATAGGATAAAATGAGAATGTTTAGTCAGAATTGCTGCAATATTTTGCAAATCTACTAAAAGAACGACAATAAATCCTCTATTAAGACGGAGCATGGCCAACATGCATCATGCCTTAACAGATGATTGCTCAAACCAATGATGGAAAACAAGAGTAGTGACAACGGTGTGCTTGAACGAACAATGCGCAACGTGCCTTGACAACTGCTTGCTCGAATCAACGGTGGAAAAAAAAAAAGTAGTGACAATTGTTTGATCCAACAAATGGTAGAAAACAAAAGCCAAGTCAATTGTCGGTGGTTAATAGATTAAAAAAGAATACATTCGGTGTAGTTATAATTTACTTGTTAAACCAGTGGTGGAACAATTATTATTCGCTGATATATCATCATTGTTATTCAAGGAAAATCATGTAATGTTAGTGGTCCATGCAAGGCAAAATTTCATTCCTTACATCCGAAGAAGACAAGCTCTTAGCCAAACAAAAAAATAATATTTGATGTTACATATGAAAATCAAATATATATATATATATATATATATATATATATATATATATATATATATATATATATATATATATATATATATATATAATATCGAAATATTAAAAAAAAAATTATTATAATTTTAGTGATTGAAAATATTGGATCGTAATTTTTTTTCCACTGGAAAAATCCGTAATTTTCATTATTAAGGAAAATTACATATTGTAGATGCTTTTACGCATATGCTGATGTTCACTTTGTACATTGTACCCTTTGCAAAAAGATTATGTATGAGTTTTCAGTTCAGATTTGCCAAGCAAGGCATTCTGTTTGAGCTGTTACAGTATGCCTTTTCGGCAACACATCTTACTGTTTCGACAAAAATATGTTAAGCTTATCAAATTTCATTTGTCATATACATGCAAAAAACTTCAGTTTGTTTGATGACCCGGTGTAGTCTGGTATCCCGGGTCTATGTATGGAAGGTGATAATATTTGTGTTCCTGCTGGCCTTGAATTTATGTGATCTCCCAAATACCTTTGTCCATCAACGCGACCTCCTTGGATAATTTGTCAGCGCCTTTGTTATGTTCCCTGTAGATATGAGAACATGTAATATTGTTAAAAGCTGCTTTGAGTTCGAGTACCTCATTCAAGATAATGTTGAGTGTGTGGATGTGACATGCATATATTCCATTGAACCAATTTATGATAATTTGAGAGTCCCCAAATATATTGATGCTAGTGCAGTGATGTCCCAATGCAAAATGGAGTAAATGTCTCAAAGTAATAAGCTCAGCAAAGTTGTTGGTTCCAGTGCCCAGACCCGCCTTTATTTTATAATAATGATGCTCAGATTTATGTATGATAAACGCACCCCCACAGCTCTGTCTGTTTGCAGCACCATCAAAATAGGCCCATGGGGTGCTATGATCAATGCATGGGGGAGGATTTGGGAGGCGGGTTTTTGGAGGGGGTGGGTCAGGTAGTTCTCTAAATGCAGCTATAATAGCAGCCTCCACCAGGGGCCAGTGAGCCTGCTTGTCTTCAAATATTATGCGGTTTCTTGATTTCCATAAGTGCCAGTTTACAATAACTGGCAGGTTGGTGATCTTCGATCCTTTGTGTCTCCTTTCCCACTCTATCCAAGCTTCTGTGAGGTCTGTTCCATCCCAATTTCCAGTGTAATTTATGAAGCTTTTAAGATTTGACCAGAGATTCTGAATTTTTCTGCATCTCAAAAATAAATGCTTCACGGATTCTGAGGCTTCTTTGCATAATACACACCAAGTTGGTCCATACTGTGCCCTGTGCATAAGATGTTCCCCCGTGGGAATCTTGTTCCTCAAGATACACCAGGTGAATAGTTTTGAGCGTGGCGCTGCAGAGTGTTTCCATATGTTATGCCACCAGCTAGCTAAGACATCAGGTTTCTTATGACTAATGAGTTGCTTGTAGCCTGCCTTAGGAGAGTAATTTCCATCCTCGGCTTGATTCCATATGAGCTCGTCTGGCCCCTCTATGATTATGATATGTGATTCGATCAGAGCCTCTCTGTATTCCTGCCATTCAGGGTGCCATCTTCGGGGCAGATTTAGGTGATGCGCTGTTTTCCATGCCTAGTGGAATATGTCAGAGTTTTCTTGATCAGAAATTTGCGCAATTACTTTGATGTCCTGTGTGAGGAGGTATTCCACCAGTTCTTGTGAGAGGATATGCCGCCTGCCACTGTTAGTCCAAGGGTCAAGACCGAGCCGAGCTCGAGTACCATCCCTGATTCTCCATACCAGATTGTCTCTAATTAAGGGAAGAGAGTGTATTAGAGCTTTCCATATGGAAGATATGCCAGATTTGTTCCAATTTGGAAGTCTGATCCAATCCAGGGTGCTGAGAGGCCAGATGTATTTGTGATAAGTGAGACGGGTCCATAAACTCTGAGATGTTAACAGTGCCCAGCTCATTTTCGCAGCCAGAGCTTGTGCGAAGATAGGGAGCTCCTTTAACCCCCAGCCTCCCCAATTCTTCGGGATTGCTATCTTTTGCCATCCGATCCAGGCGAAGATACGCTTGTCTTGACTACCTACCCATAGATATCTGTTGCATAGTTGTTGTAGACGAGCCAATATGTGCCGAGGAATCCAGGTGAGTGCCATCCAGAATATCGTGGTTGCTTCCAACACTGATTTGATCAGGACTAACCGCCCAACCCTGGAGAGGTATCTGTGACTCCAACAGAATAGCCTTTTTTCCACTTTAGCTACAAGCCAAGCCCAATCTGCGATCTTTTGGCTTGTGGGTTTTAACCAAAAACCCAAGTATTTTAGCCCCCTGTCCAATAATTGTGGGGTGTATGGGAAAGCCTGCCGGGCAGTTTGAGACTCATTTACAGAGGTCCTGGCCAGAGTTATGGTAGATTTCATCCGGTTGACCTCCATGCCTGTGGCTTGTGAGAAAAGATTTAATATGCGGAAGAAATTTGTGGAGTCCTGTATGCTGCCATCCAAGAGAATTAATACATCGTCTACAAACAGTAGGTGAGTGAGGTAACATTCTTCTGTTATCTTAAGACCTCTCAGAGCCCCTTCCCTTTTTGCAGTGATGATTAGACGGCTCAAACCTTCCATGACCAATAGGAATAGGAGAGGCGAGAGTGGACAACCCTGTCGGAGTCCTCTTTCTGAGTGGAAGAAATGGGAGGCAGAACCATTGATCAGGATGCTGAAGGAGGGTGTAGTAATACAGGCCATGATCCAATTTATGAGGGGATGTGGGAAGCCCAAATGGATAAGGATCATTTTGATATAAAGCCAACTAACACGGTCAAATGCTTTTGCGAGATTGATCTTCAGGAGTATACATTTGAGGTGTTTAGTCCAAATGGAATGAAGCGCTTCCTGGGCGGATCCAATGGCCTCATGAATCTGCCTATCCTCTAGGAAAGCAAATTGTTGGGGGGTGATGTGCTTTGATAGAATGGGCTTGATCCTATTAGCAATTATTTTTGAGATGATCTTGTATAGTACATTGCACAGTGAGATGGGGCAGAAATCATCAAAGGAGGTAGGGGAGTCGGATTTTGGGATGAGGGCAATGAAGGTGGAGTTTATGGCGTTATAGAGGCACCCCGATGTTCTGCTTTCCTCAATCACCCCAAGCAGGTCTCCTCCCATGAGATCAAAAAAGGCAATATAGAATTCTATAGTCCAGCCATCCGGCCCAGGACTCTTTTCTTTCTTGAACCATTTAAGAGTGCTTTCCAGTTCTTCCATAGAGACAGGGGCTGTGAGATCTGCAGAGTCCTCATCATTTACAAATCTAGGGAAATGAGTGGCCACATTGATGATTTCTGCCAAATTTGTGCCAGCAGGGCTCTTGTATAAACCTCTGAAGTGCTCCGTTCCAAGCTGGGAGAGCTTGTTGAAGGAGTCCGCAAAACCTCCTTCAGGTAGGGGTAGATTCCAGATAGTGTTTGCCACTTTCCTTCCCTTGGCATAATTGTGGAAGAATCTTGAGTTTTCATCCCCTGCTTTCAGCCATGTTGCCCTACTGCGCAATCTAAGCGATTCCTCCCTCTGCCTGAGAATATTGTTCTTCTGATTTTCCAATTCCACCAGTCGGGCTTTGTCATCTCCCGTAACGAAACCCAGATTCCGCTCATCCAGAAGGACTTTCAATTCTTCTTCCACTTGTGTGATCTGAACATCTTCTCTTGCTTTCTTTTCTTTTGCCCAGTTGATAACTAGGTGTTTTAACTCAGTAAGATTTTTACAGAATTCCCTAGCCAATGATGATTCTCTATCAATGGGATGCGCTTTCCAGTAGTCTGTAACCAATTTAGTAAAGTCTTGGTCCTAAAGCCACACATGATTGAATTTGAATGGGGATTTTGGCTTATGGTGAGGGCCCAGGATTTCCAATAAGATAGGGGAGTGATCTGATATGCCTCCCGATCCCACCCATTGCTTGTAGAAATGTAACTGATGGATCAGGGGTCCTTTCATCAGGAACCTGTCTAATCTACGAGCTAATGTAGATGCTCCCACCCTTCTGTTTCTCCAAGTGGGCAGTGGTTTCTGCATAGGTATATCAATGAAGTCATTCTGATCCAAGGTATTTCTCATGAACTCTGTGATGGTGTCCACTTGCGCCATTGAACCCCATGATTCCCTGAATCCCATTGAAAAATTCATATCTCCTCCCAGAATGATTCGATCAAGAGCCATTAGATTACGATTGAAGAATTGTCTCCAGAAGCTTTCCCTCTGTTGGCATGGACCATATATGTTGACAATACGAAGGGACAAGCCGAGATCCGCCGAAAAGATGTCTGCTCCCATGAATCCTTGGCCACCCCATGAGGAGTCCAGCCTGATAGATTTTGGGTTATAACCAATTGCCAGTCCCCCCGATCTTCCGTTAGCATCAATTGCCAGGAACTTCCATCTGGCCGCCAGAGTGCTTAAGGAAAGAGATATAGCCTCTGCAGGGCCAAGTGTTTCTTGAAGGAGAATGATATCAGGTAATTCGACCTCAAAAAGTCGTTTGAGAGCTAGTTTCTTTGGGGCACTAGCCAGGCCCCGACAATTGAAAGATAGACACTTCATGGGGGGCTGATCCTCGGGGATTTGGCTACTCTAAGGACCCCATCAATGGTGGATTGGCGCCCAGATGCGACTTCCGCTCCTGCACGCCTAATGGCTTTGGAAAGATCGGTTTTTCTGCCCCGGGAGGACAGAGATCCAGGGCCCAGTGGGACAATACCCAAACCGGCCTGCGGTCCAGAGGCGTCCGACTGAGAGGGCCGAGGGCGAAGGGAGTAAGGGTGGGAGGAGGGCTTCCTGGAGGATGAAATCGAGGAGGGCGAGGATGCGGGAGGTAAAGAGGGCGGAGCAGTAGACGAGATCAAGGGGGGCGAAGGGATGGAGCAATGCGCCATGGTGCAAGTTACATTTGAAAAAAGGAAATCAGATGAGATGCCAGAAGAAATAGAGGGAGGGATAAGAGTAGTACCCGAGGCCTGTGCGGCTGCTGCAGCTGCCCTAGCCCTTGTCAGTGGAGGAGAAGGCGAGTCTAGCTTTTTCGGTCCTGCTTCGCTGGAGAGCCCTGAGCTGATGCATTACCCTGAGATGGGCAGGGGATGATGGGCGAGACTCCTCTGGATGATAAGGGAAAAAAAATTGGAGAGTCTTCCGGGCTTTTGTTCAGTGGGCAATCCTTGAAGAGGTGTCCCACTTGGTGGCAGGGATTGCAGCGAAAAGGGACACCTTCGTAGTCGAGGATTTGAGTTCTGCTGTATTTACCCCATTGCAAAGTAATCTTTTCCTCCAGTCCGTCTCGGGTATCCAAGTACACCAGTACACGTGCTAGGGTTCGTTTCTTCGTTTCCACATATGAGCGGTCATGATCTAGGTACGTGCCCAGTGCATTTCCAATTCGGATGAGTGCTTCCTCACTCCAATACTGTAGCGGCAGCCCTGGCAGACGCACCCATAGAGGTCCTGCTCCTATCTGTTCGCGCTCGGGATCAAATAGGGGGCTCCATCTCTTAAGTAACACTGGTGCCATTTCGATGTGCCAGTACTGTGCAAGTACTAAATTTGTGTAACCCTCTTTCACAAAGTGTAAGGAGAACCACCCCCTCGGGAGAACATGAACCTCCGGTAATTCTATGAGCAGGGCCCCCCAGATTTCTTTTACCCATTGCGTCAGTCTGCCTGCTGAGAAAACACGCCCCCGCACATGTCCTACCAATACCGTTCGTGCCATGGTCATTGTTTCCCCTAGGTCCGATGGATCGCCGAATGCTATGGTAATATCTTTGGCTGTCGCTCTGATACACTTTGATTTCCGCTTCTTCATTCGTGGCGCCGACGGATGATCCACTAATGGGTTTTTTACTCCATCCAGGAGGGAGGGTTTCGTGGCTTTTACATTAATGGCCGGGGTGCCGAAACATCCTGATGGCCGCGTCCCTGTGTCCTGGAGGGTTTGTGCTTCCGTCACCCGGGTTCCTTCTTGTGCAGGAGCTGGATCGTGAGGCGGAGATGGAAACGGATCGAAGGACAGAGAATCGGGAGAGAGGGAAGTGAGGAGGAGTGTCGTACAAGGTGAGAGGGGCGGGGCTTCCAGTCCGGGCGACGAGGCAATTGCGCGAAGGGAGTGCGGATCTGGAAGGGAAACCACAGGAGAGGTGTCCAGAGCGTGAGTCTCCGCTATAGTCGGTGCAACAGAAACCGGGACCATAAAATTAGGGCTGCTGAATATTATATGCCCTTCCAGCGGATCCTCGGAATAATCCACGAGGTCCGTTTCCATAAAACCCTCCATGTCGGTCAACCGGCTGTTAATCGGTGTTGAAAGCTGGGCAGGCGCGAGCTCGACCCCGTCATCTGGTACATGTACAGGCCGGTTTATGGACAACAGCCTGCGGTCATGTGGTTAATAGTGAGCTCTTACCCTAATCCTTCGCGGTCTCGGAGCTCCATCCCTTCGAACCCCGCGTCATACCTCCGTTCCGTCAGAGCCCGATCCGCGTCGTTCTGTCATGGTTCCAATCAAACATCTACACTATTCATCATATGCTCTCATATTGGATCATAATTTATGTTTCTATACTTTTCAAATTAATATAATTTTAGTGAGAATACATTGGATTGTAGTTTTTCTTTCTAAATTATTTAAATTGAAATTGTTTTTAATTTTAGAATATATATATATAATTGATTATAAATATTAGAAAACAAAATAGTCCACACGACCTATAATATATAGTAATATGATATATTGTTAACACACTCCATGGTGTTAAGGTCACCTTTGCAGGAAAAAATCCACTCATGGGTTGGTATAGCCAAGACCGAGTGTGATCCTTGGGTGAATTTGATAGCTTGGATGCCCCAAGTTGGAAATTTCTCAAGGCAAAGGTTAATCGTGCAATCATCTCAAGAATCACCTAACTTAACAAACAAAATAAAAATAAAAGGTACAAAAAATAGAAATCTAACTATTTATAAATTATTTTTTAATTATTTTAAATAATTAAAATTTATGTGTAACCATGGTGACATTCTCAATATTTTGAAGATTATATTAAAAGAAAATAATTGCTGCACCTATATATATTAAATGGTTGGGAAAGACCTAAAGGATCAATTTCGAATAAGCACTAAAATACTTATTACATCATACATGTTATGTTTTTTGTTTGTTTGTCAAGTTTTATGTGATCCTCCAAGGTTGACCTGTGGCTTGAGGAGTTGTGACCTAGGGGCATCTAAGCCGCCAAAGTCACCGGGGATTGCACTCGGCCTGGGCCACACAATCCCTTAGCTGAATGGATTTTTTAGTATGCCTCCTCCCCCTAGCACATGGCACAACCACCTCCCGTGAGGTTTGATCCTGGGTTGCCTTGCTAATGAGGTCCATCCTCAACGGGTCGTGCTAGTGAGACTTGACACATCATACATGTTATGTTGCTAAAATTAAAAAAATCATAAAAACTAACTAAATTATAATCTCATTTTAAATTATTATTATTATTACTAATAAATAATTAATAAATTAAACTTTATTTTAAATTATTGAGTGGGCCTTGTTATCACCCCAAGAAACTCACCTAGGTTATATATCAGTGATGCTCGGGAACATTACAAATTCAACAAAATGTTGGATAAATGGTGGATGAATGAAACAAATGTTGCATATTCAAGCCAGATAACCACTTCTACTATGATTGACCCCAGACATGGGTGAACACCCCCAGACTACAAGGCTTTTAGCCACCAATTACTCACAGTTTGAGGATAAGGTGATAATGGAGAAGACTAACCACACCAGCAGATGCACAGGACCCTGTGATGGCCGGCTACAACCAGTTAAAAGGTCTGTAAATCTGTTTTCTAATACACAGACAGGATGACAGCTCTCTGGCATTAAAATAACAGAAACCTGCAAACAAATTCAAAGATACATGCTAAATCTAACACAGAGGTGGGGTGACAGCCCCTCTAATGCTAAACATTAACAACATAAGAATAAATGCAAAGCAGCCACAGCCTGGAACAAGAAGAAGAAGTGGAAAGTGAGCAATCAACAACAAAAGAAGCTTGTATTAGTTGGAAATGAAGACCAGAAGCTGCAGGTTACACAGTAGTTACAGTCTCCAGAAGTTGAAGCTTACAACAGAGTAACACTCATCACACACTCATCCCCCTATTACACTCTGTCTCCTCAGTAAATATGGAGGTTGATTACAAAATATCTCTGCTACTAAGCGTGGAGGGGTCATAATGGACCACCAACCACATTTACATTCAGATATGGGTCGTTGCTGCAATTTGACTACTTTAATGGATGATTTAGACATTCTCTGGTGTTCTGCAGTCTTCTACTGAGCAGGTGGTGTAATGTGTACAAGGCCCCATGATTGATTAATAACTTGATCTACTCGAGGCTATCTTGTTTGTCCTTCGGCCATCCTGTCTTTAATTGCAGTAGTTGAAGCCTTAAATGCGCAGAGAGCAGAGTAGCTGATCGTTGTTTTCCTTCCTCGACAGCAGAGAGCAGTCGAGAATTAAGGTTTCATGGCGGAAGAATGAGCAGGCCGGGAATAAATCTCAGTCGTTGGATTAAATGATCAAACAGTGGAGATCGCATTAGAAGGAGCTATCAGGAGGACGGGGCGAAGTGAATATGCACCATCAGATCACATATACCGATGGTCGAGATCAATTGATAGGACAAATGGAGAGATGGATGATCGGGATTAACAAGGGTCGTTGGATCACTGTCGGGCAGATCCAACGGTGATCACGCACAAAATTTGCGCAGAGTTTAAACGGCAGGGAAAGGCGGTTTTGCGGGCAGGCGGTTTCCCGCACCGCTTTACGACAGTGGGCGGTATTCGTACCGCGGGGTGTGATCCAGTTATATTGCGCCGCGTGGCAGGAAAGTTCGGCGAGAAACCGCTTTCCCCGCTGCCTAACAGACACACAGGTTATGGGAAGAGAGGAAGCGACTGCTGTCGATCTAGCGATGGACGACCAGATTAAGAGGAAGGAGCACGGGGTTTAAACATGACTGTTAGATCGCGGCAGATGCGATCAACGACTCAAATTAAAAGCGACAAGAAGGGCTATGAAGGCACGAGGTCACATTATCAGGGTTTTATGACATGTAAACCCAGCACCCGAGGGCTAAACGAAAAATAGGTTTAAACGGGGTTTAAAGGAATAAAACAGAGCTGAAGGGATTATGAGAGAAATAAAAAGAATTCAAGGGAAAGAAGAAATGGAGGTAGCGGGAGTTATAAGGGAAAAAGGTTTTATGTTGATTTTCGGGGTAAAGCAGGGATAGCAGGGTTCATGGAAGTGTAGGGAAAAATGGAGGAAAAGAGAGAAAGATTGTTGCCAACACCTTTCATGGCACAAACCAATCACCAGTCCTGAATTCGACCCTTTCCCCAGTGAAGTTTGCAGCAGAGCTAACATTGGCTCCTTCTGGGGATGAGATCCTCCCTGTGAGGTCTCAAGAACCTGCAGACCCTTGCCTTCATGCAAAATCAACTTTTAAAAACTATGCCTAGTATCCATTGGGCATGGAGTCAACTAAGCCTACAATAGGAACCTGTAAAAGAAAATGCTTACAATAAACATAATTACTCAAAAATTGGCCAACTGATAGGTGTTCAAAATTGTTTCTCTTTCTCTCGACCCCTTCATCATAGAGCTGCAAAACAAGATTTATTTGATCCTCTACCTCAAAGAGTTTAGGAGATTTGACCTTAATATGTAGATAGGGATCAAATTTCATTTCCCTTCTGTGTATTTTCCTCCTTGGATGTTGTTTACAGGAGCCTTTGTACACCTGTTGGATAACCATGAGCGTTGTTCACATTTTTGTGTCATGTGTGGTCTGCACAACTAATATGAAAGAAGCACCATTGTATTCTTGTGTAGGGGACACAGAGACATTATCTACTCTTGAATCTTCCTTTGAGCAATCCTCATCCAAGGAGGAGTCCCAAAACTGTACATCCTCTTCCTCTGTTTTCTGGAAAGCTGCCCTTTCAATCTGTGTGGAGGCCAACTGAGCAAGTTTTAGAAAATCAAAGCTGAGGTGATCAGTCTCAGCCTTGAAAATGGAGATATTTCCTGCCTTAGTGTTCAAGGGGCAACTGTGAGGGGTTGTTATTTGAGCAGACAGAGAAACATAAGATGATGGAGAGCTTTCCTCTCCCTTTTTAATCACTGGACTGAGGACAACAACAGGTTGTTCAACTTGCAGATCTGCATAGCCATTAGAAGATGTGTTGTCTTTAGGCTCGAATTCTTGGAGGAAGGGATCTACTGCTGGCTGCCACTGCTGGTCAACTTGTTGTTCTACAGATACAACAAATTGTTGAGCAGTGCCTTTGGATATTGCTTTCTCATAAGCAGCCCTTGTTAGGAAAGGAGCACCTTCCAAAACATGGACCTCCTCCTCATGCTGCACCTCTTCCATGACTATATTTTGTAAAAGGGGCCTCACCCCTTTATCTTCATTTGCAAGCTTATTTCTTAGCAAAATCTGCAACTGCTCCTGTTTTCCTCTATGTGGATTTGGCTTTGGAAGAGAAGAGTCACAAGGAACACCTGCTTCTTCAGAATACTGGTCAGCCTTTAATTTGGACACTTCAGAGGCCAAAAATTCAATCATCCTAGCTAATTCATCAATTTCAGAATCATAGGATGATGAGGATTCATCTCCCTGACTTCTACACTCGACATCATCTTCAAGTCTCTCTACAACAATGATGTTTTCTTCTACTTCAAAGGCTACAACTTGCATATCATCCAAAGAAGTACATCTTTGTTCTCTTAACAGCAGGCAGAATTGAGAATCGAAGGCATTAGCATATGTGAGCATGGCAGAAGCAGGGGTAGGTCTTACTTCAGCTGGCATTCTGCTGTACATATGATTGAATCTTATATTGAAATCAGACAGTAGCTCGCCATCTTTCCTCTACAAGTTCCCAAATTCATCTTGATAAAAGATCAGATCTCTATTACTTCCCAAGTGCTTTAAAAACATATCATCTAGAGCATCAATGTCTACAATAGACCTAGGGGGTAAATTTCTGAACCATTTTCTAGCTTCCCCATCTAGGCTTTGGACAAAAACCCTCATCCAGAAATCCTCTTCATTAATATCCAGGTTATCGGCATAGCTGTAAAAGGCCTCTAAATGCTCCTCGGCTGATATTTCTTTTGAACCAGTAAACTTTGGCATAAATTCTTGATAATCGCCTATAGGCATGGCATTCAAAGGGGTAGGCAAGACTAAGGGTCCATACCTAGCAGCAATTATTCGTTCTATCTTTGTGAGGGCTTGCTGGCCTGCCATGACTGAGGTATACGAAAGGCATACTGGTGGACTGAGTGGAATGAATCAATGAAAAGAATGACAGCAACAGAGGAATACGAAGGAAAGCATGGAAAACTTCTTTCTTTGAGCAGGAATCCGAGAGGGAAATGAATGACAAAGGAGCTATATGAATCTTTGAAGGTATTTCTACACTGGCAGAGGTACATAAAAATTCTTTAAGGCTTACCTGACCCTGTTGCTCCTTTCTGCAAAGTCTTTCTTCTGTTTAACGGTCTTCTCAGGATCAGGTACTGGTTCAGCTGATGGTTTCTAAATATTTCTGCGAGCATGCCTCACCAACTGCGCCAGAACTATAATGTGGAGTCGCCAAAGGATGGTTTTCCACCAGTGGAGTCGCCAGATAGATGATTACAACAAAAAACTGCGCCCAGACCTTGTCTATCATCAAAATATGGAACTGTGTCGTTCTCCTAGGGAAGCTGAGCTTCGATTCTCCTCTCCCCGGCAACAGCGCCAATTAATGTTATCACCCCAAGAAACTCACCTAGGTTGTATATCAGTGATGCTCGGGAACATTACAAATTCAACAAAATGTTGGATAAATGGTGGATGAATGAAACAAATGTTGCATATTCAAGCCAGATAACCACTTCTACTATGATTGACCCCAGACATGGGTGAACACCCCCAGACTACAAGGCTTTTAGCCACCAATTACTCATAGTTTGAGGATAAGGTGATAATGGAGAAGACTGACCACACCAGCAGATGCACAGGACCCTGTGATGGCCGGCTGCAACCAGTTAAAAGGTCTGTAAATCTGTTTTCTAATACACAGATAGGATGACAGCTCTCTGGCATTAAAATAACAGAAACCTACAAACAAATTCAAAGATACATGCTAAATCTAACACAGAGGTGGGGTGACAGCCCCTCTAATGCTAAACATTAACAACATAAGAATAAATGCAAAGCAGGCACATCCTGGAATAAGAAGAAGAAGTGGAAAGTGAGCAATCAACAACAAAAGAAGCTTGTATTAGTTGGAAATGAAGACCAAAAGCTGCAGGTTACACAGTAGTTACAGTCTCTAGAAGTTGAAGCTTACAACAGAGTAACACTCATCACACACTCATCCCCCTATTACATTCTGTCTCCTCAATATATATGGAGGTTGATTACAAAATATCTCTGCTACTAAGCGTGGAGGGGTCATAATGGACCACCAACCACATTTACATTCAGATATGGGTCGCTGTTGCAATTTGACTACTTTAATGGATGATTTAGACATTCTCTGGTGTTCTACAGTCTTCTACTGAGCAGGTGGCGTAATGTGTACAAGGCCCCATGACTGATTAATACCTTGATCTGCTCGAGGCTGTCCTGTTTGTCCTTCGGCCATCCTGTCTTTAATTGTAGTAGTTGAAGCCTTAAATGTGCAAAGAGCAGAGTAGCCGATCGTTGTTTTCCTTCCTCAGCAGCAGAGAGCAGTCGAGAATTAAGTTTTTATGGCAGAAGAATGAGCAGGCCGGGAATAAATCTCAGCCGTTGGATTAAATGATCGAACGGTGGAGATCGCGTTAGAAGGAGCTATCGAGAGGACGAGGCGGAGTGAATATGCACCGTCGGATCACATATACCAACGGCTAAGATCAATTGATAGGAGAAATGGAGAGATGGATGATCGGGATTAACAAGGGCCATTGGATCACCGTCGGGCAAATCCAACGGTGATCGCGCGTGAAAGTCGTGCAGAGTTTAAACGACGGGGAAAGGCGGTTTTGTGGGCGGGCGGTTTCCGCGCACCACTTTACGGCAGTGGGCGGTATTCATACTGCAGGGTGCGATCTAGTTGTATTGCATCGCGTGGAAGGTAGGTCGGGCGGGAAACCGCCTTCCCCACTACCTAACGGACGTGCAGGTTACGGGAAGAGAGGAAGCGACTGTTGTCGATCTGGCGATGGACGGCCAGATTAAGAGGAAGGTTTAAACATGACCGTTAGATCGCGGCAGATGCGATCAACGGCTTAGATTAAAAGCGATAAGAAGGGCTATGAAGGCACGAGGTCACGTTATCAGGGTTTTATGACATGTAAACCCAGCACCCGGGGGCTAAACGACAAATAGGTTTAAACGGGGTTTAAAGGAATAAAACATAAATGAAGGGATTATGAGAGAAATAAAAAGAATGCAGGGGAAAGAAGAAATGGAGGTAGCGGGAGTTATAAGGGAAAAAGGCTTTATGCTGATTTTCGGGGTAAAGCAGGGATAGCAGGGTTCATGGAAGTGTAGGGAAAAATGGAGGAAAAGAGAGAATGACTGTTGCCAGCACCTTTCATGGCACAAACCAATCACCAGTCCTGAATTCGACCCTTTCCCCAGTGAAGTTTGCAGCAGAGCCTTTCCCCAGCGAAGTTTGCAGCAGAGCTAACAGGCCTAATGGCAAATAGCATGTGTTTCCTCCTAAGTGGTCACAGGTTCAAAACCAAAGGGGGGTAGAGTATGTATGCCTTCATAGATTTAGCACTCGCAGGTCTCATACACCAATTTAGTGTCTCACTTGGCCGTGACCTTAAAAATGGATAATAATAATAATATTTATCATCAATAATAAATAATTAAAAAATAATATATAAGTTAAATATGTATACATTTAATATTTACTATCAATAAGATTATTAACAGTGGGGACTAATTCTCACTTTATTATGGAGATTCTTAATATGTAAATTGGATTTGCTACAATGCCATGGCTTATCAAAATCACATGTCCAAAAAACCATCACTGACTTCATATGACACTGGTTCATATGACATTTATTTTACTTCATATGGCACTAGTTCATATGACATAAAAATTAGAAAAAAATAATGTAATAAATATTTGGAAAGCTTTTTGGTTATTAGAATAGTGTAAACTGGCATGCCTACTCTACTTCCAATATTGAGGCAAGTTGTGTTGATGGGGTTGTCTTGATGTAAGACAATGTGTTAAGTATTTTGTACTAAGTTAATAATTATTTATGGGCAAGTTGTGTTGATGGGGTTGTTTTGATGTAAGAGAATGTGTTAAGTATTTTGTACTAAGTTAATAATTATTTACGGGCAAGTTGGGTTGATGGGTTGTCTTGATGTAAGACAACATGTTAAGTATTTTGTACTAAGTTAATAATTATTTATTGTACGGGCTGATAGGCAAGTTATATTGTAATCACTTTATAGTTAAATAATCATTGACTTTATTTTTGAAATTTTGGAAATCCAAAACTTCGATTCGTTTAAAATAAAATATTGATAAACAAATTAATTGTAATCACTTTATAGTCAAATAAACATTGAATTTATTTTTGAAATTCAAAAATTTGATTCGTTTAAAATAAAATATTGATAGACAAGTTATATTGTAATCACTTTTCACAAGGGAACAACATGGGTTCCTAAGTGGCAGGAACATTCTAGATGTCGTGGCCATAGCCCAAGAAGCCTTGCACTCTATGCAAACTAAAAAGATTGGGGCTACTATCCTTAAAATTGATTTGAAAAAGGCCTTTGACAGCCTCTACTGGAGCTACCTCAGATGCTTACTTATTAAAATCGGCCTGAATGACCTATGCACAAATTGGATCATGGCATGCGTGCAAGGTGTCAATTTCGCAATTCTCATTAATGGATTCCCTACAATTTTTTTCGGGCAGAAAAGGGACTCCGTCAGGGGTGCTCATTATCTCCTATTTTATTCATCTTGGCCATGGACACCCTTAGTCATCACAAGAGCGGTTGCTGCCAGAAAAGTTGGCCCCCTTTCCATCTCTAGAGGTAACTTCCACACGCACAACTTCTTTGTGGATGACGTTCTTCTGTTTGCTAGGCTTTGCAGACATACTTGGCTGATATTACATGAGATAATTCTTTCATTTCAAAAGGCGACTGGCCTATTCATTAACGAAGGTAAATCCACTTTCCACTTTGGTAAGGTGAAAGAAGAGGAGATGGAATATATCTCTCAGCTTTTTAACATACAGGCTATCTCCATAAATGAGGGGCTTAAATATTTGGGATTTCATCTCAAACCCACGGGATATAATATTTCGGACTGGTCATGGATAACTGACAGATTCTACAAAAGAATATCCGGTTGGGAATTTAAATGCTTATCGCTTGCTGGCAGAATGATCTTAACACAGTCTGTCCTTGCGCAAATCAGTGTTTATTGGACGCATTTATTTTACATCCCTTCGGCTATTGTCAATAAATTGAACAGCTTAATGGCAACCTTCATCTGGGGCGGAAACAAGGAAAAGAGAAAATTCCACCTTACTAAACTGGAAAATATCTCCCTCCCAAAAAAGAAAGGCAGCTGGGGCATCATGAATTTGCGCCTCTTTGGCAGGGCTCTACTGTGCAAATCTTTGTGGCGGGTGATTTTTGGTAACTGCTTATGGAGTCAAGCTATCAAAATGAAATACCTTGGGAACAATGATATTTACTATTGGTACAGGAACAACTTCAAATGGCCCTCTCAAGGTTCGGGGATCTGGCGAAGTTTTCAAAGGATTCTTCCTTTTTTCTGCGGAAACTTCATTTGGGCATTTCAAACCGGTAGCAACATCCTTATTGGTGTTGATGCCATCAAGGGAGTTGATATGGATCCAATCTCCCCTTAGCTCCTTTCGCTCCTCCACGGAAAAGGGATTTTCTTCTGGGCACAGGTAATTGAGGGATGGAAGAACGCCATTCTGCAATGGAAAACTTGCAGAAAACTGGGCCTCGTTGGAGCTATGGCTTCACAATGGAATAGATTTATCTACAATATGAGGAACGCAGGTTTTTACAGATCTAAGGACAGGGACTGCATAAAATGGCAGGCTAAGAAAGGCAGTCCCCTTATATTGGTTAGAGACATATATCTCTCTTTGATAGAACTGCAAAGAGGATCCTCCCGGATAACCTTTCCTCTCTCTCTCTCTCTATGGAAGGTAAGCTGCCCGCTTAAAATCATTTTGTTTTCGTGGTTAGTATTTCATAATAAAAACCTCACTTGGACAAATTTATAGAAAAGGCGCTGGTAGGGTCCAGCGATATGCATGATCTGTCTTGCCAACTCTGAAGATAACTTGCATATTTTTTTAAATTGCCCTCAATCGTTATCTTTGTGGGGGCAATTAGCTTCATATTTTGGCTTTCCTGCAATTTCACATCCTTCCATTATAGAAGCATATGTTTGGTGGACTGCACAAAAATATATCTGGCGTCCCATCCCTTTAATCATTTTCTGGTTCATTTGGAAGCGAAGGAACAAAAGAATCTTCCAAAACAGCAAGGAATCTTTCAGTCATATTATGGATAAGGTTATTCCTTATTACTTCTCCATTTTACAAAACTTGCCCCCACAAAAAAATCATCAGATGGCTGTGTCTGACGACATGAAACTCTGATTCCCAAGGGCATATTTTGACGGTGCGGCAAAGGATGGCATTTGCGCTTGTGGTGTTTTCATTGCTATTTCAAATGACCTCCAATTCTCCTTATATTGGAACGGTGGCAAAGGGTCAAGTAATAAGGCAGAAGCCATGGCCCTACATGGTCTGCTTTTATTCTGCACTTTCATGGATATAGGGCCTATTAATGTATATGGTGACTCGAAAATTATCATAGATCATGTGAAAGGCAATCATGCAATACAGATCGTCAACCTTATAGGGTGGTTAGCAAGGATAGCATCTCTATGGAAGCCTGCGACTTTCCCTATCTCTCATATAAGGCGCAAACAAAATGAACAAGCAGATGTTCTGTCAAAGAAAGGAATGCATTCGCCTTTCGGTAAGTGGCACCTGTTTATCACTTTTGACCCCTGTACATATGACATTCAGCCCTTCTATATGCCCGGCATATAAAGTCATCTATAACAGGTATGCTATAGCAACCAATTTTCTGGAAATATCTCAGATCTGCTGGCATTCTACATATACTGGATAGTTAAAAAAAAATTGCTATGATGATATGATAACAAGTTCCCCAAAAATATTGTAATATATAATGAAAGATATCTGCTGAAATACGCTAGAAATGAGACCTATTCTGGGACTATGGCCCACAATTTTTGTAATATTCAAAACTTTTTTTGAACATAATATAATACTATACTGCTTTTTCTTCTCAAAAGTTATATTGTAATCGCTTCATTGACTTTTTATTACATAATCTTTTTTCCTAATAAAAAAAAAATAAAAATTAAAACTATTTTTGAAATTCAAAAGTTCTATTTTTGATTTGTTTAAAATATTGGATTTACAATTTTTATGAGATTTATTTTTAAATTGTCAAACACAAAAATAATATATAAGGAAAAAATATGTCAAAATCAAATGTGTACTATAATTATATCAATTTGTACAACCCTTTTTTATTGTAGTGTATCATGCAAACTTTAAAAAATATTTTATTTTGGTACTTACTTTTTTTTTATTGTAGTGTACTGTGCCATCCTTAAAAAATAAATTTATTCATATATGTTTTTTTATTTTCTTTAAAAATATATATATTTATTTATGTACTTATTTTTTTATTTAATGTTTTTCTTAAATATTGGTTTATTTATTTATTTATTATTCTTTGTCCCAGCAGGATAGTAACTTATTAAAAAAAATATTGATATTGATATTAATTTTAAAATGGCCAAAAATTAAAAACGATTTACCAAAATTTACATTATAAACTAAAAATAATATATTTTTAACAATATGTTAATTCATTTTTTTTGGGTAATTTTGATTGGTTATTTATAATTGAGTCTTATATGATAGTGCCGCCGCCGACACGTGATTTGCCGAGCCTGAAGCCTAACCAGCACCACGCTGCCGTACTTCCTTATTAATACTTGTGGCAAAATCAACCCAATTGCCCAAATCCTCATGCTCAACCTATTAACGTTAAATATCATTGTACATAGAGTCACTTCATGCCCAGTCATGCTCATCATAAATATCTTGCATAATGATTATAAGATACTAATTACATTCTCAAATTTAAATGCCTTTTTGTTTTTTCAAAAGTGGATTTTCTTTTATATTATATGTGGGAAAAAATTGATTTCACATAACGAAGAGAGTTCTAGGCGTCTCAACATAAAACCTTTCATGATGTGTTATGAAGTTCATAGCTAAACCACGTTTTTTCAAAACAAAGTTAAGGATTTTTATATGCAATTACGCCGTTGGGATTTGAAACAGAAATGGA
The DNA here is from genome assembly GCA_031772625.1 of Pinus tabuliformis. NCBI lineage: Eukaryota > Viridiplantae > Streptophyta > Pinopsida > Pinales > Pinaceae > Pinus > Pinus tabuliformis. Next base: position 339,982,635 of record CM062807.1, on the reverse strand, counting down.
AAATAAGAAAATAGAGTTTGGGATGTTGAAACTTGTGGCCTACAATAACTATCATATAAAATAAATAGTTCGAAGGAAAATTATTTTATTGTTTTTAAAAGTTAAAAAAAAAAACATATAAAAAGAACAGGGTTACAAAGATAGACTTAAGTTTTTATTTTATTCTCTAGTTTATATTAATTAAAAAAAATTAAAAAATAAAAGGTTATAAAGAAAACTAGATTTAAGTTTTTAGTAGCTAGTTTATATTATTATTTAAAAGTTTGAAAAAAAACATAAAAATATAAGGTATAAAAAAACCTAAATCTAAGTTTTTATTAACTAGTTTGCATCTTTATCTAAGAAGATATGATGTTATGGATCCATTTTATCTGTTAAATCTAAATGTCATTAAATAGTATTGGAAGAGCAACATACATCTACATAGTACTAATGATCCTTGTGCAATTTAAATTTCTAGGATAATGTCATTTTGAAATGAAAAATAAGTAAAAACAACATGTTTTGGATAAGCCACCATAGACTAGAGTGAACTGAGATTTAGTTGAACTTGTCCTGTCACATGAAGCTAAGTACTCCAACCTAGTTTTGACCTAGAATGACTTTATTTTTTTAACAAAATAAGAGTTGAGAGGGATCAAATATCTTGAGCTACAAGCCCTTTTTATAATGAAAAACTTTAAAAAATTACACCTCCAAAGATTGCATCCCTCTAAGGACTTGATAGATTATGGTCAACCCTTTGAAAATAGTTGAATACATGGAATAAAATAGATTAAACATACAATTCTAACAAATATTTGCTCCATTCAAAATTAACCCTTAATAAAACGGTGAATTCTAAAATAAAGAATACTTTTTCCACTGGAAAAATCGTAATCTTTCATTTATGATTTGAAAAATTACATGTTGTAGATGCTTTTCAGCATATGTTGTATTGGCTCTTTGTCATCTCTGTGGACATTTTCAAAAATGTTGTTCAATTTATTAAAAATAGGATGTAATATAACATCCATCACCACGCAGGGTGTTCAGTCACTGTCTGTTATAAAAGAAACTATAAATATGTCTGCTATCTACAATATTCCACATACACCGCGCAGGGTGATGTCCTTTTTGCAGGTCCGTATATATGAACATGTAAATAAAGTCTATGTAATTATATATACAATATATATTCTGTGCATATCCATCAGGTGAAAAAACAAATATAGACTCAAAATTAGGGGTTATCAGCCTTGTGGTAAATCTGATCATTGTAAAGCCTGTGATAGTAGCAGAATTCATTTGTGCCTCTATGCTCCTGAATCATCTACTCTCCTCGGGGGAGTACCATGGCCTCCTTGGAAAGCCCATCAGCACAATAGTTATGTTCCATGTAGATGTGTTGACATGAAATAGAATTAAACTGTGGTTTGAACAAGTCCACTTCATCCGGAATATTACTGAGTGTGTGTGAGTGACAGACAGTAATATTATTGAACCAATTTACTGTGATTTTTGAGTCACCATATATGTTTAAATCCATGAAATTATGATCCAAATAAAAATGTAGCGAATGACGAAGTGTAATAAGCTCTGCATAATTATTTGTTCCCTTTCCAAGCCCCATCTTGACATTGTAGTAATGTTGTTCATTTATATATAATATGAAACCTCCATCACATCCATGGTGCTGTGCAGCACCATCAAAAAATGCCCAGGGAGAGTTTTTGTCAATAGGAGTAGCGTCATGCGGTCTATGAGTCCGAGGTCTGTGGGGCTCATGAAATTCGTGGTAGGTTGATATGATCTGGGCTGATATATGCGGCCAGTGAGCAATTCTGTCCTCAAATATGATTCAATTCCGGGCCAACCATAGGTGCCAGCAGATAATTAAGGGCAGACATAATTGTTTTGTGCCGTGGTGCAAATTGCACGAGTTTTCCCAAGCACGACATATGCTGTCACCCTCCAATTTCCCAGATAAATGAATTGATGAAGAGACAGTATGTTAGAGATTGCTCAGAGTATCACATTGGAGAAATAAGTGCATTGTCGATTCAGTAGAGTTTTTGCATAAGACGCACCAGTGAGGGCCATGGAAAGAGCGGTGTGATAGTGATTCTCCCGTGGGGACTTTATTGCTGAGGATACACCAAAAGAACAGTCTTGTTCTTGGGGGTGATACGATCTTCCAGATACTCTTCCACCATACTTCTGTCTGCTCCGACTGTTTGTGTGAAATCAGGTTGAGATATCCGGCCTTAGGGGTATAAATTCCATTCTCAGCAAGGCTCCAAACAAGTTCGTCTGGCCCTTCCTTAATCCTGATGTGTGATTCACTCAGTGCATTTATGTAATCTTGCCATTCCTGGTGCCACTGTGGAGGTATATCAAGCTGTTGGGCAGATTTCCATCCCTGAGAGAAGATGTTGGTATTCATTTGATCCGCTATGTGAGCCAATACCTTTATCTCATGGGTATTAAGGTGTTGGATGAGTTCTCTTGATAGCTGGAATCTACCTCCTCCCCCAGTCCAGGGATCTAATCCAATGCGAGCCTTTGATCCATCATTTATTCTCCAAACAAGATTGTTCCTGATGCTAGGCAGGGAGTGTAGAAGAGCCTTCCAAACTGAAGATATACCTGATCTAGGCCAACTTGGCATGCGAACCCAATCCATAATTTGGTGAGGCCAAATGTACTTGTAATATGAGACTGAAGTCCATAGGTTTTTCTCGGTCAATAATGTCCAGCCCATTTTTGCAGCCAGGGCTTGCGCAAATAGGGCTAGGTCTTTTAGTCCCCATCCTCCCCACTTTTTGGGCAAAGCGATCTTATTCAAGCTGACCTAGGAAAAAAAAAAAATTGTCTTGATGGCCATTCCAGAGATATCTACTACAAAGTTGTTGTAGATAGGCCAGAATGTTCCTGGGAATCCATGCTAATGCCATCCAGAAAACAAGGGTGGCCTCAAGAACAGATTTGATGAGCACTAATCTGCCTGCTATGGATAAGTATCTGTGACTCCAATTAGAAAGCCTTTTTTCCAATTTGGTGAAAAGCCAAACCCAATCTGCTATTTTCTGGCTGAGAGGCTTTATCCAAAATCCCAGATATTTGAAACCCCTGTCAAGGGGGATGATATAATAAGGGAAGTGATGCTGAGCGAGTTGAGACTCCTGGATGGAAGTGTGGGCTAAGTTAATGGTGGATTTCCCTTGATTAGCCTGCATACTAGTAGCCTTCGAGAATAGGGAGAGGATTTTGGAGAAAGTAAGAGAGCCTCGTATGCTCCCATCAAGGAAGATGATAACATCATCCACAAAAAGGAGATGAGTGAGGTAGCAGGATTCAGTTATCTTGAGGCCACATAGGCTGCCATCTCTTTTAGCTTTGGCTAGTAGTCTTCTGAGCCCATCCATAACAATAAAAAAGAGTAAGGGGGAGAGGGGGCATACGTGTCTGAGACCACACTCAACATGAAAGAAGTTGGAGGCAAATCCATTGATGAGTACACTGAAAGTAGGGGTGGTGATGCAAGCCATAATCCAAGTAATGAAATCATGAGGAAAGCCCAGGTGTATAAGAAGCATCTTGATGTAGAGCCAACTGAATCGGTCAAAAGCTTTTGCCAGGTCAATCTTTAAGATGATTCCTTTTATGTGTTTATTCCAGATCGAGTGGATGGCCTCTTGGGTCGTGCTAATGGCTTCATGGATCTGTCGGTGCTCAAGGAAAGCAAACTACTGGGGGGAAATATGGTGAGAAAGAATGGGTCGAAGATGATTCGCAATGACCTTGGAAATAATTTTATACAAATAGTTGCATAATGAAATGGGTCTAAAGTCATTGAAAGAGGAGGGGAAATCAGATTTCGAAATAAGGGCAATGAAAGTAGAATTGACAGCATTGTAAATGGATCCAGATATTCTACACTCTTCCACTACTTTTAACAGATCATTCCCCAGGAGTTCATAGGAAGCGAGATAGAATTCTATCGTCCACCCATCCGGGCCAGGGCTTTTGTCCTTTTTGAACCATTTCAACGTTCCTTCCAGTTCGCCAGCAGTAACAGGAGCGATTAGCTCATCGGCCTCATCATCATTTACAAAATGAGGGAAATGTCCAGCAACATTGATGATATCAGCCAGGTTTGATCCAGGAGGGTTTTTAAAGAGATTCTTGAAATGAGAGGTGCCAAGATGGGAGAGTTTGTTAAAAGTGTTCGCTACTCCCCCATCAGGTAGGGGTAAGTTCCATATTGTGTTAGAAACTTTTCTACTTTTTGCATAGTTCTGGAAGAATCTTGTGTTGTCATCTCCCGCTTGTAACCATATAGCTCTGCTCCTGAGGCGCCAAGATTCCTCTCTCTCCTTCAGGATCCTTGCCTTTTGGTTTTCCAGCTCGATCAAGTGTGCTTTGTCATCAACTGTAGTAAACCCCCAGTTACGGTCATCGAGCAGTGTGCTCAATTCAGTCTCGATTTGGGATAATGATAGCTCCTCCCTTTGATTTTTCTCTTTGGCCCATTTGATGGATAGATTCTTGAGCTGGGACAGGTTGTGGCAGAAACCCTTTGTTAAGGATTCATGTCTATTAGTATGGTTTGCTTTCCAATAATCCGAGATCAGGTTAATGTAACTAGGGTCCTGAAGCTAGACATGATTAAATTTGAATGGAGCTTTGGGTTTGGAATGGGGACCAAATATTTCCAGATAAATGGGGGAGTGATCCGAGACACCCCCAGAACCCACCCATTATTTGTAATGGTGCAGCTGATTCATAAGGGGAACCTTTATCAAAAAATGATCTAACCTTCTGGCTAGTGCAGCATCCCCCACCCTTCTGTTTCGCCAAGTAGGGAGTGGCTTATTCATGGGGATATCCACCAAGTTATGCTGTTCCAGAAGGTTTGTCATGAAGCCAGTAATAGAGTCCACTTGAGCTTGTGATCCCCATGATTCCCCAAATCCCATGGAGAAATTGAGATCTCCCCCAAGAATGATGTGATCAGGAGAAAATATCGATAGATTTAACAGATGATGCCAGAAGTTTTCTCTCTAATGGCAGGGACCATATATATTAATGACCCTCAGGTTTAGGCCGAGCTTCGCCGAGAAGAGATCTAGGCCGATAAATCCAAGGCCTCCCCAAGATGTTAATACCCTGATGGTGCGGGGATTGTAACCAATGGTTAGGCCCCCCGATCGTCCCGAAGCATCCATGGCGAAAAATTGCCATCCGGGAAGTAAGGAGACTAATGAGCTGGTGATGAATTTGGCCTCACCTAGGGTTTCTTGCAGCATGATGATATCAAAAGGCTCAACTTCAAATAGTCGATGCAGGGCTAGTTTCTTGGAGGCACTAGCCATGCCTCTGCAATTAAATGAGAGGCACTTCTAGGGGGAACCCTGCCCGGGGTGTTCAGTGCTCTAAGAACCCCTTCCAAAGTGAATTGTCTGCCAGATGCGACCTCTGCCCCAACCCTTTGAATGGCTTTGGATAGATTAGATTTTCTTCCATGGGACGAAAGTATGCCCGAACCAGGTTGGGAAAGTCCCAAACCTGAGAATTGAGTCGGGTGACTATCAATGTGAGAACGAGAGCGAAGGTTGTAATTGTGAGATGAAAACTTTCTATTAGATGAAGGGGAGGTGGAAATGGATGAAAAAGAGGGCAAAGATGGAGCTGTGGTGGTGACGAAGGGTAAAGAAGGAGCCAGTGTACAATGAGCCACAGATGTATTAATGGTGGATGAATCAAGTGAAGAGTTATAAGCAAAAGAGGAAGGGCAAGAGGTCAAAGGAATACCCGAAGATTTTGCAGCCTCTGTTGCTGTGCGAGCTCTTGTTAGAGGGGGCGATGTCGATCTACTCTCTCCTTTAGCCATCCTCGTGGTGGCGCTGACCGATGGCTGTGGAACCGAGTTTGGAGAGCGATTCTGTGTAGGTGCATCTGGTCCAATGGTTGTAGTAGGTGCCCTTGGAGGATCCTCTAGTTTTTTGATAAGTGGGCATTCCTTAAAGATGTGCCCAACTCTGTGACATCTTCTACATCTGAAGGGAACTCATTCGTAGTCCAGGATCTGCACCCGAGTGTATTTCCCCCATTGGAGAGTAATTTTCTCTTCCAATCCTTCGCGAGTGTCCAAATGGACCAGGATGCGAGTAAGTGTTCGGTTCTTCGATTGTACAAAATTTCTATCGTGGTCCAGGCAAGTGCTGAGGGCATTTCCAATTCTAACGAAGACCTCCTCGCACCAATACTGCAATGGAAGCCCTGGCAAGCGTACCCATAGAGGTCCTGCCCCAATCTGCTCCCTCTCTGGATCGAATAGGGGTCTCCATCTCTTGAGGAGTACTGGAGCCATCTCAATATGCCAATATCTAGCGAGGATCAGATCTGTGTAATTTCCTTTAGCAAAATGAAGAGCAAACCAACCCCTGGGCAATACTTGCACCTTAGGCAGTTCTTTAAGCATACTTCCCCAAATCTCTCGGACCCATAAGGTGACACTGTCTGCTAAGTATGCTCTGCCTCGAACATGTCCAACCAACAAAATACTAGCCATGTAAGCAGCCTCCCCAATAGCAGTACCGTCGCCAAAACATATGGTGATGTCCTTTGAGGTAGCCTTCACACACTTGGTCTTTCGTTTCCTAGTTTGTGGCACTGATGGATGGTCCGACAAAGGATCTGGTGTGGCCGAGCCCTCCTCAGGTAGATGTGCCACTGATTTGACCTTCACCGCAGGGGTTTCGAAACAGCCCGATGGGGAATTTGTGGAGATGGGGGGGTTTTGTCCACCGGATGCTGGGAGATCCTCGGGCAGAGCTGTGAACCGAGTTGAGCTAGACGGATGGAGGTGGTTTATCGGCGGATTCGGTTCAAAGGAGGGTGATGGAGGGTTGATAGCAGTAAGAATGTGTAGGGTGCCCGGAGATAACGGAGGGCAATCGAGGGCGGGAGATTCAATGGAAATAGACCCAAAGATCAAAGGAGCAGTACTATGTCCAGCATATGTAACCATCAGCACAATGCTTGACGAAACAGAGATGGACGGGGGGATGAGCTTGATGTCGGCGAATATAAATTAGGGTTTCCAAATATTACTCGTTCGGGAAATGGTTCCTCCAAGTAATCAAGCTCCTCGACCTCCATGACATTGCCCATGTTGATAGTTGTTAACAACTAGTAAATAGAGACAACTGCGGCTGAAATGGAGGAGAAAACGAAGTACTGTCGATGCTCCGGGTCTAGGTGTCTGCAGCAAGTGCACCATGCTGCAGTAAAACTAAGGTTTTTTACCTAAACCCTTACGGTGTCTTCTAACCTGGAGCTTCATCCTCTCCTTCATTTGTTCTTTCCTCGTAAAATAAAGAATACTATAAGAATAAGAATTTAATTTTTCAATTACTTTATATAATATATACACATCTTATTATTATTATTATTATTGTAAACGATTGACATTGAAATAATTTAGTTAAACCGAGCATTGAGATATTACATTGTACAAATTATAACTTTTTTTAATATATTTTTAAAAATTTTAATATTTCTTAATTTTATATATCGAAATGTTTTATTTATGATACACATTAAATTTTTTAATTATTATTAATATTTTTTAAATACCACATATTAATTTTATAATAAAAATTCAATTAATTACACATTTCCTTATTATTATTATTCAAAAAATATTAATATTAACATTAATTTTAAAGTAACCCAGAATTAAAAATAATTTCACAAAATTGACATTACAAACTAAAAAATCTTAATTCATTTTCTTTTAATTTTGATTGGTTATTTGTGGTTAGGGCTTATTGTGATATATGCTGCCGCCCCCAATCCGTCGATTTGCCAAGCCTGAAACCTAACCAGCACTAGGCTGCCATACTTCCTTATTAATACTACTCGCAAAATCAAATATTCTGAATTAAATGGATTAAACAGTTTTATGCCGTTGGTATTCTTAAAGCAAAGGTAAATTTCATCTGATATGCGGTATGATTGCTTTTACTTTAATTCTGGGTTTTATTACTGGTCTTTTATCTTTATGCTTTGACCACACAAAAAATTCAAAATTCAAAAATATAAAAAATTCAAAAAAATCATTCAACTGCCACGTATATGTTAGTCAATTAGATTAATTATTGAACGTCCCCAAAATCCTCTCCTTATCTCGTTACCGGATTAGCAAATAAATATTTCATATCACACTAACCTTCTCCACTTCCTTGTTTTGTTTGGGCCTATTTTCATTAAAAAATGTTAAATAAATATTTCATATCACACTAACCTTCTCCATTTCCTTGTTTTGTTTGGGCCTATTTTCATTAAAAAATCTTAAATCCACTTCCTTGTTTTGTTTGGGCCTATTTTCATTAAAAAATCTTAAATCCACTTTCTTGTTTTGTTAGATATATTTTTATTAAAAAAATTTAAATTGATTTCTTAGATGTAAGGTGATGCCACCATGTCAATACAAAAAACAACGCCATAAATTATTATTGGGATAATTGGGATGAATATATATATTGCAAGGTGATCTCACTGGTTTTGATAATTATTTTAAAAGATAATTATTTTAAAAGTTTGCTTCTAAAACCTGTACATGTATAATAATAAATTGAAAATAATTTTTATAAAATATTATGATATTTTCTTTTTATTTTGTTTTGTTTTGGATCAAATATTTTTAATATAATAGTTAATTCATACATTTTAAAATTTAATAATTAAATCAACTGACAAAAAAAAATAGCTATACAACCTTGTTTCCAAAACCAAGTATTATTTATATAAATATAAATAATAATTATATAAGGTAATTACGTGTACAAGGTCATTCCTCCTTAATTTGGTTTCCAACTTCACAGAAATTTCTTTCTTCTCTGTTAATTGTGATTAAATAAATATATATATTCCACTCCTTATGTGAAGTTTCGTTGGAACCGTATGTGGTTCATCGAGTTGTCAACCTACGTCCAATTATGATTCCTCACTTTATCTTTACCCCCAATGATAGGTGGCATATTATTATTTATTTGAATTCTATATATTTATAAGGATTATTTTTTTCATTTATATTTTAAGAATAAATATTTATTTATTTTATTTTATTTTTTTATTTATTATTATTATTATTTTTTTTTTTTTCAGGAAAACGTAATTTTTATTAAATAAGTTTAAGAAAATTACATGTTGCGAACTAGTATGTATGAGATGCTTTCATTATTGAACAGAAACAATCCAAGATTATAAACAATATTTACATAACAGCATGTATGAGATGCTTTCACTATTGAATAGAAATAGTCCAAGATTACAAACAATATTTACATAACAACCTGATCAAACAATAAACAAAAGTTGCAGAAGCCATAAGTCTATAAAACGGGCCAACCCACAAAACTAGTAACTGCAAAAAACAAAAAAGAAATGACCTGAATGATCATTTCGAGATGTTTTCCTCCCCTTCTATGAACGGGCAATGAAAGATTTGGAAGAAAGCCCCTGCCCTGTACTCTTGAATCAAACAATGACCTCTAATCAACTACACGACCTCTTTGGATAGAAGATCAACAACTTCATTCCTTTCCCTATATATATGAGAGCAGACAAAAAACTCAAACTGAGATTTTAGAGATGAAGCATCCTCCAACAAATCCCTGAGTGTGTGCAAGTGACAAAGATAGACCCCATTAATCCGATTTATGATAAGCTGAGAGTCCCCGAAAATCTGAATCCTGTGGCAATTGTGTTCCCTGGCGAAAAGGAGGAGGTGTCTAAGGTTGTTTAATTCTGCAAAGTTGTTTGTGCCTCTCCGTAAACCCACTTTAACTTTGAAGCAAACAGAGTCATTCAAATGAAAGACTACCCCCCCTCCACATTCTTTTGCTTGCGCCGAGCCATGGAAATAAGACCAAGGCAAGCTTTTGTCTATAAGTTCAGGGTTGATGATCCTGATATTTTCCGAATTGGATCCTCAGGAATCGAATCGTAAATAGCCAGCATGTGATTGCAAGAGACAACCCAAAGAATTGGCAACTCCATAAAAATCAGGGGATTTCTAAACAACCAAATACCCCAGCAAACAATGAGGGGCAGATTTCTAACTTTCTGGGAGGCCATATCGGACCACCATCGTTTCCGGGTGTCATTAACGTTTTGGCCTTCCCATTGAATATCAATAGAGAGCGCAAATGTAATGAGAGACCAAATCTCAGTTGAACCCGGGCAATGGAGAAAGAGGTGATTCGTGTCCTCAGCTTCAGCTTTACAAATGCAGTAACGAGAGGGGCCCTACACCATATGTTTGCTCAAGTTTGCTTCAGTAGGAACTTTATTAGTGAGGATGCACCAGATGAATAGACGAGACTTGTGGGGGGCCTTCAATTTCCATAAATGACACCACCACCAACTACTCTCGTCCAGGACCTGAGCCTTCATAATCACAATGAAGCCATCTTTTGGGGTGTACCTACCATTTGGGGCCTTAGCCCAAATGAGCTCATCTTCTCTATCGAATATTCTGATGTTTGCTTCCTCCAAAGCCCCCAAAAACCGGAACCATACCCTGCTCCATATTTCCTCTAATCCCAGGTTCTCGAAATCCAACCATTGCAGCCTCGGCCAATCAGGGTGCCCCACTGCTGCAATGTGTGCTAACTGAGTGAAACCTGCCTCCGTCAAGGTCTGTCGCATTTCCCATGGAAGGATGTGTGTGTTCCCACTACCAGCCCACGCATTCGTGCCAATTCTAACCTATACACCATCGCCAATTTTCCAGGCCAAACCATCCTTGATAATGCTAAAGGAGTGAGCAATGGATTTCCAAATGATCGAGGCAACCAGAATGTTTTGGCAAGGGCTTCTAATCCATTCAGCAACAAATAGGGGGTAGATGTACTTGTTGTAAACCACCTCCTTCCAGAGGCTGTCGAGCTTATAATTTGCCACCTCATTTTTGCCCCAAGTGCTTTTGCAAAATCCTAGGGTTCCTTCAGTCCCCACCCACCCCACTTTTTTGGTTTTTGGTTTTGCGATCTTGTCCCAGCTGACCCAAGAAAAATTGTGCCCCAAATTTTGTCCCCTCCAAAGAAATCTGCAACAAATCTGTTGAATCCTACCAAGAATTCCTTTAGGGATCTAAGCAAGGGACATCCAATATACATGGATAACGTCTAGCACAAATTTAATCAGAGTGAGCCTACCCGCTCGAGAGAGCCATCTTTGCTGCTAGATGTTGATACGACTTTCAATTTTGGCTAACAGCCATGACCAGCCAGCAATTCGGTATCCATTCGGCTTCAACCTAAATCCTAAATACTTGATACTAGAATCCAGCTCTTGCCTGACGAAAGCAAAATGTTGGGTAGCAAATCTTTGTTCATTTTGCAGACATGAATTGAAAACGATAGTTGATTTTTCATAATTCGGCTCCATACCTATTGCTTTACAAAATAGAGATAGGATGAACTTGAAACAAGAGGAGTCACGGTATGAGCCATTTAAGAAAATAAGAACATCATCTACAAATAAAAGATGTGAGAGGACAATCCTGTCAGTGACCGAGACCCCTCCCAGGTCTCCACCTGAGCGAGCATTTTTTAACAACCTACTTAAACCTTCCATTATTAGAAGAAACAACAAAGGGGAAAGGGGGCGGCCTTATCTTAGCCCTCTTTCAACATGGAAGAACCTCGATGCCACCCCATTTATGAGGACACTAAATGAAGCTGGGGTGAAACAACACATAATCCAATTGATAAAAGGATGAGGGAAACCAATGTGAGTAAGAATGAGCCAAATGTAGGATCAACTCACATGATCAAAAGCTTTGGATAGGTCAATCTTGAGGATAACAACCTTTTTGGAAAGGGATTTGATCGAGTGGAGGCCTTCTTGAGCAGTAACTATTGCTTCATGGATCTAGCGGTGATGGAGGAAGGAAAATTGTTCCTTAGAAATCATCCTGGAGAGAATAGGATTAATACGAAGGGCTATGATTATAGAAATGATCTTGTAGACAATATTGCAGAGGGAAATGAGCCTAAAATCATCAAAGGTAAGGGGCTTGTCCACCTTCGGGATGAGGGCCAGGAAAGTAGAGTTGAAACCTTCGACATCCTACCTGAGATTCGTAACTCCTCAATGGCCAATAGAAGGTCTTGTCCAATGAGGTCAAAGAAGAAATGAAGAATTCCATGGGCCAACCATCCGGCCCCGGGCTATTGTCCTTATTGAAGCATTTCATAGCAGATTCCAATTCCCCCATTGAAACCGACAGGTTTAAAGCCTCTTCTTCATCCTCCTCAACAAACCTAGGCATGACCGTCGCAACTCGGAGAATTTCAGCGATGGAGGTCCCCCTCGGATCCTTGTATATGTTAAAGAAATGATGAACTCCCATGTCAGCAAGCTGAATGTATGAACTGGCCTCCCTTCTCGAATGATCCTTTAGTTCCTAGATTGTATTAATATATTTTCTACCTCTGGCAAACTGCTGAATTTTTTTTGTGTTCTCGTCACCCGCCTTTACCCATAGCGCTCTATTTTTCAACAACCAAGTTTCATCCTTCTGACACAAAAACCTGATCTTCTCTCTCTCTAATTTAATTAATTGGTCTTTTGCTTTAAGGGATGCATAACTGGTCAGCCCCGAAGACTCTAACTGTTTTAGATCCCCTTCAATTATTTTTAACTCCTCGCCATCCCTTTTCTGCTTGGACTTAGCCCATATGATTGTTTACTCTTTTAAGCAAGCTAGGTTGTTTGCTATAACCACTGTCGGCAAGGGACCAAAATCCAGACTGTAGTGAATCCAATTTTCCTTGACGATATCAAGGAATTCAGCCTCATCTAGCCAAGATGCATTAAATTTGAAAGGTGAGCTAGGTTTGGCATTATAATCCTCAATTTCTAAGAAAATCGATGAATGATTAGAGTAGCCCCCCGAACCCAACCATTGTCGAATGCGGTCTAAACGGTTCAGTAGGGGAGCCTTGAGTAGGAAACAATCCAACCTTCTAGCCAATGCATCCACCCCTGTCTTGTGATTCCTCCATGTCGGCAAGATTTGTGTCATGTCAATGTTTATTAGGTTATGGTCATCCAACAGACCTTCAAAGAAGCCTGTTAAACTGTCCGTCTAGGCTCTATGCCCCCAAGATTCCGCTAGCCTGAGTGAGAAATTGAGGTCACCACCAATAATCAGATTCTCAGCTTGCATAAAATCCACCTGAAGCAGGTTCTCCCAATAAATCTCCCTATTCTGGCAGGGCCCATAGATATTTATGACCCTCAGGGGGATATTAAGAGTAGAGGAGGAGATGTCTGCCCCTAAAAATCCTTCTCCACCCTAAGCATTTGCTACTTTAACCGTTCCCATGTTGAAACCCATTGCACAACCCCCAATCTCCCTCTTACATCCAAAAAAAAGAAAACCCAATCTGGCAGGAACTTTTGTAGGACATTGTTGATAAGGTATCCATCGCATAGGGTTTCTTGTAGAAAAAGGACATCCAAACTTTCCGACAAACACAATCTTTGGAGCGTCAATTTTTTGTTCGGGCTGGCCAGACACCTGCAATTAAAGGATAGACACTTCATGGGACAACCTTTGTAGGGTTCCCCTTGCTCTAAGGACCTGATCTATGGGAGTCTAAATACCTGAAGCCACTTTAATGCTAGCCCTCTTAATAGCTTTAGACAGGCGGGATTGTCTGCTCCGAGGGGCCTTTGGGGGTAAGGATAGATGAGGGCCATCATACAGGCCGAAAGAGTGCAGGGAGCGAGGTAATGAACACAGGTTATATCGGTGAGGGGCGCCAGAGGCCGCGTTTCCCTTGGAATCCAGAGAGTGAACACCCTGTTCACAGGCAGTAGGGGTATAGAGGGAGGGTGAAGGAGAAAAATCCACATGATAGATAACGGGGCTCAGCTTGCCAACCTCAGGACCAGACCCGACATACACACAAATGATGAAGTAACAGAAAACAGACATTCGTTTGTAAACAGAGAATGGGGAGGAGAAGAAGTACTTGAAAACAATGTCGAATCTCTGAAGCGCGCTCTGATGATTGGAGCAGAAGAGGTCCAGGTGTCCGTCCCGGGTCGTGCCTCTCCAACCACCCTCTGATCCTGCACCGCCTCCACCTATAAAGCAACTGGCACAAAATCCACCCTCTTCTCAGTTTGGGTACTCACCGAAGTAAAGGATTTTGGTGGATTCGGCCTCCGCCCGATTATCAAAGGGCACGTTTTGTACAGGTGGCCAACCTCATGGCAGCGCCAATATCTGAAAGGGATACCCTCGTAGTCCAACTCCTGCCATATGATAATGTCCCCCATTTGGAAATGATAACTCTCCACAAGGCCTTCATGAGTATCCAAATGGACAAGAATTCTGGTAATTGCCAGGCAGCAGTTGTCCTAATAAGATCTATCATGGCCCAAGTAAATCCCCAAATCATCCCCTATGCATTTTAATATGTCTTCTGCCCATAACTAAAGCAGAAGCCTCAGGTGACGAATCCAAATCGGCCCAACCCCCAAGTTTTCCTTTTTTAGATCAAAGAGTGGGGACCAACGCTTTAGCAAGACAGGAGTCATTTCTAAATGCCAATAACTTTTCAACACCAAATTCACCTGCTCTGGCTCTGGAAAAATAAGGGCAACCAGTCCCTAGACATCGTTAAAACCACTAGAAGTTGCTCCATCACATTACCCCATACCTCCACAGTCCATTTTTTTAAACACCTCGGGGAGTAATTCCTACCACGGACCCTACCCACCAGCACTGTGCTCTCTGTCAGAGCCACTTTGTCCATACCTATTCCTTCCCCAAAGACCAACAAACGACCCCTCTCTCTTGTTTTCGACAATTTTGATTTCTTGCCGGCCTTAGCACTTGAACCCTGGCCTGCATCTTTTTGCGGTTCGGTCCCCTGCGGGTTTTCATCCGAGTCTGAGGTTCGATTTTCTTCCCCCTCAAATTCCCTTCTTGCAATGCCGTCAAAGAAACCCAAGGGTTGAGGGTTCCCCGAAGAAGCTAAGTTTGGAAAGCCCTCTGTGCATATCTCCCGACCTTTGACAAGAGTGTTCGCTGAATCGAATAGGTTGTGCACCAAACCACTTGTCCCTTCCAACGAAACCCCCACACTATGCAAAAAATCCTCGGCGCGCTGGTTTTGGGTTGTCCAATTCTGAAGGTCCGATGACGATGGATGGAAAGGAAAGGCGAACTCGTGCCTTCTCCCAAGAGTAAAAACCCTTCAGTCACTGCCTCGGCCGTTGAGAAAGACCCAAGCCCTGCAAAGACACCTTCATGTCATCCATCACTGACTCTATAAGATTCACCTGTGTTTCTGGTAAGGGCGGTGACTCTGGTTTTTTCCCAGCGCTTGACATGGGTCAATCTTCCACCCAGATGTCTGAAGGGGTTAATCTACCTGAGGAATAATCAATTAGTTCCTCCTCCATACATCAACACACATTAACTGCAAAAACAACGTTAGGTCTTGGGAGGTTCCAAGAAAATCGGGTCAAAACCCTGTACCCTTCTTTGAAACCCTGCACCACCTCTATTTACTCTGCCAAGACCGCCACGGGAACCACAGATACCCTGAGACAAAACGGTGATGTTCGCACCAACCATTATCAAAACCAAAAACCAGAGTAAAAACAAAGGCCAACCGCCAGTCGCAATAACAGTTGGATAATTTACCACTCCTCACGGCTGCCACAAGGAGACCCCATGTGCGCACAAAGACCATATCCTACTCCCCATGGAGACCCCCAACCCGACCCTTGGACTATTAAGCTAAAATAGTAAACCATGGTTCTGGCATCGAAACCCCTGCTTAAGTTTTTTGAAAATCGTCAGAGCTCGGTCAACCATTTTTTTCTTCTCCATCAGTGTAGGGATCAATACCGAATAAATATTCTTTTGCTTGGGCCTCTCTCTCTCTCTCTCTCTCTCTCTCTCTCTCTCTATATATATATATATATATATATATATATATATATAACTAATATTCTTTAAAATTAGTTTATATTAACTTTGTATATAAATAGTTAAATAATCAAAACAAATATTCCAACTAAATGTATATATAAAGAAAGGTATAACTAAAATACTTGCTGAATTAATGAGCACTTAGCCGACTTAAAACATGGGAGGACCCGGTCTTTCGCCTTAGCAAAGCATGCTGATAAGACGAAGCATCATGTATGTATTGAGGAGGCTCGTGTTATTTCTAGGGTTGCTCAATTTCATGTTTAGTCAAGTTAGTGTCCTAAATTGCTTGCATAAATTATCAACTGAGGTTTGTAAGTTGATGAAGTGTAGTGCACTATATGTGCTTAGTTAACCCTTCTTACTTCGTTGTTTTGTATTTTTATATTGTTTTGGGGGTTTCTGTTCTTTGATTCCTAATGATGTACAATCTGAACTGTGAGAAACTTAAGTGAATCTAAACTTCCTAAAGGTGAACCAAGAGCTGAAGCTAGTCAAAATCTAATTTAAAGAAAGGAAAAACAGAGCATCTATCCTATCTCATCATTAATCCTAAGTCATGAATCTATTTCTTAGAATTAAGGGTGAAGTTGTAATGCATGTTGAAATAAATACAGAGAATGAAATCAACTGAAGTACTTCTAGTTACTCTAACCTTCAATTTTGAAAGATAACCTTCTTGAGATGGGATACAAGCAACTTTCTGTACTTTATGATCTAGAGAACTAAATGAAACATGCAGAAGGTAACTGATTGATTTCAACCATTGTGTGAAGTGAATGTTTAACCATTTAGTTTAGGATGAGTATCAACTTGAAATGGTGATCAAAAACATTCATTAACGCAGTGGATTGACAAATTTGTCCTAGAAAATAAATAACAAAACAGTGAGTAAGCTAGACAACAATGCATTCTCATTATTTCAACCTTACTCTGTTTATAAACAAAATCGTTGCCTTTCATTAAATGTGTTGTAAGAACAAGACTACACAATTAAGTTTTAACATTATGCTATAGATCGAAACTAAAATAAATCAACCTAAGTTAGAAATACTGCTAAAAGCAAATAATGAAATTGAAACTAAACAGAAACGAATGGACAGAAATCCTCCTTCAGTGCAAGGTCCCTCTGCAACTAACTGGGTTGAGCTGCTAATTAATTACAAATGTTATCTTAAACGATCATTGGTCAACACATGATTTATATTATAGAAAAGAACAAAGTCCAAAATAAAGAGCTGAAAGTCTGAACTTAATACATAAAATTCTTAGAACCCCCTCGGTTCTATACAACCAGTATTTAAAAGGAAATAATCATAACTGTCTTTGAGGAAAACCAGCTACAGGTGGCCCATACATATTACAACAGAACTGTGTAAACGTCTGACCAGCTACAGGTGACTTAAATTTAAGAGAGATGTTTGCAACAGAATCGTTAACACAGGTGGCTCATCCGAGTTAATTATTGCAGCAAAACTATTAGATTTATTGATTAACCACGAAAGAGCAGACAAAGAGTCCTATTGCTTCTGGTTGACTACGATCTTGAGCTTGATTTATTTTCGATCTGGGTTGAGTGAATAAGATAGAATCCATGTGGAGACGATTCTAGATATGCTCATGTGGATAGATTCTTCATTTGACACCTGGAACTTGCCAGACCATGGAAGTAGCTACGGAATACACAATTGGCTACAGAATAGGCTGCGTTTTGTAGCTAATTTGCAAAAAATTATTCAAATAGAAAAAACATAAAAATATAACATGTCAATCATTTAATGCCCTCCTTAAGACAAAACCTATCATTTATCATTGATTGGGATCTGTAATCTTATGGAAAAGTAAGGGAAAGAAGTGAGAAAAGCTATCAAGGAGAGGGTAATTCTGAGGTTCAACATACCCCCACTGCAAAATCATTGCATGTCCCCATGCAATTTGCCAAAAATGTGAATTCTTCTTTCCTATTGCATTTGCTTAGACACTTCTGCTAGTACATCCAATTTTCTTCTTTTGCTCTTCTTTGAAGTGACTGCCATTCTGGGTTTCTTCATAAGAAGCCTGTATTTAAGGTTGATGATTGTTCTGTTCAAGCTTCTATTCTTCCTCTTCAACTTCCTATTCTTCTTGTACCACAGTCCTAGATGCGGAATTGTGTTATCATGAATAGCCTTGTTCAATTTACTTTGTTCCTTCAAGGTTTCATTTTATTTCTTGATATGTCTGTTCAATATCTCTAATTCATAGATTTCCTGTTTGAGAGAGTCAATTAGAGGTCCTTGTGTATTGACAGAGGGTTTTGGATCCATTGAGGCACTTTTCTTCTCCAATGATTCTATATAGTCATATATTTGTTACTGCACTGGGTTTATGCCTGGAGATCTTATGCTGGGGCTGCCTTCGAAATAATGTTCAGGAGAATTTTGAGGACTGTGTGCGATGGAACATTATCAGGAGATGGTATTGGGGTTTCTTCTTCTAAATTCATGAACTCCATCCCCTTTGATGATATCTTCTTTACCATACCCCGGAGTCTAGAGCTCCTTCTAAGTTGTAGAGGACTTATGTTCTCCTCCTTTGTACCCTTTTTATCCTTTCTTATATTTTATTTTCCCTTGATTTGTTTCCTAATCTCTGTCAATTCTTCAGAGATTAATTTTACATCATATTTTTGTAATGAAGATTCAAGTTTGTTTCCAATAGTTTCACCAACTTTCTTTTTCATCTTCCCATTTTGCTTGATTTGTTGCCTGATCTCTGTCAATTTTTCAGAGACTAGCTCTTCATCATTTTTCTATGTTGAGGATTCAGGTTTGCTTTGAATGGTTATACCGGTCTTCTTTCTCCTCCTCTTTCTGAAATTACCTTCTTCAGGTGACTCTGGTGCCTCTTGGAAATAGTTTCTTATTAGGAAAATTTCCCAAGTATCTCCTATTCTTTTCAAATGAAACTCAACCAGTATTTTTACCAACCCATGATGGTACATGGTTGTGTCTATGAATTCTATTTTTTCTATACATTTGAAGCCATCCTTCTTAAATTGTTTAGTAGGAAGAAAGGAAGATTGATTTCTCCATTTTCTAGAAAGTTCATAAATAAGCGTATATGGTAGACATACATGCACCCAAATCTCCCGTCAGAAGTAATAAATTTTTGTAATATCAAAAGCATGCTTCTCCATTTAATTTTAAGTGCTGAAATAGGAATTCCTTTTCTAAACATAGAGACATCCATACCTGGGTTCCTGAGGATTACTTTCCATGATTCATTGTGGAATTCCTTGTTTTTGAACCGTCTTTCACCCTGTCTTGGAAGCTCTGTAGCCTCTGTTATGAAGGATTCTTTTACTGCAAACTTAATGTCTCCAATTTCTACTTTTTTACCATCAAATGATCTAGCAAAATATTTTGTGATCTCTTTGTGAAAACCATCAAATTTTTCAATGAAGTTGAGCCACCCAGCCTTCTGCAACATTTCCTTGAGTTGTCGGTATCCTTCCATATACTTTGCTCCTACTGGCTCTATCCTGACAATGAGTCCCATGGCTTCTGTTTCGCAAAATTTCTTAACCTTCAGAATTACTCTCCTGGTCTATGAAATGGATTGACTGCGAGTATGGTGAAAAAGAACTACGGGTTTGCATGGAATAAATAGATGGTGAGGTTTTGGAGAGACGTAGACAAGTTGGTCACATCGTAGCCATCACCGTTAACGGATGGAGTTATTAGGGACCGTTTAGGTACAGAGTATGGAGAGTGTAGCGGAGATGTGGTATGATGAAGTTGTTATGGATTGTTTGGTATCGAGTATGGAAGATGTGGTATGATGAAGTGGTAGTCAAATCAAATGATGACTCGTTAAGGAGACATACGATTATCCATATTATACATGCCTTATGTTTTTAACTTGCTGTTTGAAATAAATTTTGCATTTTACCTTTAGAACTTAACCTTTCTGCTTGATAACTCTTTTGGTGTTGATCCGTAGGTACCTTTTAGCATGTTTGGTCTCCAAAAATGGATTCTTCAATTTCCTGTATTCATGATTTATTTGTGAGTTGTACAACTGTGCCAAATCTGATAAGTAAGTTGTAGCTGTAGAATCAGATTAGCTGCAGAATGGAATTAGTTGCAAAATCTGAATAGAAGGAAAAGTGAAGTATGGCTATGGAATATGAGTGTAAAAATGAAATGGAAATGGGTTATGTCAGTGAGATGGAATGAAATGTAAAATAAAATGGGAAATAGGGTGAGATGGAGTAAAACTGTAAAAATAAAATGTAAATGAAATATGACAGTGAGATAAAATGGATCTGTAAAATAAAATGAAAAAAGAATGAGATGGAATGAGACTATGAATTTGCAAACTCTGAACTACAAATGAATGTATTTTTTTGTCACTACTTATTACAAAAAGGAAATGGAAAATATAGGATGTCAGAAATCTATGATTTTCACCTTGTATTTTCTGTATAAGTATGCCAATCAATGATTGGTTTTCAAATTCATACAATTTATTATTTTTATATTTTTTTATTAGTGTTTAGGAAAAATAAAGGCTAAGTTAGTGGAGAAGAAGAATTCTTCTTCACTAGCTTCATTTCAGAGTTATTCTGGAAAATCCTAATGAACTCCTCTCTTGAAATTGGCTTCCGATATATCTTCAACCGATGACCATTCACAAGAAGAGGTACTTTTCTTTCATATATTGTCCTTATCCTTACTGCTCCATTATTAAATACTTCTTCAATCTCATATGGCCCAAGCCAATGAGTTTGAAACTTCCCTTGAAAATCTTTGAATTTTGAATCGAACAAAAGTGCCCAATCTCTTGCTTGAAACTTCTTTTCCTTGATATATTTATAATGCCATTTAGCCCTTTTCTATTGGACTATACTGGTTCTCTGAACTGCATCTTGCCTCATTTCATCAAGCTCATTGAGTTGCTCCAATATATGTTTCTGTGCCTCTGATAAATCCAGTCCCAATTGGACTGCCATCTTGAAGGTTTTGATTTGAAACTCTATAGGGAACAAGATTTGTTTCCCATAAACAAGTTCATAGGGTGTATGTCCCATCGTGTTCCCCCATGTAATTCTATAGGCCCATAAAGCTTCAGGAAGCCTTTCTACCCAATCTCTTCTATGTAGATGCACGGTCTTAGTGAGAATTCCTTCAATCACCTTATTTGTAGATTAAACTTGACCATTTTCTTGTGGATGATAGGGGGTAGATTTCCTATGTTTGATATTGTAATCTTCCACAAGACTCTTCACCATTTTAGATGTAAATTGCGATCCCTGATCTGTCACAATTTTTCTTGGAACACCAAAACGAGTGAAGATGTCCTCAAAAAGAAAATTAACTACAAATTTTTCATTAGCAAAAGGTAATGCTTTAGCCTCTACCCATTTAGTGAAATAATAAGTGCATACCAATATATACTTCTTTTTCTTAGATGGGGGATTAATTGGTCCAACAAAATTCAAGGCCCATTTTTCAAAAGGTTCAACGAGTACCTGAATTTGTAGTGGCATTTCATTTGAAGAAGCAGGTTTTCCTACCCTTTGGCAGCTGTTACACCTCTTGACATATTCTTTGGCATCTCTGAAGATAGATGGCCAATAATATCCTAAAGAAAGGAGTTTATAGGTTGTCCTCTTGTCAGCAAAGTGTCTACCATACGGTTCATCTTGACATTCCTTAAGAATCTCAGAAATTTCATCTTCCCTAACACACCTTCTGATCATGAGATATGGACTTGTTTTATACAATTCATTAGTAATCCATGAGTATCTTGCACTTATTTGAATGATTTTTCTCTTCTCTCTAGGAAACAAATGTGAAGGCAATTTCCCTGTGACTAAGTAATTGGCAATATATGCAAACCAAGGGGTCTGAGTAGTCATTGCAAAAAGATATTCATTTGGAAACTGATCTCCAACCAGAGTGTCATCTTTGACATTTTGAATTCTGGACAAGAAATCAACAATTGTGTTTTGTTTTCTAGGTATATCTAGCACAATAATATTGAATTCTTGCAAGAGTAATAGCCATCTTATAACTCTACCATTAGTAATAGGTTTATTCATTAAGTATCTAATTGCAGAGTGGTCTGTATGAACAAAGGTTTCATAGCATGTTATATAATGTCTGAACTTATTGATAGCATGAACAATAGCTAGAAATTCCTTTTCAGTTACAGTATAATTTAACTCGGTGGGAGTCAAATTCTTACTTGTATAGTAGATGGCATAAGAATCAAATATTTTTGTCCTAATACAGCTCCCAGAGTTGTATCTGAAGCATTTGTTGAAATGTGAAAAGGTAGTTTCCAATTTGGACCTCTCAAGATGGGTGCTTAAGAAATTTTTGCTTTTAAAGTCTCAAATGCTAATTGGCAATCAGGATTCCAATTGAATTCACAATCCTTGGTGAGTAATTTGAAGAGTGGTGATGCTATTTTAGTAAAATTTTCTATAAATATTCTATAGTATCCTGTAAATCCTAGAAAACTTCTAACATCCTTTTGACAATTTGGAATTGATAATTTAGAGATGACTTCAACTTTAGATTTATCAACTTTAATTCCATCTCTTGAAATGTGGTGTCCTAAAACAATCCCTTCTATAAACATCATAAAACATTTTTCATGGCTTAGTGAAAGGTTTGCTTCCTTACATATTTTAAGAACCTTTTCCAAATTTCCTAAAGCTTCAAATGTATTCCCATAGACTGTAAAGTCATCCCTATATACCTCTACATAATCATGTATTAGATCAGAAAAAAAATCTTAGTACTGCTCTTTGGAATGTTGCAGGTGCATTACATAATGAAAAAGGAAGTACTCGGTAGGCATAGGTTCCCCATGGACAAGTAAATGTGGTTTTATCTTGATCTTCAGGTGCTACCTGACTTTGATTATAACCACTAAAACCATCCAAGAATGAGAAATACTTCTTACCTTTTAATATATCTAACACTTGATCTATAAAGGGCAAAGGAAAATGATCTTTAAGGGTAGCTTTATTCAATTCTTGATAATCAATGCATACCCTCCATTTACCATTCTTTTTAGGCACAATCACTAAAGGGGAAACCCATTGGCTGTCTGAAATTGGGTAAATGAAGTTTACTTTCAGCAGCTTTTGCAGCCCTTCTTTCACAATTTCCCTAAGATTTGGATTCATCCTTCTTTGAGGTTGTCTGATAGGTTTACAATTTTCCTCAATGTAGATGTGATGTATACAAGTCTTAGGACTAATTCCTTTCATGTCAGTATATTCCCATGCATATGCAGTAGAATGTTGTTGTAATGTTTTGATTAGCTTTTCCTGTTCTAAATTGTCCAAGTTATTGTTTATGTTCAATGCTCTCTCTGGAAAGATTTCAATTGTAGAGCTACCGAATTCTTCCATAGAATAAAGAGACATCTACCTAGATGACAAATATTCAATATTGGATTTTTCTTGGAATTGATCATGTTCATATTCTGGAGATGATTCAAAATTTTCCATTGTATTCAAGATTTGACTATCTTCACTAATGTATGAAATAGTAAAGAGATGTTGAAAGTCATTTTCATCATCAATCCATTCTTTGTCATCTATTTCTGTGATTGTTCTTGCTGGAGGATATAGAGTGAATTTCTTAGTTGAATTCCCATAAAAAATATACATGTCACCAGATCTACAGCTAATGAAAGCATCAACTATGGCCAACCAAGGTTTTACTAATATAAGTGGATGTCCTCCTAGATTGTTCTTGGGGGTTAAGATAAAAAAATCATCAGGGTATTCCCAAGAATATAAGGACACTGAATATCTTCTAATACACCATCTGGTTTGATTACACATCTATCTTCTAATTGCAGTAATGTAGGTGTGTAAAGAAGATTAGGAAGCTTGAGCTGTTCCATGGTTTATTTGCTCATGATGTTTATTGTTGCTCCTAAATCAATCAATGTATTCAGAATTTCAACTCCATTGATATGTGTTTTCACAATTGGACTTCCTGGATCTACATATTTTTGTATGGCAATTTTTTCCATCATTATGTGTGCTGTTTTTCTTACCAGGTGAATTCTTTTGCTTTTCTTCTTGGTGTCTTTATGCTCAACTCCTTTATTGTTTTAGCTAGGATTGGAATATTCTTAATGGCTTGTAACAAAGGGATTTTGATACAGACATTTTTCAATTCATCTAGAAAATCATAATTAGGCAACATAATCTGCTTTTCTACCCCTCTATCAACTTGTAATCTTTCAGGAAAAGGAAGTGCAAAAGTAGATATTGGTTGCTTAATGATAGGAGTTGAGTTCATTGGTTCTTTCTGTTTTTTATTTTCAGTATTTTGGTTTTGGAGAGATGTTCTTTCAAAACTTTTATTGGGTTGTAGAGAATCTTCCTTAGAATTGTCTTGTTCCTGAATAACTACAGAAGGCTTTTCCTTTTCTAGTATCCTACCAGATCTTAGTTGAACATCATTGAGATCTAGAGGAGTGATCATATAAGTTGGAAATTGTTGTCCTCCCACCATGTAAGTATTCTGAGGATTTTTATTGTTGGGGTTTGGTAATGGTTGGGCAGGTAGTTGATTTGGTTTTTGCTGAAATGGTAGTAAGAGTTGAGGATTTTGGTTTTGAAGTTGAGGTTGCTAGTTTTGTTGTAGGAATGGTAGTGAAAGTTGAGGATTTTGATTTTGAAGTTGTGGCTGCTGATTTCGTTGTAGAATTTGTGGGGGTGGATAATTCTGATATGATAGAGGATATTGATAATATTGAGAAAATCTTCCATAAGGATTTTGTATTCCTTGAGCCCACGGTTTAGATTGAGATTGAGATTGAGGCCAAGGCTGCTGCCAATAATTCCAATTTTGTGGGGGCTGAAGATACATTTGATTGTTAAATCCATGATTTTATGGCCCCTGCCAAGGTCTTCTAGAGACAAAGCAAAGAGATTCTGCTGAATTTGGAATTGTTTCTTCTTGAAAAACAACCTTAAGACCTGGAATTGAAGGACAACCCTTGGTCTCATGGCTTTCTGAACAAATCACACAAGTCTCTATGATTTTTGCATCCAAAAGGTATTCTCTTAAAGCATGTTTTTTTTTTTTTTTGGAATTTGGGACAGAAAATAGCTAAAGCATTAGCCTCAATTTTATGCTTGTTTTGTAACTTAAGTGTGTCTATTTGCTCACTAAGGCTCCCTAGAATATATGTTTTGAATTCATCAAGCATATTCCCAATTTCTACCCTACTCACTGATCCAGTTGTAGATTTATTCACTCTAACAAGAGAAGGATCTCTTGGACCTTTCCCAGTTTTGGATTTCCCTCTTGAGAGATGAACACATAATTCTCCTATGTCACTTAATGGGAGTTGAGAGATATCTCCCTTCCCCATCATGTTAAGGATATCTATCCACTCATCTCTAATGGCTTTTAATAGAAGAGCTTTTAAGGTATCTTCATCTAAGTTATCCATCTTTTCTCTTTTCAAGTTATAGTTGAATCTCTCAATTAAATCCTCTAAATTTTCATCCTCTCTTTGCATCATTTTGAACACTTCATCCTTGTGATTGGTAGGCATGCAATAATCCAAATACCTGTCCAAAAACACTTTCTTCATGTCATTCCATGTTCTAATGGACTGAGTGACCAACCCCATGAACCACTTCAAAGCAGCTCCTTTCAACGTTGAAGGAAACAACTTAAGTTTTTGAGAGTCTTCTATGCACAAGACTTCAAATTCAAATAAAAATGTTTCAGGATCTTCACTTTTTAACCCATGGAAATTTGGGAGGACAAAAGGTGAGATATTTTTCATTGCGGCATTTATTTCTTCATCAACTATAGGGAATCCAAAAGAATTATCAATTTCCCTATTTCCTCTACCTCCTCCATTATTTCCTCCGCCTTCTCTATTTTTTCCTCTACCTCCTCCAAACAGTGTGAATTCTCCATCCTCTCCTTCTTCTGCCATTATAGCTTCTTCAGAGTCAGTATAAGATTCAACCTGCAATGTTAATTTCTCTTCCTTTGGTTCCTCTATTAATGTTCTGTGGGAGAGAGGTTCTACTTCTTCTTATTCACTAGGTATTCTTAATTCTTTGTTGAAAATAGAAACAAGAAATGATAAAAATAGAAGTGCTAAAAATAACACATCTATAAATAGCATTTCGGGATACATTCCAATTTTAGTTAGTCCCTAAACTAAAATTATGAATTAAAATTTGAATTTGATCTTAGTAGCTGTTTGTAAAATAATTAATTAATTCATCTTGAGTTAATTAGTTGTAGAAAATCAAACATGAAGTTTATGTGAAGACATGCAACACTTTCTCCATTGATTGAGGAAGTTATCCCTTGATTAAAGGAGATCCGGATGAGTTGTATTTTAAGTTGTAATTAGTTAGCTCAATTAACTGAGTTAAGTCCAGTTAAATTAGTTCAAATAGTTTGTTGAACTAATTGTGAGTTCAGTTAGTTAATGCATGCATGCATGTAATTGCTGCACTTCAGATAATTGAATATTCTCTCATAAATAACTCATGCATGTCAGTTCAGTCAGAGACCCAGTTGAGATCAGATGATGTGACATTGTACTATCAGTTGTAGGAATATTCCATTGAGGATATCTCTTGCATGCAGAAGGAATTCATTCCTTGGAGATTGCGTAGTTACTTTTGAGTTTGATGAGTGTGTGATGAGGCCAATACACATAGGTGGCAGCATTGGACCCCAAGAGAAACTGCGCAAGGAAATAGGAGGCTTAGAGGGATGAGGGCATATCTTGTCTTTATTTAGTTTGTGAGCTGTATTGTTGGATCGTACTGAGAGCATGATAGCTTGTGAGCTAATGCTTTGTGTAATTCGGACATATTTCCACTTGTATGATAATATAGAGATTGAGGTTTTTAACTGAGGCTTTCCCCAGAGTATTTTTCTGTGTTCATGTGTGATTGCTTTCTCATTCTCTGTTATATGTGTTTTATTTTATTTTGCTCAAATTCGATTAAGCTTCCGCAAGTTTGTTTGTAGAAGTAGATCAAGTATTTTGCTTTAGTATATTGCATTATCAGGCGATCTACAGTGGGAAATTCTACATTATTCAACTAAAATATGCTCCCATGTGGAGGTGAAAAAGGCTACTTCTTTTGTTGGAGGTCCAAGATTTTCCTCCTCTAGGACTGCCTTAGTAGATGAAGTAGGAGATCCCCTTGATTGAATTTCTGACCTTAGAACTTCAGGAGTTCTATGGCTAGGAGTATGAGCTTGAGATGAAGGTGTATCTCTTCTTAGTGTTGGTGGAGTAGGTGGCGTTGTAGGAATGGAACTCCTGCCTCTAGCTATAAATCTACCCCTAGAGTCTCTTTCTCTACACATATCATTTTTTTTTTAATGTAAGAGATAAGGTTACCTAATTTACACTTCTCCGGCAATGACGCCAAAATGTTTAGTCAATTTAGTGTCCTAAATTGCTTGCATAAATTATCAAATGAAGTTTGTAGGTTGATGAAGTGTAGTGCACTATATGTGCTTAGTTAACCTTTCTTACTTCGTTGTTTTGTATTTTTATATTGTTTTGGGGGTTTCTGTTCTTCGATTCCTAATGATGTACAATCTAAACTGTGAGAAACTTAAGTGAATCTAAACTTCCTAAAGGTGAACCAAGAAGTGAAGCTAGTCAAAATCTAATTTAAAGAAAGGAAAAATAGAGCATCTATCCTATCTTGTCATTAATCCTACGTCATGAATCTATTTATTAGAATTAAGGGTGAAGTTGTAATGCATGCTGAAATAAATACAGAGAATGAAATCAACTGAAGTACTTCTAGTTACTCTAACCTTCAATTTTGAAAGATAACCTTCTTGAGATGGGATACAAGCAACTTTTTGTACTTTATGATCTAGAGAACTAAATGAAACATGCAGAAGGTAACTGATTGATTTCAACCATTATGTGAAGTGAATGTTTAACCATTTAGTTTAGGATGAGTATCAACTTGAAATGGTGATCAAAAACATTCATTAACGCAGTGGATTGACACATTTGTCCTAGAAAATAAATAACAAAACAGTGAGTAAGCTAGACAACAGTGCATTCTCATTACTTCAACCTTACTCTGTTTAGAAACAAAATCATTGCCTTTCATGAAATGTGTTGTAAGAACAAGACTACATAATTGAGTGTTAACATTATGCTATTGATCAAAACTAAAATAAATCAACCTAAGTTAGAAATACTGCTAAAACCAAATAATGAAATTGAAACTAAACAGAAAAGGAATGGAAAGAAAACCTCTTTCAGTGCAGGGGCCCTCTACAACTGACTGGGTTGAGCTGCTAACTAATTAAAAATTCTCTCTTAAATGATCATTGGTCAACAAACAATTTATATTATAGAAAAGAACGAAGTCCAAAATACAGAGCTGAAAGTCTGAACTTAATACATAAAATTCTTCGAACCCCCTCGGTTCTGTACAACCAGTATTTAAAAGGAAATAATCATAACTGTCTTTGAGGAAAACTAGCTACAGGTGGCCCATACGTATTACAACAAAACTGTGTAAACGTCTGATCAGCTACAGGTGACTTAAATTCAAGCGAGATGTTTGCAACAGAACCGTTAACACAGGTGGCTGATCCAAGTTAATGCTTGCAACAGAACTGTTAGATTTATTGATTAACCACGAAAGAGCAGACGAAGAGTCCTATTGCTTCCAGGTATCATATGTTTGACTCCACCTTTGACTATGATCTTGAGCTTGCTTTCTTGTCGATCTGGGTTGAGTGAATAGGATAGAATCCATGTGGAGACGATTCTAGAGATGCCCATGTGGCCAGATTCTTCATTTGACACCTGGAACCTGCCAGACCATGGAAGTAGCTACAGAATACACAGTTAGCTGTAGAATAGGCTGCGTTCTGTAGCTAATTTGCAAAAAATTATTCAAATAGAAAAAACATAAAAATATAACATGTCAATCATTTAATGCCCTCTTTAAGACAAAACCTATCATTTATCATTGATTGGGATCTGTAATCTTATGGAAAAGCAAGGGAAAGAAGTGAGAAAAGCTGTCAAGGAGAGGGTAATTTTGAGGTTCAACATTTCATCATCGGAAATTTAGGGAAGCCATTGAGATTGAAAAAAAGCCAAACAATCTCAATAGAGATGATGATTGGAAAATTAGCAGTTGTTGGATCCCTACCCTCTCTTCCTAGCCGTTTCCCTTGCCCCTGCTCCTTTTTTTATTCTTCCCCCTCGTTTTCTGGATTGTCGGTATTTCCTTTTTATCGTCCCTTTGATTTTTATTTTTGTTCGCCTGTTCTCTTTCCCTTCCTCTCAATTAATTTTGAAAACTTTACTGTTTGCTTAAGAAATAAAAATCCTTTTATAAAAACTTTCTTTTCCTAAGTAAGTGATGAAGGATTTTTTATGATGAACTAACTTGCTTTAAAACAAACATCGTTCTCCCCATTGGTTTAGTTAATTTTTATCCTTGATCCCTTATTCAACTACCCTAATAAGTTATCCTTTAAGGAATTATTCTTATTATATTTTAGATAAGGCTTAAGTTTATTTTATTTTAATAGCTTTATCAATAAGATCTATTAATAGATTTAACAAGAATTAGTGGTCATGGTAATAAATATAACAATTCTAACTTACAATTAGATTTTTAATTTTTATTAACCCCTTTGATTAAATATATAAAAAAAAAGCTTACAATTAATTAACTAAATATTTAAGTATATAATTTTAATATAATAGGAACTATTTAATTATATAACTCTTATGTATATTTAATGTAAGCCCTTTTGATTCATATTAATTGAATATGTTACCTTATTTATATAGGTTTTAAACTAACTTTCCATTAACTATTTAATTATATGTAAATTTAATATTAACCCCTTTTAATTTAATAATAGTAAAACTAACTTACTATTAATTTACTAATTATTTAATTATGTAACTTATTTATATATTTAATATAATAATACTTTTGGTTCATATATTACCTAGTTTATATTTGATATTAAACCGACTTTCAATTAATTAACTAAATATTTATTTATATTACTTAAATATAGGTCATTTCAATAAATAATTAATTCTTATTGATTAATTTTTATTTAAATATAGTTATGTTCTCCTGTCCTGTCCTTTGGTCGAGTCTGACTAGCCGTTTCCCAGTAAAATATAGCCATTAGCCAGTCTAGCTTACCAGTTCAATATAGCCGTTGCATGGTCAAATATAGACGTTGGGTGTTCTGGTCAAATATAGCTGTTGGGTGTTTTGCTCTGACTATTTAACATGTAGCCTTTCTTCAACTTGTTTTGACGATGAACCACACTCGTTGGTTCGAAACGGGTGGACAAATGCATTCGAATGTGATTTATACTGAAAATTCTTCTCAAAAAATAAAATACTTGTATTAACATGATTTTTTTTAATAATAATAATAATAATAAAACATTTAAAATACATTTCAATAATTAATTATTTAATTTAAATTATTAATAATAATATTATTATTAACCTAAAATAAAACAATGTTTAAGATATAATTAAATAGTTAATTATTTAATTTGTTTCTTTATTAAATATTAAAAAATTTAATAAATTAAATTTAATCACGAAAAAATAAATATAATTAATATCATATAGTCAAAAATAATAAAAATATTTATAATATATGATATTAACATTTTTAATATACAAATTCAATGAACAAATTTTACTATTTTAACCATATTTATTTAAAAAAGAAATGAAATTTTATACAAAATCTATAAAATTAAGTTAATTTACTTTAAACATCAAACAAAATTTACTTTTATTTTTAATTATTCTATTTTTAAATAATCAAATGTTTAATTATTTTTAGAAAATAAATATTTACTTTAAAAAATTACTTTTATTTTTAATTATTGAGAATTATTCTATTTCTAAATAATTTAAATGTTTAATTATTTTATTTTTAAAAAAATTAAATATTTACTTAAAAAAATTAAAATATATTATATATATATTTTTGAAATATAAGATATTTTAAGTCGATATTCCACTCATCATAAATAATATATAAAAAAATAAGTTATAAATAATATAAAAAAAATAAAAAATAAAATAAAAGTTTAGGGAACTTATAAAATAAAAGTAATAACATAAAAGTCACAAGAGAATTATTTGAGACAAATACTATTATAAAATTAAATATTGGTAATAATAAATCAATTAGTTGTTATGAAAAAAAATCTTACATGGGTTAAATTTATAAGTCATTGAAAATCCATTTTAAAGAGTATAGAGTTGACAATAGGCAAAACACTTTTTCAAATCTAAATATCTAATTTACTTTGAAATACAAAACTATTATAATAATTTTTTTTGATTGATAAGTGGGTGAATCCTCAAAATCACGGTTACCTTCTGGCTAAGAGGCCATGACTGAGGGGCATCTAGCCGTCAAAGTCACCCGGAGATCGCACCCGGCCCGAGCCACACGAGCAGAAACCATGCTGGATTTTTTGGTATCCGCGAGACTAGAACCAGTGACCTTTGCTTAACAGCACGCCCCTTCACTCATTGTTCTAAATCTCTTTGATAACTATTATTATAATTTCAATTGTAAAAATAGTTACAAATAGTTTATAAAATGGCTAAAAATAATATTTTTGAATATTAATTATTCAATATCTTAATAATTATTAGGACATGTCTCAATTTAATTATTATACATTACCAACTTTCTATTCCAACAAATAGAATATCTTGTGATTTAAGCGGAAAAATCTCGCTTAAACCTAATATAGATCACAAAAACCTCAATTCAACAAACCTCTACCAAATCTGGAAAAAGTCAAATATATTACCTAATTACTAAATACTTTTTTTCATAAAATACTAGTAATAAAATATTACACTTGTTTTATTATATTAAAAAATAAACCTAATGAAAAGTACAATAAATTAATTATTATATATTATTAGTGGACCTAAGTACAATAAATTAATCATTCATGTGATGTAATAAAAAGGACTAAAAAATCAATTAACAAAGAAGTAAATATTGTAAAGTAAATTAATAAATATCAGAATTTCCATCAAATCAAATCAAATCAATCATTCATTCGTCATATTTACCATCTGCCATTCATAACCTCCTCGTCAACATCATATTTACTATCTACCTTTCAATGCAAATCTTATGATACCAACCTTTCAGTCATTTGGCCATTATTGCGCCTTCTTATCCTCCTCCTCTGTGTTTTGACGGAACCCAACGCAGCTACCCGCAATGGACTCAGATTTGGTTGATTTCCTGAAAGGAATGGTGAAGCCAATGGCTGCTTTAGCAGTGCCAGCAGTTGCGGTCTTCCTCTCATATCTTCAGAAGCTTGAACTGGAAAAGGAAATGCCATATTCCATAGCAAGGGCCTTTCTCCAGCTCTCGCTTATTGGCTTCGTGTTGCAATTTATCTTCCTTCAGCAAAATGTGGGCTGGATTTTGTTGGCTTATTTATTCATGGTACGCTCTTTTTCCCTCTCTCACTTCAATTCTGTTTCTGTTTCTGTTTCTGCTCTGTTTTTCCTTTGAAAACAAATTTTGTGTGCTCTGTTTCAATGTCTTATTCGGCGTTATCGTCTCCATGGATTAAGGCTCATAATATATGGTAGGCATGGAATAATGGATAATTGGATTTGCATCAACTGGCAGATATTTCTGGATCGTTTTGTTTTAGAAATTAAAATGATATCAGGGTACAAACTGGTGGTATAAATCCAAATCAAAGCTCAGTACAGAAATTGCTAGACACCAGTGCCAATCAAATCAATTCACAGTAGAGACGCTTAGGCGTTCAGGCCCTAAGAACAGTCCCATAAAGTAATTTTCTGAAAAGATGTTCCTTATTAAGTAGAATGATATGCATTAAGAATAGATGGCCGTCTGTGAAATGTTTTGAGAGTTAAGCAGAATGGTATGCATTAAGAATAGGTAACTGTCTGTGTGAAGAAATGTTGATGAAAAAAAAATTGGTTTATATAATGTGCCAGTATATTTTCGGGATAAAATGTAAAAATTTACATATTAAATCTTTTCATATAGATTTGACTTATCAAGTTTTTCCTTAGGGGCTTTATTATTATTGGTACAATAATCAATAATATTGATTATTATTTTTCCAATATATTATAATAATAATCATTTTTATTATAAGTATTATTATATTAGACCTTATATATATTATTGATTATCTAGAGTGTCATTTTTTGATCATATAGATGGAGCTGGAAGAGAGACGGAAACAAAGAGAGGCAGAGAGAGGAGGGAGGTGGGATATAGAGGAAGGAAAATAGAGAGGGGAGGGGGGATAGGAGAGTGGGAGGGATAAAGACATGGAGTTGGGGGGGGGGGGGGGGAAGAGATGGAGTTGGAGGGGGGTAGAGAGGGAGGGAAGAACAAAGCCATAAAGAGATAGAGGTGGCGAGAGAGAGAGTAACAAGGGAGATATGGAGAGAGAGTGAGGGAGAGAGGAGATAAGGAGGGAAGAGAGAGAAGTAGTGGAGAGAGAGAGGGACACACATAGATGGAGGGGGGAGAGAGGGAGAGGGGGATAGGGAGAGAGGGAGGAAGATAGTGACAGATTTGGAGGAGAGAGAGAGAGAGTGATGGGGGAGAGACAGAGGGAGGTGGGAGAGAGAGGAAGAAAGAGAGAGAGAAGGAGAGAGAGGGAGATAAGCGGAAGAGACTAGGAGAGAAAGATGGAGGGATATATATATTAACCATAAAAGAAGAGGAAGTACGACTTTTAGAGAAGGTAAAAGAAGTTGGATTTGGAAAGTCATGAATATTTTCATTTTTCACTAAAATATATGCATTGATTTCAATGTACATGTTGATTCCTAAACCTATTTGATTGATTGCACTTGATGCATTGATTTTAGTGTAGTTATTTTTTCCTAATCATATTATGCATTGATTTTAAATGCATTGACTTTAGGGTAGATCTTGATTTGTAATTTTATTTGATTGCTTGCACTAGATGCATTCATTTTGGTGTAATGTTGATTTCTAAAAATTATTTCTAGAAAATATAAGTTATTTAATTTGAAAATATCAAATGTTTGAGAAATTTGTAAGGTATTTAATCTATTTATACATTTAAAAATGCATTTTAAACAATAAAAATATCATACTCACTAAAATTTATATTATCCCATTCTGAATAACAATATCATTTCTTTTATTAATTAATTTACATAACTAAAATATAATAGCAAATAAACCATTTTTTTTTTTCAAATTTCACCCGAAAAACACAATATATTATTCAATGTATAGTGTTGATATTTTATTATTTATTATGGAATCCGTGGTGTTACTATATGATATTCAACACCTTATTCAGTCAAAGTTGAATTAGCTTCTTATATGATCATCACAAGATTAGGTCAAGCTAGTCTTCAAATTATAGCTATAATATGTTTATAGATTTTATATCCATTATAATATATTTTATTATTTAATAATTAATTATTAATATTCAAAAGAGTTGAAAAAAGTGTGAATTTTCATTTACGAATAACTTTTTTTGCCATTTTTTTTATGTAGGTAAGTGTAGCTGCCTATACTGCAGGCAAGCGAGCAAAGAATGTGCCATATAGTTCATATGTTGCAGGGGCATCCATTATGTCGGGAACATCCTTTACACTATGCTTGCTTCTTGTATTCAATGTGTTTCCATTAACACCCAGATATATCATTCCAATAGCAGGAATGATGGTTGGAAATGCAATGACTGTCACCGGAGTCACCATGAGGCGCCTCCGAGAGGATTTAAAAAGTCAACAGATCTTGGTTGGTCTATTCATTCATTGAAACTTGCTTTATTTATTTATTCTGCCTCTCAAATTACTTTAAAAAAATTAATGAATGTCCATTGGGTATATGTAGGTAGAGACGGCTCTATCACTGGGGGCATCTCCAAGGCAAGCTATATTGCAACATGTTAGAAGGGCTATAAAATTGGCCCTTTCACCTGCTCTCGATAATGCAAAGACCGTTGGGCTTATTTCACTACCAGGGGCAATGACTGGCCTTATCATGGGTGGTTCTTCTCCTCTCGAAGCAATTCAACTCCAACTTGTTGTGATGAATATGGTAATGGGTGCTTCCACCTTAAGTAGTATCATGTCAACTTACCTTGGTTGGCAAGTCTTTTTCACCAACACATACCAACTTAAAACAGAGGTTCTCATGGCTAATTAATATTCATTAGAAATTTAGAAACACTTTTTCCTTCTACCTGGTTGGCTATGAAATAATTTGTCATATTCTCACAAAATTTAATGTTTATAAATTTTTTCAAATTGAATCCAATTTATTTGATGTTCCCATTGTTAAAATACCTCTAATAATTACCCAACACAAATCAAATTACAGTCCACTTAATTATAATTAGTCATGTTGATTTTGAAAATAACATATCAAATATCAAACTTTGCATCGATATCAATTAAAAAAAATCCTTAACCTAATTTAACTATAATTATTATTATATCAAACTTTGCATCTATATCAATAAAAAAAATCCTTAACTTAATTTTATTATAATAATTATAATATAATTGTATAAATTTAATTTATCTAAAATATTATTTTAATTTATTAAAAAACAATCAATAACTTTAAATATTATATATATATATGGCTAACCCTTATTATAACTCATGAACTTTTCAAAAAAATCCATCACAATTAATCCAAAACTATATATATATATATGGCTAACCCTTATTATAACTCATGACCTTTTCAAAAAATCCATCACAATTAATCCAAAACCCGCTGGGCATTTTGACTTTTAAACATGTAATTAAACAATATTAAATTCAAACTTGAAAACTCTATATTTTTTTTATTTTGTAAATTTTTATTTGTTAAAAACAAACAAATATATATTTTAATTGACCTATCTCTTCATCTTTACAACCCAATTAAACAATGCAGCTATATTCAAAGTTGAAGTTTGGTAGAGTGAGGTTGATCACTTTCACAAAGTGTACTTGAGGGTTCATAAGGGTAAGCCAATCCAAATCCAAAAATAATTCATTTAAGAGTTCATAAAACTAGAAGCAAATGCAACAATATTTATAAGTATTAAGCTATTACAACAATATTTATCAACACATTAGAGATCATCATGTCATTAGGGGGAATTTGAACCTGAGTGGAGAAGATAAGATACATTCCACATATAACCCCAATTTACTGACAATTAAACTTAAAAATCATATATTTCTTTATTTTTATCATACTTTAATTAAATAAGTATTGAATAGTAATTTACTCTCCCATATAAAAGATAGGAAAATATATAAATAGTTACAAAAAAATTTGCTTAATATTTAATATTAACCCATAAGTAAATATTTATGATCAACGTGCAAAGTCAATCAAGAAGTAATTGCTATAGTCTTGGCCTTTTAAGAACACTATGAGTGTTTCATTCTTGATTAAAATAACAATAAAATTTACTTTATACATAAAGTAAATATAATTGAGCTAGGTGTTCTTCTATTAATTAGGGGGTCCATTACGGGGAGATGTTATAGTGTTCATAAATAAGTGTAAATTTTTAAATATTGGCTCAATTAATAATCGAAAGTTAAAAATAACAAAATTCAATTTATATTGTAATTTTATTTTTATTAATAAATTTACAAACAAAATTTTAGATAAAAATAATCATAATATACATATCATATTAAAATATATAGTAGCTATAAATTAAGATTCATTTTATGATATAAATTAAAATAATGATTATGTAACCATATTTAAATGTAATTAATAAGCATGTTAAAACTTAATACTTATAATATAAGAAGATTCTTGACCATCAATATTCACCCCTACATTACCATGAATATTATTAACTTGTAAATAAGCTTTGTTACAATATTATGGCTTATCAATACCACATGCCTAAAAGCCATAACTCATTCCATGATCAATAAATATTTTATTTTAATTTAATTTTATAACATTTTTTAGCTAAATGTAAAAGCAAAAAGGTTATAATTACTTTTGCGATATATCAAAACCTCTCTTTTCCTTGTGAGAAGAAACTTGTATTTTCATTTATAGATGTAAAGGAAAATACATTTTGTATATACACAATTTTTTTTAGTGTTCTTCAAGGACCTAAACTGATCCTTGTATGGAAAAACTATCAAAACATATAATTGGAATCTCTATACTTAGAGCATACATTCTCAACCAATACATCATAGAGCATACATGAATACAAGTTCAGGTTTTTACAAGTATTTGTATCATGGGAGTTCATACAAAGTCTGATATATTTGAAAGATACAAAAATAACTATAGAGGAACCATGAAAAAGGATGCCTATCCATATAGGGATGATGGAAAAACTTGTAATGATCATCACCTCAGAACTCTATTACCATCCACAATCTTGGATACATGTGCAACCCTGCATTAGAAAGACCTCTGGAGACCTCGTTCCTCTCACTATATACATGGTAGCATGTGAAAGAAGTGAATAAGAGTTTGATATGCTAAATCTCCTCCACAATGTTAACAACCATAATATTCCCGCAACAATGAGTCATATTAACCTAGTTGATAATTACTAAAGAGTCTCCAAAGCACTGAAGATGAGATACTCCTTTTTGAACAACAAATTTAATAAGAGAACAACATGCAATTATCTGTCCCCCTACCCAAGCCGATTTTAACATGAAAATAGTTATTTTCAACTAAATGAAGAACAAAACCACCCTTGGAGATAGGTTCTTTCCCTTGAGAAGTAGCACCAAAATAACCCCAAGGATTTGTAACATCTGCGTTTTCAATACAAATAGTCTTGCCATTCAGAGAAATCCTTGATTCTGGGAAGTGTGAAAGTATTGACAACCCATTAGCAACTACTTTTTCCATATAAGACGCAAAATCCAAGAAAAGAGCTTTGTTATAGGCAATCCAAAAGCCCCAACAAAGAATAAGGGGAAGAACACAAAATGTAGAAGTGGCCATGCCCTCAACCTAACATTTCCAAGTGGCCTCAAATTTAAAACTGACCCATTGATAACTTGGCCCCAATAATGTAAGGGAAGTATCCAAAACCCGCTTAGTGAAAGGGAAATATATAAAAATATGATAAGAAGATTCCACGTTATTCTTGCAAAAAACACACCAACCAGACCTGATTTTACATCTGCACTACATAATGTCCCAGGTGGGTAACTTTTTGTCCATAATACACCAAACCAACAACTTAGATTTTGATAGACACTTGGATTTCCAAAGAACCCGCCACCACCATGCCACAACAACATTCTGATCATCTGTACTAAGGTGTAAATAACCCAATTTGGGAAAATTGACATCATTGGAAAATTGACCACTATGCTTGAAATATGATTGGAATATTGGCATCATTAGCATACAAACAACCTTACTACAAAATAGTCAAACGTTTTAGGGAATTGATATGGGCCAAATGAATAATATCCAGATCACATAGGCGATCGATAAGAGGTTGAGTGAGTATATGGAAGATACCACTACCAAGCCACGAATCATAACCGAGGTGAATGCTGGTTCCATTCCCTATCTTCCAAGCCATACCCAAAGCCACCAATTCAAAGGAGTTAAGAAATTCTTGCTAGACCAATGAAATATTTTGTGTAGATTTGTTTTGAAGCCATACCCAATTGTCCAAGGAATATGGGACAATATACTTCTAAAAAAATCACTTAACAATAAGAGTAACCTCCAAACACACTTAACAATAAGAGTTTTTAAGAAAATAAATATGTTTTTGAGTCCCCAATCACCCAGAAGGTTAGGGACAACCAATCTACTCCACCTAACCCATGGTAAGAAAAAATGATCCTTGAGCTTTCCCATTAAAATTTAAAGCAAATTTGTTGAGATTTCTCCAATACCTCGTTAGGGATCCAAGCCAATGACATCTAATAGACTGGCATGGCTTCAAGAACATATCTGACCAATACCAGTCTACGAGCACAAAAAAGCCCCCTGAAACACCAACATAAGTTTTTTTTATCCAGTTTACCCAACAACCACTACTAGTCGACTTTTTATAGAAATTTGGTTTCAAGTGGAAACCCAAATATTTAAAACTTGAACCCAACTTCCAAATTTTGAAAAGAAAAATAGATCGCATATATATGATCTCGTGCTCATCCATATTACGAAAAACAATGGAAGATTTCCTTTCATTAATAACCATACCCATCACAGATCCAATCAAATCCAGGATCTCAAACAATTTACCCAAATCTTGACCAGATCCATTGCAGAGATAAGGACGTCGTCGACAAATAATAAGTGATTATCGACAACAACTCAGTAATGACCATACCTTGAAAATCCCTTCGTATAAAAGAATTCTTTATCATAAGACTTAGCCCTTCAATAATAAGCAAAAATGAAAGTGGAGATACGGGGCAACCTTGTCGTAGACCTCCCTGAGCTTGGAAAAAGTTCAAGGCTTATCTATTTATCAAAACAACAAAGGATACAAAATTCAAACAAATCATGATCCAATTTATGAAAATTATATTAAAGCCAACATGAGTGAGGATGAGTTTAATGAAATACCAATTAACACAATCATATGCCTTAGAGAGATCAATTTTAAAAATAGCTCCCTTCAACTTCAATAATTTAAACTTGTGTAAACCCTCCTGAGCCAACCCAATGGCCTCATGTATTTGGCGCCCGACAAGGAACCCAAACTGTTCTTGTGAGATTACATTAGAAATGAAAGGTTTGATTCTATAAGAAATCACCTTAGATATGATATTATATACATAATTACACAAAGACATGGGACACAAATCC
Organism: Pinus tabuliformis; assembly: GCA_031772625.1. Taxonomy (NCBI): domain Eukaryota; kingdom Viridiplantae; phylum Streptophyta; class Pinopsida; order Pinales; family Pinaceae; genus Pinus; species Pinus tabuliformis. Next base: position 339,942,708 of record CM062807.1, on the reverse strand, counting down.
CCAAAAGAGGTAGGATTATCAACATTAGGAATGAAAGCAATGAAATTCGAGTTGAAAGAATGGAGAACCCGGCCTCGACTATGAGAATCATTCACAACTTGAAGTAGATATTTGCCAATAAGATCGAAAAAAGAAAAAAAAATGAGCAACCCAACCATTAGGGTCGAGGCTCATCTTTAGGAAGCTAGAGAGGAATGCTTTTAATTCCCCTTCAATGACAACCCCCATCAGCGATGATATCCTCTGACTTGAATCATTTATTGTGAATTTGTAATTATGTTTAAGTATGATTGTGTCTTAATTTTGAAAGACTTATTTGAAAATAGTTTATCTGTGTGATAAACTGATAAAGATAAACTAATAAAATAATTATCTAGGACTGATGTTGGAATTACACTTGGTTGAAGAGTTATGGATGCAAGATAATTGTTGATATTTATTACCTCTCATTAAGTCCTATGAATTTTTTCCAAATGATTAAATTATAAATGATCAGGGAAGTAGTTGATCATTAACTTCTCTAAAAGACAAGAAGCTAGATTGGAAAGTGGGTAAGTGGACCTCATAAATGAGCTAGTAACTACCTGCCACCCGTGGAGTGAGTTGAGGTAGTTACCAACTACCAACTAAATGGTAGAGAGGGTAATCCACTTTTGGTCACTTTGATATAGAAGAATCACACAAAAGAAATATGGTGAAAGGAAAATGAAAGAAAAAGTGAATTTGCAGAAATATATGCTCACGGAAATACTAATGAAAGAAGTATCGAAGGTTGGAAGGAGCCAAAACATTTCAGTATAAGTTTTAGATCTGTTTAATCAAGTCATTACCTTAAACTTTTATTTCATGAGAAATGTTCTTAATGATAGGATGGAGTATTGTAATTTGTTGTTTTAATTTTCTATGCATTTGTGTATATTCTAAAATATTCATATAGAAAGAAAATTGCATAGCAATTAATCTGAAGGAAAACTATTATTTGTTTTGTTTATGCATGCATGTACAATTTTTTGCATGCAAATATTATGAGGTATGTGCAAGAAATAAATATATATTTATATACTGAAATGAAAAACAAAAATCAGTATAATTTAGAAAATTACATTGTATGCATATGTGCAAATAAAAAATTGTTGAAATTTTAGCTAGCTACATATTGATGTATATTATGAATTAGGAAACAATAAAATACATATATTTTGTTTTAATATAGAAACTCGCATTGTTGTAGCATTGACACTGTTAAGACTTGAAATATTTAGACTTAAGAAATATATATATATATATATATATATATATATATATATATAATTGGCAAATATAAACATGAGTCGTACTAAGACTCACAATATTTGAAAGTAGTAACCAAAAGAATGATAAAGCTTGAAGAGTGACTGTAAGTCCTTGGAGAAAAGAATATTGATAACATTCATATAGTAACCAATTTAGCAGGGTGAAAACAAACAATTATATATATATATATATATATAGTCTAGAAAATAGAGCAATTAAATTTACACATGAAAATAAAAGTGAGTAGAGTCATTGTATGGAGAACTTGAGAAAGTAATAGTATGAAAGATAGTAATATAGCCTCCAAAATTTAATACATAAATATTTTTTGTATATGTTATTACGAAAAAACAAAGAAATTTATTTAATAACAATGTAGGTCGACATAACCTTGTTAAGTTAACAATTGACATGAATTTTGGTTGAGAAAACCCATAAATAATTGAAATAATATACATAAAAACTTGTAGTTTAAAAATCTTCCAAGAAGGAAGAAAAATATTTAAATATCTATAATGAGTATAAACTCAGAAGACAAATCAATTAGATTCTTGAAGGAAGATCTTGAAGGAATAATCACAAACACGCAGAGAAATTAGTCCAAGGTTTTGGAATTTGTCGACCTTGAATTACGAACTTAAAATCTTCATGAGTAGAAAGGATACCCCATTGTATTACTTTGAAGGAAAAAATTCAAAAATTTTACTTTATATGCTTTAGTATATGCGACAGAAAATGGTATACAATCACTATTTGTACATTGTTGTAGCTTTTTCTATCACTTATTGCGCAATTGCTTCAGAAGATGTAGGTCTGGGTTGATAGCAGACCAATGCCTAGGGCATCTGAGAGGAGTGCTTTTGAAGATTATCAGTAGGTCTTTTTGCTTCACTCCATATTTCACGTAATTGGAAAAGGGATAATTCAGGGCTTGGTTCAATAGCCCTTCATCAAGGTAAACTCAAGTAAACACATAAATCTAAATACTGAGGGGGTACATATGGCTAATCTCAAAGAGAAATGTCTTGGTTCTGGTGGTCGACACACATCAATAGGCAGCTTAATATTAGTGTTGTAGTAAAAATGAAGAGGAAGAAAGAAAGAAGGGAATTCAATGCAGAGGGTTGGATACAACACATAATCCTAAGCAACAAGTTCCAATAGAAGTATGGAAGAATGAGGAGGTGAAAATGCAAAATTAGTGGGGCACAAATTAAGGTCTCATGCTCTCTGCCTCATGGACACATTTATCACCAAACAAAAATTAGTAAATTTGTGCATACACAGGTATTGCAGGCTATAAACTAACACAATTAAATCTGTCATTTGCGTTGATATTGTTCACTACTTAGCAACATAGATACATCCATAAATGAGAGTGAAATTGATAACTTCATTACACTATTTTAGAAGAGGAAAGACATAATATGAAATTCTATACAAAGGTTAAACCATACTGTGTATTACTCTAGTAGGAATCAACAATACTATTTCATTGACCTTGAAGATGGAGTCCAAATCACCAGTCTGTTACATTTAACAATTGTATCAGCCCAAGGACCTCATGAACAAGAAAATTGAACCAAAATGGAACCACATAATTCTGTCATCTTGGGTGCCAAATTCTGGAACCCCTCTTAAGTGTTTCTTCTCTCTATTTATAAGGAGAGGGGAAGCTTTGAACAACAGTCACAAAATATCTCAGTGAAGCTCCAACTGTTTGATCGACTAGCGATCTTAGCATGCGATGGTTCTGTTGCCCAAAATCATTATAGTTAGATTTGATTTGTTGGAATTTCTAAGCCTAACTGTTAGAAACCCTTCATGTACTTTACTCATTTATTCCTGCCTACTTGTTATGTTAATTAACAAGTTATTTACCATGTAAATACTAGAAATAATTACAAGTACATGCTCAAAACATTAAAGATCATCAATTGAAGGAAAAACAAGCACACAAGTGACGCTGTTGTTTTTGGACCAATGTCCCTAGAAAAACCCAATGCGGGAAAACCGGTGCAGCTATCTGAGGGTTTTATTATTATGTAGTTTCTGAATAAAATATGGGTGCCAAAGCTGGCTCACCCAACAAAGAATAATCTCGGCAGTCGTACCTCTCTACTCGGAAGAAGATATTCCGGCTAAAACCTTGGAGGACCAACCCAACAACTCTAAGCTCTAATCTGCCCCACGAAAATCCCAGTGTCTTCCTCTAGGAACTGTGTTAGCCTCTCTCTAGCTCAGCGTCTCCCCTCCTTGCCCTGCATCAGCCTCTAGAGGCATTGCTTCAGTCTCTAGAGCCTCTGCGTCACCTACATTGGCTCTCTCAAGCACTGCGCAGTTCCTGACTGCCTCTGCGTGGGCCCTGGCTGGGTCTGTGTCCCTTTGTCTCAGCTTTTGCATTGCTTCTCTGGTACTCTCTCTACCTCTCCGCTTCTATATTCACTACCCCTCAGCTGAAATCTTTGATCACTCTTTCGACTTCATCAGCAAACTCTGCCCTAGAAAATCGAAATCTCGATCAACTCGGTGTGTTCTCCAAGTGACCCTCAAGCCTCCTCTTATACTTTTCTCATTGACATTTCAACGACTGAGATTAAGTCCCTAATCAATGACTAAGATTAACTCTGGCTTGATCCATGACTTTTGGACCCTTGTAACACAATTTTATATTAGTTCAAATTAATATTTTATTTTCCCTAAGTTTATACTTAGGGACTCCATTAAAAATATTAATTATTTTAATGTCTCCCAAACTGTTTAGAATATTCCCAAACAATTTTTGGGTATTGGAGATATCATGTGCGTTATCCTCTCCACCAAATTTTGTGGCTAGAGCACATCCGATGCTACCCCAAATCAACACTCCCTCTTAGCGAGGATTGTGCTCGAGTAATACTCCTCACTAAGAATCACCCTGATCATCCGACATCGGTCCCTGTGCTGATGCTAGGCCTGATGCCCAACATCCTCTGCACTACTGCATCATGTACTGCTACCCATGGCCTTGTCACTGCCACTGCTGCATCTATACGACAACCCCTCTCATCATGTTGCATCGTGCTTCCCATAGCACTGCCACTGCTAAGCACTGCAACTCAGTTATTGAGAAGTAAGTAACTGATCTCCCAACTTTGACATCTATGTCACACTAGAGACACCCTTGATGATGAAACTCCCTCTGTCACTGACAATTTCCCCTTCTCTGACCTCTATGCTGCTACAACAACTCCATGCATCTCGCAGTGCTGCCTCACACTGTCTTAGGAATCCTGCATTGTAGCTCCCTCTGTCGCTTCATCCGCATATGTCTCTACTGACATCCACCAATACTGCTACTCCTCTTCGGGGTTCTAGTAGCAAGGTATAATCCAAGAGACTAGGTACCTCGAGGATCCTACCCCTCATCGCCTGTAGTCCGTCTGACTACAGCTCGATGTCTCCCCACTTTTGTTCAAGTGGCGTGTGAGCACTCATGGCACAGTCATCATCTGTCTCCACTTCCTTCTCCACCCTTGTTGGCGCAGCCCTGGTCTCGAAAGCCTCTCCCTTGCTCTTCTTCCTTAGACACTGGTTCACATAATGATCCAATTCCCCACAGTGGAAGCATTTGACCTTGGAGGGGTCCTTCTTCTTCCGTTTCTCCTACTTTCCCTCAGATGCTAGGGCAACATCCACCTCCTCCTCCTTCTTGATTCTGACCCCCTTGCCGCTGCTTCCTGCCTTGGTCAGTCTTCTAATCTCTTCTTGGCGAAGAGCCACCCACATTTCCTCCCAATTTGGAAGGGTCACCCTGCCCAGTATTGTAGAAATTTTGAATAATAAACACTTATTCATAAAGATTATCCCGATTATACACTATTGCGGAATACATGCACAATACATAATCTCCTCTATGTTAATCATCAATTTAGCAACATTAAAAACAATGAAACATCAATCGCATGCACACATTAACACAATATGTAACCCGGGGAAAGCTTACAGCCGAAAACCCCACACTATCTATATATTAATGATGGAGAACATGTAACAATACATAGTACAATACTCCTCACAAGTATCCAGCACTCTCACAAGTATCCAGCACTATCTCCACCTGTTACACACAAAACTAGCTCAGATCCGAACAAGTCACAGGTTCAAATCTCCTCCGCTGCTTTGCCTGCCTGTATTGCACAATACAAGTGAAAATCACGTGAGAACAAGCTACAATTGCCTTGGTATTGGCCCACACTGCGCAGTCCTCATTGGCATAACTCAATCCCATTGATTGTGCAAAATCTCATGCACAACTATAGTCACAATTGATAGCAATCTCAACCTCTAACACTTGTCTCCACTGAACTGTACATGCACTGAGTTAAATGATGTATTCTTCAGTTGCTTTATGAGTTAATAATTAGTGAATTAATTAACAATTAATTCACATCACTCATCACTAGTGTATTCTGCAGTTAGACTAAATACAACTAGTTCAACTAAGTCAAACTGAACACAACTCCATCAACTCCACAATCAACTCCACCAAAACTCAACCACATGAGTTCTAACTGAAGTCCATCATGCAATAGCTCAACTGACTCACAAGAAAAGCGTATTTCCTTCTGACAGCTGCATGTGCCACATCTGTAGCTCAAACTGAAGTGCTCCAATAGGGTAAGATAATGTTTATAGTCCAAATATTATTATGAGCTAATAATATTCGACTATTCTATTTTTAACCTGGCAGTCTAAAAATAGAAACCGCCCATATGTCTAAAAATAGAAGTCCATATATTTTTTACCAACATGACCAATCATCCACAAATAACATCTGACAACTCATAAACCATGATCCATATGTCTAAAAATAGACTTTGTGCCAAAAATAGCCTGCGGGCCCACTTAGTGAAGGTGACTCTTTTCCACTAAGATCCATCATCTTGTTGCATTTTCAACAAGTATGCTCTAGACAAACACCTCCCAGTCTTCTGAGACTGTGTTTAGGGCTGTTCTCACCATCAATTCTTGATTTGGCATGGCCCCTATGGAAGTCATTTGATCCCGGATCTCCTTTAATCGACCGAGGAAGGTGTCGATCTGTTCTCCCTTCTACATCTGGTATGACCATAGGTGATTTTCTAGTAGCATCTTCCTATGCATAGAAGTATGTTGATACAACTTTGTTAGGGCCTCCCACATCTCATTTTCCGTATTCTTCTCGGAAATATGTGGTACTACATGGTCCTTGACCTCGTCAAGGATGATGCTCTTGGCCCTCGCCATTGCATCCTCGTACTTATCGTTGTCAGTTGGGTCAACTGGGACTGCTATTTTCCTCAAGGCAAATTGCTTGAGATGGTTCCTGTCTAGAACAAATAAGATTCTGGCCTTCCAGAGTACGAAGTTTGAGGCTTCATCCAGTCTGTCCTAGACTCTTACCTCGTTCACTGCCATCTCACTGCTCCTCTACTTCCCTCCTGGAAGTTCTTGGTGTGAATCCCTCTGAGCCTCGATTTCCCTCCTGGAAACCCTTTTGCTAATGTCGAGATGCTCCCACTCTGATCGTTAGTGCAGCTGCACCACTGATATAGATTTCTTGGCTAGAAACCCTTGGCAACAACTCCCTCCTCCTTGGTCTTGCCCTGTTAGAAATTGTTCTGACTACAGCACCCCACCAAATTCACTCTGCAACTTACCCATAGCCTCTTAAGCCCCAGAAAACTTAAGGTTAGAGCTTCTAGGCTCCGCGCAATCCCGACACCAGAAAAATCCACACCTCTTGGCCACAGGCGTCAATCCTTCATGATTGAGAAAGATGACCTGGCACTACGTAGGTCGAGTTTTCTCCCCTCTGCCACTGCACTAATCCTCTTCCTGGCTCAAACTGGATGACACAGGCACTACGTCACCCCTTCCTTGCTGCTTCTCTGCTAGGAATAACTTCTGTCACTCGGGACCATTGTTTTCTGCTGCTACTGCTATGCTCGGCTCATGTCCTCAATTCTCTTGTGATCTGCAACCACCCTTTGATACCATGTTGGAATTCTAAGCCTAATTGTTAGAAACCCTTCATGTACTTTACTCATTTATTCCTGCCTACTTGTTTAGTTAATTAACAAGTTATTTACCATGTAAATACTGGAAAAAATACAAGTACATGATCAACACATTACAAAGCATCAACTGAAGGAAAACGAGCACACAAGTGACACCGTTGTTTTTGGATCAATGTCCCCGGAAAAACCCAATGCGGGAAAACCGGTGCAACTATCTGAGGGTTTTGTTATTATGCAGTTTCTGAATACAATCTGGGTGTCGAAACCGGCTCACCCAACAAAGAATAATCTCGGTAGTAATACCTCTCTACTTGGAAGTAGATATTTTGGCTAAAACCCTGGATGACCAATCCAGCAGCTCTCAGCTCCAATCTGCCCCACAAAAATCCCAACGTCTGCCTCTAGGGACTGCGTCAGCCTGTCTCTGGCTCAGCGTCAGCCCAACGTCACCCCTCCTTGTCCTGCGTCAGCCTCTGGAGGCACTGCGTCAACCTCTAGAGCCTCTGCATCACCTACGCTAGCTATCTCAAGCACTGGGTAGCTCCTCGCTGCTTCTGTGTGGGCCCTGGCTGGCTCTGTGTCCCTTTGTGTCAGATTCTATGCTGCTGCTTTGGTAATCTCTCTGCCTCTTTGCTTCTGTCTGCCCCTCAACTGCAATCATTAATCACTCTTTTTACTACCTCAGCAAACCCTGCCCTAGAAAATCGAATCTTGATCAACTCAGTGTGTTCTCCAAGTGATCCTCAAGCCTCCTCTTATACTTTTCTCATTGACAATTCAACGACCGAGATTAAGTCCCTAATCAATGAATAATATTAACTCTGGCTCGATCCATGACTTTTGTACCCTTCTAACATAGTTTTATATTAGTTCACATTAATATTTTATTTTCCTTAAATTTATACTAAGGGACTCCATTATAAGTACACGACTTTATTAATAAAATTAATTAAATATTATTATGATAACACTATTATATTTTAATAACAATACAATAAATCTTTTCAAAACTCTAATTAATAATTCTGGTTCCCTTAGATTTCTTGATTTTAATGCCTTAACAATTGGTGGTTAGAATAATAATTTTATTATTTCGAATACTACTTTTAATAAAGAAAAATCTTAGTATTGATTTTCCCCTTTTTCATAACTAATCTGAAGGTTCTTGTTGTGGAGGTAAATCCTCTCTGCGGACAGAGACGATCCCTACTAGCCCAGACCGGGTTTAGCAACAATCACACAATGCTATCACGCAAGTTCCTAATTGCAAATAAAAAGTGGATGGTGAGAACCTACTTGGATTCCAACGCTAGTGTTCGTAGGAGAGATGTCGCCCTCGTTCCTTTGCCTCGGCCGGTCACGATCCCCACAAACCCCGTGATTGGACACCTGCACATGCAAAGAACAACACGAATACAAGCATAAAATCTAGTAGATGCAATTATATATCAGTCAGAAAAGATATAACTCAACATCAAACATAAGATAATGAGAGTGGAACCATAATGATAGTCATCTATTATTGATAAACAACAAAGAAGAATACAACCATTGTTCTGACGTCAAATCTTCCTTTGGCTGGGTAGTCAGCTACACAAGTCTTGCAAAGCTTGTTGGGATGAGGAACAAGCCTCTCTCTCTTTGGGTGACAAGAATCTCCTTACTTAGATTTGGCCTTATGGGTGCAAAGAAGGCTCTTGCAGCTTCAAACTCTCTATCACTATACTGGAATTGCTGGCTAGAACTGCTGTCATTAGCTTGCTCAAGGCATAGAGGCAAGCTTTTATAGATAGAGAGGAAAGAGATAGGATCAACCACATTATTCATGGGATTGGCTTTATCACTTGGAAACTTCCATGAAAGGTGGCAAACCACTTTCCTTTCTATGGAGATTCGAAGCCAAACCATCCTAGCTCAACATAGATTCAGTTGGAGAATGGGTTGAAGAGAACCTTCGGAAGCTTGTTGGTTAAAAACTTTACTCAATTCGGTTGGCGCGAGTGCGACTCTGAGACAGAGCGCCAATGGCGCGCCCTCTTTAGAGGATTTCCCTCATTGGCGCGGGCAGTGGACTGTGGACTGGCGCTAATGCAAAAAGAGCTGTTTTCATGGGTATTTTGCAGGAGATGTCTTTAGGGCACATGAAGCTCATACCTAGAGGAATATGATGCAAGTGGTTTCAGGTCATGTCACTTCTCATAGGTCCCGGAATGAGTCCTCCAGTGTGCGGGTGAGGGGTAATAGGGATGGTGACAAACGGTGACAAATTGCTGTGTAACAGATGCCCCCTAAAGTATGAGGCCTGAGAGAGAGAGGGGTGAAATGCTTTACAAGAACATGCGTGACTGAAAACACTGCCGCCGGAGAACCTGCGTAAAGAAGTACAACTGATATCTCAAGTACATGATATATGCGGCATGGGCGCAACCATCCATAGCAGAGTACATAATAATCTAGATCCAAGGTATGGGCGCAGCCATCCAGTGAGGATCGATATAGAGACTCAGGCATGGTCGCAGCCATCCAGTGAATGAGTCATGTAATGAACATAATAATCCACAAATCGCAACCTGGATTCCGACAGAAAAAATCCAGGGTCTTGCGCTCCATCTCGACCCGAACAGAGTACAAGTCCAAGCATGTGAATACAGGAGTTGAAGTCGAACATGCATGAACATCGTCTGATTACCAGTCAATAATGAAAGTTGTTAACAGATGCAAGAGGTACCACCAATAATGACAATGGCCCTCAAGGTACGATAGGTACAATCTACGGTGTGCGAATAAGTGAGCTGGCGTCGAACACCCGTAGAATCATTTGATTGGAGGCCAATGATGAAAACCTCTTGTCGAACACGAAGAACCTGCCATTGAGGCATGCAGGCTCCAAGGCACCAAAAGGGAGTCTCTAGATCAACTTCCTGGGTAATGAGCTGAAGTCGACAGGAAGTGACCTTGATCAAAGGTGGGCCATAGTGTTTCCCACATCAGTGACACGAGACAGAGAAAGGATGTTGTGGTGAATCAAAATTATGTGAGGTATCAGAGGGAGGTTGTAATGCTGCAGAGGTCAACTTCTCTTGAACATATCGGCGGCACGACAGTGGACTTGGCAGTATTTGACATCAAATGAGCAGGGGTCATGGTGACAAGAAAATGAGCAGATAAGAGGCCAAATAGGATAACCCAAACCCACGGAGGCTAGTGTAAAACAAGATGAGATGGTTCCACCCAGACACGAATGCAGACTAGTGCCATGTTCAAGAGCAACATACTGCCGACACAACAATGATTATGGGTCCATTTTCCCCACCATTTCTGGCGAGTACCCCAGTTATTTTTAACAAGCTTGACGGGGATAGCATATGCTTGTGAGTGTCATTTCGACGGAATCCAATGTCATTAAGTTTTAACGAGTCTGACAAAGGAAGAACTCGGCGTCTTTTCCTGTTTAGAGAGTCTGAAAAGACAACAGAAAAGAGAACTCCAGGGGGGTCCTTTTTCGTCAAGTTGTGTCTCCCGAGCCTGAAAAAGTATAAAACAATGCTCGAAAGAACCGCCCGATCATTACGATCGAGGAGTACTTTTCATTTATAGTGACATCGACCTGAAAAAGTAAAAAAACGATCAACATCACGTCGTCTCGTAACCATTAACGAACCTGAAACGACAAGGGTCCGACGATCTTTTCGTTTTTACACGGTCGGGAAAGGGTTTAAAGACGACCGCCTCTTATTTACGTTTAACGAGTCAAGAGGGGTAGCTCGACGATCTTTTCATTTTTAGTGAGTCAGAAAAGAGCTGAAAGATGACTCCATAGTGACTTTTTCGTGTATTTACCGAGTCCGAAAAAGTATAAAATACAACTCGTTTCACCATCGAAGTTGCAAAAAGGACCTGTCATAGCACCAGAAGCAAGCGTAAAATCCATTTTCGACCAAAAGTATATTAAAATACTCAAAAACCCACTTTGTAAACCTAATTACAAGTCAAAAAGTCTATAAATATGGTGAAAATGTAAAAAATAAAATCTTTTACTTTTTACCTCTTGCATAGTAGTAGTGGTCCATTTGGGGAGCGAACTTCGAGCAGTGATTACGCCAATCCGTGCAACCATTTGAGATTCCGCAAGTTCCAGGTAAGAGGCGCTTCCTTTAGCTCCATTTCCATACTTTTTTTATGCATTTTGTTCCTTAATTGAGCCTCCGCAAGGGGGATTTTAAAATTTAGGGTTGCGCCCCATTGGCGCGGGTATCCGGCACGGGTTCGCGCCAATGGGGTGATTTGCCCAAAGGTGCCGCGCCATTGGCACGACTGTTTTAGAAACAGTCGCGCCAACCGCGCGACCTAACTTTTTACTTGAATTTTCCCATCATTTTTGAAATTTGTCCGGTTTGTGAGCCTACCAGGGTTTCAATAATGATCTATCCATCCTTGTGGGTGCAGGAAACAGGCAAAAAATGGTGGTGGAATGGAAAGAACGGGAGCATGATGCCGTAGATGCCTTAGCCATAGCGGATGAGGGATGTATGAATGCTTTGAGAGACTGTGGTCTCAAGAAGTTCTTCCTCACCTCTTATCTGCGAGCTCAACCGGAGCTATTACAGTTCATAGTGGATGCTTGGGATGTCGATGACCAAGTATTTCGATTACGGGATCAAACCTTAGAGCTGGATGTATCTGATGTGTACTTCATTACTGGGCTGTCACGAAGAGGGGTGAGCCCTATTTTGATCGGAAGCAGGCCTTCCGGGGAGAAAATAGGTGAAGTGAAGGCCCGAGTGTGTCCAGAGGCACAATTTGGGAAAAACAGCACCAAGGTGGATATCGCCACCATCCATGATTTGGTTCTTAAGGTGATACTGTTCACTATCACGCGTGCAGCTGGGGTACAGGCGCCCCACGAGGCGAGCAAGAATCATCTGTTACTAGCGACAGAATGCCTCAGCCCCACCATTTTTGAATGGGCTACAACGGTGACTACAAATATCAAAAGGAAACTTACAAAGTGTAAGTGCGGGGGAGTGAAATAGTTCGGGTATGGCTCGATTGTGGTGTCGTTCTTCTTGGAACGATTACCCCTCTTCCAGTATCAGGGAGCTGTAGTGGCAGACCCATTGCCACGAGAGCCCAGGATGGCTCACTGGGCAGCATTGATGCCCAGAGAAGGAGGGGGCCAACAGATGTCTTGGCGGCCCGAGTTCTTCATATGGCTTCGCCGCCAGCTGATCGTGGTAGAGGATTGGCCATACGCAGGAACCAACTTCATGGGGGATCCAGACCTCCCACTGCCAGAGGGAGAGGAGTGGGAAGAGGAGTTAGGTACGATCTCCTTCTTTTTGATGTTTTATGTATTTTCATTTTTTTTTGTCAATACATGCATGTTTTGATGACAGTTGTATGTATATGCAGATGTGGGCCCAGAGCGACCAGCCGGCTTGTCTCCTATAGCGCGGAGGGGCCAACCTGCAGCTGATCCTCAGGCAAGGGGTGCCGTGGGGGAAGAGTTGGTGCAGAATCTCGAGGGACTTACCCAAGGGATTCCAGGTTATGCCAGATTGGTGGACGTGCCTTTTGCATACCAGAGGCACACAGTGGGGGTGCCAACCCGCATCCATCGTCTGTTGAGACGCTTGGTGCGCGCGGTGACGTGCTATCATGAGCACCACCACGAATAGACTCCTAGGCTTTTTCATGCATATTTTTTGAGGGACATGTCGTCCCAGAATGTATCAGGATGAACATGTATTATTTTTGGATTACGTAATGCACACGGTGCAAAACTTTGCTACACACACACATATATATATATATACATATGCTTATGATTTACTATTGTGCTTTTATGTGCTTGCTTGTATAATGTTTTGATTATAAATTGCGCAAATGTCTATCTAATACATGATTAGCCAATGCATCAGATAATGTGTTTAATCGTCTTGGAATATGTTGATATGTGATAAAGTTAAAATTCCTTTCTAACAATTTAACACGTAAGTACAGCCTTAAAATGCGACGGTCTCTGACGGAATATCGCCCATTGAGCTGATGGACGACAAGTTGAGAGTCTAGGTTAACAAGCAATGTATGGATACCGAGATTAATTGCCTCGGCTAATAATTCAATAACAACGCTATATTCAGCAACATTGTTTGTAGTACAGCCTAAACACACACCTTGAAGATCTATCAACTCACCGTGAGGATCATAGATCACCCACGCCGCGGAGGACAAATTACGAGTGCTGCGACAGGCACCATCAGCGAAACCAATGTAAGGTGCACCCGACATCTGCACAAGAAGAAAAAGGACACAATAAGGGGCAATTACGCTTTCAAACCAAACCGAAAACATGAAAACTCACACACACACACACACACACGCATGTACAAATCGAAGCGCATGAATCATGCATAGTACTTTTTCAAGTACAACACATTGTGGGGCTTATCAAGAAGATTACCTTCGTAGTCAACTAGCTCGTATGCCCCTTTTTGCAACACTCTCTTTACAATGTAAGGGCCTAGCCACATGGGATCGAGTTTGCCTGCCCCCAGCTTGTCATTTGCTTGGTCGTATAGCAGGACTAGATCTCCCTCAACAAAGGAACGAGGATGAATGGTATGGTCAAAGTGAGTTTTGACTCTCTTCTTTTGAGCTTCGATGGCTAGAGAGGCTAAGCGACGGGTCTCGTCTAACCGTTCTAGATAAAGAAGCCGTTCCTCTACCGGAGTAGTGTTGGGAAGCAACTCGACGGCTATTTTCAACGAAGGAATTTCACATTCTATAGGAAGGGTAGCCTCCAGTCCGTAAACTAGTTGAAATGGAGTGAAACCGGTGGCATCCTTCACAGAGGTTCGGTAGGCCCACAAGGCGGGAAACAACATCAGATGCCAATTAGACTTATGCATGTCAACAGTACGTTGAAGCATCGTAACCAAAATCTTGTTAACGGCTTCAACCTGGCCGTTAGACTGAGGATAGTACGGGGTTGAACTATCATGCCGTAAGCCTAGTTGGGTTGTCAACTCGGTCATCATGTGATTACGGAAATGCTTTCCGTGATCTGTGACGATGGCCTGTGGAACTCCGAACCACGTAATAACATGATTGAACAAAAACTGCACCGCTGTATGACCATCTTCAGTTAATGTGGGCATCGCCTCGGCCCATTTTGTAAAGTAATCGACGGCAACGATGATAAACCCATGCCCCCCGGCCGAGCGAGGCTTACAGGTTGTATAATCAATGCCCCATTTTGCAAAAGGGCCTACGGCCACTACAGGGTGCAGCAGGGCCGGTGGCGCACGCATCTTCCGCTGGTAAATATGGCATGCATGACATGAGCGGACAACAAGAATGCAATCCTTAAAAATAGATGGCCAGAAATAACCAGCGCGAAGGATTTTTTGAGCTGTGGCATATCCGGACATGTGGCCACCACAGGCACCAGAGTGGCAGTCATTCAGGACTCTCTCAGCTTCCTCGAGGGTAAGACATCGGCGGAGAATGGAGTCAACGCCGAGACGGTACAGGGTGTCCCCTATGATACGATAGGGTTGAGACTGATGGCAGATCCGCCGCTAAGCATCTTTGGATACAGCGGGGCGGAAAGAGGACGTTTGTAAATAAACGATAATATCCCCGTACCAGGGATCGAGGGTGCTGATCAGAAAAAGAGTTTCGTCCGGGATATGATCTTCTGAAAGAGAGGGTGCAGAAGGAGACGGCAAAGAACAGAGTAACTCAGCAAAGACCAGGGACTTCTTAGACTTGGCAGCAGTAAATTCCAAGTCAAACTCTTGGAGGATTACGATCCATTTTGAGTATTTGCCCCCCAGCAACTGACGTGACAAAATGTACGTCATCGGGTTGCAGTCAGAAATCACGGTCGTGGTACGCAACAAGATATAATGCCGGAAACGTTGGACGGCACAAACAGCGGCCAATGCCAACTTCTCAACGTAAGCGTAGCGAGTTTCCGTATCCAGGAGGTTGCGGCTGAGATAATATATGACATGTTCGTTGCCATCATCATCATCTTGCACGAGAACCATGCCGATAGTGGTATCGGCGGCGGCTAGATACAGAGTATAATCACGGTGGTAGTTCGGAGGTCGCAATAATGGAGCAGAGACAAGGAGACCCTTGAGTCGCTCGAAAGACTCCTGAGCGATAGCATCCCAATGGAAGGGTGTATCTCGCTTCAATAACCGTGTAAAACCTTTAGCCACCTCGGCATAGTTCGGAATGAATCGTCTTAAGAAATTTTCTTTGCCCTGCAAACTCTGCAACTGCTGCAAAGAAGCAGGGGGAGGAAGGTTCAAAATAGCTTCGACTTTGAGGGGGTCCAGACGGATGCCCTCTCGGGAGACGATAAACCTGAGTAGTCGGCCTGATTCAACGCAGAAGACACATTTATGAGGATTGAGCCTAATACGGTAGTGTCGACAGCGGAGAAAAATTTCGCGAAGATGGGAAGGATGGTCCTGACGCTTGACTGAATGAGTTGGAAGATCATCCAGGTATGGCTGTACAATGTGACGAATGTCATGAAAGGCATAAGACATTGCACGTTGGAAGGTAGCGTCGGCATTCTTTAGACCGAAAGGGAGCTTCTTATAGGCAAAAGTGCCCCAAGGATAGATAAAAGTCGTCTTATGTTGATTAGCGGGCGCGATATTGATCTGGTTATATCCAGAAAAACCGTCCATAAACGAGTAGATTTCGCTTCCTGGACACTCATCAATAAGCTGATCGATGAAAGGTGTGTGGAAGTTATCCTTAAGACAGGCGCGGTTAATGTCACGATAATCAACACAGAAACGAATAGTACCTTGCTTTTTGTTCATAGGGACTATATTAGAAACCCAATCCGTGAGTGGAATGGGGTAAATGAAACCAGCCTTGAGAAGCTTTTCGACTTCTGCTTTAATGGTTGCGGCCTTTCAGGGGTGCATAGGGCATAGGCGTTGACAAACAGGCTTAGCACCTGGATATGTAGGTATCTCGTGCACCACTATGCTAGGGTCGATGCCGGGCATCTCTTCGTAGGACCAAGCGAATACATCACGAAATTCGTGAAATAGATTGGTGTAAAGTTGAACTTCCTCTGGAGTGCAGGTGACTCCAATATGAATATGCTCGACAATCCCTGGTTTCACAGAGATGTCGATGGGTTGGGTCTGCGTAATGTTTCCCATATTGCCTTCAAAGGGCACTTGGTAAATCTGAATAGGTGTTTGAAAGGGCTGGAATGGGATACAAAAAGCAAACCGTTCGAGACATGCGATCATTTCCTGATGGGCAGGGAGAAAGGAGGAACGGTGGTGATGATTTGACCAAGGGGGTTCCTCAAGAGACATGGTCTCTATGATTGCTTCATCGGAAGGAAATGTTTCCTTTAGTGGATCCGAAGTAGCATCTTCTCCGAGCCAAGGGAAATGAACATATGAGTCAGGAACACCGCTCGAAAGAGCAGGTTCGGGAGGGGGAGCCGGTGCAACAATGATTTCGACGTAGTTGAGCTCGACAGGACTCAATGGCATCATATCGCCCCAGGATTCTATCTGATTAGCGGGAGGAAGGACCCACGGATCAGAACGCACGGAAATCATGTTAATAGGGGTGAGATTCGGAGGTGGAAGTGGAAAGACACCTATTAGGGCGGGATCCTTAAAGAGTCCGGCTCCCACACTCTCGAATGATTTGGAGGTATGCTCCACGAAAGGTGCATTGCCTTCGGACAAAGAGGCGAAGAAGGAGAGCTGGTCTACTGTGACAATCTTCCCCTGATGAGGGAAACGAATGACACGGAAAAGGGAGGAAGCCACGGCTTGCATGGCGTATGTCCAGCTACGTCCGAGGAGGAGGTTGTAGGTAAGATTAGCGTCGACAACTTCGACCTCCACTTCTACCGTCTTCCCTTCCAAGGAGATGGGCAGTCATTGGAGGATACCATAAGGACGGGACTCTCTTCCATCAAAGGCTTCTAACGTCGTAGGAGACTGGCTCAATGTTGGAGAACCAATAGCTTTCCAGAAAGCAATAGACATGATGCAAGTTGAGGCACCCTCATCAATGACTGTGCGATGAATCATTTTAACATTGATGATGACTTGTATAAGGAAAGTGATTTGGTGAGGCAGTATCGGCGTATAGCCCTTGAGATCAAAAGAAATCAGATCCGAGTCAGCCGGGTCTATGCCACCGATGGCCGATAGCAAGGACTTCCTCTGAGAGGGGCAGCTCTGGAGGACTTCTAGAGCGGACATAGCAGACGGAGCCTAAGCTAAGTCCTCAACGATGCTGTAGTGCTAGGCAGCACGAGCATTAGGGTTGTAAGAAGACTTCCGGAGTACACCTTTTGGAGGGGGTCGGATAGTCGTCTCAGTGCTAGGTATTTCGATGTGGAGTGGACCAGAACTGGACGGAGGAGCGCTGGAGGGGACCTCCGACTCTTTCCCCGCATGAGATGGATATTCCTTTGCTCGAGTAGTGACATGGATGGGAATCGTCCTAGCCATAAATACTTGGGAGCCAAATGAAGAAGAGGGTTGCGATGGATCTGCCACCATTTGAGTTTGCTGTGAAGGGAAAGGTTCTTTAAGCACAGCAGGGGTCCCAGGAGCACCTTTCAACAATCGACTAACTTCGGACCGCCTGGGGCAGTCTTTAGTGTAGTGGTCCTCATCACAGATAAGACAAGGATACTTAGGTTTACGTTTGGCTCCTTCCTTAGGTGGAGGTTTAGGAGAGTCCTGTTTGGGCTGTTCGGATTTATTTTTAGCTTTCCCTTTCTTTTTCCCTTTCGAGGATTTATCCGCTGTGGTGGACTGAACGGCGTTAACCTCGGAAGTACTTCCAGAATTAGATTGACCCTGAGAAGTGTTTCCATTAGAAGAATTCTGTTTTTTCTTCCTAGGGTTCGCGGATGATTTCTTTGAAGATGCGTTTACAGAGCCAATAACACCGTCAACAGATGGTTTTGGCGGAGCTTTGGATGTTCCGGGTCTCGGGGCGTCTGGAAAATAATCATATAAAGTACCTGATTGAGAATATACTAAGTCGAGGTACTGAGCACGCGCGATAGCTTGCTCTTCAGTTACACAAGCTCCCATAGCGATGTCTCGCGCGATTGCAGGGACAAAGGAAGTCGTGAACCAATCGGTCAGGAGCTGATCAGGAATCCAAAATTTGATCAAGCGACGACGTCGTCTCTATTCATGTATATGATCGGATATATGCGTGGCCGTGTCCTTTTTGAGAGACGTAAGGAGATGTGTCCCCGTCTCATACCGAATGGGTAACTGAAAATGAGTTAGGAATGCCATAGCCAGCGAATTGAAATCTTGAAATGTTCCACGATTCAACTCAATATACCACTTAGCGGTCGAGCCGGTGAGAGTCCTTTGAAAGAGGCGGAGCCGGATAGAATCATCAAGCCATGAGTTGGATGAGCACCAAAGGTGATAGGTCATGACATGGGCTTGAGGGTCTTCACCAGCTTTGCCATCGAATTTCGGGCAATCACCGGGTATCTTAGTTGGAACTGGTGGCCAATATGGATTATGAAGAATGGGATCATTCGTCAACTTGGACACATCTGGGAGTTCCAATGTCACTAAGAAAGGCAACTGAGGATTAAAGGACATTTGTGGCTGTGGAAGAGAGGTAGTACCAGGGTTCCAACCAGGTGGTGGTTGCCCCCATGGACTTTGTCTGGATGGGCCTGGCCCATAAGGGTTCTGCCCATAGGGATTTTTCCCATAGGGGTTCTGTCCATATGGATTCTGTCCATAAGGATTCTGTCCATATGCAGACAGTTGACCCTGGGTCTGCCCCCCAGCACCCCAAGGATTAGCAACTTGACCTGCAGGTGCAACATACTGTTGCTGATAATTCTGGTAAGGAGTGACCTGCATTTGTTGATAATTTTGATAAGGGGTAAATTGAGTCTGCCCCTGGGGTTGCTGATAGCCATACGTTTGCTGAGCTCCATACTGAGCCTGATAAGAAGGCTGCGCTTGGTAAGAAGGTTGGGGTCGTGGCCCACCTTGCATTTGATAACCAATTTGAGTCTGGGGCCCAGAAGGATGTCCTTGAACAGGTTGAGCTTGGATCATCTGGCCGGAAGGTTGGCCTGGTTGGGTTTGGGACGGACCCGTTTGCCCAGAAGGATGAGATTGCTGGGTACCAGGTTGTCCTTGAGCAACCAAGGGTTTTCCTTGCAGAACAGATGGTTGAGCAGGCTGGACGGCCGGTTGACTTTAAGGTTGGCCAGCCTGTCCAGAGGGATGACTAGGCTGGGCAGTGGGTTGGCCCTGCTGTGCAGAAGGTTGACCCGCTTGCCCAGAAGGATGACTAGACTGGGCAGTGGGTTGACCCTGCTGTACGTAAGGCTGCCCCCCTTGCCCAGAAGGGTACCCCTGTTGGACTGCCGGTTGACCTTGTGGAATATAAGTTTGTCCAGCTTGTCCAGAGGGATAACCCTGCTGGATACCAGGTTGGACTTGTTGGATATAAGGCTGTCCTGGTTGTCCAGACGGGTAACCTTGCTGGGTACCAGGTTGCCCCGGGTAACCAGAAGGTTGAGTCAGATAAGTAAAAGATGGACCACCAGTGGCCAAAGGTTGTCCCTGATAGGGTTGTCCTTGTAGGCCCCCAGGTTGTCTTGGGTGAGACTGACCATAATATTGCTGCCCTTGGGGGGGTTGCACATAAGATGGCTGGCCTTGGTTAGGCGGTCCCTGAAGCTGTGCAGGCCTTACTTGGCCCCCATGGAAAGTGGTGGCGTTCCAAGTAACAGATAATGGTACCGAAACCTCAACAATAGGTTGAGTAGGCAAGGGTTGAGAAAGCTGAAGGTATTGACCAGCAGAATCGTAATAATAGAATGGACCTTGCGCATTCGGATCCTGAACAACTTGTCCATAGGCATCATATGGCCCCCCTCCTGGGATGGGACCAGAAGAGGGTGGTGCACTTTGTGCAGGATGGATAACTTTAGGTGTGTGTGCTGGCTGGCCACTACTCACTTGACCGTGAGGGGGATCAGCACCAATGTTCAAAGCTGAAGACGCTGTAACGGCACTAACAACCAGAGTTGAATGTGCTATACAAACAGTTGGATTGGTCGAAACTGAAGTGACAGGTGTAGTGTGGACTTGTGAAACAAAAGATCCCGTGGTGGGAGTGATGTGGGGGTCCCACATACTCGAAGCAGGGATCCTGGCATTTACCCTATCCCTCAACAACTGATAGCGTGGGGGGAGCGGAGAAGTAGCTGGGATGGGAGTGTTGATATTCGACAACACAGGTGTCTTTCTTACTCTAGGAGATGTCTCATCCATGTGAGAGGTAGACATTGGAGACGAAACACCAGGGGGGGTAACAGGAATATCATCCTCGTCTGGCTCCCAGATGGGGTTCCAATGAATTTCTTAACCTTCGTCATCCGGGGCGCGAGAGTTGATCGGTTGGATACTCGGGATAACAAGAAGAGTATCACTTACAACCGGTACCTCAGGAGCAACGAAAGACGGAGAGCCTTGATCACTTGGAATGGGAGTCGACGGTTCAGCCAGGATGACAAAATTCAAACAAACCTAAGGGAATCTAATGATAAAGGACCCTACTCAAACTAACGCACACAAGATCTAACCATGTAATGTTAATCGTGGCCAAATAAATCTTAAGATGCAAGGACACAACTTGACCTTTTCATGTTTTAAGAGTCGAGAAAAGGACAAAAAGGCGACTCTAGTCACCTTCGAATGTTTTGTGAGCTCGAAGTGACAAACTGCTCAAGTGAGCCTTTTCTTTTAAGGAGTCCGAAAAGGATCAAAAGTGACTACTCTGGAGAGACTAGGCAAAGGGTTTACCAAACAAATCCGTAAAACTGCATATACACCTTGGCAGTCATATGAAAACCAAGGACTTCCCGTACGACAGTCAATCTTCCCGAATGATATGTTCGGTGCATTACGGCTTGTAAGGCGGCAGATGCAGTTTCCTATGGATAAAGGATGATAACCTAGTGGGGTCTCCCCTATATACGCG
This sequence comes from Pinus tabuliformis, assembly GCA_031772625.1. Classification (NCBI taxonomy): domain Eukaryota; kingdom Viridiplantae; phylum Streptophyta; class Pinopsida; order Pinales; family Pinaceae; genus Pinus; species Pinus tabuliformis. The sequence goes on along the minus strand of CM062807.1, from coordinate 339,921,313 downwards.
ACGGTACGTGGGAGCTCAAGTCCGTGCTAGACCACTATCGAGTCACAAAAGGAGGAATCACCCAACCGTACTGTGAAACAACAGTGACTAGGTTTAACGACGTCGGAACACGTCTCTAGCCTAGACCTCTAATCAGTGAGTGTTATGTTCCAATGCGTTTTTAAGTTCATTCAGTTCATTTTATGGTTGATCTTTAGTTAAGTTTCAATTTCCAGGTCCTACCGTATGTAATCTCTCACAATTCCTTAAATGCAAACTATATGCCAAAGAATATCATTTCGTTCGATGAATACTAACTACGAAAGAGTTGAGAATTTTTCAAACAAAATGACCACAAACAATCAAGAACCACTCTAATGCAGCTAATGACAAATAAACGAAACCTTTTTTTTTTAAATCACTAATCAATGAAAAGCTTCTAATTTCAATTAACTAATTCAACGCAAAAGAGATTGTTTGTTTTCTTTCAATGGCAAAGCGCACTAAACAAATTTTGAGAGATAGTAACATTGAGAAAAAGAGACAAATTCCACTCAATGAGAACACAATCAAATCCCCAAAACACCAAAACAGTCCTTCAGATCAAGAAGAGAACACAAAGACCTCTACGAGCTATGTAATCAAAGCCCAAACGAAGTCAAGCGACATCCAAGCGGAAAAGGAGCAAATGACTTGAATATCAATAAAAGGCTTCGACAACTACTGATCAAGCGCAAAAAGGTAATCACAAAGTCGATTGGACAATCAAAGAACCCAAGACTCCTACGGAAGGCTCGATGCACAAAGCCACTAGATGCCCTAGGGCTAAAATGTGAAATCGATAGAAAAAAGCAAACACCCGAAGGATGGAGGTCTAAAACCAGTCAAACAAGGATCAAACACACTCCAGTAATCGAAAAAGACGTGGCAAGATAAAAATCCAAGCTCAGAGGGCTTGAAAACAAGCAAACTAGAAAAGTTGACAGGCCTGGCGCGACTGTCAGGCTGCAACTCGCGCTTTTATGGGATTGGCGCGGGTTGTCTTTGAGCAACGTGCGCCAATTGGCGCGACTGTGAGGCTAAAAAGCGCGCTAATCGAGTTTGCTAAGTCAAAAACAAAAACAAGCAACCCAGGGCTTGAAAACAGTATCTAGGCAAACCAGGAAGCAAGAAACAGCAAGAAATCCAACCCAGAAAGCTATCTAAGCAATCAAAACGAGAAAAACCAAAGAGACAAGACAAACTCCAAGTTGTTTAGTCCGTAAACCAAACCGGAGATTGACTGAAGTGGTGTTGATTTACTTTGCTAATGCACAACAATAGTGTTTCGAAGGCTACCTGGCCGTACTTCAGGCTCCGTCTAAAGTTTACAAATCAAACAACAAGGTTCCCCAGTGGAGTCGCCAAATTGTTATGGAGGTAAATCCTCTTTGCGGACAGAGACGATCCCTACTAGCCCAGATCGGGTCTAGCAACAATCACACAATGCTATCACGCAAGTTCCTAATTGCAAATAAAAAGTGGATGGTGAGAACCTACTTGGATTCCAACGCTAGTGTTCGTAGGAGAGATGTCGCCCTCGTTCCTTTGCCTCGGCCGGTCACGATCCCCATGATCCCCGTGATTGGACACCTGCACATGCAAAGAACAACACAAATACAAGCATAAAATCTAGTAGATGCAATTATATATCAGTCAGAAAAGATATAACTCAACATTAAACATAAGATAATGAGAGTGGAACCATAATGATAGTCATCTATTATTGATAAACAACAAAGAAGAATACAACCATTGTTCTGATGTCAAATCCTCCTTTGGCTGGGTAGTCAGCTACACAAGTCTTGCAAAGCTTGTTGGGATGAGGAACAAGCCTCTCTCTCTTTGGGTGACAAGAATCTCCTTACTTAGATTTGGCCTTATGGGTGCAAAGAAGGCTCTTGCAGCTTCAAACTCTCTATCACTATACTGGAATTGCTGGCTAGAACTGCTGTCACTAGCTTGCTCAAGGCATAGAGGCAAGATTTTATAGATAGAGAGGAAAGAGATAGGATCAACCACATTATTCATGGGATTGGCTTTATCACTTGGAAACTTCCATGAAAGGTGGCAAACCACTTTCCTTTCTATGGAGATTCGAAGCCAAACCATCCTAGCTCAACATAGATTCAGTTGGAGAATGGGTTGAAGAGAACCTTCGGAAGCTTGTTGGTTAAAAACTTTACTCAATTCGGTTGGCGCGAGTGCGACTCTGAGACAGAGCGCCAATGGCGCGCCCTCTTTAGAGGATTTCCCTCATTGGCGCGGGCAGTGGACTGTGGACCGGCGCTAATGCAAAAAGAGCTGTTTTCATGGGTATTTTGCAGGAGATGTCTTCAGGGCACATGAAGCTCATACCTAGAGGAATATGATGCAAGTGGTTTCAGGTCATGTCACTTCTCACAGGTCCTGGAATGAGTCCTCCAGTGTGCGGGTGAGGGGTAATAGGGACAGTGACAAACGGTGACAAATTGCTGTGTAACAGTTCTAGTATACATAATATAATTAAGATTCTATTTAATTTATATTAATTAGTATAGAATTCTATCATATAGATATTTCCCCCCTTTTAGACTAAAAAAATAATAATAAATAAATAAATAAAATAAAATATATATATCTTGAAATCAATCTATGATAATATGCTAATTTAACCCTTAAATAAATTATTATTAATTAAATATTTTAAATATTCTTTCTAACCCCTAAAATTTATCTAATATTTATATTTTTAATAACTTTTATAAATAACTATTAATTTATTTTATAATTAATTTATTTAAAATTATAAGTTTATAAAATAGTCCCTTTAACTTTTATTTTAATAAGAATATAACTATGTATATTTATATTTAACAACTTTTATAACTAACGATTAATTACTCTAATATTTATATATTTAATAACTTTTTTAACTAACTATTAATTTAAATTAATTTATTTTATAATTTATTTATTTTAATATATATTTATAATTATAAGTTTATAAAATAGTCCCTTTAACTTTTATTTTAATAAGAATATAACTAACTATCAATTTAATAATCAATTGAATTAACTTAATTAATTAAATAAAGGTCATGCCCCTAATCCAGTCCAACTAACCGTTTCCCGGTCAAATTTAGCCATTAGTCAATATAGCCGTTAGTCAATATAGCTGTTACCTGGTCAAGAAATATAGCCATTGGATGTTCTGCTCTAACTATTTAATATGCAAAGCTAGATCTGATTCTTCAACTTGTCCTGACGATGAACCACACTGGTTGGTTCGAAACACGTCGACAAATGCTCTATCATGTGATTTACGCCAAAATACTTGTCTCATAATACTTGATATGGATCACAGAAGCCTAAATTCAACAATCTCCCAAACTGTTTAGAATCTACCCAAACCATTTCAGGTATTGTGGATCTCATGTGCTTTAGCCTCTCCACCAATTTTCGTGGCTAGAGAACATCCGATGCTACTCCAAATCAACATGATTCCATTCTTGAAAATGTAAAAATTATAGAATAATAGACAAAAAGGAAAAATGAATGATGGATGGGGAAAATATCTCCTTGCCATTCCTGTGATCTTCTCTGATCAGGCCACGTCTTTTCCATGAGGTGCCTCTCCTATTTCTCTACCGGTTCACCTATCCCTTTTGCCTTAACTGATTGAATTCCCACTCTCTAGAGTTAGGAGCGATCAATTGTGGTTGCTTGTCATAGAGCAGAAACAAAGATTGACCTGGAATTATTTCATTGCCTGACTACGTGGAGCTCCATGTTGAGGAATTATTGCTTCCTGAGTCCGAGTCTCCATTTACCTCGCTGAAGACGTGCACGTGAAGAAGTCAAATTCATTTATGCTACCACAATTGTCCTTGGTTTCTTGTTTCAGAGTCTTCCATAGGATTTGGCCTTTTCAATTACCAACTCCTCTGTGCCTTCATTTAATATCGCAACTGCTGACCCATCCATCTCTTACTTCTTTGTATTACATTATCAAAACTTTACTATTTGGGATTTTAATTCTTAAAGACATTATGAAAACAACAATTTCTAATGTCCTTGGCCCCTTTTGTTTAGCCCCTTTCTATTTTCCTCCATGGGACCAAGGGCTATGATTGGAGGCTTAGCCTTAAGGCTCTAGGGAATTTTGTTCCTTCCTAGGGGCCATTTTTTCTTTGTTAATATCTCTCTACCCTTGGTGCTTTAAGTTCTTCTAGACCACGTGCTAGCCAAATACCAGAGCTCCTCTAATGGAAGGTTTCCAATCGGGGAAATAACATGCGAGTTGCGATATTTCAATTCCCTGATCGCTAAATGGATGTCATCACTTCCACGTGGCACCTCATGAGTGGTGACATGTGTCACCCAGATTTGGCCCCTTAGGCCCTCTCAAAATGTGATAACTACCTGCCATGTGTCTTGCTATACCACCACATCATGCTGACATCAGATCCCACTGTAGCTTTATCAGAACCAATCATATGCAGCCATGTGTCTTTATCGGAGCCAATCATATGCTACCATGTAGATCTTATTGGAACCAATCATATGATTCCATGTATCCTGCTAGAGGAGAGAGAAAGGGGCCTGCCCACCTTTGGTTTTGCAATGAAATCCTTTTTTGATCTTTATTGGAGTCCCCCGATGGTTTTTACACTATCGACACGTTACCCATGTTGCAATTATTAAAAGGTTGCCACCTTCAAAAGTTCCTATGTTACGATGCGCCGATCTCCTTCGAGCTCTGATGTATTGGACCTCCGATATTGCGACCGCCGATATGCTTGATGCTCTGATTGTTATGGTCGCTGATATGCCTGACGTCGCCACCGTTGGTATGCGATGCGTTGGTATGCATGCGATCTTCGATATTCTATTCCTATTATGTGCAATCACCGATATTCAATTGATGATATCCTTGATGTTCTGATGCGCTGATCGCCAATATGCCTAAAAATCCAATATGCGATCTTTGATATATCGGACCTCCGATATTCATTATTAAGGCTTCAACCCTTGAAATTTAGCAGACCATATCTTTTGATCCACTGGTCTATTTTTGGACTTCCAGATATCGTTGGAATCTTGTTCTGAGCACTTTCCAATGGAGAGGGTTCAATATATGCTTTGAGTCCTTATGCTACTTAGAAAATGACTACAATATACTACACTCTTTTGCATTCTTTTGACATTAGTTGGCATCATTAGAACAAGTAAGTGATAACATTGGCTCCAATTGGGGATATTGCCTTGTTGGCAGGGTCCTAAGAACTTGTAGACTAGTAGTCTTCATCGTTGGGCATGGAGTCAAAAATATATTGAAACTATAAAACCAGAAAATCTCCGGAACTTTATTTGTTGGGATTCCTTTCCTCATAAAACTAAAATGCAGAACTACAAACTCTAAAAAATATAAATTAAACACTGACATAGTGAGATTATTTATTTACAATTCTTGTTTAGGAAAAGGGCTCAATTCACCCAAGTGAGGTCAACCTTCCAATGATACTAGCCCAGCATTAGAGTACTGGACCTTATGCCATTGTTCTCTAGAAATTCAACAATTAAAATAGGCATGTACCACATAAAAGATTTGGACAAAAATTTTGATATGTGCCCCCAACTTGATAGTTGATGCTCAAATCTTTTAACCTCTTCCATGAACCTTCTAATTGGGCTATGTTCTTGAAAATCAATGACTAAAATAGGCATGCACCCCATAAGAACTTCAGACCAAAAATTTGACACATACCTTGGAATTTTTGTATACTGTTGCAGGCCAAAGAAATATGCCATGTAGCGAGCTACTAGATAATGGAACTGATGAGAAAAAATTATAGTTGTCTCCCTTTTTTGAATAATTTCCAGGGAGGAATCTTTTTGCAACAAGCAACCACAAATGTTGCTAGGCTCTTCAACTTTGGGTTCCTCTTGAAGGAGTTGTTGTTGGTAATCTTCTACCCACTTGTTTGCAAGAATATCCCTTTGATAGTCCGTGACAATCTCATCCTCCTCTGAATAATAGATCGAAGAATATTTATGGATTTTAAAATTAGCTTCTTAAACTTGTTCTCCATTTGAAGGATGTGGATCGTACACTAGAGCCTCTCCATTAACCTCCTTGTGGGACTCCTCTTTTTGCGTAACTTCCCATGACTAGGAATGTTGTATTCCTGCATTACCCAACATTCCATCAGAGTCATGCGAATCATAAGAAGGAAAATCATCAGATTCGACAGAATAAGATTTCTGAAGGTTTGTTTGCAACTTGATGATGTCTCCTTATTCCCTTTCTTGATTGCTGGGTGATTCTTCTTGATGTGAGTAGATATCTTCTTATAGTTGAGCCCCACAGTTATCTTTAGCAGGATCATTAACCTCAAAAATATTTTCAACATTAAAATGTGCACAAAAGTATTCGAACAGAGCACCTAGTGGATATAATCTTTTGCAAAAAATATTAAATGCTATGTGAAAGCTCCTTAAGGAAGATATGCTGCCACAAGGTAGTGCTTTGTACTAAAGTCTAGAATCTTCCTCTAAAGAAACATGAACAATTTAATTTGCGCATCTTAAAACAAATACCCAGTTGTTCCATGCATTGATGAAAATCCTTGAGGCGCTGGTTGGACCTTCTATCTGTGTTTCCAATGAATCTAGGCAAATAGGTATACCATTCATGAAATGAAGGGACATGATGGGGATAACAAAAAATAGAAGAAAAATCCAATGGGGAAAATTTGTTGGCCAAGAATGCATGAATGGCCATTTTGGAAACCCCTTTAGGTGAGTAACCTCAAGTTCAAATGTAGGGGAAGTTTTTTGATGTTTAGCATTAGAGCGAGTATGAGGCCTCTTGAACGCTAGGATGATCAAATAAATATATAGACATTGGAGTCATTAGGGTGTTTATAGTAAGATTCAAACAATGGAGTTGCCAAGCTGAGATATCTTCAACCCACACCTCCCTTGCTTACCCGACAGAGGGAATGTAAAAATTGTCGTACCCAGGGAAAAATATTATAATCAGTTCCCCAGAAGCAATGCTAAAAGGATGTTGTAGATTGTTCTATCACCTGTCACACAATTGCTTTAGAAGATGTAGAAGCCTCCTAGAGACAACCACTGGGTTGATAGGAGACTAGTTCCTACGACATCCGAGAAGAGTGCTTTTGAATATTATCAGTAGGGGACTTTTTTGCATTCCATATGTCATGTAATTGGAAAAGGGATAATTTAGGGCTTGGTTCAATAGCCCTTCATCAAGGTAAAATCAAGTAGACAAATAGATCTAAATACTCAGGGGGTATATATGGCTAATCGCAAAGAGAAAGGTCTTGGTTCTAGTGGCCGACACACATCAATAGGTAGCTTAATATTTGCATTGTAGTAAAAATGAAGAGGAGGAAAGAAAGGATGGAATTTGATGTAGAGGGTTGGATACAACACATAATCCTAAGCAACAAGTTCCAACAAAAGTATGGAAGAATGAGGAGGTGAAAATGCAGAAATAGTGGAGTGAAAATTAAGGTCTCATGCTCTATGCCTCATGGACAAATTTATCATGAAACAACAATTAATAAATATGTGCACACATAGGTACTGCAGGCTATAAACTAACACAAGTAAATCTGTCATTTTCACAAGTATTGTTCACTTCTTAGTAGCATAGATACATCCATAAATGAGAGTGACACCAACAACTACATTACATAATTTCAGAAGAGGAAATACATACATGAAATGATATACAAAGGGGAAAACATACTGCACATTGATATGATTGGAATCAACAAAAAAATTTCATTGACCTTGAAGATGGAGTCCAAATCAACAGTCTGTTACATTCGGCAATTGTATCATCACAAGGACCTCACGAACAAAAAAATTGAACCAAAATGGAGCCACAAAATTCTGGCCTCTTGGGTGCAGAATTCTAGAACCCCTCTTAAGTGTTTCTTCTCTCTATTTATAAGGAGAGGGGAAGCTTTGAACAATAGTCACAAAATATCTCAACTGAGCTCCAGCTGTTTGATCGACTAGCTGTCTCCGCACACGATGGTTTTTTTGCCCAATATCATTACAATCAGATTTGATTTGGTTCTTGAAAATGTAAAAATTACAAATAATAGACAAAAAGGAAAATTGAATGATGGATGCGGATAATATCTCCCTACGATTCCTGTGATCGCCTCTAATCAGGCCACATCTTTTCCATGAGGTGCCTCTCCCATTTCTTGGTTGGATCACCTGTCACTTTTGCTTTAACTGCTTGAATTCCCACTCTCTAGAGTTGGGAGTGATCAACTATGGTTTCCTTTCATAGAGCAGAAACAAAGATTGACCTGGGAATATTTCATTTCCTGATTGCATGGGGCTCCATGTTGAGTAATTACTGCTTCCTGAGTCCCATACCTCCATTTACCTCGCTAAAGAGGTGCACATGAAGCAGTCAAATTCATTTAAGTTGCCACAATTGTCCTTTGTTTCTTGTTTCAGAGTCTTCCACAAGATTTTCCCTTTTCAATTACTAAATCCTCTGTTCCTTCATTTAATATTGAAGCTACTGACCCATCCATCTCTTACTTCTCTACATTACACTATCAAAACTTTACTCATCGGGACTTTTATTCTTAAAGACATTACAAAAATAGCTAGTTCCGATGTCCTTGGCCCGTTTTGTTTAGCCCCTTTCTATTTTCCTCTATGGGACTGAGGGTCGTGACCGGAGGCTTAGCCTTAAGGCACTAGGGCATTTTTCTCCTGCTCGAGGGGCGTTTTTCCTTCGTTAAGAGCTCTCTGCCCCTGGTTCTTTATGATCTTCTAGACTACGCGATAGCCAAATATCAGATCTCCTCTCATCGGAGGTTTCCAATCGGGGAAATAAAATGGGAGTTGCGATATTTCAATTATGCGATCACCGATTTGATGTCATCACTTCCATGTGGCACCTCATGAGTGGTGACATGTGTCACTCGGATTTGCCCCCTTAGGCCCCGTAAAAATGCTATAACTGTCTGCCATGTGTCCTGTCGTATTGCCACATCATGCTGACATTAGATGCCACTGTAGCTTTATCAAAACCAATCATATACTGCCACGTGACTTTATCGGAGCCAATCATATGCTGCCATGTATAGCTTATTGGAACCAATCATATGTTGCCACGTGTCTTGCTAGATGAGAGAGAAGAGGGCCCTTCCACCATTGGTTTTGCGATGAAATCCTTTTTTAATATTTATTGGACTACTCCGACAATTTTTACACTATCAAAACATTATCCATGTCGCAACTCTTAAAAGGTTGTCGCCATCAAAAGTTCCACTTTTGTGATATTGCGATGCGACGATCTCCTCCGAGCTCCAATGTATTGGACCTCCGACATTGCGACCGCCGATATGCGTGACACTCTGATTGTTGCGGTTGCTGATATGCCTGACGCTGCGATCGCTGATATGTGATGCGCTGGTATGCATGTGATCTCCAATGTTCTATTGTTCTAATGTGCGATTGTTGATATGTGATTGACGATATCCCTGATGTTCTGTGTTGAAAATAGCAACAAGAAATGCTAATTATAGAAGTGCTAAATTTAGTACTGCTATAAATAACATTTTAGGATACCTTCCTAATTTAGTTAGTCCCTGAACTAAAATAGAGAAGTAAAAATTCGAATTTGATCTTAGTAGCTGTTTGTAAAATAATTAATTAATTCACAATGAGTTAATTAGTTGTAGAAAATCAAACATGAAGTCTATGTGGGGACATGCAACAATTTCTCCATTAATTGAGGAATTTAACCATCAGTTAAAGAGATAAGGATGAGTTGTAATTAGTTGGCTCAGTTAACTGAGTCAAGTACAGTTAGATTAATTCAAATAGTTTGTTGAATTAATTGTGAGTTCAGTTAATTAATGCATGCATGCATGTAACTGCTGCACTTCAGATAACTGAATATTCTCCCATAAATAACTCATGCATGTTAGTTCAGACAGAGACCCAGTTGAGATTTGATGGAGGGGCAGTGTACTATCAGTTGCTAGAATATTCCATTATGAATATCTCTTGCATGCAGAAGGAATTCTTTCCTTGAGGATTGCGTAGTTACTTCTTCAGGTTTTGTGAGTGTGATGAGGCCAATTCACACATGTGGCATCACTGGACCCCAAGAAAAACTGCGCAAGGAAATAGGAGGCTTGGAGGGCTTGAGGAGGACATATACAATGTCTATTCAGTTTATGAGCTGTATTTGTTTGATTGCAGAGAGAGCATGATAGATTGAGCGTTGTTTCTTTTTATAACTCGAACATATTTCCACTTGTATGATAATACAAGGATTGGGGTTTTAGGCTGAGGCTTTCCCCGGGTTATTTCTTCTGTGTTATGTGTGATTGATTTTTCATTCTCAGTTATATGTGTTCTTATTGATCTTGCTCATATTCAGTTAAGCTTCCGCAAAGTTTATTGTAGAAGTAGATCTTGTATTTTGCTTTAGTCTATTGCATAATCCGTTGATCTACTTAGGGAATTTCTACATTCTGATGCACCAATTTCTGATATGCTTGAACCTCCGATATGCAATATTCGATATATCGATCCTCCGATATCCATTCTTAAGGCTTCAACCCTTGAACTTCAGCATACCATATCTTTTGTTCGAGGAGTCCATTTTTGGACTGTTAGAATATTTAGTTTTTCGGCTAAAGCTAACTTCGAGTCGTAAGGTTCGTTTTCTTTGCATGTCCATGTTGGGTTTTGTGTTTTTTGTTTTGTAGGGAAAAAGAGCTTTCTCAAAGCAAGCATGCAACCCAAAGCATCCCCCCCCCTCTCTCTCTCTCTCTCGGGAAAAAGAGCTTTCTCAAAGCAAGCACGCAACCCAAAGCACCCCCCTCTCTCTCTCTCTCTGTTATAGACATTTTTGTGCCCTACAACTCCAAGCATGAAATGTCCATAAACCAAGGGCTCCTAAGTCCCTAAAATTGTTGTTCTAACTCCTAAAGGAACAAGGTCAACAGATTACAGCTTCTCCCAGAAGTTCTCCACCAGAAACTGCTCAGAATTGGTCAAAACAGGATCATTGCAGCTGCTCCACTGTCTAGGTGCGTTGCATCTCACCCAAATGCACTGTGAGGGTGCGTTGCATTGCAAAACTCCCTTCTGTGGGGTGCGATGGGCGAGAAATGACAAATGGTAGTGTCATTCCGCGAGGTGGAGAGGCAATGGAAGCTTCTAGAATCTTCTCTTGTGACACTTGCCTCACTGAATTCGACCAAGGATGAGTAAGAGGCCCTCAGTCTCCAAGTGGAAGCAAGAACTGACAGAGAGAAGACACTAATCAAATCACAAGCTGACTCATCCTCCTTACAGATATCTATATGTGGATCCCTCATCCCAGAGATCCAGGAGGCTGGAATTTTGCATATTGTAAGGAATTGCTGTTGGTTTCTAGAGACAAACATCAGATTGTTGGGTGATCTATGCTTTGTTTGAGGTGAAGAGGGGCTTCTTTGCTGGGAAGTTGATGCTGGGTTGGAACCACTGGTTGTAACTCCTCCTGGATCTTTTCTTGTTTATTAATAAAAGTTATTTTAGTTCTCCTCCATGCTTTTGTATCATTGATGCTTGTTACATTTGTATGGTCAACTTAAATCTGATCCTAAGTTGTTTATGAATATAGATCCGTGTCTTTGTATAGTGCTATGCTTCTGTGATCTTGCAGGTACTTTGTGAAGCTGGGCGTGCTAGGGAGCAGGTAGCTGGAGACTATCAAAGAAGAGAGGGATCGGATCAAAGGATTAGCGCAAGACACAGGTTGGTTCTTTCTATTCCTCTCTATCTATAATTCATAAAGAAAATACAAAAGTAGCTTTTCTCTGTTTGTTTCTAAGGTAGCTGTCACACCTTAGTGGGATAGAGCAGTTCTAAATAGACACTTTTCCCTGTAACAAAATGGCGACTCCACTGGGGAGATAATTAGTTTGTTTGTTTATCATTCTTTGTTGTTTATTTCATAAACTTATAAGCAGCATTCGAACTGCATTTTCCATAACAAATGCAAAGTAGACAATTGCTGCTTAAATCCATTCACTGGATCTGTTTATGATTTAAACAGCTGATTCACAAACTATCTGATTGCCCTTGTGATATCTCTTAGATCCTCCTTAGATCTACCCCTGATTGTTGCATTACTGATTGCTTTTTACTCGGCCAAAAACCAAGGACTGAACTGCAAACTGTGACCCGGAACCCGGACAGAGTCTCATTTCTGGCCCAGCGCAGGTACTGTTCAGAGATTCTGAATTTCAGTGCACTTCCCGAAGGGACAACCTGCGCTGCATTTCAGACTCTCTGTGTTACAGGTGCGCTGATCAGACTAGCTCTGTGCAGCTGTGGTTCCTGTGCTTCATTCTTTCCAGTTCTATCCCTGAATTTTGCTGCCTGTGATCAGTATATGTCTATTTGAAACCCCTTTTCCTTGCTGTTATTCCGCCTCCTTTGTATAAAAGAACTGTAGATGTTTTTGTGTGTTTGTTGAGTCATTTACAGTTTTCCTTTGCAAAAGTAGCATAGTCGTACTGTCGTCCTTTGATTTGAATCTGTCGCAAGTGTCGATTTCGATCATAGGAGAAAGTTTGATTGCTGTTGATGGTCGATTATCTTGTTACTATTGCCTTTGGTCTGAATTTGTAATTTTCTAGTGTCAAGAACGAGTGTTCATTTCAAAATCGTAAGGTGTCGTAATCATCTCTATTTTTGATTTCGAAAAGGAGCTTGTTTATATTTGTCGCTTGAAAAGAAATTCAGATTTGTACATCAACTTTCTTTTTAGCATCAATACTAAGAAAGGCAAAAACAAATACATGCATGTGCATTTGCATATAGACAGTCTGTTTGGCTTGATTTAGGAAAGTGCATTTACAGTGTGCTCTTTGCTCTTTGTGAAATGATTCTGTCTTTCTTTTCCCTAGTAGCTAGGATTTTCATTGCACAAAAAGAGATAAAAAGTTTGTTTATCATCTTTAGATTGCATTTTAGGAATTACATCTACATCTCGTGGTGAACCCAAAAGGCAAACTTCATAAGCAAGATAAACTTAAAATAAATTCAATGAATCTAACAACGCTTTGGAACTTAACGCACAACATTTAGAGGTCTAGGCTAGAGACGTATTCTGGCGTCGTAAAGCCTGTTAACTGTTGTTCTCACTGATGGTTGGGTGATTCCTCCACTTTGAAACGATAAGTGCCAGTACGGACTTGTGCTCCCACGTACTGTCGAGTATATTTTGGGAGACCCCTATAGGCTTAAATCCTTTATCCATAGGAAGCCGTGTCTGCCGCCCTATCGATCGCAATGCACTGAACACAGCATTCGGGAAGATTGACTGCCGTACCGTAAAAATTATTCTGCAGTTTTGCGATTGGTTTGGTACTCCCTCTACCTAGACTTCCAGAGCAGTCCCTTTCGTTCCTTTTCAGACTCCTTAACGGAAAAGGTCCATCTAAGCACTTGTCACTTCAGGCTCATTAAAAATCGAAGGAGACTAGAGTCATCTTTTGTTTTTTCTCGACTCTTAAAAACTGAAAAAACAAGTTGTGTCAAAGCGTCTAAAATTCATTTAATTCGGAAACATACTTCCCCTTTATTTTAGTTGATCGAGTAATCCACAATCGTGGAAGAAAGTCAATTGAAACCCCGTCGTTCGCGGAGGCTTACGAGTCAACCGTATTTGTCTCCGGAATCGAAGCCAATACGGACAAAGCGAACTCATTTAACCGGTTCCAAATCTCCTATTAAAGTTAGAACAAGTGTTCCAACGACATCAGAGACTCCGGTTACTCCAAACATTTCTGGAATCCCTGCCTCTATAGAAGAAGTTCAGCAGCCACAGAAGGACAGCGATACTAATCCTAGTATGAGAGTAAACACTTGTGTTACCGAACCAGTTCCATCTACAACCGGTTCGGAGAGTCTTTCTCTTCAAACATCTGTCGCTGCCGATTTCACACCTTCTTCGGCACCAGAAATATTTTACGGACCTGACGGTCTTCCCCTTCCACCTGGTCTGATTTCCATAGAAGAAATTGTAGAAGATCCTCAAACAAGTACTCCAACGCACTTTGGAGTTGGGATCACTCTATATCCTTCTTCGTCAGAAGTTAGTCTACCACCAGCGGAAGCTCCTGTAGAATCGCTAGGTAATCTTTTGGATAGACTACAAATGTCTGAACAACTGTCAACATCTAGGACTGTGTCGTCTGACATAGCGACGGCAGAACTCCCTGCTATCACTCTGACAATGTTCGCCGGTATACCATCTGTCCCGACTAGCTTTCAGCCGCTAGAAGGAGCCCACTCAGGGGCTATTTCGACAGTATGGTCCGTTCCTGTTTGTTCATCCGGAATAATATCCAGAAACTCTTATGTTGAGTCTCAACAAATTGATCCATTTGGAGGTCAATTTGGGCAGTCCGGCCCCCATGGGCAAACAATTCCCTTGAGTTCTGGATTACAACCGTATGGGGGGCAGTATACCCTTTCATTATCCCCTCCGAGAGGATATCCATACGGGAGTTCACAACAACATTCAGGTTATACTGGAATTACCTCAAGTGGTTGGGTACCTATACTACCTCAACAACCAAGAGTTGTATACTCAATGCAACAATGTGTACCTATGTCGAATATCCCAACTACGCCAGCTATTGTGACGGTGTCGCAAGTTCAAGCGCTGCCTGTTGTATGCCAACCTCAGGTTTCTCAGGTTGTAATGCAACAACCCCTTGAACTTGCGACTCAACCACAATCGCCGACTAGTGGGACGACACAAGTTCAGACGGGTACAATTACCCCTCATCTTGGTCAAACTGTTAGTATCGGGCAACAGCACGTGGCTTCACAACCATGGCTGGTGCAATACCAACAACCGCAATTCCAACAAGTATACCAAGGTTTTGAGCAACAAATCTTTGCTAACAGTGGATAGCCGTACATTCAAAATGGTCAAAATCAACCATTTTACAATGGTCATGTCCGCCAACCTTACCAAACATACCAGCATCAAATGCATTATGCCGGTATGCAAAGACCAACTGCTCAGGCAATCCCATCTTACCCTGGGTATGCTTCACCTAACCTGAATCAGCAGTTACCATTTGTGGCAACTTTGGAGTTACCTGATTTAAACCGGTTAACCAACGATCCAATTGCTTACGCCCCTTGGTGGCCAGCGATTCCGCATAAACTTCCATCAGATATTCCTAAATTTAATGGAAATCCGGGTGAAGATCCATCGAATCATGTGATGACCTTTCATCTATGGTGTTCATCAAACACCTTAAATGATGATTTAGTAAGACTTCGCCTCTTTCAGAGGACGTTAACGGGTCTGGCGGAAAAATGGTACATCGAATTGCCTAGAGCTTCGTTCGCAAACTTCAGTACCTTAGCCACAACCTTTTTAACCCATTTTCAGTTACCAATAAGGTACGAAACGGGAACAGAACTTCTTACCAATTTCAAACAGACGACGGCCACTCACATATCTGATCATATACATGAGTGGCGACGTCGTCGTAGAATGGTAAAAACGTATGTCCCCGATCAGCTATTAGCTGAATGGTTTATCAAGTCATTACTGCCTTCCATCACGGAAGATGTGGCAAAGGGGGGAGTCGTAACAGAAGAGCAAGTTATCACTCGTGCGCAATATCTGGACTTGATTTACACTCAGTCTGGCACGCTCTACGATAAAATACTTGACGCCCCTAGACCAGAATGCTCAATTCCTCCTCCTCCTAAATCGAACAATGACTCTCATGCCGGCGATGGCGTGATTGACACAACAAACACGAAATCAAAAAAGGCTACATCCAAAAATGCCCGTAAGATTTCAGGTCAAAATGCAAAAGACGAACTTCTTGCTTCGGAAGTAAATGCCGTATCGACAGATAAAGGCAAAGAAACCAAACAACTGGGGAGCAAGAAGAAAGGAAAAGGGAAGAAGAAGAAACAGGAGGAATCATCACCTGAAAAATCTTCTTCAAACCCTCCTGGAGATAGGAAACCAAAAAGTCCATGCTTTATATGCGATGAGGATCATTGGACCGCAAATTGTCCACACAGGGCCGAGCTTAAGAAATTCTTCAAGAATTCGAAAACCTCCGCAGTGTTAACTGATCCATTTCCAAATCCAGGAACAAATCTGGTTGAAAGTGGAAATGCTTCCCCGTCTCAAGTGCTAATGTTGTCGGTTTCAAAACAGCAAAATGATGCTTTGATATCGACAAGGAACAAAGATTATGGGAATCCACAGCTGTCGAACAACAAGGATAAAGATCAACCAAGTAGTTCGACAACAACTTCGACAGAAGTTGTGCCACCCACCATTCATGAATTGACGATAAAACCGCCAAAGGGAGTAGTACACAAGTCGACATTTAATCCCCGCGCTAGAGCGGCACAACATTATAATATAGTGGAAGATTTGGCCCAATCGCCATCCGCTATGTCGACTCTTGAAGTACTACAAAATTGCCCATCCCAAAGGCAGGCTTTATTATCAGCCATTGGTGGGATAGACCCAAAGGATTCCAATCTAGTATCCTTCGACCATAAAGGATATGATCCTCAATTGCCAGCTCAACTAGCTTTCCTTATTCAAGTGAAAGCCCTCAACAAAACTGTTCATCGAACGATTATTGATGAGAGGGAATCCACATGCATTATGTCGATGAGTTGCTGGAAAACTTTAGGATCTCCAACCTTGTCGCGATCTTCGACGACATTAAAAGCATTCGACGGAAGGACATATACCCCATATGGTATCCTAAGTAACTTGAAAGTTGAACTAGGAGGGAAAACGGTAGAAATAGATGTTGAAGTCATCGATGGGAATCTTGATTACAACATCCTACTAGGAAGACCATGGATATATGCCATGGCAGCTGTTGTGTCGACCTATTTTAGTAAGATTGCATTTCCCTTTCAAGGAGGGATTACAATCATCGATCAACAAAACTTCCTCCCCAATGGTTCTCAAGTTACTGGAAGCATTCGCATGATCCATGGAAGCCCCCATTCACTTCAGAATATCAGAGTAGGCCTACTAAAAGATCCTATACTAATGGGAACTTTCGCTCTTCCACCTCCAATCAATCTGGCGGAAGTAGCGTCGGTAGGAACCTGCAACATGATATCTTCTAAAAAGATCTCAGAAAACGATATCGACATGGATCATGCAGTAGTTTTGCCCCCAAGCCCAACGAAAATATTGTAGCAATCAATGTTCCTAGCATGGGAGGCAAACCCAAATCAACACTCATCAAGCGTTTGGATAGATAGGTCTAGAGAATATGGTACCCCTTCAGATCCTTGGTCGCGAGTGCATATCACCGACGAAGGAATTGTCCAATCTATGGTAATTGAAGGGACACCATGGAATGATTCCCACCATCATTCCCTTCTTCCGGATTATGGAGAAGATGATCAAGATGACCTGTATCATCCTTCAGTTTTTGAATTCCTATCAAATACTGTAAACACGGTGGATTCCGAGCGAAACTTGTCCAATATTGAAGAGACTATCGCCATAAATATCTCGAACAAAACAGATGTTGTAGAGAATATTTATGTCGGCAAATGTTGTTCTCCTTCAGAACTAGAGATATATAATGCTCTTTTTCACGAATTCAGAGATGTCTTTGCTTGGTCATATGATGAAATGCCAAGCATTGACTCGAGTATCGTTGAACACGAAATTAAGATGTATCCAGATGTCAAACCAGTACGACAACGGCTACGACAGGTACACCCCAAGAAAGCCGCTGCCATTAAGGCAGAAGTTGAAAAACTTCTCCATGCTAGTTTCATCTACCCAGTTCCTCTAACCGATTGGGTATCGAATATTTTCCCTGTTATGAAAAAACAAGGAACAATTAGAGTGTGCGTCGATTATAGGGATGTAAATCAAGCTTGTCCAAAGGACAACTACCCTACACCCTTCATTGACCAGATAATTGATGAATGCACCGGATGCGAAATCTTTTCATTCATGGATGGATTCTCCGGGTATAATCAAATAAATATCCGCCCACAGGACCAGTCAAAGACTGCATTTATTTTTCCGTGGGGCACATTCGCATATCGAAAATTACCCTTTGGTTTAAAGAACGCAGGGGCGACGTTTCAGAGGGCAATGAATTATGCCTTCCATGACATCAAAAACATCGTTCAACCATACCTCGACGACCTTCCGGCTCATTCGCGAAAGCGGACTGATCACTCGCAGCATTTAAGAGCGATATTTCTACGTTGCTGACACTACAAGATACGACTCAATCCACACAAATGTTTATTTTGCGTCAGTTCTGGTCGATTACTTGGATTTTTAGTCTCAAAGAAAGGGATTCGTCTCGACCCATGTAAGGTCCAGGCAATCATAAATTTTCCTCCACCTTCGAATTTGCTTCAGATTCAGAAACTCCAAGGGAAAGCGAACTTTCTGAGGAGGTTCATTCCAAATTACGCCGAACTTGCTAAAGGTTATACACGTCTTTTGAAAAAGGAAGTACCCTTTGTCTGGGATCAAGTTGCGCAAGCTTCCTTTGATGCTTTAAAAGATTCCCTAATGAAAGCATCATTAATGTACGCTCCTAATTATCAAAAAGATTTTAACCTGTATCTGGCTGCAGCGGATACGACCATCGCAATGGTTTTAGTTCAAGAAGTCGATGGAATTGAACATCCTATATATTATTTAAGTAAAAACTTAAATGATACAGAAAGAAAATATTCTTACGTTGAAAAGCTAGCGCTCGCAGCTGTTAAAGCGATACAGAGATTTCGACACTATGTCCTCTTTCGGAAAACTACCATTCTGTCAGATTGCAACCCCATGACTTATATATTGTCGCGACAGTTTCTAGGGGGAAAATATTCAAAATGGATAGCAATCCTACAAGAGTTTGATCTGGAATTTGTAAAATCCAAGTCAAAGAAAGCTCTAGTTTTCGCAGAATTATTGTGCGATCTCCCATCGTTGTCCAACAATGACACATCCGAAGAAACAATCGTGGATGAAATTTTGTTTCTGATATCTGCAAGCAATGAGTGGTATGGGGATATAATTATTTATCTCCAAACCCAAAAATACAAGCCAAACACCTCCCACTCCGAACAAAAATGTATTCGATACCAAGCAAAAGACTACATGATCGTCGGTGATACACTTTACCGTCGTGGTATCGATACAGTTATGAGAAGGTGCCTCACCCATGAGGAGGCCGAAAAAGTCCTGAATGATTGTCATTCAGGCGCATTTGGGGGCCATCAATCTGGATATGGTACGGCACAAAAAATCTTACGAGCAGGATACTTCTGGACAACAGCGTTCAAAGATTGCATAACCGCAGTCAGAAGTTGCCATGCTTGTCAAATTTTCGATAGCAAAACCAGAAGACCACTCGCACATCTGCAACCAATAGTTGTTGTTGGGCCATTCGCCAAATGGGGCATCGATTTCATGACATGTAACCCCACCTCGACCGGGGGGCATGGGTACATCATAGTCGCAGTTGACTATTTTACCAAATGGGCCGAGGCGATGCCTACATTATATAATACTGGTGAAACAACTGCCCTATTCTTTTTCAATCATGTAGTTGCCAGATTCGGCGTGCCGCAGGCTATAGTCACAGATCATGGATCACATTTTCGCAATAACATGATGGTCGAATTAGCTGCCAAACTAGGGTTGTCTCACAACAGCTCTACTCCATATTATCCGCAAGCCAACGTACAAGTTGAAGCAATCACCAAGGTCCTCAAACGCATGCTGCAAAGGATGATTGGAGTTCACAAAAGAAGATGGCACCTAATCCTGTACTCAGCTTTGTGGGCTTACCGAACATCGGTAAGGAATGCAACCGGGTTCACACCTTTCCAACTGGTATATGGACTGGAAGCAGTCTTACCAATCTAGTGTGAAATATCGTCTCTCAAACTCGCAATTGATCTCCTCCTCGGAACTTCAGAAGAAGAAGCTCATTTCTTAGAATTAATCCAATTGGATGAAACCCGTCATGATGCCGCTTTGGCTAACGAAGCCCATAAGAAATGAGTCAAGGCGCAGTTCAACAAAAATGTCAAACCCCGTGTCTTCTCAGAAGGTGACCTGGTCTTGCTTTACGACCAAGAATCCGATAAATTGGGAGCAGGTAAATTTAAGTCTTTATGGATGGGCCCCTATATTGTTAAACGAGTGTTAGCAAAAGGAGCCTACGAGTTAATGGATTATGACGGAATTCCACTGGCGCAACCTCGTAATGGGTTGTACCTCAAGCGTTACTATGCGTAATAGTAACCTGTGTGCTTTTGTTATGTTTTTGTTTTCGCTAAAGTGTTTATTTTGGTCAAGTAATCCACTTTTCACATTTGTTGCAGATGTCAAACCTATTAGAGTCATGTGTTGGATATGCCGACGGAGCAAGTCGTAGTTCGCGGAACCTATCCTCCGCAGCCTGGGCTATTTTTGATCCAAGCGGCGAGTTAGTAAGTTTCAGAGGTGTAAGTATTGGTCGATCAACGAATAACATCGCTGAATATAGCGCGTTGATAGAACTTCTCTCTGATGCCATCACACATGGTATACACTGACTAATTGTCAGGCTGGACTCACAACTCGTAATACTACAACTCAATGGTATATATTCCGTCTGAAACCCAGCGATTTATCGCATGTTCCTAAGGGTTAAGATTTTGGAAAGACAATTTGATTTTATTCAATATCAACATATTTCCAGAAACTTAAACACATTAATTGACTCATTAGCAAACTATGTGTTAGATAGACATTTGCAACATTTATAAAAAGAAACACACCATCAATGTTTGCATATGGATCATGTAGCTTAACCAAAATAAAACTCCGAAAATCAAAAATATATATAACTGTTTATGGTTTACACATAATGTTCTGTAACCAAGACAAAATCGGTAAAATGACCAAAAAACTCAAAATGCTATGGGGCACCCTAGTCTAATGATGCTCGTGATAGCAAGTCACAGCCTGTGCGATCATGCGTAGGAGATGAGTCCATCGTCTAGGCACACCAGTAGTATGCCGCTGTAACCACAAAGGTAGCTCGTCAGTCCTCACATTTGGAATACCAAGAGTGAGGCCCTCAACCTGCTCCTGTAATGCTGTGACAGTCTCGGCCACATCGAGGTCACGAAGAATAGCCCTTCCGAAGGCCTCTCCTGCTGGGGCAGTAGCTGGTACTCTCAGGCGAACTACTAGACGAACAGGACCAACATCTGCATGTGCACATGAGTTTGATTAAAGTCTTGATAGAATAAAGCACAAGGACATTATAAACAAAAAACGATAAACAGGAATATGGTCAAAGATTTTACCAATGGCGCCCCACTGCTCGCCATCCAGCAGTACTAAATCTAGATCACCCCGGAAGTCCATGCCAGCGTATGGATACTCAGAATAAACCATCTCCTGACGATCAAACCACCTGAAGAAGGTATCAAAAAATGAAATCTGAGACTGGCCAGCATGCCTAGACATATGGTCAACCCATCTCTGCATACGTGGTTCAGTAGGAGAAGGTAAATCGAGTGCAATGTACTGCGGCTGCATCAGTGGTATCTTCTCCAAGGCAAAGGCGGTCAAAATAGAACCATACCCAAAGTTCTTCAACCTCCCGCTCTTTATCTTGGTCAACTGTTCTTTCATCACAAGAAGTACTGCGTCGCACCAGTTGAACACCTTCGGTTGGAGGCATTCCAAGGCATGCTGCATGTAAGATCGGTTGGCTACATGAAGAGCCGCACCACCGGCCATCCTACCAAAAGTAAACAGAATAGTCCTGAGGGACCTGTCAGTGACATCACGGATGATGATCTTGCCGTCTTTACTCGGCTGAGATCCTTCTCTGTAGTACCGACGGACATAATCTCTCACAGAGTCGCCTCCTCGGGCCGAACCTGACAAAGAGATGGGGGAACCTCGCCTCGACAAGCCAGTCAAGAAATAGATGTCTATTACAGTCAAGGGGATAGATTTGCCCCTGATCTAGAAAACCTGATTGGTAGGATCCCAAGCATCGAGCAAATACTGCAGTAAGTTGATCTGGTGTCTCATGCTAGAAATGCGGAAGAACTTCAGCAAGCCACAGTTCCGCAGCGCGTTCACTGTAACTGGATCATGTAGGGAAAGGATGTCCTCTTCTTCATGCTCACGTTCTCGCCATGTAATGGTCATCTTACTCCAAAGATCTCTGAAAAACAAACAAGAGAGGAGTTAGATCCTGATTTTGGTAAGAAACAAGCAAAATTTCCATCAAAAAATTGTGCATCAAATTCCCTTTTTGCGCCCAACGCACCTGCAGCAATGTTCTAGGTGCGTTGAATGTCAGATAGCCTTTAGACAGGCCAACATTCAACGCATTTTTCGATACACTAGGGGTGCGCTGATGGCAGAACGAGTTCTTTAAACCCCAGGGACTCAGAAAAGCTAGAAATCAAGCTCAAAATGCAAAATGGAAACCATGAAATGAAAGAGCTCAAGTTTAGCTCCTACCTGGTCCAGACGGTGTCGAGAATCGTCCACAGAATCTCCTGAAATCAGCTGATGAAAATCGAGGGGGAAAAGCACCTCCAAAGCTCCAACAAACCAAGTTCAAATGAAATGGTAAAATGAGAGGTAAAAACACTTTTTCATTACTTTTACGTAGTTCAAAGTAAAATATTAGTGTTCTAACTCGTTTTCAAGCATAAATTGTTCATTTCTGACTAGTTTGATGAAGCAGTTGAAAATACAGTACGATCTTTGAAAGGACAAAGCTATTTATGGTAAAATCAAAACAAGACCATCTAATCGAGCAGTGTTACTGCAAGGTTCAAGCTCGTTAAAAAATAAACCCGCATCAAGCAGTTTTAGCACATAGTTCAAGCTCGTTAAAAAATAAACATAAGACATGAGCAAATGTTTCCACCCGCGTTTAAGCTCGTTAAAAAATGAACTATTCCCCGGTAAATAACCATCGTGAATGTAGTACTTCAGCCATTAAAGCCTTGGTCGTGTTTGCACCGTCACCTCCACTTTTTCATTGGCCGATCATTCACCTCCATTTGATTGTTTACCCATTTTGAGGAACAGCTGCGAAGAGTGATTTCACTAGCCATCCTTGTGACACTGCCGTGATTGGAAAATTCCAAACCTTACCTAGAATCAGCTGCTACCCATTTTATCACTCGTTCCTCAAAAGATGAGTCTCCTTTAAGCTCTTTTCAACTGACTCGTAAAATATGAAAAGATTTCCGAGCCATTGGCCTCTCCAGCTCGTTAAAGGGACAGGAAGTGCTATCCCTCCTCTAGATTTTAATCTTTTTGGACCTGAGGGATTATTACACAAAAAGATCGAGCGCTTGTTTTGTTCGGCTCGTTAAAACTATCGAAAATTCATCCCTTCTGTATTGTTTTATACTTTTTCGGACTTAAGGGATCAGATGACGAAAAATGAATTTTGGAGTTACCTTTACATTCCTTTTCAGACTCTCAAAAATTGAAAAGGACCGAGTTATCTTTGTCGTTAAACTCGTTAAAAAGATTAATAGCGACAAACTTGTCTTTAGACGAGAACGAGTTTCACTATCGCTAGGCTCGTTAAAACATAGCGATGGGTTTGCCCGAAGGGCAAATTATAGAACAAGCATATGTTATCCTCCTCAACCTTGAAAAAAATAAAGACGTACTAGTCAGCAATGACTGGGGAAAAATTGGGAAGAAAACTCAAAGAAACTTTGTTGGTAGCAAGTTGCTCTTGAACATGACACTTCCACTCCATGTCCGAGTCGGGTTGGGTTGTTTCATTCACCAGTCACATCACCATGGTCACGCCATACCATCCACATTTGGGGTTAATGATACCAATCCATCACATCAGTGTCGTCGATATGTTCAAGAGAAGTCATCCAGAGAAGTCACCTGTGTCTCACCCACTACCATACATTATACTCCATTTCATGACCGCCATCCTGAACCTTATATCACCAGATCGTTTTCACCTCCATCAAAATCATTTGCTCCGTTCCGTGTCATTGATGTGGGATTCATTAAGGCCCTCCTGTGACGGATCACTTCTTGTCGACATCAGCGCATTATCCAAGAAGTTGATCTAGGAACACCCCATTCAGTACTTTGAAGCTTGCATGCCTCAATGGCAAGTTTCTCACTTCCAGCGACAGGTTTACATCAATGGCCTTCGATCGAAAGATTTTACGTGGTGTTCGACGCCAAGTCCTTAGTCACACCACGTGAATTTTACTGCAGTACCTTGAGGGTCATTATCATTATCAGTGATTCCTCTAGTGCTTGTTAACAGTTTACATCATTGACTGGTAATCAAGCGATGTCTTTCCATGTTCGACTTCAGAACATTTCTCACATGGATCGACTTGTACTTCGAGTGAAGATCGGATGAGATTGAAGACCCCGGATCTAGTTTCATCCATCCGGGTTGTGATATATATTCAGGGAAATAAAGACATTAAATGTACAACATTGCAGCACAGATAATCATCCTACCAAAAGGATGATGGCTCTATCAGAATCATCAGTCTACACTCAGACGGTTGTCTGTACTATGTACATGAAAATGGATTTATAAAGCTGAGCATGGGAATGCCCGCCTCAGCTAGATCATGAAAATGAAGATAATGTATTGTATTGTATCTTATTACAGGTCTCCTCCCAGCATTGAAAGAACTTCAGATCCTCATAATAAAGCATTTCACCCGACACCAAAAGGTTAACGGCCTCATACTTTAGGGGGCAACTGTTATAGACATTTTTGTGCCCTACAACTCCAAGCATGAAATGTCCATAAACCAAGGGCTCCTAAGTCCCTAAAAGTGTTGTTCTAACCCCTAAAGGAACAAGGTCAATAGATTATAACTTCTCCCAGAAGTTCTCCACCAGAAACTGCTCAGAATTGGTCAAAACAGGATCATTGCAGCTGCTCCACTGGATAGGTGCGTTGCATCTCACCCAAATGCACTGTGAGGGTGCGTTGCATTGCAAAACTCCCTTCTGTGGGGTGCGATGGGCGAGAAATGACAAATGGCAGTGTCATTCCACGAAGTGGAGAGGCAATGGAAGCTTCCAGAATCTTCTCCTGTGACACTTGCCTCACTGAATTCGACCAAGGATGAGTAAGAGACCCTCAGTCTCCAAGTGGAAGCAAGAACTGACAGAGAGAAGACACTAATTAAATCACAAGCTGACTCATCCTCCTTACAGATATCTATATATGGATCCCTCATCCCAGAGATCCAGGAGGCTGGAATTTTGCATATTGTAAGGAATTGTTGTTGGTTTCTAGAGAAAAACATCAGATTGTTGGGTGATCTATGCTTTGTTTGAGGTGAAGAGGGGCTTCTTTGTTGGGAAGTTGATGCTGGGTCGGAACCACTGGTTATAACTCCTCCTGGATCTTTTCTTGTTTATCAATAAAAGCTATTTGAGTTCTCCTCCATGCTTTTGTATCATTGATGCTTGTTACATTTGTATGGTCAACTTAAATCTGATCCTAAGTTGTTTATGAATATAGATCCGTGTCTTTGTATAGTGCTATGCTTCTGTGATCTTGCAGGTACTTTGTGAAGCTGGGCGTGCTAGGGAGCAGGTAGCTGGAGACTATCAAAGAAGAGAGGGATTGGATCAAAGGATTAGCGCAAGACACAGGTTGGTTCTTTCTATTCCTCTCTATCTATAATTTATAAAGGAAATACAAAAGTAGCTTTTCTCTGTTTGTTTCTAAGGTAGCTGTCACACCTTAGTGGGATAGAGCAGTTCTAAATAGACACTTTTCCCTGTAACACACACACTCTCTCTCTCACACATTTTTTGTATAGCTCAATTGGTTCAAAGATATTTTAAGAGAGTATAGGTCTTGGGTTCAAGTCTCCATTTTGTGGGGGCGGACTTTTTCATTTCCGCACATTCCCGCACTTCGTCGGCAACTTCATCAACTTTTTTTCAAAAAGTCATAACTTCTTCATCCGGAAGCCGTTTTCAGAGCCATTTTTTTTAAACCAGCCTAATTTTTCGAGATCTATCCATTGGAACACTTAGTTTCAGCATCTTTAGCTTTAGTTTCTGTTGAAATGGAAAGTCAATACCAAGTTACCCTTGATAGCACCAACTACTTCCAATGGTTGGCCTACATTGAGGATTTACTTAGAAGTAAAGGTCTCTACAAAATAGCCTTAGGCCAGGAAAAGAAACCGAAGGATGAAGATAAGGCTGCTAAATGGGAAAATAGGCAAGATCAAGCACGTGGATTGATAGGGATGTCTATTTCTCCTGATCTTAGATTCCATATTGCAGAACTTGATACTCCTGATGAAGCAATGAAACAAATCAATAAAGTTTTTGGGATTAAAAATGAACTTAGAGCCCATCAACTTGAAAATGAGTTGCTTACATTGGACCCTAATAATTTTTCTTGCATTGAAGATTTCTTGTCCAAGTTCAAGACCCTTAGATATCTCTTGGAAGGTGTTAAAGTTAAGAAAGAAGATAGTAACCTTATCTATTCCATTCTTACTAAGTTGGGACCAGCCTACTCTGTGTTTGTTTCCACCTTCCATTCTACAAGAGAAGCCTTCATTTCTCAAGGAATAGACTACAAGTCCCCTTCCTTTGATTCTTTTTGTGATTCTTTAATAAGAGAACAAGAAAAAATCTTACACCTTGGTCTTCTTAATCTTGGAAACTCTTCCAAGAAAGCATTAGCCGCCCAGCAGCAACCAAATTCAAAGAATCCTAAGAAGTCATATCCTAAAAAGAATGGTCCTAAACCAAACAAGGGTCCTAAGCCTCAGCCTCAAAATGAAAAATCATTTCAACAAAATGATAAGACAAATAAAAACAAATGGAAGAAGACTGATAGACATTGCAACTTTTGTAATCGAGATGGCCACTTAGAATCAAAATGTTTTAAGGAGATGGAAGCCTTGGAAGCAGCAATGAAGAAGCATAACATCCATTTGGGGCAATCTTCAACTTCAACTTCATCTTCAGGAATGGCACTTTCTGCATGTGGTTGTCAAGCATCTCGGTCTGGCTATGCATTAAATGTATCTTATTCTTCTCATTCTCATGAGTGGCTCATTGATTACGGAGCTTCTTATCACATGACCAAAAACAAAGCCATGTTTTCTTCTTTAAATGATTGTAACACCAAAAATATATATGTTGGTGATGATAGATCTCTTAGTGTTGTAGGGACTGGAACTGTTCATCTAGACAATGGTCAGTTTAATGATGTATTATGTGTTCCATCCTTATCCTGCAACCTTCTATCTGTATATCAGATAACTCATTCAGGTGAAGGTAAAATCGTTGAATTTTCACCTCATGATGTTGTAATCAAGGACCTAAGAGATCCTAAAAAGATTTTAGCTACTGGCATTGCTGATGATTCTCCAAGGTTGTATAAGTTTCACAACTTTGGGTCATCAAATCTTCCCTCAGTATTTGTTGCTCATAACGATCAAGTGAGCAAACTTTGGCATGAGCGATTTGGTCACTTAAACTATCGCTCCCTTCAAAATCTATGTAAAGAAAATATGGTGACAGGTCTTCCTATGGTATCTTGCAGAGATGGTGTTTGTTCCGGATGTGTACTCGGAAAACATCATCGGGACAGTTTTGAAAAACGTGCCTCTTGGCACGCCTCAGCCCCTTTACAGCTTGTGCATAGTGATTTATGTGGTCCACTTCCAGTTGTGTCATTCTCTGGCTGCAAGTATTTCTTAACTTTCATTGATGATTTCTCCAGACGCACTTGGGTATACTTCTTAAAACTCAAGAGTGAAGTATTTAACACATTTTTGGCCTTCAAGGCCTTTGTTGAAAAACAATCTGGACATCAAATTCTTAAGCTAAGATCTGATAATGGCGGAGAATATGTTAAAAACACATTCATCAACTATTGCACTGAGAATGGAATTCAAATGCAACATACTGTTCCATATACTCCACAACAAAATGGTGTAGCTGAAAGGAAGAATCGCACCTTAAAGGAAATGGCTAATTGTATGCTACAATCTAAAGGACTTGGTCTTAGTTTTTGGGCAGAAGCAATTAACTGTGCAAATTACATAATAAATCGCACTCCTACTAAGGCTTTAAAGAATATCACTCCAGAAGAAGCATGGAGCTCAATCAAACCAGATGTAAGTCACTTTCGTGTTTTTGGAAGTGAAGCGTGGGCCCATATTCCAGATGAAAAGCATAAAGCTTTAGAACCTAAGAGTGAAAAATGTACTTTTGTTGGATATTATGAAGATGTCAAAGGCTATAGACTTATTCCATTTAAGTCCAAAAATGTTATCATTAGAAGAGATGTAAAATTTGATGAAAATATATCGGCCTGCGAGCCTAGTTCGGCGGATGTGCCACCTCTTCCTATCTCTTCTACTTTTGAAAAAATTTCTTCTTCAGATGATGAAAGTGAGGATGACAATCATCCCCCACCATCTCAGGATCCTCCTTCAGCTCCTCAGCTTCCAAAATGGGTTCGTGCTACTCGAGATGCAGCAGGTGATCTTGCCGGTGATCCTACAGATCAGCGACGCACACGTTCTCAGTTTGACAGAGCCTCTTCTTTACTGGCTCAAGCTCCAATAAATTATGATCCTGACACCTTTGCAGAAGCTTCAGGCCATCCAGATTGGGAAGCAGCTATGAATGAAGAATATCATTCATTATTGGCAAATGATACATGGGATCTTGTTCCTCTACCAAAGGGACGAAAACTTGTTAGATGCAAATGGGTTTACAGAACCAAGTATGGACCAGATGGGAAAGTTGATAAACATAAAGATCGTCTTGTTGCTAAAGGTTTTTCACAGGTTGAAGGCATTGACTACACTGAAACCTTCTCCGCTGTTGCCAAAATGAACTCTATCCGTCTTGTTCTTTCCCTTGCTGCCTCGTTCAAATGGGAAGTCCATCAGATGGATGTTAAATCTGCCTTCTTGCATGGGGACTTGCATGAAGAAATCTACATGGAACAACCCATTGGCTTCATAAAAACAGACTCCAGCCTTGTATGTCGGCTTAAGAAATCCCTTTATGGTCTTAAGCAAGCTCCTCGAGCTTGTTATGCCAAAATGGATAGCTTTCTTTTAGAATCTGGCTTCTCTAGGTGTCATTCTGACAATACTGTCTACACCAAGCAAGTGGGCAAGTCTCTTATCATTCTTGTTCTTTATGTTGATGATCTTATGTGAAGTCTAGCCTTAAAAGGAAGTTTGAAATGACAGACTTAGGACACTTACATTATTTTCTCGGTCTTCAAGTCTTGCAATCCAAGGAAGGTATTTCCCTTTCTCAGTCCAAGTATGCCTGTGATATTCTATGCCACTTTCACATGGAAGATTGTAAGCCAGCCCCTTCTCCCTTTCAGTCTGGAGTCAAACTTTCAGTCACTTGTACTTCTCTTGAAGTTGATGCTACCTTATACCATCAACTTGTAGGAAAACTTTTGTATCTAACCCATACTCGTCCTGACCTTTCCTTTGTTGTTGGCCTTGTTGCTCAGTTTATGCAAAACCCACGTGAAAGTCATTGGAAATCAGCTAAAAGAATACTTTGTTATGTTCGAGGTACAGTTCAGTTTGGGATTCATTACAGTGCCGAAGCAGCTCCTCTATTGGTTGGTTTCACTGATTCTGATTGGGCTGGTGACCCTGATGATCGGAAGTCTACTGCCGGTTATGTGTTCACTCTTGGTTCAGGACCTATTACATGGGCTTGTAAGAAACAAGCTGCCATTTCTCTTTCATCAGCAGAAGCAGAGTATCGTGGTGTCGTAGAAGCTAGTAAGGAAGCCTTGTGGCTTCGTCAGATCCTGTCAGAGTTTGGCTTTCAGCAACAGCATCCGACTACACTTTGGTGTGATAATCAAAGTGCCATTCAGATATGCAAAGATCCAGTCCAACATCAGCGCAGCAAACACATTGAACTGCACATGCACTTCATCAGAAAGCTCATTCATGACCATGTTCTTGAAGTGCAATATTGTTCAACAGATGATCAAGTTGCAGACATCTTTACAAAGGCTCTCACAGAGGTGAAGTTCACTAAACTTCGATTTCTGGTTGGAGTTCAGGAAGTTGTCACTAAGGGGGGATGGGCTCTAGTGCCTCCTTCCTTCTCCTATTGTGTCATATTTGTAAATCCTTCAATCCTATCCCAAGTTGTTCTTAAGGGGGGATGTTAGGATATTCCGACACATAGGAAATAGTTAAGTACAACTTGGTCTAGTATAGAGTTAGGTAAAGTGTGTTTCTTTACCTTGTACATTTTGTAACTTACAATCCGACGGTCACGATATGTAGTGATCCGACGGTTCATTCTCTCCTCGGTATTACCGACACTTGATCCATGGCTTGACACCCAATTGGTCCATGATTTCTATTTAAAGCGCATGGAGGGTCATTTGTAGGGTAATCCGTGCATGAGAGAAGCATATGTAAATTTTCATTCTTTTATTAATAAATTTCCTGAAGTGGCCACATTGGCTCAGGCCGTGGACTGTTTCCCTCTTTGAGGGTTTTAACCACGTCAAAAATACTGGTGTATTGATCTGCGATCTGGTTGTGAGCGGTGTCCTTTGGTGTTCTGTCTGAGGAACTTACCCTGTAAATTCCTACATGGACTTCCACATATCATTGGAAATTTTGTTCTAATGGAGTGGGTTTGATGTATGCTTTGAATCCTTCTATTGCTTGGAAAATGACTACAAGATCCTCTTCTCTTTTGCATTCTTTTGACATCATTTGACACTATTAGAACAATTTTGTAGTAAATGATAACATACATCATCATAAAAATGACTTGAATTCATTCTAACTGGAAGGAAAAATGATTAATAAAGTTCATTACTTGAAACTACATCCTTATTGCTTCAAGTTCCATATATATGAACATAACAAGGAATTCATATAGAGTTAGAAATAAATCTTCTAAACCTGGTTAATACACAGAGTATAAAATTAGAAAGAAATACTCATAATTAACCATAGGAAAAATGTATATATATGTATATATATATATATATATAACCCAATATTATAATAAAAATCGTATTAACCCTCACGACATACAAAGGTTTATTAATATTTGCACTGTAGCATGCAATGGCCAAGAACACTAATTGAGGAAATTCAAAGTGCCGCTAAAAATGAAAATAATCCAAATTATACCATAGGGTTAAGGTTCTAATTTAAAAACCCTATATAAATGTTTACATTAAAATTACTGAAGGAGAAGGGTAAATGTGAGAGCTTATACATATAAATTGTGTATACATAATTAAATGTACAACATTAAAAACCCTACAATATAACCGTCATATATATATATATATATATATATATATATATATATATATAACCCAATATTATAATAAAAATCGTATCAACCCTCACGACATAAAAAGGTTTAATAATATTTGCACTGTAGCATGCAATGGCCAAGAACACTAACTGAGGAAATTCAAAGTGCTGCTAAAAATGAAAATAATCCAAATTATACCATAGAGTTAGGGTTTTAATTTAAAAACCCTATATAAATTTTTACATTAAAATCACTGAAGGAGAAGGGTAAATGCCAGAGCGTATACATATAAAATGTGTATACATAATTAAATGTACAAAATTAGAAACCCTACAATGTAACGGTAAAATTTACCCTGCTTGAATGTAGGATATACAAAAAGAATACTTACTATTTTTAATAGAATTTATACTATAATTCGAAAACCATTTTTTTTTGGAATTTGAAGTATCTAAAATTATCTATAGTGACATTGAAGAGTTAGGGTTTTATGGTTTGAAAACCCAAACCAAAAGAACAATATAAAAAGGAAAGATAGAAAAATAAAATCAAATGTTAACTTGATTAAAAGAACAATTTATTACTAATAAGTTACCTGAGAAAAGAACAAGGTTCAAGGTTAATATAGAGCTGAAATAAGGAGAGGTTAAATATTTTGCAAAATATCGTATACCAAGATTTAGCGGGGGAAATAGTTTTACGAAATGGCTATGAAAAACACCTACAAGGGTGAATATAATAAAAAAGTTGAATTGAATTATGGAGGATAAATAGGCAAAGAACAATTTTTAAGTAATGTTGAGCCGAAAATAAGATATTAGTCACTTATTACCTTGGATTTAGTAACTGAAATGTTAATATACTCTCACAAAGCAAGCATAACTAGCAAATTTTGTTGGAATAACAAACCCAAGAAGAAACCATAAAAACCACAGATTATAATTAAAAAAAAAAATGAAAAGCATAAACATATTTTGAAGAATGATAATACTAAAAATATACATTATTGTAACCAAAAAATTCTTGGTGAAACAGATAGAAATTACCTCAACAATAAAACTACTTACACACAATTATAATTACATTTTGTTCCAAGAAGATTATGAAGGAATGATTCCTTGATCTAAACACTCATTCTCATTCAAAACCAAAATTTAGTAAATAATTGAAGATGGTTGCAAAGTGGCGGAGCCCTGCTCTAGAGTTATTGAATGCATAAAAGAAAGAGTCGCTGATTGGAAATCCATTTAAATATAAAGAAATAAACCTAATTCATCTCCACTGTAGATCTTTAGGGTTTTAATCCTCACTGTTGATATGATGGAAAGGGCTAGGTCAATGTGTCAATATCATATCATAACACATCCACAGAGAATGACCATATGTCATCATATGGAAAAATCATGAAATCTATGTAAACATGATATCACATGGCATATGGAGGTAAAGATTAAAACATATATTAACAAATTTTAACCAAAAAAATAGTACATCGTGACACATGTATGTGTTATATGATACCAAACATTGAAATAATGTTATGGTATAATGTATTGAAAGTGTGGTTAAAGTATATGTTTATATGTCTAAATATGTGCTACGTGCAATATCTTTAAAAATAACGTAGGTGATCTATCAATAAATCATTGTAAACTATACCTTGAAATAAAGTAAGGGGATGTGCATGATACATATATTTATAGAAGGAGGATTAATATATTTTTAAGGAAAGATAAAGTCAAATCAATATAGAACATATGCTTTATGTTCATAAAATGTATGGATAGAAAGAGGTTGCTTTAAGAACATCAAATGCAAAGTTTTTGATCAAATCAAGGGTATATTAGGTAAGTATATCCATGTTTTACAATTTCTCAATGTGGAGAATAATAACTACAAAACAATAATCTAGAACTCCTTTATGACCAGAAGGTAAGGAGTATGGATATAAATATTCGACCAATTAATGGTTTAATGATTTAGGAAACTAAATATAAATTATCGTTGCACGAAGAGGAAAACTCTTTAGGAAAATAATTTAATCATAGATAATAGTGAATCTTTAATTTTGATCAAGAGATTGCAAAAGGAAGGTAGAATTATTATTATTAGATGAATAAAAAGGAGGATTTTTTAAGTGTAAAATTACAAGCTACTAATACAAAGCTATTGCATACTAATAAAACAACTATATTAAATGTGGTACATTATAAGTGGTATCAGAGCTGTAGGTTACTGCATTGGGTCTCTTATGGGTCCTACATTAAAACAATTACTTTTTTGTGTCATGATAACATAATCAAAGAAATATTAGGAAAAATTCGAAGATTGCCTCAAGAAAATAATGGATAGACTTCAATGGGGTAACCTAGAGGTGGTGAGGAGGTGGGGTGGAGGAATTGGTAATATAGATAATCAAGAATCTAAAATTCTACAAGTAATGAATATCTTGAAGGTAGATTTAGATAATATAAAGGCCAATAAAGAAAAAATATCCAAAGTGAAGGGTGAGCAAGCAGAGATTAATGGCTACTTACTAAGGAAGATGGAAGAGAATAAATCCAATAGTAAAATAGGAGAAAATCATAAGAAGAGATCTAGGAGTGAATCCACTAATAAAATTGATTTTGTAACTTCTAGTAAAATTAATACCCATGAGTTTCATGAAGGGAAAGAAAAAAAATTCAAAAGTAGTGTTTATATGTCCAAAAAGAAAAAAAGACTACATTCCAGTTACAAGGAGAATTCAAAAATATTAGACGTCCAAACTTTTATGGTGAATTTGAAGGAGCAGAAATAGGGTTCTAAATATGTCAAAGTATTTTTAGGTACAATTATCCAAGAAATTTGAAGGCCATATTGGCTAAATACCAGTTAACTGGTAAAACATCCTTATGGTGGGAGGAAAATTAAGCCATAAGAGAATCATAAGAAATAATATGACATGGAAACTCTTTAAAATGTAATTTGAAAGGAACTACCTAACATAAACATATTTTGATGAAAAGGCTAGAGAGTTCCATGAGTTAAGGCTTGGAAAATCTACCATGGATGAATTTGTAAATAAGTTCCCGAGTTCACTGAAATATGTACCATATTTGATAGAGGAAAAAGAAAAAATACAAAGGTTCATTAGCTGCTTACCTTTTTCGTATAGAGAAGGATTGAATTTGACAATAAAAAAACCATGGATGAGACTATAAGGAAGGAAAAGTTGTGTTTTAACCAGAACCAAAAGAATAGTGACAATTCTAAGGGTTGGATGGCCAAGAAGCATGATAAGTTCAATACTAAGAAAAGGGGTTTAAGAAACTTGCCTTTTGTAACACCTTTAAAAGTAATCAAGGAGGGAATTACAACATAGTTGTAAACTAGAAGAAAAATATAGGACATAAAGGTGGACAAGGGGCAGGAGGAGGAAATAAGAATTTTGGTGAATCAACAAGACCACCAATCAAGTGTTGAGGCTGCAGTGAGAACCATTTGGGGAGAGGTTGTCCATAAAACTCGGTAAAAAAAAGAGCATAAGTAAATAATTTGCAAGAGGCTTCTATAATAAATGTTATTTCCTGCAATATCCCAAGAATTAGTGTGGCTTTGGATGGAAGAAATCATACTACTAGTCCACTATGGTGGAAATCCAAGGTAAAATTTATGAGAAAAATGTTTCACTACTAATTGGCCCTGTATCTACTTTAAGCTATATTTCCCCTATAACAATTGAAACATGTGGACTGAAAAAGGATAAACATGGTAAGCCATGGTTAGTACAACTAGCCATAAGAGCAAAAAGGAAAGTTATAGAAATAAGTGAAGACTTTTTGCTAAATCTGAATGGAATAAACACTCATCTAAATGTGAAAATTTTACCTTTGGGGTCATATGATGTTCTTGTTAGGATGGATTTGATGGAACCTCACAGAGTAATTTTAATTTGTCTATAAAAGTATCTCTTATATTAATGATGAAGGAGAAGACTTTATAGTCAAAGAAGTGCTAAGAGCTATTTTTGTGAGGTATATTTTTGCCTTACAATTAAATAAATATACTCATAAAGGCTTACAAATGCTTGTTGTCCAGATTGAAGACCTATCCAATAGCAAACATAAACTATCCTTAGAATATTATCATATTCTAGAA
This sequence comes from Pinus tabuliformis, assembly GCA_031772625.1. Lineage (NCBI taxonomy): Eukaryota > Viridiplantae > Streptophyta > Pinopsida > Pinales > Pinaceae > Pinus > Pinus tabuliformis. Next base: position 339,885,735 of record CM062807.1, on the reverse strand, counting down.
CAATATAAAAATGTTTTCCTAAATAAATACTAGGACTTCCTCCAAGTAGAGATTTAAACTTCACCATTGATCTCATTGTTGGAGCAGTTCCAGTGCACAAAGATCCATATAGAATGAGTATTCTTGAATTAATGGAGTTAAAAATTCAATTCCAAGAGTTGTTATAGAATAAGTACATAATTCCTAGTGTATAGATTACACTAGGCCATGTATATATTATAGGTCGTTTAATAAAATGACTATAAAAAACAAATATCCTTTGCCCCAAATTGATGAATTTTTTGATCAAGTCCAAGCATATTCAATCGTCTATTAAAATTTTCTAATATCTAGATACCATTAGAATATGATCAAGGTTAGGATAAGGTATGGACACTATGAGTTCGTGGTACTCCCATATGGACTCACTAATGCACCATCCACTTTAGCGTGCTTGATGAATAGTGTTCTTAGCCCTTTTCTTGACAAATTTGTCATTATATTCATAAATGATATTCTATTTTACTTAAAAAGTAGAAAGGAACATGATCAACACTTGTATATTGTTCTTCAAACACTTAGAGAGATCATTCTATATGTTAAGTTTAGAAAATGTTGATTTTACCGAAAGTAGATTAAGTGTTTGGGACATGTAGTATATGATGAAGGGATTGCTATGCATCCAGAAAATATTAGAGCTATTATCGAATGGCTAGTAACTAAAGACATAACTAATATTGGGTATTTTGTGGGAATTATGGGTTATGACAAAAGATTCATAGAAGGTTTGTCTAAATTGGCATACCCCATTACTTCATTCCAAAAGAAGGGGACAAAGTTTGAGTTGAACCAAAAGTGTCAGGATAATTTTGAGAGATTTAAAGAAATTACTAACCACTGCTCCAATCCTGAAATTAGCTCATCCCAATAAATATTTTTTTGTATGTATCGATGCCTATAAAGAAGGACTAGTAGTTGTTCTAATGCAAGAAGGCCATGTAATCAACTGTGAATCTAGAAAGTTAAAATATCACAAGAATAACTATGCCACACATGACTTAGAACTGGCAACTATCATTCATGCTCTAAAATTGTGGAGACACTGCCTCATAGGAATAAGGTTTCAGCGAAAAAAAAACAATGCTAGTCTCAAATACATATTTGACCAACCAAATATGAATGCTAGGAAAGCAAGATGGATAAAATTCCTTAGCGAATATGATTTTAAAATCGTACACGTAAAAGGAAGAGAAAACCAAATTGTTGATGCCTTGTGCAAAAAATTAAATCATATTTGCACTATCTCAACAACTAGGTCGCAGACAAATATGATAGAAAAGATTAAAACAACAACATATTTTGATGAGTCCACGGGGTCTTGGATAGATGGTGATCAGGTGCTTTGTTAAGGCACTCCTTGATGTGAAGTCACCAGTTAAATTCCCTGTCACGACTGAGGTGATATATTGGACATGATAAAGATGTTGTCTTGCCAAGCTTACAAAAAAAACAACAGATTTTGATGAAGAAAACATGAAAATTGAAAGAAAAATTCAGAAATCTGAATTGTTAGGTGAAAAAGAAACCAATTTTTCAGCAAATAATTAGGATTTTCTAATCTACAAAGACATAATTCATTTTCCTAATGATCCAAAACTGAAAATATTTTTCCTAGATGAATGCATAAGAAACCAACAACTGGCCACCCTAGGTATCAAAAACTAATAATTGTGTTGATGAAGGATTTTTATTGGAATAACCTGAAAACAAAGACATAAGAGTATGTGGCTACGTTCTTAGAGTGTGAACAGGTGAAGACTTCCCACCGACACCTAGAAGGGCTATTACTTCCTTTACCCATTCTAGAATGCAAATGGAAAACAATATCAATGGATATCATTACTGGATTAGCAAGGACTATGAATAAATATGATTCAAAACTTAGTGAAATTGCACACTTTATTCTTGTTAAATCTACCTTTAAGAATATTAACATAGTAGGAATATTCATGAAGGATATATTTAGACTCCATGGTATGTCCAAAATTGTAATTTTAGACCATGATGCCAATTTCACTTCTAAAATTTGGAAGGGATTATTTGAGGGAATGGGGATAAAGTTAAAATTTAGCACAACTTATCATCCCAAAAATGATGGTCAAATAGAAAGGACCAATCATATCTTAGAATATATGTTAAGAATGTACGTTATGGGCATGCCAACTAAGTGGGAGGATTATCTCCACTTAATTGCATTTTCCTATACTAATGGATATCAAACTTCTTTGAAGATGATCCCATTTGAGGTATTGTATGGAAGAATATGAAAAGTACCTCTAAGTTGGGACCATATTAAGGATATATTAATATTGGGACCAAACATGCTCAACAAAATTGAAGAAGTGGTTAAACATGTGAAGAAAAACTTGAAAAAATCTCAAGATCAACCAAAACGTTATGCAGACGTGAAAATAGTTCAAAAATAATTCAATGTCGGTGATCATGTATATTTAAAAGTATAACTAAAGAAAAACACACTCATACTTGGCAACTATCATAATTTATCACCCAGATATTGTGGACCTTTTGAGATGTTAGCCAGAATTGGACCAGTTTCCATAACCTTGCTCTCCCAACAAATATGAAAGTTCATAATGCATTTCATGTATCCTAGTTAAAGAAATATATACATGACTTAGCTCATATAATTGATCAGAATGTTATTGTTGGGTCCCTATAATACTAGTGATTACCCCATTACTATTGTAGTTATACCCCTTATTAATATTGTTGTGCCCCTATTGCCCCCATATTGTTATTACTGTGCCCCATATAATTCCTCTATTGTTATTTTTGTGGCTTTATATTATTATTGTTAGGTCGGCTGGATTATATTGTGACTCCTTAGACTCCTATATATAGAAAGGAGGTTTTGTCATTTGAATCATCCAAGAATTGTTCATTTATGCAATGTAAAGGAGGTTGCCCCCTCGAAAAGGCTGAATTCTAAGGCGTTGATCTATCTTTTCTATCTTTTCTTGAGCTAGTTTCATAACATTTGGTATCACAGCTTTGGATTCTAGGGTTTTGCTACTCCAAACAGGTCATCGTGGAATTTTCGCTATAACTTTTTTCTGCGATGTTTCAAAAGTTGTAAGAAAAACCCATTTGAGAAGAAATCGCGTTGAACCTCGGGTCCGGATTTCAGAGATTTTCGCACTATATTTGCGGAGATATGATCTGAGGAAGTTGGTCTTTTTGCAGACTCCTGAATTACATTCCAAACAGGTGACCTGAGGAAAATCGTCATAACTTTCTCTCTGGGGATCGGATTGAAATTTCGTAAGAAGGTACAGAAAGAGGACGGACTATAGTTTCTTGTATGCTTTTTTCAGATCCAAAGGTCGAAACAGTGACTTGTGGCACGTCGTACAAGTTCGCTCTACTGAACTAGTCTATAATCAAGTCACTGTGGGAGATTTCGCATAACTCTTCCTTGGAGAATCCAATTTGGGTCAGACTTGTGGCATTGGAAAGAGGGCATAGAAGGCTACTACAGGTCACAATTTCAGAATTGGAGGATCTAAAATTACAAAGATACATCAGATTCAATATCAGGCTTCTACAAAGTGAAAAAAGGTGTGTAGTTTTTTTTTTTTAATTTTTGCGTAAGCTTGGTTTGAAGGAATTCAAAGGGCATAGTAAAGCATTATTATCGGTGACTAATGCCCCGAGGAAAGAAAATGCAAACACCTAGTAAGGAACGTGAAAGCTCTAGCATGACTCATGAAGAAGAGGAAGAAATACTACATGATATATCAAAATTACAAGAACAAGTGTAACAAATGTCACGCTCACAAAAGCTAACAGAAGCTAAGATAAATGGAATGGAATCTAAGATAAAGGGTGTGGAAGCTAAGATGGATGATTGGAAGACAGATTTGAAGACAGACATGGAAGAACTGAAGATATATTTGAACACAAACTTCAAGACAGGCATGACAGATATGAAAACAGATTTGACAAATTTTCTACAAGAAATATTTATTAATGGTGAAAAGGTAGTAAAGGAAACTCATGATGCGAACAAAAGAAATGTTAATCATGATATCATAGATTCTAATGTTGGATCAAAGCCCCACCATATTCCAAAAATCGATATGAGGAAGTTTGATGGCAAGGATCCTGCAACATGGATATTACAGATGGAGCAATTTTTCGATCTCAATAATGTGCAAAACACACAAAAGGTACGTATGGCAACTTTATATTTGGAACCAAATCAGTTTGTATGGTATCAATGGCTTTGCTCTCGTAAACAATTTATCACTTGGGCAATTTTTACGGAAGAATTGATAGCACATTATGAGGATACAAAAAGCAACACTTTTTTTAGCCAATTGATAAGTCTCGAACAAAAGGGTTCAATAATGGAGCACATTGAGGAGTTCCAAAAATTGAACATAAGGGTAAAAGATATTCCAGAGGAGCATAGGATTGATGTGTTCATAGGGTCTTTAAAGGATAATATCCAACATGATGTTTGCCTTTGGGAACCTGATTCATTAGAGAAGGCATTCAGGTTAGCAAGAAAATGGAAACCAAAATTATGGAAACCAGGAAGCATACCACTCACAACTATAAAGAGGGAAGTGTTGTTGCGCATGGTCTTCCACAACCTATAAGGTTGACACCACAACAATTGGAAGAAAAAAGAGCAAAAGGGATTTGTTACAGTTGTGATAGCAAATACACTAAAGGTCACAAGTGTGCTGAGAAGAAATTATTCTACATAGATTGTGAAGAGGAAGAAGAAAATGAGCAAGAAAGGTCAAAGGAAGAGGATATACTCCAGGAACAAAGCCTAGATGAAGAACAAATAAATTCGACCATATCTTGTAATGCATTGGCGAGAATTACCACTCCTCAAACCATCAAGATAGAAGGACAAATCAAGAAGAAAAAGGTAATAGTGTTGATTGATTCAGGAAGCACCCACAATTTTATTCATTGTAGGGTAGCAAAAGAATTGAATTTCTTCCTATATCCAACATCAGAGTGTCAAGTCATGATTGCAAATGGAGGAACAATAAATTGCTCTGGAAAGTGCCATAATATCAAGCTATCCATGGGAGAATATGTATTGACTAGCTCAATGCTTTCCATTCCAATGGGAGGTACTGATGTTGTACTAGGAGTCCAATGGCTACAATCCTTGGGTACAATAGCTTTTAATTTTCAAGAACTTTTCATCAAATTTTCTGTAGAAGGAAAGGAAGTTGAATTAAGGGGTATTGCATGGAAACCAAGAAAGATAATCAGCTCTAATGGTATGACAAAGCTTCTAAAAAAGGAGCAAAGAGGTGTAATTGCACAATTATGTTCGCTAGATGTTTCCACATCGGAATCATCTATTTCTCCAGATCTCCAAAAAGTCCTGGACAATCATTCCAAGGTATTTGAGACTCCCAAAGGTCTCCCAGCTATGCGTGATCATGATCATGCTATTCATCTAATTCCAGGAAGTGTTCCTCCAAACATCAGGCCATACAGATATCCCTATGTCCAAAAGAGTGAAATTGAACGTATGGTTGCAGAAATGCTAGAGGCTGGTATAATTCAACCAAGTCAAAGTTATTTCTCTGCTCCAGTAGTATTGGTGCACAAGAAGGATGGATGATGGCGCATGTGTCCGGATTATAGGGAGTTCAACAAGCTCACTATTAAAGATAAGTTCCCCATTCCTGTCATTGATGAATTACTATATGAATTGCATGGATCAATTTACTTCACCAAGTTGGATCTTCGTTCAAGATATCATCAAATCAGAATGAAGATTGAAGACATTCTGAAAACAACATTTAGAACTCATGAGGTTCATTATGAATTTTTGGTCATGCCTTTTGGCCTTACCAATGCACCTTCAACATTTCAAGGTTTGATGAATTCAATTTTAAAACCATTCCTTAGAAAATTTGTGTTAGTATTTTTTGATGATATACTAATTTACAGCAAGTCTTGGAAGGATCATGTTGAACATGTTGACAGGGTGCTACAACTATTGGAGGAGAAACAATTATATGCAAAAAGATCCAAATGTTTCTTTGGAGTCCAGGAGGTGGAATATTTGGGCCATATTGTATCTCATGAAGGAGTTAAGGTAGACCCTAGCAAAATTAAAGCCATTAAGGAATGGAAAATCCCCACATCCATAAAGCATCTGCGAGGATTTCTTGGGTTGACAGGGTATTATCGCAAGTTTGTTAAGAAATTTGGGAGAATAGCAGCATCTCTAACAACATTATTGAAGAAAGATGCATTCTCATGGACTCCGGAAGCAACAAAGGCCTTTGAACATCTGAAAGAGGCAATGTGCCAAGCATCGGTCTTAGCTACACCGGACTTCACAAAAGCCTTTATTGTGGAATGTGATGCTTTAGGAAATGGAATTGGTGCTGTTCTAATGCAAGATGAAAGACCCATTGCTTTTGAAAGTTGTCCAATCAAGGGAAAGTTTTTAAGCAAAGCTATTTATGAGAAGGAAATGTTGGCAATACTCCATGCACTTAACAAATGGCGACCCTACCTAATGGGAAGACACTTCAAGGTAAAAACAGATCATGATAGCCTTAAATACTTTTTAGAACAAAGTATCCTCTGAAGAGCAACAAAAGTGGGTCACAAAGATGTTGGGTTATGACTTTGAAATCATATACAAAAAAGGGAAGCAAAATGTGGTGGCAGATGCACTCTCAAGAAAGGATGAGGATGTGGAAGCATTGTTGTGCGCCATTTCTATTATCCAACCAGATTGGATAAACGAAGCAAGGGAGGAATGGAAGAATGACGAAGAAGTGTGGGCACTTATTCGAAAGCTACAACAAGATTCCAGTACGTCTGATACATTTAGCTGGCAAAATGATTCGTTATGGTACAAAGATCGCTTATACCTCTGTAAGAATTCCCAGCTAAAACAAAAGATTCTTATGGAATTGCACACTTCTCCCTTAGGAGGGCACTCAAGATTTCTAAAAACTTACCATAGGGTTAAGAAGGAATTTTTTTGGGATGGCCTTAAATTAGATATTCAAAAGTTTGTGGCGGAATGTTTGGTTTGCCAACAAAATAAAGTGGAAACAATTAAGACACTGGGTCTATTACAACCTTTATCCATTCCAAGCCAACGTTGGGAGGAGGTTTCAATGGATTTTATCACAGGTTTACCCAAGTTTGAGGGAAAGAGTGTCATCATGGTGGTAGTTGACAGACTTACCAAGTATGCACACTTTTGTGCATTATCACATCCATTTAAAGCCAGTACGGTTTCTACTGCATTTATGGAAGCAATTCAAAAGCTACATGGAAACCCAAAGATTATTGTAAGTGACAGAGATCCCATTTTCACTAGAAATTTTTGGACAGAATTATTTTCTTGTCTTGGTACTCAGTTAGCTCATAGCTCATCTTATCATCCTCAATCTGATGGGCAAACTGAGATAGTAAACAAATGTTTTGAAGGATATCTTCGTTGCTTTGTATTTGATAAACAGACACAATGGGTCAAATGGTTGCCTCTGGCTGAATGGTGGTATAACACTTCCTTCCATACAACAACAAAAATGACCTCATTTATGGCACTTTATGGGTATCAACCACCATCCATCACATCATATTTAAGAGAAAATTCTAAGGTTTAGGCAGTGGAACATCACATCGAACATCAACAACAAGTCCTCCAACTCTTAAAGGATAACCTCGTGTTGGCACAGAATAGAATGAAACAACAGGTAGATCAACATCGCAGTGAAAGAAGTTTTGATGTAGGTGATTGGGTATTCCTACGGCTACAACCATATAAGCAAATGTCCCTCAAGCAAGCTAAGAAGGATAATAAATTATCACCAAAGTATTATGGTCCGTACAAGGTGTTGCAAAATATTGGTACTATGACATACAAATTGGAGCTTCCTGCAGCTTCTCGATTGCACCCAGTTTTCCATGTTTCATGTTTAAAGAAGGTTATAGGCGACAAGCTCCCAGTTCAAACAATATTGCCAGAACTTGACAAGGAAGGAAAAATTATATTGGAATCGGAAGCAGTCATAGAACCAAGAACTCGACAACTACGAAATCGATCAATTTCAGAGTATCTTATCAAGTGGAAGAACTTATCCGCTGAATATTCCACATGGGAGGATAAGAATTTTATGCAGAAGTATCCAGAACTACTCAAGCGTTGAGGACAACACTTTTTTGAAGGTGAGGGGCATGTTGGGTCCCTATAATACTAGTGATTACCCCATTACTATTGTAGTTATACCCCTTATTAATATTGTTGTGCCCCTATTGCCCCCATATTGTTATTACTGTGCCCCATAGAATTCCTCTATTGTTATTTTTGTGGCTTTATATTATTATTGTTAGGTCGGCTGGATTATATTGTGACTCCTTAGACTCCTATATATAGAAATGAGGTTTTGTCATTTGAATCATCCAAGAATTTTTCATTTATGTAATGTAAAGGAGGTTGCCCCCTCGAAGAGGCTGAATTCTAAGGCGTTGATCTATCTTTTCTATCTTTTCTTGCACTGGTTTCATAACAGTTATATAGGTGGAACTAGAAGGATAATCACTATTATAACCGTTATGTATTCTAGACCGGAGGGTAGTCACACTTTGGAATAGAGACATATCTCAAGTGAAAGTTCAATGGAAACATTTTAACCTAGTGGAGAAAATTTAGGAGTTGAGGATTATTTTATAAAAGCATATGCATCTTTGTATTATCCAGTTGGAGTGAATTCCAGAGGATATGAACCTGCACTAGGACAATATCAAATTCAAGCAGGGGAGAATGTGATATCCCCCGACTTGAATATTTTATTTATGAGTTTGTAATTATGATTAAGTATGACTGCATCCTAATTTTAAAAGACTTATTTGAAAATAGTTTATTAGTGTAATAAACTGATTAAGGTTGAATGTAAATTTTGTATTTACATTGCTGTACTGAAATAATTATCTGGGACAAATGTTGGAATTAAACTTGGCTGAAAGAGTTATGGATTCAAGTTAATTGTTGATATTGATTACCACTCATTAATTCCTAGGCATTTAATCTAAATAATTATCATGGAATTAATTAATCAGTAACTTCCCTAAAAGATAGGAAGTTGGCTTGGAAGGTGGGGAAGTGTTGTGGTAAAATCATAACCCCCTATTATTTACTTATTACCTTCATAATAACAATGGGTACGCTATACATAAATTCTAGTAATATCGCCCTTTAATATTTTCTTTTGGTTAATTGTGCAACATTTTGATGAGATTTATATTTTCTTCAATTTTACACTCTGATTGCTTCATTTCATTTGGTTTTTCACCAGCTTTCTATCGGTTCTCATTTAATCTCATTTGGACTTTCAGTTTGTAAATGACACATTCAAAATTTCGATAATTTTTACAACCTAAATTAAAAATATATATTAATTTTCACTTGTGTAAATATAATTAACATGTAAATATTTAATTAATTGTAATTAATCATTGATTAATTTTTCATTAATTTTTAATTTAGTAACTATCCTACAAAGCCAACGGTCAATTTTTAATTGACTAACTATCCTACAAAAGCAACGTATGAAAAAAAATTATGTATGTTTTAAAACTTTGTAGTAAAAATATAAAAAAAATATAGATAACAAAATTTTTATAAAAATCTTGGAACCTCAATCCCTGATCACAATTTTAATTCGTTATGAGGTTTTGACCTCCCAAGAATCTCATTATATATAGTGGTTGTACTTTATATATCAAGAAGGGAGATCCCACCTCCAAGTGGGCCTCTCGTTTTCCCACTTTCATCTCGGGCCTTCAGCCCATCCGCTCCCATTTCCTTATCCCTCCGAGATCCTTCTTCTGAGATCTACCTCCTTATCCCTCCTCTCTCTCACACTTTATGCCTCCTGCTCGGTTTACTCCCTCATAACTTCCCTATGTACACCATGTTAAACAATCCCATGCCTCCTCCCATCACATGGGCCCTTTTTAATGATTTTAATAATTTAATATATTTTTAATTAATTTATTTCTAATTTAGTTAATTTATGTTTTAATTAAATTAATTAATTTTATTATATATAAGTAAATTTTTGGAAGAAATTACATTGAAAATTTTGGTCGACGTATTTCAAATTAACCAGTGTGGTTTATCTTTAGGACAAGATGAAGAAACAGATCTAGGTAGAAGGTTAAATAGGAAGACAGGCCATCCTAACGACTATATTTAACTAGGGGAGCAAAAGGGAAAATTATATTGTTTAAATAAATATTTTTATTTATTATTATTATTATTTAAAAAAATATTTATTTAATTTATTTACTAATTTATCTAAACGACTATATTTGACTAAGAGAGATTAAATTGTATATACTTAATTTAATATTTTTAATTAATTAAATTTTTATTAATTTAATTTGAAATTATAATTTTAATTAAAAATACCAAAATTTTGCTCCAAGCATGCATTTTTCCACGTTGCTCACAATTTTGACACTTAAAATTTGGAGAGGCATATCTCACGTTATTTTTGGCCAAATGAGGCCCATGACAACTTGTTGGAAATCTAGAGTCGAGGAGAACAATCTGGGAGCATTAACTCAACAAAATCTACACATTTAATATCCTAAAAATTTAGCAGAAAATGAGGTTATGAAATTGTGACAAAAAAATTCAATTTTGGAAAATTTGTTGAAACAATTTCATCTACCCAAACTTTTGCTGTTGAAAAATTAGTTTTGCTGGCTTGAGGGGTCCTGACCTAGGTTCAAAGTTAGTTGCGCCAACCAACAAAAACCTAACTCCTGGCCCTTTCGGCAACAACCCGTGTAGCGCAAGCTGCAGTCTCACCCGAAGCAGTATTGGGGGATGACAGAACCAGGCTTTTGCATCAAGATGTCACTGTGATGGGTTCCTGCAGTTTCTAGGGATTCTTTTAGTCTTCTCGAACCCTAACCCTTAACAGATAAATAATTGTAGTAACTCACAGAAACATAATATAAACCTTCGTGAAATGCTTTAAACATTCATAACAGTAAGTAGATACACAGATCTGCTACTTTCGTGCATCAATTAAGCATTACTTATTATAAATTAATAATAACAGAGTGAAGATATTTAAACGTGCAGAAGTAAATACAGTAACATGGATACACAAGTAGAGCTTCAAAACATTCTTTTATTGATATAATCGTTCAGTTACAGACTCTTCTTCCCTGCACACTCAGCTACAAGGGCCCGCGCACTCAGCTTGCGGACTTACCAAGGTCTCTGCGCACTCAGCTACAGGAGCCTTCTCCTTCGCCTAAGTACAAACTTTCCCTTCTTTAGCTTACTTTCCCATACAATGATCTTCTATTTTTCGAATTCACTTCCTAGACTCACTATGACTCTTCTATATATAGCTTCCAATTTTACAATACCATGGTCTGCGGACCATGGGCGGGTCACAAAACTCCCTATCTTCATGGACATTAAGGGACTAAGGCCCTTTTCACTCCTATGACCTCTGCGCTTCGCTCCCTCAAACGTGGAGACTTTACAAGTATACCAAAATTTATTACAAATCTTTACCCCAAGGGACCCTGTCCCAACAGGTCCTCAACACAATTTCGTGACTTGTCCTCGAGTCACTTTGTTGGTGCTTCCATCTTGGCCTATAGTTCGTGGAACTCTAACATCAAAACTTGCAGGTCAGCGATTCCCTGTGTATCAGCTTTTTTCACTTCTTCAACCAACTTTTCAGTAGTTGGGCCTTCAACTTCAAGGCCGATGGTCCTCTAAGTCTGTTGCATCCCCTTAAGCTTACTCTTTATAGACATAGTCAACTGATTAACCTCTTCTGTCCATGGATACGGTTGTGCAGGAAGAAATTCTTCCTTGTGGTGCAACTCATCAATTTCATTTTGTATAAGCTTCCCTTCTTACAGCCATGTGAACTGTTGTACTGGTGCCCGTGTTCGCGCAGTCAATCAGATTTAATCGAACTTCCTCTACTTCTCTATGATCTCCGCTCCAATATTTTGTAGAGTGGGATCCTCTTGCAACGAGGTCCACAATTCCATGACTTGCTCAAAGAGCTCAGTGCATCCCTTTTCTGCTTCTTCTAAAGTGGTCATGCCTTCTTTGATAGCAGCTCTGCGTTTCTCTCTAACTTCTAGAGGAGTCGTGGACTGCAAATTCAATTGTAGCTCTGATATATGCAATTGTAGCTCAAACCGGACTTAGCCGATTTCATCATTAGACTCCTTCACTCTAACAGCCAGCTTTTGGATCTTCTCCGTGGAGGCTACTTTGGCGGGAATATTGAGTTCAGGCAGGTCACTGCAAGCTTGTGCAATCGCTGCTACCAATAGCTGGCTCTGTGTTGTGGTTTTCTCTTTCTCCTTAAGCGCCTATGATTTCTCCTAAAAAATATATTAGTTGTTTGTTTAACTTCACTGATGACCAGCAACACAAGCTACTCCCTAATCCATAATTCATCGGACACGCCTTGGTGTAGCTCATGCAAGGTTTGGATAGAGAGTGTCGTGAGGTTTAAGCCCAGGTTCTTTATATGCATTAGTTGGGCCCTTTGTTCTTCTGTTTCGGCATGCAAGGATCCTTTTGGCAACTGAACGATGCAAAGATCCAAAGATATGTGTGTATCCAGAACTGACTCACTCTCTTGATTCAGTCTCGCTTGTTGCGTACTTGCTTGACCCACACTCGCCTCTAACCTACCTGTATGGATATGGAACTTGCATAGATCTTGTTGAAACTTTTCCAGCGCCTGCTGGTACTGTTCCTCGAAGTGGCCCCAAGGATCAGTCATTGAATCACGAACCACGTCTCCTATCTCATCTAAATCCCCTTCAATAAGGACTAAAGGGGTTGCGCCTGCTGATCGGTTGGAATTTTATTTCTTGCGCGACCCAGTGGAGGTTTGCCTCTTCCTTGTCTAGACTATGAAGGGGGATTCTAACTCCACACCCCCTTCATCGTGTACCTCTGTTTCTTCCTCCTCCGGTGTTTTCTCCTTTTTAGACTCCTCAACATCAATTGTGGATTGTGACGTTTTTTCCCCTTATGCTGCTCTTTCTTTGGCTGTTGCTTCTTTTTCTGTGGCAACAACTTCCTTTATTTGCACAACTTTCTCCCAGGCAGCTGCCTTCTGTGCCTCGTCCTTTTTCTCTGCTACCGTCGTCTACACGATTGAACCTTCCACGACCTTACTATTGCATACATTAGCATCTGACGGGGTGAGCCGGTCACTTCGCCACTTGCTGATGACCCCTGTTATGTCCCCCTTAGCCACCAAGTAAGGCAACTTGTGCCATATCTTCATGGGATCCCTTCTCACTTGAATATGCAGATTGTGGAAATCTGCTTTGAAATCAACTATAATTGCGTACTTCTCATACAGTGTGGGTGACATCCTCGGCCTCTTGCTAATCACTGTCCTTAGATCCATCTCAAAAAGGACCCAGAAGATCTTTGCCTCTGTGATGCGTGTGGGGTCCTTGGTATCCCAGAGCGAAGCGAACTTCGCTGCCTACGGAAGGTCTGCATCATGGGGAGGAAACTGACTGTCCTTAGGAGTCCTCCATGCCACCAGTGCTATTAGAAACAACAACTAGGATTAATGGAATGCCTTTCCCTCATCTTGGGCCTCCCTGCAATTCTCTAGGAATTCCTTGCATAAGTACTGAGCCCAGTTATACTGGACTCCTTTGGCGCACTACACAACCAAAGAGATGACCGGTGTCAGTGCTTGATTTGCGCAAAATTTACACATTATTTTCCCTGCTAATATCTGCGCGACAAATTGCACCGTGGGATCCGGGATAGAGTGGATAGAGTATCTGTGCAATTTTTTTATCCGACCAAACTTGCTCTTCATCTGGTCTGTGAGCTTCTTTTCCTGCGTTTTTCCTCCAAACACTTCTGTAGGATCCACTCCTTGGTATGGTAGTAAGGTGATCTGGTGGATCAACATGTTCGTAATTAGGATGGGTTCTCCCAGCAAGAGACACCCATCGTGCCCTAATGTGAGCAATTGGCGCACACATATGGTGTTTATGTTGGTGCGACTGAAATGCGGCACCCAAAGCATGTTCAGGAGCCCAACGACCCCAACACTAGCTACCCACTTCATTGGTTCCAACTGTGTAACCTCTAATTCTTCATAGTATACCTTGGACAGGTATTTGGGGGGCACCAACTAAGGGAACTTCTCATTGTCCCCTAAATCCCAATCCTCCATTTTGAGTCTTGGTATGCGGGCCAACAATGCACCCTCGAACACCACCTTCTCTGGCAACAGTGGTATGGATACCATAAACTTTGCATTGTCTGGATCTTTTGGCACTTTAGTTGTGGCCTTACGCAGCAGAATATACTTCAGTGGTCGAGTCATCAACTCACCCTCCTCAACATCAATCTCCTATATGCCTCCACGCATTTCTTCTTCATCCAAATCCATAAGCTCTATAGACTATTGTGACCGATCCATCTTCCCCTTTTGGCGGAATTCCGTGGGGTTTTTGTGCGATGACTACCTCACCGGGAGCTGCTGAGGTTTCTTCTTCTTCTTATCGATCGCCTTGGACGCAAAAGGTTGAGGTATAGAAGGCTTAGGTATGGGAGACCTAGGTGTCGTAGTCAGAAATCCTACAGGGATAGTTGGCGTTGCTTCCGTCTCAGGGGGAGTTGCAGTCATTCTGGCCAGAAAACACTTATGAAAAAAATCAGGTACTTCAGTTAACCCTGAACATGAAAAGAGCTCCTCCCAGTCTAGCCCACACATACAGTGTTACACTTGGCACAAAGAAAACTGAAGAATATCAATAAAAACTCTCAGGAAGAAAAGTGTTTGAATGTGGGGTAGTATGCCATATTTATAGATGATTTTGAATTCAAATCCAACAGTTCCCTCCAATTTCTGATCATTAATGCATCTTTGGTGGCATATTTCCAAAGATATGCTCCATAAATGCGTCTTCTCTGCTCCTTTGAACATAAATTTTGCCATCCAATCATCTATAGTGCTTTCAACGGTCACTTTTGGGACAAGCCGTGCAACACCCGTAATTGTGGTGCATCTCCCCTCCGCGCCTTACTCCAACCCATCGTGCAACGCCCTTACTTCAGTTTTCCAACTGTCGAGTAGTGTAGTTTATAGTCCTGTACTTCCTTGCAGCTTCCTGGAGTACTAAGACTATCTCGCAATCATATAGTCATTGCGCAGGGGTGGGATCACCCTTGTACAACTTCAATTGACTACCATTGATGTTTCCTAGGAATAATTCCCCATTTAGATTTGCGAGCTGGGTTGCGCCACCAACTGTAATTTCTTTCACAACATAGGGTCCTAGCCAATGCATTTGAAAATTTCTAGGGAATTTTGTAAATTTACTGTCATATAACAATACCAAAGCCTCTTTTTGGAAGGTGCATTGTTTTATATGGCGATTATGCCATGCCTTTTCACGATCGTTCTGCACCTGTTGATGAAATCCTGCTAGGAAACAATCTTCCTCCAGTTCTACTAGCTGCATGAGACGCTCCTACATAGTATCGCTGTCAACCATATTTGTCAAGGAGAAAATTTTCAAACTTGGCACAATATATTCCATGGGCATTACAACCTCTTGCCCATACACTAACTTGAAGGAGGTTTGTCCTGTCAATTTCTTACAAGTAGTATGATATGCTGAAAGGATGGCAGGTATGCGCATATCCCAGTCATTTTGCTTCGCATTGCAGATCTTTGTCAAGGCACTGTTACACAGTAATTTGTCACTATCTTCCTGTCAGTCTTCCTACTGTGTCATGAGTTCAAATTAATCATGCTCATGCTCTCTAATGTTGCAAAATGACCCACTTTGCCAAAGTTTTTGCTATCATTGCGATAGTTGTCAAGATAAACGCGCTGACGGGCGCTCCATAATAGACAATGCGCTGCCAGCGCGGAAGCACACGTGTTTCCCGCGCTGGTCGAATTTCATGAGTCAGCGCGTCTGTTATTCATATCTGATCGCGCTGACATGACCTTCTTTGTTATTCAGCTGCGATGTCAGCGCTCCAGTGTAGTTATGGACCCATGCTGATCCAGTTTCGGCGAGTTTGTTCTAACAGCCGACCTTCCAGATGACTCCAGACCTGGTTGTTGGCCTTGTAAATGTCGCCCTCCCTTCTCTGGCATGTCTGTTTCGTTATTTGAGCCACCTTCTTTGGAGATAAGCTCATCCTCCCACCATTTATGGAGACTCCTCCTATTTAAGCCTCTACCATTGCCATGAGCAGCTAGTTTTGATAGTTTGGAATTGATAGTGCTTGGAGTGTTGCTGCTAGTGTGTGAACTTGATAGGTGGTTGGTGTGACAAGTGTGAGATTGCTAGAGAGCTTAAGGAAGGTTGTGAAGTGTTTCTTTCTTGTGTAAACTTGTGTGAGAGAGAGTTTTTGTCTTGGGAGATCTACCTCCAAGGGTGAATGCTTAAGAGACTTGCTGGCTGGACCCTCTTGAGAAGGATTCGACGTCAGAACTTTGGTTGTATTCTTCTCTGTTATTCATTAATAATAGATGACTATCATTATGGTTCCACTCTCATTGTTTTATGTTTGATGTTGAGTTATATCATTTCTTACTGATATATAATTGCATCTACTGGATTTTATGCTTGTTTTCGTGTTGTTCTTTGCATGTGCAGGTGTCCAATCACGGAGATCGTGGGGATCGTGACCAACCAAGGCAAAGGAATGAAGGCGACATCTTTTCGACGAACACTAGCGTTGGAATCCAAGTAGGTTCTCACCATCTACTTTTTATTTGCAATTAGGAACTTGCGTGATAGCATTGTGTGATTGTTGCTAGACCCGGTCTGGGCTAGTAGGGATCGTCTCTGTCCGCAGAGAGGATTTACCTCTACAACAATTTGGCGACTCCGCTGGGGAGTTTCTTTACCTTGTTGTTTGATTTGTAAACTTTGGATGGAGCCTGAAGCATGGCCAGATAGCCTTCGAAACGCTATTGCTCTGCATTAGCGAAGTAGATCAAAGCCACTTCAGTCCATCTCCGGTTTGGTTTACGAACTGAACAACTTGGAGCTGGCTTCTGTCTTTTTGTGTTCATTTTTTGTCCTTGAGTTTGATTTTTGCTCTCTTTTCAAAGATTGGGGATTAGTTCTCTGTTTTTGGATTTCCTGGTTCAGTCTGGGAGGTGCCTTGATTGTTTAAAGAGTGATTGCCTTGGTTTGGGAGCTTTTGGCTTGATTGTGCCTGTTTTTTAGCTTCAGCGTGGTTTATAATAAAACAGTCGCGCTGCCATCGCATAGTTGTTTCTTTGACTTCGTGATCATCGCGTTTATACACTGAACAGTCGCGACGGTTCTGAAAATCGAACCAGCGCGGTTAAGCCGTGTACTTCCGCGCTGACAGTGCTTTGTTGCTACGCGTGGTTTCTGATCAGCGCATTGTTGCTGTGTATCACCCGCGCTGATACCTGTAGAATTGAATTTATTCAATTCTGCCTCCTGAGCCTGTTGGTTTTGCTATCCCCTGCTGTTTTCACTTGGTTTATGACTTGATTTCCATTGTCTGAAGATTGAAGCACTTTCTTGAGAAGTCTTGTTGAGCGGATCTTGCTTTTTGTGTCTTGTGACCTGGTTTTATCATTCCAATTTCGTTGGATTGGCTTTGCTTGGTTACTCACTCACAAAGGTTCGTTTACTGCTTGCTTTTGGTTTTGCGAAACCTTCCTCTTTGCTTGCTTTTGCTTGGTTGTTTAGGTGATTGTTATTGAACCAGTCTTCGCATTGTTTCGATTACTTCTCACTACCCGGACACGGATCACAGTTGTTTGGGGTCAACCGGTTCTTTTCACATTTGTTTGTTATTATTTCTCAAATTTTTTTTTAATGCACTTTGCCATCAACAAAAAAAAAATCTCTTTTTCTTTGTATTGGCTAATGAGAACTAGAAGCTTTTCCTTTTGATTAATGATTAGTGATCTTAACGAAAAGATTATGAACTTCCATTAGCTGCATTAGAGAAGTTGTTTGTTGTTTTGTAATCATTTCGTTTGTATGAAAGCCTTCTAACTCTCTCGTAATTAGCATTCATCGAATGGAATGACATATTTTGGCATATAGTTTGCATTTAGGAAGTTTTGAGAAGTTTTCATACGGTAGGGCCTGAAAACCGAAACCTAATTCAAGATCAACCGTAAAATGAACTGAATGAACTTAAAAACGCATTGGAACATAACGCTCACTATTTAGAGGTCTAGGCTAGAGACGTGCTCCGGCGTCGTTAAACCTAGTCACTGTTGTTTCACACTACGGTTGGGTGATTCCTCCTTTTGTGACTCGATAGTGGTCTAGCACGGACTTGAGCTCCCACGTACCGTCGTGTATATAGGGGAGACCCCACTAGGTTATCATCCTTTATCCACAGGAAGCCGTGTCTGCCGCCTTACAAGCCGTAACGCACTGAACACAGCATTCGGGAAGATTGACTACCGTACGGGAAGTCCTTGGTTTTCATATGACTGCCAAGGTGTATATGCAGTTTTACGGATTTGTTTTGTAAACCCTTTGCCTAGTCTCTCCAAAGTAGTCACTTTTGATCCTTTTCAGACTCCTTAAAAAGAAAAGGCTCACTTGAGCAGTTTGTCACTTCGGGCTCACAAAACATTCGAAGGCGACTAGAGTCACCTTTTTGTCCTTTTCTCGACTCTTAAAACATGAAAAGGTCAAGTTGTGTCCTTGCGTCTTAAAATTTATTCGGCCGCGTTCACATTTACCCGGTTAGATCTTGTTTGCGTTAGCTTGAGTAGGCTTCTTTTCATTCTCGATGGCAACTTTTCCGAGGTTCACCAACCCAGGGATCCCCTCTGATGGGAACCCTGGTCATTTCGCTCCTTTTGGAAATGTTGGTGCTCCTTATATGGCAACGTTGTCCCTCCCAGGGTTAATTGTTGGCTTGCCGGTTTGGTTGTTCTCAACCTCTTTGGTCCCTGCCGTCTCACTATTTGATCAATCAGTCCCTCCACCTGAACAACATCATGTTGATTCTAAGGTGGACCTCTCCCCTTCTATGCCTACTTCTACGTCCTCATCTTCTACTTCGCCTGGTGAAAGTCTCGATTCGAGTCACCCGGTGGCTAAGAAGAAGAAGAAGAAGACAAAGAAGAATAAGGCCCCCAAGGGAGAGGCTAGAAGTACAGCTCTTACTCCGAGTACACCTGAAGTCGGGCCACCTTCTGCTCCTCCGCGGAAGGTCAAGTTTCCTTGTCGATTATGCAAGGAGGACCATCTTCTTCGCGATTGTCCTGGCATTCCCAGGGTACTAGAAGTATGGTCTCGCGATCTGGCCCACCCCTCATCGTCCTCTGAAGCTCACGGCGATGATACCTTATCAGTTGGGAATGGTAAGGGCAACGGGAAGATTCGAATCCCCTGTAGACTTTGTGAAGGCAATCATCCCCTTCACCTTTGTCCACTCATGGATAAAGCCTCCGTTGTCTTGGAAAGTCTTACAGCTCCTTTACCCGAACTACCCGTTGGATATCGACGTCTCTCAGCAGCTGCAGATAGTCCCCCTGCTGACAAAGAGATTGCTTCAAATTCTTCTCTTGTCCAGGCCCCTCTTCCCGAACCCGGCAGTCCCCAGCCTGTTCCAAACCAACCATTGGTCGGAAAGAGTGTCGACTCGAGTCCGCCGCTCGCTCACTCTGTTTCGGACGAGCATCACGCCCATGTTCTTCTCGTCTCTTCAAATTCTCCTGAGTCCCGAAATGACTCTCCTAACCCAACTGCTCCCAAAGGTTATCCTTCGGTTCCTTTAGCACATGGGGCAAATCATATGATTCCCCCACCAAGTAGTCTGGTCGCTTCCTTTGATTGGAATCGCCTGATCGCCGGTCGCCTTCCATCCCATATGCCTTTCCAGATCACAGTACATGCCTGTGCTAAGGCAGTACCTGGCACCGTTTTGGATGAAGGGGCGTCTGTCAGTCTTATGCCGTACACTACTTGGCAAGCTTTAGGTTCCCCGCAGCTTGGGCCAGTCACTCAGAATCTGTTGGCCTTCGACGAAGGAGCCTGTCCATCTCTAGGAGTTCTCCCGAAGTTCCCTATTACTTTGGGAGGCAAAACCGTCTATATAGACGTCTTGGTTACCCAAGGTGTTTTAGACTTTAGTCTTCTCCTTGGTCGCGACTATGTTTACGCCATGGGGACCCTCGTTTCTTCGCTTTTCCGTGTGGTTTGCTTTCCGCACGATGGAAGAATTGTGACTATCGATCAAGTGTCATTCGTTAGTCCCCTGATGCCTCCTGCGCCGTTGTCGTCCCCTCCTAGTTTTCACCCACCAGTTGCATCTACCCCACCACAGATCAACTACGTGGCCGCCTATCCCATGCTTGGATCCAGTGATGCCGCCATCGTGCATAGTGTCCTGGGGGCATTGGGCCCTGAATTCCAAGATGTTTCCCTTCCGCCGGCAGTGGAAATCTTAGAAGCCCCGACTTTCTATTCATTATGATGAAGTTTGGTTGGAGCATAGTTCCTTTCCGGTGTCAAGCTCCTTAAAAAATGAAACTAGGTTTGGTGGAGCATAGTTCCTTTCCGGTGTCAAGCTCCTTAAAAAATGAAACTAGGTTTGGTCGGAGCATAGCTCGCTTTCCTATGTCAAGCTCCTTAAAAAATGAAATTGGGTCTGGTCGGAGCATAGTTCCTTTCCTGTGTCAAGCTCCTTAAAAAATGAAACTGGATCAGGCCGAGGATAGTTTTGATCTTGTGACGACCTCGTTAAAAAAATGAAACAAGGGTTATGAGAATAGTTCTTTTACTGTGTCAACCTCATTAAAAAATGAAACAACTCCTCCTTTTCCAAGTCGAGTCTTTCCAAGATCTCGAAAGTGAACCTTCATTCCATCCAACTCATCGAATGCAATGAAGCTTGGGGGGCATGTACCTCGATTTGCGTTATTATGCTGGGGGCATGCGAACTCATAACAAGCATAGTTTTTCGTTTCAAGCTTGTGTAAACATGAAACCGAATCCAAGCAAAGTTCTCCATGGTTCAAGCTTGTGTAAAAATGAACCCATACCTGATTTACATCTCGTGATTGCCATATTTATCCGCTGAATTCTGCTAGATGAGCCTTGGTTGTTTTCATTCTATTGCTACCATCTCTTTGGCCGATCATATGCTCTCACTTGGTGGTTTTTCCTTTCCTGAGGAGCCGCAGCGATGAGTGGTTTTATTAGCCAGCCTCTTGACCATTAAATTTTTTGAGCAGTTCCACCATTGCCGGAACCAGTTGCTACCCTTTATACCACTCGTTCCTCTAGGACGAGTCACCTTTAAGCTCTTTTCTGACTCGTAAAATATGAAAAGATTGCCGAGTATTTTTCCATTTTTGACTCGTTAAAGAGAATAAAAATGGAGATCTGCTTTCAGCTCTTTTCCGACCGTTTAAAGACGAAAAGATTGCCGAGTTTTTCCTCTTGACTCGTTAAAATGTGAATAAGAGGCAGTCGTCTTTAAACTCTTTTCCGACTGTGTAAAGACGAAAAGATTGTCGGGCCCTTTTTGTTTTAGGCTCATTAACGGTTATGAAACGACATGATTTCGGTTGCTTTTTCACTTTTTCAGGTCGAAGTCACTACTCATGAAAAGTACTCCTCGATCATACTGGTCGGGCGGTTCTTTCGGGCATTGTTTTATACTTTTTCGGGCTCAGGAGACACAACTTTACGAAAAAGGACCCCCCTGGAGTTTTCTTTTCTATTGTATTTTCAGACTCTCTAAACAGGAAAAGACGCCGAGTTCTTCCTTTGTCAGACTCGTTAAAACTTAATGACATCGGATTCTGTCGTAATGACACCTTACAAGCATATGCTATCCCCGTCAAGCTTGTCAAAAATAACTGGGGTACTCGCCAACAATGGTGGGGAAAATGGAATCATAATCATTATCGTGTTGGCAGTATGTCACTCTTGAACATGGCACTAGTCTGCATTCGTGTCTGGGTGGGGACATCTCATCTTGTTTTACATTTGCCTCCGTGGGTTTGGGTTATCCTATTTGACCTCTCATCTGCTCATTTCCTTGTCAGCATGACCTCTGCTCATTTGATGTCAAATACTGCCAAGTCCACTGTCGTGCCGCCGATATGTTCAAGAGAAGTTGACCTCTGCAAGAATACTCAACCCCCCTCTGATACCTCACACAAAATTTCTTATCCTTCTCTGTCTCGTGTCGATGATGTGGGAAACATTATGGCCCACCTTCGATCAAGGTCACTTCCTGTCGGCTTCAGCTCATTATCCAGGAAGATGACTTAGAGACTCCCTTCAGGTGCCTTAGAGCCTGCATGCCTCAATGGCAGGTTCTTCATGTTCGACGCGAGGTTTTCATCATTGGCCTCCGATCGAATGATTCTGCGGGTGTTTGACGCCATCTCATTGATTCACACGCCGTAGATTGTACCCATCATACCTTGAGGACCATTGTCATTATTGGTGGTACCTCTCGCATTTGTTAACAGTTTTCATCATTGACTGGTAATCAGACGATGTTCTTGCATGTTCGACTTCAACTCCCATATTCACATGCTTGGACTTCTACTTTGTTTGGGTCGAGATGTAGCGCAAGACCCTGGGGTTTGTCTGTTGAAATCCAGGCTGCGATTTTGTGGATTATTATGATCATTACATGAATCATTGATGGATGGCTGCGCCCATACCTAAGTCTTCATGGATGGTTGCGACCATACCTTTATTATCATCACGGTCTCATTAATTGGGTGGCTGTGTCCATACCATAGACCTCTTTCATGTGTCTTTTGGATGGCTGCACCCATGCCTAGACTACATGTAATCGATTATCAGAGATATCAGTTGTACATACGTGCAGGTTCTTCCTGGTGGTGTTCCAGTTCAGCCAGTTTTGTAAAGCATTTCACCCCTCTCACTCTCTCCGGCTTCATGCTTTAGGGGGCATCTGTTACATAGTAATTTTTCACTGTCTTCCTGTCAGTATTCCTATTGTGTCATGAGTTCAAATTAATCATGCTCATGCTCTCTAATGTTGCAAAATGACCCACTTTGCCAAAGTTTTTGCTATCATCGCGACTGTTGTCAAGATAAACGTGCTGACAGGCGCTCCATAACAGACAGAATGCGCTGCCAGCGCGGAAGCACACGTTTTTCCTGCGCTGGTCGAATTTCATGAGCCAGCGCGTCTGTTATTCATATCTGATCATGTTGACATGACCTTCTTTGTTATTCAGCTGTGATGTCAGCGCTCCAGTGCAGTTATGGACGCGCGCTGATCCAGTTTGGGCGAGTTTGTTCTAACAGCCGGCCTTCCAAATGACTCCAGACCTGGTTGTTGGCCTTGTAAATGTTGCCCTCCCTTCTCTGGCATGTCTGTTTCGTTATTTGAGCCACCTTCTTTGGAGATAAGCTCATCCTCCCACCATTTGTGGAGACTCCTTCTCCTATTTAAGCCTCTACCATTGCCATGAGCAGCTAGTTTTGATAGTTTGGAATTGATAGTGCTTGGAGTGTTGCTGCTAGTGTGTGAACTTGATAGGTAGTTGGTGTGACAAGTGTGGGATTGCTAGAGAGCTTAAGGAAGGTTGTGAAGTGTTTCTTTCTTGTGTAAACTTGTGTGAGAGAGAGTTTTTGTCTTGGAAGATCTACCTCCAAGGGTGAATGCTTAAGAGACTTGCTGGCTGGACCCTCTTGAGAAGGATTCGACGTCAGAACTTTGGTTGTATTCTTCTATGTTATTCATTAATAATAGATGACTATCATTATGGTTCCACTCTCATTGTTTTATGTTTGATGTTGAGTTATATCTTTTCTGACTGATATATATAATTGCATCTACTAGATTTTACGCTTGTTTTCATGTTGTTCTTTGCATGTGCAGGTGTCCAATCACAGAGATCGTGGGGATCGTGACTGGCCAAGGCAAAGGAACGAAGGCGACATCTCTTCGACGAACACTAGCGTTGGAATCCAAGTAGGTTCTCACCATCTACTTTTTATTTGCAATTAGGAACTTGCGTGATAGCATTGTGTGATTGTTGCTAGACCTGGTCTGGGCTAGTAGGGATCGTCTCTGTCCACCCTGTGCACACAGCTGTAGGGGTCCGTGCACTCAGTTGCGGGCTTCCACCCTAGGCCTCTATGCACTCAGCTGCAGAGCCTCTACCTACGCTACGACCCGAAACTTAGACTTCTGACTCATGCTATCATCCCTCAACTACTTAGAGCTAAGCTCTTTTTATACAATCCCATGGTCTGCGGACCATGGGTAGATATTTTAAAACTGAATTTACTTTACAAAAATAAGGGCGGAAAACCCTTTATGAATCATGACACCTTCGCGCTCCGCAACCACAAAATGTGGAGACTTTACTATTTTATTACAAAATTCGACCCAAAACATGGGCTTTTATCCCCTAAATTGTCCTTGCGGGATCCCATTCCCAACAGGCCCCCAACAAAAACATCGTGACTCGCCCTCGAGTCATTCGGAAGGTGCGAAGATCTTAGCATGAAGACCCTCCAGCTCGACTTGTATGACTGCAACCTCGGCCATGCACTGAGCTGCTGCTTGCTTCACATCTTCGACCATCTGCTCGGTCACTGCTCCTGAACTATGGGCCTGAATATTTTCATGAGTTGTGTGCAAGGTCGCAAGCTTTCCTTGAATAAAACATGTCACTGTGTAAGCCTCATCTAGCCAGGGCTTCAGTCTTGCCTTCAACACTGCTTCCTTGTGCAGTGTTGCATCCACATGTTCCTTCAGCTGCCTAGCCTCTTGCAACTTTGCTAGTCTTTGTGTTAGTGCGATGGTTTGCGTTCTGCCCTTAACCTCATCATAGCGCTACTATAGCTCGCGCGCTTCTGTCTCTAATAGCTGGATATTGGGGTCCTCCTGCAAGCTTGTCAAGACCTCAAACGACTGCTCGAAAAGTTGCGTGCAGTCTGCTACTACACTATCCACTGCCGTGACTACTTCTGTGGCAGCGGTCACCCGTTGCTCCTTCACTTTTGGCGGAGTTGAAGGCTGGGCCTTCAACTGTAATTCTGTGATTTGCAGGTTCAAATCCAATTGAACCTTCGCCATCTTAGTACGAGTGTCACGCACCCCTGTGGCCAGCTTGCGGATGCGTACCTTGACTGGCTCCTCCACTGGAATGGCCAACTCTGGGACCATTCGGTATGCCTCCTCGACGACTTGCATAATGCGATTGTTTTGATTGGTCGCCTTGGTCACAACGGTGATGGCAGAGTCTCGCTGTAGTGCCATCTTCTCGTTGTTGATCCACTATTCACTGATCACCTGGAGGGCGTGGTGCTCACGAGCTCTCACCTCTCCAATCACTCCATCCTGAAAGAGGTGGAGTGCTTCATGCGGGAGCGCTTCCAGATTCAACCCTACTCCCTTTAGGGCGCTGACAGTGGGCCTGTCAGCTTCATTCTCTGTGGTCAGTGCTCCATTAGGTAGCATTATTGCACTGGAGGCCTTCGTGCATAGCATCTCGGCAACTTCTGAAGTGCCGATAGCCAGGCTGGTAGACACCGTGCCAGCCTGCGACGCGCGGGTCTGCAGCTCCTACAACCCTGTTTGGATAGGCTCAAATATTATCTGCTGCTCTTGCTCAAATTGTTGTAGGGCCTCCGCAGTGACATCCCTCATCATGTCACCGATGTCGTGTAGATCACCCTCTGTTAGCGTGATAGGGTCCAGTGATGTCTTGGTAGCCTTTGATTTCTTCCTGGACCCTCCTTTCTCCTACTCCCTTGGGCACTTGATGTGGGTGGACGTCTCCTGTGGATTCGCACCATGTTGCTTGTCTATCTGCTGCTCTGTCTTAGGTGAATGCAACCTCATGCCTTTGTCAAAGCCTCGCTCTGTCCCACCTGTCTGCTTTGTTTTCTTTTGTGCGGCCTCGCGCTTCGCCTGGGCCTTATCAACGACCTCCTTTCTCTTTTTAGTCAGCTGAGTCATCTTTAGCTTGGCTTCCTCCTTTCTCTACGTGGTGGAGTTGCTCCCTCCCACTACCAATTCTGTTGTAGCATGCCATTCTGCCGACCATTGATCAATTACCTCATCAATGGCATTATCTGTTGCCAGATAAGGCAAGTCATACCATTTATGCGCAGGGACCTTCCACGCCCTAATGGATATATGATGGAAGTCTTCTTTAAATTTTGCGTGGCTCTGCAGGTTGGTGTACACAGTAGGCAAAAATGGCGGTTTGCGATTGATGGCCATGCACATGTTCATCTCCTTCAAGATCCAAAAGATCTTGCTGTCCCTGAGTCGCTCCTTGGTTTCCCACAATGAAGTGTACTTTGCTGCTTCTGGAAGGTTTGGCGCGACCAAAGGGAACTGGCTATCCTTTGGTAGCTCCCATGCTACTAGCACAATTGACGGCAAGATCCACACGTAGTGGAACGTCTTGCTGAGCTCCCGTGCTTCGTGAAAGTTTGTCAGGAACTCACCGTGAAGGTAGTCCAACAAGTTGAACTGGACTCCTTCAGCCCACTGGGCTGCTAGCGCGATGATAGGTGCCAGCACCTCATTGGCGCGACACTTCCTCATCACTTTCCCTGCTAGAATCTACGTAGCTACCTTTATAATAGGTTCACAGATGCTGGATATAGCATATCCGTGCGACTTCTTCACCAGTTTAAACTTTTCTTTCATAGACTCTACGAGGGCTTGCTCACCACCTTTTCCACCAAATATCATGGCTGGATTCTGTCTTGTGTAAGGCAATGGCGTTATCTATTGAATCAATCTATCCGTGATGGGTATTGTCTCCTCCAACCACAGACACCCATCATGCACTTAGCAAACAATTGCTTGATGACCATTACTATCACCGGGTTGCGATTGTAGTGCGACACCCAAAGTAGGTTGAGCAACCTTGTCTTTTCTACTCCTCTGAGCCACCTTCGCAGATCCAATGTGGTCATTTTGGTATTTGTATCAATGATGCGGTGCATTAGCTGCTCGGTCGCCAGGTGTGGGAACTTCTCGTGATCAACCAAGTCCCAGACCTCAAGTTTTAGCAGCAGCACTCGTGCCAAGCGCGGTCTGTCAAAAGCAATCTCATTCGACAGCAGAGGGGTTTGCAAGGGGGTCTTTCTCTCTTCGATGTCCTTCAGCACCGTGGTCTTGGCCTTGCACAAAGGGACATACTTAGGAAATCAAGTAATAGGGTGCACACCATGGGCTTCAACCTCCTCCACTTCGACTCCCACATCCTCATCAACCATCGAGATTTCTTTAATGTCTTCCTCCTCCGACTTCAAATTTATGGCCTTGCCTTTTTCCTGTGCGGTGAGTTTTGGTGGATTTCTCCTTGGAAATGCACACACCGGTATGGCAGGTTGCTTGCCCTTTTTATCCTTGGCAGTCTCTTTAGTTGGGGTCAGGTTTGGTCTCGACATCCTCGGTGATTTTGGGACTTCGGCTAGTACCTCGACAACCTCTAGAGCATCGACTTCTACCTCCATCTCAACTTTGGCACCGACTCCTCTACTTTGGTATCTATAACTTCTATGGTTGCTGGCATAACGCTTTCTAATAGTGCTCGCGACATCTCTAGTAAGTTTGCAAATGATGGAGTCTCGGTTCATGGGTGCCTGAGAGCTCAACAACTCAATTCTCAAAATGCCAAGTGTTTTTCGCTAGACAACCACTTGTAATTTATATGGCATTTTGAATTCAGATACGACTGTTCCCCCCAAATTCGATTCATTAATGCCAGATTGTCGGCATATTTTCAAGGATCTGAGCCATAAATTTCGTCTTAAATGCTGGTCGCCCACTCCATTTGGCCGCATTTCTACCTTAAAATCATGAACAATGACTTTAACGGTCATTTTTCGGCCGACCTGCGTGATTTCTCCTTGGGTAGCGCAACTCCCTTCGCGTTGCCGCAACCCTGTGACACTTCCTTACTTCGCACAATCCTCCAATCACGGAGCTCCCCAACCCAGGCAGTGTAGTTTATAGCCTGTGCCTCCTTTCAGCTGCCTGGAGTGCTAATACTGTGCTACCTTCATCTAGTCACATGGTCGGACCACCGGTGTATGGCTTCAATCGACTTCCCTTCACCTTTCCTATGAAGGGATCTCCACTCAATTTGACCAGGTGTACCACTCCTTTGTCAGTTATCTCCCTAATGACATAGGGACCTAACCAGTGCATTCTGAATTTCCCTGGAAGTTGATCAAACTTGCTATCATATAACAAAACCAGGTCATTTACCTTAAAGGTGCGTAGCTTAATGTGTCAATCATGCTAGGCTTTTCGCGCTGCTTTTGGACTTGTTGGTGAAATCCAGCTAGAAATATTTCTTCCTCAAGCTCATCCAGTTGTGTGAGCCTTTCCTCCAGAGCTCCACGATCCGTCATACTCGTGAGTGCCGCTGCGCATAATAGGCAGAATATATTCCATAGGCATTACCACTTCAACAACATAGACAAGCCTAAATGGAGTTTGTCCAGTCAAATTATTTCATGTCGTCCGATAAGTCCATAGTACTACAGGGTATGCGTAGGTCCCAATCACTCCGCTGAGCATTGCAAACCTTGGACAGTGCGTTCTCCAGTACTTTATTGAATGCTTCCACCATTCTGTTAGCCTACGGGTGATAAGGCATGCTCTTATGGTGATATACCTGAAATTCCTCCGTTAGTGCGTTGATCATCTCATTCAGAAAGTGTGTACTGCGATCACTCGTCAAGATATTTGGACTGCTAAATCATGTAAGTGCATACTCAAAGAGGAACTTTGCAGTAGTAGTGCCTGTGCAATCCTTCATAGGCTATGCCTCTGCCCAACAAGTCAAATATTGTTTCGTGGTGATAATGTACCTCGCTCCCATTTTTCCTTGGGGCTGAATAGGTCCCACAAAATCTATCGCCCATTTCTCAAAGGGTTGCAACGTCATCTATGGATTCAAAGGCATCTCATTCCTCCACGATGGCCTGCCAGTCCTTTGACACACATCACACGCTTTGCAATACACTTTTGAGTCCCGATGGAGGGTTGGCCACCACAACTCTGCGCGTAAAATATTCTTCGCGGTCACTTTTCCTGCATAATGTCCTCCCGCAGCGCCCCCATGAGCATCCACGAGGATGCTGCTCCTTTCAAACTCTGGTACACATTGTCGCAATATCTCATCAGACCCCATTTTGTACAGATGGCTAGCAATGACAGAAAATATGCTGCGCGTACCACTAACTCCTTTTCTGCTAGATGGTGTATCCTTCCAAAGCAATTCCTATTGTTAGGAAGTGTATTATATCCTCAAAATGACCATCCATGATGCACACTGAAAATAGCTGTGCGTCAGGCAATCCTTCTTCCAAATTAGTGGGATATTCTCCTGTTTCGATGCACGACATATGGTCTAGTCCCGCATTCAGTTGTACAGGCTTCACAATAACTTCAAAATCATATTCCTAGAAGAATAACAACCACCTACAGATTCTCCCCCCCAACAGAGGTGTATTAACCAGGTACTTCAGTGTGGAGTGGTCCGTATATGTTTTAAAATGGCCTCTGAGCAAGCAGTGTCTAAACTTCTGGAGTGCATACACCATGGCTAACCCTTCGCGTTCGGTGGTGGAATAGTTCTTCTCCACCTTGGATAATCTTCTACTTGTGAACACGATAGGATGGTCCAAGTCTCCTCTGCTAGCTTGTGTCAGTACTAATCCTAGCGCTATACATGATGCGTCGACATGTACATGAAATTCCTTCTTCCAATCCGGGAAGACTAGAATCTGTGTGGTGATCATATTTTCTTTCAATACATCCAAGGTCTTCTTATAGTCCTCATTCTAGCAGCATGTGACATCCTTTTTCAACAAATTTTCCATAGGCACGGTGATTTGGGCATAGCCTTTGATGAACTTTATGTAATATCCTGTATGTTCTAGGGTAGCACGCAACTGTTTCACACTCCTTGGTGCTTCCAAGTTTAGTATCACCACGAGCTTCGCGGGATCTACCATCAGTCCTTGTCTTCAAACCACATGATCCAAAGGATCCTGTGGTATCCTAAAGATTGCTTCTTTCACCTCTTATAGCACCTCATTAATACAGTCAAACCCATATTCAAAACTGAATGTTATTATGAATCCCTCGTGTAGAATATCCCATTCACTTGTACCATGGCGGAGCTCCATTTCTATGTACCAGTTCATTGGCACGACATCTAGGGTTTGAAAGAACAAGTGCACCCATTCAGGTTGGGTCTTCTCTACATAAGACTGAGCTCATTTGGCCAAGTGCGCATGTGAATCATCTTGCCCATCATATTTGTCCATTATTTGTACCTTCGACTTCCCAAAGCGTGTTCTCATCATCCTCCTACATTCGCACAAATCATCAAAGCTTCCCTTGTACGTACCCCACCATCTTGCAGGCATAGCACACAGTGCCCAGTCCAACGTCTGGAATCGCTGCTTTTCTGGTACCTCCCTTTCAAATGCATCCAAAAAGATATCTACATCATTGAGGACATCATAAGTGGGCATATTTCTTATTTCTGACGACACATAGCGTAGCGACTGGGTCATCATGTTACAACTTAGTGTAATTACCTCATGTAACCGATTCTGCCAACGCTCTAACTCTTCATTAGAGCCCGAGGTGCAGGAACTCTTGCGATCCCATGTAATCCGTCCATCCGCTGTTGGATTCACCCAATCTTTGTCTTGCACTGTTATCTTATAGATATAGTCCAGATCGTCACCATTCTCATAATCCCGGACTGGTTCAGTATAGCGTGATCCTTTAGCAAGATCTAGAGGTACTATTACGCAGAGTGATTTCTTCTCAAATATCATTTTTTGCTTCTTTAGATTGATTACCCCGTTCATATCAGTAGCCCAATCAATTCCCAGGAGCGTAGGATAGGGGTTGCTGTCATCCACAATTTCTATTACCTCGAAGTCATCCAGCATGCTAGCACCTTCAATATCTACAGTCACCCCTTGCAGTTACCCCATGGGGATGATCTTCTGCTAATTCACCATCCTTAGCTGAATCAGAGACCACTGCAGCATGAGTCTCCCCATCCGTTCCCAAGTCTGCTTTGATAGGAAGTTCGCATCTAACCCTAGGTCCAAAATAACCTGATCCATTTCATACTCTCCTATATGTGCGGTTAGCATCATCTCTCGTCCCATCCTTTTTTTATTCTTACCAATCTTTCGTACTACGTGCGGCTCACCCGGAGCATTTCTGACACATCTATTTATGAGCTCCTATGGCCCCTTCATAACCTTCCTATCGCACAGTAACTTCATGCAGGTCTCTAGGAAGGTTGTAAGCATAGAAGGGTCCATCTCCTGATCAGGCTTATCCTTGCTTCCCGAGGTGGAGGCCTCATTGAATCTCTTCTTTGCTTCCATGAATGTTTCACGTGCGCTCTCCAAATCAAACTCAACCTCCTTTTTCGGGGCTTTGCAAACTCATGTATTGTCTTCGGGTTGTTTCCCCTTGTCATCTCCTATTGTGATTCCACTTAAGAGCACTATATTCACATTTGGATCCTCTTCGCGCAGCTCAGACCTCATCATTTGCAGGTTCTAAGTCGGTTGAGGTGGTAGTGACCCTTTGTCATGTATCCTTATTATCAGCGTAGGAAAGTCTTACGTTTCATGATCAAACAGAGTGCAATAATTGCACGACAGATGTGTTGGGTTAGTGCAATCGTGGGCATAATGTCCTGGTCCTCCACAATTATAGCAAATCAACTGTCCTTGACCTCTGCCAGGTCCTCCTTCGCCTCGTCCTCGTTCATGCCCCTGAAAGCCTGTCTGTGCCATCCCCGCGCTCTAGCCAAGGGGCCGAATTTCTACTTGAACCCTATAGGCAGGAGTTCTATCCATCATCAATTCATAACTCCTGTAATTACTCTCATCATTCCCAACCGACCTACAAAAGTTGCAGAATAGTTTTTGCGACGTTTGTACAAACTTCTGCAGCAAATGAAAATTATCTGTGGCATGTTTTCCTGCTACTTGACATATAGCAACCACAATGCAGGCCCTGCTCTCGATCCTTCTTGAGCTTCTGGCCTCAAGGGCATTGGTCCCTCTCTTGCAATGTAGTTCGCAAAGAATGGGCAATGGTCTTTGTCATGCCCATGACCCTTGCATTTCAGGAATCGTACCTCTTTGCGCACCTCTGGTTGAACTGTTTTGTCCTGCTTCAAAATTTTCATCTCAAGGCAAATATTTTTCAACTGCGCATGGATCTACTGAACCCCTAGATTTGGATCTTGCATCGATGTTTCATGCAGTCTCATTGCAATCTCCAAGGCCTCTGCCTGAGTCGTTATCTTCTATTGTGACAACACAACTCTTAAGTGTGGTAGGAGCGAAACCACAAACCATTCACGATGTTGTTCGTCTGTTAGGTTCATGTTAGCTTTGTGGATTTTACACTTCAACCTCTGATCTAGTTCTCAAAGTGTCTCGCCTAGTTGCATCACGATTCCTTTGAACCCCACAATAGACTGTGCTTCAGATTTAGGCCTATTGAATTCTTTGTTCAATGCAGTCTGGATGTTTGCCACTCCAGCATTCAGGTTATCATTAGAGTACTTGATGTACCAGGTTAGCACGCGATCCTGCAGAGCACTAACTAGTGTCGCCTTCTTCATGTGATCATCTGTAACACCCTGAGTTTCCCATATAGATTTCACAATGAACCAGAACTGGTCTAGGTCCTCATTTCCCAATCCTTTGAACAAAGGCAGCTTCACTGAGTTTCCCATACTGAAGTACGGTGGAGGTGGAGGTGGTACGAGTGAAGTCGCAAGCGATGGTGGTGAAGTTGGAGGTGGTGTGGGTGGAGGTGGCAGTCGTGGGAATCCTTGTCTTATTAACTGAATAGCACTTCACGGAGAAGCTTGCGCTATCCCCTCTTCATCACCTCGCAGAGGTGAAATCAATGGACTATATTCAGGACCCTTTCTTCCTTTGTTCCTGTAAGTTTTTTCACTTCGCGTAGCTCCAAACATCAAGGTAGATGCATAACCCGCTTTTTGTACAATAAAATTTTAATCCAGGTATTCAAAGATTTCAAGTACTTACCTTGTGATCCTTTGAAAAATGCCGCTCCACCTCGCTGTAGTTGACTGAGGTATCAACTACGAATTTAGTTACAAATCCTCCTATGACGCGATCGAGACAATGATTGACAGTGCAGGTGATCTTATTCCCATATGCTTCCAATCTTTGTACTAGCTATGGGGTCCAAACAATAGGACTGTCAAGTTTCCACCTTCCATGGCTGTCTGCTAGCTTCACAATCCACTCGTATAGCTCAACTAGAAAGGAACAAAAAAATATCTCATGGATCTCTGTATATAGGTACCTATCCAGCCAGTGTTCCTTTGTCAGTCGCGGGTTTCTGTTTTCCTGCGCTGCGAATTCGTGGATCTTCCTATCCAACCAGTCTATAAGGGTAGGAGGTAGTTTTTTGGGATTTTGGATGTATCTTAGTGCTATGGGTCTATGAAGATAGTATATTCTACATCTGTAAGCTGGATTCAAGGGTGTTTTTGGGTAGATAGAGGCTCTGCAGCTGTGTGTGCAGAGGCCTGGTAGAGTCTGCAGTTATGTGCGCGGACCCCTACAGCTGAGTGCGCAGGGCGGATCTGGATGTATTAGCGAAAAAGTTGAATAAAAGATAAGCTGGTTCTGAAATACTATGTTAAATCTGAACTATTTTGGATCTGGTTAATTTATGGTTGATATATCTGTTTGATCTGTATGCTTATACTTATGTTATGAGTTTATGCAAATCTATAACTATTTTGGGTGCACAAACTGGTTATCTCTATTAGATGTTTGCTTAAAGACCATGAAAAGTAGATTTGATCTATAACAACTCAGTAATAATAAGTATTAAGTATTTTCTTGGGTCTAGATCTACGCGGAGCAGAGTGGTGCGAAGCCAAAGAACGGTGCGCGAACCTTCCAGACCACATCAAGACATCCCAAGGGTGCGGAAAACTAGTTCTAGTACCCTCCCCTGCTACCTCAGGTGAGACCTCACTCCGTGCTCCGCGGGCTGTTGCCGAAAGGGCCAGTAGCTCCGAGATTTGTTTGGCTAAATAACTCTTCCAAACCTGGGTCAGGTCCCTATAAGCCAACAAATGGTTTCGTTGCCGAGACCAGGATCTGCCTAAGGGATGTTTGATGTCGGAACGCGGGAACCCTGTGGAGAAAGAGTTTGAGGATTGATTGGATCAAGAGCAGTACGAATTCATAGTACATCGATGCACAGACTAAAGGTTAACAAATGACGAGCGCGATCCAGTTATTGATATTCAAAGGAGCAGGGAGCGAAGATCCAGAACAATTTTGGTTTGTGGTAGCAGTGGTATGGGAAGCGCACGAGGCTACGGATGATAACATCAAAAAGGCTACTTTAGTTAACGCGTTGTAGGACCGAGCACTGACATGGTATATAAAGTTCTCAACCGATCACTCGAATGCAGGAACAGAAGAGATCCGAACCAAATTAAAAAAAGAATTTAGTCAGTCGAAGTTAGAAACGCAGTTGATCATAGGGTTCAAGGAGATCGCAATGATGCCTGGTGAAACCCCGTGGGATCTAGATCAAAGATTCAAAAGTACAATCCGTGAGGCGAACATGACGCTACCGGATGTGCAACACTGCGCGTGGTTTGTGGCGTCACTGATGCCACATCTGAGGACGACTTTGTCAGAACAAAAGATCTCAACCTAGGTCGAAGCATTAGAGACAGTGATGTGGTTGCATGAAACTCCGATACAGGATCTGGGGTTGGGAGTTCTGCAAATCAACGTGCAAATACAAAACCTGTGTTTAGAAATGTAGATGTTAAAATAAGAATAGGCACCCCGCCCAGGAGCCCGGGAGGAAGTGTGGTGTATAAAGTGTAGAAGCCAGGGTCATGATAAAGATCAATGTCTGCTCTTTGAGAACTATGTGGCAACGGGGGGACTAACACTGTTGCGACCAGAGGCACAGGCAGGGCCAAGCGCTACACCCTTGCTTTGGTGCGCAATCTGTTAGGTGGGAGGAAAGCACAACATGGACTAATGTCATCTCCTGCCAAAATTTAACCAGACCCCCGAGTAGCTATTTTGCAACTTTTGCAGATCGGTGGACCACGAGGAACGAGGCTACCGTAGTTATCAATTATTGATGGACCATTCACCTGCCTATGCAGACTGAAGCGCGAGGTCAGGATCCAGCCACGATGATTGCGCGCGGTGGGTTCCAGGGACGTGGACGAAGACGGTGAGGAATGGGGCCAAGAAGGGGTCGCGGGCAGGTCATCTGTTACAACTGCGGGGGACTAGGACACTACGCGCGAGACTGTACCAACCCGACCAGAATATCATGCCCTTACTGCGAGAAATTCAATCATGAACTCATAGATTGCCCCACATTGATAACGCAGATTCGTGAGAAAGGGGCAGCACAACCTATGGTGACACAGAACATCCAGATGATGAGGTCCAAACCACGCGAAGAAGATCCCAACGTAAACACGGTGCTCAAAAGTGGCACGATCACAAGAGAGGATAAGGGGAAACCAACCAAGGAAGACACAGGGGTTCGCCAGGGGACATGTCTGGAAGCTAGGGAGAGCTTCACGGAGGTCTCTACCCTAGGTAGTAGGGATCAACCTCAGCCGGAAAGGGATCCCTTGATGCTTACTACCTTTTTAGAGACATGCATGAAATTGCTTCACGATAATATGGCAGTTAAGGGCTTGCAAGAATTGATAAATAGGTGCATAGGGTCGAGTGAACCTCACGTGGTCTGAAAATTGGGAAACCATGCATCGCAGACTAGGCAGGAAATGCGGTTAACGAAGCAGATTGGTGACTATGAGATGGATCAGATCATTTTGGACTTGGGCTCAGATGCAAAGGTACTACCTAAATAGATGTGGGAGCGCATGGGCAAGCCCACACTGCAATGGTCTCCTATTTAATTACAGATGGCGAATCAATAGAAGATCCTGCCCATGGGAAGACTGCAAGGAATTACGATAGATATAGAAGGCGCGAACACCCGAACGGACTTTTAGGTAATCGAAATCGTGGATGAAAGTAGCCCTTACCCTGCGTTATTAGGAATACACTGGGCCACCGATATGAATGAAGTTATTAATTTAAAGAAGTGGAAAATGATCTTTGAGAAGAAGTCACTCCGCGTAGTCATTCCAGTAGACCCAGTTGAAGTACCGCGTTACATTGAACCCATGTGCGACAAAGGAAGTGATGATGAATTAGATTGTATCTACAAAATTACTGCACGACATCAAGAGTCCGACAATCTGACGGTGGAAGGGAGAATATCGTGGGGGAATGTAGAGTCTTGAACCGAAGATACAGATGAAGAGGATGAGCAGTGGCATAACCGGTTGAATGGAGTAACCACGTTAAACTGCAATATGGTGATTAAATCGATGTATTGCATTAGAGCTCAGGATCGTGAACTACCGATGTATGATGGGCTAACAGTAGTAGATGAATTCTTGATCAATTTTGAAAGCACGGTACCAGAGCACCAACAGTTTGATGCGTTGAAATGGGCATTGCGCGTGATGCCTACGCCTTGGTGGGGCACACATGAAGGAATCTTTGATAATTAGCACGACTGTAGGCGCATGATGCAGATAAGATTTGGGAGGCCGAAACTACGCATAACAGAGGAATACGATGGATGTGATGACCCACACACGCACCTGACCAGATGGGTCCAAGCCTATGGAGAAGAGCCTCAACTGGAGTGGGTACACTTATTTTATCATACCTTGGACGTCATTCAAAGGAACTGGTACACTGTAACAGAGCTCCAACATGGCACAGGCGAATGGGATATCTTGCGCGAAGGGTTTCTATCCACATTCCTCTTTAAAGATCAATGGATGGATACTGTGGACGACGCATTGTAGGTGGTGAAGGTTGTTATTTTCAAGATACCATTGGAACTAGAAGAAATCTTGCAGCCAGACTGGTTGCGACAGTTGAGCCAGGCCCTGGAATGTTACAATGTGCAGGTAGAGGATGATGAGGATGACCCTAGAAACATCAATATTGTAGAAATAGAGGGGAGTCGCGAGGTGCACGGACTAGCAATTGAGGATCCAGACATCACCGCACCACTGAAAACGAAACAAGTAAACATCGGAATAGAGGAAGAGCTGAAGTATGCAACTCTGGGGGACTATTGGGACGATGCCACGGTGGAAAAGGTAGTCGAGTTGCTTCGAGAATATCAAGATTTATTCCCAACAAAAATCACAGAGTTAAAAGGGATCCTCGATGACCTGGGAATGATGAAGATAACCCTGAAGCCGGATGCAAAGCTAGTTAAGCAGCGGCCTTACCGGTTGAATCCAAAATACAAAGCGAAGGTTTGAAGAGTTGGACAAGATTCTTGCAGCAAGAATAATTGAACCAGTAGAGGAGTCCGACTGGGTAAGTCCTATGGTTGTGCAGGAGAATAAACAAAAGGGTGAAATTCGCATCTGTGTGGATCTCAGAAAGCTCAATGATGCATGTGTCAACGATCCATTTCTGACGCCATTTACAGACAAGGTACTGGAAAATGTGGGAGGACAGGAAGCGTACTCCTTCACGGATGGTTTCTTGGGGTACCACCAGATCAAGATCGTACCAGAGGACAGGAGTAAAACAACTTTTTCCACCCAATGGGGTTGTTTTCAGTATATGGTGATGCCCTTTGGACTAAAGAACGTGCTGGCGATATTCTCCTGCGTTGTGGTAGTTGCATTCAAGGAATTTATACACAAGTTATTATAGGTATATCTTGATGATTGGACCGTATTCGGGCTAGTTAAAACACATACCGCGAGCTTACGGTTAATGTTGGATACTTGCCGACGGCACCAGATTATGCTAAACCTGAAGAAGTGTACTTTCCTCGTCCCCTTTGGGAACCTGCTCAGCCATGTGGTTTGTAAGCAAGGTCTGATGGTGGATCCAGCGAAGATCACTGTCATACTCAATCTGCAAGCGTCGCGAAGTTTCAAACAACTGCGTGCCACACTAGGACACATTGGTTACTATCGAAAGTTCATAAAAAGCTACGCACAGATCACAGCACCAATGGAACAGTTGCTAAAGAAGGATGCTACTTATTGCTGGAATGAGGAATGCAACAAAAGTCTGGAAACGCTTAAGGAAAAGATGGCATTAGCCCCTATATTGGTCTTTCCGAAATGGGACATCGAATTTCATGTGCACATTGACGCGTCGTGTATCGCGTTGGGCGCGGTACTCACTCAAGAAGGAGCAGAGGGAATTGATCATCCGATCGTGTTCGCAAGTCGACGATTGTCAAAAGCTGAGAAGAACTACTCCACTACTGAGCGAGAAGGATTGGCGATGGTATACGCACTCCAGAAATACTGCCACTATCTGCTCGGAGGACACTTTAAGATGTATACTGACCACTCTGTGCTAAAATACCTAGTGAATAAGCCTGTGTTGGGGGGGTGCATTTGTAGGTGGCTGCTATTATTTCAAGAATATGACTTCGAAGTCGTCGTAAAGCCAGGACGTCTGAACGCAGGCCTAGGCCACCTGTATCGAATTAAGAATGGCAAAGAGCCCACAAACTTAGAAGAAGGACTACCGGATGCACAGCTATATGCAATGTGCATCGCAGATGGCCATTTTGAGGATATAATCCACTTCTTAACCATAGGAACCGCGCCACAGGGATATTTTGTTCAGCAAAAGAAAAAATTGGTGATATGCGCAACAGACTTTACTGTTATTGCAGGACACCTCTACAAAATGGGCAACGACGAAATATTATGCAGATATGTACCTTAATTCGAGCGAGGACATATCCTGCCCAAAGCGCATGGGGGGGTTACTACAGGACATTATGCGGGTCACGCTACAACATAGAAGATTCTTCACGCAGGACTAAGGTGGCCAACTCTACATCAAGACTCGAAAGTGTATTGTTGGGCCTGCGACGTATGCCAACGGAGGAAACCATCACGGAGGGATGAAATTCCGCTCAAGCCATAGATGACGCTGCAATCATTTGAGAAATGGGAAATCGACTTCGTGGGACCTATCGCACCTCAAGGGAAGTCGAGCACGTGCTATATCATCACTGCGACAGAATATTTGACTCGGTGGGAAGAAGCACAGCTAGTTAAGGATTGCACGACTGCTATAGCTGTAAAATTTTTGTTCGAAAATATGCTAACGCGGTTTGGATGTCCCAAAATTCTCATGAGTGACCGGGGAATGCACTTTCTGAATGAAACGATCAACGCACTCACTGAGGAATTCCAGATCTATCATCAACAGAGCATGCCATACCATCCGCAAGCAAATGGGATCATTGAAGCATTCAACAAAATTTTGGAGACTGCATTGACTAAGGTCTGTAATGTGCAGCAAAACGATTGGGACTTGCGCATCCCTACTGTGCTATGGACCTACCGAACCACGTGCAAGAAGTTGACGGGCCAAACACCTTTCCGCTTAGTCTATGCAAGGAAGACGTCATTCCCATGGAATACATCGTACCTAGTTTGCAAATCGCGGCAATAACATGCATGGCAAACCGTGGGGCTTTGGAGGAACGACGGGCGCAACTGGAGGAACTTGAGGAGGAATCGTTTTTGGCTGGATTCCATCAGCAAGTGTAGAAACAATGCGAGAAAGTGTGGCATGATCGCCATATCAAGGTGCACACTTTCATGGAGAATGATCTAGTATTACTATATGACAAAAAGTTCGAGAAATTCCCTGGCAAGCTCCGAATGCATTGGTCGGGTCCTTATGTAGTCAAAGAAGTTACAGATGGAGGCGCAGTCCCGCTTGCCAAGCTCAATGGAGACCCCTTCCCGGGAAGAGTAAATGGCAGTTGCCTGAAGCTCTACACGGGTGGGCCGACCGCCTAACTAACCGACCAAAGGATAATCTCACCGCTCTAGCCAGTTGAAAGAGAGCGTGGGACGATAAAGTAGTCTGGGGGGAAACTGTGTGACCACCGGGGTTTGCGTAGATGTGCTATGTCACAAGGATCACGATTGTGCGGAAAGGGATGCGCTACTGTGTTGACAAGAAAAGAGCTGACCGTTGCTATCACTATTCATGACAAGATGTCTAAGTTATGGCAAAAGGAAGCGGGCGACGGGCAATTAAGAGACGGGGTATGAGCCAGATCTGGAACGATCTGCTGCAGGCTTAACATGAGGGTACCAGAAAAGGTGGGAGCCAATGAATTTGAATTTCGAAACACTTATAAATCATAGGGGGGCCTCCATCGAACGAGCTATGCTTCTAAGAACCGTAAGTTGTTGTGTTTTCCCACTGCTAGGGAACTCTTCATTATCTACGCTCAAGGAGTAAGCCCGAGGGTTTTGATATGGCCAATGATGTAGGGATTTTTGAAGAATACAGTGTTGATAGCTGCGGGAAACACGCAGAGTTCAGCATCGATGGGAGGGGATGTGCTGAAAGTTTGTAGACACGAAGAAGAACTGGTCCGGATGCCGCAGCCTCACCCATGGGCTGGTTGGAAAACCATAAAGGATAAGAGAAAGGCTGTAAATATGGAGACAAATGGTGGAATTGCAGTTAACAAGTCGTCTCTGATGTATCTTGAAGATTGGGATCTCGCAGACAGCAGCAATGGTCTT
Source organism: Pinus tabuliformis (assembly GCA_031772625.1). Lineage (NCBI taxonomy): Eukaryota > Viridiplantae > Streptophyta > Pinopsida > Pinales > Pinaceae > Pinus > Pinus tabuliformis. The sequence goes on along the minus strand of CM062807.1, from coordinate 339,844,945 downwards.
GCAAAATTGCAACACAAGTTGCAGCAGACAGTGCAAAGAGAAGATACGAAATTGGAAATTGGCTGCGTTGGTACGAGGAGGTCCCATATGCGGCACCCCAGCTAGAGCTAAAATCCTATGAGGGGGTGTTCTGTGTTAACCGAGCAGAGTAAAAGGAGCATTATCGGTTGCGAGAATTGGTAGAAACAATGAAGCAGGAGCTGGAAGAAGCATTGCAGGAGACAAAGAAGGCACAGCAGAACGAAGGGTGTCACTCACAGGGAGGTGAACCGCGGAGCCTAGGCAGCGTGTCTCGCCGTACCAACGAGTGACTCGGGACGAGTCACGATGATTGTGTTGGGGGCCTATTGGGTAGCGGAGGTCCCACGTAACAGTTTTGGGGCTTAGAGCCTATAAGTTAGGATGAAAATATTGTAAAACTCTGAAATATGCGGAGCGCGAAATGGAATAGGTCGAGTCAAAGGGTTGTCCACCCAAGAAATAGTATAGAATAATAGGAAGTAAGTCGGCTTGCCCATGGTCCGCGGACCATGGGAATGTATAAATAGAGCGAGGCTCTAAGGGTAGAAGGCAATTTTTTGGGTTTGAATATATCTTAGTGCTATGGGTTTGTGAAGATAGTATATTTTGCATCTGTAAGTCTGAGTCAAGGGTGTTGTTGGGAAGATAGAGGCTCTACAGTTGTGTGCGCAAAGGCCTAGTAGAGTCTGCAGCTGTGTGCGCGGAAGGGCGGATATGGATGTATTGGAAAAAAAGTTGAACAAAAGATAAGTTGGTTCTCAAATACTATGTTAAATCTGAACTATTGTGGATTTGGTTAATTTATGGTTGATATATCTGTTTCATCTATGCGCTTATACTTATGTTATGAGTTTATGCAAATCTATAACTGTTCTAGGTGCGCGAACTATTTATCACTATTAAATCTTTCCTTAAAGACCGTGAAGAGTAGATCTAATCTATAACAACTCAATAATAATAATTATAAGGACTTTCTTGGGTCTGGATCTACGCGGAGCAAAGTGGCACGAAGCCACAGAACGGTGCGCGAACCTTCCAGACCACATCAAGACATCCTAAGGGTGTAGAAACCTGGTTCCAACACCCTCCCCTGCTACCTCGGGTGAGACCTTAGTCCGCGCTCTGCGGGCTGTTTCCGAAAGGGCCAGTAGCTATGGGATTTGTTTTGCTAAATAACTCTTCCGAACTTGGGTTAGGCCCCTATAAGCCAACAACAGCGCACCTAGCGGTGTCCTTAGAACACTACTTTCTTCATCACTATCAGACACTCCTAACAAAGGACTGTATTCAGTACCTGAATCTAGGTCTCTTCTGAATGTTTTCCCACTTTGCGTAGCTCCCGTCATATATCTTCTAAACATTAATTTAGTGGCATAACCGTTTTTTCACACAATAGAATTTTAATCTAAGTTTCAGGGATTTCAAATACTTATCTCTTGGCCCCTTGAAAAACTTGTGCTCTGCTTCACTATAGTTTGGTGGATGTATCGATCACGAACTCGGTGAATCCTCCCAGAGTACTATCAATCCAATAATCGAAAAGCAGCATGATTTTGTTTTTTGAAGCCGCTAAGTGCTTCACCAGTTCTGGGGTCCATACAATAGGGTTGTCCAACTTCCATGTGCCCTGACTATCTGCCAAATTTGACAACCACTGGTGTAACTCACACAGAAAAAAACATAAGAAAATATTTTGCTTGTCAGTATACAAATATCTATTCAGCCATTCCTCCTTGGAAAGACATGGACTCCTGTTTTCTTGAGCCGCAAATTCTTGTAGCTTCCAATCTATCCACTTCTCAATTTCTTTCTTAGTTGGGAACCATTTATTCGACATCACACATTCCTTAGATAGATCATGGTCCCGGAAATGAAACCATTTGTATGCTTGAGGGGTTTTGACCCAGGTTTAGAGTTACTCGCGCCAAACAACAAAACCCTAACTGCTGGCCCTTTCAGCAATAACCCGCGTAGCGCAGGCTGCAGTCTCATTCGAAGCAGTATTAGGGGATGATAGAACCGGGTTTCTGCATCCAGAGGTCAGTGTGATGGGTTCCTTCGACTTCTAGGGCTTCTTTCAGTCTTCATGAACCCTAACCCTTAACAGATAAATAATTGAAATAACTCACAGGGGCATAATCTAAATCTTTGTGAAATCCTTTAAACATTCATAACAGTAAGTAGATAAGTAGATCTGCTATTTTCACACATCAATTAAGTATTACTTCTTATAAATTAAGAATAATAGAGTGAAAATATTTAAATGTGAAGAAGTAAATACAATCACATGGATACACAAGTAGAGCTTCAAAACAGTCTTTTATTGATATAATCATTTAGTTACAAACTCTTCTTCCGTGCGCACTCAGTTGTAGGGGCCTGCACACTTAGCCTACAGAGTTACCAAGGTATCTACGCACTCATTTGTAGGATCTTTCCCCTTCACCTAAGTACAAACTTTCCCATACAATGATCTTCTATTTTTCGAATTCACTTCCTAGACTCACTATGACTCTTCTATATATAGATTCTAGTTTTACAATACCATGGTTCGCAGACCATGGGTGGGTCACAAAACTCCCTATCTTCTAGCACATTAAGGGACTAAGCCCCTTTTGACTCCTATGACCTTCGTGCTCTGCTCTCTCAAAACAAAAAAAATTTATAAGTATACCAAAATTTATTACAAAACTTTACCCCAAGGGACCCTCTCCCAACAAGTTTCATGCCCTTTCAACCGTAGAATATTTGACAGTGATCAACGAGAGCACAATTTTCCTCTAATTTATTCATTTAATTTGATTTTGATTGGAGAGTTAGTTTTTCCAGATTTTCTAATTTTGATTTTAATGTGCAATTTATTTTATTTTTGATTGGCTTTTGGTAGGAGATAAGTTTGGGAGATGAAGAAAATGATATTTTGAGAAATTGGATGGTAACAAAAAAGGAGGAGGAGAATATTTACAACCTGAAACTCTATGGATCTGAACCACTCCCAAACAATTCTCCATTTTTGGATTTTTTTGTAAATTATTAAATATCAAATTTGATAATGAGGAAGAGGTTCCTCTCCTGTAAAACTTAGGAGCTCTCAACACTTTTGTAAGGGGATTTTAAGCTATATATTGAGAGGAAAATCTCAGATCTAGGTTATTGGGATTTTTCTTTGCAAATCTAGACTTTGTAATTGGAGGTTGGGCCTGCACTTTTGCATCCTTCTCCCTTTACTGACAGAGCTGATGATTTGAGCAATATTATTGGAGATCAAACGAAAGAACATAGAAAATAGACTAGGTTTCATGAATTTGTATTTAAATACTTTTATTTCAAATGCAAGTTTTATTTTTTGGATGACAAATCTTGTGTAAAATGATTTTCATGTTAAATCACTATTGTTTGATGTGAGGGTGATATATTTTAAATTAGCTATGTAGTTCATTAGGCTCATGGATTTTTTATTATTTTTCTCTTTTTCTCTTATGCTCGAATAAGATTTATGAGTAACTAGTTACTCACAAGTATTTTATCTAAAGTTTGATTTAATTTCCATTGGCATGAAGTAAACTATTTCCTAGTGTTCATGGTTAATCATTTAGTATTTTAAAGTCTCCAAACATAACATGTTTCTTTATCACAATATCATCTAGTATAACTATTTCATTAGGTTGATATTAATAATTAGATAATGACATGTTAAAAATCCCAATAATTTAATTACCTTTCTCTCAGCTGGGTTAGATCTACATCTTCCTAATCAAGATAGGCTTAGGATTTATTTCCTTTTTCTTGAATTTTAGAATTAATTTGTATTTAGATTGATCTCTGCATTCTAGAAGTCCCCTTATGCAGGGAAAACCTTATTTGTGGCTTGGAAGAACCCTTAAGTCAGCTTAAGGATTTGCTAGCTTGCATGTGCACAACAAGAAGGCATATCTGATTTCTCTCTTTCTATTGGTAAGTAATAGATAATCTATAAGTCAGCAGTGAGGGAGAGGGGATAACTGGACCCAATTGAACCAATTAAAACCACTACATCAAACAAATAAGGGCTTAGTTGGGGCCCTGACCGGGTGGTCTCCCTTACATGTTGACGATGTCATTTTTGACCATCAACATTTTTGGCGCTAGAAGGAGGGACATAATAAATTGTGGCTTTTAAGATTTTGTTCTTAAAGTTTTATCTTATTACTATGGCTCCACTTAAAATATCACCTTGGAGTTGCTTTACCATGATTCCACTAGATTCCACTCCAATAAGGTAGTTGAGACTCTACCTAAGATCAAATTCGATGGTAATACTTATGCTTTTGATCATATCCTTCCGTTTATTTTAAATTATAATAATATCAATATTGATGAAGGTGTTATTTGTATGATCTTCACTCTTACGCTGTCAGGTCAAGCTAAAGACTGGTGCCGATCCTTACTAGTTGCCTCTGTACATAGCTGGGATAAATTTTAAAAAAATTCCCTTCATGCTTTTAAGGAATATGACTATGAAAAGGTTTGTGGTCAATTGGAAGAATTGCGTAGAATGGAAGGTGTCTTTGGATAAATTTCTGACTAGATTAAAATTAATTTGTATGCAATTTCATTCCAAATATTTACCTCATTAATTTCAACTAATATGATGGTTCAAACATTTAGTATCCCTTCCTTGTATTTCTTATTAAGAACCAGAAAGAACATACACCGCTGATGAAGAGTCAATTTCTCAAAATGAGAACATTGATCCTCCACAAATTAAAATTGTAAATGTTGCTAATCAACAATTTCAACCAAAAATTTGTTGTTGTTGTTCACACAAATGATGCTTATCTTATAATTGACCCAAATTTAAATAATGCTACTTTGTCTGATGAAATGGAAAATTAATAAGATGTAAAGTACACTAGTAAAAATCAACAATAATTAAATCAACACCAATTAATTCTAACAACAAAAAAGATTAGCGGAAGAATGCCAACAATATACAAACTGCGACAATTAATTCAGAATCTTCTTTTGATGATTATTATCAACCTCAAACTTCAGAGCAACCTAGAAACAATTTTCATATCAATCAAACATATGGTAAATTTGATTTTTGTGAAGAAATTAATCAACAATCCAAAGTTTGCAATGGCACAAATATGGAAGAGTGTATTTTGGTAAGTGAGAAAACTTCTGTAAATAGACAAACTTTAAGGTATATTTCTTGAACCTCTTATTTATATCTCTATCTTGATCTTTTCAGCAACAATGATTCTATTTTAATCAATCAACGGTCCCTTTGAACATAAATTTAATTTTAGAAAATAGAGGAGTTGTCATTAATAATGAATAATTGTCTACTTCTGATATTGTTAGAGAAAATTCAAGCAACAATCTTTTTAATTATCTTGGACAATATCTTAATTTGGCGTTTAATTTTATGTCTGGTTCTTATTTATCTTATTCATAGGAAAATAACATTAATGAAATTATTTATGATGATGGCTTGAAAAATGAAAATACTCGGCCTCTTTTCTATTCAAAATTGGTTTTGACTTACTCCCATATTCCTATTTCCTTAAGAAAAGCTATTTTTGAAGATGAAAAGAACATTAATGAAGAAGTTATTTTAGTTAATTCCCATTTTAAATCATTCTATCATCGTAGTGATTTCGATGCTCAAGAATCTACCCCAATATTTGATTCCTATGATGATGAAGTATAATTTTTGCATCATAAGCTCAAAATTTTCTCATTCCCACAAATGAATGCTAACAATAATTTTAGTTTCATAATTTTTGCTGACACTTATGGGAAGAATTTTTTTTGCAAATGAATCCCAGTTGTGTTGTACAATTATTTGTAATAATAATGTAAATGATAAGTTATCTTTTATTTATTTTTCTCTCCTTGACTTTATTTTTCTTTCAAATTTCATTTTCAAATTTATGAAAACACTACGCTGGCACTTTGATCATTATGACTCTAAACACTCAGTACATTGATAAGTATACATGAAGACCAATTCCAAGGTCATGGGCATGAGCATCTAAAACTTTTAATTTTTCAATTTTATCTAATGTTCATGTCAGGCCAATTCATGCCTTATTTTGAAATGAATTTTATACAAGTTTCAGGATTTGAGAGTGCATCATTACAGTTTGAACAACAATGTAATTTTTCTAGCAATATTCTAAACTTTCTATTTAATATCCATACACAATTTATTGATTCACTTGAAAAATGTTTGGGATCCCCATTTCTCTAGAATATTTCTTTCCATGACCTTTATTTTGTACATAATACCAACAATTTTCAGTAGGTTACGATATCTAAAGTTTTATCATTTGATTGTGGCATGCTATTTTCTCTTCCTATGAATTTCTTCCAAGCTTTGATAGAAATACACACTGATTTCTATGATCCCATAGACATATTATTGAAAGAATTTCAAGGTGAGAATTTTCTAAATAAATTTATTTTGTTGAACTTAGATGTATATAGTAGGCTGGATGTTTCTTTTATTAATTTAGCTATAGTTTTATTTCTATTGTTGATCTTTGAAATTTTCATATGTGCAGGGAATTAAATGCTTGAATGGCTACATTAGAAGTATGACTATACTTAGTCATGTTTCCTTTCATCCAGTTAGGATAGGGTTAGAATTATTTTAGTTAGTTTATTGTTTTGTTTATTTCTTCTTTCAATAACACCGGTAGAAGAAGAAATCAAGCAACTAACGATTTTTGAGTGATAAACATGTTTAGTGAAGCATCTCATTTCTCATCAAAATTTTTGTATTATGTATTGGCGCTTCTCTTTGTATTTCTTTTGCTTTACAAATGCATGATATGAGTTAATAATCATTTTTTATTTCTCCTTTATGCAGTTAAAATGGAATGTAGGAATCCTACTTGTTCATATTTTCTTCTCACATTTTAAATGTTAAAATTAAAGAAGGTCCACAAGCAAAGGGAAATTGTTGGATATTGCAAAAAATTGTAATAATACTCATGTCCATGATTCTACCTCCACCCTTTCTGAATATTACACTGGCTGAGTTGAATTAAAACTCTTCTTTTCACTCATTCATCATATATATACTTTAGTCACATTTCCCTCTTTCGAGATGACTCAGAGCCTCTAACCTACAATTATTCGAATCTTGGGCCTCCCCTTTTTTTGTTTTTCATAAAATCTCCCAAGGTATTTCCCTCAAGACTTCATACCTTCAAGATTATTAGACTCTTGTTTCATATTATATCGAAATTATTTTAAAATATTTCAATATTTATCATCTGATAACTCAATACTTTGGAACCTCGGAAAGACACTATATTAGAAGAATTTTAAAATACGTTCTGAGATTTCTAGCCCAAGATCCATGTGGCCATTTTCTTGATCGTCGTGCCCAATTTCCTTGTTTACGAAATAAAATGTTTAATAACGGAAATGGCCCCCACTTCGTTGTTTTATCCTGAAGACTTTAAAACGGTTTTTGAGATTTCCAATAGCCAATGTATTCCTCCTCGGTCATATTATTGAATCTCAAACTCCTTTTCTCAGAAGTCTATATTACATACAATACGAGATTTCTTTCCAAGATTCCTATTTCCCTGTATATTGAGCTTCTTAATATCTTAGACCAACTATTTTGATCTTGTAGGCCTTTGGCCAACTCATCCATTATTCAACAATTTGACCTAGTCATCGTGCTCACATGGAGTCCTCATTGATTACCTTTTTATGTCATGATGCCTTATTCCATGTGACTTCCATGTTATCATGGTGTTAGAGAGCTTGGATGTATTCTTAATTATAATTTCAACAAACTTCCAAACATTTATTCCCTGAGATGACTAAGTGACTTTAGGGATATCCATTCTATTTAATGTGTCCACATGGATCTATATTGATATGCTTTTATAATGTGTGGATTACTCATATTTTGGTCTTTATTCTACTATTAGATGCCCACCTCCTTTTCTTTTGTCTTGTAATATGCATCATTTTTATCTTTTCAAGGCATTCTTCAGCAACCATTATAACAATACAACCAACTGGTAAGCAAATACAGAATATGCAAAGGTAATGGATCTTGGTCAATTTCAAATCCTTTTGCAGTTTGCTTGTTTTTGATATATCGCTCCATTTTAGTGATCACACATTAATCTAGGTCTTCTTCATATATATATATATATATATATATATATATATATATATATATATATATATATATATATATATATATATATTAGATTTGATGGATATTTTGGGGTTGATATAAAATTAAAAGCAACAATAAGAGAACAATTGCCGCTGCAATTCATAGAGAAGAACATCTTCATTTTCATTCTGATGGACTATGTTTACTTCCGATTCCTTGAACATGAAACGTTATTTTCTATGTTTACTGCTCACTCTAGTTTAGACTTAATAAGTAATGATTTTTGGCCAATGGAAACTTCATAGAATACAACTTCCTCATGCTTTTAATTCCAATTAAAAGAAAATGTTATCTTTTGTTAGAGAAAAATGATATATTTCAGGTAAAATTATAACGGAATTATTCAGTGGTAAGTCTCATATGACCATTTTCATCCTTTTCCATTTCCTTACAATTTTTCTTTCAGTTTGTTTAGTGTTTTTGTTGATTTTAAGTTTTTCCCTTGCAGGTCTCCAAGAATTGTTTCACACTCCTACCTGCTAAGTCTAAACTCATACTCGTTTTGCTTCTTTTCAAATTTTGGAAGAACAATAATGATGATCATCAAATCAGCGAAATTGGGGAGTCCCTGAACCTTCAATTTGTTTCACAAGCCTTATTTTTATAAGAAAATTGTTGAGATGGTCTCATGTATGCTTTGTTTTGAAACCAAAAATTTGCAAAGGGTAGACACTTCTCATTTGGTTTTATTTGACCTCATCACAACTATTCACTTGACTGTTTGACAACCTAATTGCTTATAACTCTGCAAGATATAATTTATTAAAATCTCAACATATTAAGAACACACTTGCTGGTCTTATTTTACTCTTTCGTTGAGACATTTGTATAGTTAGTATTGTTGAGGTTTCCTTTTAATTTGGGATTTTCTTTCAGTTTTCCATTCCTCATCCAACATTGTTAGAGTATGTTGATTTCTTCTTTCACTTTAGTTTGGATTCTGTTTCCTTTTGCTTTTGGTTATGGATTGATTTTGATGATATTACCAAGATTTATGTAAAAGGACTTTTCTTACACAACATTATAGACAAAGGAACTTTTTATTATTTTAATTTCATGGGTTTCATTTACCTTTTAAGGGATATATTTATGGAATTATAACACCATCTTGACTTAAATATTTTCCATGGAGGAACATGCATCCTTTCTAAGTTCTATTGTTCATCTTTTCAAGGAAAGAATTGGCTTGCGTCTAACTCAACGAATCTTCTCCTTTTTCCCCACCTCACATAAAGAACCTCTAGATTTATAGTTGCAGGGAAAAACATGGGAGCCAAACTTTATGAGTATTATATCCAATAATTTTAAAATATCTTGTACTACCCCGCCTTCTTCACCCAATTAAAAAATAAAATTCTTTAAATAAAGTTGATAAAAAGGGTGGTAAAATAAGGTTGAAAGTACTCATATGTGGGAAACACAAGTAAATCCATCGGGGTACTGAACATGCTCGTTGACAGTGGGGATATGCTTGTGTGGTACTAAGACAACTTCGTCAAGGCTATGAATGCTCACTGGCAATGGAGTGATGTTGGTTAAGGGAGATTATCCATATCAATGCATGTCTACTTTTCTTAAAACTTCCTATCTGTACATTCTTCTATCACTCATACAAGGTAATCTTAAATATTAAATATTCCCCAAAATTCAGATTCATCATTTTAGACTCAGTCTGCTTCAAGAACTTATCTTTTTGAACTTATATTGCTTGATTCACTAATGTGGGACCCATGGGAAATGATTTATTGTTTGACGACTTAATAGAATTCATCATTTTAAACTATGGGTAAAATTAAACTCATCATCATTTAACCATGGATAATTGGTTCTTCCATATGTGTCGTCATTATTGTGGTAAAATCACAACCCCCTATTATTTATTAATTACCTTCATGATAACAATGGGGACACTATACGTATATATTGGTCATATTGTCCTTTAATATCTTGTTTTGGTTAATTGAACAACATTTTGATGAGAGTTTTATTTTCTTTAGTTTTACATTATGATTATTTCATTGCCTTCAATTTTTCGCTAGCTTTCCATCGATTCCCATTTCATCTCATTTCGAATTTCGGTTTGTAAATGCTGCTCATTCAAAGTTTCGGTGATTTTTACCACCTAAACTAAAAATGTATATTATTCAAGCTTTTGTGATCCATATCATAATGTATAAGAATTTTTCGGAGGAAATCACATTGAAGATTTTGGTCGACGTGTTTTGAACCAACGAGTGTGGTTCATCTTCAGGACACGATGAAGAAACAAATCTACGAAGAGGGTTAAATAGGGAGATAGGTCAACCTAACAACAAATATATTTGACTTGAGGAGATAACAACTATATTTGACTGGGGGAGGGAAAGAGGGGGAATGTTAATTTTTATTTTTATTTTTATTTAAAAAAATATATATTTATATTATTATTAATTTATTAATTGTTTATTTTAATAAAAATGTATATATAAATATATTTATTATTATTAATTTACTAACGACTATATTTGATGATATTTGACTCATTATATGATAATCAAAGATTAAAAATAATAACTAATCATTTTTTATTATGTTATATTCAATTATAATATATTAATAAATAATATTTATATTATATATATTTAAATATATAAATATAATAGAGTGACTAATATATATATGTAATATGGTTATTTATGTAATAATATGTTAATATAAAGAATCAAAGTTAATTATTTATAACAATTTAAATACACAATGAAACTAAAGATTAGGGTTTTGGAACTATATAATTTATTTCATTTTATATAAATATATAACGGTATAATCAAAGATTAAACTACCAATAAAGAATTAAATGTGTAATATATCTATATTATATTAAAGATTACAAATTAATAAAAAAAATTAAAATATATATTATATTATTAAACAGTAGTATAAATAATAATAATGCTCATAAAATATTGATGTCAATTTTGGAGAGACATATCTCAAGTTCTACTTAGTCAAATGAGGCCCATGATGGCTTGTTGGAAATATAGAATCAAGGAGAACAATGTGGGAGGATTGGCTCAACCAAATATGCAAATTTAATATCCCAAAAATTTAGCGGAAAATGAGGTTACAAAATTGTAATAAAAGATTTCAATTTTAGAAAATTTGTTAAACAATTTCATCTACCCAAAATTCTGCTTTTGTAAATTTGGTTTCTTGATAGCCACTTTCAACCATAGAAGCTCTGATAGTGATCAATGAGAGCACAATTTTCCTCTAATTTATTCATTTAATTTGGTTTTGATTGGTGAGTTAGTTTTTCTAGATTTTGTAAATTTGATTTTGGCGTGCAGTTTAGTTTAGTTTATTTTATTTTTGATTGGATTTTGGTAGGAGAGTAGTTGGGGAGATGAAGCAAAGGAGGTTTGGATCTGAACCATTGCCAAACTATATGGATCTGAACCATTCCCAAATAGTTCTTCATTTTGGGATTATTTTGTAAATTATTAAATATTAGATTTGATAATGAGGAAGAGGCTCCTCTCCTCTGCAACTTAGGAGATCTCAACACTTATTTAAGGGGAGTTTGAGCTATGGATCAATGAGAGGAAAAGCCCAAATTTTGGGTTATTGGTATTTTTCTTTGCAAATCTAGACTTTGTAATTGGACAGTAGGCCTACACTTTTGCAACATTCTCCCTTTAGTGACAAAGTTGATGATTTGAGAAAGATTGTTGGAGATCAAACCAAAGAACAAAGCAAAGAGACTAGGTTTCATGAATTTGTATTTAAATACTTTTATTTCCAATGCAAGTTTTATCTTTTTGATAATAGATCTGTGTAAAATGATTTTCATGTTAACGCATTGTTATTTGATGTGTGGATAATGTATTTTCAATTAGCTATCTAGTTCATTAGCCTCATGGATATGTTGTTATTTTTCTTTGTTTCTCTTATGCTCAAATCAAATTTCTGAGTAACTATTTACTCAGAAATCTGCTATCCTAAGTTCGATTTAATTGCCACTAGCATGAAGTGAACTATTTCCTAGTGTTGATGGTTATTCATTCAGAGTTTTAAAGTCTCCAAACATAGCATATTTTGTTATCACAATATCAGCTAGTAGAACTATTTCATTAGCCTCATATTAATCATTACACATGATAAAATCTTAGTCATTTAATTACCTTGCTCTTGGTTAGGTTAGATTTACATCTTCCTAATGAAGACGAGCTTAGGATTTCTTTCTTTTTTCCTGCATTTTAGAATTAATATGCATTTAGATTAATCTATACATTCTAGAAGTACCCTTATGCAGCGTAAAACCTTAATTGTGGCTTGGCTGAGCCCTTAAGTCAGCTTAAGGATTTTCTTACTTGAATGTGCAAAACAAGAGGTAAGATCTGTACTATTTTTCTATTGGGAAGTAATAGATAAACTATAAGCCAACTGTGAGAGAGAACAGGTAACTGGATTCAATTGAACCAGTCGGATCCACTACATCAAATATATATGGGTCTAGTTGGGGCCCTGACTGGGTGGTCTCCCTTACATGTTGATGACGCCATTTTTGACCGACAACAAGAAGCAGAGATCATAAATGAGCTAGTAACTACCTTCCACATGTGGGGTGAGTTGGAGGTAGTTACCAACTACTAACTCAATGGTAGTGAGTCTAATCCACTTTTGGTCACTTTGTTGTAGAAGAAATCACGTAGAGACAATCTGGTGAAAGGAAAAGGAAAGACAACGGGAACTTGCAGACATATATGCACGGGGGAATACTACTAAGGAAGTATCAAAGTTTGGGAGGAGCCAACAAATTTCAGTATGAATTTAAGATCTATTTAATCAAGATGATACCTTCAACTTTTATTTCATGAAAATTTTTCTTAATGAATAGATGGAGTATAACAATTCGTTATTTTAATTTTATGTGCATTTCTCTATGTTCTAAAATATTCATATAGAAAGAAAATTTTGTAACAATTAGTTTGAAGGAAAACTATTATTTGTTCTATACATTTATGCATGCATGTAAGTATAGTGAGGTATGTGCAAGAAATAGATATATATTTATATGCTGAAATTTAAAAAAATTTGTTATAGTTTAGAAATTTTCATTGTATGCATATGTATAGATACACATAGTTGAAATTTTAGCTAGATACCTAATGACGTAAATTATGAATTAGGAAATAGTAAAATACATATATTTTGTTTTAATATAGAAGAAGACATCACCGTAGCACTAACAGTCTTCATAAGTATTTTAGACTCAAGAAAAAGTGTGTGTGTGTGTGTGTGTGTGTATTATTGGAAAATATAAAGATGAATTGTATTAAGACTCACAATATTTGAGAGTAGTAGTTGAAAGAATGATAACTCTTGAAGAGTGATTGTAAGCCGGGGAAAACAACAGAAATAAAATTTGTAAAGTAACAAATTTACCATGGTGAAACAAAGCAATAATAATATATATAAAGTCTAGAAAACAAAACAATTAAACTTACACAAGAAAAGAAGAGTGATTAGAGTCATTGTATGAAGAACTTGAGAAAGTAATAGTATGAAAGATAGTAATATAGTCTCAGAAATTTAATACGTAAACATTTTAAGTATATGTTATTATGAAGAAACAAAGAGATTTCTTTAATAATAGTGTAGGTTGACATGACCTCATTAAGCAACACATTGACGAGAATTTTGGGCTGAAAAGAACCCATATATAATTACAATTACAAACATATAAGCTTGTAGCTTAAAAATCTTCCAAGAAGGAAGACAAATATTTAAAGATATATAATAAGTATAAACTTAGAATACAAATAGTCAAGAATCCTGAAGGAATTTGTCGAAGGAATAATCGTGAATGCATGGAGAAACTAGTCCATGGTTTTGGAATCTGCTAACCTGGAATGATGAATTTGAAATCTTCCTGAGTAGAAAGGAAACCCCTTGGTATCCGTTTGAAGGAAAAAGTTCTAAAATTTTATTTATATGTTTAGTACTTGAGAAAGAAAAGGTATATAATTAGTATTGGTACATCATTATAAAAATGACTTTAATTCATTCTAACTGGAAGGAAAAGTGATTAATAAAATTTATTACCTAAAAAGACGTCCTTAATAGTGCAAGTTTCAAAATTTTGAAACTAACGAGGAATTTACATTAGAGTTAGAAACAAACTATCTAAACCTCGTTAATACACAAAGTGTAAAAACACAAAGAAAGTAATACTAGCAACTAACCAAAGATATATATATATATATATATATATAAAACCCACGATTATAGCACTTTAGCATGTAATGGCCAGGAACGCTAACAGAGAAAATTTTGAATTGTCGATAAAAATGAAAATAACAAAAATTATACCAGAGGGTTAGGGGTTTAATTTGAAAACAATGTATAAATTTTTACATTAAAAGAAATGAAGGAGAAGGGTAAATGATATAGCTTATACATATAAAATGTGTATACATAATTAAATGAAAAGGATTAGAATCCCTATGCTGTAACGGTAAGATTTACCTTGCTCGAATCTATTATGTAGAGGAAATATTTACTATTTTTTATAGAATTTACACAGCCCAAAACCCAAATTTACTTAGATTTGAATTATCTGAAAATATTTACACTGACAATGAAGGGTTAGGGATTTAATTTTTGAAAACCTGAACTACAATATCAATATAAAAAGGCACGATAACAAAATCAAATGTTAACCTATTTGAAAGAACATTTATTACTCAAAGAAGTTACCTGAGAAACTTACAAGGTTCAAGGTTAATACAGAGCCAAAATAAGTAGAAGTTAAAGCTTTTGCAAGAAATCATATGCCAAGATTAGCCATCGAAGTAGCTTCAATATATGGCTACAAAAAAAATACCTACAAGGGCGAATAGAATAAAAACAAATGAATTAAATCTTGGAGGAGAAATAAAAAACCCATTACTGTAGCATGTAATGGCCAGGAACACTGACAAAGAAAATTTGAAGTGTCGATAAAAATGAAAGTGACACAAATTATACCAGAGGGTTAGGGTTTTAGTTTGAAAACCATGTATAAATTTTTACATGAAAAGAAATGACGGGGAAGGGTAAATGCTAGAGATTAGAATCTCTACACTGTAATGGTAAGTTTACCATGCTCAAATCTATGATATACAAAGGGAATATTGACTACTTTTTATATAATTTACACTAAGTCAGAAAGCCAATTTTACTAGGATTTGAAGTATCTGAAAATATTTATAGTGACACTAAATGATTAGGGTTTTATGGTTTAAAAACCCGAACCATAATAGCAGTATAAAAATGAACGATGACAAAGCCAAATGTTAACCCAATTAAAAGAACATTTATTACTCAGAGAAGTTACCTGAGAAAAGAACAATGTTCAAGGTTAATATAGAGCTGAAATAAGTAGAAGTTAAAGCTTTTGCAAAAAATCATATGCCTAGATTTAGCCATGGAAGTAGATTCAAGAAATGGATACAAAAATACCTACAAGGGAGAATAGAATAAAAAAAATGAATTCAACCGTGGAGGATAAATAATCAAAGAACAATTTTTAAGTAATTTCAAGATGAAAACAAGATAATAGTCTCTTATTACCTTGCATATTGTAATGTGGATGTTAAGATACTCTCACAGAGCAAGCATAACCAACGGATTTTGTTGGAAGAACGAACCATAAGTAGAAACCTGAAAAATCCCAAATTATAATTGCAAAAAAGAAAAGAATGGAAAGCATAAACATCTTTTGAAGAACGATAAGGTTAAAAATGTACACTATTATAACCATAGAATTCTTGGCGAAGAAGAGTGAAATTACATCAAAAAGAAAACTGCTTACATGAAATTATAATTACACTTTGTTCCAAGTAGATGGAAAAGGAATAAATCCTTGAGCTAAACACTCATTCTCTTTTAGAACCAAAATTAAGTAAACAATCAAAGATATATGAAGATTAGCAGATCCCTGTTCCAGACCTATTGAATGAGTAAAAGAACGAGTTGTTGGTCAGAAATCCATTTAAATCATAGAGAAATAAACCTAATTCATCACCACCATAGATCTTTATGGATTTAATCCTCACCATTGATATGATCAAAAGGATTAGGTCAACCTGTCAATATCATATCATAACATATCCACAGAGAATGACCATTTGACATTGTATGGAAAACTCTAGAAATCCAATGTAAACATTATACCACACGACACATGTATGTGAAGATTAAAATGTATATCAACAAATGTAAATCGATGCAATAGTATATTGTGAAACAAGTATGTGTTATATGGAATTGAATGTTTAAATATCGTTAAGGTATAATGTATCGAAAGTGTTGTTAACGTATATGATTTTATGCGTAAATATGCGCTAGGCACAATATCTTTAAAAATAACATAGGTCATGTATCAATAAATCATTGTAAATTATACCTTGAAATACAGTAAGGGGATGCGTATAACACATATTTATAAAAGGAGAATTTAATATTATTTTGAGGAAAGATAAAGTCAAATCAATATAGAACATATGTTTTGTGGTCATAAAATGTATGGATAGCAAGATGTTGTTTTGACAATATTAGTTGCAAATTTTTTGATTGAATCAATGGTATAGTAAGTAGGTATATCCATTTTTGACAATTTTTCCATGTGGATAATAATGATTACAAAACATGAATCTACAACTCCTTTATGAGCATAAGGAAAGAAGTATGGATATAGATATCCAAGCAAATGACGGTTTAATGAACTAAAAAACTAAATCTAAATTATCGTTGCGTGAAGAGGATTTTTTTTAGGAAAATAATTTAATCGTAGATAACAATCAATTATTAATCTTGATCAAGAGATTGTAAAATGAAGGTAGAATTATTATTATTAGATGAATAAAAAGGAAGATACTTTAAGTGTGAAATTACAAGCTAGTAATACAAAACTACTGCTTATCTATATAAAAAAATAAAAAATAAAAAAGTTTTATTGAATGAGGTACATTACATTAGCTCTTGATTCTCATCATCCTCGACAAAGTGGGGGAAGAATTGTGCCACACAAATTATCTGAACAATATTAACTCCCTGAGGTTTCTGAAGGATATTCTTGAAGTGAAATTGGACCATATAAGGAAGTCCATCGAAGTTTGTAACCTCACGGCCCTCCTCATCCATCATGCTTCAGATATTGTTTCGTATTTTCTTTCCTTTTGCATAGGCATGGAAAAATTTAGTATTTCTATACCCATTGTCCAACCATATTTCCCTTCTTTTGAAATGCCATGACTCCTCCTTTTTTCTAGAATCTCAATGGCCACAGGACTATGGATTTCCTCATGAGACCAAAATCCATTAGAGCCTAAATTAGTGAAGGCTTTGATTGATTTTTATAAAACCAACAATTCCTCCTCCTCCGATCTACAAATAGTTCCAGCCCAATCCTTGATTAGAGATTTAATAAGTTTATGATTTTGTTCAAATTTACTGGTAGCATATCTCCTGAGACATCCATCAAAATAACACCAGTTTTTCCTAACCAATAATCTGAAGTCCTCATCTTTAATCGAGATAACATTAATTTTAAATAGGCATGTAGGCTTATGTGAATTTCCTTTGATATCCACGATAATAGGGCAATTAATTGAAATCCCACGAGCGACAACCCATTACCTATTAAGTGGAAAATTTTGAATCAAAGAATCAACCACTGGGAATCGATAAAACCTCTTATCCACATGATCATTCCCCCACTCTTTGATTTCTCTAGTGGGTTTTAGATGAACCAACACATTGCCAATTAAGTGGAAGCTAGAAATATTATGGGAAAAGAAATTAGTGATGGGGTCTACCCACGCCGAAGAACCCCATGATTTAGCAATCGTTATCACCCAAAAAATGGTCACCTAGCCATTTATTACTAGGTGGATCAAAATACACCATGTAGGCTTAATTTTACCATGGTAAAGCCACTTTCACCATGAGAAATACTTTAGTAAACTATTTCTTGTTAAAATTCAAAAACCCCATGAGAATACTTGAATAGATTATTATTTCTTTAATTTTCTCTAGAAATAATTATTAAATCATTATTTGATAATTATTTCTTAATCAATTTTTACTTAATCACCTTGGAATATTCAAATAAATCACTATTTATTTATTATTCCTTTTTTTTTCCATGTTTTCCTTATGTGATAATTATTAAACCACTATTTAATCATTATTCATTTCTTAAGTCTCACAAAATGATTAATAAATCATTTTTATTAGTTAATTTGAAAACCATGTATAAATTTTTACATTAAACTAAATGAAGGAGAAAGGTAAATGCTAGAGCTTATACATATAAAATGTGTATACCTAATTAAATGAAAATGATTAGAATCCCTACACTGTAACGATAAGATTTACCCTGCTCGAATCTATTATATATAGAGGGAATATTTACGCCTTTAAATAGAATTTAGACTAAGTCAAAAACCCAAATTTACTGGGATTTGAAGTATCTGAAAATATTTAAAGTGACAATGAAGGGTTAGGGCTTTAAAGTTTTAAAAACAAAAGCACAATATCAGTATAAAAAAGAATGATAACAAAATCAAATGTTAGAATTATTAAAAGAAAATTTATTACTCAAAGAAGTTACCCGAGGAAAGAATAATGCTCAAGCTTAGTATAGAGCCGAAATAAGTAGAAGTTAAAGCTTTTGCAAGAAATCATATGCCAAGATTTAGCCATGGAAGTAGCTTCGAGAAATGGCTACAAAAATACCTATAAAGGCGAATAGAATAAAACAAAATGAATTGAACCTTAGAGAAGAAATAAAAAGCCCATTGTTGTAGCATGTAATGGCCAAGAACACTGACAGAAAATTCTAAGTGCCGATAAAAATGAAAATAACACAAATTATATTAGAGGGTTAAGGTTTTAATTTGAAAACCTTGTATAATTTTTTACATTAAAAGAAATGAAGGAGAAAGGTAAATGCTAAAACTTATACATATAAAACGTGTATACATAATTTAATGAAAAGGATTAAAATCCCTACACTATAACTCTAAGATTCACTCTGCTCGAATCTATGATATACAGAGAGAATATTTACTACTTTTAATAGAATTTACACTAAGAACATAGTTACAGATGAAACAGGGACTATTACAGGTCAAAACGGGTACTCGAGCCCAAAAACTCCAAAAAAACATGAAAAAATAACCCAAAAATGAAAATTGTTTATTCTAGAACGATGTTTTTTTAGGGTAAATTTTCAACATTTTTTTTAAATGGAAGTAAAAACCATATTTTTTAAAATGGATGAAAAAAACACCCTTAAAAAAATTGTTTATTCTGGAATAACAAAAACAAAAAATCGGGTTACAATTTTGACATGTTTTAGAAATGGAGTTAAAGAGAAAATATCCGGACTTTGAAAAGCTGTAAAATTCCAGCAATTCTCGGATATGATGTTAAAAATAAAATATCATGTCTCGAATCATGATAATTCCAACTATTTTCATTCATGTTGTTAAAGATAAAATATCTTGACTCTAAAAAACCTTGAAATTGTAATTGTTTTTTACCATAGCATTAAAGATAAAATATCACGACTTAGAAAAACATTATAAAAGATTATGACTACAAAAAAATCTAAAGTTTTCAAAATATTTCAAGCATGACATTATGAAATTTTTTTATGACAAAAAACTTTAAAAATGAACACCCAAGAGTAATTTATTTTTTAAATTCTAAATATATAATGATTTTAAAATCTTAGCCTAAAACAACTCAATACATTGCAACAAAAAATTATATATCAACTATCAAATTAACATGCGGTGTAGGTGAACTCGACCCGTTGTAATGAAAACTTAAAGACCAACCATGAAATTGATACATTGTGGGGGCATATTCAATTCATTATAATGAAAGTTTTAAAATCAACTATCAAATTGCCCATAATGGGATCAGGTTGCTAGACAAGCATCGGCACAGAGCCTGTAGAAAAAAAAAATGAAAAAAAAAATGTATAAAGAAATAAAAATGAAAAATACAAAAGAAAATAAAAATTCAGATATTGAAAAAAAATAAAAACAATAAAAAAACACAAAAAATAATACAAAATATTCATTTTTTAATATTGATTAAAAAAAATGAAAAAAAAAACACAAAAAATAATAAAAAGAAAGCAAATTTTAAATATTGAAAAAAATAAAAACAATAAAAAAAAACACAAAAAATAATAAAAAAGAAAACAAAGATTCAATAAAACACAATAAAATAACACAAAAAGTAATACAAAAGAAAAAAATTAATTAAAATATAGTAAAAAATTAAAAACATTAAAAAAACACAAAAAATAATAAAAAACACCAAAAATTCAAAAAAAAACATAATTTAAAAAAAATAAAATAATAACAAGAAATAAAGCATTAAAAAAACTTAAAAACATGACAAAAAAATCAACTATAAAAAAACAAAAAAACCTAAAAAAAATGTAAAAAATTAACATAAAACTAACTTACAAATATAAAGAATTAGAATAAATAAATAAAAAAAAAATATCATAAAATAAGAAAAAAATAAATAAACACAATTTAGCAAAAAAAGAGTTTAACAAAATAAAAATATAAACATTTTTTTTAAAATAAAAAACATTTTTTTTTAAATAAAAAACAATTTTTTATTTTTATTTTTTAAATACAAAACATTTAAAAAAAATACATAACTTAAAAATTAAATTGAATTAAAAAAGGACCATTAAAAAAAATAAAAAATCAAAACAAAACAATTAAAAATTAAAACCAAAAACAATTAAAAAAATCAAAAATTAAAAATTAAAAAAATCAAAATAAAAAAGTAAAAATCAAAATTAAAAAAAAATAATAAAAAAAACAAATGAAAAACAAAAAAACAAAATTAAAAAAAAAAAAAAAAAAAATTAATAAAAAAAATCCGGTATCCATTGCAAAGGTTGGCCACGAGCACCACAGCCAACCCCGTCTAGGGGTGGCAGACTGGTTCCCGTGGCCAACCCCTCCAATGGATGCCCAAATTTTTTTAATTTTTTTTTTTTTTTTTTACCTTTTCAATATTTTAAGTTTAATTTTTTTAATTTTAATGGTTTTTTTGTGGTTTAATTCAACCTTCTTATTTTTATATATATATATATATATATATATATAATTTTGTTTAGTGTTTTTTTTTGAATTATTATTATGTGGTTGTATTTCATTTTTTTTTAAACTTAAAAAAATCGTTATGGATTTTTTTTTAATTAAATTTTATGATTTTTTGAAATATTTTCCTTTTTTAGTTATTTTTTTTTTTTATTATTTATTTTTAATTTTTTATATTTTGTTTAGTTTTTACATTTGTATTTTGTTTTATTTTTACATTTTTATTGTTGTTTTGTTTTGTTTTTTTTTTTGTCATGTTTTTTTTTATTATTTTTTTTAACCAACATGAAAATCACAAACATTTAAAAAAAATGTCCACATTTAATACATTAGAAAATTTAAAGTGTAAAAAATAAACCCTCTAAACAAAAAAGGTTGATGCTGCATCAACCCTTTTCAAAATCAAGATGAAAATCACTAACATTTAAAAAATGTGTTCATGTTCATACTTGCTACATAAAATAAAATAAAATTGTAAAAAATAAACACTTTAAAAAAATGTGTTGATGTTGCATCAACACTTTTCAAAATCAAGATGAAAATCACTAACGTTTTGAAAAAAATGTTCATACTTGATACATACGAAAATTTAAAGTGCTAAAAATATGCTAAAAAAAAAGTGTATTCTAGCATCACCACTTTTCAAAATTGGGTGATTTTTTGCTACCTCAAAGAAACGGGTAACAATTCATTTTCTCGTTTGATCGGTAACTATGTTTAAGTCGAAAACCCGAATTTGAAGTATCTAAAAATATTTAGAGTGACACTAAACAATTAGGGTTTTATTGTTTGAAAATGTGAACCACAATCACAATATAAAAAAGAATGATGACAAAATCAAATGTTAACTTAATTAAAAGAACATTTATTACTCAAAAAAGTTCCTCGAGAAATGAACAAGGGTAAAAGTTAATTTAGAGCCGAAATAAGTAGAAGTTAAAGATTTTTGCCAGAAATCATATGCCAAGATTTAGCCATAGAAGTAACTTCAAGAAATGGTTACAAAAAATACCTAAAGGGCGAATAGAATAAAAACAAATAAATTAAACCCTAGAGGAGAAATAAACAATGAGTAATTTTTAAGTAATGTAAAGCTGAAAACAATATAATACTCTCTTATTACCTTGCATATAGTAACGAGGATGTTAAGATAGTCTGAGAGAGTGAGGATAACCAACAATTTTTTTTGGAAGAACAAACCATATGTGAAAACCCAAAAAACCCCAAATTATGACTGCAAAAAAGAAAAAAAGAAAAGAATAGAAAGCATAAACATCTTCTTAAAAATGTACATTATCATAACCATAGAATTCTTGGCGAAGAAGAGCAAAATAACTTCAACAAGATAACTCCTTACATTAAATTATACCATTTAAATCATAGAGAAATAAACTTAATTCATCACCACCATAGATATTTAGGGATTTAATCCTCACCATTGATATGATCGAAAGTATTAGGTCAACCTGTCAATATCATATCATAACATATCCATAGAGAATGACCATATGATATTGCATGGAAACTCTAGAAATTCACACAATAGCATAAATTTTATGTAGGTGAAGATTAAATAGTATATTGTGACATTTGAACGTTGAAATATTGTTAAAGTATAATGTATCGAAAGTGTTGTTAACGTATATGTTTATGCGTAAATATGCGCTAGGCGCAATACCTTTTAAAATAACATAGGTGATGTCGCAATAAATCATTGTAAATTATACCTTGAAATAAAGCAAGGGGGTGCACATAACACTTATATTTATAAAATGAAGATTTAATATATTTTTAAGAAAAGATAAATTCAAATTAGTATATAACATATGTTTGGTGGTCATTATGGATGGAAAGAGGCTGTTTTGACCATATTAAATGCAAGGTTTTTGATTGAATCATTGGTATAGTAGGTAAGTATATCCATTTTTGACACTTTCTCTTTGTGGATAATAATGATTACAAAACAAGAATCTACAACTCCTTTATGAACCTAAGGAAAGAGGTATGGATATAAATATCCAAGCACGTGATGGTTTAATGAATTAAGAAAATAAATCTAAGTTGCCATTGCGTGATGAAGAGGAAAAATGTTCAGGAAAATAATTTAATCATAGATAATAATCCATTCTTAATCTTGATAAAGATATTGTAAAAATAAGGTAGAATTATTATTATTCTAAGAATAAAAAGGAAGAGTTTTTAAGTGTAAAATTAAAATTACAAGCTAGTAATACAAAACTACTTCTTATTAAAAAAAATGTATTGAATGGGGTACATTCCATTAGCTCCTGATTCTCATCATCCTCCACAAAGCGGGGGAGGAATTGTGCCACACAAATGATCTTAGCAATATTAACCCCCTGAGGTTCCTGAAGGATATTTCTGAAGTGAGACTGGACCATATAAGGAAGGCTATCGTAATTTGTAACCTCACGACCCTCCTCATCCACCATGCTCCATATATTGTTTCATATTTTCTTGCCTTTCACATAGGCATGGGAAATTTTATTATTTCCATCCCCACTATCCAACCATATTTCCCTGCTTTTGAAATGCCACGACTCCTTTTTTTCTAGAATCTCATTCCTCATGGCTGCAGGACTATGGATTTCCTCATGAGACTGAAATCCATTAGAGCCTAAATCAGTGAAGGCTTTAATTGATTGTTATACAACCAACAATTCCTCCTCCTCCCCTCTAGGTTTATTACCAACCCAATTCTTGGTTAGAGATTTAATATGTTTATGATTTTGTTCAAATTTACTGGTAGTAGATCTCCTGAGACATCCATCAAAAGGGCACCAGTTGTCCCTAACCAATACTATGAAGTCCTCATCTTTAATCTAGCTAACATTAATTTTAAATGGGCATGTAGCCTTATGTGAATTTCCTTTGATCTCCATGGTAATAGGGCAATTATTTGAGATCCCACCAAATCCAACCCATTACCTATTAAGTGGAAAACTTTGAATCAAAGAACCAACCACCGCGAATCACTAAAGCCTCTTAGCCACATGATCATCCCCCACCCTTTGATTGCTCCAAGTGGGTTTCAAATGAACCAACACATTGTGAATTAAATGGAAGCTAGAAATCTTGTGGGAAAAGAAATCAGTGATGGGTTCTACCCTCGCCCAAGAACCTCATGATTTAGCAATTGTTATCACCCAAAAAAAGATCACCTAGCCATTTCTTACTAGGTGGATCAAAATACACCATGTAGGCTTAATTTTAGCATGGTAAAACCACTTTAACCATGGGAAATAATTTAGTAAACTATTTTTCCTAAATTCTTGTTAAAATTCAAAAAACCCATGTGAATAATCGAATAAATCAATTTTTTTCTAGAAATAATTATTTGATAATTATTTCTTAATTAATTTTGACTTAGTCACATTGGAATATTCAAATAAATCACTATTTACTTATTATTCCTTATTTATTACATGTTTTCCTTATGAGATAATTATTAAACCACTATTTAATAAATTTTTTTCTTATTTCTCACAAAGTGATTAATAAATCATTTTTAGTTGTTAATCACTTCAACCACTTTCTAAATAAATATATTTGACCATTTTGAAACTCTTTTCCCTCTCCAAAAAATATAATAAAGTATTATCAACGACTATATTTTTTTTGTAAGCTTGGCAAGACCTTTTTCATTAATTTTCTTTAAAAGGTAATGTACATACATAGATCAAATTGTCAGGTGCTCTCCACTTGCCAGAAATGAAACCATTTTTGTTGGCCACCTAACTGCAGTATATGATAGCCAAAACCGGAAGAGTTTAAGGTTGTCAAGAAAAGTTATGTATGTCTAAATATCATGTATGCTACTATATGCTAGATATCTAAAATCTGAAACTAGAAACTGTAAACACTGGATATGGAAAAATATAAGTCAAAATTGAGAAAAATAAGACACTAATCTTCAGAAGAATCAACTGGGTTCAGATCCTTCACATTGGAACCTAGATGTTTGGACTGAGGAATGCACGGGATTAAATTCTCAATGCAGCTAAGGCATCCATTTTGTTGCTGTAATTGAGTCTGAATCAGTTGAAGGTCTCTTTTAATTTCACCAGGTCCATATTCTGGCTGAGTAGATTCACCCACCTAGAGGGGAAACCAAAGCTTTGGATACAAGGTTCTTCATTATCGAGTAAATATAAACCGTTTGCTTGTATTGGGAGGATCTTCCATGGGAGTGGCTCGGGTCTGGAACTAGATGTTGCCAATCACCCAAATCCACATCTAATTTTGCCACCTGCTAGTTCAAATCTGCTTCCCAACCTGAGACTATTTGACGGACCTGGTACAGAGTACCAGTTTGAAAAACCTGAGTTGCATAATGGATAAGGCGAGAGGTATTTCTTCAACATTGGATTCTCAAAGGTCAATATTGGGGCTAACTGGCACCGTGATGCTGCCCTTGTAATCTGTCGCGACCACGACCTCCCCTGGTTGACGATTCAATGGTAGATGAGGGGCGAGCCATGAGGTTAAGAACCAGACAGATACACAAACCACTGTTGTAATGGATAGACCCAAGCCTGAGCATCACAAAAGCTGACGCATATTTGGTGACCAATGTAAAAATCCAAAATCCTCTCCACACAAAAAGACTTATAGGAATAGTCAGATAGAAAAATAGATAACCATGAGATATAATTATACCGGCCCATCATGTGATAGGTATAGAACAATGTGTATGGCTTGAGGAGTGGAATATTACCACCCAAGTCTCCCCTGGACAATGAGAACCAAAATATTTAAACAGAGAAAGGAGACCATGTTCAATATCCAAAACAAATTAAGCAAAACCCTCACACTCAGGGAAAATTTTAAGAACCCCCCTAAATTTACATATATAATAAATGGGCGAATCTCCATGGTATATAGGAAAAATGGAAGGCGATTTTATCAATAATATGATATGTATGTATAATTTTTTGGCGAATCTCTCACCAGGCATGGCGAATATTTTACTCAATTATAAAATCTTGTGTTTATTGAATACACAAATGAAATCATTGCATTTCTTTAAAATATCTTTTGAAATCAAAATTACCAAAATTACATATCGATACCCTAGTGGGTGTAGGATAAAATTCACCTGTTCCATTCACAGAAAGCATGAGAAAAACCTAATACTATATATAAAACCAAGAAAAATTCAAATTCATCACTTCTAGGGACTTTGTAACCACCCTGCCAATACACAAGTATGTTCCTGTTTGCAATTAGAAAAATTACCCAAATTACAATTTGTTTACTCCAGCATATGTTGGAAAGTTATAGAAGGATGACTAGTGCTATCAATCCATTCCTTTTAGCCCTGGATTTTTTTTTTCAGTTTAAAACAGAAGTATACAAATATACTTGTCCAATGTCTATGCTTTAACCATTCACCTTAAGATGTTTTTACAATATAATTTCCTAAGTCTATTTAATATCTTCATTATCATAAAAACCAACCTATATCGATCTTAACTCCACATCTACCACTATTAGGGGGATGAAATCTATTTATCCCTCTGAGCACTCGGTAGACCTAGAATTAAGATGGATCTAAGATGATAGAATTTCCCCTTTAAATAGTCTATGCTCACATGAATACCATGGTATTACCATGGGTCAATACCATGGGTTATCATAAACCTGGAGCTTAAAAATTGCTATTAGTAATTTATAAAAATTAATAAAATTAATAGTTGATTTTTATTTTATTTTTTATTTTAACCAAGCTAAAATGTTTAACATACATTAAATTACAACATCCATTTTTACTCTTGATCGGATCAAATATTTTTTCACTCTATGCTAGTTTGCATATCACGATATTTGATACCTCTCAGGGGTTAGTAGATCCAGAGTAAAGATGGATCTATGTTGGTTTAATTCCCCCATTTAAATAGGCTACATTCCAGGTGAATACCATGGGTCAATACCATGTGCCATTTTGGTGAATACCATGTGCCATTTTTATTTTTATTAATACTAATATTAGGGTTAATAATGTTTTTTTTCGTGGTATTAATAACAATCTAGTCGATGGTATTTGTCCCATAGTATTTTGCCCATAGGTTTCACCTAAATATAACGCATTTTTTTTAGTGTTCGTAAATATAAGGTGACTTATGGAGTAAATATAAAAAAATCTTTTATTTGTTTACCATACCTCTCGTTTATTTATATTTTTATTAATTTACCATACCTCTTTTACAAATATGGTATTTGGCCCATAGAATTCACTTAAATAAAACCTCTTTCTTGCGCCTTCATAAATAGAACGAGGGTTATAGACTAAATAAGAAAAGAGGTTTTATTTATTTACCATGCCTCTAGTTTATTTATATTTTTATTTATTTACCATACCTCCAACTTTACTTATATTTTTATTTTTTTACACCCTTGCATGTATATAAGGTGACTTATGGAGTAAATATAAAAAATGTTTTATTTATTTACCATACCTCTCATTTATTTATATTTTTATTAATTTACCATACCTCTTTTATAAATATGGTATTTGGGCATAGAATTCACTTAAATAAAACCTATTCTTGAAAATGGGCGAATGGAAGGTTGTAACTCCTAATTTCAAGGGCTAAATTTACCTTTTTTACCCTCTCCCTTAAAATAAGGTGGGCTATTTGAGGTGATTTGTAAAAATGTACTATGATACAAAATATTCGCCCACTAAAAATTTAAAACCCCTTAATTTCGCCAAAGGGCGAACATTCGCCCCTAAAATTTTTTATGCTCACACTATGGACATATGCGCCTCCACGAACATGACAACATACAACACCAGAGAAATTCCATACCAGAGTCCTTGAATACGTTCCCATAAGCAAAATAAAAATGCCAAAATATATAGAAACAATAGATGAAGCAACAGACAATTTGCCATAGAAAACCATAATTTCCTTCCTCCTTTGACAGATTGGTTTCTCATTAACGTCGAATAGAACGACTACAATTCACCATAGATAACATACAAACACAGAACATACAATGTTGTTGATAAGATACGAGATTGGCACAAGTACATAACGCAGGAGAAGACAACCGAAGGAACCAATTCCACTATTTGTGGGTGACGAGCCACAGTGGTCTCTGGCTCTTGCCAACGTTTGTCGTTTGGCTCTCCGACTACTAGGATCGATCTTCGCTTTTGAAGGTTATGGAGACTCTATGAAGAAACACCTTTAAAAATTTCCAAACTACTAATGGCCCTGCCACCTTCTCTTTCGTCATAAATTTTTTGCATGCAGACTTTTGCCATTACCAACCTGCCGAGCATGTGAGGAGTACAGGACCTCCATCCACCACTAATGTCCCCATCATATCCCTCCATCACATGATGCTAAACAACTGGATCACACATTGATCAGGGAACTCAACGACTGGATTTTGATTTGGTCAATAATATTTTATAATTTTCCAATTCCTAATTTAGCTCAACGCTTTGTTATAAATAAGAGTTTTTTCCATTCTTTCTTCCCCTTGATCAACATCATTGTCACCGCTATCGTCTCATCACATTTGAGTTCCCACTTGAGTTCAAGCTATTTTTGTTTGGTTTTTCCCATTGCAAGTTGAGAGAGAGAAACAAATTGCAGAAGCACAAGGACATCAAAAGGATCCATCCCATGGAGGACATCTATAAACCAAATTTTATAAATTATCCTCATGAGGTATTTCATTTATATTAATAAAATTTTCTTATTTATATGATCCATTTGGTTGCTACACTTTCATTTATGCTATTATATGTTTTGGGTCACATATGATCTTTTGCTGCAAGTTTTTTCTTATTTTTTCATTGCAGATCTAAAGCGTAAACAACCATATTTTGTTGTCAGGGTCACTTTTCACTAGTGACTTATGTGAAGACTTTTTGGTACACTTCCTAAGAATTTTCATACTAATATCAACACCTAATGGAACCTCAGAAAATAATTCTCATAAGGAGCATTCTAGAAATAAACCCTACCATCATGAGGCCCATATATATTGATAAATGTAATATCCTGATTAAGCTCCAACAAAAAACCCTCTGTAACCAACCTAAAGAGCACACTCTATAAATTATGTTCCTGAATCTTACGAACATTTGAACCAAGAGCAAAGCCCCCAGATTGCGCACAAACATCAATAACAATAAAACACCAAGAAAAGAAAGAGGATTCTAAGAATTTAATAATAGAGTCTACCTCCCCAAGGGTTTCTTGTAGGAATATCACATCTGGATATTCCACAAGAAAAGGTCTCTTTAGGGCTAGTTTGTTTTGGATTACTAGCTAAGCTACACAAATTAAAGGATAAAGTATTCATATGGGATCCTCTTGAAGGGATTTCATTGATCTAAGTGGCTTTTCAATTGAAAATTGTCTACCCGCAACCAATTCCACATGGGCCTTGGCTTTGGCCAAAGAAATATTCGATTTACTCCCCCTATCTTTACTAAAAGATTCATGCCTCAAAATTTGACCCAAACCACCAGAGGGACGCCTAGATCCCGAGATCACTAAATGATATCTCAAGTTGTGTAGAATATTAGCTTCCCCCAAAAACCCTGAACTATTAGATAAAAGAGAAGCCCTTAGGGAAGAGTAAGCAAAAGACCCATAAAGTAAGGATAGGGAACATTTTGAGGAGGAGGAAAAATAAATGACAAAGAAGGTTTTCCAGCATCCACCACCAAGCACATATGGAGCCCAATAATAAAATAATCAAAACATGAACCGATATGTAAATTTGCAAAGGGAAGGGGAACTGAATTACCAAAATCTGAAGTAATATCCTGTGACTGATCAAACCTCGCTACAAGAGTTGATGATGATGCCTTCAGAAATGACCTCGAATGTGACACCATCATTGACCTAGGCATAAAAAAATTGAATGTCACAGGATCCTTCACCCAACCATTATCATCAAAAGCTTCCACGGGAATGATGCCCGAAACATCCCCTCTTATCTTTTGCTTCTTGGAGGATTTTCCATCATTAGAGAAAACCTTAAATGAGAGGTTGCAGTTACTCGCTAGGTGACCATATTTTTGGCACCTTTTGCAATGGAATGGGAGCCCTTCATTGTCCAAATCCTAGAGTTTCACTTCACCCTTCCCATTGTTGACATGGTG
Source organism: Pinus tabuliformis (assembly GCA_031772625.1). Taxonomy (NCBI): domain Eukaryota; kingdom Viridiplantae; phylum Streptophyta; class Pinopsida; order Pinales; family Pinaceae; genus Pinus; species Pinus tabuliformis. The sequence goes on along the minus strand of CM062807.1, from coordinate 339,814,401 downwards.
GCATGTAGAATTTTTTGAAGGTCCAGACAAACGATCACCCTTGCTACCAACTTATCAAGAGTCTCACGAAAGGAGTAATCCACATCCAAGAAATGATCGAAGATATTCCCAAGATTTATAAAGATTTTGGTGCTTCACATATTTTAAGGGAAGACTTGAAAATGAACCCACATATGGATTTTGTCCATTCTCTCCTTTTGAGCATCAAATAATGGTGTCCAAAATTTAAAAATGATTGGGGTTGAGTCGATAACCTAAACATCCTTAGCAATGTAAATCACATCATCCTTTGTCTTGAAGGAAAGTTGAATCCACCCCTTAGCTCAAAGAAAAAATTCTAGAACATCTCTGGCTATAGGAGAAAATATTGGTCACACCAAGCCAAAATAGTTGCCAACATAAATTTCCTCCCATAGGTTATTCCTACTAGTGATTTTTTTATCCAAGTCAACAACATCAGGAATCTCCACATCGTCCCCTAAAAATAAACTATAAGGCATATTAGTGAGTTCACATTTTAGATCCCTCTAATTATTTTTGTTACTACTCGGAGGACCAACATCCCCTTCCTCTTAGATATCTTGATTAAAGACACCCTGCAGAGAACCCTTTGGACTAGAGCCAATACGAGGATCTAAAATAGGTGCCACCTAGTTAAACAAAAATTGTGGTCCCAAACCCACCACAGGAATATCGTTAGGATTATTATGAACCAAAGTAAAAGGCCTCACTGCTTGGGGAAAACTATTCATATGCTGAGAAACCAGGAATGATGAAATCCCACTACTAGTAGCAAGAAGCGGAAAAACAACACTAGAAAAATCCCCAAAGAAAAGCTTGATAAGGTCAAAAAAAACTTCGTTTGAAATGGAAGGAAACAAGGGAGAAATACCACCTACCGAAGCCAACTAAGAAAAATCCACTTTGGTTGGAAAAATAGATGCATGTGGAGCCAGAGGTAAGAAAACCTAACAAATGGTAGATAATTTGAGATTTCCCTGAACCTTGTGGGTGGGCTTCTAGGAAAACCCACTAGCCCAGGTTTGAACCCTCAATAGAAAAACCAGAGACCTGAGTAAAGAAACTACCAAAAGAGACAACATCACCATTCGAGACAAAGATGGAACCCCTGTTGAGGCTCACCGAGTTGTAATCAACCACATCGACATAATCCATGTTGTATCACTATGCACCATCCAACTCAACAATCCACCAACAGATGCTGCCCTAGGAAACCAAAAATATCGTGAATCTCCAATAAAAAAACCCTAATATAATCCACAACCATGTAAACGCTCAGACTTATCACTTGAGGCAGTGACTACAGATGATGAAGATTATCTCTCCTTATGAGAGCAAAGGAATAAAACCCCCAATGCCACTTTGAACCTTGTGGGAAAGACGACCACTAAACGCAGTCCAAAAATGTACTAGTCACTGCCATGAAACTCTAACAAAATAAGCTTCACAAACCCCTCCATCGCCGATATCTCTAAACCTTCCATTGTGACTACTAGTAAAAAAATATTTTGTGGATATTCCATAGAGATTAAATCAAAGTTTTAATAAAACTAAAAACTGAGAATAATTGTATATATATAGATGCGAAATTTATATAATAAATAATATTATTAAAAACCAACATAGAGCCATCTTATATAAGGATCTACCAATCAAATATTTTGAGGTGCGAATATTTCTTCAAGTTTTGCATTGATCCTTGTTGGCACTTGGTAGATTCGGAGTTAAGATGAATCTATATTAGTTATACATGTAATTGACAATAAGATCTTCCACACACACATATATATGGGTCCTCAAGAGACTATCACATTGCAAGGCTCAAAATCATCACAAAGAAATATTCATTGTAAATTAAAAATATCACATAACAGAATTGAATTCAAATTGAGAAAAAAACAAAATTTCTCTCATCTACCTAAGCTATATCCAACTAACTATAATTAACAATAAGATATATATAATTTATATTTTCAATTAAGATAATTATAAAATATATTTTATTGGAGTATAATCGTAAAAAAAATATTTTATAAATAAAATATATTGGTGTTACTCAATTATATATATAATTCATGAGAGATTATATATATATATCTACTTAATTGTTATAGATTACATAGTCTATTTAAAATGACCCTTAAAGGAAATGATAAATCACTAACTGGTCGTATTTCTTAGCCATATCCGATGAGCCGCATTGAAAGCAACATGTCTTTCTGATCCCTTTGACGTAATAATCAGCGAGAGTGGACAACTTAATAGTTGGTGGGCCATTTTTTCAAAAGCTTATCAAACTTTGTATATAATTAAGTTTCATAGACATTTTTTTCAGACAAAAAAATCATCATAGATTTATATTAAGATAATATAAAGATCAACAAGACATTGTTTCGGGACAGTGAGAACTGCCCAACTATAACACCATATAGAACGGATTTGACCGATCCCAAGGAAATCAGAGTCAAAAAAGCTACACAGGAATGAGTAGCTACACATTCTGAACAGATATTAAAAACGCAAAAAGTCACAATAAGTCACAATCCCATGTTGCTGAAGATCAATGAACTGGCTTTATAAGCCAAAGAAAGAAGTCACATTCCCTTGATACTGAAATCCTGTATAAGAAAGGAAGATCCATCATGGAGAATTCTCAATGACCATAATCCCGGCTTCATAGCAAGGCCTTCCTTGGAGAGAAGGTCAGCCTGGACATTCCTGGAACGAGGAATATGCTGGAATGAAATCTGCTTCATAGTGTTTCGAAAATGCCTGATTCTGCTTAACCATCCGAGAAGATGAGGACTGCTAATGAGACCATTCCCATTAACATGATCTATCAAAGATTTTGAGTCATCATATGTTGAAATTCCTTGGATGTCAAAAAAGTCACAAAAAGCAAGCAGACCTGTAAGGGCCCGAGCCTCGGCCATAGTGTTTGAACCATGCCCTCCATGCCAAGATAGAAAATATTGAAGGCTGTCATCCATGATGATGTGAACTCCGCAACCACAGCTGTAGTTTTGCTCAGCTCCATCAAAGAAGGCAGCAGGTACCTGGAAAGAAGAGGCTTCCGACACTTTTTTACAGAATTTTTTAATCTGAACATTGTCCTGATGAATGGAGTCATGGCAAGCCAATATGCGATGCAGGGATGACTTGAGAGGGTCCTTTGATTCTTGGAAGATTTTAGCATTTCTCCATTTCCAAAGAAACCAACAGGTAGATGTGCAGGGGCCGAGTAGATGTGCCATGTGTCTTGCAGCTGAGGAAACAAACCTTCATATGTTCTTCCAGTATGCCTCGTCTCTCCAGATCTGGTATGATCTATCCATGTTTTTCGGTTTTCCTTACATTATTTTTCCCTTTGTACAGGGTGCGTTTCAATGGTGGAGCGAGCAAAGTCTTTCCTGGCGATCCTTGTTTATCATAAGTTTCATAGACATTATTTAAATTAAATGTCATTTTAATCCTTTCAACATAGAATTGGAGAAAAAAATATAATAACCATCATTAAACAAAAAATTCAATGATAATATGTTGTTGAGAAGATATAGTTTTATGATATTATAACATTTCTTTTATGATGTTAACAAAAACAAATCATGTAATTTACAAAAGTATTGTGTATTAAAGTTAAAACAATATAAAATATCATATATGTAAGTAAGTTTTACATATATATAAGTTATCAATTTAGTTTTGAGGGTTAATTTAAGTGAAATAAAGTTACGTGTAAGAATTTTTATTTTTTTTCGATGTTGAGGAGGTTACGGGTTTAATTATTTTTATCCTTTTAGAGTTAGACTCTATAATTAGGGATAATGATTTACCTTGTTTACTATTTATGGGTCATGGGGCAGTATTTTAAGGGTTTTTTTGGTATATATCTATATATATATATATATATATATATATATATATATATATATATGAAAAATTTAATATTCACTTTCATTTCTTTACAAGGGAAAATTCTCAATGTGACTCACTATAAGGTCCTTCTAGATGAAATGATTACTTTTACTCAAACAATAAAAGAGTTACTTAGACACTTAATAAGAGAATAAAATACTTTTTTAAGCCAACATAAATTACCTCCATAGTCTTAGGGAAAAAACCTAAAAGATTCCCCACTTAAAGATATCTCAAACCCAAAATTTTAAGGGAGTGGAACATGCTATAAGGAGGTATATGCACTTTTGATGAAGGAAGGGAGCATATTCCCTAATGGATATGCTATTATGCTTTAAAGACGTGTGTATACCTTTGTTTTATAAGACATTTTCTATAAAAGTGCATAAAAACAAGTATATAGGTCCTCATGAAGGTTAACGATTTTGATAAGGTTTCAGAACAATTGAAATGCTATGTTCTAAACTCTACTCTAATTCTATAATTCTCCCATGGAAGATTTGATTCACAATTCCTTTAAAAATAAACCCTAAGATAATATCAAATTACAAGTTTTTACCCTATAAATTGAGCTTTCCATAAGTCTATACCTTTTCTTAATGGTTTTAGAAGATCCTCCATTAATTATTCTCAAATTCCAAGTTTCTTCCAAGTATTAACTCGAATTTTACTTTGATAAATATAAAATTTACTCGCTAGTTGACCACACTACCAACTCTCAAATGGGTACTCTTCTTTCAAAGACACCCTCAAGTTGAAAAGGGGTTATATGAGAAGAGTACAAAAGCTAGCATGTAGAATTTGTTATTTCTCTAAATCACCAAGGCCTTCACCTCCATGGTACTAGCACATTCTTGAGACCAAATTGGACACTAGCTCACCAAGGAAAAAATTAAGTATTACAACATCAATATGGAATTAGGATGAAAAATGTGAGCTCTCAAGCCCAATCCCCCTTTCTTATATATACTTTGAAACTCATACCATTTGTCCATAATTACGTATTGTATATTATTCACACACCCATTGTCACTCTATGCACAACTAATTGTTTTTATTTGAAATGTAAAATAGAGATTATTCATCACATCCTAACCGCTTTTATTATTTTTTCTCTTAGAAGTTCTCTCGATGCCTTTTATTTTTTTTAAATGGGTGGATACACATGTAATTGTTATTTTCTAATTAATTAAAATTGTGTTTCTTTCCACTTAATTCACCCCTTTCTATATGCGTTTCCATTTCCAATTATAAAGTAATTCAACTTTCCCCCTTTTTCACAAAATAGTGCATAAGTCTATATTATCATTCAAACCACTCATGCAATTTATTCAATTTCCCATGCTAAAATACAATGCATATACCAAATAATTTTTTTTCTCAAAATTTTACACAAACCTAATCAAATTCAACACTATAGGTGAGATGAAGTTAACCCAAATCCTTCAAGTATTTGGTACTAAGAGTTAGAGATAATCATTGTAGCTCTTCTAGTACCCTACACTAAGAGCTAGACATAACCCCTACAAATCTTCAAGTACATGATATCAAGGGTGCATGCCCCTACATGCTCTTCAAGTATACCTATTTGTACGTACCAAGGGTACCATGATCGTACTGGCCCTTTGAGTATCATTTTTCAATGAAGGGGGGCAATGTCATAGCTTAGAGTTAAATAATCCAACTCATCCACCAGTAGTGAGATACTAATGTTCATCACAGAATTAGGATTTATGCATTATTGAGTGCCCCTTAGTAAGACATAGTAAGTTATTTAATATATTTCCTGCCTTTACAATATTGTGTAACCTCGCAAAAACATAAAACACGTGTTTTTAAAGACATTACATAATAATGAGACTAGTAGGGAAAAATAGGAAACATAGACCTATGTCCATCTCTCCTTGATGGTACTTGTAACACTCCCTCCCACCCCCCTTGGATTAATCCTAACAAAATGGGAGGTTTTTCTCTTAATTAACCCAAGCTCCATGGTATCTTTATGAATACGGGGTTACAATATTCCTTCTCACCCAAAGTGTGTGGAACTCACTTTGGAAGACAACATCGTGTTCAACTCCTTAAGATATTTACGGAAATATAAAATTTACCTCAATCCTTCTCCTAGATTGAAAGTTATGCCCACTTGAATTTTTTGCGCCTTAATCCTTGCCACATTAAAAATGATCTTCCATGTGGCACCCACGTGTCACTACCACCTCACACAAGTTCCAATGTGGTTCCTACCATGTCATTGCACCACAACTCTAATGTTTTTCTACTCCAGACATCAATGACACAACGTGAATGTTTGCATTATTCGATGAGGAATTTCCCATTTAGTGCATTTTGTTAGCTCGTGGTCCCTATCAACTTTGCGGCCCCATTTCTATGAAGGCACTGTAAACATTGTTGGGGAACCACACTCCATGGTGACGTGACTCCTACCTACATAACCCTCTATGTCCACACCACGTGGTATCCCCATGCCAGGTGTCACCAAAAAACCACCACCACATGTCCCAAGGTGTTAAATTAGTATAGGCTTCCACATCACCCATGTAACAACCCTGGTTAAAAATCCATGTAAAAATATATAAGGCCACGGTCATGGGACACATATTCCAAGCTAAATGGTGGGGAAAACGTCCTAGTGGGTGTTTATTTCGGTTATTATGGCTAAGGAAATTGGAAAAGGCAATGAAAAAGGCCTGGGAAAGGAAAAATGGCATTTTGGCACATTTGTTTATGAAAATAATGGAAATTACGAAAAAAGGAAGGTGAAAGGTCACAAGTTGCATGTGAGGAGGAAATTGAAGGGAAATAATGGAAATTGAAGAAAATAGAGGCCTCATTAATAAAAAGGCTTCTAAGGATCAGTGGGTAAGCTTGGCCAGTCTAGTTTCGAGCTCTCTCTCTCCCTCCTCTCTCTCATACTCTTGGATACTTAAATTTTTCTTGGAGGAGTTTTGGAGAGTGTAGAATACTTGGAGTTTTGGAGGAAGAAGGAAAAGGAAAATCATGAAAGCGAAAGAGGACATCGGGATCAACGGCTATAATGGGTTTTTCTTGCAGGTACCGAGTTTCATGTATGTTTTCGTCACTAGACTTGGCATGCATGGCATATGCATGTGGTTTATTGGTCATGATCTGTCACTGGCATGGAGGATTGCCTAGATTGACAATGGATTTTCCTAGCCTTTCCATTTCCTAGATAGCCATGGTGTTGTGGGTTTATTTATTTGTTTTTCTAGTTGGTTCTCATGTTTCCTTTAGCTTGGGTTGAGTTATTAGTTCCTGGAGCCTTGGTTGGACAAACTCTTTGGAAGACTTGTAATAGCTTGGGTTGAGTTACTAGTCCTGGAATCCTTGGTTGGAAAAACGATCTGGAAGCCCTTGGTGGGTTGATTTACTAGTCTTGGAAGCCTTAGCTAGACAAACGCTCTGGAATCATGATGACAACTGTGGGTTGAGTTACTAATCCTGGAAGCCTTGGTTGGAAAAATGCTATGGAACCCTGTAAGGCTTGGGTAGAGACCAATCCGATGATTGTTTTGTGATGTTTGACCATGAGGTGGAATAACTATTTGATGGGTTGAGGTGATTTGGCCTCTAGAAGCCCTGGATTATTTTGATTGATGTGTTTTATGAGATATGGCATTCATGCTTGGAATATGGCACGGGGGTGAATGAATGAAGAGAGATTTGGCTCAACCAGTCTATGGTTGGGTGGACCATGGTAGTCCCATATCGGGTTGGCTTTTGCATCATTAATATGAGGTTATTTCTCCTTGTTATCTCATGAGTATTATACTGGTTTATATGTGGATTCTATGGCTATTGTATCCATGGTATTTCTATTGTTATTATGTCGGTTATGAATATGTATTATGATAGTGGCTATGTATGGATCCCATGATGTTTTTACTTGTATATGAATGAAAAATGTATCTATGGCCTAATGGATGAAACTGTAGCTAAAGTGATAAGAAAACAATGCTTCATAATGAATCTTAGTTAAGTATGAGACCCCTATGCTTAGATCTGTTGCTTACACATGTAGATTGCATTGATGCCAAGTGTTTGACATAATGTCAGTCCCGGTTGGGGATGGTCAGGCCTAGTCCTGGAGTTAGTTTTTGGTTTATTAGTCTTGTCATCAAGTGTGATGAGCCTAGGTATTGCAACAATAATGCTGCAACTCCCATGGCTACCAACTTTACTTATCAACCCGGGGTTCATACAAACTTGGAGGTGATAGTGCTATATGCACAAGTAAAAGTGAAGATACTACCTATTGTCACTGCTCATCTGGCAAGAGACCCCAGGGGTTCCAAGCCAGACTTCTATAGGGTCAGAAGAAGCTTGATTTTGATGGAAGAAGAGCAAATCTATCCTAAGGGAGAGCTACTTTACTGCAGTAATGAAGAAATCAACATGTAATGCTAAATCACACCATACCCTAGCTAACCAGTTAAACAACTATGCCTAAGCAGAATTTCTAAGTCAACACTAAACTAATGCTAATTATCTAAGTTGCAGAAGCAAAGAGCATCAAAACTAGACTAAGGTGTAAAAAAGAACTAAACTAACTCAGATTTCAAGCGGAAGAGTAGTCGGAGGACGAAATCAGTGAAAGGAGGATGTGAGGGGGCAACAATGCATAAGAACCATTGGATCAGTTGGGTGAAAGGCAAATGAACGATGGAGATCGAATCATAGGAGGTTACGTAGATAGATGGGCGAACAAGGTTAACTAACAGGATGAACGGTGGAGATATTATCGCGAAGGTTTAAGCGAATAAATGGATGAACGAGGTTAATGAATAGGATGAACAGCGAAGATATTATCACGAGGGATTAAGTGAGTGGATGGACGAATGAGGTTAATAGGAGATGAATGGTCGAGATCTAATCACGTGGGTGAAGTCAAGAGATGGAAGGACGAGGCTAACAAGAGTGATGAACATATGAGATCTTATCACGCGGGTGAAGTCAAGAGATGGACGACGGACATCGTATCGCGGGGAAAAGAAACATGCGGAAATTATGGAGCGGGTTTCTAAGGCGGTAAGTAGTTTCTCACGTGCCCTCAAGGCCGTAAGATGTATTTTAAAATTTCACGTGATTAGCCTTACTGCGCGACACGTAGCATGAGAAAACCACTTTCCTCGAGTGCTCTCGGGCGGATAACATTTGTGCACTAATCTTTGCGAGATTGCACGATAGCCGTTGGATCAGGCAGGGCTGATCAACGGTGGAGATCGGCCAAGATAATTAGCGATCGGGTAAAGCGATAGCCATCAGATCAGGTGAGGTAGATCAACGGTGGGGGTTTAAAGAGCTTAAAGTGATTGGGTGGCGTGATAGCCATCAGATCAAGCGAGGCAGATCAACCGTGGGGACTTAAAGTTCATAAAGTAAGTGGTGGACTTCACGCAAGGTAGCAGTTGGAGAAAACTAATGAATCAGACGGTGATTGTGAAGGTTTGTTGGTGATCGGACGACGAGGAATCGATGCATGAGGAACGTGCTTAAGGTAGTTTCAAATGAAAATGACAGAGAAAACCAATGATGGTGAACAAATAAATACATCAAACAGCGAACTCCCTAGCTCATGCAAGAACCAAAAACCTGTGTTTTTGGGGCTGCTGAAGGGTCCCTTCCTCGAGTCATGGTCCTAGAGGGAGGAGATGAGGCAGAGACACCTGCGCACAACTTGATAGTGATATTTTTCCTCTAGCTAATCTGCTAATTAAGAAAACACAAATGGCAGTAAACTTAAAGAAAATACAGCTACTGAAGTAAAGGAATAGGAAAACCATGAATAATCTACGCTATATCGCTGTAATGAAAGTGCAACTACTTAGGAAAATAAACAATGAAAACCATAAAACTACTTAAGCAAATAAACAGAACAGAACTCTATGCTAGCATACATGTACAATAAAGAGGAGCTTTGGCTACTTGGGTTGGGCCCTAACCCAAGAGCTTCAGCCCTCAGAATTAACTCAGAGATGGCTTAAACATTATGCATTCTTATTATAAAAACCATGGATTACAGAGCAAACTATCACAAGTCTTTGCAGCTCAGAAATAAAATAGAGTTTTACAATAGAAGTCCGAATCTGAATCCTACTGAGGTCCTAAGCCTCTCTATTTATACATTTGAAGTCTCTAACGATTTCCTTCCCATTAGGGAGGCTTGGCCTCTAACTCAAGGAAAACTAGTTTCTGTCCTTTTCACTTGCTTGACTGTCTTCTAGTCTTCAAAGTGATGGTCGTTTTCACTCCGAGCTGGTGGAGGAATATTCGAATGGAGGGGTAGTAAATGAGGAGGATTTACCTCCTATAATTACTCTCCCTTGTCCCATTCTAGTTTTACCAAGGTCTTTGCCATAGTTCCTTGCTTCTATCCTTTATACCTGCATTTTTCCTTGCTTTTATCCTTTATTCCTGCATTAGATTCACATTAGACCACAAAGCCCAATATCCAACTCTAACTCTTTCATAAATAAAATAAAATCAAAGTATGCAATAAGTTGTGAGAATAGTTGGTTTGACTAAGATAGGAGGTGAATCAAGGCCAATTAAGGCGCATATAGTTACTCAATGATGAGGCTCATCATCACCCCCTACTGAAAGTGTTGCTCATCCTCTGAGCAACTTAATCAATGTCCATGTCCTTCATGGCTCTGGTAGCCTCTCTAACATCCCATGCTTCCGCTGTGGTCTCTTCTTCTTATTAATAGAAGCCTGCTTTCCTTTCTACTTCTTCCCATTGCCTCTTTTCCTTGGCTTCTCTTCTCCCTTCTAGCATCCCTAAGAGTAGTGGTGGACTAAACTGAATTTTAGGCCTATGCAATTGACCTTCAACCTTTGCATTGATTTCTTATACCTAGGTGTCCTATTGAGTGCCTCTCTCAACCTTTGGGGGGAGTGATATTCTCTGATCTTCAAACTGCGTGGAAGTGTTTTCCATCTCCTTTAGTAGGCATGTATATTATCATTTTTTAGCAGCCTAAACATATCCTCAAAATGTGAAATTTCTTGCTCTTGGGCAACAAGATATCTAGGGGCCAACTGAGGATCATTTGCAATTAGATTATGGGTGCTGATTAGGGCCATGGGATTTGATTGTTCAGCTCTGATGAAAAAAGGTTCATTTTGCTCTCTGGCCAATATTCTTTTCATCTCTGCAACCCTTGACTTCTTATGGTTCATTGATGATGCCAAAGCCATTAATTGTGGATCTCCCAGATCTGCATTAAGATCCCAAATATTCATGTCTGTGAGGGCCATGTTGTGCAAGTAAAACTCAGCCATTTTGGCCCTATCCTCTAGTGCACTTTGATCACAAAGATCAATAAACTGTTTGCAGTCCTAAAATGGCATGGTGCCCCTTTGTGCTAGTGTTTTAATTTGAAATTGCAGCCATTGTTATCTAAGGTAAAAAGTATAGGATTTAGCTGACATCCTACACTGGATGGCCTCCACGGAGAGGCTGGCCGTACATGCTAGTTGGTTTTCCTTTTACTGCAGTTGTCCTCTCTATTTTTCTTATCTTCTTCCTTTTGTTGTTCTTTCTCATATCCATCAATTTCTTCCTTTGTTTCAGCATCATCCTCCTTGTGTTTCAGCATGTTCCTCTATATTAGTTTCTTCTTCATCCATCCCATCCCATCTAGCTATGTATCTTCTTCTTGTTTTGCCTCCTTCTTATTGACATAAGGACTAACATCATAGATGAGGGTTTTGATGTCATTCTCTGCTGGTAAGTCTCTGAAGACTGACCATTTTATAGGGATCTTGAGGTTTTGGAGGGCATCCTCAATGAGGATTGTGATCAACCCATGGTGGGCCAACTATTGGGAATTACCTTCCTTTACTTTGCTGCTGGAGTCTATGAGTGATTGCATCAAGAAATAGGGTGTGCTGAATCTTTGGTGAACTGGTGTTTCTACCCCAAATCTTAATTCTTCAAGCATTCTCAAATGGTTGCCATAACAATACCGTATCTATGGACTCTTGCATTCTCTTTTGACTTATTAAATAATTTCCTTTTTGCCACCTTTTCACTTATAAACCAACTACCTCCTAACCTTTACAACTTTTGATCAAATGATGCATATGAGTGAGTGACTGGGATACTTACCTGTGGTCTTAATGCCATGTTACAGTTGTCAAATATCAAAGGTGCTACTGATGGTCATTCCTCTTCCTCCTCTACTATCTGCTGATGGTTTCTTAGCTTTTGGAGGTGTCTGTGACTAAAGATCTGATGTTGTTGCTATTGTTGTGGAGCTCTTGGATCTGATGTTGCTGCTGTTATGGAGCCCCAAGATTTGATGTTGATGCTGCTATGGAGCTCTTGGATTTGATGCTAATGCTACTGTGGAGCCCCTGGATTTGATGTTGTTGTTGTTGTGGAGCTCTTGGATCTGATGTTGTTGCTGCTGTGGAGCCCCTAGATTTGATACTGCTACTGCTGTGGAGCTCCTGGATTACCACTTGGCAATGTTTAATGTCTCCCTTAGATTTTATTGATCATGTTGCTAGCTGGTGCTGTGAGGATGTTGTAATGAATGGACAGAAGGAGTAGGAGTGTATGTGGATGCAGGTATGATGGTAATGGTTGAGGTGATTTTGGTAGAAAACAATCTTCACCTGAATTGAAGCAATGAAGTGAAAAACAAGGGGATTAATGGAGGGATGCATGGTAAGGAGTGGAGGAGATGAATATATGTGAGCTAGGGTTCCCTTTGGATCTTATCTTTGCTCCTTGCTTGTCTTTTTCACCCACCTGCAAATAACAATTATGTTTTTTCTTTTATCATTATATATTAAAAAAAAACACCTAGGCTGCCTTAGAGAGGTTTTCACCCTAGATATCTGCCCTGGGCACCTCAAGGAAGGTTTTTACCCAGGGATCTTCTTATCCTTTTCATTTTTCTCATCCTTGGGCCGCCTCATGAGGTTTTCAACCCAAATATGGGACTCAGGCACCTCATGGAGGTTTTCACCTGAATCCTTATTCCTTTTTCAGTGACTTGATGAGGGAGGAGCTAGAACTTGCTCCCTCATCATCACTATATTATTGATATTGTCAATGAACTCTTGTTTTGATAAAGGCCTCTTGTACATTTTCAATCGGTGTCCATTAACTAGCAATGGAATGGCTTCTTCATCAATGGTTCTGATTTGCATTGAACCATTGTCATGGAATCTTTCCACCACATAAGGTCTAAGCCATCTTGTCCTTAGCTTGCCCTTGAAGTCTTTTTACCTTAAATCATATAACAATGCCCAGTCTCCCTCTTGAAATTGCTTCTCCTTGATGTGCTTGTCATGTCAGATCTTCCTCTGAAGCTGAACTACCTCTGTATGTAGGAGGGCCTGCATCCTGAATTATCCAAGCCATTCAAATGTAACAATCTTTCTTTCTGTGCATGGCTAAGATCCAAATCTAGTTGGGCTGCCATCCTCAATGTGTTATATTTAAACTTAATGGACAAAAAATCCTTTTTCCCATAGACCAGCTCATAGGGTGTAAATCCAGTGGTGGTCTTCCATGTGGTATTATAGGCCCAGGTAGCCTCAACTAGTCCCTCTGCCCAGTCCTTTCTGCTGCTGCTCACTACCTTGGTTAAGATGTTCTCCAGTGCCCTATTGGTCACCTCCATTTTTCCATTAGCTTATGGATGAGAGGGAGTGGAGGTCCTATGCTTTATTCTATGATGGCTGAGCAGTTCTTCAATCATGCTGGAGGTAAATTGGTTGCCTTGGTCTGTGACTAGCTCTCTAGGGTACCCAAATTTGTAGAATACATTCTCTCTTAGGAACTCAGCCACCTTCTCTTCTTTTGCTACCTTAATTGCCTTGGTTTCAGCCCACTTAGTCAAATAATAAGTGCACACAATGATGTGTTGTTTTTTCTTGGAAGGAGGATTGATAGGCCCAATGAAGTCCATGCCCCACATTTCAAATGGCTCGAAATTCACTTGAGGTTGTAGGGGAATTTCATCTCTTGGAGTATGATTTCCCATCCTCTGGCACTGATCACATTGACTAATGTATTTTTTCACATCATAATGAAGAGTAGGCCAATAATAGCCTGCTTGCAATACTTTGAATGTTGTCCTCTTTGCTGCAAAGTGACCTCCACAAGGCCCATCATGACAGGTCAGAAGGATGTCAAAGACTTCCTCTTCCCTTACACACCTTCTCAAGATTTGATCTGGGCCAAGTTTGAGCAAATTTTCCCCAATCTAGGTGAAGGAGGCGCTTTTCCTGACTATCTTGCTCTTTTCTTTAGAGGGCAAGTTTGGTGGGAACTGTGCTGATACCAGATAGTTTTCTATATCAGCAAACCATGGGGACAGAACTGAAAGAGAAAACAAATTCTCATCTGGTAACTGGTCATCCACCATTCCTTCTTCACCTGTAGGTAGATTCATCCTAGATAGAAAGTCAACAATGACATTTTCCTTACCAGGCTTATCAACAATAGTTAGATCAAACTGTTGTAATAAAAGCAACCATCTTATAATTCTAGCATTTACATGTGGTTTTTTCATTAAATATTTGATTGCAGCATGATTAGTATGCACAAATGTTTGATAGTCTGTAATGTAATGCCTAAATTTGTTTAGTGAATGCACAACAACCAGGAGTTCCTTTTCGGTCACAATATAGTTTAGCTCAGCATTCGACAAGTTCTTACTGATAAAATAGATGGCAGAGGGAAATTTCTCCTCTTCCTGACCTAAGGCTGCTCCTATGGCTTTGTGTGAGGCATCAACAATGAATATGAAAAGGGAGGGCCCAATTTGGGCCTCTAAGGATTGGTGCAATGGTTAACTTATCCTTTAGATTGTCTAAGGCCTCTTGATAACTATTTGACCATATAAAGTCAGAACCTTTGGCCAATGACCCAAACAAAGGAGAGGCCAACTTGCTGAAGTCCTTTATGAACCTTCGGTAGTATCCATCTAACCCTAAGAAACTCCTGACATCTCTCTGCTTTTGTGGAGGTGGGACCCTTTGGATGATTGCTATTTTGTTTGGGTCCACCTGCAGTCTTTGCTGAGATATTGAATGACCTAGCACAGTCCCTTTAGTCATTAAGAATTCACATTTTTCTGGATTGAGAGACAGACTCATTTCAATGCATTTGTGTAATACTTTTCCTGGGTTAGTCAGGGCTTCTTGAAAATCACAACCATAAGGTGTAAAATCATCCATATAGATTTCTACTGCATCATGTACTAATTTAGCAAAAATACTTAAGACTGCGCTTTGGAAAGTGGCAGGAGCATTGCATAGGCCAAAAGGAAGGACCCTATAGGAAAAAGTACCCCAAGGACAGGTGAATGTAGTCTTATCCTGGTCTTCTGGGCAGATTTGGATTTGCTTGTACCCACTGAATCCATCTATGGAGGAAAAAAACCTCTTCCTTGCTAGGCCATCTAGCACTTGGTCAATGAAGGGTAGGGGAAAATGGTCATTCTTTGTAGCTTTGTTCAAATCCCTAAAATCAACACAAATCCTTCACTTGCCATTTTTCTTGGGAACTAACACTAAAGGAGAGACCCACTCATTGTTTGAGATAGGGTAAATGAATCCTGCATCTAACAGTTTTTGTAGTTCTTCTTTGACTATGTCCTTAAGAGCTAGATTGATCCTCCTTTGTGGTTGCATGACTGGCTTGCAACCTTGTTTTATGTATATGTGGTTAGTACACATTGAGGGGTGTACTCCCTTCATTTCCTTATAAATCCAAGCGAAGGCTTCTAGGTTCTCTCTCAACATATTGCATATCTTTTCCTCTTCTAAAACAAAAAGAGATGGATTAATGTTCAAAGTTTTATCTGGAAAAATTATATGGTTTCGACATAGAGTGGGTTGGAATTGGCCAAGCATAAGTCAATTGGATGATTGATCTGGGTTTCCCTCACTTCTTCTTCTAATGGAAATGAACTAGGAGTTGGAATTTGGAGCAGGTGTTCAATTAAGTCATCCTCATCTTGCTGTCCTCCTCCTAGGGTTGCTTCCAAAGCATAAATTTGGGTAGAATAATCCTCATCTTCTTCCTCCTCCTCCAACCATGAAGGTAAATCATGCTCTAGGGAAGTTTGAGCAGGAGGGTACAAGATTAACTGTTTGGACATATGCCCATTCTTGATGGTCATATTCCTAGCTCTGTAGCTAATGTATGCATAAATTTGGCCAACCATGGCCTCCCAAGCATGAGAGGGTAACCAATAAGCTTAGCCTTAGGCTAGAGAACTAGGAAATCTGCAGGGTACTCCCAGGAGTCAATGGAGACCATCACATCCTCCACAATTCCCTCAAGGGTGACTGTGGAATGGTCTGCAAGTTGCAAAACTATTGTGGTCTTCCTCAATGACCCTTGGAGGTTGAGCTTGAGCATGGTGTCCTTGGTCATCACATTAATGGCAGCCCCAAGATCAATCAGAGTGTGTGGGACAATGGTGCCATTGATGTGCACATCTACTACAGGGCTTCCAAGGTCCAAATATTTTGGACATATTACCTACCCCAGCATTAAGTCAGACAACTGCCCAATGACATTAATGGTAGGGGCATCCCTTTTTCTTCTTCCTGGATGCTTGAAGCACTTCTCCTTAATCAACTTATTGTAAATAGGAACATCTTTGATTGCCTGGAGAAGGGGGATCTTTACACATAGATTTTTCAATTCTCCCAGAAGTTCAGTTTCTTTTGGGGTAGGCTGGAGTGGTTGGGATAATCTCTTAGGAAAGGGTGGATTTACTTTAAGGTTGATTTCCTCTCTTTCTTCCTCAACCTCCCCATGTGGAGAGGGAGGTTGGTTATCAGGGAGAATTCTCCCAGATCTTAGGTTGATCTCCTGTATTTCCATAGCATAAGCTGGATATGATGTCTCTCCACTGTATGCTTGTTGAGCCTGCCTATTGTTTGGGTTCGGATTTGGCTGGGCAGGCATTTGGGGTTTCTTGGGTGGAGTAGAGTGTAGGAGTTGTGGTTCGATAGGTGGTGGAGGCAATAGGGTTGGAACATTGTTGAATTAGGGCCTCCACCCCTGGGGTGGGGTATTCCACTGATGTTGTGGCTGAATGTAAGGTTGAAATGACTAGTTGGCTGGCTGGGATTGATACTGAGATGCATAGGAACAAGGAGGGGGTGTAGACCAGGAAGGATGAGTAGGGGGTCCCCAAGAAGGTATAGTTGTGGTTTGGTTGGGGTTGTAATATGCATGGGATGACCCTTGCATACCTTGCTGATATGGTTTAGGCATAGGAGGTATCCTTTGGTTGATGTGGCAAAGATGATCAGTGACCCCCTCAGCTCCTTGATATACAAATTTGAGTCCAAATAAAGAAGGGCACTTGTCTGTGGAGTGGTTTTCTTCACAGATTGATCAAATCTTAATACAGTTCAATGGAAATTCATTCCTAGGATGCCTGCTAGTGCATCTAGGACAAAAGATGGCCAAGGCTCACTCTACTTCCTCTTTCTTCCTTTTGATGTTCATGGTGTCCAATTGCAAGACAAGGGTTTGTAGCATATCACTTTTGAAATCTTCCAACATATTTCCAATTTCACCTTTGATGGATAAGTTGGAGGATGATGTACTAGCCATAGGTTGACTACCCCTACCCTTTTTCTTGGCTACCCTAGAATGGTTTCTAAAGACAGTCTTAATATCCTCATAGGGTAATTGGTAGACACTCCTCCTACTATCATATTTAATGTATTCAGAAGATCCTCCCTTACTCCTCTAAGCAGGACCAACTTTAGTGACTCAGGGTCAAGTGTGCACCTGGCCCTTTTGTAATTGAGTTGGAATCTTTCTTCATATTCTTCTAAGGATTCATCGTAGCCTTTGGTCATCCTCAAAATACCTTCTTTGTTATCCTTTGACCTATAGTAGTCCCTATATTTGTTGTTAAAAGTTTGTTGCAGCTGACCCCAAGTTGTGATGCTATCTCCAGGTAAACCCATGAACCAACACAATGTTGCATCGTTGAGGGTAGATGGAAACAATTTTAACTTTTTATTGTCATCTATATAGTCATAGGTTCGACATATAACAACAAATTCAAATACGAAACTATCAGGGTCCTCTATGTTTAGGCCATGGAAATGAGGTAGAGGAGAGGGGCTTATATTCTTCATCTTATTGTCCCCATTGGTCTCCCTGATGGGGAAGACACTCTTAATTCTCTCTCTATCTCCCCTGTCATTTTAATTTCCAGCGATTGGTTAGTAGGAATGGGTTGTTCCTCTTCTTCTTCCCTTGTAGGTTCTTCAAATATGTAAGGTTGCTCACCTAAAGGTTCTTCCACTTCACAGTCACCGAAGAAGAGAGAAGGTTTACTGTTGGATCTAGTGGGGGTATTTGTCAAGAATTTACCTGAATTGTCCCTATTCCTACGAGGCATGAAAGGAAATGTTTTTGGGTTGGTTTTTGTAAGATTTTTTTAAAGCTAGAAAGTGATTGCATAATGGAAAGGAAAGCAGATAATGACAACTGAAAGAAAGAAAGAAACTAGATTACTTTTGCATAAATAAACTAATGGAAGAAAACTGAGGATAAGAAGTAGAAGAAAAGAAAGTTGAAGACTAGAAGTAGAAGAAAAGTAGTAATTACTTCTACTTAGAAACCTCCCCGACAACGATGCAAAAAAAGTGATGATCCTAGGTATTGCAACAATAATGCTGCAACTCCCAGGGCTACCAACTTTACTTATCAACCTGGGGTTCGTACAAACTTGGAGGTGACAATGCTATATGCACAAGTAAAAGTGAAGATACTGCCTGTTGTCATTGCTCATCTTGCAAGAGACCCCAGGGGTTCCAAGCCAGACTTCTATAGGGTCAAAAGAAGCTTGATTTTGATGGAAGAAAAGCAAATATATCCTAAGGGAGAGCTACTCTACTGCGGTAATGAAGAAATCAACATGTAATGCTAAATCACACCATACCATAGTTAACCAGTTAAACATCTATGCCTAAACAGAATTTCTAAATCAACACTAACCGAATGCTAATTATCTAAGTTGCGGAAGTAAAGATCATCAAAACTAGACTAAGGTGTAAGCAAAGAACTAAACTAACTTGGCTTCCAAGCGGAAGAGCAGTCGGAGGACAAAATCAGGGAAAGGAGGACGTGAGGGAGAAACAATGCATAAGAACCGTTGGATCAGTTGGGTGAAAGGCAAATGAACGATGGAGATTAGATCAAAGGAGGTTACGTAGATAGATGGGCGAACAGGGTTAACTAACAGGATGAATGGTGGAGATCTTATCACGAAGGCTTAAGCGAATAAATGGATGAATGGGGTTAATGAACAGGATGAGCAGCAGAGATCATATCATGAGGGATTAAGTGAGTGGATGGACGAATGAGGTTAACATGAGATGAATGGCCGAGATCTAATAGTGCGGGTGAAGTCAAGATATGGACGGATGAGGCTAACAGGAGCGATGAACGGATGAGATTTTATCGCTTGGGTGAAGTCAAGAGATGGACGACATAGATCGTATCGCAGGAAAAAGAAACGTGCAGAAATGATGGAGCGGGTTTTTAAGGTGGTAAGTAGTTTTTCATGTACCCTCAAGGTCGTAAGCTGTATTTTAAAATTTCATGTGATTAGCCTTACTGCGCGACATGTAGCGTGAGAAAACCACTTTTCTCACGTGCTCTCAGGTGGATAACGTTCGTGCACTAATCCGCGTAATATTGTGTGATAGCCGTTGGATCAGGCGGGGCTGATCAACGGTGGAGATCGGCTAAGCTAATTGGCGATCGGGTGAAGTGATAGTCATCGGATCAGGCGAGGCAGATCGACTGTGAGGGTTTAAAACACCTAAAGTGATCGGGTGATGTGATAGTCGTTGGATCAGGTGAGGCAGATCGACGATGGGGACTTAAAGTGCATAAAGTAAGTGGTGGACTCCACACGAGGCAGCAGTTGGAGAAAACTAATGAATTAGACGGTGATTGTGAAGGTTTGTTGGTGATCGGACGGCGAGGAAGAGACGCATGAGGAACGTGCTTAAGGTGGTTTCAAATGAAAATGATAGAGAAAACCAATGATGGTGAACAAATAACTGCATCAAACAACGAACTCAATAGCTCATGCGAGAACCAAAAACCTATGTTTTTGGGGCTGCTGAAGGGTCCCTTCCTCAACTCAAGGTCCCAGAGGGAGGAGATGAGGCAGAGACACCTGCGCACAACCTAATAGTGATATTTTTCCTCTAGCTAACCTGCTAACTAAAAAAACACAAATGGCAGTAAACTTAAAGCAAATACAACTATTGAAGCAAAGGAATAGGAAAACCATGAATAATCTACGCTATATTGTTGTAATGAAAGTGCAACTACTTAAGCAAATAAACAGTGAAAACCATAAAACTACTTAAGCAAATAAACAAAAAAGAACTTTGTGCTAGCATACATGTACAGTAAAGAGGAGCTTTGGCTTCTTGGGTCAGGCCCTAACCCAAGAGCTTCAGCCCTCAGAGTTAACTCAGAGTTGGCTTAAACATAACTCATTCTTATTATAAAAACCATGGATTATAGAGCAAACTGTCACAAGTCTTTGCAGCTCAGAAATAAAACACAGTTTTACAATAGAAGTTTGAATCCTAATGAGGTCCTAAGCCTCTCTATTTATACATTTGAAGTGTCTAACGACATCCTTCCCATTAGGGAGGCTTGGCCTCTAACGCAAGGAAAATTGGTTTATGTCCTTTTCACTTGCCTGGCTGTCTTCTAGTCTTCAAAGTGATGGCCGTTTGCACTCCGAGCTGGTGGAGGAATATTCGAATGGAGGAGTAGTAAATGAGGAGGATTTACCTCCTATAATTACTCTCCCTTCTCCCATTCTAGTTTTACCAAGGTCTTTGCCATAGTTCCTTACTCTTATCCTTTATACCTACATTTGTCCTTGCTTTTGTCCTTTATTCCTGCATTACATGCACATTAGACCACAAAGCCAAATATCCAACTCTAACTCATTTCATAAATAGAATAAAATCAAAAGTATGCAATAAGTTGTGAGAATAGTTGGTTTGACTAAGCTAGGAGGTGAATTAAGGCCAATTAAGGCCCATATAATTACTCAATGATGAGGCTCATCAATGTGTTTAATGGATTTTAGAAGTTATAGCAAGTTCTGGGTATTGGCCGAAATTCTAGGCTTGAAAAGTGCCTTAAATTCCCTGGAATCTGGCACAGGTTTGCTGGAAATAGTCCCTAGACATAGGCATGCAGGCTTGTGGGAGCATCCAAAGCTCTCTGAACGTTGGCATGCCCATAGCATGGGAGCTTCCAGAGGTTTAATAGTTTAAAGGCTTAGTGGGACCCAGGGGTTGGTTAGCAGAAAGGTTGGGATGGTTCCTAGGGGTCCTATTACTGACGTTGAAGGTATGTATGGTGTATTTACATCTGTTCCACTTCCTTAACATGACTTAGGAGGTTGAATAATATCATAGTAACTTCCTGTCACAGGTTTACCTTGGTTGGCCAGTTACTTGGGTATATGTGGGAGGATGGTGTTATTGAGTGGTATCAGAGCATGGTTCACCCCTCAAACTAGATGGGAGGTGTGCGTTGGTCATGTGTTCATTTCGATTGCATGTGTGTTAATCATTCGTGTGGTCTATGTGCTTTTTGAATATGCATGGTGTCAGTCATGGTTTTAGTGATGTCGCCATGTGAAGATTGATGGTGTTTTTGTGGGATGTGTCGTCATGAGTTTATGGTGGTATATGTATTTTTTTTGCATGTTAGTGTTTGTATGTTGTTATGCATGCATTGTCATGGTGAAGGTTGTTGTGCATGAGGTCATTATACGAAATTAGGTCGTCATGATGATATTGGTATGTTATGATGCTAATGTGTTGGTTGAGATAGAGCAAGAGATACATATCATCAAAGTGAAGTTGCAGCATTGGACCTCGGGGCAAGAGCAAGTCGTCGTACAAGTTTGTATGTTGGGCATGCATGTATGTAGGTTAAGGATTGTTATTTGGATTATGTTTATGTGTATGCCTTAATTATATTGATATTATGGTTACATACATGATATATTCTAGTTTATTAGTGTAGTCATATGCACATGTGTTGGATAGTAACCTGTAGTTGTATGCATTGCTATTTTTGTTTTATGTTAGATAACTTGATGATTATTTTATATGTTGTTGATGAGTATGTTATAGGTTAACTTGTTGTTGCTATATGATAGTTAGTTTGATGATTATGTTATATGTTGTTGATGAATATGATATATAACTTGTTTTTGTATGATAGTTAGCTTAATTATTAGGTTATATGTTGATGATGAGCATGATATATAACTTGTTGTTGTTATATGCTAGTTGTAGGTTTTAACATTGTACATAAATTACCTGCATACGAATTATAAAGCACAAAAAATAAACAATGCGAGAGCATAACACATAAAACACATATACACAAAGATTTCCCCTGGATCCCAAAACCGGGACTACCAACTTGATTTTTTCATTATTTTCTTTCAATGTTATAATACATATTTATGCATGCCAAATCATCCAATACCATGGACCAAAAACCATTGCGTCCAAAACCATGGACCGAAAACCATCGCATCCAAAAACATGTGAGAAGATCATGCACACAACCATAGGTGGGTCCGCCCAACCTAACATAGGTTCCAAAACCAAAATTTTCCGAGGCGCTGCTTCGGACCCCATAGAGTGGGGTTACCTACACCCCTAAAATCCCCTGTGACCCCCCCACTACACAATCGGCGCAACAATGGGGGGACTCCGCCTCCCCTCTAACCCCCCGGTTAACTACATGGGCTAGTCGTGGAAAGAATATAACACAACCCAACATTCTCCCACTTGTTGTTTTCTTTCCACAGGGGTCCATAATAGAGCTTAGTCATTTATCCAGCCCTACAATTTCCATTGTTTCTCTACACGAAGAGAACTTCTCAGATCTCACAGATTTTTTCAATGCATCTGAAGTATTCTTCAAAGTGTCCACCTTTACCAGCAACACCTTTTTGTCTTCTATCATATCCCTCACAAAGTGATACTGAACATCAATGTGCTTTATATTTGAATGATATGCAAGGTTCTTTGCCAAGAAAATTGCACTTTGGCTATCATAGTCTATCCTTATAGCTCCCTGTACCAATCCCATACTTGAACACAATCTCTGCAACCAAACTGCTTCCTTGCTTGCATGAGTGGCTGCCATGCTGCATCTGTAGTTGATAGTGCCACTACAGATTGCTTCTTACTCATCCAACTGACTGCACCTCAAAATAGGTTAAACACATACCCACTTGTAGATCTTCTCTGGTCCAGATCTCTAGCCCAGTCTGCATCAACAAAGCCATGAATATCCAACACTCTGTCCAATCGTGGTCTTCCTTGGTAGCACAAACCATAATCACTAGTGCCACGCAAATACCTGAAAACCTGCTTCATTGCTGTACAATGCTCCTTTCCTGGTTTTGACATAAACCTACTCAATACTCCCACTTCATGTGCAATGTCTAGTCTAGTATAGACCATTGCATACATCAGCCTACCGACTGCACTTGCATATGGAACACGGAACATGTCCTCTTCCTCTTCTTGTGTCTTGGGACACTGTTCAGCAGATAACTTTACACCTACAGGAATAAGAACCTTCACCGGTTTATTATCCTGCATATTAAGTCTCTGCAATATTGTCTCGACATACTTCCTCTGGTTTAACCAGAGCTTCCTCTTTGCCCGATCTCTTTTAATTTCCATGCCCAAAATATAGTTTGCAGCACCAAGATCTTTCATGTCGAATTTGGAGGATAATTGGGTCTTCAAATCCTGGATAATTT
Source organism: Pinus tabuliformis (assembly GCA_031772625.1). Taxonomy (NCBI): domain Eukaryota; kingdom Viridiplantae; phylum Streptophyta; class Pinopsida; order Pinales; family Pinaceae; genus Pinus; species Pinus tabuliformis. The sequence goes on along the minus strand of CM062807.1, from coordinate 339,790,576 downwards.
CTTTGTCATTTCCAACCAGCAACATATCATCCACATACAAGACCAAATAAATAACATGGTCACCAATTAATTTAAAATACACACAGTGATCTGCTTGCTTCTGGTGAAGCCAAGTCCCTGTATAAATGTATCAAATTTCCGATACCACTTCCTTGGTGACTATTTTAACCCATACAAAGACTTCTTTAACTTGCATACCAATTCTTTCTTACCCTTCACCGCAAATCCTTCAGGTTGCTTCATGTAGTTTTGCTCTTCTAGATCCCCATGAAGAAATGTTGTCTTCACATCCATCTGTTCTACCTCAAGCAGCAACAACAGATAAAAGTAATCTAATAGAAGTTACCTTGGAAACAGGAGAAAAAATATCACTAAAATCAATTCCCAGCACCTGGGAGTAACCTTTTGCTACCAACCGAGCTTTGTATTTCTCCACCTTTCCCTCTGCATTTTTCTTCTTCTTGAACACCCATTTGCTACCAATGGGTTTCCTTCCAGTTGGCAACTCCACCAGATCCCAAGCCTCATTTTTGTGCAAAGATGCCATTTCATCAACCATGGCCTCTTTCCAGAGTTTTCCATCCTCTGAATCCACTACTTCCTTCACAATTCTGGGATTATCATCAGTAATAGATAAAGCAAAATTTGAATAGAAAGCAGATGGACTATATCTTTCTGGTTGCCTTCTTTCTTGAACTGATCTTCTCACACCTAGAGTTTGTGGCTCTTCATTTTCTGATTCCTCCTCTGCTGTAGAGTCTGATTCTTCCTTCTTTAGCTCAAACTCTATCTTCTCAGGTTCCTTTAGTTGGACTTCATGTTTAATAAAATCTTTCACCTCTCTGAACACCACATCTCGGCTGTACACAACCTTCCTTGTTATTGGGTTCCAAAGCTTATAACCCTTTAAACCATCCTTATACCCAATAAAGATGCACTTTTCAGATTTACTATCCAACTTGGTTCGTTTCTCCTTTGGAACATGTACATATGCATCACATCCAAAGACCCTCAGATGTGAAAGAGAGGGTTTCTTACCAGTCCATACCTCTTGTGGAGTTTTATCCTCCAACACTGATGAAGGTGATTTGTTGACTAAGTAACATGCTGTCTCCACCGCCTCTGCCCAAAATTCCTGTCCTAACCCAGCACCACTGAGCATGCTTCCTTCCCTTTCCATCAACGTCTTGTTCATTCTTTCTGCAACTCCATTTTTTTGAGGTGTATTTGAGGTAGTCTTCTGCCATGCTCTACCACACTTCTTACAGAATTCTTCAAATTCCTAACTACAAAACTCTCCACCGTTATCTGTCCTCAGCACCTTTATCTTCTTCTTTGTCTGATTTTCCACCAGAGCCTTGAATTCTTTAAACCTATCAAAGAATTCATATTTCTTCTTAAGGAAATATATCCATGTATTCCTTGAGAAGTCATCTATAAATGATACATAGTACATAGACTTACCTAGTGATGGAACCTTCATAGGTCCAAACACATCACTATGCACAAGCTCTAATATATATTTCGCCCTCTTACCACTAGAGGGGAAACTCACTCGATTCTGCTTCCCATATACACAATTTTCACAGAAATCAAAATCTAGAGAGCTATTAGTCATACCTTCTACCATACCTTTACAATGAAGTATTCAAAGGCCCTTCTCTCCAATATGTTCAAGCCTTTGATGCCACAACAAGGTCTTCTCTCCAAAGACCACTAGATTTTCTGCTCCACTTTCAGGAACCACGAAACTCTTGCACCCATCAACAATTGTGCTACCTTGTAGCTTGTACAGAGATCCAATCGAAACTCCCTGCATCAATACTAGTTCTCCCCAAACCATCTTGTAGGTATCCTTCTTGAATAGTGTTTTTACACCTGCATCATCCAACTTGCTTACAAAAATTAGATTTCTGGCCAATGCAGGAATATGCAGAACACCCGGAAGTGTTCTAACCCTTCCACCTTGAAACTTCAACTTTACTTTTCTGTGACCAATGATTCTAGCCTTCCTATCATCCCCTAAGAGGACATCACCACCATCGTATTTCTCATACTCACAAAACCACTCTTTATGGGGAGTGAAGTGAAAGGATGCACCTGAGTCAATCAACCATGCCTCATGATCTACATGTGTACTTGAAGAAGCCAAGTACACATCCCCACCTTCATCTGAGGTGGTTTTTTCCTCTACAGAAGGAGCATCATCAGATCCATTTCTTTTATCAGGAGCTTTAGATTTACAGTCCATTTTGTAGTGCCCTTCCTTTCCACATTTCTAGCACACCACCTTTACAGGTTTTCCTAGAGATTTAGATCTCCTACTCTATGACTTATTTTTGTTTCTGTTTTGGGATCGTTCTCGTACAGACAAGGAATCATCATTATGGCTCTCCATATTTTTTTGTTTCATCTCCTCCATCATCAAGGATGATACTATTTCATCAAACTGCAAGGTAGTTGCATTGCTACCTATTGCAATAACCAGACTATCCCATGAATCTGGTAGAGAACACAACAAACTGATGCACTTATCTTCATCTGAAATTTTAATATCAACAGATGCTAACTGATTTACCACAGTATTAAATGTCTTCAGATGCTCTGTCACTGAGTCTCCATCTTTCATCCTCATGTTATACAACTTTTTCCATAGGAACAATTCACCAGAGACTTAGATTGGTACAAATTCCCTAACTTGTCCCACAAAGCCTTCGCTGTAGCTTCCCCTGATACATTCAGCAATACTGAATCTAAGACACACAATCATATCGTTCTCTTTGCCTTTCGATCCAACTTCTTCCATTATTCATCGGACACTCCCGTTGGTTTAGTACCCAGATCTATCGCGATCCACTGATCTTTATCCACCAACAGATCCTCCATATTGATTTTCCACAACTCAAAACTCCGACCATTAAATTTCTCAATCTCTGTCTTTCCACTGCTTGCCATCTTCTTACACCACCAGAATCGATCTCGCAGATCTCCCATTGAACAGGGTCTACAACAGGCCCGAGCAAAACCCCTCAGCAACAAGGGCGTCCCCTTTAAGCCAAAACAACTCTGATACCAAATGTAGGTTTTAACCCTGTACAGTAATTACTTGCATATGAATTCTAAAACACAGAAAATAAACAATGCGAGAGCATAACACATAAAACACATATACACAGGGATTTCCCCTGGATCCCAAAACCGGGATTACTAGCTTGATTTTTTCATTATTTTCTTTCAATGTTATAATACATATTTATACATGCCAAAGCATCCAATACCATGGACCGAAAACCATCGTGTCTAAAACCATGGACTGAAAACTTGGATTAAGATGTTGTTGTGTGAAAAATGAGTTATGCCATTACCTTGATGTTTGGGACTACATGAAGCGGAAAACCCTTCAGAAGGAACAGAGAATCAGGCTCTGAATATAATCCACTATTGGGATCATCGTCAAGAGATGATGAAGGAACTATTATAAATACACCACGAAGTGCACTGCAGTTGGTAAGTTAGGGTATCCCATGGATACCTCATCCATCCACTCCGCCCCCACTTCCACCTCCACCACATACACCTACACCTTCACCTCCACCTCCACCCCCACCTCCACCATTCAACATGGAAAACACAATGAAGATGCCAATATTCAAAGGGGTAGGAAGTGAAGACCCCGAACAGTTCTAGTTCATTGCAGATGGTGAGTGGAGAGCACAATAGATCATTGATGATAGTCTAAAGAAAGCCTAGCTATTCACAACATTGTAGGATAGGGAATTTACTTGGTATATCAAGTACTGTCAAGGCAAACCTCATGCGACATTGGCAGAGACTCATAAAGCATTGAACAATGAGTTTAAAAAGCCTAACTCTTGGGCACAGTCTATTACATAGTTTAAGGAGATAAAGCATGTGGTGAATGAATCCTTGTGCGATTTCGATCAAAGGCTAAAATGCCTGATCTGATAGGCTAACATGAACATCATAGATGAACAACAAAAAGAGTGGTACATTGCTTCGTTGTTTCCCCACCTAAGATTATCATTATCACAACAGAAGATAGCAATGCAAGTAGAAGCTATGGAGATCATGATGAAGTTGGAAGCATCTCCAATACAAGACTCAAATATTGGAGTACAACAGATCCAACGGCAGCTGAAAATTTTGCACCTGGAGTTGCAGAGCCTGGAGAAGGGAAAGGAAGCCCAACTTGAGTTCACAAAGAAGTTTGGTGCTTGAAATGCAAGGACCATTTTCACGATAAGGACCATTTTGCGGTTTATTAGAATTATCTTATTGGGGGGTGGGCATGTCCCCCTAATTCTAGAAAATACTGTTGGGTCGAGTGCAGGAGTAGTGCCATGGTGCACTATTTGTCAGGTCACAAGAAAACATGCAACAGATAATTGTCATCTACTACAGGATTTTGTAGAGACCCCCCAGTAGTTTTTTTGCAATTTCTACAAATTTGTAGGTCATGATGACATCCATTATCAGAGTTATAAACTAATGATGGATAGAACCCATACTTATCGAATGTAGGAATGAAATCGGCCTCAGGATCAGGGTGCGGATGCAGTGCATGGAGGATTCCAAGGCCATGCAAGAGGAAGAGGAGGAAGGGCTGGTAGAGGTCGCGAACAAGTTATTTGTTATAATTGTGGTGAAGATGGACATTTTGTGCGCGAATGTCAAAACCCAATGCATCTGTCTTTTCAATATTGTTGATAGTTCAACCATGTGATAGAATATTTCCCAATACTTATAGAAGAGATGCAAGAAAAGAAGATGTAGACCCAACAACCTACATAGAATATAGATATTATGAGGGTAGAGCCTTGCGAAGAAGATCATAGGGTCAATATCATAACACGTAGTGGTATGGCCACAGATGAAGATAAGGGAAAGTAGCCAGAGACAGAAGGATTAGTGTGCAAGGCTGCTGAAAAGGAAGTTAGGTTTGACCTCAATCAGGCTAAGCAAACTTTTATGGAGGCTAAAAATAATTTCACTGAAGCTTCTACATCCGGAAGTCAACAGAAATTAGCTAGGAACAGTGAAGTGCAAGATGTGGATCCCTCGATGTTAGCTACTTTCCTGATGACCTGTATGAAGTTGTTGTGCGATAAGAAGGCAATAGAAGGGTTGTAGGAATTGATAAACAATTTTACAGGTAAGATTAAGATTCCTTTAGAATAGTGCACTGTAAGGAAACTAGGTAAGCATAAGAAGCAGACAGAGCATGAGATGAGGCTGACCGCATAGATAGGAGAGTATGAAATGGACCAAGTAATTTTGGATTTGGGGTCAGATGCAAATGTATTGCCTAAACAAACCTAGGAAAGGATGGGGAGACCTGCATTGCAATGGTCTCCTATACAGCTACGCATGGCTAATCAGTAGAAGATTATTCCTATGGGGCACCTATATGGGTTAACGACGGACATTGAAGGAGCAAGTGCATTAGATGACTTCGAGGTAAATGAAATAGTCGATGAAACGAATCCTTACCCTGCACTACTAGGAATTTATTGGTCCTTTGACATGGATGTTGCGATTAATCTAAAGAAGCGGAAGATGACATTTGAGAGGAAAGCGCTTAGGGTTATTGTGCCACTAGACCCTGCTGAAGGAGTGCGCCATATTGAACCTATTCGTGACTTTGTGGAGGATTATGATGATCTAGACCAGATAAGCAAGATCATGATGTGAGACGAAGATTGGATCAATCTATGGCCAATGGATGAATTATGTGGCATAGGGATAATTCTTGTACCTTAGACTTAGATGAAGAACTCAAGCACTGACATAATTGGTTGCTTGAAGTATCTACGTTGCGCTGCAATATGATGACCAAATCATTATGTTGTGTATCAATGAAGGTAAGAAATCTCCCACATTATGATGGCTTAAATGATTTTAATCTCTTTTTGGATGAGTTTTAAAGGGAGGTTCCCACAGAAAATTGATTCCAGGCACTTGAATTGGCACTGCGCGCTACGCCTACCAGATGGTGGGGTACACATAAGGAAATCTTCACTGACTGGAAGGAATATAAGTGAATGATAAATTTTAGGTTTGGATATGCTAATACCCCGATAACTGAGAAATATAGTGGGAAGGATGATCTGCGCTAACACTTGGCACGATTGACTAAAGCTTGGGGAGAAGAGTCACTGCTAGAGTGGGTGCATATCTTCTGTCACACCTTAGATACTATTCCAATGAATCCGTATTTGGAAACAGAGCTACGCCATGGGACGTTCGAATGGGATATCTTGAGGGAAAGCTTCTTATTAACTTTCATCTTTGAGGATGGATTTGAATGCATTGATGAAGCACTACAAGAAATTAAGTCCGCCATGTTTAGAATGCCTGAAGAACTAGTGGAATGGGTATAACCAGACTAGAGTACACAACTACGCCATGCAGTGGAATGCTAAAATGTGACTGTTGAAGAAGAAGAAGATGATCTAAGAAAAATCAACATTCCTACAATTGAAGGTTGGCACAAGGTTGAAGGACCTAAGATAGAGAACCCTGATGTAACAGAGTTGCTAAAAACTCAGAAAGTAAAATATTGGATCTGAAGCAAAGCATAAGTTCACGAAGATAGGAGACTATTGGGACGAAGACACAGTCGATAATGTGGTTGAACTGCTACGCAAATACCAAGATATATTCCCAACAAAGTTCTCTGATCTGAAGGGTATTGTAAGAGATTTGGACGTAATGAAAATTACTCTAAAACCTGACGTGAATCCCGTAAAGTAGAGAAATTATTGGCTCAATCCGAAGTACAAAGAAAATGTGAGCAAAGAACTAGAAAAAATTCTAGAGGCCAGAATTATTGAGCCAGTCGAAGAATCTGATTGTGTGAGCCCAATGGTTGTCCAGGAAAATAAAGAGCAAGGTGAAATCAGAATATGTGTAGATCTAAGAAAGTTGAATGATGCATGTGTGCATGATCCATTTCAAACAACAATCATAGACGAATTTTTATAAAATTTTGGAGGACAGGAAGCTTATTCATTCACTGAAGGGTTCTTAGGTTACCATCAAATTAAGACCACACCAGAGGATCATAGCAATATGACCTTCGCCACAGAGTGCAGATGCTTTCAATATACAGTAATGCCATTCGGGCTGAAGAATCCACCCATGATCTTCTCCACGGTAGTTATCACAACATTTAAGGAGTTTATTCATAAATTCTTGGAGGTATATTTTGATGACAGGATTGTTTTCGGATTAGTGAAGCACCATGTTATAAGTTTGTGCCTCATGCTAGATACATGTCGTAGATACCAGATTGCCTTGAACTTGAAGAAATGTATATTTTGTGTGCCTTTTGGAATTTTGCTAGGCCATGTAGTATGTAAGCAAGGATTGATGGTGGACCCTACAAAGATAGTAGTGATTGTGAATTTAGAAGCCCCCATGAATGTTAAGCAGTTGAGCGCAACACTAGACCACACAGGCTACTATAGGAAGTTTATCAAGTATTATGCCTAGATAACCACATTGTTGGAGAAACTATTAAAGAAGGATGCGACATTTTGTTTGGATGAGGAGTGTCAACAGAGTCTTGATGTCTTAAAGTGCAAGATGGTAACTATGCCCATCTTAGTTTTTCCAGATTGGAAGAAATAGTTCCATGTGAATGTAGATGCCTCATGTATTGCGTTGGGTGTGGTATTGACCCAGCCTGGCGAAGGTGATATTGATAATTCAATAGCCTTTATAAGTAGGAAACTGTCAAAAGCTGAAAATATTTATTCCACTACAAAGCGCGAAGGGTTGGTGATGGTCTACGCACTGTAAAAGTCTCGACATTATTTGTTGGGTGCACATTTCAAAATGTACACATATCACTCCACTCTCAAGTACCTGGTCAACAAGACTATGTTGGGGGGGGGGAATCTGTAGGTGGTTGTTGTTGTTCCAAGAGTATGCCTTTGAAGTACTAGGGAAGCTTGAACGATTGAACGCAACACTAGATCACCTAAGCTGAATCGAGATAGGTGAAGAACCAAACAATTTGGAAGAAGGAACGTCGGATGCACAATTCTTTATTGTGTGCATTGCAGATGACCACTTTGCTGATATCATTCTGTTTTTTACCATGAGTACAACCCCGGAAGGCTATTCTACCCAACAGAAAAAGGAGTTAGTGGTTCGCGCAACTGATTTTTCTATTATAGCGGGACATTTGTATAAGATGGGGATATATAAAATATTGTGTCGATATGTTCCGAAGTTTTAGTGTTCTAGCATCCTCACTGAGGCACATGAAGGAGTGGCGGGAGGACACTATGCAAGTAGAGCGACCGCGTAGAAGATTTTATGCATAGGGTTATGGTGGCCGACAGTGCATAAATATTCTAAGGAATTTTGTAAAGCATGTGATTCTTGTTTAAGGACGGGAAAGCCTTCACGAAGAGATGAATTTCTCTTAAACCTTCAGGTTTCATTACAAGTATTTGACAAATGGGGAATTGACTTTATAGGTCAGATACAACCACCAAAAATGAAGACAGGTGCTCGGTACATCATTACTGCGATGGAGTACTTAACCAGATGGGCAGAAGCGTAGCCAGTGAAGAATTGTACTATTGCTACAACTGTAGTTCCTATTTGAATACGTCTTAATCCAGTTTGGGTGCCCTAAGATATTGATAAGTGATAGGGGTACGCATTTCTTGAATGAAACAATCAGTGCGATGCTCGAAGAATTACAGGTTTACCATCAAAAGTGTATGCCCTATCATCCCCAAGCTAATGGTATGGTGGAAGCATTCAATAATATTCTTGAGAATGCATTGACAAAGGTTTCTAGCATTAAGAGAAACAATTGGGATGTACACATCTCGGTGGTCCTATGGGAATATAGGATAACATGCAAGAAGTTGAGAGGCCAAACTCTGTTTAGGTTGGTCTGTGGGATCGAAGCGGTGATGCCCATGGAATATATTGTGTCAAGCCTATGCATTGCAGCTTTGACAGATATGACAAATCATGAGACCTTGGAGGAACAACTCACATAGTTGATGGAGTTGGAATAAGATGGATTTCTTGCAAGATTCCGCTAGCAAGTGCAAAAGGAACATGAGAAGGCTTGGCATGATAGGCATATTAAGTTGCACACTTTCAAGGTGAACGATTTGGTTATGCTCTATGATAGTAAGTTCAAAAAGTTTCCAAACTAATTCCAAATGCACTGGTTAGGCCCGTATGTTGTTAAGGAAATCACAGATGGTGGCGCAGTTCAGCTCACAAAGTTGAATTGCAAATTGTTCCCTGGAAGGGTGAATGGAAGTTGGTTGAAGTTGTATACAGGGGATCATGCCCCTGCACAATGACTACATGGTAGTAGGACAGTCTTAGCACTCAGGTTGTTGCAAGGGAGAGTGGGACTATAAACTACATTGCCCAGAGAAGAGGAAAACACAGTAAGGAGGCTGCGCGATAGAAGCAAGGGGTACAACAGAAAAATTTGCGGCGGAAGAAGCTGCGATAGAAGAAGTTGTGACAAAAGAAGCTGCGATGGGCGAGTTGTGCCATGGGGGTTGTTGTCACGCAGTTGGATCCAAAAGTAGTCATTGAAGTCACTATTCATGATTGGATAGCAAAAATCCTGTTAGGAGGAGAAGGTAGGTGACATTTGTGGCGAAAATATTTGGAGATCTTCCGCCAAATATTCATTTATGATCATAAAATGGAGGGAACGATCGGATTTGAATTCAAAATCGCCTATAAATCTGTCATGTTGGTATGTTATGGAACACTTTGCCTTTTGAAAATCGTGTATGAGCCCTCTTTTTTTCACTCTATGAATCGGCAGACTTGGGAGGATTTGGTTTCAAGCCCGGCATTTGTGAGACTACTTGAGTGGAACCAGAAGATTATCCTTGAACAGATGTCCATCGAACCTATAAGTTCCGAAGCCATTGTCTCTCAAGCGGAAGCCCCAGAATTTGTGTCAATGGAAGCTACGCCATCTGTGCCTACGACGTCTAGGTTTCCTAGGCCTAAACAATATACTACTAAGGAGAAGTAGAAGAAACCACAGGTTGTACTAGTGAGGCAGTCACCAAGGAACAACCCTACGGAGATTCGACATAAAGGGAAGATGGATAAGGCAAATAGCCATATGAACCCGTAGATTTGGATGAAGAAGAACTCTGTGATGGGGTTGAAGAATTGGATGGTGAGGAGGGCGAGCCTATCACTAGGCTCCTAGTGTATATCCCTCCATGAAAAGGGAAAGCGAAGGTATCGAAGGACCCGGATTTGGGCAAGTTCATGATCTCTACACCTCTATTATCAAAAGAAGTGGTATTTAAATGTGTTCTCTTAACAAGTATCCCTGAGGTTAAAACTAGAAGATTGGGATCTAGCTGATCACGAGAAATTTCTGCATTTGGTCACCAATAAGTACATGACCAAGATTTACTGTGAAGAGACTAGGGTCACAAAGCTAGAACTAATGAAATTGTTTAAAGGGGTCGAGCAAGCCAGATTGCTACACATGTGTGCCACACTTTCATAGGTCAATTATTAATATTGTTTGTGTGCCCCAATTTCTCGCGCTAGTGCACGATGGATGTGTGTGGTTAGGTGACCCCATCCCCATAAATGACATGTTGATCCATAAAATTACGAAGTTTCCCTATAAAGGGGAAGATCCAACCAAGGAGTATGGAGGCAAAAGAAAGGAGAAGGAACTTGTTGATAAAATGAAAATTGAGTCTGGAATAGTCAAGAAGTCTTGTGGATACTCTATTTGCTCTATTATAGACCAAGTGGCGTAGTTTTCCACTCAGGATTTGGTCAGGAAGGTCATGCGAAAATGTCGCATAGATGAGGTTCCGACACCAGTAATTTCATTGGATGCATAGTGCACAAAGGGGGTGTAGTACAACTGGGCACAGTACCTCTACAAGGAATTCTTAGCAAATTTCCACGAAGCATAGGATGAAAGAAAGGCATTTCACTATGTCTATATCCTTCTATTTATTATACTCCTTGCATGGTGACTTCTGGAGGATAGTTAGTTCTCTCCATAGGATGAGGATTTACCGGAGGCAATGAAGTTCACTTCACTGTGTGTGACGAAGGACCCGAGAGGATCATGAAATCAAAAGTCTTCTAGATATTGGTCGAAATGGACCTCCGGACTATGATCAATCACTGGCCAAGGTTGTCTCCAACCTTGTTTGAGTAGTTGGGGCCCTAGGTGGAATTTAAGCCCGATTTTCATATTGTATCCATCCACGCGAGGCGAGATCCTAAGAATATATTGCACAGTTTTCCATACCTAGTTACAAAGACTGATGTATAGGAGGTTGTGGGGACATGGCCAACAGAGTGGTGACAACCCACAGATCTTGGTGCACGTACCAGCAAAAGCTAAGAAATATCCTCCACGCAGATGATAGCTACATAGAAACGGAAAGAATCGGCCCAAGAAGCAGCACAGGCATTGGTTGATCAGAAGAATAAAGAAACTATTGCTAAAACTGCTACCCAAAATGTAGCTACTGAAAAGGAGTGTGCTACAAAGGAGGCCACAGTGGAAGTAGAGGCATCTGCTTCTCAGCAGATTGCAAACAAGGAAGGATCCAGGGAGGAGGAAGAAGGTGGTGGCAAGGAGTAGAGCACCCCCTTCAAGTTATAGAAGCGGACTAATGAGATGACTTATAGACCCAAGAAGAAGCAAAAATCAGACAAGCCGGCACATGCAGATCTGATGGTCCTCATTGAGGTGGACTTGGATGAGATTAGGGATAAGTTCTATGACACAACTATAGAGTTGTGGACTCAATTTGAGCATAAGTACATGCAGATGCTGGGGAGCATCCAGAAGGATCTGCGCAAGTTGCAGATTCAAGCAAGAAGAATCCAGGTGAGCGTGGGGCAAGCGGGCAGGATTCAAGTGATCTTGCAGCAAGCAAGTGAGAGCGTAATGGAAAAAGAATAGACTCTGGACCTTAGAGTCATTTCCTTACTAGAAGTAATATTATGCACAAAATCGGAGGAAGATAACACCCATCTTAGAAAGATCAAAGGCATGGGTATGAATTTAGTCGTGCTGCCACTTCAAACCCTCCATGCGCTTCATCAGGGGGTCTTAGATGAGCTTGGGATCAGAGAGCAATGCATGCTATCGGTAATTAGTGAAGAAAAATGAGTAGATATTCGCAAAAAAGGCTTAGGATATTAAGGAAAATGAAGATCTAGCAGCGTGAAGCCAGCGCCTAGAAGCAGAAATTACACAAGCGTGTAAGTCAGTACCAGAACTACACATTCCAGAGGATGCGACAGCTTCAAGAAAGATTCAAAAATTGGTTGTTGCAAAGCGATAGCCTAAGGATGAGGTAAGTCAAGTTAATTTTGATTTTCATATGAAGATCTAAGAACTGCAATTGAAACTACAATTGACTACTCTGCTAGAGTTCAAGGAGAAACGCAGTGCAACCATCATAGAACACATGTCTACTTTGGAGAATGTAGTATTAGGTTGCAATGGTCTTTTTGAAAATTCAATGGTGCTATGGACTATGTTGTAGGAGGACTCAAACCTATAGATACTGCGTACAAAGATTAGAGAGGCAAAACAAAAATTTGATGAGATTAGGGTGACTGTGCGCACTTTAGTGCCAGTCTAGTGCTTCACGCGCTTGCAAGAAATAAAGTTGTTGCAGGCACAGGTTGAGGAGCTGCAACACAAAGAAGTAGTTTTGAAGGATCATATTCAACCATGGATAGAGGAAGCAAGCTAGATTACTCTAGAAATCCTGGAAAAGATGAAGACTTTCTAGTAGATAGAAAGGACCATGCGCCTCGCAATGGAGGGACCAATGACAGAGAGGCTAGTTGAAGATGTGTAGCATGTTGTAGTACAGAGCACAATGGACCTTGAAGTATTGAAGCTAGAGTTTAGTGACCTCCGCAATAAAGTAGAGAAACCAGTTGAGTGACTCGAGGGTGAGTCACCATATTTGTGTTGGGGGCCTGTTGGGATGGGGTCCCTGGGGCCAGCTTTGTTAATTAAGTCCATTTCTGTAATATTTTTGTTAAAGAATGTAAAGTCTCCGCAAAATATGGAAGTAGAGCGCGAAGCTAAGTAAGATTCAAAGGGGTATTACTCCCTTGTATGGCTAGTTGATAGGATGGTTTTGAGATCCACCCATGGTCCACGGACCATGGTATTGTAATGAAAAATGATATATATAGTTGAGTCATAGCGAGTCTAAGAGAACAATTTTTTGTAAATAATCATTGTAAGGGCAAGGTGCTAATGCAAGAAAAGTATCTTTCCAGTACTTAGGCGAAAGGGGAAAGCTCCTGCAGATGAGTGCGCGGAGACATTACTAAGTCCGCAAGCTGAGTGAGCGGGCCCCTGCAGCTGAGTGCACAGGGAGGAGAACTTTGTGATTGAATGCTTATTCATAATAAATATTGTTTTGCGCCAAATCTGTGCATTTGTGCCTTGTTTATTATTCCAGTTTAGTTTGTATTCCTATGCGATATGTTATGACTCATATGAATTGATACTTTTTTATTACGTGAAAGTAGTGGATCGATATATTTTATTCATGTTAATAATGATTTAAGACCTTCGTGAAGATCGAGAAGTCATTAAATAGATTTGTTGTAGTTAGCTGTTCGGAAAGGGTAGATCTACGTGACAATAGATCTAGGCCAGAAGGGCTTCAGAATATAGATTTAATGCACGAAACTAGTAGATCTGTCATTTTTCTACATGATAAGTATAATTAAGTACTTCCGCGAGGATCTGAAGGTCTTTCTGATAGAGTTTCAGTAGTTGACAGTTAGAAGGAATAGATCTACGCGAAGGTAGATTTAAACCCTAAGAACCTAAGGAAACCATCACACAGGCTTCTGGATGCAGAAATCTCATTTTAGCATCCCCCAATATTGCTTCAGGTGAGACTACATCCTGCGCTACGCAGGTTGTTTCCGAAAGGGCTTGTAGTTAGGGTTTTGTTGGTTGGCACGAATAACTCTGAACCTGGGTCAAGCCCCCTTAAGCCAACAATAATCTTAGTGTTTATAATAACAATATTAGGTTTTATTATGTTGTGTTTTATAATGTTAATGTTTTTGTATTAGGGTTTAATGTTGTGATATTGGAATGGTACAAAAATCTATCAAATGTTGCATTGCAATAAACATTGTCTCAATGCGACAATCAATCATTGTCGTAGTATTATATTACTTTTCAATTTATTCAATGTCACATTGTGACATTTCAAAATTTGGGTTTAATATTGGGGTTTATAACATTATGGTTTTTAATATTGGGTTTATAATTAATAATAATGGGGTTTAATATTAGAGTTTATAATATTAATATTAGGGTTTTTATATTGTGTTTTATACTGCTAGGGTTTTATATTACAGTTTAATATTATGACGTTGGAATGGTACAAAAATGTCTCCAACATCACATTGTGACAAACATTGTCTCAATATGACAATAAATCTAACAATCATTGTCGTAATGTTACTTTACATTGCAATTTATTCAACATCGCTTTGTCACATTACAAAACTTGGGTTTAATATTAGGGATTTTTAATATTGGGTTTATAATATTGAGGTTTAATATTGGTTTTTTAATTTATAATATTAGAGTTTATAGTATTAATCCTAGGGTTTATAATATTAATATTAGGGTTTAATATTAAACCCTTGGGTTTATCAATCTCGTGGGTTTACAATGTTAATCCCTGGGGTTTAATATTATTCTCCTAGGTTTATAATATTGATCCCTTGGGTTTATTAATCCATTGGGTTACAATGGTCAATGAAGGTCAACCATGGTTGACCATGCTCAACTATGACAAACCATGCTCAACTACGACAAACCATGCTCAACCATGATCAACCAAGGTCAATCATGATCATCAAGGTTGAATGGTCGAACATGGTTAGAACGATTTTCCACGGTTAATCATGGTCAACCATGGTCACCCATGAGCAACCATGCTCAACCATGCTCAATCAAGGTAACCCTAGGGTTTATTAATCTTAGGGATTTTAATCCTAGGGTTTATAATCCCAATGTTTATTAATCCTAGGGTTTAATATATTAAACTTAGGGTTTATAATCTTAGGATTTATAGTAATACTTTTAGGGTTTATTATATTGTGTTTTACAATTTTAGGGTTTTGTATTATGGTTTAATGTTGTGACATTGGAATGGTACAAAAATGTATGCAACATCTCATTGCAACAAACATTTTCTTAATTCGACAATCAATCATTGTTGCAATGTTACATTACATTATAATTTATTAAATGTCACATCATGACATTACAAAAGTGGGGTTTATAACATCATCAAACATGGTCAACCATGCTCAAACATGTTCAACCATGTTGAACCATAATGGTCAAACCCATGGGCAACCATGAGCAATCGTGGTCAACCATGATGAACCATGGTCAACCAAGGTCAACCATATTTAACCAAGGTAATCCAAGGGTTTATTAATCCTTCGGTTTAATATATTAAACTTAGGGTTTATAATATTAGGATTTATATTAATAGTCTTGAGTTTAATATTAATCCCTTGGATTTATTTTTGCTTTGGTTTATTATATTAATATTTTGGGTTTATTAATTCCTTCGATTTATAATATTAGTCCCTTGGGTTCATTGATCCCTTGGGTTTTTAATATTAATCCCTTGGGTTTATAATATTAGTATTCCCTTGGGTTTGTTAATCCCTTGGATTTATAATATTAATAACTTGGGTTTTTAATATTTGTCTCTTGGGTCTATAATTCCTTGGGTTTATTAATCCATTGCATTAGAATGGTCAACCAAGGTCATCCATGGTTGACCATGCTCAACCATGATTAACCATGCTCAACCATGATCAACCAAGGTCAACCATGATTAACTATGCTCAATGATGATCAACCAAGGTCAACCATGATCAACAAGGTTGAATGGTCGAACATGGTTAGAATGGTTTAACTTTTTCAATCATAGTCAACTATCCATGGTCAACCATACATGGTAAACCATGGTCAACCATGTTCAACCATGGTAAACCATAATGGTCAACCATGTTCAATCATGGTCAACCATGTTCAACCATGGTAAACCATGGTCAATCATGGTCAACCATAGCTAATCATAGTAAACCATGATAAACCATGGTCAACCAAGGTAACCCTAGGGTTTATTAATCCTAGGGCTTTAATCCTAGAGTTTAATATCCTAGCATTTATTAATCCTAGGGTTTAATATATTAAACTTAGGGTTTATAATCCTAGGGTTTAATATATTAAACTTAGGGTTTATAATCTTAACATATATAGTAATAATTTTAGGGTTTAATATTGGGCTTTTAATTTATAATATTGGGGTTTTTAATATTAATCCTAGGGTTCCTTGGATGCGGGTGATTAATGATGCCAGTACTGCGTGGCTCGTCTGGGCAAACAAGTGGTATGGCCACATGGCTACCCGCGCTGATACCAAGATACCCACCGCCAGCATTCATGTCGTTTTAATGTTTCCTGAAAGCCGAAATTCATTAATGACAGGAGAGAGCTGCGGCTACCTACTTCTGGTCTTTAAGATGGAGAATGTTGAGCGCCTTCCCCCTGTTATGCCTCCTCTAGCCTGGAACTGCCTTCTCGTTGTGGCAGAGCCGAGCTCTCGAACAGCCATGGGGAGACGATGTCAGCTCTTCTGCTGCATTGAGATGATTGAAGGTGCTCACTTCTCGCACAACCCGCTTTGCTGCTACAGAATTTCCACTCCGACCCTCAATTACACCTTTGGCAATCGTATTCCTCACTCCCTTGCCTCCACGAACCATTCCATCCCCTCTCCTGCTCCTCCAAGCACCCGTCATACCAAAATTCACCAAGAGAATATGCCCCACCTGAGGCACAGAATGAGAAGCCGCAGGGGTAGCAGCAGAGGGAGAGCAATTCGCCCTCCCTCGCTGTCCCCGTCCAACTTGACCCAGGCGGATTCCTCCTTGCCTTCGACAGTTGCCCACAGCACGAGTCGGTATTCCAACACCTGTAGTGGCAGAGGGCAGGCCCAGAGGGCTAGCCTTCAGCATAATGCAGAAACCCAACTCCCCCATGACGATTCTGTGCCAATTATGAACCCCTGTCATTCCACCCAATTTCAATTCAGATGCACCCTGGATCACCCCTTTATAATCACCACCATATCTGTAGCCTTCAAAGAAGAGCCTCAACACACTGTAGTCCCGGCTAGCATCATTCCTGATAGGATTAGCGCTAGCAAGCGAAACACACATGATAACAGCTCTCAAGGTGATGCTCTGAACAGGATGGATGTTGCTCACTCTGATCCATAAACTATGAACAGGACGAACAACACCCCTGGTGGGAATGGGAAGATGGCAGTCGCGACAAGTACTCTAGGTGGCAAGCCACAGACGGAAGCCACGACCAGTGGTCAACAACACGATGTTGAAGACTTGTATGCTTATGGGTGTCTCATCGTGGAGGAACCCCTGCCACCGGTTGACACCTAGCAGGCTTCGACTCAATCTTCAAGTTCTTATGCACCTGGTCACCATGTTAGGGTTCATTTTTGTAATTTTCAGTTGTAATTGCTATTATATGGGGTCTTTTTTTCTGGTAAAAAAACTCTCAAACTTGGGATTTACATGTTGGTTCCCCTGCGTGGGCAGCTCATATTATGATTTTTGGATTGGTTTCCCCTTGAGGGCAGTCTCCTTTCCAGTTACTATTTGCTAGTACTTGGTAAAAACTCTGAGACAGTTTCTGCAGAGGCTAGTGCCTCCATGTAACATTATTTTTGTATCTTTAATAGATTTAGTACTTAGAAAAAAAATATGAATCCTAGGGTATATATTATCGATCCATTAAGTTTATCAATTCCGTGGGTTTATAATAGTAATATCTTGGGTTTACTATTATTCTCTCGGGTTTATAAAATTAATCCCTTCAGTTTATTAATCCTTTGGAATTATAATATTGATCCCTTGGGTTTAATATTAATCCTAGGGTTTGATGTTATTTCCTTGGGTTTATAATAATAATTTTGAGGTTAATAATATTAATCTTAAAGTTTATATCACTTGGGTTTGTAATATTGATCCCTTGGGTTTAATATTATTCCCTTGGGTTTATAATATTAATGTCTTGGGTTTATTAATCCTTTCAGTTTAAAATATTGATCCATCGGGGACTTATAATATTGATCCCTTGAGTTTATAATATTAATCTATTAGTTTAATTATTATTTATTAGTTAGTATTATTATTAAATATTTAATAATAATATTAATGATGATATTGTTGTTGTTGTTGTTAATAATTAATTGATTAATATTATTATTTATTAAATAATATTAATAATATTTTTATTTTTAATTATTATTATTATTATTATTGTTTGAGACCATCTTTCGGATTAATCACATCAAATAATTTTATGGTCAACATTTCAATCCTACCAATGAGGTTCATCTTAAGGACCAAGGTGAAAAAACAATTAGTATGATTAAACAATGAGAAGATGCATAAAGTTCCAAAATTAGCCGATATGAAAATAATATTATTTAATAAAAACTAACCTTAACAACTAGTTTATAGTCAAGAGATTATAACTAATAAAGTTAATGGTAAGAAATAAGTAGATCATTTATATTAATTATTTAAAATTTAATTATATATAATCAAAATTAACACCAATGATTAGTTATTGAAAAATATAGTTTAATCAAAGGAAATTATTAAAATATTATTATTACTTTGTTATATATATATTCATATTCTTTTTCTTATTTTAATAGCAATAATAATGATTAGATAAATAAACAAATTAATTAATTAATCAATAAAAATAAAAATAGAATTTAAAAACAAATAATAAAATAAAAATCACAAAGAAAGGGCAGGAGCCCAACTCTTACTTAGCTTCCAAACATCATCCCTATTGAGATTTTTGGCCTCTTTCTCAATTTCAATGGCCTCTCTCAGCTTCTTGTGGTGGAAATGATCAATCTTCACAATGACTTTAGACTCTTCAATGTAGACACAGTGCTTATTTTTTTTGAATGTTCAGCAATAGCATAGGAGCGGGAGCAATTATGCATGATGTCTTTGCATGCTCTAGAATCCTCTGATCAATGGAGCGACCAATTTCTCTAATGTAGGGAATCCCACAAGAGCATGGGGATGGAATAAACCCCTTTCATGTATTTAGGGTTCACAGGGTCCTTAACAGATCCAAGGGAGCTCCTAATAGTACTAAGGGGCTTGAAGGGGGTAGCGACATTATTCTTCTTAAGAACACGAGCAATCTTATCGATGGTTCCAAGGATGAATGGAAGAAGAACATTTAAAGAATGTTCATCCCGAGATTTCTTAATCGAAGAGCCTTTACTAGCTTTTCAAAAAGCTAGAATACCTTGATGTCTACTATAGTCATTGTTCTCAAAGCCTTCCAAAGGGTGTGATTTCTCATCTTGCATGTGGTTTTCATCCGAAATCCTTAGTGCACGGGTAGAAATGGTGTTGAGAACTCCAAATTTTTGCACTAAGAAATGGTGAGAATTGTCATGAAGATATTGTTCAGTGTGAGTTTTCTTGCAAAACACCTGGTGTGAGAAGGAACTATCATCCATTCTGGAGAAGAAAACATCAAGGAAATGAAGATTTCCCTCAACTTCAACCTCCATTGTGAATTTGATGGAATCAGATTGCGAATTAAGGTGAGAAAGGAACAAATCCATTTTTTGACGATCGTGGGGCGAGACAACACAAGTCATTATGGATCACAAAACTGTGAGATCAAAAATTATTATTATTAATAATAATTAATCATAATTAATAATAATTTTAATATAATAATCATAATATTAATAACAATAATAACAATAATAATAATAATTATATTATTACTATATTTTTTTCAATATCATTATAATATTGATATTAAATCTATATCAACCACATGTACTAATGTGGTTGTGCATGCGATTGATATATGCATATCAACATATATCAACCACATTTATTAATATGATTGTGCTAGTATATTTTAAGTGGATCTATGAGTTAAGAGTTTGTTGTCTTAAGAGGTCATATGTTCAAATCTAGAGTGGGATAAAGTATGTATGCCTTTGTAAGCTTTTGTCACTTTAACACTAAAAGTACATCCAACAACCCACAAGAGTCAAGGGGATTCATACAAGTTTTTTTTAAGATTTTCATCATTCTATTATGTTATATGATTGTAAAGATTGAGCTTGTGATATTTCTAGAAAAATACAAATTCAAAAGTGTTTTATAACTATAATCCCATAATCAAAGGTAATATATCCTATCATATCATCTCATAAAAGTTAGTATTTCTTCTATTAAAAATAAGGCTATGACAAGAAAACTAAGATATAAAACCTTGATAAACAACATGGATGACAAGGGGCTTTCTAAAATTGCTTCAAACTCTAGCCAAATCTACCACCGAGTTCAATGGAGTTGGCATAAAGATGTCAAGTCTTTACTAAATAGTTGGGGTGTAAAAAAATGGAGGCCTCTCTTCATAATAATGATAGTACTAGTCTAGCCATATAACTTGAATGGTTGATGAACTCTGATAAGTGTGGCCATTTAAGTTAACTGATTGATGAGTGTCCATAGGTTTAGAACATAGATGCAAGCAAGAAATGCAACTCTACCAAGAGCGCTGGAAAGAATTCAAATCTTAGGGTTGAAAGCCTACATGAAAAAAAAATAAAAATCTTTAATAATGCAAATAATCACAGATCCAAATTTATAAAATACAAATAACTTAATAAATTTAATCACAACCTCTTATTAAATGATGGTTTAAGATGGTGATGAAGAATATTCATATTTGTTAAATCTTAACCTACATTTAATATTTGAAAAAATAAATAAATAAATACAAACTAGCTATGTTCACTCTGAAAAGGTTAACCTAGCAAAATCATATACAAACTGGTTAAAACTAAATAAATAAATTATTGTCAAAAGTAGTTCTCCTCTGACATTAAAAATATATAATGCATGATATGTAGACGTGGTAAAGCATGTTTTCCTTTCGCATGTTCCGTGTGAAAAGGTTAACTCAGATTGTTACTTTCAGATGGGAGGACAATGACAGCTCCAGTCACAGAGCAACCATCAATTTCTAAATATTCTGATTCATCAATTTCTAAATATTCTGATTGATTCCCAACATTGTATTTTCCGTAGAAGACAACTTCTATATTCACTTCAAAATTTTGTACTTTAAGTGTACGACAAATTTTACACTGCCCATCAAGTTTATATTTTTCCCCATTTCAATAATTAAAGTAACCAGATTATTTTTTTGTGATTGATATTTGATGTTACGTATTATAGGGAAATGTTATGGTGAAATATAAATTTTGATTATTATAAGTCTAGTGATGAAAATATCGGATAGTAATTTTTGTGTTTAGATTATTTAAATTAAATATGTTTTTAATTTTTTTTGGATTATAATATAAGAAAAAAACGAAGAAAATTTAAAAAAAATGATATTAATCATTTTAAATAATTAAATTTTATTTTTTATATAATTGTTAGGAGTTTTGAGATTATATTAAAAGAAATAATAAATTAATATTGTAAAAAAATAAAAATAAAAAATATTGAATTTTGTTGTGTTTTAAATTTTTTTTTTTATTTTAGAATTAAAAGTTTACAAGAGAATCTTAAATAATTGAATATTAAATATTATGCAATAATTTATTTATTATTTTTCTTTTAGTTTTTTATGGCCTTGAAAATGAAATATTATGTACCAAGAGATTTGAGGATCGAGGTTCAAATCCCCAAATTTATTTGTGTCTGCATTAAAATGTGTGTAAAATGCCATATGTCATGCCTCACCTGCAACGCGCCAAGAGCATAGTTATAAGGATGGTCTCACATTAAATCAAGGGAGTTGGTGAACTATGTAACGTCACCTGACCCCTTAGGTTAACATTAGGGGAATGGTTATTTATTTTTAATTACATGTTAATAATTCCATATTAATAAATATAAACTCATGTATATATATATATATATATATACATGAGTTTATATTTATTAATATGGAATTATTAACATGTAATTAACAATAAATAACCATTCCCCTAATATATATATATATATATATATATATTCACCATGTCTATCAAAAACTCAAGGGCTTTCATTCTTCGTGTTAGCCAAACACCTTCTAGGTGGGTCCCACTAGACACGTCACCTTTCCCGCTCTCTCTTCTAACGGTTTCTAAACTAGTTGTTTGGTTACCCGTTGGCTACTTTGCACTAGGCTTACATGGATAGTGGGCCCCTCTTACCTCCTCCTCATAGGCCCAAGTCAGCGCGCTAATCATTGCCATCATGGTTCACATTATCCTGACACCTCGTTTGTTGCGATGACTCTTTATTGCCTCGGGGATACAATGTCGGGATGACATGGCTATGGGTCCTCCCTCTGCCAATGAGAGCTCTACCAGGCTTGCATGTATAGCCACGCAATCGACCCACATCATCTTGCTCGCCTCTATCTCGATGTTTGCAATTGCCTACCCTCTTAATCTCTTTCGGGCTAGGCATCTGGGCTTACGTGGGTTACGGGCCAACCCTCAAACCAATAGAAACACCGTAGGGCACACATCATCTTGTCACGTCATCCTTGTGTTTCAATCCCAACTCTCCCTTGCTTGTGCCTTTAGAGATGTTTCAGGGTAAAACCTTCGGGCTCTATCTCAGGGCCACATCACTTTGGTGGGCCACACCCCTGCATGACCCTCACTCGCAATTGGGACACATGGTGGCAAAACCACTTCATTCCGCATTGCTCACCCCTCTCCCTTATGCTTGTACCTTATGCGACCACTCTGAGGTAAACCTAACGGGATGACCTATTAGGTGGGTCCATCCCCAACCAATGGCATAACAGTAGGGATTGCATGGCTTCCAGCATGTCCCAACTATTGTGATCCTCATTACTTCCTTTGCTTCATGTGACCATTCTTATGAGGTATTCCTTCCGTCCACGTCCACACTCTTGCGACCAATCGCGTAAGGTGAAAATTGATCGCGCCAATGGAAGGTCTCCACAACTAGGGCTTGATATGCAAAAGGATAAGATTGTCAGCTCTTTTCTTATAAGTTCAGGGTTTGATCCCTTTATGATGCAACAAGTTTTCCTTCTTATTCTCTACCATGGCCTAGCTAAGGGATTTCGACCCTCCCTCAAATGATATCTCAGATGGGGATCATCGTGATCACCCCAAAAGTACCTCTGCTACTGCATAGACTTCCTCAAGCTATTTTTTTCGACCATGGCTCTTCCTCAGAGGTCTAACAGGCCTTTAGATACAAATGAAGGATCCATGTCGATGCCAATGGTTTACTAAGGCATTCCATGGTACTACCCCTCTTGAGTTGGGGCGAAAGACTCTCCAAAGAGTTCTTAGCCTGCCCCGAATTCCATGTTCTTGGACAAGGAATCCCACACATGCTGGTGTAGGGGTGCCAACATCAATTACCTACCATGGCCTTGGTGTGGCCTCCTAAGAGGTTTCCACCTCACTCGCAACATGCGGACAGTGCCAGAATCCATGTTGAGTCTATAAGAAACTCCATGGCATTGTGTAGAACCTTCTAGTGCCACACCGACGACAATAGGATGCCAACAAAAGATATCCAACCTACTCAGAATGCAAGCATGAAGGCCATTTAGGTAAAGCTCATGGGCTCATCTGACCCCAAGGGAAACAACCCTCAGATTTAATGAAATGTGTGTCGTGCAGCAATTTTTTTTTTAACACAAGCAAATAAATGGATGTAAGCAAAAAATACCCTGTTGGGAAGACGGTCTTCAATGTAACTGTTTCTCATTAATAAGAATGGGTCTCTAAGCCCACTGTTTTCAAGTTTGATTCCAAACTTTATATGGCTTTTTTTGCGGCTTGCATCATGGCCTTATGTTCCTCTATTATTCACTTATTTGTTTTTCCCAATACACTTAATAATTCCATTTGAATTAAGGTTTAGTTCAGTGTTATGGCTTATACCTTATTATGATATAATTTATTACACTTTTTGTGCACCTGTTGTTCTGTGTTCAACACCAGCAATTCATTTGCGGAATATCTTATTTTCAGTTCTGAAGCTCATGCTCACTTAGTTTATTTTAATAACATCACTCATTCTAAAGAAACAACACACACACACATATATTCAACATGTCCATCGATATTTTATCCACATAAAAATTGTTAATTTTAGGTAACAATGGTATGTTTTATGCTTTAGATAAATTTTACTTCACTTTCTTTATTAGCACAACATCAATATTTAGATTAGCAATCACATCAACATGATAGTAAAATGAAGATAGAACATAAACATAAACAATAGAAGACAAGCCAAGATAAGAGGACACAAGATGTGGCACCAGCCAAGGACAAACCCCAATGTGGGGAAACCCTTGATCAAATCTTCTTTTAGTCTTCAATAGTTTAGCAGAGAGAGATAGTACAATTTACAAATCTGATAATTTATAATAGTAGCAAAAGAGCCCTAATCAAAAAAGTCAACACTGGTTAAAAGGGCAGATTTGACCCTCAGCAAGTCGGTCAACTTCAGTCAACTTCGGCCTCCTAATAGCAAGATAAAACAACCCTCAAAACAGTGAAATGTAGCCCAATCAAAGTCTGGTCAAACAACCCACCTACGGTCATCCCTAGTTGCAGTCAATGTTGGTCAACAATCGATGTTTAGCCTTGATTTCTATGCCTAGAAATGTGACCTACCCAACAGAGATAGCCCTCAAAAAAACGCAATCAAAGGAGGTCAACGCTTGGTCTAATTGTCTAGAAATTCACTCCTGAAATTTTGGCCTCTTGAAATTTCAATCTCCTAAAATTCCGGCCTCTTGAAATCTCGGCCTCCTACAATTTTACGCTCCTGAAATTTGGGAAGTGAGGAGAGAGAGAGGCCCATAAATCCGTACCCAATCAATGAGGAGAGAGAAAGAGAAGTGTGAAGATGAGTGCGTCCAAATGAGGCTAAGGCATCATGTATTTATAGAAAATGTTGAGGATGGATAGACGTGATTGTTAGGCTTCTGAGCCTACATAAGTTTGCTGGCCAACCTTGACAATTTGTCCATAGTCAAAATAAATTCATAACTTCATTTGTACATGTCGGAATCGGATGATATTTAGATCAATTTTACACCTCACGAAGAGAGGAATCTAAGAAAAATATATGTTGTCATAAATAAGATGACCCATGTGGAGTTTGGCCCTAGTTTCAAATTTTAACAAAAAATGCATCCACATATTCATACATTAACAACACAAATAAAGTTCCTGAATCCATAACTAACACAATTTGGAATGCATCATGGTTCATCAACATAAACAAGTACAAGAAGATACTTATCTTTGAACTTTCAAGGAGACTAATTGTGGAACAAGGAGTTTCCACACAACCATAGACAACTGCAACCACACTTACTTGCAACTGTCACCCCCAACCTAGATTCCAGAGTCTGGGGGGGTTCTTTCTTAAGGGATTAAAACACCAACTTCCAACTGAAACATGGACTCCATAGGACCTCTTTCCTCAATCACACCAATTGACCAATTCTTCCTTCAACAACACAGGCAGTCTAGAGGTGCTCCACCTCACCCAAGTGCTCACACAGGGATTCACCCCCTTTTAGGGAGTCCATAATCCACTGTTAAAATAATGTAGTAACCACAAGTCTTCAATCAGGTCTTCCTTGATGCTACTTTAGGATGGCCTCTTCCCAAGTTGTTACACGGCTCTAAAGTTTTCATTCCAACCCACAACCTCTAGGGACCCAAGTTGTTATAGGGCTCCAAAGACCTCTATCTCAACCGACAGTCTCGAGGGACCCAAGATGTTACAGGGCTCCAGTGATCCTATCTCAACCCATAGCCTCCAAGGACCCCAAGCTTTTACAGGGCTCTAGAGACTAGTAGCTCCACCGGCAACCTCTAGGGAACTAGAGAACCAATCCCCTTCTATTCTATTCTCTTCTCTTAAGAGATACCTGTCGATTTGTGATGCAAGAGCATTAGATCGAACTCGTGATGAAGAAATGGAAGGGGCTTGACAATGTGGTAGACTAGCCACACGTTGAACTAGAAATTTTTTTTTTTAGCATTCTAAATACTTAATGTAAATTCCAAATTAGTTTCATTCAAAGAGGTCAAGTTAGGGAGTTATTTTCCAACTCACTTGTTGTCTTTTCGACTTCCCTCATTTGGAGGGAATGAGAAACAAATCGTTTCTTTAAGTTTGTGAATAAAAGATTGGAATCGAATAGGAAGGAGAGATCTCTTCTCCTTCTTCTCAGTCTATACATTTGAATTAAATGAAAAATAATTTGCGTGCAACATATTTTTTCATAAATATGTTTGTAAACCTTTGTTTTCTTACCTCCTGTCTCTATTAAGACTATGTGTGCGTTTTATCTACATTGCATAACTCGTGTTACCATTTTTGTAGTGTTACATGTTTGTAAACATTTAATTTATGAGAGATTAGTGGTTTTTATGCATGCCTCCTTTTATTGTGACCTTTGAACATATTTTGTAGTGCCTCGGCTTTTTCTTGCAGGTAGAATTTATCCCTTCAAATAAAATTCAGACCTTTAAAAAATTGAGTGGGGTGAAAGTTGGACAAGGAGAGGTGGGAGGGGCACATTCTTTGAGTTAGGAGTCGAGAAAGACGATGGATGAATTGACTCTGCAGAGGAATGATTCAGTTTACGTTCCCAAGAGCCCAAAAAAAGAGTTTTGTAGCACTATGAAAATATTTCGTAGTGCCTACAGATTTTTAAAAAGAGCGATGCAAAAATATTTTGCAGTACCTACAACCAAATTTCGTACACTATGTTTTAGAGCTCAGTTCGCCTTTATTTTTCTTTGTGCCATCAATTTGTGGTATCAGAGCGGGTTCAAGGTAGAGCCACATTTTTGGTAGAGCTATGTTTGACATTGGTGGTGTTATCTACAACAAAGGGAGATGGCTACGCAAGCAAGGAGAGCACTAGGTCGAGGAGGGAGACCTGTAGCTAATGAAGAAATCCAAGAAGAGATACAAATGTTGCAAGCTCATTTAGAGGCCATGCATACCAGCAGGAAACAAGACTGAGTCTAGGGATGTCAGTGGATTGGAGGTAGAAGTTAGAGAGGAAAGAGCAACACCTATGGATGAAGCTCTGGAAGTTAAACTATTGAGGTCAGTGTTAAGCTCCAGTTCAAGACCAAAACCGAAATTGTCTACCTATGATGGAAGCCTGGTAGCTGAGAATTTGGTGGATTAGATTAGTGAACTGGATAAATATTTTGAGTATGAGGAGAATTAAGAAGATAAGTGAGTAAAATTTGTTGTAACTAGGTTGAAAGGCCATGTTACATTGTGGTGGGACAATGTGCAGGCTAAAAACAGGGGAAACCATTGATAAAAAGTTTGGATAGGATGATAACAAAGATGAAGGGGAAGTTTCTACCGAAATATTATCAACTGTCCATCTATAGGAAGGTGCATAACATCAAGCAAAGGATATTGATAGTCGGAGAGTATACTGAGGAATTTTATAAGGTGAATTCAAGGGTAAGTTATGTAGAAGACACCCTAGAGAAAACCTCAAGGTACATCAATGGCTTGAAGCTAGAGATTCAATATGAAATCAACATGCTTTCTCCTAGGACGATGGAAGAAGCATATTAGTTTTCTTTGAAGGTAGAAGAGAAGATAATGAGGAAGCAGAATTCAGGTATAGGTCTTGGTCTTGCTAGAGGAAGATGACAGAGTACTAGAAGAGGGAAGACTTCATCTCAAAAGAATGATCCAAGTAACCTAAGGTACAAGGACAACAAGAGAAGGAAGGTGACTCCAGAG
The DNA here is from genome assembly GCA_031772625.1 of Pinus tabuliformis. Classification (NCBI taxonomy): domain Eukaryota; kingdom Viridiplantae; phylum Streptophyta; class Pinopsida; order Pinales; family Pinaceae; genus Pinus; species Pinus tabuliformis. The sequence goes on along the minus strand of CM062807.1, from coordinate 339,762,580 downwards.
GAGTAAGACCTCACCAGATAGGTAGAGGTAGAGGTAGAGGAAGAGGTAGACACATTTTCTACTAGTGATATAAATGTGGGTAGTTGGGTCACAAATATTTTGAGTGTCTTGAGAATGACACAGGAGGACATAAAGATTCATATGCATCTCACTCAGAAGAAACAAAAGGATAGGCATCTATGGTAGAAAATGCATTAGAGATGAGAGAAGATTTAATGATATATAAAGTCTTGTTGAAAATAATCAAGAAGACTGCTAAACTAGCACAAGTAAAAGCCTTGTTTAGGACTGTTTGCAAGGCCAGAGGAAAATTCTGCAAAGTAGTGATTGATAGTGGAAGCACTGACAATCTAGTTTCTACAGAGATGGTGGAAAAAATTGGATTGAAAAGGCCAAAGCACCCAACACCATATAAAGTGTCATGGCTATAGAAAGTTCACCAATTGTTGGTGAGTGAGATAAGAAAAGTGGAGTTCCAGATAGGCCGATATAAAGATAAGGTAGTTTGCGACATCATGCTAATGGATGTTTTCCACCTTCTTCTAGGGCGGAATTGGCAATTTGATATGAAAGTGGTGCATGATTGAGATAACAATGCCTATAATTTTGAAAGGATGATATCAAGTATACTCTTGTGCCATTTAAGGAGGATAGTATAGTTGGGACAAGTAGTTCAAAAGCAATACTATTAGGAGGGAAGGAATTTCTACAACAATTGGAGAAAGAAGAGGTTAGCTATGTGGTTGTATGCAAACCAAAGGTAATACTTCTGCACACTAAAATTGCATATTTACCTGTTGAGATTCAAGATATATTGCATGATTTTAGTTATACCATGGTAGATGATTTACCAAGTGAGTTGCCACCTAAGAGAAGTATCAACCATCACATAGACCTGATACCAGGAGCAAGCCTTCCGAATAAAGTTTCTTAGTTAATTCCACCCAAGGAGAATGAAGAGATAAGGAAATGTGTTCAAGGAATGTTGGAAAAAGGGTTGATAAGGGAGCTCTTGAGTCCATGCATTGTGCTTGGGGTACTTAATGCAAAGAAAGATGGAGAGTGGAGGATGTGCATAGATTCCATAGCAATCAACAAGATTACAATCAAATATAGATTTCCAATGCCATGGATGGATGACATGATGGATTGTTTGAGTGGGGAAACCTACTTTTCAAAGGTTCATTTGAAGAGTGGTTACCATCAGATCTGGTACAGAGAAGGGGCCGATTCAAAAATAGATTTCGATACCAACAACAGACTACATGAATAGCTAGTCATGCCATTTGGATTGACAAATGAATCAAGTACCTTCATGTGGTTAATGAACGAGGTCTTGAAGGAGTTCATCGGTAAGTTCGTTATTGCTTATTTATATGATATTTTTATTTTCAGCTGAACAAATGAAGAATAACTTAGGCATGTAAGGTATGTTCTAGAAAGGTTGCAACAAGAGAAATTGTTGATTAACTTAAATAAATGTACTTTCATGAGGCCTAAGTTGGTATATTTAAGCTTTGTCATTACAAAGGATGGGCTAAAAATGGATCCAAAGAAAATACAGGCGATTGTAAGTTGGCCTTAAGAAAAAACCATTTTTGAAGTTAGGAGTTTTCATGGTTTAGCTAGCTTTTATAAAAAAAATCATGAAGAATCTCAGTTGTATTTGTGAACTTGTCATTAAAACAATCAAGAAGGATAGAAAACCATTTTGTTGGACAAAAACAACAGAGAAAAGTTTCGAGCGGTTGAAGAGGAATATCACTGAGAAATCGGTGTTGAGGCTACCTGACTTCAATCATATTTTTCAAGTCAAATGTGATGCGAGTGGAACAACCATTGGAGTATTATTGAGTCAAGAAGTAAGATCTATTGCATATTTCAGTGAGAAGTTGAATGATTCAAAACATAAATACTCCTCTTATGACAAGGAATTCTATGTGGTGGTTCAAGCCTTGAAGCATTGAAGACATTATTTAATGCCCAGGGAGTTTGTTTTATTCTCTGGTAATTTTGCATTATAGTATATATGTAGCAACATAATTTGAACCATAAGCATTCCAAGTGAGAGAAATTCCTACAAAGTTTTACCTTCGTTCTGAAACATGTGAGTGGACAAGAGAACAAGGTAGTTGATGCTTTGAGCAAGAGGAGTTTGGTCATGCATGAGTGCCATGTACAGATTTAGGGCTTTGATTATTTGAAGGACTTGTATAAAGATGATGTTGATTTCTGAGAGGCCTTTGAAGCATGTAAGGACTTGTATAAAGATGATGTTGATTTCTGAGAGGCCTTTGAAGCATGTAAGAACCCTGTGAGCAGAGATAGCATCCCATGGAGGGAGTTTATGTTGCAGGATGTGTTTTTGTTCAAGAATAGTCAATTATGTATCCCTCATTGCTCAATGAGATAGAATTTGATGCAAGAAAAGAACAATGGAGGATTGTCAGGGAATTTTTGTGTGGAAAATACACTTGGGAAACTAGAACACTTCTATTTTTGGCCAAAGATGAGAGTTGGTATGTAGAAATATGTCAAAAAATGTAGGGTATGCTAGCATACTGATCTAGATTTAAACATGAATGCAACAAATTACAGATATAACCATAAATATAAAGATGTAGTAGAAATAACACTTCATTTCATTAATATCAAATACTGAAATGTGCTTACAAACATAATGGAAATAAGAGTAGCTCGGGCGATGGTAGCTTATCTCTAAGAAGAGATGTGGCGGCTACATGCCTCTGAACTGCGTTATGATGAGGCTCAAGGGTATTTTTATTATTGGTCAATAAGAGAAAACCATAAACAACCAAAACCATAACCCGAAGAGATGTAACACCAAGAGTTTATGGGCTCCGTTGGGGTGAGTTGGACAACCAACTTCCCGGGGTCATGACTTGGTCATATTATCTCTGTTTGACGCGCCTGATAACTTGTTGGAAAGATATCTCCGAGGACTATGATAGAAAAGACGAACTTAGATAAAAAATTATTGGCACTAGATTGCCAAAAAACGTCGTTTAGGGCCTCAAAACAGCTCTGGAATTTTAGGACTCGAAAAAACTGCTAAAAATAGTAAACTGTGCTACAATTAAGGAAACTGAAAAACTGAAAGAAACAATGGTGGGGGTCCAAGTGGAATTGGCGGGTGGCCACCAATATCCACTTGGATCATTCTTCCCACCTGAGGAAGCAATGGTCCCCATTTTGTTGAGTTCCTCCATGAGATGAGGAAACTTTTGATGAACTTGGTCCCTGGTGAGCCACTTGCCCTAGTGAAGGAGTTGGCTTGTTTTGACAACTCGATATAATTGGATCTTCTATTGATGAGTGTTCTTGATCTACGTGTCCATGATCTAATCAGTTGTGGTTTGCTCCATGCAATCTAGATTTAAATTTGTAGGTGTGAGTTGTTCTGCAATGTCTGATGTGTCCAACAATGATGGGAAGTATGGTCGAAGGAGGTCCACATTGAACACTGGGTGCAGACCAAGGAATGGGTGAATGCTAAGCTCAAACGCATTGTCACCCATAGCCTTGGTAATTGTGTAAGGACCATATCAGAGTGGTTTGAGTTTACGATAGGCTCCACTAAGGCATTCCATCTGCAAATGCAACTAGACTTTGTCACCCACCTGAAACTTGTGTGGCACCTGATGTTGATCATGTCGCTACTTGTCCTTGACATTTGATTTCTCCAGAATGTCATGGACCTACCGGTGGATATGTTGGATGTTCTCAATGAAGTTGTTTTCCTTATCGGCTTCTGACTGGACATGAGCCGAATCTGCCTGAGTAGCTGCAAATGGTATGGCCACATCAATGGGACATAGTGGTTGGAACCCCAAGCCTACCTGAAAAAGGCTGTGGCCAGTCGAGCTGTGGAAAGCCTGGTTATAGTTGTATTGGACATAGGGAAGGCTCTCATCCCATGTGCATGGATGCTTTGAGTTGTACATGCACAGAATGTGTACGATCATCCTGATGATGACCTCTGTCGAACCAGCAATTTGGGGATGGAAAGTTGTGGACTTAGTGAGCTTGGTGTCCAGCATCAACCAGAGACTAGACCAAAATGTATTGAGGAACCTGTTGTCCTGATCTGAGATTATAGACTGTGGGATCCCAAAGTGCACCCACACTTGTTCAAAGAAGAGTTTAGCAGTGGCTTCTAATGTGATATTCTTCTTGTAGGCTGCCAGAATGGCCATCTTCGAGAATCTGTTCACGACCACAAAAACACAGTTGTTGCCATGCTTAGTAGAAGGAAGGCTCGACATGTAATCCATGGATATGGATTCCCAAGGTCGATTAGGGGTAGGCAGTGAAGTATAGAGGCCTTGATTCTTGATGGTTAGTTTGGCAATGGTGCAGGAAGTGCAGGATCTGATGTACTTCTCGACATCCTACCAAAGATTCAACAAGTAGAAATACTTCTGTAGTACTGCCATTATTTTCTCAACCCCAAAATTCCCAATGGCCCAACTATAGTGCAATTCCAAAATCATCTTGGCTTGCTCACTTGAAGGAACACAAAGGTGTCCCAGGTGGGATAGCAGGGCATCCTGGAGGTGAAAATATAGAACTTTCTGACCCTCCAAGAGACTCTGGTATGTGTGGCCGACCTCTAGGTCACCATTGTAGAGAAGTGTCCAATCAGAAGTCTCGTTCCCACAAGTTGAGCACGGTGGTTAACGCCATGATCGGTGGTTGGATGAGGTAGTCTGCAACATTATTGGTGCTACCCTTCTTATACTTGATATTCAAATGGAACTGTTGTAGGTATGTGGACCACTTTTGATGGTGATCATTCTACAACTTCCCTTGCATCTGTATGAATTGCAGGGGTCTGTGGTTTGTGTGGATGACCATTTCCTTCCCAAAAATGTAATGCTTCCATTATCGGCAAGCTTGCACAATGGACTACATCTCTTTGTCATAAGTGGGATACTTCCAAACTTTCTTTGAAAATGTCTCATTGTGATATGCCACTGGATGCCCCCATTGAGTAAGGACTATGCCAATAGCATAGTTAGAGGCATCTGTCTCAATCTCAAATGGCTATTGCAAGTCTGGTAAAGTGAGCACTGGTACAAAGAAGAGGCGATGTTTCAACTCTACAAATGCCTTCTATTGAGATTCAAAACGAAAGGATTTTGCTTTCGCTCCTCCCTTGGTGACTTGACTCAAGGGCCAAGTGATATGAGAGAATCCCAACACAAACTTGTGGTAGAAATTGGCAAGACCCAGAAAGCTATGGAGCTTTGTCAGAGTGGTTGGGGCTGGCCAATCCCAAATGACTTGGATCTTGGCTAGATCCATATGCACCCCTCATTCATCAATAATGTATCCTAGATACAGAACTTGGTTCATGCCAAAAGTGCATTTCTCCAAATTTGCACACAACTTGTGTTGCCGCAGTGTTTGGAGAACCCGTCAGATGTGGTGGAGGTGCTCTTCCCAACTATGGCTGAAGATCAGGATGTCATCCAAGTATACCACTACAAATTAGTTTGTGAATGATAGCAAGATGACATCCATCAGCTTCATGAAGGTTGCAGGAGCATTCGTCAACCCAAAAGGCATAACCAACCATTTGAAAAGGCCCTCTGTTACACAAGATTTTGTCACTGCCCCTGTACTCCCCGTTCCTTGATCCTAGAGGACCTCTATAGTGAACCCTACATGCTTACCCTTCATGAAGAAACTCCCATTGTGTCCCTCTTCATGAGCAAAGAAATTCCCTTTTGCACCATTTCCCCAAAAACTTATGTTTTTCCCATTTTACAAGGCCAGTGCTAATGGCCTTTGTCGCCCTCGTGCTGATATGCAGAGATTAACATTATCCGTAGTGTTGACCGGAGTGATTGAGCTTTTTTCCAGTCGTGCCGATCCTCTTATGGAAAGTTTTTTAAATAAAGGGCCGAAGCTTCCAGCTCTAGAAGCTTCGTAACGGAAGTCTGGTAAATGGTTTGGTTGGATGGGGTGGAGGATGTCAATTTGGGCTCCTTTCCCCTATAATGATGGAACTATCTCAAGAGATAAGACCTTCTCCCATGAGAAGAGGATACATTTCCCATCCGTTCATCCTATATAAACCTTCCTTTTTCCCAAGCATAAGCTAGTGTTAATGTTGGTGTGCTAGTGCTAATTAAGTTTGGAGTAAACAACAAGCTATTCATAGTTGTAGCTCTCTAGTTGTGTGAGGGAGAAGTTTGCATTGGTTTAGTGTGAAGCCTAAAGGGAAGAGCCTTAAAACTACTATTGTTGAGGCCATCATGGAATGCTAACAAAAGTGTGTTGGAACCTGGTTTTGTCAGAGGAGAATGGCAACGTCAAGAAAATGGTTGTAATCTCTTCTTGATTCAATATATATGCAATTATTGATTGATTTCCTACATGATTTGTCATCTTACATGTTCATGGCTTAATGTTTCTTTACTTTTTTAGGTAGGTTGAATTACAATTTGTCTATTATCACGGTTGTTGTTTGTTGTTGTTTACTTGTTTCAGGTGTTTGAAGAAGGAAGCAAGAGATAGCTAGAGCGAGCAAGCAAGGACATCATCAAACGGGATAAGCATACTAAGAGGTAGGCCCTCTTAATTGGTTCTAACCTAAGGAAATCTTCCATAGAATGTATCAGTTATGGCTACACCCATTATCGAGCTAGAGGAATTGTTTGTGTCCGCACTCATAATTTTACTTCACCACAAATTGGCGACCATACTGGGTAGCCAATCCTTCTGTTTGTCTTGTTTGAGATTTCATGATTTCATGATTTTATGTGAACTTTTCTAGTTCCACTTTTTCCCTTTCGTTTTGTTTCTTTTCTTCTGCTTATTGGTCTGAATTTGAAATTCATAGTAACAAATCTAGCCCCTGTTTTTAATTTTTAATTTTTTTTCTTGGATCCCTCGTTCATTGCACTTAATCCGCTGACAGTCGCACTGATCAACGTGATATGCTGAGAAATAGTCGTGCCGACTGACCTTAGGCACTTGTTGTCAGTTATGCAATTGCATCGATGCCTATAAGTGAATATTAGGGTTTATCCCCAATCTTGGCTAGTGTGTTTTTCTCCCATGATTTTGACCCTATAAGCCTTTTAGACCATTTTCTCCCTGACTAGAAAGTTGTTTTTCATTTGGTTTTGTTTTCTTATTGGCTTATCACCTTTCTACTTGATTTCTTGAGTAATTGGATGGTCAGTGACACTAGGGCATCTAGATCATCATCCATTCAGCCGATTGTGAACTCAGTGAGTCGAGTTGTAGGTGTACTTACTCCTTGCATTTTGTTTGCGGTTCTTTTACGACTTTGACCTCCATTACACAAGTTTGAAAAGTTTTTGTTTGCTTGCCTAAACGTCTCTTTTTTGGCGTAGATCACATTGCTTGTCTTGTTTTTGGTAAAGTCAGTGCTTCATTAGTTGAAATGAGTCTCTCTTTTCATGTTTTCATTTTCTTGAAGAGTTAATTGTCTCGAAATTTTTTTCATTGAAGTGTTGTATGCGAAGAATTCATTTCGTTGTTTCATGGAAAAAGCATGAAATTCTAGTTTGTTGCATCATTATGCTACGATAGTCAGCATCATTAAATACTAGGATTGCATTAGCATTTGAAAAAGAAAATAACTCTTTTTGGCTTTTGAAAGGACTGTTAGAAATGTGCTTGTCAGGAAATTAGGAATTGGAATGCATTTTTCATTAGTTTATTTTTTCGAAAAGTGAAGTAGTGAAAGATAATTTTTCTTTCAGTTGCTTGGTTGTTTGCATTTGATTGTGTAGTTTCTACCCTCTCTAGTGTAGGAAATTCATCGAATTGAAAGGGTCTTGTCTCATTTAGTTTCATTTAAGGTTTTTCGAGTCGCATCGCTAAGGCCTGAAAACTAAAACATAAATCAAGATAAAATTTAAAATGAACTCAATTAACCTAAGGCACATTAGACATTTAATGATCATATCTAGAAGGTCTAGGCTAGAGATGTGTTCTAGCATCTTTAAACCTAGTAGCTGTCATTAGCTTCGGCATTAGGCAATGCTAGTCATAGAAAATTTTAGGGGCGAATGTTCGCCCTTTGGCGAAATTAAGGGGTTTTAAATTTTTAGTGGGCGAATATTTTGTATCATAGTACCCACCTTATTTTAAGGGAGAGGTAAAAAAGGTAAATTTAGCCCTTGAAATTAGGAGTTACAACCTTCCATTCACCCATTTTCAAGAATAGGTATTATTTAAGTGAATCCTATGGGCCAAAGGCCCAAATACCATATTTATAAAAGAGGTATGGTAAATTAATAAAAATATAAATAAATAAGAGGTATGGTAAATTAATAAAAATATAAATAAATAAGAGGTATGGTAAATAAGTAAAACATTTTCTATATTTACTCCATAAGTCACCTTATATACATGTAAGGGTGTAAACAAATAAAACGTCTTTTTATACTTACTCAAAAGGTACGCTAAATAAATAAAAATATAAATAAACTAGACGCATGGTAAATAAATAAGACCTCTTTTTATATTTAGTCCATAACCCTCGTTCTATTTATGAAGGCTCAAGAAAGAGGTTTTATTTAACTGAATCCTATGGGCCAAATACCATATTTGTAAAAGAGGTATGGTAAATTAATAAAAATATAAATAAACAAGAGGTATGGTAAACAAATAAAACATTTTTTTATATTTACTCCATAAGTGACCTTATACTTACGAACACTCAAAAAATGTGTTATATTTAGGTGAAACCTATGGGCAAAATACTATGGGACAAATACCATGGACTAGATTGTTATTAATACCATGCAAAGAAACATTATTAACCCTAATATTAGTATTAATAAAAATGGCACATGGTATTGACCCATGGTATTCACCTGGAATGTAGCCTATTTAAATGGGGGAATTAAACCAACATAGATCCATCTTTACTCTGGATCTACTAACCCCCTAGAGGTATCAAATATCGTGATATGCAAACTAGCATGGAGTGAAAAAATATTTGATCCGATCAAGAGTAAAATGGGATGTTGTAATTTAATGTATGTTAAACATTTTAGCTTGGTTAAAATAAAAAATAAAATAAAAATCAACTATTAATTTTATTAATTTTTATAAATTACTAGTAGTAATTTTTAAGCTCCAGGTTTATGATAACCCATGGTATTGACCCATGGTAATACCATGGTATTCATGTGAGCATAGACTATTTAAAGGGGAAATTCTATCATCTTAGATCCATCTTAATTCTAGGTCTACCAAGTGCTCAGAGGGATAAATAGATTTCATCCCCCTAAGAGTGGTAGATGTGGAGTTAAGATGGATATAGGTTGGTTTTTATGATAATGAAGATATTAAATAGACTTAGGAAATTATATTGTAAAAACATCTTAACGTGAATGGTTAAAGCATAGACATTGGACAAGTATATTTGTATACTTCTGTTTTAAACTGAAACAAATCCAGGGCTAAAAGGAATGGATTGATTGCATTAGTCATCCTTCTATAACTTTCCAACATATGCTGGAGTAAACAGATTGTAATTTGGGTAATCTTTCTAATTGCAAACAGGAACATACTTGTGTATTGGCAAGGTGGTTACGAGGTCCCTTGAAGTGATGAATTTGAATTTTTCTTGGTTTTATATATAGTATTAGGTTTTTTCTCATGCTTTCTGTGAATGGAACGGGTGAATTTTATCCTATACCCACTAGGTTATCAATATGTAATTTCAGTAATTTTGATTTCAAAAGATATTTTAAATAAATGCAATGATTTCATTTGTGTATTCAATAAACACAAGATTTTATAATTGAGTAAAATATTCGCTATGCCTGGTGAGAGATTCGCCAAAAAATTATATATATATCATATTATTGATAAAATCGCCTTCCATTTTTCCTATATACCATGGAGATTCACCCATTTATTATACATGTAAATTTAGGGGGGGTTCTTAAAATTTTCCCTAATGCTAGTACAAAATTTTTCTCCCTGTACCATTGAGTATATAATGGGAGACCCCTCTAGTCTACAATCCTTTATCCTTAGGAAGTTGAGTCGGACACCCTGCAAACATGATACACCAAACAAAACATTCGGGGAGATTGCCTACTCGTACTTCTTGGCTTGTTGGGAGGTATTCTGCAATTCAAGATTGCCTGGTAATCCTATTTACCTAGATCATCTAGATCAGTCATTCGATCTTTTTGACTCATTAAACTTAAAAGATCATTCGAGAACTTGTCCTTTCGAGCTCATTTCCAATCAAAAGAGATAGAGTTATCTTTGTTTCTTTCTCGACTCTTAAAAAATGAAAGAGCATCAGTCTTTTCATTTGTCTTAATAATTGATTGCCCACGATCCAATAACATCCTATTATTACTTTCTAGACTGAATCATGAGTTTCCATTAAAGAATATTTTAAAGCCTTGAATTTTATTTTTCTGTCAACTAAGACAAGGTCATCGTGGCTAAACCATCTAGTTCACCTAGTTCCTCTTCCTCTCCTCTATCTGAAAGATTGCTCGAGGAGCAGTTTCCTAAGTTACCATAGTCACTCGAGGACCAAGGTGTTGAACTCAAAATTGTTCTGAGCATTCAACCTTTGTCATCTTTTCCTCTGCCTACTTTAGATACTCGGTCATCTGCTGATCTTGGTCTGGAATCTCCAGATAACCCTGTTCAAACTCTTGAGAGTTCATCGACCACTGATAGTCAGCTTGGACTAGTTATCTATCCTCTAAATCCTTTGTTTGACCCTATTGTGATATCACCGCAGTGTCCTTATAGTCCGTACGATTAGCCGGGTGTTCCTTTGGAATTATCCCCTTGTACTTCTTTGGACGTTCGTCGTCGTTTTTTCCTGGATATGGAACCCGAAGGCGATGCTCCAATCACCTCTCCAGAAGAGTCAGAAGTTTATACTCCACACACTGTCGAAGAGGAAGAACATCCTTTTCCTCCTGAAGGTTTCCCCTATACAGGGGGTATTCCCATCAGTGTGTCACCTAATTATGTGTCTTTGGCACAGTTGGTTTCAAGTACACCTAGTGCCTCATATACCATAACCATGTTTGGGTGTTAGGCACCATGCTTACTTCAGGTCTATTCATTGCAAACTTGACCTCCCAACAGCCTGTTACCTCAGTCCCGGTGCAACCCACCATTCTGAACCCTCTTGTATCATCAGTCCCAGTCGCCCATCTAGTTCAACCGACGGTCTCGATGAATGTCTTCGTCAGTTCCTCCATCCCTCTCGTTAGTGGCCAAGCTATGCCACTTCCTGGGGAGAAAAATCTGAATGCTTCTGTGGTGTTAGGCACCACCAATGTGAGTGGCTCACAAGGTCACATGCTTGGTATGAACTAGCCTTCTTCTAGCATTATTCACAACCCTGTTGATCCTACTGGATCAAGTAATGTCCATTACCAACAGGTTCAAAATACCATTGGTCTGTCTGGGTCGAGCAATGTCCAGTATCAACAGCCCTATGAGGCTCAGGTCCAATACCAAACTCCTTACGTTCCATATGGTTCTCAAGGAATGGTTAATCAACCTTACACCCTTCAGTCTGGGTAGTACATTTAGCCTGGCTCATCCACTTTTGAGGGTGGCTATGGCTAGATTCAGTTCATAAATTTTCCGAGCATTGTTCAAGTACCCTTGCAACAGTAAGGACAAACTCTACAACAACAAGGACAACCTTTGTTACCGCAAGGGCAACCCTTGTTACAGCAAGGGCTATCCATGAAACCGCAAGGGCAAATGATCCTGCAACAAGGTCAACTACAACAACCACAAGGGAAACCCTTGCAAAAGTTGCAGCAAACCATGCAGCAGCAAATGCATTATGCTCCACAAACCTCCCAGCCCATGTCCTCGTAGGGCCAACCTCTGCAGCCCTAGGGACAAATTTTGCAGCCACAAGGCCAACCCTTGTAGCAGTAAAACCAACCCGAGCATCAACAAACCTTGTATACATATCAGTAGGGTCAACCCTTGCAATGGCAAGACCAAGGGAAAGTCTTGCAGCAGTAGGCCCAAAATCCTAATGTCCTAGGTCAACAAGTCCACAATCCTTCTTGCCAAGGGCAACAAGTACAAAACTCTAATGTCCTAGGTCAAAAAGTACTTAATCCTTTTGGTTAAGGGCATCAGGTACATCATCCATATGTCAAAGGGAAACAAGTGTATCAACCTTATGCCCAAGGACACCAGGCCCAAAATCCTCTTGTTCAAGGACAATAGGTTCACCACCCGTATGTTCAGGGACAATAGGTACAATATCCATATGTCCAAGGTCAATAGGCTCAACAACCTTTCAACCTGTATGTTGCTTATCAACAACCTATGGTTGGACAGTTCCAAGGTATTCAAGGTCAAAATCCTCCCTATGGCCAAGGTAACCCGCAATGGGGGCACAATAAAATGCCATACAGCCAAAATCCCCCACTGTGGGGCCAAAATCCTTACCAGCAATGATGGGCTCCTCCGCTTGGACCCTCTTACCGACCTCCTATGCCTTTTAATATTCAATTGCCATTCTTTGCCAAACTATAGTTGCCAGATGTGTCTCGCCTTACGAATGATCCAATCATTCATTCACCATACTAGCCTCCAGTGTCGTCCAAGATACCAAGCGATTGTCCAAAGTTCAATGGGAAAGCAAAAGAAGATCCTCAAGCCCACGTGATGACATATCACCTCTAGTTCTCTTTGAACTCTTACCTTGACGATTCCATTCATCTTTGTCTTTTCCAATGAACACTCACAGGTGCTGTAGCCAAGTGGTACATCGAGCTTCCTCGAAGTACATACCGTGACTTTAACTCTTTAGCCATGGATTTCCTCACACATTTTTAGCTGCCAGTTCGCTATGAAACTGTCACCTATTTGCTCACATTTCTTAAGCAAGATACTACGACACATTTCTCCAATCACATCCATGAATGGAGACGTAGAGGTTGTCTGATCAAATTTGACATTGATGATCAGTTGCTCACTGAATGGTTCACTAAATCATTCGTGGCCCCAATTGCTCGTGATATGGCTATGGGTGGATGCGTTACTGAAGAACAAGACATTTCTCATGCCCAGTACTTAGTTCTAGTTTACTCTGAGTCTGGCACTTTGTATGAGTTATTACCCAATGCTCCCTAACCATCATCCGATCCCACGACATCAAAGTCACAAGTTGTACCTCTTGTCAATGGAGTTATTATTTCAGTATCCCAGACGCCTACTAAATATTCTTCCAAACAGAAGTCGGTATCGAATGTTGTTCCCAATAGTTCTTCCCAGAATCCTCTTGGCCCTAGTAAAACCTTAGAGGTCCATGCTATCTAGTCTATTGCAACAGACAAATCCTCGAAAGGTAAGAAGAAAGAAAAGGCAAGGGTAAAGACGATGCCCCAAAAAAGGGTCCTCCGAAATCTTTGCTGGTGAATCTTCACAACAGAAGCCCACATATCCCTCCCTCATTTTTGAGGAGGATCACTATACTAAGGATTGTCCCTGATGATTTGAAGTTAGTCGTCTGCTTAAAGGGACCCCTGCTATCCTCAAAGAGCCATTTCCATCTTAGCAAACCCAAATTGTAGACCAACCCCAATCATTTGCTTCCTCAGGATCTCGAGTGTTCATGATGAGTATGCCTAATAATGTGGCTACTAGATAAAAATATTACCAAACTCCTGCTCCGATAGTTGGGAAAGAGAAAGAAGCCACCCCTTCTTCTTCTGCCCTGAGTTTTGGCCCTCTTCATGTTGAGTGCCCTAACCTTGATTCCACTATATGGCCACCCTCTCGTGATGTGATATGGAAATCCTCGTACAACCCTAATGCCCGAGCCGCTTAGCACTATAATATTGTTTAGGATTTGGCTCAGGCACCATCAACTATGTTAGCTCTCGAGGTGCTCCAAAGCTACCCATAGTAGCGGAAATCTTTGCTATCAGCTATCAGGGGTATCGATCCCACCGATTCCAATTTGATATGTTTTGATCTAGACAACCATGTTCCACGTCTCCCTCATCAAATTTCCTTTCTTATTTAGGTAATCATCAATGAGAAGACCATCCATAGGACTGTCATAGATGAAGGTGCTTCCACCTACATCATGTCAATCGCATGCTAAAATGCCATTGGTTCCCCTGCTTTGAACCAATCCCTGAACACTTTAGAAGCTTTCAATGGGCGTGATTCACGACCCTTCGGTGTCTTACCTAACCTTGCCATTACTCTGGAAGGCAAGACAGTGCAAGTCGAGGTAGAAATTCTTGACGCCGCCCTTAATTAAAATATTCTACTCGGTCGGCGTTGGACCCATGCTATGCATGATGTAGCCTCCTCCCTGTTTCGCGTGATTTATTTTTCCCATCAAGGGAAGATTGTTACTGTCAACCAGCTGTCTTTCTTTGCCTCTTCCTCCTTGTATGGAAATGTTTCATATGTCAAGCACACTAGTACTCCCTAAGAGAGTGTGGGGGTAGGTCTTTTTAAATATTCTGCCTTAATGGGAATTTTTCCACTCCCACCACCTCATGTTTCCTCTGTCAACATGGTCTCAGTCAAATCTGACCCTTGGGTCATACCTTCACCAGATCTTATTGATACTTGGGGCGAGTTTATGCCGCTTAGTCCTGTCAAAATCATTTACGTGGAAATTGTTTTGGCTTCGAGTTCCGCATCCTCTGATTCTTTTGTTTTGAAGACCTCTCTTGATACATATTCTCAATCCTCGTGGCTTGGTGCTTTGGAATCCCTTGATCCCTTAGCTGAGACTTTCCTTGCTGATGAAGGTATCATGGAAGTAATGTCTCTTGAGGAACCACCTTGGACCGATACTCATCATCGTTCCTCATTCCTACTTCGCCAAGCGGTCATGTTTATCGATCTCGAAGAGTTCTCTTCTCAATCACCTATTGACATGTTAGTTTATTCTGACGTGGTCAAGATCTTTGAACTGAGGGCACCTTTATCCCTTCATGGATTCAGGTTTTTTCTCCCTCCCCAAGTTTTTACCGACTTCCCATCATTTCCATGGGGTTTTCATCTGACTCGTAACCCTCCCTCACCTAGGGGGCATGGGGGCAATGCCTTATATGAGTTCTAATCTATTATTTGGATGATTCGATGCTTACTCATCATGACAATGGTAAAACTCCGGTGTTCATCTGTGTTGATTGATTACTCAAGTCCTAGCATGGACTTTCTAAAAAATTACTATTCTTAGGTCATCTTGCATGGTTACTTGTGTACATTAGTGTGTCATTCATTTTTGTGCAGTGTGGTTTGGTGTGTTAGTTTTCAAGCATCTTTCCTGTTTACTATGTTTTCCTTGCTTTGCAGATGTTTGTGACTCCTCACATTGGTTTTTCTGATGGTGCTTGTCATAGTACCCGAAACCTATTATCTGCGGCATGGGCTATTTATGACCCTAATGGTGAGCTAATTGACCTTCAAGGTATCTATTTAGGTCATACAACTAACAACATTGATGAATATAGTGTGGTCATCGAACTGTTGTCAAAAGCCATTACTCTTGACATTCGAGAGTTGGTTGTCAACCTGGATTCGCAGCTTGTCGTTCTTCAACTCAAAGGGCAATATTCCGTCAAAAACCCTCAAATATTGAGAATGTATCTTTGTATTCATCTACTGGAAATACATTTTGATTACATTACATATCATCATATTCCTAGGCGTATGAATACATTGACAGATGCATTAGCTAATTATGTGTTGGATAGACATTTATGAAACATGTGAAAAGATAAAACAAACCATTTGTACCATAGTAAGCAAGAAAATACAACATATATGTATATATATGGTGATAATGTTTGATACATCAAAACCCCAAAAATAATATGTGTGTCCAAAATAACATCGGCGGCTCGCAGGCCTCATATATCCGTGGCACGTAGGCCTCAAAAAATGTAAACGCTGGACCTAGGAACTAATCAGCATGGTGATCATGGTAGCATGACACAACTGGTGCAACACGAGTTAGAAATTGACGGATCTGATCCGAACTCCCACCATGTGTCTATGGTATTGGCGAGAAATGTCTCCCACCCGAGCATACTCTGGGATACCATGAGTCAACCCCTCAAGGTTCCTTGTGATCTCGTCCTCGTTGTCACTCCCCTCCTAATAAGGAGAAACAACATCAATCGGGTGGGCGACGCACCTGGCTATTAGGGACATCCCAACAGGGTGCTCTAGTCCAACGTCTACATTAACAAAGTGAAATGTTATAAACACATATATACCAAAAACAATTAAAAAATCTCAAAATCTCAAAATTGATAATTTACCTTCATCATCAAAATCCTCTCCACTTGGTAGTGGCATGTTCGAATCTCCATGGAAGTCAGTTCCACTGTATGGTCATTCATCCACAATGATCTTTCGTCATCGTAGCCATGAAAAGAATGCAGGTCTCTACGACATGTGTTGTCCCCTAGTGATCCTGGGCATCAAATGACTCTAGCGAGCCATCCACGGGTCACGTGGCATGAGAGGATCTATCTCAGTTAATTGGTACTGGAACAGTGGCATCTATGCCAAGAAAAAGGTCACTAGTACAGATCCGAAGAAAAATTGCTTCAAGTTCCCCACCTTAGCTTTGGTTACCTGGCGCTTTATGTTGATCTTCATGGCCTCTGCCCAGTTGAACATCATAGGTGTTATGCAGTCGATGGCGTATAGGAACTTTGACTTGTTAGTCTCATGCATTGCTTGGGACCCTGCCACTCTATTGATGGTCAACAGAAACACTTTCAGTGTCAAATCTTGAATAGTGGAAATATCAATCTTCCCACTCTTGGATTTGAGGGCCTCAAGGAAATGTTCGGCGAGAAACATGGATATCCTTGCCCCAATTGGTCGTGGCCCATATAAGTTGATTGTTTCTCCTCTTCGGGAACATCCTATAATGAAATATATATCTGAAGTTTCTAACTCCAACCCCTGGTCACCAATGATGAATATTTCTCGATTTATGTCTCAGAGACTAATCAAGTATCAAGGCAACTCAGGTTGGGCCCACATCCATGGCATGAGAAAGAACTCGAGGAGCCAAAAATCCCTCAAAGCTTCCAGGGAATTTGGATCATTCAATGCCTGGGTGTCCACATCTTCATCTTCCCGTTCTTTCCAGTCTACCATTTCCAGTGATTCTTTCCTACAAAAGCCATAGATTTGAGTAAATAATCATGATTGGCCCATACATTTCAAGTTTTAATGGTGGTTGTGTGAGGAAATATGGTTTTTCCCTATTCACAGTGTCGACACACCTGTTTTAAAAATAGTTGCGCCAATGACATGATAGGTTGTGTTAATTACCCTCGATCTGTGCAATTCCGTGCCCAAAAGTCACGCCGACTGAGGGCGAATTTTTTTTTATAAAACCTCCCTAAAAAAAAACTAAAAATGGTTAAAAAAAGGAATAAAAGACATGAAAATGAAGCTCAGTGCCTTGGATCTTACCTATAATTGGCGGCTCGGTGAATGATCTCCCGGATCTCCCACAATCTGCTCCAGAACAATTAGGGCAAAAGTGAGTGAAAAGTCTTCATAGTAAGGTAAAATGGTAAATGGTAAAATTATATTTACTTTTGTCCTTTTTATTCAGTTTTTCATGAAAATATTAGTCTTTTGTAAATATTTTAACATATTTTGCCTCAAGAATTGGATAATGCACTTTACCTTTTTGCACAACGACAGGTGATGGATGCTCGATGATGATGACGAGTCATGTTTCAACTCTTTTCTCGACTCATTAAACTCATATGAAAATATTGCCGAGTATTTTTCCCGTTTGACTCGTAAAAGAGAATAAAATGGGGGGTTCGCTCTCAAGCTCCTTTCCGACCGTTTTAAACATGAAAATATGGTCGATCCCTTATCATTTCTAACTTGTTAACGGATGCGAAACATCGTGTGCCCAATATAAGTTTACCCCTTTTTCAGGCTGGGATGCACTATTTAAGAAAAGGGAACTCCTTGACTGAAATGGTCAAGCGGTTCTCTCAAGTATCGGTTTCTACCTTTTCGGGCTTGAGAGACACAAACATACGAAAAGGGACCATGTGGATTTTTCTTTTACGTGTCTTTTTCAAACTCTCTAAACATGAAAAAGATACCAAGTTACACCTTTGTCGGACTCGTTAAAATATTAAATGACATCAGATTCGTTGTCATGACAAACATGAGCTTCTCCTTACTAGGGCTCGTTAAAATTACTAGGTCGAATTCGTCCAAAGGATGAACTTACAGTGCGAGCATATGCTATCCCCTTCAAGCTTGCGATTAAAAATAATTGTGGTACCTACCATAAATGGTGGGGGAAAATTTGGAAATCTAATCAGTTGTGTCAGAAACTCACTCTTGAAAATGACACTTTCTGCTTTGTGTGGGGTTGGGATATCCTCCTTCGTATCGTTGACCTTCCTGGGTTGGGCCATTCATTTTTTCCTTCCATTTTATCTCTTCCATGTCATCATGACCATCGATCCTATGGATCAAAAAGCTTCCAAACTTCCAGTCGTGTCGTCGATATGTTCAAGAGTTTTCATTATGGAGTTACATTTACCTCTAATTCTCTATATCATCCAAAATCATTTTTCATCCTTTTGTCTCATGTTGATGATGTGGGATACATTATGGCCCTCTTTCGACACGGTTGCTTCCTTTCGACTTCAACTCATCATCCTGGAAGTTGACCGAGAGACTCCCTTTTGGTACCTTAGAGCTTGCATGCCCTAATGGCAAGTTCTTTGCACTCGACGACAAGTTCACATCATTGGCTTTCGCTCAAGTGATTTCATGGGTGTTCGACTTTAGTTCTTCTATTCACATTCCATGGATTGTGATGATAGTACCTTGAGGACCATTGTCATTATTGGTGGTTTCTATCATGCTTGTTAACAGTTTACATCATTTACTGGTAATCAAGGGACTTTCTAGCATGTTCAACGTCAACACATATATTCACATGTTAGAATTTGTACTTTGATCGGGTCGTGTTGGAGTGCAAGACCCTGGGCTCAGATCACAAAAATTCCAAGTTGTGAAGTGATGTGACATGGTTATGTCAATATGCATGTCTCTTTCAAATGGATTGCTGCGACCATACCATGAGTTATCATCTATGATCTTTCTCATTTTTGGATGGCTGCGACCATACCTTGGTTTCATTATGATCCTATTTGACGGATGGTTGCGCCCATACCTAGATCCATTTACGTGATCATTCTCTAAATGGCTTCATCCATGCCACAATTCATGTATCATTTGATAGATTTCTTAGTTACGTATATGTATCTGTACTTGCTTGCAGGTTTTTTGACGATAGACTACGGTTCCTCGCACTGATTCATAAAGCATTTCATCCCTCACTCTAGTTTGGCCTTCATGCTTAAGGGGGCATCTGTTACACATCATTTTTTCACTATCCTTATACTCCCCGTTCCTTGATCCTGGAGGACCTCTACAATGAACCCTACATGCTTACCCTTCACGAAGAAACTCCCATTGTGTCCCTCTTCATGAGCAAAGCAATTCCATTTTGCACCATTTCCCCAAAAACTTTTTTTTTCCAAGTTTAAAAGATTGGCGCTAATGGCCTTTGTCCCCCTTGTGCCGATATGCATGGATTAACACTATCCCTAGTGCTGACCAGAGCGGCTAAGCTTTCTTCCAGTCACATTGGTCCTCTTATGGAAAGTTTTTTAAATAAAGAGCCGAAGCTTCCATCTCTACAAGCTTCGTAACGGAAGTCCGGTAAATGCTTTGGCTGGATGGGGTTGAGGATGTTAGTTTGGGCTCATTTCCCCTATAAGGATGGAGCTACCCAAGAGATAAGACCTTCTCCCATGACAAGAGGATCCATCTCCCATCCATTCATCCTATATAAACCTTCCTTTTTCCCATGCACAAGCTAGTGTTAATGTCGGTCTGCTAGTGCTAATTAAGTTTGAAGTAAACAACAAGCTATTCATAGTTGTAGCTCTCTATTTGTGTGAGGGAGAAGTCTGAATTTGGTTTATTGTGAAGCCTAAAGGGAAGAGCCTTAAAACTACTATTGTTGCAGTCATCATGGAATGCTAACAGAAGTGTGTGGGAACCTGGTTTTGTCTGAGGAGAACGGAAACGTCAAGATAATGGTTGTAATCTCTTCTTGATTCAATATATATGCAACTATCAATTGATTTCCTACATGATTTGTCATCTTACATGTTCATGGCTTAATGTTTCTTGACTTGTTAAGTATGTTGAATTACAATTTGTCTATTATCACAGTTGTTGTTTGTTGTTGTTTACTTGTTTCAGGTGTTTGAAGAAGGAAGCGAGAGATAGTTGGAGCAAGAAAGCAAGGACATCATCAAATGGGATAAGCATACTAAGAGGTAGGCCCTCTTAATTGGTTCTAACCTAAGGAAATCTTCCATAGAATGTATCAGTTTTGGCTAGACCCATTATCAGGCTAGAGGAATTGTTTGTGTCCGCACTCATAATTTTACTTCACCACACCCTCCTTGGCTTTGAAGGTAGTCTTCCACACATCGGAGGGTTCGATTGGTACCTTTTGATAGTTGGACTTCAAGTCGATCTTGCTGAAATATTTCCCCCCTTCAGTTGGTCCAAAAGGTCATCAATCCGTGGGATCTTGTACCTATTCTGGATAGTGATCTTGTTCAGCACTCGGTAGTCAATACAGAGTCTCCACGTCCCATCCTTCTTATGTACCAACATGATTGGGCTCCCACAGGACAATGAAATCAGACAGATGTGACCTTTTTGCAGCAACTCCTGAATTTGCCTCTTGATTTCATCGTTCTCCAGAACAAAGTGCCAATAGATTGGTCCATTGGGCAGCGACACACTTGGGGTCAGACCGATGGAGTGATTGACATGAAAGTGCGGAGGCACCCATGTGGGGGAGGTGAAGATGTCCTCATACTCCTCCACGAGCTTGTCCATCTTTTATTGCCGTGCGTAGGGGCCCTGTCTGGACATCATGGCCACTGTCTTCTTCTTTCCCTGAGGTTGTATCATTAAGAAAACAAATTTCCTGATTTTGGAAATGAGCTTATTGCATTGTTTTACACTAACCAAAGAGATGGTGGTAGGCAGTGCTACCTTCGGTATCCTGTATAACTTATTTCCTAAAGTAACAATAACAACATGAGGCCTTGAATCATACACAACATGTCGCTTCCATAAGTATGGTTCGACTAATAATACATCACAAACATCAAGGGGAGAAATGCCACATAATATCTCATCCGCGAAGGGCTTGATGTTGCATGGAAGGCGACACTGTTGGCTCACGCGAAGATCCCGTCCTTGGTGAAGCTACCCGATGGTGTA
Source organism: Pinus tabuliformis (assembly GCA_031772625.1). NCBI lineage: Eukaryota > Viridiplantae > Streptophyta > Pinopsida > Pinales > Pinaceae > Pinus > Pinus tabuliformis. Next base: position 339,741,193 of record CM062807.1, on the reverse strand, counting down.
CAGTTGTGGATGTGATGTGGTTGGTAAGCCCAGCCACTTCACAAGCTCTATCAAAATGAGGTTCTTTTGGCTCCCACTGTCAACAATGAACTGTAGTGGGGAGCCCTTTACCCACATCTGGGAGTGGAAGAGGTGCTCCTCCTCCCCTAGATCTTCGGGTTCCTCGTTTTGGATCTTTGTGGTGGCAACTGTGGCATTGGGCCCCGCATCGATAATCTGCTTCCCTTTGTCATTCCCCTTGTCAGGCTCTGATTCAACATCGTAACATGCATCTGATTTCGAAGCCTTTAGCTCAGCCACCAGTGACTTCTTGGCCCGACACTCACTTGTGTTGTAAGTGGAGCTATTATGGAACTCACACCACTTTCCTGTGTCCTTCTTCGGCTTCACGACGCTGTTGTTTTCTTGCGGCTTTGGTGAGTTGTACTAGGCTGAACCGCCTTGGGTTTGTCCTTTTTTCTGTGGTTTGGGGGCACCTTTCCCTTGCTTTGGATTCATAGATCTAAAGTCTCACTTCTTCTATTTAAACTTTTGCTCAATATTGACCGCATATCGGTATGTCGTGCCGAGCGAGGAGATTTCCAGGAATTCCATCTTGTCTTGGATGTACCTGTGCAGGTAGCTGAGGTCTCAGAATCCTTGATACCAAAATTCATGCAAAGGGTATGAAAAACATTGGTAAACTCTGGCACCTCTTGGTCCCTTCCCTATCACAGTGTTGTCTGTTAGGTTCCTATGCCAATAGGGGTCATAATTTTTGAATGACTGAGATTAAAACCTGTAATAGGTACATACCTTTGCTTTTCTACAAATGTTTTCCATATTCAAGAAATTAAAAAAAAAATGTAAATAGGGTATGTCCTAAAAGAAAAATCAAAGGAAATAAAAGACCATGAAAGTGTGCAAGTCAAAATACCACTACTATTTACTTTTTGTGCAAAATAAATTATTGTGTGCAGCTTGTAATCTTTGCCACAATCCATGTTAGTCAAAGTGTTTAAACTTGGCTATTTCATGTTTCAATTTCAAGTTCATATATAGAGAATAAAATATGACCAAATGGTTTAATCTTGGTAGATAAGTAGATTAGGTAGAGTAAATAAAAAGGAGCTCAACTATTTAATCTGAGCCCTTGGATGTAATAAGGTTAGATTTAGCTAGATTGCCTTTGTAAAGAAAAATAAAAATGTTTGATAAGGGTTTGCTAGGTTAAATGCACCCTAGTAAAGAGAAGTAAAAATGGTAGGATGAGTAGATGGGTAAGTAGAAGAAAGGTTGTAGAATTGTGATGATTATTAGACAAAAGCATATTTATCACCCTCATCATGAAATTTCTAAGAATGAATGAGAAATGGGACTGGCATAAAATTCACAAAGTCAAATTAACTAATTGTCCCTCACTCATTTCACCCTTTACTTAACTAATTTCCCACAATAAGGTTGAAGTACCCAAAATCTAGAGTCAAAGGGGCTTAGAGAATTTCTTTGACTTCTAGAGGAACTGGACCCTCGGCCCAATGACCTATAGATATTAAGTACTAAATCCCCTCATAAACATTCACCCCCTTCAATTCATTCATTTTACCCTAATAAATCCCTTTTCCTAAGGTTAAAACACCATTTTCCTAAGGAAAAGCAATCACCCCCATGGATAACCCTTTTTATGAAAAACCCACAAAAAAGCACTTAACCGAAGTTGTAATGTTTCTATGTAAAAAGCAAAGGAATTAAAAAAACACATTATTCTTGGCGCACTTCAATTATCTCCCACAATTTTCATATTAACCTTTAACATTATTTATATGTTAACTCTCGAAAAATAAACCCTTCCCATATATATTTATTAAATCCCTTAAAAAATTAATATCCCTACCCCGAAGTTTGAAATATAAACTTTATATTACCCAACCCCGACAAAAGACAGAATTAATCAATCTACGATTAATTAAATACAAACCATCCACCAATCATATCCGACCCGATACCTTAATCCCCACTTTAATCCCTCACTAAGCTAAAACTGCCGCGTTTAATTGCTCACCGAGCCCCTCCATTATATTTCGTGCAACTCCCACACCCGACAGCCACAAGATCTCCCCCCTCCCCATTTGACAACCCATTTTGATTTTGGAAGGGCTCGCGATATGAACGATACCCACCCGAAATGTGTTGTTTTCCACTGGGCCACGAGGTGACATGGTGCTCGATGAGTGGAATCGAGTGGCCTCCTCCCAATACCGCCAAGTGCCCAAAGGCTGTGCGAGGTAAACCATTTAGTGTCATCCCGCTACCCACCAAAACAGTCACTGTTCATCCTGCTACACGACAAACGGTCATTGTTCACCCGTACCCGCCAAATTGACCTTTTGCGCATAAATCCAAAAAAAGCTCCAAATCATTGTTTTTATTGTTTTTAACTGTAATTTTCCATGCACCTTCCTGTGAATGTTAAAATCCATCAACCCACGTACACTTGCACTCTGAAGACGCCAAAAGCTCCCAGATTGCCTTCCAGCCTGATTGAAGCCTTTTCAACTATTTAGAATTGCCAGTTACATGGTTCACACCTTGTTTTCTTCAATTCCAGGTATTTAAGCCAAAATCCATTGAAAGCCCTATTAAAATTCTAAACCGGTCTCTAAGGATTTCTTAATTGAATTTAAAGGGAACTTTAAATAACATAAAAACCACCTGGAATTGAACCCCCCTTACCTCTAAGACTGAAAATTTACTTTCCCCCATTCTTAAAACCACAAGAACTAAGAATGGTTGCCTCAATTGCCATGGATGTCAGGCCAATTACTACTCCTCACCTGGACTTGGACCACCTTCCCCTTGCTGATAAAGAATTCCAAATCAAGGACACCTTTGTCAGTGAATCCCCTCTCAAGTTATACTGCCGATACAGAGACCAATACCTAAACCATGCTGAAAAAATAGGACTTTGGGAGTCTAATTTTCCCAACTATTAGTTCCCTGAGGTACACATCTTTCCAGAGATTGTCCACTATTGCCATGCAAGCTACATTCCCAGTCAAAGAGCAGTGATGCCCCCTGACCAAACCATACTTTTTACCATCCCTACCGAATCAATCAATGAAATGCCGCGACTACAACCAGGGCAGAACTTAACCCCTATTTCCATTGGAGACTTACTAGACAAATTTCCCAATCTTACCACTACCAAGCTTACTCAAATGTTCCAGACTTTTATTGTAGAAGAAAAAAATACCCCACAAGATCCTCCTCCATATATATATACCATAGTTTCTTAGTTTGGCCAAGACATTGTGTCAATGATATCTAGTATCTTAGGCTATATAACTAGTGAATACATAGATGAAATCATCTTAGCCTTCATGTCCATTTTTACTCCAGGGCAACCCCCTGCTGTCATGTATGATTATGCTGAGTACATAGGTGATAGGATGCATGAACAATTTTTGAGAATGAATAATGAAAGAGTATTTAAGTATTCTTAAGTTTTGTACCACCTTTTCTTATATTACCAAGCTGACAAGTTCCGTTTCACTCTCCAAAGTCTTGACACTAAAGGTCATCCTAGGTCAGTAATTTTTTGGACTTATTTGATACATAAGTATGATTCCCCATATCCATATACAAATTTCATTGATCTTTTTGTACATCCAGTGGTGACCATGCTGCTAGGAAGTCCTCCTCCAAGAATCAGCTCAAATATCAAGAGGATCTTGCAGTTGTCAAAACAACACAAAGTGGGAGATTGGTAATTGTACCAAAATCACATAGAAATTAAGATCTATGGCTGTGAGTTGACCCCATATAAACTGCCTAGATACCTCCCAATGAGGTTATTTAGTCTGGAGTACTACAGGCAAATAATAAACTCAGATGAGGTGCATTTTGTTAAGGCCAAAAAGAAGGCCCAACTCAGAATCAAAGATCAACTAAGCCCCTTTGTATGTAATAGTAGAGAAGCTAGGAAAGAAGCAGAGGAAATCCTTCAGAGACTTAAACTAAAACAAAGCTTCATGTGGAGATATGACCCATGTGACTTTATATGCAACAGAAGACATAAAAACAAGATGGCTCCCTACATTCATCACCGAATCCCTGAGATAGAGAAATATGCAAATCAATTGGAATGGGTGGAGAATACCTTAGTGGACAGGGATAGCACTAAAGTAGCAGTTGAAAATTATCTAATTGATTTAGAGAAAAGACTTGATGAAGGTTATTTCTTGCAAGTTCCAGGAGAATCTCAAGTCCAAGGACAGTCCGAAATCCAAGAAGAATCATGGGCACAGGGAGAATATTAAGCACCAAGTGAATCACATATAGAAGAAGAATCCCAAGTGCAAGAAGAGTCAGAGCAGCCAGACCTATCAGAGGAATTGAATCAAATAGGTATACAAAAACCCTTAATGAGTACTCGCCCTAACTTGCAAACTCCTCTAAATGAGGAGACAAACCTTAAAAGAAATAGGGAAGAGGCCACTACCTCAGGCAGAGCAACCACACAAACATATGCAGAGACCAACCAGGTCAAAAGGTAAAGGTTGAATCCTGTCTCTGAACAGGAGTTTACAGAAGAATCAGTAGGGGATACCAGCACAGAAAGAGAAATAAGCAGGCCTACTACTTCTTCTGGGGGCACACTAGATCCTTCCACATCAAATACTCAGATGTTGGAAAGGAAACAAAGTGTTGAAGTGTCCTCCTTTAGGATGCCATCTGATAGGGATCAAGACACCAAAGAAAGGTACAAGGATATAAAGGCCAGGAATGAGAGGATAAAAGCATAGACTTATGCTCAACACCTAAAGATGACACCTACAAACCAGACAAGGCTTATGTTAGCCTATGATGTTAAAGAAGGCAAGATACAGATGACATTTGTCAAACCTACCACTCAGCAACCTAGGATAGTAACAGACTTCAAAAAGATAGATTTTGAAGTGTTGGCGAAGGACATACATCCTATTGACCAAATCGAGCTGCACATGAAGATAGGGGTGATGATATACTCCACCTTGACAGGGAAAGCCATTGCTACTCACCAATTGCAAAATTCCCTAAATAATATATCAGTTCAATTCCAATTGGAAAAGGCCTCTTCACAGTCAAAAGACACCAGAATAAAGTCATTAGAGGACTTAATCATTGAGTTGGGACATGATCCCAAAGATGTGAAGGCCACTGAAAGACTGATCAAGAAGAAAAATCATGACATAGTTGCTTTGAAGAAGCAACTTAAGGTTCCACCACTACATCACCCACAAACAGCAGAGGTCTTGGAGACCCAAAAAGGACAAGAAGAGCTTATGGACTTGGTCCTAAAGCTAAATGACCAGTTGAAAGAAACAGATAAAGAATTGGACAGATTGATTCGGTCCAAACAAAGTGAACTGGCCACCACTTCTACAGCTACCATTCCCACAGTGACAACTACAGTTCCCTCAACATTGGCAGCAACATTGGCACCAACAGCTCCACCTACCACAACACTGCCAGTCACAACTGAGTCTATAACAACAGGTGCTTCAATAGAAAAGATAATAGAGTTAGTGAAAGCCATGGAGGAAATTTCCATCGAGGAAACAAAAATCAAAAGGCTTAAGGAGAAAGTGTCAAGCTTAGAAACTGACTGCAAGCTTGCCCAGATATAGCAGAGGGAAGAAACATAGAAAGCCCTAAGAATGGGTGAGAAGATTAAGGTCCTAGAAAAAGATCTAACTCTACAAAAGCCACTAGGAGAGACCAAATAGATGCTCTATGCCAATATTATTGACTCTGTCAATGATATTTGGCCATCAATTCAAGTAATATTTGAGCAAACAGAACTGGTGAAAGTGGCCACCGAGGCTATTAAGAAAGTAAAGGAAGATTTAGGAGACCAACTTGAGGATGCTAATCGACTCATCCAATTCTTTAACAGCAAGAAAAGGCATGAAATTAATGAGATGGGTGTAGAAGACAGAATTTAGGCCATCATAGAAGTCAAAAAAGTTCTTTCCAAAAGAAACCTTATGCTTAACATGGAGGAAAAATGCCATAACATGCAGGTGGGCATTGACAGATTCATGGCAAAATTTCAAATTTTGAGGAATAAAGGCCTTCCAAGTCCTATGGTCATCCATGAAAAACTTATAACCCAATTGGACAATGTTGACAGATTAAGGAAGTTGGCCAAGGATCAAGCAAGCACTTTAGGTATCAAGGCCTTGCCTACAGGGAAAGTATTGTATGATACTTTAGAAGATCTATTCTTTCTAGAGCATGAGGTGAAACACTTGTTTTTCACCAAGCCTAATTTTTCCAAATACACTGAGGCAGATGAGATCTATAGAAGAATGCTCAAAGTAAAGTTACCTGAGGATGAATGGTGGGAAAAGATGATAGATTTACTAAAAGTTACCACAGTAAATCTGAATGACAACCAGATGAAACAGGTGAACAAGGTCAAAGAGTAGCGGGTTAAAGAGTATCAATAAAATACTAAAGACAAAGATGATTCCAACATACACATATCAGCCAACTTAAAGGGCTCAAGTTCAACTACAAAAGCCAACACTACCACAATAAGAGGGACAACATGATGCAATTTTCCATATGTCTCTATCTTCATGCTTGAAGATATTTTTATTTCCTTAATTAAATCTCAAACTGTTATGAGATATTTTGCAATATTTTTTTTATAAATGCTTCACATTTCGAAGTATTTAGGGTGGATTCAAAGAAATTTATGTAGACTTGTATCTAAAATCAAAGTGCTATTGTATCAAGACTGGATTGGCTTGCTGGATCATGGAATAAAGTTCAGACATTTTACAGGATTCTTGTGTGAAGCGAAAATCAAATAAGTATTCTCTCATGTGTATTATTGTTTTCCCTTATGTCTATTAATAATCATAAGTATTTCTATGAAATCTGAATGGTAAACTAGGAATGATATTTCAGAACTTGCTTTAATGCACCCTATTTTGACTATTTACCTTCTTAATGTTTTCTGCTAAATTATCTTAGTTAGGGAATTCTCAAATGCTCCCTTACTTCCGTAGTTTCTCTTTGTAGTCTATGTAGCAAAGGATTCTTAATTTATCTTTATTGATGATCACCCTCTGTTCCTCATTTCGATCCTGGTCTAAGGATTCTTCATTGCCCTTTTACCTTGGTTAGAATCATTCCATCCATCAGCCCTTTGAAGATTTTCCTTTTGCTTTGCTAGCTTGCCCTGTGAACAATCCCTTTAATGATCTGATCCAGTTAAGCTATCCTTTGATTGACTCCAAAGCCCAATGGCTTAAAGACCTAGTTCTATCCATTTGTTCCAGGAATTCCACCACCCAACTTTCAATCAAAATCAAAATCCTTATGAACATTATGAACTAGCCTAAAATCCAACCAAAACAAAGTTAAATTGTAAAGAGAGAGCCCTCTCTGGACTTAGGTTAGCTAGAACCTGAGTCTAAAGCTTGGTTTGTGGTTACCTCAGATTATTCCTTCTTTTCATAACTTCTAAGGAAGACTTCTAAGTGATAATATTGTCCACTTTATGTATTTATCCTCATAGCTCCTGACATGGTAGTATTGCTCCTTGATGGCATCCCAGAATGAGTTCCAAGTGGGTGCGGCTAAAAAAAGTGAGTTCATACTTTCATCCTTCTCATCACAATAGGTTTCCCACCAGTCCTTGACGTAGGGGGCTGCTTTGAGAAGTGCAAAGGTGATCTTTTCCTGGATGGAAAAGTCATGAACGAAAAGATATCCTTCTAGTAGATTTAACCATTTATTTACAATGTCTACATCTAATATGGGAATGCCAAAGTTAACTTATACCTTAAAGGGTGTGGCACTTCCAGAGTAGCTGTCGGAAGTAGATGTGCCGCCCCTAGGTAGCCGCTGAAGGATCTGGGTAAAGTTGTCAGTCATCGCATTCCTTTGTCGCTTGAGGGCTCCCTCGAGAAAGATTTTGACAGGATCTCCTGCCCCCTCATCTTTCTTTTCATCCGCATGGGAGGCCATCAGGATTTGTGAGGCTGGTCTTGTAAAGGTTCAACCAGTTCAAGCCCTAACTCCTTATATCTCAACCTCATTGGGGACATGCAAAGAAAAATAGAGAAAGAGCAGACCACTCTGATACCATTGATCCAGATATAAACAGGAATGCAACAAATTACAGATATAACCATAAATACAAAGATGTAGTAGAAATAACAGTTCATTTCATTAATATCAAATACTGAATTATGCTTACAAACAGAATGGAAATAAGACTAGCTCAGGCGATGGTAGCTTATCTCTGAGAAGAGATGTGGTAGCTACATTCCTCTGAACTGTGTTATAATGAGGCTCAAGGGCCTTTTTATTATTTAACAATAAGAGAAAACCCTAAACAACCAAAACCCTAACCATGGGAGATGTAACACTAAGAGTTTATGGGCCCCATTGGGGTGAATTGGACAACCAACTTCCTGAGGCCGTGACTTGGTCATATTATCTTTGTTTGACACGCATGATAACCCATTGGAAAGATCTCTCTGAGGACTATGATGGAAAAGATGATTTTAAACAAAAAAAACATTAAAGGTATATTTCCAAAAAAACGTTGTTTAGGGCCTCAAAACGACTGTAGAAGTTTAGGACCCAAAAAACTGCTAAAAATAGTAAACTGTGCTATAATTAAGGAAACTAAAAAACTGAAAGAAACAATGGTGGGGGTCCAAGTGGAATTGGTGGGTGGCCACTAATATCCACCTGGATCATATATAGAAGTGAGGAGTCAAAATGCTGGGATGTTTACTCCTTTTCTCATTCCTAGAAGACCATGCGACTCAATTAGTATGGACTTTGCTTTGGGTTTACGAAGGATACAATGAGGTAAGGACTTTATACTTGTATTTGTGGACATATTTATGAAGATGGATCATTTTATCCCATGTTGAAAGTCTAGTGATGCTACACATTTGGCTCACTTTTTTTCAATAAGATTGTTTGGTTGCATGGCTTGCCAAGGAGCATAATCTATGATAGGTACACCATGTTCATAGGAAATTTTGGAGGACCTTGTGGAAGAGGCTTGGAAAAAAATTGAGTTTCAACTCAACCTATCATCCACAATCTGATGGAAAAATTGAAGTTGTGAACATGAGTCTTGGAAACATATTGAGGAGCCTTGTGGGTGAGCATTCCAAGCAGTGGGATCTGGTGTTAGCTCAAGTTGAGTTTGCATACAACGATTCACCAAATAGGAGCACAGGGAAGGGTCTGCCTCAGATCTTGTATCGAATGCATACCAGGGGAGTTTGTGAGCTGAGATATTTGGAAAAACTTGAGTAGAGGAGTGTTGATGGGGAATATTTTGTAGCAACAATGAGTGACTTACATGAAGAAATAAAACATAAGCTATAGGACATCAACCAAAAGTACAAAAAAAGAGAAGATTTAAGAAGAAGAGAGGTAAAATTTGAGGTAGGGGACATGGTCACATAAGGAAGGAGAGATTCCCAAGATGAGAATCTAACAAACTCAAGATGAACAAAATAAGACCTTGCAGAATACTCAGGAAATTTTCTGCAAATTATTATGAATTGGAGTTACCTATGGGCATAGGTATATCACCTATCTTCAATGTGGCTAATTTGTATCCCTATATAATTGGTGATGAAGGTGCCACTACAAAAAATTGAAGCGGTGAAGAAATTAGTGAAAAGAGTTGGATGAAGAAGATGCATATGGCATAAGGTCGAGAGGGTGAGAGAATCTTGGACACTAGATTTGCAAAGCACAATGGGGGAAAAGAGTATCTGAAGTTTTTGGTGAAGTGGAAGGATTGTTTGATGGAGGATTCTACGTGGGTGAGTGTTGCATCTCTACATAAGGTAGGTTCCTCTCTAGAGGACCTTATGAGAAGGAGCTCATGAGTTTTCCTTCCCGGGGAGTCTGCAGCAGGAGCATTAGACCAAGATCGCGATGAAGAAATGGTGGGCGCTTGACAATGTGGTGTATTGGCCACATGTTGAGCTGGCAAATCAATTTTTTTGTTAGAATTCTAATTACTTAATGTAAATTCCAAATTAGAGTAAGTCGAAGAGTTCAAGTTAGCGAGTCATTTTCCAGCTCACTGGTTTTCTTTTCGGCTTCCCTTATTTGGAGGGAAGGATAAACGAATCATTTGTTTAAGTTAGGGGCATCGAATGGGGAGGTGAGAGCTCTTCTCCTTCCTCTGAGTCTGTATAGTTGAATTAAGTTCAAAATAAGTGCAAAACATATTTGTTCGTAAATTTTTTCATAAACCTATGTTTTCTTATGTCATGTCTCCAATCGAATTGCATGTGCATTTTAGCTACATTTCAGAATTCACGTTACCATTTTTATAGTGTTATATGTTTGTAAAATTTTAATGCATCAGAGCACTAGTTGTTATGCATGCCTCCTTTTACTGTGACCTTCAACCATATTTTAAAATGCATCTATTTTTCTTGGATGCAGAATTTGTCCCTTCAACTGAAATTTGGACCATTAAAACAATTGAGGTGAATGGTGGATGAGGAGGGGTGGGAGGAGCATGTTCTTTGAGTTAAGAGTCGAGTTAGACCATGGATTAATTGATTCTATATAGGATTGAGTCGTTTCACCTTACCAAGAGCCTGAAAATATAGTTTTTGTAGCACTACAAAAATATTTCACAGTGCCTATAGGTTTTGAAGAAGAGCCCTATGAAAATATTTCGCAGTGCCTGCAACCAAATTTCTTGTGCTACATTTTGGAGCTTAGTTCTCCTTTCATTTTAATTTTTCCATCAATTTTATCTAACTAGATGCCCAAATTTCCTTTGCCTTCTTTATCTACGTCTTTCCCTCTCGAACGAGTGCCTGTTGCTATTTTTTTTCCTTGTTTTGCATTTTCTATTGCGTCCTTGCTCCTCTGTTATGCATAATCACTCTGTTGGACTTCCTATCCTCTTTCTTCTTGTTGTTTCTCAAGAAAAATGGGCCCGTGTTATTTCTTTTGTAACCAATTTAATTCAAAAACCAGTTTCTTAAATTCCTGTACCAGCCACTTTTTAATGGTTGTCCTTTAATTCATGTTTTCTTTCACAAGAAACCACATCATCCCAATCAAGCAATCCTCCTTGTTGGGAAAAATACTGAGAGGGGTGAATCAGTATTTTCAAATCTTTAAAATTTTCAATTTCATATTTAGATTTATGTATGTGACTTTACTGAATGGAACTCGCATATGTACGCGAATGTTATTGAGACAACTAGTGTATATCCAATAAACTTACTTTTTTGTTAATTCATCATATGTTTATCTTGATCCAGTGCATCAGCACTTCATTAGAAATTAAATAAATAGTAACCATGTGTAGTAAGAAAATAAATAAATCATAACACATAAGAAACGCATCAACACACATGACCACCGAGATTTTAGGTGGAAACCCAATGTGGGAAAAAACCACCACTGCTATCGTCTTTGTCTTCCTGTTATTATAAAGAAAAATTGTTATAATCTTGTACTCATGTAGACTCATACCAGCACATAGGCACCCACCTGTAGAAGGCTACAACCTTCTCTCGTTTACCAACGCCCACTGGAAGGGTCCAGCTCCAATACCCTGATCTCGTTTATTGACACCCACCAGAAGGGAGCTTCAACCCCTTGATTTGGTTTACCAGATACCACTGGAAGGAAGTCGAATTTATCATTGAAGGATCTAACCCTCAACATCTCCATGGACCACGTTTCATTATTTTTCATACAAGATCCACCTGATACAACACATCACAATTGTAGGCCATGTTTCATCACATTTTCAGAGTGGACCCACTACCATCATTTAAGCCCAAAGTCAAACATCAAAGATGAAACTGGTCACTACAACAAATCACTTAAACATCATCTGAAACAACCAATCTTTGAATCAACTCACTCAACCAATAACTAAATCAAATGAAACCCAACTTAATAAACTTATTCTCAAACAACAAGAATAGTTAGATCACTGTAACCAGAGAACTAATACTGAACCCAAACACTGCATCATCCTTTTGAATCAACTGAGAGCCCTTATTAATAAACTATCAAAATATCAACTATACTTTGTTGTGGCAAACCCGCGTATAAACACGACTTCCTTGAAGCATACCCACATACAGATCTCAAAACATTGAACCTCGAAATTGAACCACTCTCACCCTAAATAAACACTAAATCATACACAGAACCACTGCATCATTATGAAATAATCATAAAACCATCCATGATCGTCAATCAATCAATCCTCGGGAAAAACATCACTATTAAGCCCAAATCATCAAGTAATACTTCATTGATAGAAAATAGAAACACAGTAAGACTGATTAAACTAATCAAACATCTTTTCTAGCAAAACCCTGGCTTCTATATGTGCTTTCTTCATAGCATTTTCAAGTGTATACTTAGTTCTCCATAATCAAACCTACGTATAGATCTGAATATATACACGACTTACCAGTATTAAACCTGTGTGTGTACACGCCTTTCAGGTTATCAAACCTGCGCACAGATGTGCAATTACTGGCACAAACCTTTACTGCATCATAGGACTTCAGACATACATAGATCTTGGAATACACAGAAAAATCACACGTAAAGGCATTATCATCACTAATAAAATCAACCCATATTAAAAATTGTCATTTAAAATCTATTGGATCTTATCCATCATCAAATTCTTGGGTGCATACTTAATTTTAGATCAAGTAAATCATTAACAACCCATTACATGCACATTTTCTTTAGATCTAACTACTCAAAAAATATTCATCACTTTCACACATCAACCACTTTGATCTTCATCTCCTTATATAGCTTAGCCCTTAGACAATGCCACAGGTCAAAACCATACTAATGCTGATGGTATTCTTAGACGGGATGAAATATCTGTTGTTGGGCTCAATACCACAGGTCAATACCATGGTAAAGACCCTTGGTATTTAGAATATCATGGTGCGGAAACTGTACATTCCTTTGCTTCTTCATATCCGCGTGTATATGCGACTTTTCTTTACAGAACCCATGTATACACTACTTTGATTCATCAAACCTGAGTGTGCACATGGCTTTCATTCATAGAACCTGCATATACTCAACTTTGCTTCACCAAACCTATGTATACTTCTTCAAACTTCATCTTTATCATTCTTTTGTCTCTAAACTTGTTATCATTCTATAATTTTAATATTAGCAGAATAACTATAGAGGACAACATCAAACCACTTTTGAAGCTAGGATCTAGCACTGCCAACTCTAGAGAGGGATCTCTCTTTATGATTAAACTTTGTGTTTTAAGATGATCTTAGGCTAGTTATAATTATGCTCGATTTTTTCTTTGTTTTAAATTGGTTGATTGGTTTGGTTGGTTGATTTGATTAAATTATTTTCTTTCCATTGGGCTATGGAGTCAAATAAAGTTGGATATTACATCAATATGTTTTAAAAGAGTAATCACAAGGCAAGCTAGTTACGTTTACTAGATCTTCAAAGTGAATTATGAAATGAAGAAGAGGTGATTTCAGTAATGATCGAAAACCATTTAATAATTTTTCAATCAGACTTCAGAAGAAAAACATACATATTGTAAAAACAGTCTAAATAAGGTGTTCAATTAACAAATATTATTTTACACATTTCCTATTCTACAATTATATTTTCAAATGATTATAATGTAGAGGAAAACAATGGAAAAAAAATATTACAATAGGAAAAACATCACCAGTAAATTGTAGCACAAGAGTCCTATGAAAGTATTTGTATTAATGATGCTCAAATAGTGTGGAAAAAGTACAATGCTCAATAAGAAAAATTACAATGATCAGGAACCAACCCCCAATACTTCGAATGAATTAAGTATTTAAACTAAATTTCCAAAAGGATTACAATGAATGCCGCATCGACATGGAAATCTATTATTAATTACAAAATAACATAATTGACTAATCTAACCAAAAGAGGTGAATTTGGTGAAGTGATCTGAACTTTTGGCACTATTTTCATGGAGAATAATTGCTGAGTTACCATGATTTGGGTGTTGCGTTGGGTGTAGCTGATCTTTTCTTTACTCTTGAAATTCACACAATTTATCCCACTGCTCCTCATTTGGGATGGTGATTTTTGTTTCCTTATGGTAGATCTCATCTACTTTGGTATATCAAGCAAATGTGGGATTTACCATGAAAATATGATTTATCTCATGCTGAATGAAAATATCATTGCTAACAGTTTCTGAAAAATATCTACCTCTCATAGCACCTTTAATGTGGGAAAATTTAGCAGTGTCTCTTGAAATGTCTTTAAGCTACCTCATATAATCTTCCCTAGTTATCAGTTTGTCATTAGTTACAAATAATGAAGGCATGCCCCTCTTTGTTAATGCCTCTATTTCACTGAAAAACATGTTGACTGTTATTTCCAAACCGTGACATTTTTATTTAAGCTGCACAATAAAATTTTTCTTTGTAAGAAATTTCTTCACTTCCAAGATTGTCTTTGTCCTGTCATATACTCCCAAATCATCCAACTCGCATCTGTTATTGGAATTTAGAAACTTGATGATGTTTTTGGTTGTGGCAGACATATCTCCCAACTCATTGTTAATAGTGGAAATGGACTCATTAGCTCTCTCAATCAACTCTTGCTGCTCAAATATAATCTGAATACATGGTCAGATTTCATCCATGGCTTCAATAATATTGGTCCATATAATTTCCTTAACTTGACCTAGTTTGTGGCCAATGGAGGATTCGCTTGCGGACTTATGCCATCTTTCTATCTGCTTCTGAGCTCTATGTAGCTCTGCTGCATGGAACGTTTCAGTCCTTGCCTTCTGGTCTTGTAGAACATTAACTTGATCCTGCAATCTTTTAATTTCTTATGTTTGGAGATACATATTTTCCACTGCGATAGCTAGCTGATCTACAATATTCCCTGTGTTTGTTGTAGAAGATGTAGATGTAGGAATTGCTGTAAGAGGTATATCTTCCAAAGGGACAATAGACATTCTTGCATATTGCTCCTTTTCTTTGATTATTTTTTCCATGTCTGTTTCCATTTGTTTCGACTGTACATTCTAATCCATGATGAGCTCCATCATGTCTATCTTCGTTGACTTTGTTTCTTCAATGTCTTTGGCCAAAGGGTCTTCTGTGGCTGGCAATTTCAACTATTTTCTCAATGCTGCTATGTTAGTATTCTTCTTTCCTATGATCTCTTCTGTAGCATTGATATTTGAAGGATCATATCCTACCTTGATTACCAAGTCATCCAAAGATTTGATTCTTGTGTCTTTAGAAAGTGAAGAGACTTTCTCCATCTTCAATTGTGACTGAACATTAGCTAAAGAAACCTACATTTTGGACAAACTCATAGCAGTGTTAGTCAGTGTAGATGAAATTATTTGACCAGTTTGTCTGTGCATCTCCATTTGATCAATGGGATGTATATCTTTTATATCAAATTCAAATGAAGTATTTTTGTAGTCTGATGCTGCCTTGTGCTGTGAAATATGTGCTTGGAGAAAAGCCATATGCATATTTCCTTTCTTAGAGTAAAAGGCTGACAACAGTCTATTTTGAGAACTGGAAGTTTGCTTCTAGAAATTATTATATGTATTGATCTTCAAAGCTTCATTTCTCAATTTAATGTCCTTGAATATATCAAATATGATATTTTGTTTTTCCTCTGTGGTAGATTTACTTGTTTGCATAACTTGCTGCTAATCCTGTGAAGTTGTCGAGGTGGTAGGAGAAAGTGTAGTCTGATCACCTACTTATGAGGAAGAAAGTGTCTCTTTGGTGGTGATAATATCTTCTTGAACTGAATCCTTGATTAGGTTTACTTTGGGATTCAGCTTAGTCCTCTTCCTGTATATGATTTTGAAGTCTTTGTTGGGAGCATCAGTCACTGAAGGTGACTCTTCTTCTCTGATCCTTTTTGTTGCTTTCTCCTGTGGGAGAGGAGTTTGTAATGTTGAAGTTGACACCAATTAATCCTCTGCCTCTTGTAGAGTGTTTTCATTCCATTCTAAATGGTTCTTGTATCTCTCAATCTCTAGTCTGAATGTATGAAGATAAGTTGTTGATTTGTTTTCTACCCTTAACTTGAAGATGACACCTAATGGATCATATGACCATGTAAAACTAAGGTTGAATTGAATTTCTTTCAACAATCTATCTGCTTCTTCCCCTACTGCCCTATTGTTACAAATGAAAGGTCATATTTGTTTTTTTATCTTTAATTGATATTTATTCTTGGAAGACACAAAATGAATCTCATCGACATTGAGCATTTGCGTGATGTATTCTAGGGAAAAAATTCTCATTCGGAGGAATTTTGGCAGTTTGGGAGGAGCGAGTTCACACCCATATATCCTTAGCTCTGTGTAATTTTGGTAAAGATACCAATCTCCCATTTTGACTTGGTCTGATAACTGCAAAAATTTCCTGATTTCTTCACTGATTCTTGGTTCTGGATTGTTGCTTAGGAGGCTAAGTGCTGGATGTACATACATTTCTATGAATTGTTTGTATGAGTATTCTTTTTTCTCCTTCATTACTAGTGTAGTCCAGATAATGGCTGATTGTTGATTTCCATCGTCATCCAACATTTGTAATGCAAACTTGAGCTTGTCTCCCTGAAAATACAAAAACATATATACTAACACATAAGCATATTTAAATACTTCCTCGGTTTGGAATTTCATAAATTGTTCACAGATGGAATCTGCAAGGAATTGGCTGAAGTTGAACAAGATGGAAGGCTTAGAATCTGTGGATAAAATGGAAAGAAACCCTATAATGGCTTCATCTACCCACCGATCTGAGTAATAACCAAGGAGGTAGGAGATGACTGTAATGATCTACTTGGCTCTCTCAGGGAAAATGGAGGATGGATAGGGAGGATTTTTCTTGGGTAATGGGGCATATTTAGTCATGAAAAGCTTAAGGGTTTTGGATCTTTTTATAAAGTCCAATTTCTGATATAATTCAGTGAGTGCTTCATGAGAGAAAGGAGTGGCTTTCTCTGTTATAGGAGCTTGCATCATTTGGTCTATAGATTGGGGAGTTATGGTGAATAAAATTTCTCCTGTAGGGGCAATAACAACTCTTTGGTTGGGTAGATAAAAAGCATGACATTTCCTGACAAATTCAGGGGCATTGTGGGTGTGGGGAAAGATGTAATGGGGCAAATTGGATTCCCACAGTCTAATATCATTAGAATTATCAATGAATTTGTCTTCAAGCCAATAGTACATTTCAAATAAATCAAACTCACAAAGGGTTTCATGGATTTTGTAATCTTTGTCCGCTAAAGGAATATGATGAAAATCAATAGAAGGCTGGATCAAAGGACTTACAGGTTATTCTTGTCCCTTATCCTTAGGAGGAATGATCAGATTAGGCTGAGAACACTGGTGAAAACTTGATTGTGTAGTTTTACAGGGTACAAAGATGGAATCAAATTAGAGAAGATAGGAAATAGAGGCACTGGTTTGGACAACAATTCGCTGGTGTGATCCTCAGTGGTATTAAACTATTACGTTTTGACTTGGTAAACCTATCACAGGAAAAGGTATTAGCAGAGTATGATATTGGTAATCAAAGAACGGGTGAAAGGAGGGATTTTGTATTTTTAAGGCTTTCTGTCGATGGTGGCACAGGTCCATTATGTTAACAATTAAGTAATTAAATTACTTAACAGGTTGACTTGGAGGCAGTGGATGTGTTTGGCAGAGCAAAGGATAGATGAGGTGGCAAGAGAGGAATGGCGGGAGTGTAACAGATAGATGGTGGTTTCGTTCAATGAAGAAAATTGTTTTCAGAGGGGGTTTGAGGTAGTTAATGGTTTCGGCAAGGGGGGTGTGAACACATGAAATGATGCCACATTGCAGTGGGTCCGGGTTTCAATATTGCACTTTTCGGACCCCCCCCCCCCCCGCCCATAAGACGATAAAGTTTGGATGGTGGGGGGGGACATAATATTAGCCATTGGATATGAAATGGGGAGTTCAGATGAGGTGAAAGGTGGGGATGCTTTATCGTGATGCGATGGGCATATGGTGGGGTAGGGAAATGAACAAAATATGTAAGTGGAGGAATTATTTTTAGGTGGTGAAACTTAGGAATAGTGGAAAAATGTACAAAATATATTTTGATATACGAACCTTAGAATAAAACCTTTATCCCTTTGCCTTTCTCCTGCGCATGAAAATATATTTAACATTTGACTTAGGTTAAAATTTTTATGCTTTTCCTGAAATCACCATTCTATTTCTACCTACCCTCTCATTTCAATTCTTTTTCTAAGATAACATTTTTCCTCTTCTTGCTTTGCAGGGTGCATTTATACTAGTAGGCCCAGATCACTTTTTTTATTACATGAAAATCTACCTTATTCTATCACTTATCTCACCATTGATTCAGATTAAACTGTTGAATCAATTTTATTTCTACCTAGCTAATGATTTTCCAAGATTAAATTGTTTGGTAAATCTTTATTCACTAACCTATTCAATAGAAATTGAAATGTGTTCAATCATGATTAAACTGTATGATTTGAACAGAACTTCAATCATTGTGCCATTCAAAAAAAACTTGCACACAACCTTATTTGATAATGAGCTAAAATAAATAACTTATCAGTAGTTCCATTTAGACTGGCAGCACTTTCTGTATTATTTTCTATTTTTTCTTTGGTGGGTTTCTTATTTCCTTTTTTTTTTTCTTAACATACCCTCTTTTCATTTTTAATTTTTTTTTAATATATTTTTGGAAATAATTTGAATATTGAAAATTATGTACAATATGAAATTACAAATACAAAATACTCAATCACCTTGAGATCCTATAGTTTTATAGGACCCTAATAGTGGCTCCAGCTGGGGATGGCACTTCTCCAAGTGTCAAGAACATATGATCAGTAGCCTTGAGTACTCTATGTCTGTAATGTCTTCTTCTAATTTCTTTCATTGTTTTAAGATACTTTTGGTAGCTCATAAATCCAGGCTTAGGGCCTTCACTATGGGCTTCAACCTTTGTTAATAAGTTACCCAATCAAAACAATAAAGACTATGGTAATTATAATGATGTAAGAAAAATCCATAGGCTAGGAAAAGTAGTGCTTCGGGATCCTGCCATTGACAGGACCTTCGGGTATCTCACCTCCATCTAGATCTTTAAGGAAGAATGCATTATTTCCCCTAAAAACATAAACAATATATGGCCCTTTCCAAAGATTATCAAACTTGCCATGTTTTCCTTTGTCCTCTCTCCTGGAATCCCACCTCAAAACTTTGTTCCCAATGTTAAAGTCATCAGTTGTTAGGTCCCTATAATGCTAGTGATTCCCCCATTACTATTGTCATTGTATCCCTTATTGTTATTGTTGTGCCCCTATTGTCCCCATATTTTTATTATTGTGCCCTGTAGAAGCCCACTATTTTTATTTTTGTGCCCTTGTATTATTATTGTTAGGTTGGCTTTGGTTATATTGTGACCCCTTAGACTCCTATATATAGAAAGGAGGTTTTGTCATTTGTATCATCCAAGAATTGTTCATTTGTGTAATGTAAAGGAGGTTTCCCCCTCGAAGGGACTAGTTTCTAAGTCGTTGATCTATCGTTTCTATCTTTTTGTGAGCTGGTACAGAATTGTTTTCTTATCTTGGTACTCAGTTAGCTCATAGCTCATATTATCATCCTCAATCTGATGGGAAAACTGAGATAGTAAACAAATATTTGAAAGGATATCTTCATTGCTTTGTATCTGACAAACAGACACAATGGGTCAAATGGTTTCCTCTAGCTGAATGGTGGTATAACACTTCCTTCCATACTAAAACAAAAATGACCCCATTTATGGCACTTTATGGATATCATCCACCATCCATCACATCATATTTAAGAGAAAATTCTAAGGTTCAAGCAGTGGAAGATCACATTGAGCATCAACAACAAGTTCTCCAACTCTTAAAGGATAACCTAACCTTAGCGTAGAATAGAATGAAACAACAGGCAAATCAACATCGCAGTGAAAGAAGTTTTGATGTAGGTGATTGGGTATTCCTACGGATACAATCATATAAAAAAATGTCCCTCAAGCAAGCTAAGAAGACTAATAAATTATCACCTAAGTATTATGGTCCATACAAGGTGTTGCAAAATATAGGTACTATGGCATACAAATTGGAGCTTCCTACAACTTCCTAAGTGCACCCTCTTTTCCATGCGTCATGCTTAAAGAAGGTTATAGGTGACAAGCTCCCAATTCAAACAATATTTCTAGAACTTGATGAGGAAGGAAAAATCATATTGGAACTCGAAGCAATCAAAGAAACAAGAACTCAACAACTATGAAATCGATCAATTTCAGAGTATCTCATCAAGTGGAAGAACTTATCTGTTGAAGATTCCACATGGGAGGGTGAAAATTTTATATAGAAGCATCCAGAACTACTCAAGCATTGAGGACAACACTTTTTTGAAGGAGAGGGGCATGTTAGATCCCTATAATACTAGTGATTCCCCCATTACTATTGTCATTGTATCCCTTATTGTTATTTTTGTGCCCATATTGTCACCATATTGTTATTATTGTGCCCCATAGAAGCCAACTATTGTTATTTTTGTGCCCTTATATTATTATTGTTAGGTTAGCTTTGGTTATATTGTGACCCCTTAGACTCCTATATATAGAAAGGAGGTTTTGTCATTTGTATCATCCAAGAATTGTTCATTTGTGTAATGTAAAGGAGGTTGCCCCCTTGAAGAGGCTGGTTTCTAAGTTGTTGATCTATTTTTTCTATCTTTTTATGAGTTGGTTTCATAACATCAGCTTTGGTTCTTCTGACAAATATCTTTTTAATATTTTCCTGAATAACTTGGGTCCTGTTGTATAGTTCCTCCCTGGATTTCTGCAACTAGATAGTTTGATTGATCCTTCTTTGTACATCATTGGGTTCAGCTTGCACTTCTTGAATGATCTTCATGACTGGAACTCCTAAAGAGGATGGAAAAACTGCATCCATTCCATAGACCAATTGGTATGGTGACATGCCAATTGATTTTTTAGTAGTAAGTCTGTCAGCCCAAAGTGCATTGACCAACTTGTTATGCCAAGATTTTTTGTTGTCTTCTAACAAATTTTTGATGATGTTTACCAAACTTTTATTTGAGGATTCAGCCAACCCATTACCCTGAGGGTAATAAGTTGTTGAATGTCCCAAAGTAATGTGGTATTTATGGCAAAATTCAACCATCTTCTTAGATTTAAAGGCTACAACATTATCAGTGATGAGTTTTCTAGGACAACCAAATCTAGAGAGGATATTAGTCTCAAGGAATTTAATAATTACAACATCAGTGGCAACTATGAAAGGGGTGGCCTCTATCCATTTGGTAAAGTAGTCAATGGTTGTAAGAATCCACTTATGTTGGGAAGAGGAAGAGGGATGAATTTCACCTATGAATTCCAGTCCCCATTGCTGAAAGGGGCTTTCAATAGAGATAGGATTTAATGGCAAGGGCAACAATTTTCACTTTCCCTAAAAAATATGGCATTTATGGCATGAGGTGACTTGTTTGTGAATGTCATGGAAAAGAGTAGGCTAGTAGAAACCAACTCTAAGGATTTTATTGGCAGTGGTTTTCCAATAAATATGTCCACCGCAATCACCTTCATGGAATTATTGCATGACTTTTTCTGCATCATCCTTTAATAAGCATGCAAGTAAAATACCCCCAGCACCTTTCCAATACAAGACATTTTCTATAATGCAAAATTTAACTGCTTTTAACTTCAGAACTCTTGCCTTTGTTTTAGTCAAACTAGGAGGAGCATTTAAATTAAATAAGACATAAATCAAGTCTGCATACCAGGGTGAGTTTAGACATGCCGCATTAATTTGTGGAGTCGACTGTTCCTCTTGATTATCTAATGAATCAACCAATTAATGTCTAATGCATGGAAATTTGACTCAGTCATCAATTTGGTTAGTTCTTAACCTTTGATTAACTTGGTGGGCTTGATTTCTAAGTCATACTCAAGAATGACAACAATCCATTTTCCTCATTTTCCATCAAGTCCATTCTGCATCAAAATATCTTTAACCACTGAATTAGGTACATAAGCAATAATATGGGAATGCAAAATATATACTCTAAAATATTTTATTGCTTTAACCAATGCAAAGTCCCGTTTTTTCATAATGTTGTATTTGAAATATGAATCTCTTAAAGCTTTACTAAAGAATGCAATAGGTTGTTCAAAACCTTCATTGTTTTTCTGTAGTAAGGCAGCTACAATAGTGTGTTAAGAAGAAAAAGAGAATATTATGAAATATTTTGTAAAATCCAGGCTAATCAACACTAGTGCTTTGGTCAATTCCTATTTAAATAAGTCAAAGGGTTTCTTAGCCTCAATATTCCACTGGATTCCCGAATCCTTTTTAAGCATGTTTGTTATGTTTCTAATAAGTTGTACAAGGTTAGGAATGAATCTCCTTAGAAAATTTATTTTTCCAATAAAAGATTGAAGCTCTTTGATGTTTCTTCGATGACTAATTTTTAATATTGCTTCAATTCTATTGGGATCAATCCTAATCCCATCCTTGGAAATAATGTGACCAATAAGTTTTCCTTCCTCAAGGCCAAACAATGTCTTTTAGGATTTAGTGAGATGCCAAACCTTCTACATTTTTCAAGCACTCTTCTCACATGTGATAAATGTTCCTCATTAGTTTTAGAATAGACAAGAATTTCATCTAGATAAATCACAATAAAATAACCAATTTCATCAGCAAAGGAAATATCCATTGTTCTTTGGAAAGTGGCTCCAACATTCATTAACCTGAAGCGCATCTTCACGTACATGAAATTTCCCCATGGAGTAGTGAAAGCAGTTTTATCCTGATCATCAAGAAGCACTAAGACTTCGTTATAACATGAGAAACCATCTAATAAGGAAATTCTACTAGACCCTACTACTTTTTTCAATATATGATCCATTTTATGTAAGGGGTAGTTGTCTTTAAGGGATACCTTATTAAGATTTATGAAATAAATACACAATCTGATTCTCCAGATTTCTTTCTAGTAGGCACAATGTTAGACACCCATTTAGAGTATCTAAGAGGAAGTATGATTTTAGCATCATACACCCTTTTTACTTCTTTCTTAACCAAATGCATTAGGATAGGATTTATCCTACGAAGTTTTTGTTTGAATGGTTTTTGATATTCCTTGATTTGGATTTTATGTTGTATGATACTAGTGTCATATGCTTTTAGATCCTCATAGGTCCAGACAAAGACATCTATGAATTCTTTGAAAAGAGCTATGTATCATTTTTTTGTGACAATAGGACGTGATTTTGAGAGTTTTATCATTTTTGGATTCTACTCACTACCTATATTGCATTCTTCTATGTTTTCCCCTGTGGGTTCTATTTTTTACTTTTTTGCTACATCATTAAAACCAAAAAGTTCTTCTAATGGAACAAGACCCCTTAGGTAAAACATTATCTTTAAGCTAAAGTACTTCAAATTCTTCTTTTTCTGGATCTACTTCATGAAATTTTAATTTATGTACAACTTTATTGACTAAAATATTTACATAAGAATCATCAAACTATTTATCTACACTAACACATTTAGCAATCTGATTTTCTACTTGACACTCTAAATCTATGCTACTGTCTTCATACTCATACTTGGATTGAAAAAAAAATTCAATCTGCTTATTACTTCTGAATACTTGCCAATACATCATATTATTAGGTACAACTGGATGGCATTTAACTTCCACTATGTATTGTCTATTGGGATGATGCATTTTACATGTGCTAGCTGAAAAAGCTAAACCATTAGCCAAGACATTATGATTCTTGGAATGACAGCAAGATCATACTCTACAAAATTTCATAGAAAGTCAAGCACAACATTTCTGTAGGCTCTCAACCTAGGATGTTTGGTAGAATACTCTCCATTGATCTGTTTTATAATTAATTCAGAATCCCCATGAACAAAAATTCCTTTAGCACCTAACCTTTTCACTAATTGCAATCCTAAGAGAAGTGCCTCATATTCTACTATATTATTGGTGCAATGAAAGTTGAGTTTATAGGAATGACCTTCTGCCTTATTGTTCCCTGAATTGGACACCCAAACACCTGCCCCTGAACCTGCTTTGCTACAAGAGCCATCAAAGCTCATGTTCCAAAAAGGTTTAGTTTCAGTGTTTTGTTGCAAAATTTGTGTTTGATTTTCATGTTTTTGATCAATGTCATTTTCTGCCTTGGTAACATGTGCATCAATGTCTCCATCATTATAAAGAATGAAAGAATCGAGGTCAGAATGAACAGAGTAAAGAGGATAGTTATGTGGTCTCTCTTGACTACTCACAATATACTTCATTAAAGTTTCCCTCTACAGTCTTATCTGTTGACCAAACACTGTATAGTGGTGTAAGTCATGTCCATTTGTAGGGTTCCTTGTAATTTTTCTCCCCATGAGCATGACAACAACATGCCATACTTAGTGGAAATGTCTGCAACCACTATATCCATCATTAGAATTTTTGCAGGTATTTGGGCTAAAGTAACACATAGGTCTTTGATAAGACCTAGGCATCTAACTTTGCTAGAATCAAAGGAGAACAAGCCTTTGTAGGGTCTAGTAATGTCAAGTCCTAGTCTCTCCATCACAGTCTTAGGAATTAAATTATGGGATGCATCTGAATCTAGCATATCTTTATGGAGAATTTTATCATGAATATTCAAACTAACATAAAATAGAGGGATGCCTCCTTCTTGTTGTTTGTCTTCAACTTCTAGCCCAAATAAGACTTCAGGATGAATATCCTTCAAATTTACAGCGCTAGTGTTTTTCCCAATGTTTAATGCTTTCATGAATTGAGTCCTGTATATATTTTTGTTCATTAATTCAGTTAAGGGGATAGAAATTTTCAGCTTGGCAAGTTCGTTTTCAATACTGAATGGTGTTTGATGCTTAAGAAGATTTGGAAAATCAGACTTATCAGCAACTATTTTTTTGGCTAGTTCTATTTGTTGGATGGTAGAAGGGAAATTAGTTTCAGTAATTCTGGAAGGAGTTTCAATCATTTTTTTCGTAGTAGCTTTTGCTGGCTTCTTTCCAAGATTTTTAGTGGTTTTCTTAGGAGGATATTCTGTTGTTTTCTTGGAATTAGAGTCAGATACCTTTTTGACAGGATTTTCAACATTCTTTTTATTTGGAGTATCTTGATTTTTCTTAATTCTAAGATTATACTTCCTATGGACTTCCATTATGGAATTTTCAAACCCTTGTTTGTATTCATCTAACTCTTCAGAATCCAATTCAGTTTGGGCTATGATAAAAAGTTCCTTCTCCTCTTGAGTGAGGAAAATTGTTTCATCATCATTTATCCCCAACAAATTTATTTGATTATCATCCAAATCTTCCACAATATTCACCTCATCATCTGTGTAATTTTCCTGAAAAGGAGGCTGAACCTACTGGTCTGGACCCTTTTATTCTCTTTGTTTAATTTGGGGAACATTCCTTCTAAAGTTTTGGTTTCTAGTTTGAGGGGCATTTTTGTTTTCTCTTGCTTGAGTTTGGTCATTAATGTTCACTCTCTGCACCATTTGATTCACTACTCTAACCAAGTTATCAATCTTATGATCAACAACGGAAGTAGAAGGTTCTTCTTTTATTGTTACTCTGCGCTTAGACTTCAGTTTGGCTTTTTTGGCCAGGATGTTAGCTTCAACTTTAATTTCATTTGCTTGCATTTCTTCCAAAGTTTCTAGGTCTCTCTCTCTAAGTTGATATTCCATATCTACATCGAAACCATCTGGAAAATCAATCAGAGCTAGACTAGGGGAGGACTTGATGTCTTGTGGAATGGCATTGTAAACAATATTGAATCATTCACAATATTCTTCCATAGTTTCATTAGGTTTTCTTTTCAATCTTTTATATTTATTTAGGAGTTGAAGTGGATTCTTCTTGATCTCCCATCTAGATAAAAAAGTTTGATGGAAAGCATCAAGGTTGGCTATACTTCCTGCAGGTAAACCCCTAAACCATTTCTTAACATCACCTCCTAAGCTTTGGGCAAACAATCTCATTTTAACATCAACTTCATCTACTTCTTGGAGATCAAACACATCATTCATCCTATCCACATTCTATTGGGCAGTCTTAGCACCAATATTATCAAAGGTCATAATTTTGGATGGGTAATATGCAAGCATAGCATTTAGTTGGCCTGGTAACACCACAGGTGCATACCTTCCTTCCATAACTATCCTGGTGGATTGACGTAAGGATGGACCTAATGGAGGTGCAATTTTGATAACTACAAGGGTAGTAGGTATAGTAGTTTGAGAAATCACAGGTAGAGAAGTTGGAACTATGGAATGAGTAGGACTAGGAGGCTGTAGATATACAGATTGGGAAGACTAACTAGACAAAGGGGCTGTTGCAATAGTTAAAGCAGAGAATTCAATAGATTGTTGAATAAAAGCTTCTTCAATAGCTTGGTCCAACACTGAAACTAGACCTTGTAATTTGTCAAATTGTTGTAAAGATTCAAGATCAGGATATGTTTCAAGGACTTGGGTTTGGAGTACATATGGTTGCATTATGGATTTATCTATGACAATTTGATCTACAAAAGCCTCAGACTTTGATCTAAACAAACTTTGTTGGAAAGGCAAATCAAATTCTATGTCTTGTAAAGTTTCAAATTTCTCTGGAAGAGAATTAGACCTTGACAAAGGAATATTTTCCAGAGGAGAATTGAATCTAGACAAGGGACTATTACTACCTTGACTCTCAGTAAAAAATTTCTTTCTCACCAACTTCTCAGGGTTATCTATGAATTCAGCAGGGTTGGGATTAGGGTGAGATCTAGTGTAAATTATTTTGGGAGCCAGGGCTATGAAAAATCATCACACAAAAATTAAAATCAGAATTAATGATACAGTAAACATATACAAAATAACAACCTCAAATCATGTATTTCATAATGATACAATAGTTTCTTATTGAAATATTGATTTTACACTAGGGAATAATAATGTTTTTGGATTAAAATGTATCATTCCCCAGTATGGTCGCCACTATGTTATCGTTCTATAATTTTAAGATTGGCAGAATAACTATAGAGGACAACATCAAACCACTTTTGAAGCTGGGATCTAGCCCTGCCAACTCCAGAGAGAGATCTCTCTTTATGATTTAACTTTGTGTTTTAAGATGATCTTAGGCTAGTTATAATTATGCTCGATTGTTTGTTTGTTTGAAATTGGTTGACTCGTTTGGTTGGTTGATATGATTAAATTATTTTCTTTCCATTGGGCTATGGAGTCAAATAAAGCTGGATATTGCATCAATATGTTTTAAAAGAGTAATCATAGGGCAAGCTAGTTACGTTTACTGGATCTTCAAAGTGAATTATGAAATGAAGAAGAGGTTATTTTAGTAATGATTGAAAAGGATTTAGGAATTTTTCAATCCGACTTCAGAAGAAAAAAATACAGATTGTAAAAACAATCTGAATAAGGTATTCAATTAACAAATCTTATTTTTCACATTGCCTATTTTACAATTAGATTTTTAGATGATTATAATGTAGAGAAAAACAATGGAAACAAATATTAAAATAGGAAAAACATCACCAGCAAATTGCGGCACAAGAATCCTGTGAAATTATTTGTATTAACAACACTCTAGCAGTGTGGAAAAAGTACAATACTCAATAAGTAAAATTACAATGATCAAGAACTGACCCCCAATACTTTGAACGAATGAAGTATTTAAACTAAATTTCCAAAAGGATTACAATGAATGCCGCATCGACATGGAAATCTATTATTAATTACAAAATAACAGAATTGACTAATGTGACCAAAAGAGGTGAATTTGGTGAAGTGATCTGGATGTCTGGCACTATTTTCGCGGAGAACAGTTCCCGAGTTGCCACGATTTGGGTGTTGTGCTGGGTGTAGCTGATCTTTTCTTTACTCTTGAAATTCGCACAATTTATCCCACTTCTCCTCATCTAGGATGTTGATTTTTGTTTCCTTACGGTAGATCTCATCTACCTCGGTATATCGAGAAAATGTTGGCTTTACCATGAAAAAATGCTTTATCGCATGCTGAATGAAAATATCGTTGCTGACAATTTCTAAAAAATCTCTCCCTGTCATAGCACCTTTAATGTGGGAAAATTTAGCACTGTCCCTTGCAATGTATTTAAGCTTCCTCATATAATCTTCCTTGGTTATCAGTTTGTCATTAATTACAAATAAAGAAGGTAGGCCCCTCTTTGTTAATGGCTCTATTTTGCTGAAAAACCTATTGACTGCTATTTCCAAACTGTGACATTTTCCTTTAGGTTGCACAATCAAATTTTTCTTTGCAAGAACTTCCTTCACTTCTAAGATTGTTTATGTCCTGTCATCTACTCCCAAATCATCCAACTCATATCTGTTTTTTGAATTTAGAAACTTGATGATGTTGTTGGTTGTGGCAGGCATATCTCCCAACTCGTTGTTAATAGTGGAAATGGCCTCATTAGCTCTCTCAATCAACTCTTTCTGCTCAAATATAATCTGAATGCATGGCCAGGTTTCATCCATGGATTCAATAATATTGGTCCATATAATTTCCTTAACTTGACCTAATGTGTGGCGAAAGGAGGATTTTCTTGCAGAATTTTGCCATCTTTCTATCTGCTTTTGATCTCTTTGTAGCTCTGCTGCACAGAAAGTTTCAGTCTTTGCCTTCTAGTCTTGTAGAACGTTAACTTGAGCCTACAATCTCTTAATTTCTTATGTTTGGAGAGACATATTCTCCACTCCACTATCCAACTGATCTGCAGTATTCCTTGTATTTTATATAGAAGATGTAGATGTAGGAATTGATGTAAGAGGTATAACTTCCAAAGGGACAATAGACATTATTGCAACTTGCTCCTTTTCTTTGATTAGTTTTCCCATCTCTGTTTCCATTTACTTCAACTATACATTCTACTCCATGATGAGCTTCACCATGTTTGTCTTCTGTGACTCTGTTTCTTCAATATCTTTGGCTAGAGGGTCTTATGTGGCTGGAAATTTCAACTGTTTCCTCAATGCTGCTATGTCAGTATTCTTCTTTCTTATGATCTCTTCTGCAACATTGATATTTGAAGGATCATATCCTAACTTTATTAACAAGTCCTATGTCTTTAGAAAGTGAAGAGACTTTCTCCATCTTCAATTGTGACTGAACATTAGCTAAAGAAACCTACATTTTGGACAAACTCATAGCAGTGTTAGTGAGTGTAGATGAAATTATTTGACCAGTTTGTTTGTGCATCTCCATTTGATCAATGGGATGTATATCTTTTATATCAAATTCAAATGAAGTATTTTTGTATTCTGATGTTGCCTTGTGCTGTGAGATATGTGCTTGGAGAAAATCCATCTGCATATTTCCTTTCTTAGAGTAAAAGTCTGACAACAGTCTATTTTGAGAACTGGAAGTCTGCTTCTAGAAATGATTATATGTATTGATCTTCAAAGCTTCATTTCTCAATTTAATCTCCTTGAATATATCAAATATTCTCATTTCTTTTTCCTCTGTGGTAGATGTACTGGCTTGCATAACTTGTTGCTGATCCTGTGAAGCTGTCAAGGTGGTAGGAGAAAGTGTAGTCTAATCACCTACTTGTGAGGAAGCAGGTGTCTCTTTGGTTGTGATAATATCTTCTTGAGTTGAATCCTTGCTTAGGTTTACTTTGGGATTGAACTTAGTTCTCTTCCTATATATGATTTTGAAGTCTTTGCTCGGAGCATCAGTCATTGAAGGACTCTTCTTCTCTGATCATTTTTATTGCTTTCTCTTATGTGACAGGAGTCTGTAATGTTGAAGTTGACACCAATTGCTCCTCCGCCTCTTGTAGAGTGTTTTAAGTCCATTATAACTGGTTCTTGTATCTCTCAATCACTGGTCAGAGTGTATGAAAATAAGTTGTAGATTTTTTTTCTACCCTTAACTTGAAGATGATACCTAATGGATCATATGACAATGTAAAACTGAGGCTGAATTGCATTTATTTCAGCAATCTATCTACTTCTTCCCTGTTGTCCTATTGTTACAAATGAAAGGTCCTATTTGTGTTTTGATATTGAATTGAGATTTCTTCTTGGCAGACACAAAATGAATCTCATCAACATTGAGCATTTTCCTGATGTATTCTAGGGAAAAAATCCTCATTGGGAGGAATTTTGGCAGTTTGTAAGGAGCAAGTTCACACCCATATATCCTTAGCTCTATGTAATTTTGGTAAAGATACCAATCTCCTATTCTGACTTGGTCTGATAACTACAAAATTTTCCTAATTTCTTCACTGATTCTTGGCTCTGGATTGCTGCTTAGGAGACTGAGTGCTGGATGTACAAACATTTCTATGAATTGTTTGTATGAGTATTCTTTTTTCTCCTTCATTACTAGTGTAGTCCAAAAGATGACTAATTGCTGATTTCCCTTGTCATCCAAATTTTGTAATGCAAACTTGAGCTTGTCTCCCTAAAAATACAAAAACATATATACTAACACAGAAGCATATTTAAATACTTCCTCAGTTTGGAATTTGACAAATTGTTCATGCATGGAATATGCAAGGAATTGGTTGAAGTTGAACAAGATGGAAGGCTTGGAATCTATGGAGAAAATGGAAAGAAACCCTATAATGGATTCATCTACCCACCAATCTGAGTAATAACCAAGGAGGTAGGAGATGATTGTAATGATCTTCTTGGCTCTCTCAGGGAAAATGAAGGATGGATAGGGAGGATTTTTCTTGGGTAACGGGGCATCTTTAGTCAAGAAAAGATTAAGGGTTTTGGATCTTTTTGCAAAGTCCAATTTCTGATATAATTCAATGAGTGCTTCATGAAAGAAAGGAGTGTCTTTCTCTATTATAAGAGCTTGCATCATTTGGTCTATATATTTGGGAGTCATGATGAATATAATTTCTCCTGTAGGGGCAATAACAAGTCTTTTGATAGGTAGATAACAAGCATGACATTTCCTAACGAATTCAGGGGCACTGTGGGTGTGGGGAAATATGTAATGGGGAAAATTGGATTCCCATAGTCCAATATCATCGTACTTATCAATGAATTTTTCTTCAAGCCAACAATACATTTCAAATGAATCAAACTCACACAGGGTTTCATGGATTTTGTAATCTTTGTTTTCCATAGGAATATGATGAAAATCAATCGAAGGGTGGATCAGAGGACTTACAGGTTCTTCCTGTCCCTTATCCTTAGGAGGCATGATCAGATTAGGCCGAGAAAACTGGTGAAAACTTGATTGTGTAGGTTTAAAGGGTACAGAGATGGAATCTGATTAGAGAAGACATGACATAGAGGCCCTTGTTTGGACAACAGTTGACTGGTGTGATCCTCGGTGGTATTAAATTATTATTTTTTGACTTGGTAAACATGTCACAAGAAAAGGTATTAGCAGAGTATGATATTGGTAATCAAATAATAGGAGAAGAGAGGGATTTATATTTTTCAAGCTTTCCGTCAATGGTGGTGCGGGTCCGTTATGTTAACGGTTAAGTAATTAAATTACTTAACGGGTTGATTTGGAGGGAGTGGATGTGATTGGCGGGAGCAACGGATAAATGAGGTGGCAAGAGGGGAATGACAAGAGTGTAAAGGATATATGGTGGTTTTGTGCAGAGGAGAAAACCATTTTCAGAGGGAGCTTGAGGTGGTTAATGGTTTTGGCAAGGGGGTACGACACGAAATGGTGCCACATTGTGGTGGATCTAGTTTCAATACTGCCCATTTCGGACCCCCACCCCGGACAGTAAAGTTCATATGGTGAGGTGGGGGAGAAACATAATATTAGCTGTTGGATATGAAATGGGGAGTTCAGATGAGGTGAAAGGCGGGGACACTTTATCATGATGCGATGGACATATGGTGGGGTAGGGAAATGAACGAAATTGTTAAGCGAAGGAATTATTTTTGGGTGGTGAAACTTAGGAATAGTGGAAAAATGTACCAAATATCTTTTGATATACCAAACCTTAGAATAAAACCTTTATCCCTTTGCCTTTCTCCTACGCATGAAAATATCTTTAACATTTGACTTAGGATAAAATTTTCATGCTTTTCCTGAAATCACCATTCTATTTCTACCTACCCTCTCATTTCAATTCTTTTTCTAAGCTAACATTTTACCTCTTCTTGTTTTGCAGGGTGCATTTAAACTAGCAGACCCATATGACTTTTTTTTATTTATGAAAATCTACCTTATCCTATCACTTATCTCACCATTGATTCAGATTAAATTGTTGAATCAATTTTTTTTCTACCTAGCTACTGATTTACCAAGATTAAACTGTTTGGTAAATCTTTATTCACTAACCTATTCAACATAAATTGAAATGTGTTGAATCATGATTAAACTGTATGATTTGAACAGAACTTTATTCATGTGGCATTCAAAAACAACTTCAACACAACCTTATTTCATAATGAGCTAAAAGAACTAACTTATCAGTAGTGGCATTTAGATTGGCAACACATTCCATATTATTTTCTATTTTTTCTTTTGTGGGGTACTTATTTCCTTCTTTTTTCTTTTTCTTAACATACCCTCTTTTCAAAAAAATTTTAATATATTTTTGGAAATCATTTGAATATTGAAAATTTTGTACAATATGAAATTACAAATACGAAATACTCAATCACCTTGAGATCCTATAATTTATAGGACCCTAACAAAACTGATAATTCTTTTCTGTCACACGTAGACATATCCTGTTGACATATTCATCAAGTAGGTTTCCAACAATGGACAACTCATCAAGGAGGTTTCCATCAAGGACAACACAGTAGTCATAATTACAACACTCCCTAGCTCTGAAATTCGTGTCCCTTTTACTTAGTCCCCTTTTTTTGATTTCACATATTGTAAAAATATTTGCAATGTAGTTTATGAGAGAACCATAGGTGGGGTTGTCATGGTCCCCTCCCCCTTGAGGGAATACCACCCTCGAAGTTAATTTTCCCATATGCAACATTAGAAACAAAAGACAACACATACTATTTCATGGAGATTTCTACGCACAACTCTATACAATATTTAGAATCATGTAAATTATTTCTTTAACCAACAAACAATAAGGGATAATTAAATTTCATGGCATCGACCATTTCCCACGTGGCCTCCTTTGGCCCAAAGTGCTTCCACTTCACCTTAACTATCTCTATGGCTCGATTCTGGAGCATGAAATTCCTTTAGTATAGAATGCACATTAGCCTTGGTTGGAACTATCACTCTAGTTTCACATGTAGAAGATACCAATCAATCACATGATTAAAATTTTGTACATATCTTTTAAGCAATGAAACATGGAAAACAACAGGAACTCAATCCTCAAATCAACATGTTCCCCAACTTGGAACTCTTTGTGCGCTTATGCTTATCTGCATAGATTTTCTGTCTATTCTATGTCACTTTCAAATTATGCTTTATGATATGAAATTGTTACTCCATATCCTTGAGCATATCAGGTCCTACATGGAATCTATTCAGTAGATCACTCCAGCTAATAAGAGTGTTACAAATCTTGCCATACAATGTCTCAAATGGGCTCATCTTTATGGATTCTTGGTATCCATTGTTGTATGAAAATTCCACAAGTGGGATATATTCTTTCCACTTCTTGGGCTGGTACATTACATACATTATTAACACGTCCTTAATGATTATGTTAATCCTCTATATTTTCCCATCTGTTTCAGGATGATAGGTTGTACTAAAATCCAATTATGTTCCCATTCCTGCAAACAGTTCCTTCCAAAATATGGAAGTGAACCTAGCATATCTGTCTGAAACAATCTTCCTGGGAATGCCATGTAGTTTCATTATCTCCTTTAGGAAAATTTGTGCAATGTCATTAGTGGAATTAATGGATTTAACTGCTACAAATGAGCTATCTTTTTCAGCTTATCCACCATTTCCATGATTGCATCATGCTGCTTGCATGTTTTAGGAAATCCTATATTTAAATCCATAGAAATTACCTCCCACTTCCATTCTGGAAAAGGGATAGGTTGCAGCAATCCCGCTGGATGCTTACACTCAACCTTTACTTGTTGGAGTTTCATGCATTTTGTCACAAAATTGGCCACTTACGTCTTTAGATTCGTCCATTAATAGTGCTTTTTAATGGTTGTAAGGATGTTTTGATACCGTAGATGGCCTGAATAGGGCTTAGCATGTGACTCTTTCATTATCAACCTTTTCATTTCATCACTGTTATACAGATAAATTTTTCCTTTGAACCTGATTAGGTCCTCCTAAGTGAGGTTATGTTCTTCATGCTCACCACTTTGCAGCAAATTTTCTTTCACTTGCTGATATTTTTTGTATTGCAGTCGAACACTTTTAACTCTTTCTATCAGATCTTTCGTATAAGAACTTACAACTACCAAGTGATTTACTTATATTATTATGCTCAAAGGATCAACAACCTCGTTTTACATACCTTTTATGTACTTTATTTCAAAGTCAAATTCACTGAGCATGGCTAGCCATCTTTCTTTCATAGCATTCAACTTCGGTTGTCCAAACAAATATTTGAGCCCACTATGGTTTGTCATGAGTGTAAATTTATTTCCAATGAGCTAATGCCTCCACATTTTTAAAGCATGAATGATGACAGCCAATTATAAGTTGTGTCACATAATTTACCTCATGCTCATTTAACTTTATGGACTAATATCATACGACTTGCCCTTCCAACATCAGGAATCAGTATACACCACATAATCCTTTTCAAGATCTACAATTTTTAGCACCGGTGCATGAGTGAGAAAATGTTTTTAACTCTCGAAAGGTTTCTACACATTATGCAGTCCAAAAAAATATTTTTCCTTTTCTCTACAAGGTTATAATGGGATGGCCTATCCTGGAGAAATTTCAGATAAATATCCTATAATATCCTGAAAATCCCATGAATGATCTAATTTCATCCACATTACTTGGTGTTGGCCACTCCATTATGGCTTTGATCTTTTCAGGGTCAACTAATATTCCTTCCTTAGAGACAATATGCCCCAAATAATGTATTTGTGACTGCAAGGTCACACTTTCTAAGCCTTGCATAGATCTTGTGCTCTCTCAACCTTTGTAACACTGCAACTAAATGTTTCTCATGCTCTTATTCCATTCTTGAATACACCAGTATGTCATCAAAAAATACAATGAAAAGATTGTCCAAATAAGGATGTAGTACATTATTAGGCACATGAATGTGGCAGGGGAATCAGTAAGCCCAAAGGGTACCACTATGAACTCATAGTTCCCATATCTTGTTCTAAAAGAAGTTTATGAATATCTTCCTTCCTGATTCTTACTTGATGGTATCTTGACCTCAAGCCAATCTTAGAGAAAATTGTTGCTCCTCTAAACTGATCAAAGAGATCATCAATCCGTAGTAATGGTTACCTTATTTAACTACCTTTAATCAATGCATAATCTAAGTGTTCCATATTTCTTCTTTACAAACAATATTGATTCTCCCCGCGGGGACACACTTGGCCTTATGTAATCTTTGTCAAGAATTTCCTTCAGCTACAATTTCAGCTCAACCAATTATGGGGCACTCATCCTATATCGAGCCTTAGGGCCTGGTGTTTCTCTAGGTGCCATCTCAATAGATAAATCTCCCTATGTGTGAGGAGGTAATACATGAATCTCGAATGGAAAGGCATCTGCGCACTGCTAAAAAACATGGTACTTTTGTATCAATTCAACTTCATTGTCTCCTATTTCTATGGAAACTACCTCATTCTTGGAAACTTGCACTGCAAATGACATGAATCCTTTTTTATAGCTACATTTGTCCTGCATAGCCATGATTAACCTAACTGAAATGGGATTTTTCTTACCCTACAACACTCTTTTTGTTCCTTGCTCATCCAAGAATTCAATTTATTTTTCATAGCAGTGTACCTTGGTTTGATATAGATACAACTAGTACATTCCCAACAATATGCAATACACGCCCAATGGAAACACATTCATGTGGGATTTTGAGCTCAAATGCATAGTAATTTACCCAATGGTTGATTTTTCTTTTTGTCCCGGTTGCGAAATGAACCAACCAAGGTTCTTCATGCAACTCCTTTCCCAAACCACATTTCTCAACAATCTCTGGGCTGACATAGCTATAATTAGAGCTTGGATCAATTAAAATATAAATGACTTGCTCTTGTAGATTACCTTCCATATTAATGATGGATGTCTGTATATCTTCTTGGGGGTTGTTCACTACTGCGTAAATTCTTGGCATACTCTGAGCTACTTCACCCACTATTCTCACCTCATGGCCACTATAAATATTTGGCCCAACATCCTGCGAATGTGGAAAACACCTCCTCTTGTGGTTCCCACCACAAGTCCAACACCTGAGCTACTCTCAGCCTTCCAACTTGGGTTGTGTTGATGCTGGTTGATGCACATTTTTATTATTATCAACATTGATCTTCTACTAAAACTGTCTTGTATGAGTTAGGTGCTTACCTTCTTTCCCTTCTGAGATTTCCTTGGGCCAATTCCTCTTATGCCTAGAATTTCTTTTAGCCTACCAATTACTTTTAATATCAAGCTTGCATTTTTCTTGCTCATAGAAATGTGTTAGCTTCTTGATAGCATCCTTCTGGGATTGAGGTTCCAACAATTCAATTTTATCCCTAAATGCCATAGGAAATTTGCTGAATAATCTTTGAATTTTTTCTTTTTCATCCTTGAGATATGACACATACCTCAATAGGCATAAAAAATTGGTGTTATACTCATCACTAGTTAACTAACCCTTTTTGAGTTCACAGAACTATCTTTCCTCACTATGATAATAGCATTCAAACAATGATTTCTCTCTAAAGAGAGTTGCAAACTCATCTAGGCCAATTATTTCTCAACAATACTGATGAGCCTCATCATTGGGTAATTATATGGGCCTTAATTGGCCTTAATTCACCTCCTACCTTAGTCAAACCAACTATTCTCACAACTTATCCCATACTTTTGATTATATTTTGTTTATGAGATGAGTTAGAGTTGGATATTTTGCTTTGTGGTCTAATGTGCATGTAATGTAAGAATAAAGTATAAAAGCAAGGAATTGTGGCAAAGACCTTGGTAAAAACTTAAATGGGACAAGGGACAGGAATTATAGGAGGTAAATCCTCCTCATTTACTACCCCTCCATTTGAATATTCCTACATCAGATCGGAGTGCAAACAACCAAATCATGAGGACTAAAAGACCGCCAAGCAAGTGAAAGTGACAAAACCAGTTAATCTTGAGTGGGGAGCCAAGCCTCCCTAATGGGAAGGAATTCATTGGAGACTTTAGATGTATAAGTAGAGAGGCTTAGGACCTCAGTAGGATTCAAAGTCTTATTGTAAAACTCTACTTTATTTATGAGTTGCAATACTTGTGACAGTTTGTTATGTAATCCATGGTTTTTATAATAAATATGAGTTCTGTTTTGAGCCAGCATTGAGTTAACTCAGAGGGCTGAAGCTCTTGGTTGAGGGCCCAACCCGAGCAGCCAAAGCTCCTCTTTATTGTACATGTATTCTAGCATAGGTTTCTAGTTCTGTTCATTTTCTTAAGTAGCTGCCTGGTTTTTTGTTCATTTGCTTAAGTAGTTGCATTTCCATTATAGCATTATAGCATTATAGCATAGCTTATTTGTTTTCTGTGCATTTGCTTAAGTAGCTTCCTAGTTTTATGTTCATTTGCTTAAGTAGCTCCATTTTCATTACAACAGTATAGCATAGCTTCTTGGTTTTCTGTTCATTTGCTTAAGTAGTTGCATTCCTATTATAGTAGTGTAGAGTAGATTGGTTGTGCTTTAGTTTACTTCTATTTGTGTTTTTTTCAATTAGCAGGTTAGCTAGGAGAAAAAGATCACCATAATTTTGTCCACAGGTGTCTTGGCCTCACCTCCTCCTTTGGGACCATGAATTGAGGAAGACACCATTCAACAATCCCAAAAACACAGGTTTCTAGTTCTCGCATGAGCTTTGGAGTTTTTTGTTTGATGCAGTTACTTGTTTCATTTCATTATCACTGTTTTCCCTCACTCTCGGTCCACCCTCACCCTCACTAGTTTTTCTGTCATTTTCATTTGAAACCTCCTTCAGAATGTTCTTCATGCATCATTTCCTCACCGTCTGATCCACAACAAACCTAACTAATCACCATGTGATTCATTAGTTTACACAACGACCATCATGCGTGAAGTCTTCCACCTACTTTATGCGCTCTAATCTCCATCGTCAATCTGTCTCTTGATCAAAAGGCTATCACATCACCTCAATAATTTATGCACCCCAATCTCCACCGTCAATCTGTCTAGCCTGATCCGATGGCTATTGCGTCACCCACTCACCTATTAGCTTGCCCAATCTCCACCGTCGATCTATCTAGCCTAATCCGACGGCTATCGTGCAATCTTGCATGGATTCTTGCACCACCGTTATCTACCCGAGAGCACGCGAGAAAAGTGGTTTTCCTGCATTATGTGTCACTTAGTTAGGCTAATTGCGTGAAATTTCAAAATACAACTTACAACTTTGAGGACACGTGAGAAACTACTTACTGCCTCTGAAAACCCACTCCATCATTTTCACACATTTCTTTTGCGATAAGATATCTGCCATTCATCTGCCGATTAATCCTGTTCATCCATCCATTCACTTAATTCCTCGCAATAAGACCTCTATCATTCATCTGATTCGTTACCCTGTTCATTCACCTATTCACTAAATCGGTCGTGATAAGATCTTCATCGTTCATCCTATTCGTTAACCCTGTTCATCCATCTATTCACTTAAGCCCCTACGATAAGATCTCCGCCGTCCATATTCTGTTTGTTGATCGATCCAATGGTCCCTATGCACTACTGCGTCCTTACATCCTCCTTTCACCAATTTCAATCTTCGACTACTCTTCCACTTGAAAACAGATTTAGTTTAGTTCCTTTGCTTATGCCTTAGTATAGTTTAATTCTCTTTACCTCTGCAACTTAGATAGCAGCATTAGGTTAGTGTTGTTTTAGCAATTCTGTTTAACATAGCTGTTTATATGGTTTGTTGGGTTATGGTGTGGTTTAGCATTACATGTTGTTTTCCTCATTACTGCAGTAGAGTAGCTCTCTCTTAGAATAGATTGTCTCTTCTTCAATCAAAGAATTAAGCTTGTTATGACCCTATAGAAGTCTATCTTGGAACCCCTGGGGTCTCTTGCCAGATGAGCAGTGACAACAGGTAGGACCTTCACTTTTACTTGTGCATATAACACTGTCACTTCCAAGTTTGTACAAACCTCGGGTTGATAAGTAAAGCTGTTAGCCCTTGGAGTTGCAACATTCTTGTTGCAATACCTAGGCTCATCAAATACCTCCAAAATTCCTCCCACCATATATCTTATTTTCTCTTCAGGATTTTGGTGGCGACTCTAGCTTTCATATTCTGAGAATAATCTGTATTCTGAAAAACGTCTTCATTCCTAGTAGCCAATATTTTACATCCTCTGCTTTCTTCATATCCCCATCAAATGTAGATGACTTGGCTTTCTTAAATTATTCAGGCATGTGATCCTTTCCTTTGATTCATGAATTATAATGATGATAATGGTGAGAATGGTGATAGTGCCTCTGGGCAACAAAACTATATGTTTTTTTGAATAATGCACCTGTGTGCTAGTTCCTCCCCTTGGGATGCTGAAAGCTATATCTATTGGCATAATGTACTCACTTCCTCAACTGTGTCTCTTTCTTGACCTGCCACCATCTACTCCATTGGTGTTTTCCTCTGAATCGTGAAGGATTTTCTTGTCTCTGTGATTGGCCCTCAACTCATATTTCCTTTATCTTTACCAATTCAAGAGACTTTGCAGAATGACTACATAGATCTCTACTTGACTTGCTTGGGTTCTCACCAACCTCTCATTATTGGCCTAAAATCTTCTCACCTCATCCCTTAGGATTCTCAGGGTGTCCATCCAATCTGTTTAGTGATTCCCTCCCCCTTGGCCATCTGATCTCTCTTCTTCATTAGCTCCGACCCCATCACTTCCATTTTTTGATTGATCGAAACTCTACTCAACCATGTTGGTCATAATTTCTATAAATTGTTTACGTTATGATGGTTGTGGTGTGTTGTCAAGCACAGACATTACTAGAACTTTCAAAATAATAAATAAACACATAATCAAGACCTTGAGCTTGCATTCATGGTTCTGCCATGTGGTTTCCTTTTGTGAAAAAACAACCATGTTAGTGTGCAAACACATTTACAAATCACATGAATCAACAATTTAATCCTTTTATCATGATAATTAACTATAAACAACATATTTATGACTATGGTCCTTCTCTCGCCGAGCTTCTGTAAGCCAAACAGTTCACAATAGAACAACCTTACTAGCAAAATAGTAATCAATGACTCATACCATCTTTTAAAACCTAAACAATTAATTAGTCATTTTTTTTCAAAATCATCACTTGCCCATGATGAAGCCCAACCAGTCCAAACGTTGAACCTGGATGCTCTGATATCACTCTGTAATATCCCTCAACCCCTCAGGTTAGCATTAGAGGAATGAGGAAATTAATTATCATTATTATTATTTTAAATTCCAAGTTAATAATTCCATATTTATAAATATAAACACATAAACACATAAATATAATTTTATATATATCTTCACCATTCCCACCGAAAACCCAAGGGCTTTCATTCTTCATATTTTACAAATGCCTTCTAGTTGGGTCCCACTAGACACGTCACTTAGACTTCTCTCTCTTGCGATGGTTTCCAAACTATGTCTTTGGTTACCCATTAGCTACTCTACACCAGGTTTACATTGACAATAGTCCCCTCTTACCTACTCCTCATAGTCCAATCCTATTCGCCAATCGCTACCACTGCAGTTCACCTTATCCCAACACCTCATATCTTGTGATGAATATTTATTCCACCAAGAACACAACGTTGGGATGATCTAGTTGTGGGTCCTCCATCTAACAATGAGAGCTCTGCCAGGCTTGCATGTATGGTGACCTAGCCAACCCATGTCATCCTGTTCTCCTCCATCCAAGTGCTTGAAATTTCCTACCCTCTTAATCTCTTATAGGCAAGGATTTCAGGCTTATGTGGGTTGTGGGAAAACCCTCTAGCCAATATCACACCGCCAGGCACACATCATCTTACCATGCCATCCTTGTGCTTCAATCCCAGCTATCCCTTTCTTGTGACTTTAGAGATGTTTCGGGTAAAACCTCTGAGATTTATCTCTAGGTCACATTAGTTTCACGAACCACACCCCTGCATGATCCTTAATCCTAATTGGGACATGTGGGGGCACTGCCAATTCAATCCATGCTGCTCACCCCTCTCCCTTCTACCAACACCTTATGCGACTGCTCTGAGGTGAACTTCACGGGATGACTTATTAGGTGGGTCCATCCCCAACAATGGCATAACGGTCGAGCTATGTGGCCACCCATGTGTCTTGGCTATCTTGATCCTAGTTACTCCCTTTTCTCCCTGTAACCATTCTATCAGGGTAATCCTTCTGGTCACGTCCACAATGTTGCTACCAATCATGTAAGGGGAAAATCAACTGCACTAATGGAAGGTCTCCATGACTTGGGCTTGAGCTATGAAAGGATAATGTTTCTTGCTCTTTCTTATACGTTCGAGGATTAATCCCTCTCTTCCACAATAAGTTTTCCTTCTCATTCTCTTTCATGGCTCAGCTAAGAAACTTCGACCCTGCCTCATGCAACCTATTTGATGTGGCTTTCTGTGATCACACCAAAAAGAATCTCTATTACTGCATATACTTCCTTGAGCTAGTCTTTTCGACCATGGCTTTGCCTCAGAGGTCTAGCAGGCATCCAAATCAACATCAAGGATTCATGTTGATGTCAATGGTTTACTAAGGAATTCCATGGTACTACCCCTCCTAAGTTGGGGGAACGACTCGCCAAAGAGCTCCTGGCCTACCTGCATTCCCCATTCTCGAATAAGGAATCCCACACATTCTGACATACGTGCTCTGGTGGCCATTACCTACCACGGGATTGGAATGGAATCATAAGAGGTTTCCACCTCACCTACCACACATTGACAGTGTCAAAATCCATGTCAAGCCTATAGGAAGTTCCATGGTGTTGTGAAGAGCCTTCCGGTGCCTCATTGGTGACACTGGGATGCCAACGAAAGATTTCCAGCATACTAAAAATTCAAGGATGAAGGCCATTTAGGTAAATTTGATGGGCTCATCAGGCCCCTAGGGAAACATCCCTCAGCTTTAATGCAATTCCTGCCATGTGGCATAACAACTTGTAACACAAGAAAATAAATGGATCTAAGTGAGAAAAAATCATGTTGAGCAGACAATGTTCCATGTAACTGTTTCTCATTAACAATGAAGGGACTGAAGCCCACAATTTTCAAGTTTTATTCCAATCTTTCTATGGCTTTTGTTACTGCTTGCATCATGGCCTTATATTCCTCTATTATTCACTTATGTGATTTTCCAAATACACTTAAGCATTTCATTTAGATTAAGTTTCAATTAAGTTTCATAACTTATACCTTCTTATTATATAGTTTATTACACATATTTGGCACAAGTTGTTTTGTGTTCAACACCAACAAGTCATTCACACATCATCTTATTTCCAGTTCCAAAGCTCATGCTCACTTAGTCTATTTTAATAGAATCACTCGTTCTAGATAAACAACACACATGTATTTAGCATGTCCATCAATATCATATCTGCATAAAAATGCATCCACATTCATACATTAACAACACAATACAATTCCAAAATCTAGGACTAACACAATCAAGAGTGCATCGTTCCCCGGATGCGAGTGACCTGTAGAGCAATAACCATGATGGGACGGAGGAAGGCGGAGCATGGCTGGCACCTGTCCAGCATGCTCGCCGGACAGAACTTCAGGTGGGAAGACATAAGTGCGAGGGTGATTAACACCACGGGAGCTCAGATGTTTGGTCTTGGAATTACAACACTGTCCATTTACGCCTGCTCAGGAGGATTTTGGTC
The DNA here is from genome assembly GCA_031772625.1 of Pinus tabuliformis. Lineage (NCBI taxonomy): Eukaryota > Viridiplantae > Streptophyta > Pinopsida > Pinales > Pinaceae > Pinus > Pinus tabuliformis. Next base: position 339,697,992 of record CM062807.1, on the reverse strand, counting down.
TGCAGCGTACTTAATTGCCATAGTAATGGCGGGTGAGGATCGAGGGAATGGCACCTGTGTTTTAAGTGACCTCACTGCCAGTAATCTACTTCTATGCTTCATTCAGTTCGGTAAGATTCGGAGCTGTGAGAAAGAATGGGTCTGGGGAAGGTCTGACGTCGGAGGCTAGTTTCGATTTGAGCCTGAGGCTACGCTCTGGCGGTGTAAATCCCTCACAGAGACAAGCAACAACCCCTGTGGTGTCACTACTGGTCAAGGCAGCTCAGCTTTTGGAGACTTTCTTGTTGCCGTTCGAGTTCGTCATTGCGCGATGCCGAGACCCCGCCAGCGTATGCTGAGTCGCAGAGGAACCCCCTCACGGCCCCCTGCTGATTCAGGTTCCTTGGGGATTCCTTCTCATCATCGGGGAACAGAGCGCATTCTGACCCCTAGCCACTAACTGGACCCAAATTCTCCAAACTCGGCCAATTTGTCTTTATTTGGTTCAGCCACTTTCTCGTTCAACTGCTCTCTCACGCGCCCTCGAATAACGGCTCATGTCTCTATTCTCTTCATCGAGGAAGCTCAGCACGAGGGAGAATCCAGCACTCCAATTCCACATTCTGAGGAAGTCCATAATCCCAGCTCTCCAAAGACCACCTTAGAAATGCAAAAGGAGCATCGCCAGCTAGCCAGCGCCATCAACTCCATGATGGAGGCCCATGTGCATCCAGACATGCAGGAACCGAAAATGGGTTGGTGTAGGATCGTAGAGGAGGAGCCCGATGAGTAATCTAGGTTCCAGCTCTCACCTTTTTTGGATGCCCAACGAAAAGGAGGACAGGTTATCTATGGTTTTGTCTGTCAATCTTTCTTCATGTTTTCTGTATCATTTCTACTGTCTAGTGTCTGATGTGGCGATGCTACTTGTGTCTGTATACCCTTCACAGGGAATGTCTAGTGTCGGTTATGTGTATCACTCTGTCTCCCCTGCGCGGGAAGTAAGGTTCAATCTCTCTGTTTCTGAATCTGTCATGAAAAAATGGCCTAATCCACAGGCTTGATGGCTCTCTGTTATCCAAGGATGTAATTGTTCTCTTTTTTGTATATAATAGATTAAATTTACTTAGAAAAAAGAAGAAGAGTGCATCGTGGTTCATAACTGATAAATAAGTAGAAACATATACTTATCTTTGATCTTGCAGTGCAACTGAGTTTGAGACAAGGAATCTCGACCCAACCATAGACCACTGCATCCACACTTACTTGTAGATATCACCCCCGAGCCAGATTTTAGAGTATGAGGGGGATGCTTTATTAAGGGATTAAAACACTAGTTTCCAATTGAAACATGAACTCCAAAGGACCTCCTTCCTCAATCCCGCTAGCTGACCAATGCTTCCTTCAAAAAAACAAGGAGTCCATAGGTAATCTAACTCACCCCAAGTGATCACATAGGAATTCTCCCCCTTCTAGGGAGTCCAAAATCCATTGTTACAATAATGCAGTTATCCCAAGTCTTCAATCAGGTCTTCCTTCATGCTTCTTCAGGATGGCCTCTTCCCAGTATGTTATAGGGCTCCAAAGTCTACTATCTTAACCCACAACCTCTAGGGGACCCAAGCTATTACAGGACTCCAAAGATTCCATATCAAGCCATAGCCTCCACGGACCCAAGATGTTACAGTGCTCCAAAGACCTTTGTCTCAACCCATAGCCTCTAGGGATCCAATTTGTTACAGGGATCTAGGGATCCTATCTCAGCCCACAATGTCTAGGGACCCCAAGCTATTACAGGGCTCTAAAGACTAGCTTATCAACCCACAGTCTCTAGGGAACTAGAGAACCAATCCCCTTCTCTTCACTTCTCTTCTCTTCATAATTTCCTACAAATTTTCTCTCACTGAATGATCTAATTTCTTCTCTGTTTTATGTTTGCCTCTTATCCTCTCGAATGAATGCTTACTGTTATATTTTTTCCTTGTTTTTCAATTTCTGTTACGTTCTTGTTGCTCTTCCACCCGCAGTCCCTCTGCTATACTTCCTATCCTCTTTCATGTTGTTGTTTCTTAAGAAACATGGCCCTCTGTACTTTCTTTTTTAGCCCATTTAATTCAAAAACTAGTCTCTTAAATTCCTGCACCAACCAATTTGTAATGGTCGTCCTATAATTTAGGTTTTCTTTCACAAGAAACTACATCATCCAAAGCAATCAATCCTCCTCCCTAGCTCTGGAATCTATGCCCCTTTTACTCAATCCCCCCTTTTTTATTTCACATATTGTAAAAATATTTACAATGTAGTTTATGAGAGAACCATGGGTGGGGTTTTCATAGTCCCCTCCCTCTTGAGGGAACACCACCCTCGGTGTTCATAAGCCCATATGAAACACTAGAAACAAAACACAACACATATTGTTTTATGGAGATTTATACAAACAACTATATACAACATTTACAATCATGTCCATGCTTGCTTTAACCAACAAACAAGAATGGATAATTAACTTATGGCATTAATGATTTCTCATGTTGCCTCCTCTGTCCCAAAGTGATTCCATTGCACCTTGACCTACTATATTGCTTGATTATGGAGCATGAGACTCCTCGGGTCTAGAATGAACATTGGATCTAGCTATAATTCTCCCTCTGGTTCCACCTGTAGCACAGACCAATCAATCACATGATTAGCGTCATGTACATATATTTTAAGAAAAGAAACATGGAAAACACATGAATTGTAACTAATGGCAATATATCCAGTATATAAGCCATTATTCTGATCCTCCAAAGGATTTCAAATGGCCTACAATATCGTGGTGCCAACTTGGGACATGTTCTAATCCTCAAGGAACTCTTATTGGGCTTAATGCTTAGATAAACATGCTCCCAAACATGGAACTCTTTATGCAATCTATGTTGACCTGCATAGATTTTCTGCCCATCCTGTGCCACTTTCAAATATTGTGATTTTAACTTAATGCTAGATATCCTTGAGCATATCAAGTCCTACATGGACTCTGTTCATTGGATCACTCTAGCTAATAGAGTTTTCGCAACTCCTGCCATACCATGCCTCAAATGGGCTCATATTTACGGATTCTTGGTATCCATTATTGTATGCAAATTCCACAAGTGGAAGATATTTTTCCCAGTACCTGGGCTAATGCATTACATACATTCTTAAAATGTACTCAAAGATTATTTTAATCTACTCTGTTTCCTAATTTGTTTTGCGATGATAGGTTGTACTAAATTCCAATTATGTTCCCATTCCCACAAACAGATCCTTCAACAACTTAAAAGTGAACCTAGCATCTCTGTCTGACACAATATTCTTGGGAATTCCATGTGGTCTTATTATCCCCTTTAGGTAAATTTTTACTATGTCACTAGCGGAATTGGTCGATTTAACAGGCTGCAACAATCTTGTCGGATGCTTGCACTCGACCTTTACCTATTGGAATTCCATGCATTTTTCCATGAAATCAGCCACATGCTTCTTGATATTCAACAAGAAATAGTGATTTTTAATGGCTGTAAGGGTATTTTGATACCTTGGATGGCCCGAAAAAGGACTAACATGTGAATCTATCATTATCAACATTTTCATTTCATCATTGTTAAGAACATAAATTTTTCCTTTGTACATGATTAGGTCATCCTCAGTGAGGTGATATTCTTCATCATCACCACTTTGCAACAAATTTTCTTTCACATGCTGATATTTTTCATCTTGCAAACCAACACTTTTGACTCTTTCTATCAAGTCTGTCGTATAAGAACTTACAACTGCCAAGTGATTTACTTGGATTCTTCTACTCAAAGCATCAACAAACTTCGGTTGTCCAAACAAATATTTGAGCCCACTATGGTTTATCATGAACGTAAATTTCTTGCCAAGGGGTAATGCCTCCACATTTTTAAGGCATGAATTATGGTAGCCAATTCTAAATCATGTGTCACATAATTTACCTCATGCTCATTTAACTTTTTGGACTCGTAGCATACAACTTGCCCTTCCTGCATCAAAACTCCACTAAGTCCCTCTTTGCAGGCATCAATACACACCATGAAATCCTTGTCAATATTTGCAGTTCTTAGCACTGGTGCATGTGCAAGCAGTTTTTTTAACTGTTCAAAGCTTTATGCACATTGTGCACTCCACCCAAATATTTTTCCTTTTCTTTGTAAGGTTGTAATGGGATGGCCCATCTTGGAAAAATTTCGGATAAATCTCCCATAATATCCTACCAATCCCATGAATGATCTAATTTCATCCACATTCTTTGGAGTTAACCACTCCATTATGGATTTGATCTTTTTAGGGTCAACTGAGATTCCTTCCTTGGAGACAATATGCCCCAAATAATGTATATGTGACTAGAAGAAGTCACACTTGATAATATTTGTATAGATATTTTTCTATCTCAATAGTTGTAACATTGCAACTAAATATTTCTCATGCTATTCTTCTATTATTGAATAGACTAGTATGTTATCAACAAATACAATGACAATTTTTTTGTTTGATTTTAAGCTTCTGCGGTTGTTTTTTGGAGTAGCATGAACCGGATTATCCACACTGTTATGTTCATCTTGTCGAAGTTTCGAACCCCAAAGGGGGTCCATCATCAGGACCAAAATTAATAGAATATGAATGATAGTTTCTTGAGAGAAGAAGAATCTTCCGACCTGAGTATATATAATTCTAAAAATTGATAAATTTTTATATAGAAACCGACCCTTACATATATGAATTCTTTTTTTATTTATAATTATTTATAATAATTTTGATTATCCTTTTTTTTTCACTTCTGGTTCACGGATACCCGGGTCAATGGGTAGTCGCTACATCCAGGGTTGTTCAACACTGAGTGGACGCACCCGAAGGCATCAACACCCCTCGGCCTATTTACTGACCTAACCCCAAGAGCTTTTGGGATTCGACCCTGTGACCTCCCATTGGCGAGGCACTTGATTTGACCGATTGAGCTAACTCTTGGGGCATAATTTTGATTATCCTAGATTTAATTATTTTAATTATTTGATTTCAATTATATGTTAAAAGGATAAATTAATTAATAATCCTTCATAAATACACTTGATTAAATACTAATTGTAAACTTATTTAATTAATTAATTAATTTAATTAATTCAATTAATTAATTAATTAATTAATCAATTAATTAATTAATTAATAAAAATTTAATTGATTAATTAATTAATTAAATAAAATTAATAAATTTATTTTTATTATTTTTATTTGATTAATTAACTAAATTGTTAACTAAATAATTCATTAGATAATTAATTAATCAAATAATTAATTAATTTAAATTTAATTCATTGATTAATTAATTTAATTTATTTATTTCATAATTTTTATTTTATTATTCCTATTTTAATTGATCTCCCAATGTTAATTTTATTTAACCCTAAGGTCTAATTGGTAAATAAGTAAATTATTTTATTTTATTTTATTAATTTATTTTATAATTTTAATAATTTTAATTTTGGTTATTATTAATTAATTTTCAATTAAATGATTAAATTTATTAATTTTATTAATTTTGGGGAACCAGTGATACTATGCTTCTAAAAGTTTGGAGGGATTTATTTGTCTAATCAGGGGAAGCTAGTTTCCACTAATCTCACTCCCATTGTCCCTGTTGAGGTTCTGAGAAAACTTCATAATTTCGATGGTCTCTTTGATTTTTCTCTTTTGATAATGATCCTCTCTTGCAATTATTTTAGCGTCTTCTAAACACACATAGGATAATCAAAATTAAAATAAATAATTAAATTAAAATTATTATAAATAATTATAAATCAAAAAAGAATTCATATATGTAAGGGTTGGCTTCTATATAAAAAGTTATCAATTTCTAGGATTATATATACTCTAGTAGGAAGATTCTTCTTCTCTCAAGAAACTCTCAAGAAACTATCATTCATATTCTATCAATTTTGGTCCTGATGATGGACCCCCTTTGGGGTTCAAAACGTCGACAAGATGAACATAACATTGTGGACATTTTTATTATCAGGCACATGAATGTGGTAAGGGCATTGGTGAGCCCAAAGGGTGCCACTACGAAATCATAGTGCCAATATCTTGTTCCAAATGCAGATTTATGAATGTATTGCTCCTTGATTATTACTTGATGGTAGCCTGAAGTTGGGATGGGGTCCCCTAGGATCAATTTTGGGGAAAAAGCCCAAGTTTTGTTGTATAAAGATGTAAAGTCTCCGCGAATTGTGGTTGCGGAGCACATAGATTGTTAAAGAATCATAAAGGGTTTTACCCTTCATTATGTAAGTCAAGTCGGCTTTTTGAGGATGTACTAAATAAGTATGTTTTAGGATGTCTAAGGAAAGTAATGAAGTTGGTCTATGGGAGAAGTCTAAGGAGTTAGCGAAGAAGAGTAAGAAGAAAGGCTCTGTAGATGTGTGCACAGAGGCCTAGAGTAGAGTCTGTAGCTGAGTGTGCAGGGAAGTTTGAGTCTGTAAGTAGAACAAAAGATTAATAAAGAAGATTACTGCATAAATTCTTGAGTTTCGCCTATTTACTTCTGTTATGAATGAATGCGCTTTATGTTGCAACGAATGATGGATTTATGAACTAATGATGTATTAATGTGCGGTTTTACCTAATCTATATTGTTATATGAATGCAATTAACATTAACTGTTTACACGAAGATTACCTTGTTGTATGTTGAAGTTATTGAACACTTAAGCCGATCGAGGTAAAATTGGGTTAAGAAAAATCTTTGGTGCACGTAAGTAACTGACCAGTCTATTCAAGGTCCACGGAAGATAGTCGTAGACCTTTGCGGAGGTCTAGGGGCTGCATAAAAGGAGTTATATTGATAAGCCTTAAAGTCTTATCGATCTACGTGAAGATAGATTAAGGACACAAAATGACATCACATTGATCTTTGGGTACAGAAACTTGGTTCCAGCATCCCCCCATACTACTGCGGGTGAGACTTTAGTCTGTGCTCCACAGGTTGATGCCGAAAGGGCCAGTATTGTAGGGATTTGTTTGGCACAACTAACTCTGGACCTCGGTCAGGACCCACTGAGCCAACCAATGGTTATGTTGCTGGGACCAGGACCTGTATAAAGAGATGTGTGATGTTGCATCACTGGAATCCAACAAAGAAAGAAATTGAGAAGTGGTTGGATAGAAAGATCCATGAATTTTTGACACAAGAAAACAAAAATCTGCGCCTTCTCGATCGAACTATATGAGTGGATCACTAAATTGGCAGACAACCAAGGAAGGTGGAGGCTTAAGGGTCCAATAGTGTTGACCCCGGAGCTAGTGCGGAGGTTGGAAGCCTCTGAAGATAAGATCACGTGCGTTGTCAATCACTATCTTAATTGAGTCATAGGAGGATTTGTGACAGAATTTGTGATCGATACCTCAGTCAGCTACAATGAAGCAGAGCGACGTTTTTTCAAAGGACCGCAAGGTAAGTATTTGAAATCTTTGAATACTTGGATAAAAATGCTCGTGTGAAAACAGGTTATGCCACTGCCTTGATGTTTGGATCTATGCGAAGTGGACGATTATTTAGAAATCAGCAAAGAGCAAGTCTTGAATACAGCCCATTGATAGAATCTCCTTCGAGTGATGAAGAGGGAGCGGTACAGGCCTCACCGCAAAGCGTTGTACAATTGATAAAGCAAGGTTTTTCACAAATACCTCATCCACTCACACAACCACAACCTCTGCCACCATTCAACATGTCTAATACGATGAAACTTCCTGTTTTCAAGGGCTTGGGAAGTGAGGACCCTGATCAGTTTTGGTTCATTACGAAGGTTGTATGGATGACAAAGAATATTACAGACGAACATATAAAGAAGGCACAATTGTTTACTTCTTTACAAGATCGCGCATTGACATGGTGCCTTAAGTACTACATGGATAACCCATTGGCATCATTAGTGGACATTCAGACTGCTCTGAATAAGGAATTTGGAAGACCTAAGTCTGAATCGCAATCAATCGTTGGATTCAAGGAAATCACGATGAAGATTGGTGAAACTTCCTGGGAGCTAGATCAGAGACTGAAGTGCGGAATCCACGAAGCCAATATGAATCTCACAAATAGTTAGCACCGTGATTGGTTTATATCTGTGCTCCTACCTCACTAGAGGATTTATTTATCACAACAAAAGATAGGGACTACGGTGGAAGCATTGGAGATCGCAATGAGGTTACATGAGACCCCTATCCAAGACGCGACGTTGGGAGTTCAATAGATTCATGCGGAGTTTCAGAACCTCTACTTGAAGTTGTAGAGCTTGAAGAAGGAAAAAGAGGCTCAGTCGGAGGTGTGCAAAGAAGTTTGGTGCCTAAAAAGTAAAAACTAGGGGCATGATAAGGATCATTGCCCTGTTTTCATGAATTATACAAGGGGAGGACCCATGCCTCTGAGGCAAGAAGCCCCAGCAGGACCAAGTACAAAGCGTGCACTGTGGTGAGCTATTTGTCAAGTAGAAGGAAAACATGTAACAGATAATTTCCACTTGCTGCAAAAATTTGTGCAGACACCCCAACATTTATTTTACAATTTATATAAATCGATGGGCCACAATATGCGTAATTGTCATAGCTATGAGTTAATGATGGAGAGAATGCCCGCGTATCAAGTGCACACAAAAACTTGGCCTTTGAATTAAGACATTGGGGGAGCCTGCGGAGGATACCAGGGGCGCAGACGAGGTTGAGGAGGAGGAGGAGCTAGTAGAGGTCGAGGACAAGTTATTTTCTACAATTACGGAGTGCAAGGACACTACGCACAAGAATGTACAATCCCGAATCACCCATCTTGCTGATACTATACCCAGTTTGACCACGCGATAGAAGAAAGCCCTATATTGATAGCCAAGATGTAGGAGAAGAAGGCACAACCTCAGCAACCCACCCAAAATTTACAGATGATGAGGGTCGAGCCCCGCGAGGAGGATCCCAATGTAAATATTGTGCTGCGAAGCAGAATGATGACTGGTGATGATAAAGGAAAGCAACTTGAAGAAAGTGAGTGGGTTCGTAAGGCTCCAGAAAAAGAAGTTGGGTTTGACCTGGAGTGTGCAAAGGAAACGTTCATGGAAGCAAGGAATATCTTCGCTGAGGCCTCTACCTCAGAAATCAGGACAAGTTATCTGAATAAGTTGACCCCTCCATGCTTACCACTTTCTTGGAGACTTGTATGAAGCTACTATGTGACAGCAAGGCGGTGAAAGGGCTACAAGAATTGATAAATAAGTATCCTGGTAAGGAAGGTGCTCCTGAAGGACACTGTACAGTCAAGAAGATAGGAAAACACAAGGCGAGAACAGGGAGCAAGAAGAGGCTTACCGTGCAAATAGGAGAGTATGAAATGGATCAGGTTATTCTAGATCTGAGGTCAGATGCTAATGTTTTCCCTAAACAGACATGGGAAAGAATGGGGAGACCTGTGCTACAATGGTCCCAAATTCAGCTTAGGATGGCAAATCAACTGAAGATTATCCCTATGGAGAGATTTCATGGAGTGACCATAGATATAGAAGGAGTGAGTGCACTGGCTGATTTGAAGTAATAGAGGTTGTTGATGAAAAAAATCCATATCCCACAATCCTAGGAATTGTTTAGGCCATTGATATGAACAGGGTAATCAATTTAAAGAAATAGACGATGTTGTTTGAAAGGAAATCGCTCTGCGTAGTAGTGTTGTTGGACCCTGTAGATGGACCATGCTACACTGAACCAATTTGCGATTATGAGGAAAGAGATGATGACTTGGACAAGATATATAAGATAACATCGTGAGATCAAGACTAGGTTAATCTGACAGCCGATGGACGAATTGCATGGGACCGTGAAAGCTATTTTACGTGAGATTCAGATGAAGAATTGGAGCACTCGCAAAATAGGTTGCATGAAGTATCTACACTGCATTGTAATATGATGACTAAATCATTGTGTTGTGTATCATCAGAGGTAAGAATTTTTCCTTATTATGATGGTCTCACTGATGTAGATAAATTTATGGATGCATTTGAAAGGGAAGTATCGAAGAAGCATCACTTCCAAGCGCTGGATTTGGTGCTACACCTAGACAGTGGTGGGGTATTCATAAAGACTATTTTTACAAATGGCACAAGTACAAAAGAATGATGAGATTGCGGTTTGGTCACCCGAAAGTTTGGCTAACTGAAAAATACAATGGGAGAAATGATCTACGCGATCATGTAGCAAAATGAACTAATGTTTATGGAACAGATTCACAGCCGGAGTGGGTGCATATTTACTGTCACAATTTGGACATCATTCCTATGAATTGGTACATGGAAATAGAGCTTTTCCACAGTACCACAGAGTTCGACATCTTAAGAGAAGGATTTTTTATGACCTTCAGCTTTGAGGATGGGTTCGAAAGCATCAACAAAGCACTACAGGAGGTTAAGGAAACAATCTTCAGAATACCGTAGGATCCTTTAGACTTGATTCACCCAGAATGGAGCACCCAGCTGCCCCATGCGCTAGAATGCTACAATGTGACCGTTAAAGAAGATGATGAGGATCCAAGGAATATTAACATCCTAGAGGCAAAGGGCCACCACAAAGTTTAGGGACCACAGATAGAGAATCCAGACATTACTGCACCACTGAAAACTAGACAAGTGAACATTGGCATAGAAGCAGAGCAGAAATTCGCGAAGATTGAAGATTACTGGGATGATGCCACAGTAGATAAGGTCACTGAGTTGCTCAGAGAATACAAGGATTTGTTCCCTATCAAATTTTCAGACCTGAAAGGTATCATAGGAGACATGGGCGTGATGAAGATTACCTTGAAGTTGGACGCAAAGCCGATCAAGCAGAGGCGATATCGCCTTAATCCCAAGTATAAAGAAAAGGTCCATTTGGAGTTGCACAAGATGTTGGCAACGAGTATTATTGAACAGTTGGAGGAATCTGATTGGGTGAGTCTAATGGTCGTTCAAGAAAAGAAGCAGAAGGATGAAATAAGAATTTGCGTAGATCTCAAGAAGCTTAATGATGCTTACGTTCATGATCATTTTCCAATTCCTTTCACAAATGAGGTACTAGATAATGTTGGAAGGTAGGAAGCCTATTCATTCACTGATGAGTTCTCTAGATACCATCAGATTAAAATCGCGCTAGAAGACAGGAGTAAGACCACCTTCACGACAGAGTGGGGATGTTTCCAATATACCGTGATGCCATTTGGACTTAAGAATACACTAGTGATCTTCTCACACGTAGTCATCACGACGTTCAAAGAATTCATTCACAAGTTTTTGGAGGTATATTTTGATGATTGGAGAGTGTTTGGACTAGTAAAGTGTCATGTAGCCAGTTTGCGCTTGATGTTGGTGGTGGGCTCCAGTATTGCAGTAATGATGTTGCAACTCCTGGGACTCCCTTCTTTAATTTTATCAACCCGGTAGTTCGTAACAAACTTGGAAGTGACGGTGCTGTATGCACAAGTACTTGCTCTTACTGCAGACTATCACTTGATCAGCTGGCACAAGTTCGCTAGGAGCTGAAGCCAACTTCTATGAGTTCTCAAAAGAATATTTTAATCGTGATGGAAGAAAGCTAATCACAAAAGGGCTATTCTACTTGTAGAAAGAAGATGAAAGCTAAAAGGAAACGCAAACCCTAGCAAACCCTAGTTTTACCCATTAACCTACCTTTGCAAAAAAAAGGGAGGAAACTACTGAAATGGATGCCATGGACTACTGTCAATATGAAATGCATGTACTTAAGCTATTTCTGAAGGAAAATGTGGAAGAAACATCTTTTTGTATTTTCGAGTAATTTTGCAGAATTATTATGCATGTGCTTTAACTATTTGTTTTATTGTGCAGAGGTTGATTAGCGAAAGGAAATGGAGTGGGCACTTGCAAGAGGTTGGGAAGGTGAGAAGAGTGCCTAAGGGGTCCCTATCACCCTTCCAGAGAGTTTCATAGCGATTAGATCTCGAGAAATTGCTCACGTGATCTTCTACAGGAAGTCTGCAGGGGTTCTACAGGATGTTCTACAGGAACAAGCCGAAAGTGATTTTTGAAGGTTTGGAGGAGGAAAAATGGTGGGAAAAGGGAGATGAAGGTTGGATGAGGGTTTTATAGGGTATAGGACTCTATTAATGAAGATCAAACATGAAGGTGCTGGCTGGATTGGTTCAAAGGATAAGAAAGCGATTTTTCACAAGAACGTAGAAATTAGGGTTAGTTGGGAAAGTGTGGCAAATGGAGGGAAGAAATCTCGAGTGAGGGGTTGGAATAGGTTGCATGATGGAGGAAGGGTAGGTAGGGATGTATCATAGATGCTCTAGACACTATTTCTCAAAACTAATCAAAAAAAGACTATGCAAACCAAAGATCTAGCTATCTTGACCTAATTTGACTTAGAAACCCAGCAATCATGATAAACATAACTTTATTGGTAGGAAATCATGTAAGATAACTATGAAAACTAAGCAAGAATATATCTACGCATGTAATCACAACTGGTATCAACTTTTACAACTGAGAATCTAACACTAGCAATTGCATGAAGAAATAAGGACAACGTTTTTGTGGCAGCAAGGACACCTTGGTCTCAACTCATGGTCCCGAGGAAGGAGAGGTGAGATCGAGGGTTTCTTGATGGCCTTTTTCGAAGATATTTTTTGTTACCAACCTATCAAATCAACCTGAACATGAAAAGCTATTTCAATCATCAAAAGCAACCTAAATAACAAAGTAATATGTTAATCTAAGTAACAGAAATTATTCTAGGAATGCAGCAAAGACACATAAAAGTACACAAAGGAGGTACTGGGCACTTGGATTGGGCCCAACCCCAAGAGCTATGGCCTCCTAAGAAGGATTAGAGCCGGTGCAAAGCTGGATTCATCTTTATTGATCAAGAAATAATAGTTACATCCCAAAAACTGTCTACAAGAAAAAGCTAAAAAATGTGCTGAAATGCAGAGCTAACCTACTGACTAAAATCGAACTAACATCTGAATTCAATCTGACTAAAAAATGATTAAAAAATGACTAACTGAAATGAGGCCCTAAGCCTTCTTGTTTATACAAATTGAGGACCCCAACAGTCCTCTTAAACTTTAGGGACTCGGCTGCCAAAACTTGCAGTTAACAGCAGTCCTACTTGACTTGCTTGGCTGCCCCTTGTGCTCCGAGTTTTAGATGGAGAATTCGAGGTGAGGGCTCATAAATGAAGGGGACACCTTCCTACAAATCCTCTCCACGAATTTGGCTGCCAAGTGATCATTTAAACCTTTGATTTTGTCTCAAAATTGACCAAAATTCTGCATAAAGCACACATTAGACTTGTTGGCATAATGACTAACCCAATTCACTCTATTAGCATAAATAGAATCAAAAACATGCAATAAACTAATGAGAATGGTGGATTAAGTCGAATTAGGAGGTTGAATGAGCCCATATAATTACCCATTTCTGGGGCTCATCATCACCCCCTACTGAAAGTGTTTCTCATCCTCTGAGAAACTAATCTATCTCTTCATCTTTGATTGCTTTGACTGCCTCTCTCACATCCCAGACTTCTGAGATGATGTCTTCTTCTTAGTCATGAAACCCTACTTTTCTCTCTACTTCCTCCCACTGCCTGTGCTCCTCTTCTTCTTTGACCCCTTCCAGCAGTCCTAAAAGCAAGGGAGGATTGAACTTTAGGCCGATCCAGTTGGCCTGCAGATTTTGCATTGACTTGATCTTTGAGATATAAGGCATATGACTTAGCAGGTTGCCTACATTGTAAGGCTTCTACTGCCCAGCTGGCCATGCAGGCCAGTTGGGCTTCTTGCTCTTGCACCTGTTGCTTTAGAAACTATATTTCCTCTACTGCCTGTGACTCCTTCTCCTGTAGTTGTTTTGTTAGCGCCTCAACCTCAGCCTGCAGCTTGTCCTCTTCCTACTGTCCATTAGATGCTTCCTTGCCTGATGGAGGTCCCTCTTGCTACTGTTGTTCATCCAAAATGGAGGGCCTGTCTTCCTTATAACGTCCCTGTAGTTGTAGCTGCTGTTTCAACAACTCATTCTCTTCCTATAGTTTGGCCCTCTAATTGATTTCCACATGCCTTACCATGGCCAATTCCTTTATTGATTCCTTGAGTTGTTCTTCCAGGTGACCTATGTCTGCCACACCCTTGGACTTGGCAATCCTCATCCAAGTGTGAGTCCTCACCCTTTCTTGTTTTATTGCAAAGAAGAGTGGTACCGTAAATTTCTGAGGAATTATCTTCCCGACTTCTAACAGGTTGTAGTATGAGCCCAAGCTAGACTGAGGGCTTGGTTCCAATATTTCCTCAGCCTTTTCTTCTTCCTGTGATGGTTTGGCTGCCTTTTCCTCCAATTTCTTGGTCTCTTTTAACTTAACCAGAGTTTCCTATAGAACCGTCTCAGCTACCTGTAGAGCTGTCTTTGAGCCCATCATCCTAATTCTCTCTTTCCAGGTGGAGGTTTTTGGGCTTCCTCATTCATAGGTGATGGATATCTTTGAAGGGGACTTCTCCTTTTGTTTAGCTGTGGTGTCCTCAATGATAATTGGCTCCTTTGACTGTGGCTAGGGTCTGTCCACTTTGATCCTTGTGCCTCTCCTTGCTTTAAAGTACATGGAGGTTTGCCTCTTTGTCTTCCCTTTTTGTTTTGGAGGTGTGCTTAAGGCAGCAAGCACAGTTGCTGCCTCCCTTGCCAATATCTCAAGTGATTTCTCCTCTTGTTGTTCTTTTTCCTTTCTTCCTGTAGAAATCCCCGTGTCAACCGTTTCTGTCTTTGGTGCTGCTATTTTAGTCTGTTTCTTTCCCTTTTGTTTCTGTGTGTCTGCTTTGGCTGTGACAGCTTTCATTTGGGCTTTCTTAGCCTTTTTCTTCCCAACATTTTTCCTTTTTCGCCTTCTCTATTTTTGTTGTTGTCTCCTTTCTGTCTCATGCTCAACGGTCATGTCAAATTCCTCTTTTTCCTTCTGTTCCTCCTCTATTTTGCCCTCTGATTGAATGTCCTATGCTCCCTCATCAATGTTCTCACTTTATTCAATTGGCATGGTGTTGATTTTGTGTTGTAACTAGAAAAGGAAATGCTCAAGTGGGAAAAAAACACAGTCAATCACTGAAGAAGAGGATGACTAAATTCGGTTTTTTTCTGAACCCAAGAAGGAATTTTTCATGTGTCCAATATCAACTAGCAACAATTCCCTTGTTTTAAGACTACTGTCACCCAAAACTCGACTGTTTGCTTATGAAAGGAAGAATTTTGTTTTTACAGGCAGAGCACAGAGATCAAGTTTTCTTCTTAGCACACAGACAGATATGCAAATTCAAAAAAAAATTCACACACAGGCTGGCCTCCATAGCTGCATATATCTTCCCTATGGAGAATTTTTAAAAAGGAAATGTGGAGGAGAATTTTGATGCAGAAAAACTGGGACACTCAGTGCAATACACAGGCAAACATTTTACTTCCAATACACAGGGAGATTTTTCATTGATTTTCTAATCTAATGCCATGTTTAATTCATCACCTTGCACAAACAAATCGTGCACAAAGAAGTTTTCCTGAGCCTACCTCGTTTTGAGCTTGAAAATACCGGGTTTTCTTTCTGCATGGCTATTTTCTGCCTTTCTTGTAGAAGGCTCTCGTTTCCTGTAGAACGAAACTGCGCTTCCTGTAGAGCCCGATAAGCGGGAAATTTTTTTAAAAACGGTAGAAATCTCGAAAAATCAGGCAGGAATATTGCAGAGGACCACTGGTTAGCTGATCTGGAAGTGGTGGACGCGTGCTTCAGTTGTGAATGTCGTGAAGGCGCAGTGAACTAAGAGTAGTGAGAGTTTCAGCCAAGCATCGTTTAACTACAGCGTGATTCATGTGAGAAGATGAGGTGGTAGAAATGTGTGTTGCCATTATTCAGGCCGTTGGTCCCTACTGCAGTGTCATCATGGGACTGGATGTTTTCTGCCTGTAATCCCTTACCATCAGTTGCGCTGGAGTTCAACATCTGCCACCACCTGT
Organism: Pinus tabuliformis; assembly: GCA_031772625.1. Lineage (NCBI taxonomy): Eukaryota > Viridiplantae > Streptophyta > Pinopsida > Pinales > Pinaceae > Pinus > Pinus tabuliformis. The sequence continues at coordinate 339,681,950 of CM062807.1, read as the reverse complement.
TTTATTTTTTTTTAATTTCCCGTGAATGACTATACACGTGCTGGGTGACCTCCGGATGAGTGCAATCGGACTGGTTGAGGGTGTCGGGTTAACTTGCTAGCTTCCTAGCTTAATCCCACCATTTCATTCATTTATGCACTTTTGAATCATACAAATGCAAATAGAGGAATTGGTTTAGACACTTACCTGTAAGTCAACGTGCTGGTTGGTCCTTTTTGCTGCTGCATGCTCATATTCTGTGGATGCATGCTGGTTTTTTTGCTGATACATGGCTTATTTTCTAGTGCAGGTATCCTCTGGCTGGATCTACACTGTAGGAGCCTGCTTCAACGTTCAGATTTGCACCCTCATGCTGTTGATGCTGAATTTTTACAAGACAACAACTTGTTTTCTCCATAGCTCCCAAACGATAGATCAGATTGATCTGAAACTTTCTGAGCATGCTTCTATCATCATTATGCACCTCCCATAGCAAAATTGTGGTCAATGGATGCACAGATATCGAGAAAAATTGAAAATGGCTGAAGATGACAAAGGTCAATTTCTCGGAAGCCATGCATCAGAATTGGCTGAAACTGCTTGGGTAGGTTACTATCACCTATATGCATCTCCCCATGAAACAAGTTTTGAAATGGATGCACAGATATGGATAAAATGCAAAAATGGCTGAAGGTGATAGAGGCTAATTTCTTGGAAACCATGCACCGGAATTGACTGAAATTTCTCAGGTATGTTGCCATCATCCCTATACAACTCCCCATAAAATGGTTTTGTAGTTGGATGCATGGTTTTCGCGTGAGGGAAAAAACAAATTTCTGTTCTATGTATTTTTGCTTCAAAGCATTCTGCAGTTTTTTTGTACAGTGAGAAAAAATGAGTTTGGGCTATAATGCAGACTTGGAATTGATGGGAGAGAGGTTTGAGGATTGTAGGAGGACTTATGAACCCTTTAGGAAGCTATCATGTTCGCCAAAACACCTTTTAAAATCCATTTCTAGCTTCCTGTAATTTCTACAGGAACTTCTTATAGAACACACAGTTTTTAGGAAAGAAGCACAATGAGATGGAAAAAATAATGGAAAAGGGTGAGGGATGGAAACATGGATGTTTGCAGGCCTCATGGAAATATTCCCAGCCTTCGGGTCCTCTTTGGAGATCAATTTTGGTTTGTTTGTGGGCTTCCTGTAGAAGACACAGAACTTCCTGTAGAAGGCACAAAACTTCCTCTATCTTTGTTTTGAGCGATCCTCCTAACCTACAATGTCCTTGCTGCAACCTGCAATTATTCAATGGAAATTAGGTTTATTTTTCTTTTTCTTTTTCTCTTTTTTTTTGAAAACAACTAGGGCGCCTCATGGAGGTTTTCACCCTAATTGTCTACCCTGGGCACCTCCAAGGGAGGTTTTCACCCGAGGATCTTATTCTCTTTTTATTTTCTCTTCTTTCCAACCCATTGACCACCTCATGGAGGTTTTCAATCAATGAGCCAATCTAAGGCGTCTCCGAGGAGGTTTTCACCTTGGATTTTTATTTTCCTCTTATTTTCACTTTTTCTTTTTCTTTTTTCTTTTTTCTTTTTTCTTTTTTCTACCCTACCCTACTTGAAAAACAAAATCATTTTGAAGTATAAGAATACTTCCAATGGAGCCATGTGCACATCGAGATTGGAGACAAAATGATGTGGAGGCTTGAAATGCATGCTTTGACAGGGATCTGGATTTCAGAGATCAAATGATTTGACTTTGAAGGGATCAAACATACCTGAGGAAGAGAGTACTGCTGCAACTTAGTGATTGTCTGGAACCATATCTCAATATAGCTCGGATATCCTTGGTCCTTTTGCTAATCTGGATCATTCTCCATATCTTCTTCTATCATGACCTTCACATCTTCCTCTTTTTGTTGATTTTTCTCTTGAATACATGGAGATTTGATGGTAACCATGAGGGAACTCTCTCGATCTTGGATTTTTATGCCTTCTCTTCATCAAGTGCAGCCCATGGTTCTTTGATCTTTTCTTTTGAATCTTCTTTTGCTAGATGTGATCCTTCAGTGCTGTCAATATAATATCTTTTCTCGAATACTCTTCCTGAGCTACGGTGAATATCATTGAGCTCAAGAGGAGTTGTTTGGAAGTGTTGTACCTCAGCTTTGCAATTGGGTTGAGCTACTCCAATTGGCAGGTTTGGAAATGGTGGTACGGGTAGTTGAGTGGGGGTGTATATTTGAGATGGATGTGGATGGGGTTGTGGTTGGGCAGGTGGTGGAGGAAAAGGAGTGGGAGGAGTGTTGTACTGGGGCCTCCACCCCTCATGAGGTGCATTCCACTGAGGCTGTGGCTGAGCGTAGGGGTGAAATGGATGAGTAGCTAGTTGAGCATGATATTGAGATGGATACGACCAAGGAGGGGGTGTGGACCAGGAAGGATGAGTAGGGGGACCCCAAGAAGGCATGGAAGTGGTTTGATAGGGGTCGTAATAGGTCTGGGATGTCCCTTGCATTCCCTGCTGGTAAGGTCCTAGTCCATGTGGCCTCCTTTGGTTCATATAATAGAGTGGTTCAATGACTCCTTTGGCCCTCTAATATGCAGCTTTAAGCCCGGGCAAGGAAGGGCACTGATTCGTAGGATGGTCTTCTTCACAGAAAAAACACACCTCTATGGAGTGTAATGGACATTCCTTCCTAGGATGCTTTCTAGTGCACCGGGGACAAAAGATGGCCAAAGCCCTCTTAGATTCCTCTTGCTTCCTTTGGATCTATAATGTATCCAGTTTCATGGCAAGAAATTGCCTCACCTTGCTCTTGAGATCTTCCATCTGATTTGCAAATTCATCTTTGGATAAGGTATTGCTCCCAACATTTCTGTTTGTAGCCATTCGGTTCAAAGGAATGTTTTCTTCTTCTTCTCCCCTAGAAGTTCTTCAAATATGTCTTGTTGTCCACCTAAGGGTTCTTCTTAATCACAACCATCGAAGAAGAGAGAAGGTTGGCTGTGTGAAGCAGTGGGGGTGTTGTGTAAACATTTTTCTGAATTATATCTACTCCTACAAGGCATGAAAGGAAATATTTTTGGTTGATTTTTGTTTCTTTTTCTGCTTGTACCTGCAAAACTGAAATAGATTGAATTGCAACTAACTAAAATCTATCTTGCTAAAATGAAAATGCAGAATTGAAATGAAAGCAGGAAAGGACTAATCTATTTTGCTGAAATGAAATTGCAGGAATGAAATGCTAGGCTACGCTTGTAGAATTGAAATTGCGGAATTGAAATGCTAATCTATGCTTGCAGAAATGAAATTGTGGAATTGAAATGCTAATCTATGAAAGTAGGAAATGTCTAATCTACTTTTGCAGAAATGAAATTTCAGAATGGAAATGAAACAATCTACTCTACGCTTGCTAAAATAAACTACTTAGCAGAAGGTTGTAGTAGAAAATAGAAGAAAAGAAGCAATCACCAATACTCTGACACTTCTTCAGCAACGGCGCCAAAAATATGGTGGGCTCCAGTATTTCAGCAATGATGCTGCAACTACTGAGACTCCCTTCTTTAATTTATCAATCCGGTAGTTCGTAACAAACTTGGAAGCAGCGGTGCTGTATGCACAAGTACTAGCTCTTACTGCAGACTGTCACTTGATCAGTCGGCACAAGTTCGCTAGGAGCTCAAGCCAACTTCTATGAGTTCTCAGAAAAAGCTTTTAATAGTGATGGAAGAAAGCTAATCTCAAAAGGGATATTCTACTTGCAGAAAGAAGATGAAAGTTGAAAGGAAACACAAACCCTAGCAAACCCTAGTTTTACCCATTAACCCTACCTTTGAAAAAAGAAAGAGAGGAAACTACCGAAATGGATGCCATGGACTACTATCAATATGAAATGCATGTACTTAAGCTATTTATGAAGGAAAATGTGGAAGAAACGTCTTTTTGTATTTTCGAGTAATTTTGCAGAATTATTATGCATGTGCTTTAACTATTTGTTTTACTGTGCAGAGGTTGATTGGCGAAAGGAAATGGAGTGGGTGCTTGCAAGAGGTTGGGAAGTGAGAAGAGCACCTAAGGGGTCCCTAGCACCCTTCCAGAGAGTTTCGCAGCGATCAGATCTCGAGAAACTGCTCACGTAATCTTCTACAAGAAGTCTGCAGGGGTTCTACAGGAACAGGCCGAAAGTGATTTTTGAAGGTTTGGAGGAGGAAAAATGGTGGGAAAAGGGAGATGAAGGTTGGATGAGGGTGTTATATGGTCTAGGACTCTATTAATGAAGATCAAACATGAAGGTGTTGGCTGGATTGGTTCAAAGGATAAGAAAGCGATTTTGCACAAGAACGTAGAAATTAGGGTTAGTTGGGAAAGTGTGGCAAATGGAGGGAAGAAATCTTGAGTAAGGGGTTGGAATAGGTTTCATGATGGAGGAAGGGTAGGTAGGGATGTATCATAGATGCTCTGCATACTATTTCTCAAAACTAATCAAACAAAGACTATGCAAACCAAAGATTTAGCTATCTTGACCTAATTTGACCTAGAAACCCAACAACCATGATGAACAGAACTTTATTGGTAGGAAATCATGTAAGATAACTATGAAAAATAAGCAATAATAGATCTACGCATGTAATCACATTTGGTATCAACTTTTAAAACTGAAAATCTAACACTAGCAATTGCATGAAGAAGCAAGGACAACATTTTTGTGGTAGCAAGGACACCTTGGTCTCAGCTCATGGTCCCGAGGAGGGAGAGGTGAAATCAAGGGTTGCTTGATGGCCTTTTCCGAAGATATTTTTTTTTACCAACCTATCAAATCAACCTAAACATGAAAAGCTATTTTAATCATCAAAAGCAACCTAAATAACAAAGAAATATGTTAATCTAAGTAACAGAAATTATTCTAGGAATGCAACAAAGACACATAAAAGTACACAAAGGAGGTACTAGGCACTTGGGTTGGGCCCAAACCCAAGAGCTACAGCCTCCTAAGAAAGATTATAGCTGGTGCAAAGCTGGATTCATCTTTATTGATCAAGAAATAATAGTTACATCCCAAAAACTGTCTACAAGAAAAAGCTCAAAAATGTGCTGAAATGCAGAGCTAACCTACTGACTAAAATCGAACTAACATCTGACTACAATCTGACTAAAAAACTAACTGAAATGAGTCCCTAAGCCTTCTTGTTTATACAAATTGAGGACGCCAACAGTCCTCTTAAACTTTAGGGACTCGGCTGCCAAAACTTGCAGTTAACAGCAATCCTACTTTACTTGCTTGGTTGCCCCTTGTGCTTCGAGTTTTTGATGGAGAATTCGAGGTAAGGGCTCATAAATGAAGGGGACACCTTCCTACAAATCCTCTCCACGAATTTGGCTACCAAGTGCTCATTTAAACCTTTGATTTTGTCTCAAAATTGACCAAAAATCTGCATAAAGCACACATTAGACTTGTTGGCATAATGACTAACCCAATTCACTCTATTAGCATAAATAGAATAAAAAACATGCAATAAACTAATGAGAATGGTGGATTAAGTCGAATTAGGAGGTTGAATGAGCCCATATAATTACCCATTTCTGGGGCTCACCAGTTGGATACATGCCGAAGGTATCAGATTGTGTTAAACCTGAAGAAATGATTGTTGTGCATCCCTTTCGAAATCTTGTTGGGTCATGTGGTATGCAGGTAGGGACTTATGGTGGACCCTACTAAGATTGTGGTAATAATTAATTTGGAGGCACCAAGAAGTGTTAAATAGCTGCATGCAACACTGGGTCACACTGGGTACTATCAGAAGTTCATTAAAAGTTATGCCGAGATTACTGCGCCTATGGAGAAACTACTGAAAAAGGACACTACATTCCATTGGTATGAAGAATGTTAGCAGAGCCTGGATGTACTGAAGGAGAAAATGGTCACCACGTTGATCCTAGTCTTCCCAGATTGGAAGAAGGAATTTCATGTGCATGTGGATGATTCATGTATTGTGCTAAGAGTAGTGATGACACAAGTTGGTGAAGGAGAATTGGATCACCCCATAGCATTTGTGAGTAGGAAGTTGTCTAAGGCTAAAAAGAATTACTCAACGACTGAGCACAAAGGGTTGGCTATGGTGTACGACCTTTAGAAGTTCGGACATTACCTACTAGGTGGACATTTCAACATGTAAACAGACCATTCTGCATTGAAATATTTAGTTAATAAGCCTGTGTTGGGGGAGAAAATATGTATATGGCTACTATTGTTTCAGGAGCATGATTTCGAGGTTATTGTGAAGCTAGGAAGGTTGAATGCCAGGCTAGACCATTTGTTTCACATTGAAACTGGAGAGGATCTTACCAATTTGGAGGAAGGGTTGCCTGATGCATAGCTCTTTGCAGTGTGTGTAGCGGATAATCACTTTGCAAACACTATCCACTTTCTGACTATGGGGATGGCTCCAGAAGGATACAACAGTTAGCAGAAGAAAGAATTGGTGGTACACGTGGAAAAATTTTCAGTAATTACAAGCCATTTGTATAAGATAGGATCGGATAAGGTACTTAGAAGTTATGTGCCCGATTTTGAATGGAATAGTATCCTCGTTGAAGGTCATGGAGGAGCTGTGGGAGGGAATTACACAGGAAAAGCAACAACACAGAAGATTCTACGTGCTGGATTGTGGTGGTCGACATTGCATAAGGATTCTAAAGAATAATGTAGGGCATGCAACACATGTCAGAGAACGAGTAGGTCATCGCGGAGGGATGAGATTCCTTTGAATCCACATGTGTCATTGTAGCCATTTGAAAAATGGGAAATTGACTTTGTAGGACCAATTCAACCTCTAGGCAAGAAAACAGGGCGCGGTATATCATCACCGTGGCTGAATATTTGACTAATTAGGTAGAGGCGCAACCTGTGAAGGATTGTACAGGGGCAACAACAGTGAAATTTTTATTTGAATATGTGTTGACTAGGTTTGGTTGCCCAAAGGCTTTGATGAGTGATTGTGGTACGCATTTTCTCAATGAAACGACCAATGCGCTAACAAAAGAGCTCTAGGTTTATCACCATAAGAGTATGTCTTATCATCCTTAGTCTAATGGCACAGTCAAGGCTTTTAATAAGATATCGGAGAATGCATTGATGAAGGTTTACAATGCATAGTGAAATGATTGGGATGTGCGCATACTAGCAGTGTTATGGGCATATAGAACTACTTGCAAAAATCTTACTGATCAGACACCTTTTTGGTTGGTATATGGTGTGGAAGTTGTAATTCCTATGGAGTATATCATGCCTAGTCTACGCATAGTGGCTTTCACAGGAATGGTCGACTGTGGATCCTTAGAATATTGGCTCATGCAGCTAATGGAGCTCGAGGAAGATGGGTTTTTGGTTGGATTCCATCAGCAGGTTCAGAAGGAACGTGAAAAATCTTGGCATGATCAACACATCAAACTGTGCACATTCAAGGTAAATGATTTGGTTTTTTTATGTGACAGTAAGTTTGAAAAGTTTCGAGGAAAATTTTAGATGTAATGGCTGGGGCCATATGTTATCAAAGAGGTTACGAATGGTGGAGCATTTCGGATCGTGAAGTTGAATGGGGATCCATTTCCGGGAAGGGTAAATGGAATCCGATTGAAGCCATACACTAGGGATCCAACCCAATGACTACATGATAGTAGCACAGTCTTAGCACTCTAGGCAGTTGCAAGGAGGCGCGGGACTATAAACTACACTGCTCAGTTTATAGAACTATGTGACAAGGGGGATGCGCAAAAATGTGTGATGCCACAATACCAAAAGAAGCGCGAAGGGACTTGCATTATAGGAGGAGAGACTATGGGGGGGGGCAACAGATAAGGCATTTAAGGTTAAAATATTTGGAGATCTGCTGCAAAATCAGCATTTATGAATGGATTTTGGGGGGAACGGTCGAATTTGAATTCAAATTCGCCTATCAATTACGCATGGCTGTCCAACGAAAAACACTTTGCATACTTAGAATTTATGTGTTGAGTTGTCGATTGTTTATGAATCCTTGTTGTTCCACTAATTTAGTCTTTGCTTCTGTATTTCGTAAGTTACCCAATGATACCTAGCGGTTTATTCTCCACACGATGTCTGGACTAGGAGATACCATTAGTACTGGAGGGGCTGTCACCTCTGAGGGAGCTTCTCCAGAGGCAATGAGTAGGGAGGCTCCAACTGCTATGTGTACGACACCAAGGTTGCCTAGGACGAAGCCTACACCAGTAAGAGAAGTGCCCAAACCTAAGAAGGATAAGCAAAAGAAGCCCATGCCAGTGCGTGAGTCACCGAGGAAGCATGCTAGGCCTAGAGGAAAGAAAAGTTGAGTGCTAAGGAGAAGGGGAAGGTGGTGGATTTGGAGGCCGAAGTGGCTGTGAAGGACATAGACACCGAGGGGGTGGATCCAATATCCAAGTTTCCAGATTATGTCCCTCCATGCAAGGGAAAAGTGAAGGTCACTAAGGACCGAGATGTAGGAAAATTCCTCCTCAATACACCCCTGCTACCGAAGAATATCACTTTTGAAGGTCCGCGCTTAGCATGGATTCCCCATCCCAATATGGAAGACTAGGATTTGGCAGACCATGAGAGGTTCCCCCACTTGGAAACAGAAAAAGTACACATCAAAAAATCAATTAGGATAGTGCAGGACTTGCCACGGAGCAACTAGTGGAACAGATCAAACACGTAGCCACACAGAGCGTGCCTAAAGTAGCAGCTGCACAAGTAGAGTTGGGGGATCTTCACAATAAGATCTTTGTGCTAGCAGAGTGACTCAAGGGTGAGTCACAATCTTTGTGTTGGGGGCCTATTGGAATGGGGTCCCCTAGGGTCAATTTTGGGACAAAAGCCCAAGTTTTGTTGTATAAATATGTAAATTCGACACAAATTGTGGTCGCGGAGTGCGTAGATAGTTAAAGAACCATAAAGGGTTCTACCCTTCATTATGTAAGAAAAGTTGGCTTTTTGAGGATCTACTAAATAAGTGTGTCTGAGGATGTGTAAGGCAAGTAATGAAGTTGGTATATGGGAGAAGTCTAAGGAGTTAACGAAGAAGAGTAGGAAGAAAGGCTCTGCAGCTGTGTGCGCAGAGGCCTAGAGTAGAGTTTGCAGATAAGTGCGTGGACCACTGCAGCTGAGTGCGCGGACCACTGCAGCTGAGTGCATAGGGAAGTTTTGAGTCTGTAAGGAGAACATAATATTAATGAAGAAGATTATTGTAGAAATTCCCGAGTTTCGCCTGTTTACTTCTATTATGAACGAATGCGCTTTATGTTGTAATGAATGATGGGTTTATGAAATAATGATGTATTAATGCGTGATTTTACCTAATCTATATTTTTATATGAACATAATTAATGTTAAGTATTTACACGAAGATTATCTTGTTGTATGTTGAAGTTATCGAACACTTAAGCCAATCGGGGTAATTACTGGGTTAAGAACAATATTTGGTGTGCGTAAGTAACTGACTAGTCTATTTAAGGTCTACGGAAGACAGTCGTAGACCTTCACAGAGTTATAGGGGATGAATAAAAGGAGTTATATCGATAAGCCTTAAAGGATTATCAATCTGTGTGAAGACAGATTAAGGGCACAAACCGACATCACGCTAATCTCTAGGTGTGGAAAATTGGTTCTAGCATCCCCCCATACTGCTTCGAGTGAGACTTCAGTTTGTGCTCCACAGATTGATGTCAAAAGGGCTAGTAGTGTAGGGATTTGTTTGGTGCAACTATCTCTGAACTTGGGTCAGGACCCACTAAGCCAACACCTGACCTCAAGTCAATCTTGGATAAAACAATTGCTCCTCTCAACCGATCAAAGAGATTATCAATCCTTGGTAATGGATACCTACTCTTGATGGTTACCTTATTTATATGCCTATAATCAATGCATAATCTAAGTGTTCCATATTTATTCTTTACAAAAAATACCATTTCTCCCCATGGGAACACACTTGGCCTTATGTAAACTTTGTCAAGCATTTCCTTCAGCAGCAATTTTAGCTCAACCATTTCTGAGGTGCTCATCGTATATGGAGTCTTATATGTTGATGTTACTCCAGGTACTAACTCAATAGAGAAATCTCTCTCTCTGTGAGGAGGTAATCCAGGAATATCCAATAAAAAATACATTTTCATACTATTGTAGAAATTTAGCTTCCTCATCTCCTATTTCTTTGGTAACTACCTCATTCTTGGAAACTGGCACCATAAATAACATGCATCCTTTTCTGCTATTGTGTTTGGCCTACATAACCATGATTAACCTCACTAAGATTATTTTTACCTCCCTGCAACACTATTTTTGTTCCTTGGTCATCCAAGCATTCAATTTCTTTTTCATAACAATCTACCTTGGTCTATTGTATATAAAACTAGTCCATTCACAACAATATGCCATACACGCCTAATGTCAACACATTCATGTGGGATTTTATGGGCATGCTACTAAGCTCAAATGCATAGTACACTACCCAATGGATGATTTTTTTTTATTATCTTTTTTTCATTTCCAATCGAACCAACCAAGGTTCTTCATGCATCTCCTTGCCCACATCACATTTCTCAACAAGCTCTGGGCTGACATAGCTATACTTAGAGTCTGCACCAATTAGAATAGAAATGACTTGCACTTGTATCTTACCTTCCATCTCAATGATGGATGCTTGGTGATATGCTTGGTGTTTTTCCACAGTTGCATAAATTATTGGCATACTCAAAACTACTTCACCTAGTGTGCTCACCTCCTAGGCACTGTAAATATTTGGCCTGACATCCTGTGAATATGGACAATCTCTCCTCCTATGGTTCCCACCACAAGTCCAAAACTTGATCATCTCTCAACCTTCGAACTTGGGTTGTGCTGAACCAAGTTTTTGCACATTTTTCTTATCAACAATATTGGCCTTCTGCTAAAATTGTCTTGTATGAGTTGGGTGCTTACCTTCTTTCGTTTATGATATTTTCTTGGGCCAATTCTTCTTATGCCTAGTGTTTTTTTTAGCTTGCTAGTAACTTTTAATATTAGGCCTACATTTTTTTCTCATAGAAATTTTCTAGCTTCTTAATAACATCCTTTAGGGTTTGGGGTTCCAACAACTCAATTTTATTCTCAAATTCCATAGATAATCCACTGGAAAATCATTGAATTTTGGATTTTTCATTGTTGAGATTAAAAACACACCTCAATAGTTCTAAGAACTTGGTGACAGACTCATCACTGGTTAATTGACCCATTTTGAGTTCATAGAACTCTCTTGGCTTACTATCATAATAGCATTTAGAAAAGTATTTCTCTTTAAAGAGCTTTTGAAACTCATACCAAGTCAATTATTTCTCAAAAATACCTCCAACATTCTTCAAATCCTCCCGCCATATATTTTCTTTTCCCTTCAGGCTATAGGTGGTGAATCTAGCTTTCATATTCTAAGAATAATCATGTATTCTGAAAAACTTCTTCATTCCTAACAACCAAGCTTTTGTACCCTCTACTTTTTTCATATCCCCATCAACTTCGGGTTGCTTGTATTTCTTAAATACTTCAGGCATGTGATCCTTTCCTTTTCTTTGTGAATTATGATGATGATAATGGTGAGAATGGTGATTGTGCCATTCCAAAATAGAACTAGATGATTTCCTTGAATAATGCACTGATGTGCTAGTTCCTCCCCTTTGGTTGCTTAAAGGTACATCTCATGGCATAATGTCCTCACTTCCTTGCCTATGTATCTTTATTTACCTACCACCATCTACTCCATTGGTGTTTTACCCTGAATAATGAAGGCTTTCCTTGTCTCTATAACTGACCCTCAACTCAAAATGTCTTTGTCTCTACTAATCCAAGAGACTTTGTAGGATGACTGCATTGATATTTTCTTTCCTTTCTTGGACTCTTACTAGCCTCTCATTATCAACCTTAAATATTATCTCCTCAGTCGTCAGGATTCTCAGGGTGTCCATCCATTCTAGGGAGTGATCCTCTCCCCCTTTGCTATCTCGTCTCTCTTCTTCATTAGCTTTGACCCCATCACTTCCATGTTGTGATTGATCGGAACTGTACTCAACCATTCTGATCCTCATTGTTGTAACTTCTCTACTTTATGATGCTTGTGATGTGTTTTCAACCACACACATTGTTAAACATTTAAAAATAATAAATAAACACATAATTATGACCATGAGCTTGCATCGATGGTTCTACCACGGGGTTTCTTGTTGTGACAAAACAACCATGTTAGTGTAAAAACACATTTAAAAATGATATGCATCAATCATTCAATCCTTTTATCATGATAATTAACAATAAACAACATAATTATGACTATGGTCCTGCTTTCACCGAGCTACTATCAACCAAACAATTCACACTAACACAAGCTTATGAGGAAAACAATAATCAATAATTCACACCAGATTTTAAGACCTAAACAATTAATTAGTCAATTTTTTTCAAAATTATCACTTGCCAGTGACAAAGCCCATCTAGTCCAAGCATTGAACCTGGATGTTATGATACCACATTGTAACATCATTTGATCCCATAGGTTACTGTTAGAGGAATGGGGCAATTATTTATTTATTATTATTATTATTTTAAGTTTCACGTTAATAATTCCATATTTATAATTATAAACACACACACACACACACATATATTCACTATGTCCATCGAAAACCCAAGGGATTTCCTTCTTTGTATTAGCCAAAGACCTTCTAGGTGGGTCCCACTAGACACGTCACCCTGCGTGCTCTCTCTCCTAGTGGTTTCCAAGCTACGTGTTTGGTTACCCGCCGACTACTCTCCACTAGGATTACATCGACAATGGGTCCATCTTACCTCCTACTCAGAGGCCCAAGCCTGTCTACCAATCCTTGTCGCCACAGTTCACATTATCCCAACACCTCATCTCTTACAATGGCTCTTTATTATGTTGGGAACACAACATCAGGATGACCTAGCCATGGGTCCTCCCTTTGCCAATGAGAGATCTGGTGGGCTTGCATCTATGGCCATGCAAATGACCCACATCATCTCGCTCACTTCCATCCCATTTCTTGCAATTTCCTACCCTCTTATTCTCTTTTAGGTTAGGGGTCTGGGCTTATGTGGGTTTTGTGCTAATCCTCCAGCCAACAACAACACAGTCGGGCTCACACCATCTTGTTGCGTCATCCCTGTGCTTCAATCTCGGCTCTCCCTTTCTTGCACCTTTAGAGATTTTCTAGGGTAATACCTTTGGGCCCTATATACAAGCCACATCAGTTTGGTGGGCTGTTCCCCTACACAAGCGTTTCTCCTGATTGGGACACATTGTGGCATTGTCACTCCATTCCATGTCATTCACCAAACTCCCTTCTACCTACACCTTATGCGACTGCTCCGAGGTGAACCTAATGAGATGATCTATTAGGTGGGTCCATCCCCAACCAATGGCATAATAGTTGGGATTGCATGGGCACCAGTGTGTCCCAACTATCATGATCCAGGTTACTCACTTTTCTTCCCATAACCATTCTTTTGGGGTATTCCTTCCAGCCACATCCACACTCTTGTGACCAACCATGTAAGGGGAAAATATATCATGCCAATGGAAGGTCTCCATGACTAGGGTTTGATATTCGAAAGGTTAAGGTTTCCCACTCTTTTCTTATAAGTTTAGGGCTTAATCCCTCTGTGTCGCAATGAGTTTTTCTTCTCATTCTCTTCCATGGCTAGTCTAAGGGACTTCGTCCCTGCCTTATGCGATGTCTCAGATGGGGATCTCTATGATCACCCCAAAAACAAGCTTTGCTACTGCATAAACTTCCTCGAGCCAATCGTTTCGAACATGGCTCTACGTCAGAGGTTTGGTAGGCCTCCATATCAACATCAAGGATTATTGTCAATGTTAATGGTTTATTAAGGCATTCCATGGTACTACCTCTCTTGAGTTGGGGAAAAAGACTCTACAAAGAGTTCTTGGCCTGCCTACATTCACCGTTCTTAGAGAGGGAATCCCACACATGTTCGCGTAAGCACTCCAATGACCATTACCTTCCACAGCCTTGGTGTGGACTCCTAATAGATTTCCACCTTGCCCATCACATGTTAAGCCTACAAGAATCTACATGGAATTGTGCAAAACCTTCAGGTTCCTCGCCGACAACATTAGGACACCAACGAAATATATCTAGCTTGCCCAAACTGTAAGGTTAAAGGCCATTTAAGTAAATTTGATGGGCTCATATTTCCCTAAGGGAAAAAACCCTCAACTTTAACACATTACCTTCCCCGCAAAAAAAATCTTGTACCACAAGCAAATAAATGGATGTAAGTGAAAGCAGACCCTGTTGAGTAAATGATCTTCCATGTAATTGCTTCTCATTAATAATGAAGGGACTTTGAGTTCATTGTTTTCATGTTTTATTCTAAAATTTCTATGGCTTTTTCCGTGTGGCGCTTCGTGCATCATGGCCTTATGTTCTTCTATCATTCACTTATGTGCTATTCTCAAGACACTTAAGAATTTCATTCGGATTAAGGTTCAATTTAGTGTTATAACTTAAACCTTATTATCATATAGTTTATTACACATTTTGTGCACATGTTGTTCTATGTTCAATACCAATAATTCATTTGCACAACATCTTATTTCTAGTTTTGAAGCCCATGCTCACTTAGTTTATTTTAATAGAACCACTCTTTCTAGAGAAACATCACACACACTCATATATTTAGCATCTCCATCAATATCATATCCACATAAAAATGCATCCACATATTCATACATTAACAACACAAATATAGTTCCAAAATATAGAACTAACACAATCAGGAATGCATCATGGTTAATCAATAGATAAACAAGTACAAGTAGATACTTATCTTTGAACTTGTTGGGAAACTAATTCTAGGACAAGGACTCTCCATCCAACCATAGATAATTGTAGCCACACTTACTTGTAGTTGTCACCCCTGAGCCAAATTCCAAAGTCTAAGAGGGGTGCTTGGTTAAGGGATTAAAACACTAGCTGACAATTGAAACAGGGACTCTAGAGGGCCTCCTTCCATAATCCCACCAGTTTTGCAATTATTCCTCCAACAAAAATGGGATTCTAGAGGTACTGCACCTCTCCCAAATTCTCACACAGATATTTACCCCCTTCTAGGGAGTCCCTAATCCACTGTTGCAATAATACAGTAACCACAAGTCTTCAATTAGGTCTTCCTTAATGTTGCTTTAGGATGGCCTCTTCCCAAGTTGTTATAGGTCTTCAGAGTCTATTATCTCAACCCACAGCCTTAAGGAGACCCAAGTGGTTACAGGGCTCGAGAGATTCCATCCCAACCCATAGTCTCTAGGTACCCAAGCTGTTACAGGACTCCAAAGACCTCTATCTCCGCCCATAACCTCTAGGGATCAAAATTGTTACAGGGCTCCAGGGATGCTATATCAGTCCGTAGTGTCCAGAGACCCCAAGATGTTATAGGGCTCTAGAGACTAGAATTTCAACCCATAAACTTCAGGGAACTAGAGAACTAATCCCCTTCTCTTCTCTTTTTTTCCCTTCAGAGCTGCCTATTGATTTTCTCTCACCGGATGCCTAAATTTCCTTTGCCTTTTCTGTCTTCCTCTTTCCCCCTCGAATGAATACCTAATGATGTCTTTTTTCCTTGTTTTTTATTTTCGGTTGCATCCTTGTTGCTCTGCCATGCGCAGTGCCTCTCATGGACTTCCTATTCTCTTTCTTATTATTGTTTCTCAAGCAACACAAGATTTCATACTTTCTTGTGTAGCCCATTTAATTCAAAAATTACCCTCTTAATTTCCTACACTAGCTAGTTTTTAATGGCTTTCCTTCAATTCAAGTTTTCTTTCATAGAAAACCACATCATCCCAAGCAAGCAATCCTCCTCCCCAACTCTGGAATATGTGTCCCTTTGACTTAGTCCCCTTTTTTTGATTTAACATATTGTAAAAATATTTACAATATAGTTTATGAGAGAACCATGGGTTGAGCTGTCACAAACTAGAGTGGAGGTTTAATACTATTCCAGTTACATTTTCTAAAGATCTTTGTGGCAATGAGAAGGTTATATGGTGCATGTAGCATTCAACCTATTGTGTATTTGGGAGAAGTTCGAACTGAGGACATTAATGGAGGTCTACATCACAATAAGAATGTTTTTCTTCACAGGTGTGCCACGCACAACACCTACCCCTCCCTAGTTTTGTTAAGGCATGTCAACTATTTTATGATCGTACGTCATTTCTCACTGTACTTCTTATATAAGTTCATGGTTGTATTTTTTTCATGTCGAAGGTATGATGAGATTGAAGGTGGTGGGGAGGAAAAATCCTCACCTAGCCTCTTCTATTCCTTTCTCATGATCTACATTAGATGTTGGGGTTTCTTATTCTCATTTTCTAGCAAGATTGGGAGCCCTCTTCTCTCAGAGGGATGGTGGATTTTGGTTTTCAACAATTTTCAACACTCGATACTTGACAAAGGCCAATGAAAATCGTCCTATTTTTACACAACATGACAACAGGCCCAGCTCGAAGTGGTGGTCCTTCCTGTTGGCATTATGATACAAGTGTTGTCCTTGATGGAAACTCACTCATAGTTCAGTTCAGTTTTGATGAAAGGCAACCCACAATGTAACAGATCCATTCAGATGTAACAGGGCATTGGTACAGAAGAACAAGAAGATGAAACTAAAGTCTACTCATCAGAATGAAGAAGTTGAAGGTAAAGGATGGCGAAATGCAGTTTAATATGTATACGCGGGTCCACAGAACAAAAGGCGTGTATATGTATACACACACTCCCACAAGAGGAAAAGCACATATAGGTTGGAAAATCAAGGAATTTCAATAGTAGAGAATACCAGGGGTTAATACCATGGTATTAGCCCACAATATTGAGTGGAGTAATGACTATTTAATCCTGCCAAAGAATACCATGGGTCCTAAGTGGTTTTTGTCCGAGGTATTGAGAAAGGTCTAAAACTATATAAGGAGGAGACGATTATAAGGCCATGGTGTGCAAGTGAAAAGGGTTTCTAAGGAATACTTCTATCTAAAGTATATTTTATGCTGCAAGGGCTATGTTGATGATTTGATCTGAAATATCTTGTGCATGTTGAATTCTATGTTCGATCAGGATCATGAGACCTAAAATGACTTATCATTGAATGATCTGATTTTGGTTGGGCCAGATCTAATTGCGTACACGTATCTTATTCTTTGAATGTCATGATATGGGTTTGTCTGAAGTCTGGAATAGTAGCGAAGTTATGAGTTAATATTTGCAAATTTGTATGTTGGTTCACTTTGGTGAAGTTGCGTATACACACCAGTTTGGCTCTTCCAAGTAGCGTATGAAAAAGAAAAGTATGTTGTTCAGAGATGACTGATCTATTTCATCAGTACTATTGTTTTACTGTTGTCTATCAATGAATTCTTCTTAGATCTGAATGTAAAACTGAATGCATAAGGAGTTTGATATCTGATTAATTGATTGTATAAGTGAGAAGGGTGATCTCTGCTACTGCCTATGTAAGGCTATGTAAACTGACAGTAGATGTTCAGTATATTGCTGGTTGGTATAAACTTAATTCAGAAGTTTTATGTTTTAGTAGTTTTGAAGGTATACGAAGGTTTGATTAAAGGAAGTAATGTATACACGCAGGTTGGGTTCAGTAAAGTAGTGTATACAATATGATGCATGATTTTTGAGGTTGCAGCTGGTTGTGAATGATGATGTAGGTTTATGGGTTCATCACAGTGTTCTGGTGAAAATGATCTGATTCTTTAGATTAACTAATTTTTGGTTGATGTAGTTTGAGTTTCAAAGTTTCTAATGGGTCTAGTATGGAAATTTGATGAAACGAGGCCTTCATGTGTATTTTTATGTACTAGGAGTATCCATTCTGAAAATTTATGAAATGTAGTCCCTGGAGGAAGAGAGAAGGTCATGGCCGTCTGTAGGCTGGTGCCTACGTACTAGTAAACACATTAGCTATTGCAAGAGCTAGGGGGTTGTAGCTCCCTTCCAATAGAAGCTGGAAAACGAGAGAAGTTTGTAGCCTTCTGCAGGTGGGTTCCTGTGTGCTGGTATGAGTATGCACTAGTAGATGATTGTAAACAAATTTTCTTATTATTAAAAGAAGACAGAGACAACAACAATAGGTGGTTTTCACCCACATTGGGTTTCCACCTTAAATATTGGTGTTCACATGTGTTTCTTATGCGTGATTGTTTATTCTGTTTTTACTGCATCATTTAATAAATTGTTATTGATGCATTGGTTATAGATCAACCCATGATAAATTAACTAAATCACAATTTCTTTGGGTATACGCTAGTTTCACAAATCACAGTAGCGTGTACACGCTATTTCACTTCACAGAAGTAGCATATATAAATCTGTTTGGGAAATGAAAAATTATTGATCTGATAATACTTATTCTCCCCCCTCTCAGTATTATTTCCAACAATTGGTATCAGAGCAGGTCCTTCATAAGAAGCTTGAACGCTTGAAGGAAGATCTTTCAATATGAATAATAACGAAGGCATGGGATCCATTAGAGCACCGATCTTCAATGGGAGCAACTTAGTATATTGGAAAATAAGAACCAAAGCCTATCTACAATCGCTTGGAGCCGACGTTTGGGAAATAGTGGAAGGAGGATATCAATTTCGAGTGGCAATTCCTACACACTCTGCAGGTAAGAAGTTATATGAAAACAATCCCAAAGTTGTCAATACGTTATTGGGAAGTCTGTAAGAATCATAATTTTTCAAAGTCATGCATCTCAAGACAGCCAAAGAGACATGGGACAAAATCATTCAAAGCTACGAAGGAGACTCTCAGTAAAACGTGCTAAGCTTCAAACTATCAGAATTTAGTATGGAACCCTTAAGATGCATAGTGATGAGAGTGTCGCTAGTTAATTTTTACGTATAGATGAGTTTGCTAATTGTATGAAGAATTTGGGTGAAGAGATAAAGGAAGCTACTTTAATTGAGAAAACTTTGAGATCTTTGTCTTCTAAATTTAAGCCAAAAGTGTCTGCCGTAGAAGAAAAACAATATCTTCAAACTATTACTATGACTCAACTCCATGGAATCCTAATTGCCTTTGAAATGAGAAAAGGAGGTCCATCAGATATGAGAGAAGCCGCTTTTAAAGCGTCATCAAAGGGAAAAGAAAAGGAAGAGCACAATGAATCAGAACACATTTAAGAAGAAGAAGATGATGTAAATTTTGTCAAGAAGTGTCAATGGGGTTCTGGAAGATTCAGAGGTAAGATACCTTTCAAATGCTTTTCTTGTGGTAGAGTCAGTCATTGTGCTGCCAAATGTCCTCATAAAGATAAATATGAAAAAGGAAAGGAATATGTAAAAGGAAATAGAAAACAGGTTGTCAATAGAAGGAGTTACTATACGCATGAAGATAGTGATGGCTTATCCAATAGTGATGAAGATGAAACTGACCAAGATTATAGACTACTCATGGCTTATGTCAATGATGTTTTTTTGGATGCCTTAGAAGAGGAAGACTTTCTTGAAGAAATGATTAAACTCAAAATCTGTTTATAAGAAAAGAATATGATCATCGATACGTTGACACACCAACTCACTGAAAGAGAAAAACACATTGAAAATATAGAATGTGAAATTGTGGGTCTAAGAAAAGAACTTGAGAAGACAAAATCTCTTAATCTTAGATTTGCTAAAGGATCTGAAACTTTAAATGAAATCATAAAAGTTCAGCGTTATCCTCTAATAAAGACAGGTCTTGGATATACTGAAGAATCATCTCAATCACAGAAGCCGTCAGCCTCCACCAGAAGCTATCTTGATGTAGCAAAGACTAGTGAATAGTATGTCAATCGTCAACAAAGGCCTAAAATTACTCATCAGGTAAATCATACCCAATTTACTCCAAGGATGAATATCAGTAGAAGCTTCAACCAACAGTTAAATAATGCCAAAAGATTCTATGATCGCAGACACTTCTTTAATGGGCAATGTTTCTCATGTCATAACTTTTGGCATAAGGCTGCTCAATGTGTTGCTTACAAAACCATCATGACTAGAGAAGCACGAAATCAAAAGAGTGTAACAAGAATCAATAAAAGTATTTATAATAACTTTTCTCCTCTTGAAAATGAAGTACAATGTTTGATTCGTAACAACTTTGGTCATGAAGAATCTGAATGGAGGAGCAAATTTCGGCCATCACTTCAAAAGGAGAAAACATCATAAAATCCCAAGAAATGGAGAAAGAAGGAATCTTAATTAGAAAGATGTGGCGTAGCTTTGTATGCAGAAGGAAAAGAAAATCAGTGGTACATCGATAGCGGATGCTCCAAACACATGACAGGTGATAAAGAGAAACTTCATTCATATAATGCTTTAGAAAAAGAAAAGAATGTCTCATTTGGAAATGACACTCCAGCTGTCATTAAAGGTAAGGTTTGCCTTCTTGAAAGAAAAGGTTAAAGCTAGAAATGTCATGTATGTAGGTTGTTTAAAGCATAACCTCTTGAGTGTCAGTCAAATGTGTGATCAAGGAAATGAAGTTGTGTTTCGATCAAACGGATGTCTGGTTTGTGATCTTGATACAGGAAAGACCATGATCAAAGGAACAAGAAGTCCAAACAACTTATACATATTCAAAGGAGGACAACAACAATGCTATCTAGGCAAAACTAATGAAAACTTGCTATGTCATAGAAGATTGGGACATCTAAGCTTTTCTCAAATAAGAAAAGCACGTAGGATCAAGGCAATTCGTGATCTTCCAGATATCGGTATCCCAGAAAATACCATATGCAAACCATGTCAAGTCGGTAAGAAAACCAGAGTTCACTTCAATGAAAAAGAAGGATCATAAAGTAAGCCTCTTGAACTCATCCATACTAATTTATGTGGACCAACAAGGAAAAATTCACCTCGTGGAGAAGAATAATTTATTTTATTTATTGATGATTTTTCCAAGATGTGTTGGATAGGTCTAATAAAGCATAAAGATGAAGCATTTGAAAAGTTTAAAGCCTTCAAAGCTTTAGTTGAAAATGAATCAGATCGAAAAATAAAATGTCTCAGATCTGATCGAGGGGGAGAATTCATATCAGATGAATTCTTTGACTTTTGTGAACAACATGGAATAAAGAGGCAATTCTCCGTCGCAAGAACTCCTCAGCAAAATGGCGTGGTGGAAAGAATGAACAAAACAATTCAACAAATGGCTCGAGCAATGCTTGATGAATCTGGAACTCCTGCAACCTTCTGGGGTGAAGCTGCATTTGCTGCCGTGACTATTCTCAACAAAGAAAATGTTTGGATAAATAGAAATCAAACTCCATATGAACTTTGGTGTGGTAAGCCTTCTACTATAAAACACTTTAGAGCATTTGGAAGAAAATGTTTCATCAAAAGGACTGATGAAAAACTTGGTAAGTTAGAACCCAGAGAAGACAAAGGAATTCTTCTTGGTTATTCATCCAGAAGTAAAGGATACAAATGTTATAACAAAAACTTCAGAAAATTGTTGAAAGCATTGATGTTGTAATTGATGAAGCATGAAGAAATCCAAAACAAATGAAATCAATAGAGGAATATGACATTGAAGAAGTTGGGGAATGCTTTCCCGCATCAAATCAAAATGATATGGAAGAAGAAACCAATGAAGCACCAAAAGGAGATACAACAGATAGGGAAAATAATCCATCCAGGTATGTTTAGAAGAATCATCTAGAATCTCAAATTCTAGGAGAAAAGGGGGCTGGTGTATAGACAAGAAGAACTCTTATAGGGGCCTCAAGCTATCTAGCATTACTATCCTCCACCGAACCTCAGAATGTAAATGAAGCCTGCAAAGATGAATTTTGGGTCAAGGCCATGGATGAAGAACTTGACCAAATTGAAAAGAATGATACTTGGGATTTAGTTCCTAGACCTCATCATAAAAATGTTATAGGAACAAAATGGTTATTTAAGAACAAGTTGAATGAAAATGGAGAAGTTATTAGAAACAAGGACAGAATTGTTTGTAAAGGGTATGCTCAACAAGAAGGTATACATTTTGAAGAAACTTTTGCACCTGTTGCCAGACTTGATGCCATAAGGATGCTTCTTGCTCTTTCTAGAGTTTGAAAATTCAAAGTATATCAAATGGATGTAAAATCAGCCTTCCTTAATGGAGATTTAGAAGAAGAAGTTTATATTGAACAACCAAAAGGATTAATTCTTGGAAATGATGAAAAACTCGTATGCAAGCTTAAAAAGGCTCTCTATGGTCTGAAACATGCTCCAAGGGCTTGGTTTTACTGCCTTGACAAATACATACAACAACAAGGTCTCACAAAAGGTTCTGCAGATAGCAATTTATACACAAAGTTTGAAAATGATAAACTACTAATTATTGTTTTTTATGTTGATGAAATCATCTTTGGTAGCAATGAAGAATCCATGAGTCAGAATTTTGATTCAGTAATGCAACAAGAATTTTAAATGTCCTTACTCAGTGAGCTTACTTATTTTCTTGATCTACAAGTACAACAAACAAAATATGGTATCTTTCTTTCACAAACCAAATATCTCAAGCAAATCTTGAAGAAGTACGGAATGGAATATTCTCAATGAGTATGTACTCTAATGGTAACATGATTCAATCTTAGTTTTAACGATGAATCACCAACTGTAAACCAACCAAATTACATATCTATGATTGGAAGTTAGCTTTATCTAACAAGTACCAAACCTGATATCATGCATGCAGTAGGAATTGTTGGAAGGTTCCAAGAAAATCCAAAGGAATCACATCTCCAGGTAGTCAAAATAATTTTCAAATATCTTCAAGGAACTCAAGACTTTGGACTATGGTATCCTAAAGATACATAACTTACTCTTCATGCATATACAGATGCAGATTGGGAAGGAAATGTTGATGATCGAAAGAGCACTAGTGGAGGCGCATTCTATATGGGTTTTCGGTTAGTGTCATGGTTCAACAAGAAACAAAGTTCGATTGCCTTATCTACAGCTGAAGCAAAATATGTGGCTGCTGCATCTTACTGCACACAACTACTTTCGATGATGCAAACATTGCCAGACATTCATATCACATGCACTCCACCCATCCCCATTCTATGTGATAATACAAGTGGCATCAGTATTTCGAAAAATCTTGTCATGCACTCCAAGATC
This sequence comes from Pinus tabuliformis, assembly GCA_031772625.1. Taxonomy (NCBI): domain Eukaryota; kingdom Viridiplantae; phylum Streptophyta; class Pinopsida; order Pinales; family Pinaceae; genus Pinus; species Pinus tabuliformis. Next base: position 339,658,732 of record CM062807.1, on the reverse strand, counting down.
AAGCACATACCCATTAATTACCATTTTCTACGACAACAAGTGCTTGAAAAAAATGTTAAATTGGAGTATGTTCCCTCCAAAGAACAGGTTGTTGATATATTCACTAAACTGATTCCCAGAGAAACATTTGAATATCTCAGACAAAAGCTAGGAGTAGTTGTTGCATCATCCTGCTGTTAAATCCAGTTTTCAGAGAAGGTTATTATACACGGGTTTCATGAAGTATATTCACGTATACATGCGGGTTTATGTGGGTAAAGGAGTGTATATGTTTTTCAGATAGAAAAACAGTGGGTGAGACTCTGATATGGGCACTCTATTTGATATTGATAAAGTCTGACGATATGCTTTGTTCATTGATTTTTATCTGACTGATAAAGATTCCTTGATGAATGACTTGTTGACAATGCATAGGTAGCACAGGTTTAGGGGGAGAATTAGACTTCACTCATATTCAGCATTGTTGGCATCATGGTTGTTGAGTTCAGCTATGGCTTCAGATACTTATATCATTTCTTGCATAAGTCGTGTAAAGATCTAGGGTGTGATATGACTTCTTCTATCATGGTCTATATATCAATGAGTCTTATTGGACATACGATGTAATTTGTATCCCCACTTTGCATGGGATGGATGATGTAATAATTGTTGTATTTCTGTCATGTATAAAAAATTGGTATATCCCCAATTGGTTGGGTGGATGATTCAGATATGGTGTATCCCCACTTGGTTGGGAGATTGATGTATGTATGAGTCATTGGTCATAGGGAGGTCATACTGACTTAGTGAAGTTATAAAGTCATGTTATTCTTTTGAAACATATCTCTGTAGACTCGACATGTACTTAGGGGGAGCATGGATAACATAATGTATATCAAAGGGTGAGAATAACTTGGTCTGCCCTTTACCCTTTATGTCAAAAGGGGAGAGTATTTTGGTGTTGCTTGTTATCTCTAACAGTCTTTACAGCTTTTCGTAATGAACACCAACATGGTTGCCATCAAGTCCAAAGGGGTAGATTGTTTGCATTATGATACAAGTGTTGTCCTTGATGGCAACTCACTCATAGGTCAGTTCAGTTTTGATGAAAGACAACTCACAGTGTAACATATCCATTCATATCTAACAGGGCATTGGTACAGAAGAACAGGAAGATGAAACTAAAGTCTCCTAATCAGAATGAAGAAGTTGAAGGTAAAGGATGGTGAAAACCAGTTTAAGATGTATATGTAGGCCCACAGAACAAAAGGCGCATATGTATACACACACTCCCGCAACAGGAAAAGCGCGCACATGTTGGAAAATCAAGGAATTTCAAGAGTAGAGAATATTAAGGGTCAATACCATGGTATTAGCCCACAATATTGAGTGGAGTAATAACTATTTGATCTCGCCCAAGAATACCACGGGTCTTAAGTGGTTTTGGTCCGAGGTATTGAGAAAGGCCTAAAACTATATAAGGAGGAGAAGATTATGAGGCCATGGTGTGCAAGTGAAAAGGGTTTCTAAGTAATACTTCTATTTGAAGTATATTTTATGCTGTAGAGGCTATGTTGGTGATTTGATCTGAAATATTTTGTGCATGTTGAATTCTATGTTGGATCAGGATCATGAGACCTAAATTGACTTATCATTGAATGATCTGATATTGGTTGGGATAGATCTAATTGCATACACCTGTTTTATTCTTTGAATGTCATGATTTGGGTTTGTCTGAAGTTTGGAATAGCAGCAAAGTTATGAATTAATATTTGTAGATCTGTACACTAGTTCGCTTTGGTGAAGCTGTGTATACATGTCGGTTCCACTCTTCCAAGTAGCGTATGAAAAAGAAAAGTATGTTGTTCGGAGGTGACTGATCTATTTGATCAATACTATTGTTTTATTGTTGTCTGTCAATAAAGCATTCTTAGATCTGAATGTAAAACTGAATGCATAAGGAGTTTGATATCTGATTGATTGATTGTATAAGTGAGAAGGGTGATCTCTGCTACTGGCTATGTAAGGCTCTGTAAATTGACAATAGATGTTCAGTATATTGCTGGTTGGTACAGACTTAATTCAGAAGTTTTATGTTTCAGTAGTTTTGAAGGCATATGCAGGTTTGATTAAAGAAAGTAGCGTATTCATGCAGGTTGGGTTCAGTAAAGTAGCATTTACATTCTGATGTATGATTTTTGAGGTTGCAGCTGGTTCTGAATGATGCTGTAGGTTTTTGAGTTCAACATAGTGTTCTGGTGATAGTGATCTGATTGTTGGTTGATGCAGTTTGAGTTTCAAAGTTTTTGATGGGTCCAGTATGGAAATTTGATGAGATGAGGCTTTCATGTGTATTGTTGTGTACCAGGAGCATCCAATCTAAAAATTTATAAAATGTGGTCCGTAGAGGAAGAGAGAAGGTCGTAGCCTTCTGTAGACCGGCACCTACGTAATAGTAAACACATTGGCTAGTACAAGAACTAGGGGGTTGTAACTCCCTTCCAGTAGAAGCTGGAAAATGAGAGAAAGTTGTAGCCTTCTGTAGGTGGGTGCCTGCGTACTGGTATGCGTCTACACTAGTAGAAGATTGTAAATAGTTTTTCTTATTATTAAAAGAAGTCAGAGACAACAACAACAGGTGGTTTTCACCCACATTGGGTTTCCACCTTAAATCTTGGTGTTCATGTGTGTTTCTTATGTGTGATGGTTTATTTTGTTTTTACTACACCATTTAATAAGTTAATGATGCATTGGTTATAGATCAACCCATGATAAAGTAACTAAATCACAAGTTCTCAAGGTATACACTAGTTTCACTAATCACAGTAGTGTCTACACGCTAGTTCACTTCATAGAAGTAGCATATATAAATTTGTTTGGGAAATGAAAAATTATTGTTCTAATAATATTGATTCACCCCCCCTCTCAGTATTATTTCCAACACTTCCCTCTTGGGCGCTTCAAGTGACTAACTCTGTAGGCTGGAGAAATATGTCAACTCAGAATAAAAAATAGAGGAGTTTACACCTGTTGTCGTCAATGCATAACCAATTAATGCTTCTCCTCCCTCTGCTACATCCCCTCTCTAACCAGTGATCATTTCAGACTAAGGTGGATTTCTAGTGTCCGTCTATGTCAAATTAATGGCTATGGTTCTAAGGGGGATGGTTACAATTTTGTTCAATGTCAATGCTTTTATATCTTTGCTTCTTACACTATGCAGTCAACGATGACAATATGTTTGTTACGGTGTTGTGTTGTGTGTTGACTTGTTACCAATGATCAATGGTCTCGCTTTGTTCCTCATGGTAAAGTGTTTATGGCACTTGTGTTACATCTAGTCCTCCATGACCATGTAATGGTTATAGTTTTTTTTCATTTTAGATGATGTATGGTTGTAAATGATGTTATATAAGAATCTAGTTTTGATAACCACTATCCATGTTATCATAATACCTATATAAAATTGTATTTAATAGAAAATTTAGTACTCTCTTAAAAAAATAAAAGCATGAAGTAATAACTATATAAAATTGGTTTTATATTAATAGAAAATTTAGTACTCTCTTAAAAAAAAAAATGTGAGATCGCTTAATCAACTCCACCACTATGCAATAAGTCTTAATCCTTTTCCATTTTGTTAATTGAATGAAAATAATTTTCTTATCGCAAAATACTAATAATAATTATCTTCCTCTTATTCCAATACTAGTAGCAAATTAAAAAGCATAAACATAAAATTATCTTTTCCTGTCTAAATAATAATAGTAGTTGTCATTTTAGCAATAATAATACGAATAAAGGTATAAATAATAATAGTAGTTGAACATTACCGTTGACCATAGTAGAATCAAAATCATAAACATTAACTCCGCATAACTTACAGGTAAAGCGCTGTGAACTAATTCAGTAAGAAAGAATCCCATACCCATACATTAACTCCGCATAACTTATAGGTAAAGCGCTGTGGAATAATTCAGTAAGAAAGAATCCCATACCCATTACATTAACTCCGCATCAATCATTATCATGTGACAACCAGCGGTGTGGACACAACTATCAGTAATGCGATCAAGCACATCCACATTATGCCCATACATTCAGATTCACATTGCCATTCAAATTTTGAGATTCAATAAAGATATTTTAAATCGAACAATGTCATCTGTGATGGCTGAATCTCTGGTGACACCTACACGTTTATTGAAAATCTATTAAGGTCTTGTGTGATTTTGATTTTCACATAGAAATTTGAATTTTTTTAAGTGTGTGATTAAAAATAATATTTAGAAATATACAGCTGTGATACATGCAGAGATCGTTGCATAAAAAAATTGATAATTGAATTAAATATAAATCACCTCTTGTCCCTCCTTTCCATAACTCGACACCCAACGCCCAACGTGCATCTCTCTGCAACTTGAAACGTGTAGCGCTCTTTGATAAACCTTATTTCTATTCAGGTCGCTGTCATATACTTTTGGAAAAATGTCTGGAATCCGCACTAAACCAAGAAACCCGAATTATTCTATTCACATGGCAGCCATATACTTAGAAAAATGCCTGGAATGGTCATTGTATCGAGCAGTAGACTCACAGAAGGTATGCTATTCTATTGGCAGTAACAACAACACACGAAATTTGAAAGAGTTGAAAGGGTTGCAGTTACCAGAATGGCTAGCTAGTCTTTCCACCACCGAGCAGGCAACTGGTTAGCATTTGTGGGATCTCAAGTGTGTTCCAGGAGGTTGCACTTGCCTTAAATGGATGGTTAGCGTTTGTGGGATCTCAAGTGTGTTCCAGGTGGTTGCACCTGCCTTGAAGGGAGGGAATAGATGTTGCTGGTGGTTGGACTTGCTTGGAAGGGAAGGAACAGATCTGTTTGTTACAGGTAACATGTTCGCCATCAAATGAGCTCATTGAGTACATCTAACTACCGTTCTAATTGTTCTTTGTATTTGAGTAAAGTTCATTTTGTGAATTTGCAAGCTTTATAATTTTAGAGGAGAAGAATAAATGCAAGAATCTATTCAATCTGAGAAAACCGTATGTAATTGTTTTCCCAATTCACCCAGTTTCAATGCCCAAGCTACTCACCTCTGAAATAGATAGAAGTTCGACCTAAATCAAGGTAGATACAAGTTCGACCTAAATCAAGGTAAATCATATAAGGAAACTTAGCTCTTTTCACACCTTGGGTTCCATTTAGAACCATAGCTAGAGCTCGGAATTAATTCTCTGCAATCTACAGTGAATGCATGCCTAAGGAGTGACAATTAACTATACAGTAAGGAAATCCCTAACCGCCATGAAAGAAAGAGAAAGGATAGCCATCACTGTAAGGAAAGAAGTCTCTATCAGTTTATGAGGAATAAATATCGCCACTTAAATAGACTTTATATTTGGACATTTGTGTTTAAAATATTTTAGAGGTTTCTTAGAAATATTGCCTCAATATCCCTTGAGCATACTTTGGATTTGAGCATATTTTGGATAAGATGATATTGCCTCAATATTCCTCGAGCATACTTACTTTGGATATGAGATGATATTGCGTTAATATTCAATTACTTTGGATAAGATAATATTGTCTCAATATTCCTGCATCGGGCCAATATTCCTGCATCAGAGCAATTCCTTTCGAACCAAAAACTTTGCTTAAAATAAATTCGAACCAAAAACTTTGCTTAAAATTTTGTAAACTTTGCTTAAAATAAATTCGAACCAAAAACTTTGCTTAAAATTTTGTTTGTTGAATGAATTGGGAACACTAAACTTGGTTTAAAATGTGTAAACACTGAAAAAAATTTCGGTCAAAATATGAACTACTGGTGGGTCAACGATCTACCGATCGCTAGAGTCTTCCTGAAGGCAGGGACTAATAACATGTTTGCTTTATTGCTTTTCCACTCATAATAACATGTTTGCTTTATTGCTTTTCCACTCATAATATTTAAAGCTAAGCACTAAGTTTTATGGTATTTAAATAACGTGTTTGCTTTACTGCTTTTCCCTTCATAATATTTAAAGCTCAGCAATCGTACTAGTTTTCCACCTTGTTGATTGAATGAAAATATTGTGATATTTAAATAACATTTTTGATCTAATGCTTTCCCACTTGTAATATTTAACGCACAGGATGAAAAAGACCCATCCTAATGCTCTGACGCGACCGAATATAAATAACATAAGTATCTACCTAATGTCGTATAATAATTTTAAAAAAAATTAATTTATTTTTAAATAGTAAATTTTTTGTTAGCATGAAAATAACATTATCATTTTCAATGAACATAATGAAAAAGCAATCATTTACCTGAAAACACAATAAAAAAATGAATCATTTTGTCATTAGTTAAGTAGTAAGTTTAGTCTTGGGTATTGAATAAGAACAGCAAACCGTTCACTCATTGCATGATGTTTACTATATACTCCCATGCAAATCTTATGACTCATTTGGGCCTTATTGCACTGCCACTTTATCCTCCTTCTCCTCCTCTGCTTGACAGGGGGCAACAACGCTGCTATCTGCAATGAACACGGAGTGGCTTGATTTCCTGAAAGGAATGGTGAAGCCAGTGGCTGCTTTAGCAGTGCCAGCAGTTGCTGTCTTCCTCTCATATCTTCAGAAGCTTGAGCTGGAAAAGGAAATGCCATATTCCATAGCAAGGGCCTTTCTTCAGCTCTCTCTTATTGGCTTCGTGTTGCAATTTATCTTCCATCAACAAAATGTGGGGTGGATTTTGTTGGCCTATTTATTCATGGTATGCTCTTTTCCCTCTCTCACTTCACTTCATTATGTTTATGTTTCTTCATGATTGCTATGTGTAATACAAAATATGAGTCAACTTTTCCAATTTCTTTTCAGCTTTGAAAACAAATTTTGTGTGCGCTCTATTTACTTTTTCCAAATCTTATTGGGCGTTAATTGGTAACTCCATAGATTCAGCTCATAGTATATGGTAGGCAGGGTATAATAGATAATTGAATTTGTACGAACTGGTAGATATTTCTGCATCTTTTTATTTTAGAATGCAATTGACATTACGGTACAAACTGGTGGTAAAGTCCAAATAGAAACATAGTACAGAAATCCTGTTTGCTCATAAACATGATTACCGTAGGTAAGTGTCCTACTATTTGAGTGATAAGTAAGTATTTCAGAATAGCTGAAAAATGGGTGAATTTTCAATTTTCGAATAATCTGTTTTTCAACACTTTTTATGCAGGTAAGTGTAGCTGCTTACACTGCAGGCCAGCGAGCACATCAAGTACCGTATAGTGCATATGTTGCAGGAGCGTCCATTATGTCTGGAACATCCTTTACATTATGTTTGCTTGTTATATTAAATGTGTTTCCATTCACACCTAGATATATCATTCCCATAGCAGGAATGATGGTTGGAAATACAATGACTGTCACTGGAGTAACCATGAGGCGCCTCCGAGAGGATTTAAAACAACAACAGATCCTGGTTCGTCTATTCATTCAATTTTTATTCCCTCTCTAAAATTCGTTTAAAAAATAAGAAGTTGTTGAATGTGCATTTGTGTATATGTAGGTAGAGACAGCTCTAGCCCTAGGGGCATCTCCAAGGCAAGCAATGTTGCCACATGTTAGAAGGGCTGTAAAATTGGCGCTTTCACCTGCTATCGACAATGCAAAGACTGTTGGGCTTGTTTCACTACCAGCGGCAATGACTGGCCTTATCATGGGAGGTGCTTCTCCTCTGGAAGCAATTCAACTCCAGTTGGTTGTGATGAATATGGTAATGGGTGCTTCCACCTTCAGCAGTATCATGTCAACTTACCTTGGTTGGCGGGTCTTCTTTACCAAAACATACCAACTTAAAACGGAGGTTCTCATGCTTAATTAATAGTCATTAGAAATTCCACTCCACTTTTTAAACACGGTTTCCTTCCTACCTGCAAGATTAACCAAATAAATTCAATGTGAATGAGAGATTAAAGGGGCTGTGAGATAAATTCAATGTGAATGAGAGATTAAAGGCGCTGTGAGATAAATTCAATGTGAATAAGAGATTAAAGGCGCTGTGTATCTCAAATCTTGAATCCATGTATTTGATGCTGATATTTTTAATAATTATTTTGATTAGAAGATTATATTTTTTTAAATTTTGATTTAATGATTAATTATTATTAAATAGATGATATAGATTTAATTTCTATAAAATATTTTAAAATATTCAAAAATATTCAAAGGTTATATTAATGTCTAATGTAATTATGTTTTCTTCTTATTCTTAATTAAATTGTTTAATTTAAAACAACAAAAAAATCTTATATGAATAAGTGTAATATAAAGTGATTTTATATTAATGTCTAATGTAATTATGTTTTCTTCTTATTCTTAATTAAATTGATTAATTTAAAACAAAAAAATCTTATATGAATAAGTGTAATATAAAGGGATTTTTTTGCATATTCTACGGGGGCGAGCTTTGCATTTGCTATTTTTTCAGGTGGTTTTTGATATATTCCCTCCCGTTTTAGTTTTCTCTCCCCTCTGCACGGGTGGTGGTGTCACGACATGGGTGGTTGAACCTGTGTGCTAGTTTCAGGGTCCTTATCTGCATTTGGGTGGTGTCGATTCAAAAAGTTGTTTGAGGTGTCCATTTTTTCTGGTGCATCACAGGTTTTCTTGGTGCCATTGGATTGCTTGCTCCACTATTTTCTGGTTATTGACTTTCTGGGGAGTTCCAAGGCTCTCTTTCTCGAGGTGCATTTATGATCCATCTGGCGGATCTCTTGCACTCCCTTTTTTGGATCTCTTGCACTCCCTTTTTTGGATCTCATCCTCGATCCTTGTCCTTCCTATATTTGATGGGATTATGCCATTTATGGAATCTCGGGTGTATTTGTGTCTTTATTCATTGTGGCTCCTTGTTTTGGTGGGTGGGTGTACCTTCTCTTGCTCTTTTCTCCGAGGTGGCTGCATTTTCCTGGGATCCCGAGGGGCAATGTCGCCATATTTGTACAAGCACTACATGGCACTACATGGAACGTTGAAGTATTGTTGTTATTACACCCGTTGTTGACTCGTTTTATTCCTTTTTTCACGCCCGAGATGTTTTCTTTGCCCCTATACAGAGATTTGGTAGGTGCACATCACCCCATAGACTGGACGGGTTTTTAATGTATGTCAACTGTGGTGGGTGGGATGGGTGATGATCCACAATTGGATGGGGTACTTGCCTACCTTGACTCGGGTGTGGTTGCACAGGGGGCATTCATACAGGCCAAGATGGATGCTAATTGTGCGCGAGGTGGGATGCCTCAACTTCGGAGGGTAGATGACGCATCTAAGGGTCAGTTGCAGGGGCGGAAGGCGTGTTGCATGGGGAATCTACACGCCATGCAAAAAAACACGATAGGCTTCATCCTGGGTCTCCATAGTTCAGTTCACTATCGATTTTGCCTACCCTCCCAAAGACCAGGCAACAGGTTGCTCAGCCCATTAAGCCTTGCGCTCAGATTAAATTCTTAAGCTTTGGTTATGAAGTTTTATGGGATCAGGTCACTAGTTTACAAAAGAGGACACTCGTGGGGAGGTGGATTTTTGTTGACCTGACTAAGAAGGATATCCAAAACTGGGTGAACAGAACTTGGTCACCAATGCTAGGATATACTAAGGTGAGTTTGCTGATGAATGCCTCGTTCAACTTCCATTTTTTGCAGATCCCCTGGGTACGCGGTCGATGCTTTCTTCAGCTTCACCGATGGTACATTGGTTTCAATCCTTTATTTCATACGCCACGAAATGACATCGTTTGGGTGAAGCTTCTGGGCCTCCCCCTAGAATTTTGGACTAAGAATGCCCTAATGGTGATTGGGAACTCGATTGGACACTTTATATACCTAGAGCCTGGTATTGTGGGTGCTCATGATAAACATGTGGCTTGGATTCTAGTTGAGGTCAGTTTTCAGGTGGACTTCCAGAAGACATTGATCTGCAATGGAGGCCGATTAGATTCTGACAATGAATTGACTACTGGGGGATGTCTCTATTGCCACCGCACTAGACATCTATTAAGTTGCTTCTCGGGTAGACGCAGGCCACAACATACTAGACGGGGGCATCAATAAAGTTTCTGAATGATTCGCAATGACATGACATTGGATCGGTGGGGTAATCCTCCTCAGGTACCTCCCCTCCTCTCCCTTGTTCTACTTTACATGGTGCTCATTCGTCTTGCCCCCTATCTGGTGCACGTCCCCTAGATACCTTCGCTCCTTACATCCAAATTTCACCCCCTTGTCATTCACACTCTCGGCAGATGGCCAATGAACCTCTCACAATCCCTCACATTATCTCGAAACATATGCAGGTGTCCCATCTGCCCTCCCTAGAACCCCCCCTCCATTCTGCCTTGCTGCCATTGGTGATTTTGCCCTCCATTCCACCACCCGAGTTGGTTTCTCCCACACCACTTGATAGACAGGAGGTGGTCTCCTCTCCCCAAAATTTTGTGGACAGTGATATTGAATTTCTCCTGCATAACTCAAATTTGAAACTCAAATCTCTGACTATTCATAAAGGAAAGGTTCCCAAGTCGCCCCCTCACATTAGCCCCGCCTCTGCCAAGAATATCACTGTTAGAAAGACTGATAAAAAAGGTAGCCATCATTTTTGGGGCAGATCCTCCTCCCAACCTCCTCCTTTTTAGGACTCATCTGGCCTTCATGATGTTCCTATCCAATCCTCTATTAATCCTTAGGCACTTAGAGCATAGATGCCCTTTCTTGGTGTCCTATGATGAAGATTATATCATATAATATTAGGGGTTCGGGGATCACTCCAAAAAATTGGATCTCCGCCAGATGATTTGCCTTTTATGTCTTGATATCATTTTTATTCAAGAAACCTTATCCTCTGTGGCTCGAGCTATTTCATAGTTTTTGGATATCTGCCCAGCATGGCATTTTGTTGGGGTGGACACCACCGACCACTTTGGGGGCTTATTAGCCATGTGGGATCTGCGGAGGGCTGTATTTTGTGCACATAGTCTCATTGTTGGTATCCTGGTGTTATGTTGTATCCATGGTTATATATGTAATTTTTATCTTCTAAATTTGTACGCTCCATATAAAAATCTCTCTAAGTTCTGGGATCACATACAAAACAACAACATTCTCAAAACCGATGGACTTATATTGGTAGGGGACTTTAATGCCACCCTGCTGGAGTAGGAGAGATGGGGTGTCCATTCTTGACTGGAACCTTTGGCAGATAGGTTATTCAGACTTTTTGACGGACATTATATGAGGGATATCTGCCCTATTCTGATCTCACCAACCTGGAGCAATCACAGAGTGGGGGATGAGTATATAGGTAAGCGACTAGACAGATTTATCATTAAGGAACAATTGACTAAACAATTAGGGAATCTCAGATCTTGGATGTAACAGACCTAGTGAAAATTCCATGTAAAAAATATATATAAATACTACGGATGATGGGACATGTATTCCAAGCTGAATGGTGGGCAAGACATCCTAGTGTGTGTTCATTTGGCTGTTTATGGCTAAGGAAATTGGCAAAGGTAATGGCTAAGGCATTAAAGAGGCAAAAATGTATTTTGGCACATTTATTTATGAAAATAATGGAAATTAGGAGGAAGGTGAAAGGTCACATTTTGCATGTGAGGAAGAAATTGAAGGAAAATAATGGAAAATAAAGAAAATAGAGGCCTCATTAATAAAAAGGCTTATGAGGATCAGTGGGCAAGACTTGGTCAGTTTAGCTTTAGAGCTCTCTCATTATTCTCTCTCTCTCTCTCATATTCTTAGTTACTTAGATTTTCTTGGAGCACTCTTGGAGGGTTTGGCACACTTGGATTCTTAGAGCAAGAAGGCAAAGGAAGAGTAGGAAAGAGCAAGAAGGCATCGACATCAGCAACTACATCAGATTTTCTTGTAGGTACCAAGTTGAATGTATGATTTCTTCACTAGTTTTGGCATGCATGGCACATGGATGTGGTTTCATGGTTTTGATCTGTCATTGCATGGAGGATGGCCGGGATTGAGAGTGGATTTCCTAGCCTTGCCATTTCCTGGATAGCCATGGTGATTGTGGGTTTACTTTCATTGCTTTTTTTTGGTTGGTTCTCACTTTTCCATAGCTTGGGTTGAATTACTAGTCCCGGAATCCTTGGTTGAACAAACGCTCTGGAAGCCCTATAACAGCTTGGGTTGAGTTACTATTCCTGGAAGCCCTTGGTGGGTTGAGTTTCTAGTACTAGAAGCCTTGGCTAGACAGACGCTCTGGAAGCCCTGTATAAGCTGTGGGTTGAGTTACTAGTTCTAGAAGCCTTGGTTGGACAAACGATCTGGAAGCCGTTGAAGGCTTGGATGGAGACCAATTTGATGATGGTTTTGGCGATATCTAATTGTGAGGTGGAATCACTATTTGATGGGTTGAGGTGGGTGGCCTCTGGAAGCCTTGGATGAGTTTTGATTGATGTGTTCTATGAGATCCCACATTCATGCTTGGAATATGGCACAAGGTTGATTGGCTGAAGAGAGACTAGGCTCATCCAATCTATGGTCGGGTGGAACATGGTAGTCCCATGACCGGTTGGTTTATTTCATTTATTAATGAAAAATTTATTCCCTTGGTTTTCATGTGCAAATGTACTGATATATATATATATATATATATATATATATATATATATATATATATATATATATATATATATATATATATATATATATATATATATATATATGGATTTTGATGGCTGATATGTTTATTGTATTTATGTTCCTATTATGTTTTTTTATATGCACATTTACTGCAAAGTATGTTACAGAGCGGTATCAGAGCATGGTTCAAACACTTGGACTCGATGGGCTCTATCATAGGTAAAATGAAGAACAAAGGTTAAATTTTAGACATTTCTGTCATATATGTTATAACTTTTCTTCTGTGGAATATTAGAAGTCGAAAATTTGTCCATACTAAAGGTAAATCTCACTGATAATGTGGTAAAAATTTCAGATATTGGTTCACAATACTTTAGGAATTATGATCTAATGAAGATGACCTTCCTGAATGCACCTTTAAATAGGTCACATTGGAATTTCTGCAATAACTTTTCTTCTGTAGGCTTTCAGAAGCTGAAAAATCGTCCACATTGAGGGAAAATACCAATGATTATGTGGTAGAAATTTCAGATATTGGGTCGCAATATTTTAGGAGATATGAGTAGAGGGAGTCTAGCCTTCAGAATGCTACATGTAGATCATCATACAGGTAGCGTATGCTTGGCATGCAGGTATGTAAGTTAAGGATTATTATATGCATTAGGGTTATATACATTAGGTTTATGAACATGTATTTGATGATATGGTTATATTCATGATAGATGTTCGATGATTAGTGTGATTATATGCCCATGTGTTAGATAGTCAAGAATGATAGTAACCTATAGTTGTATGCATTGATATTGTTGTTTTACATTAGTAACCTGATGATTAGGTTATATGTTGTTGATGAGCAAGATATATAGATTATTATTGTTATATGCTATTAGCTTGATGATTAGGGCCATTTCATTGAGATATTGATGTTATAATTTGGATTGGTCATATGCGTGATGGTTATGTTCATTGCCTTGAAGATCTTGATGTTACATGTATTGTGTTAATCCGGTTTGACCTATGAAGATGATTATGGTTGTGATATTTAGGTATGAAATGACATATTTGTGATATGGTGTCTGTTATCACTCAAAATTTTCTATATAAGTTAAAAAAGAAAGAAAATGACCGAGGTAACCATAAACCAACTTTGAAGCATAGGCTCTAGTGAACCTATGGCTCAAAGAGGGCTCTCTCTATATTATTTAGTTTTGTTTGTTGGGATTTCAGGCTAGTTCTGAAGGTTCAGGAGGGTTTCTTGATTTGTATTGAAGATTGGATGGTGGAATACTTAAAACATATGGATAAAATGATGTATTTGGACCATTGGGCTATGGAGTTAGAAGAAGGGCAGCAGATCTGGAATTAACTCACTAAAGGGAGTGTTCAAAAGGCAAGCTAGTAGAGTGTAGTGCAAGTCTTTGGGCCAAATGGGTGAAAAGCTCTTAACCAGGGTGAGAGATCAATTGAGAATTCTCAAACCGGAATTAAAACGAGGAATAAAGGATAACTAGAAACAAAGGGCAATTAAGAATCCTTTGCTATAAATTACAGAGAGACAACCTAAACTAAGGAGCAATCAAGAATTCCTTAACTTAGATAATTAGTAGAGAACATTTAAATGCAGAACAGTTAAAACAAAGTGCAATGAAGCAAATTCTAACATATCATTCGATATTATAGCATTCAAATATAGAAACACATTAAAGATAGTGGAAAACTTTTAAGAAATATAACAACAACAAGAGAAAATACTTGTTTGCACTTCACTCTACACATGAATCCTGTGAAATATCATGTCTTTATTCATCAATCCATCTTGCTGGTCCAGTCAGTGATACAATAGCTTTATAGTCTTTGGATCAAAAAATGCCTATAGAAATGTCTAAGAATCCATCCTACATACTTCGAATTATGAAGCATTTATACATAAATTATTTACAAAATATCTCAAAACAAACTTGAGATTTAATCTAGGAAATACAAAATATCTTCTTGCAAGAAGATAGAGACAATTATTGAACTGTTTCATGTTGTCCCTTTTATTGTGGTACTGTTGGCTTTTATGGTTGAATTTAAGCCCTTTATGCTAGCTTGATGTTGTGGTATTTTACGCTGAAATCTTCTTTAACTTTTATCTTTTACCTAATACTCTTTGGCACTGATACTTTTTAACCATGCTGACCTGTTTTCATCTGTTTACCTGGTTGTTCTACTTTTACTGTGCAATAACCTTTTCACTGTAAATCAGTCATCTTTTCCCACCATTTAGCATCAGGTAACTTGACATTCATCATTTTCCTATATATGTCATCAGCCTCGGTATACTTGGCAAATTAGGCTTGGCGATGAACAAATGTTTTATCTCATGCTGGAGAAAAAACAAGTTCTCAAATGTATTATACAAAACTTTGCCTGTTAGCAATGATTTTATCGCTGAAGTGCTTGCTTGTTCTTTAGCTAACTGCTTGAGTCTCTTATTATAGTCCTATTGTGTCATAAGTTTGTCGTTAATGACCAATGGACTGGGCAATCCTTTCTCCCTGAAAATTTGGAATTTAGCCATGAATCTATCAATGGTTACCTGCATGTTCTCACACTTTTCTTCCAAGTTTAGCATTAGGTTTCTCTTGGAAAGGACCTTCCTTATTTCCAAAATGGTTTCAGTTTTGTCTTCTATATCCATCTCATGAGGCTCATACCTGTTTTTGCTATTAAGGAAGTGGATGAGTGTATTGGCGTCCTTAGGCATGTCTCCCAATTCTTCCTTGACTTTTTAGATAGCTTCTACAGTTATCATTATCAATTTTGTCTACTAAAAAATAACTTGAATAGATGGCCACATATCATTGAAAGAGTCAATGATATTGGGCTTAAACAATTATTTGGCTTGCCCAAGGGGTTTCTCCAATGTTAAGTCTTTCTCCATAGCTTTGACTCCTTCACTCATTCTGTTGGCCTTTTGTGCCTCTTCCCTTTGCATAATTTCAGCAAGTTTGTAGTCAGTTTCCAAACTTGCCACCTTTTCTTTCATTTTGTTCATTTCTGTAGCCTGAATAGAAATTTCTTCCATGGCTCTAACCAACTCTGTTGCTTTTCTCCTGATGCACTTGCTGTTGTAGACTCCGTTGTGACTGAAAATGCTGTGGCAGGTGGAGTTGTAGGTGCTAGTGAAGCTACTAGTGTGGAAGTTGTGGCAATGTCAGTTTATTTTAATTGGATCAAGTTACCCAATTCTTTCTCTATCTCCCTTAGTTGATCATTGAGTTGTAGGACCAAGTCCATCAACTCCTCATGCTTGTGCTCGGTCTCCAAAACTTCAAGTGTTTGAGGATGTTGAAGCTGGGGTATTTTTAATTGCTTCTTACGTGCAATAATATCATCGTTTTTCTTCTTTATGAGCTACTATGTAGCTTTAATATCTTTGGGATCATGTCCCAACTCAATAACTAAGTCTTCCAAAGACTTAATCCTAGTATCCTTGGCCTGTGAGGAGGCCTTCTCCAACTGAAATTGTGTCGAGATATTATTCAATGAATTTTGTAGCTGATGGGTAGCTATGGCTTTACCTGTAAGGGTGGAGTATATCATCTCTCCAGCCTGTTTATGCAGTTATATTTGGTCTATAGGATGAATATCTCTTGCCAATACTTCAAAGTCAACCCTCTTGAAGTCTGATGATGTCTTGGGTTGCTGTGTTGTAGGTTTGACAAAGGACATTTGAATCTTTCCCTCCTTAATGTCAATAGCTGACATCAACCTTGTTTGATTTGTAGGAGTGACTTTTAGATATTGAGCATATGTCTGAGCTTTGATCTTCTCATTCCCCATTTTGATTTCTTTATATCTATCCTTTATGTCTTGGTCCTTGTCAGCAGGCCTACCAAATGAAGACACTTCCACACTTAGCTGCCTTTCCAACATCTGATTTTGTGATGTGGATGGTTCTTGTGTCTCCCCAGATGGGGTTGTGCCCTCGCTTTTGTCCAAATTAGTGTTGGTCACCTATGCCAATCCTTCTGTATCTTCCTGTTCAGAAACAGGATTGAGCCTTTGCCTTTTGCTATGACTGGTTTCACACTGTACATTAGATGTATCCATGCCTGAAGTGGAATCCCCCTCTCTATTTCTCTTGGGATTTCTTTCTTCATTTTGGGGAGTCTGCATGATAGGAAGGGTACTCATGGTCGGTTCTTCCTATTCAGGTACCTGGAGAAGCGAGCTCTCATCAAACTGCCTTTCTAAGTCACATAAGGCATTTTCTACATCTACCTCTCTATCTACAGGAGTGTTTTCCACCCACTCAGATTGATTTGCATATATTTCTATCTCTAGTATGGGGTGGTGGATATAAGGTCCCAACTTAGCCTTTTTTCTCAATCTGGTGATGAATTCTTGAGGGTCATACCTCCACATGAAACTCTGTTGGAACTTCATTTGTTGCAAAATTTGGTCTACTTCCTTCCTTGCCTCTCTAGAATTGAGATGAAGGGGCCTAACTAGTTTTTTACTTTGAATTGTGGTGTTTTCTTGGTCGAGACAAAATTTATCTCATCAGAGTTCATTATTTGCCTATAGTACTCTAGAGAAAATAACCTCATGGGGAGGTATTTGGGTAGTTTATATGGTGCAAGCTGGAAACCATAAATCCTTATCTTTGTGTGGTTTTGGTAAAGGTACCAATCTCCCACTTTGCTTTGTTTAGACAACTGCAGGACCTTTTTGATCTCTGGACTTATCCTCGGTGGAGGGCTTCCTTTCAGCATAGTCATGACTAGATGAACAAAAGAATCTATGAAATCTGAATAGGTATATGGTGAGTCATACTTATGGAATAGTGCGGTCCAAAAAATGACAGATCTGGGCTAGCCTTTGGTATCTAGCTTCTGGAGGGGAAAAGGAAATCTATCTGACTGATAATATAAGAACATATGGTAGAGGACAGATGAGTATTTGAACACTCTTTCATTGTTCATCCTGGTGAACTATTCATGCATTCTCTTAGCTATGAACTCAGCATTATTGTACACAACAACAAGAGGGTGTCCTGGGGTCTAGATTGAAATGACAACCAGGAAAAGTTCATCAACAAATTCATCAGCGGAGCAGCCTAGGACACATGATATCATGGTGATGATTTGTTTTCCTCTTTCAGAGAACATGGCATAAAGATATGGGGGGGATTTTTAGGAATGTACTGCTCCTCAACAATGAAATCTTGGAACAATTGGTCCAGTATAGAGGGACTTAATTTGGAATATTGGTCTAACAAATCTCCAATTGAGAGTGGAGTTAGGTTTGGTCCTAGTTGGAGTTGTAACATTTCATTAATGGATTCAGTTGTGATAGTAAACAACACCTTTTGGTCATGAGACATTACGGTTCTATGACTAGGGATGTAGCATGCATGGCACATATGGAAAATTTTTGGGAAGATATGTACTTGGGGGAATTGATATTTTGGAAAATTTGAATCCCAAATGCCAATATCATCAGCATGGTTGAGGTATTTGTCGCTACTTAGACAATGGATTTTAAGTAGGTGGCCCTGGGTAGACGTATCTTTGATTTGGAAATCCCTGCTAGCTAAGGGAAGGTGGTCGAGGTACAAATGCAGAGTTGTGATAGGTCTAACATCCAAGGAAATAGGGGCAAACATTATTCAGTTCTTGTGGATTTGAATTAGGTGTTGGGGGTTTATTCAAAGGTTTTAAAATGGAAATTGGAAACTTATCAGAGGGTCTGGCCACATTTTTCTAAAGTTAAGCTATTTTTCAATTAATTTTACTTATGAAAATACTTGACAAACTGAACGTTTCCAATTTTGAACGAGGAGTGGTATTCTATGGTGAAATACCTGGAATTGGGCAAATTCGCTTCAAGTTGATGGTTCATGGCAGCTGCAGAGGTTTGTACGGTTCTAGTACAGACTAAGAGGTTAGTTGGGTTGTCTGCAACGCCTTCTGGAGCAAATTTGGAGGTTTGTGACAAGTTCGGCATTTGCAAGAGTCATAAAGGTTTTCAGAGTTTATATAGAAAAATGAGTGAAGAGGGAAAAAAGAGGGCTTTGCGTCCTTTTACAGAAAAACAATTATTTTTGGCGGGTTCATTTATGAATGAACAGTTGATGGTTTTTTCGGTTAAGTGGGGAAGTGGTTTTGCTTGGCCATCGCATCGCTTTTGTGGTGAGGGTGTAGAATTTTTCTACAAATCAGTGAGCTCTAATACCATGTAGAAATTCCCACTGTAGATCAACAAATTGTGCAATATAATAAAACACAATACAAGATCTACTTCTACAACACTTTACGAAAGCTTAATCAATTTGAGCACAATCAATGAGAACACATATAACTGATATGGAGAAATCAATCACACATAACACAGAAGAATTTACCTAGGGAAAGCCTCAGCCTAAAACCCCAACTTTGTATTATCATACATAGGATTTATAAAAATCCTTAGCTCTCACACAGCTAGCCAGCTCTTAGTACAATCCTCATAGATGAAGGTGGAAATACATCAGGATTACACAAATCCTTAACTCTCACAGCTAGCCAGCTCTCAGTGCAATCCTCCTGGATGTTCATAGGAAATCAATACTTATCCCAAGCCTTCTCCTCTGCCCTCCAAGCCTCCTATTTCCTTGCACAACTTTTCCTGGGTGATCCTCCTGTTACCAAGTGTAACACTGATCTCTCACACTGATCTCACACCCTGTAAAACTACACAATCCTCAAGGAACCTTGATCCTTCTGCTTGGATTATTTTCCTTTATATGAAAAATCCATCCAGTTGATAGTACATTGTCCCTCTTCTGATCTCAACTGGGTCTTTCTCTGAACTGACATGCATGGGTTATTTATGAGAGAATATTTAGTTATCTAAAGTACAATAGTTACATGCATGCAAGCATTAACTAATTGAACTCACATTAATTTAAACAAACTGTTTAAATAAATTATAACTGGACTTGACTCAGTTAACTGAGCCAACTAATTACAAATCAAATTAGAACTCATCCTTATCTCTTTAACTGATGGATAAATTCCTCAATTAATAGATAAATTGTTGCATGTCCTCACATAGACTTCATGTTTGATTTTTCACAACTAATTTACTCATGGAGAATTAATTAATTTATTTTCAAACAACTGTTAAGTTCAAATTCGAATTTTACTTCCTATTTTTAGTCTAGGGACTAACTAAAATAGGAATCCATCCTAAACTACTAAAAATAGAAATTCTATTTTTAGCACTTCCATTTTTCATTCCTTGTTGCTCAATCCAGCACTGGTACCCAAATTGCTATTTTTAGTAGTGCTATTTTTAGAAATTCTATTTTTAACATTTGTTGTTGCCATTTTCAACACTCCCTCTCAACAAGAAATGTGTTCAACTTGAACCCAATCTAGTACTTCTGGAATGTTATGCATGCAACACATCTATCAAGTGTGGTTGCTCCAGCAACTCTCGGAACAAAAAAACTCCCACTGACCTCTCTGTTGGGCTAGAACCATACTCTGATGCTAAAGATCTACCTGCTGTTGACAACTGCTCCCTCTCTGACCTCTGAGTTGCTGCAAAACTCCATGCATCTCGCACCATTGCACATCTCTCTATGCCATCCTGCACTAGTGCGACACTCCTGTCCCTCTCGCATCGTTGCAGCCTACTAGCTCTACACAGTCCTGGGACTCCTGCACTGTAGCTTTCTCTGCCGTTCCATCCGCATCTGTCTCTACCCAATCAGTCAATCCTGCTACTTCTCATCGAGGCTCCTATAACAAAGTTAAATCAAAGAGGTTGGGTACCTCAATGATCCTGCCCCTCCTCCTTGGGACGATCACTCTACATCGCCCCACCTCCTACCTGGAGGTATGGCTACATGTGATCCCTCTGCCCACCTAGCTTGAATTTCGCCCCTACTGGAGGTCTTCGCATGAGTGGATGCCTCCACTATGTCTCCTCTCGGCTTCCCTAGTTTTGGCTGCTTCACAACCTCCTGAAGCTGCTTCACGAATCATGGCTCCTCCACAATTGTCTGAGACTTCTTCTAATGCTGCATGTTGAGAGGTAATGTACTTTCCCTCTCAACCACCAAGTATATAACCTTTGCCTTACTCCTCAAGGCTTTGCATGCATCTTGTACATCAAGTGCATAGAGGTTCTTGGCTAGCACACTAATTTGTTTCATCTTTCCCGCCGTCACAAAATTTTCTGAAAAAAGAGTTGATTTCAAATTAGCGATATCTCCCTCATCTGAACTCCGATTCAGCTGATTTTTTTTTGAATTTGGGTATTTTTGCACAAGGAATCCAAATCTGCTATTTGTTTCTAAAAATTTTGTACAGAAATTTTCAGATCTTCTCTACAAAATCTCAGCCCAAAACTCAAAACTTTGAAATCTCCTCTCAATATACTGTTCTCTCCTTTGATCACCTTTGCTCTGATACCATGTAGATTTTTTCTACAAATTAGCTAGCTCTGATACCATGTAGAAATTATCACTGTAGATCAATAGATTATGCAATATACTAAAACACAATACACGATCTACTTCTACAACACTTTGTGGAAGCTTAATCAATTTGAGCACGATCAATGAGAACACATATAACTGATATGGAGAAATCAATCAGACATAAAACATAAGAATTTACCTGGGGAAAGCATCAGCCTAAAACCTTAACTCTGTATTATCATACATAGGATTTATACAAAGCCTTAGCTCTCACACAGCTAGCCAGCTCTCGGTACAATCCTCACAGATGAAGGTGGAAATACATCAGGATTACAAAAAGCCTTAGCTCTCACAACTAGCCAACTCTCAGTGCAATCCTCTTGGATGCTCATAGGCAATCAAGACTTCTCCTAAGCCTTCTCCTCTGCCCTCAAAGCCTCTTATTTCCTTGCGTAGTGTTTCCTAGGTGATCCTCCTATTACTAAGTGTAACACTGATCTCTCGCACTAATCTCACACCCTGTAAAACTGCACAATCCTCAAGGAACCTTGATCCTTCTACTTAAATGATTTTCCTTTATAGGAAAAATCCATCCAACTGATAGTACACTGTCCCTCCTCTAATCTCAACTGGGTCTTTCTTTGAACTGACATGCATGAATTATTTATGAGATAATATTCAGTTATCTGAAGTGCAGCAGTTACATGCATGCACACATTAACTAACTGAACTCACATTAATTTAAACAAATTGTTTAAATCAATTATAACTGGACTTGACTCAGTTAACTGAGCCAACTAATTACAACTCAAATTAGAACTCTTTCTTATCTCTTTAACTGATGGATAAATTCCTGAATTAATAGATAAACTTTTGCATGACCTCACATAGACTTCATGTTTGATTTTTCACAACTAATTAACTTATGGAGAATTAATTAATTTATTTTCAAATAGCTGTTAAGTTCAAATTCGAATTTTACTTCCTATTTTTAGTCTAGGGACTGACTAAAATAGGAATCCATCCTGAACTGCTAAAAATAGAAATTCTATTTTTAGCACTTCCATTTTTCATTCCTTGTTGCTCAATCCAGCACTGGTACCCAAACAACTATTTTTAATAGTGTTATTTTTAGCACTTCTATTTTAGCATTTCTTGTTGCCATTTTCAACAAAGGGTGGTTTTTAGGAGGGGTCACTTGATCTACCTTAGAGCTCGACATGTAGCATTCGGCGGGTTAGGGAAAATCACCTTATCGGGCGGGTAAAGGTTAGTGATTGGGTTCAACCGATATGGTTGTAGGCCATTAGGTTTGGGCGCTTGTGATCGGATGGTAGTCAGGCAGAGAAGATGTTTGGAGGAAACGAATGGGGGTTGAGGGGGGTCCTAGGGGTTCTAATCACAATGGTTTGGGATTAATTTAGGAATTAACCATGGATTAGCAGATCAAGCACTGTTTAATGATAGGATTAGGCGATTGGGCGGGGTTAAATGTCGAGATTAATTAATTTTGTCAGGATTTGGGGTAAAGTGTATAGCTTATAACCAAACTAGGGGTTGGGTTATTTATATAAGGGAATTAATTAATATGGGCTAATGGAATTTTGGGGATTTATATAATAAAATAAAAAAATTAATATGAAGTGAATGAACAGAGTGGGTAATATCCCTTAAGCATAATGCAACATGTAATATTTGCACGCTATACATACACTTGATACTTAAGATAAAATTATTTTGTTGGTTTTGGAATAAATGCATTTTAATGTGGGGAGGTTTACTTTTCCTAGGTAAATGAAGTTTAACCTTAGGAAAAGTGGTTTTATGAAGGGGAATGAATTGTTTATAGGGGATTTTAACACTTGGTGTCCTTAAGTCATTAAGCCGAGGGTTCGGTCCCACCAAAAGTCAGAGAAATTCTTTAAGCCTCGTTGAATTAAAGAATTTAAGTACTTAGAACATATTTAAGGGAAATTAGTAAGTAGAGGGGTGAAATGACTGAGGGGATGTTAAATAAACCAAGTTGTAAACCATTTTTCTTGCTTTGTTTACTGCTTATGCACATTTGAAAGATGTATTTAAACATGACAAAAGTGCTTCTGCGTAATCACTTGATTATTTGCAACCTTTCTTCTACTTACCCATTTACTTACCCTACCATTTTTCCTTCATTTTATTTGGGTGCATTTAGGCTAGCAAACCCTTATCAATCATTTTTCTTTTACAAAGTAGACTATCTAATTCTAACCTTATATCATCCAAGGGCTCAGATTAAACTGATGAGCTCCTTTTATTTTCTCTACCTATCTAATGATCTGCCAAGATTAAACTATTTGGTCAAATCTTATTCTTTAACTATAAACATAAAATTCAAAGCATGAAATAACCAAGTTTAAACAATTTGATTACCATGGATTGTGGCATGAACAACAAGCTGCACACAATCATTATTATGCATAAAAGTAAATAGTAGTGGCATTTTGACTTGAACACTTTCATGGTCTCTTTTGCTTTTGGGGTTCATATATTTTCATTTTTTGACCATTTATTATTCTTTTTTGTCCTTTGATTATTCTTTTAGGACATACCCTCTTTACATTTTTAAATTTTTTAATATGGAAAACATTTGTGGAAAGAAAAGGTATGTACAATATTACAAGGCTTAACCTTAGTCATTCAACTTTATGACTGCTATTGGTATAGGAACCTAACAGTGTCATACTAATCTAAATTGGTCATACAAATGTGCTTGTTATGCATGAATGAAAAATTCTTATGAGCTTATGACGTGAACATGTTAGTTAGTTACTGTTAGGGATATCATGATTTATGTTTGAGTTGATATGTTGTGAAGTTGTATCATGCTAACCTAGCTTTATTGTGTAGATGAGATAGCCTCCCCTAATATACATTAAGGTATGAGTTTTCTTATGTCATATATTGGTGCTTGGTTGTTTGATTATGATGTCTATTTGGTGTTTGAGTGTTTGTTGCCTAGTTGATTTATTTAACATGGTATCTTTGCAATTGGTTGAATGATTGATGAATTGCTTAATATGACTATGTGTTCAAATTATTTTGTTTTAAGATGATTGTACTAACATGTAGGTGTTGAGACAGTTGATATGCACTTGAATGTAGTTGATAGTTGTTGCATTATATATAATGACTATGGATTATGACATGATTATTTGTAAAATTTGAATTCAAATTGATAAATATGATTGCCTTGATATTTGGAACATGTGGTTGACATGTGTGAGCATGATGCAGGGAGTTGCATGGCAAGAGAGATTGCCATGAATCGTGAAGAAGGCTTAGGTTGAGCTTTCCATTGGATGCACTAGGAACCATGGGGATTGAGTCATGGTGTTTGTTGTTAGTCTTATGCTTTTGGTCTTTTCTGTTTTTCTTGTGCTTGATTTGCAGATCTATTTATGTCTAGAGTATGGCCATACCACTTTGTTTGCGGAGTCGTGTTTTTATTGGTTTTCATGATTTTCTTATTGTTGTTATTTTCATTCTTGCCTTTTATGTTTTGAGTCTAGGGAATTGGTTGGGAAAGAGGAAAGTTGATGGAAATTGGGAGAGATGTGTGGAACCCAAGCGATGATATAAGACCCAGATGAAGCTCTGTGCATGAGTAAGCGCAGCGGAAGGTAACACTATGACAATTGGTTGGACTGGTTGGGTCCATTGTGCTAAATGGACAGTAGCAGTGCAGACATAAGAAATGTAACCAGAAAAGGTAAAGTAAATGGATCAACGGTGTCATATGCTTTGGATATGTTGGGAATTATTTCTCTCAATGCTTGTGCATAAATAAGGAAGTTCTCTTAACCTAGACCTTATGTTATATGGAAATTTTGTTATGATCATGATTATGTTGATGTTTATATATGTATACATGTATGTATGTATGTATATCATTGTCTCACCGGATCATGATTGTTTTATGATAACATTTATATATGTATGTATGTATCCATGTATCTATGTTACTATCTAACAAGGTTGTCATGGATCATTTTTATGGAGGAATGATTGCTTATGGAGGAGAACAACATGAAGAGGTTCCTGGTCTTATGAGGACTCAATTGGGAAGAATAGTCATGCCAAATATACAAGGTCAGTATCATGTGGATAAAAATTGATATAATATACTTGTATTATGCCTATGTTTATGTTATGACAAGTAATGTCAAAGGATACATCAACAAAGTGAAAGCAGTGTGGTCTGTGACATGCTAGGATAAGCATGGATGAGATACTAGAAGCAAGGTTTCTTGGTAAGGACAGTGTGGTTTCCGATAAGTGGTACTATTATTGAGCATACGTTGTATATTTTGTACATGTTGCATCTATGATGTGTGCACTTGTGTTGTTGTGTGCATGTGGTGCTACGTACATGTTGTGCATATGGCGCTGTGTACATGTGGTGTCACGTACATGTCGTGTGTGTGGTACTGTGTACATGTGGTATTGTGTACACATTGTATAGTGGTGTAGTGTACATGTGGTGTTGTGTACACGTTGTGCAGGTGGCACCGTGTACATGTGATGTTGTGAACATGTTGTGTAGGTGGTGCAATGTATAGGTGGTACTATGTACATGTTGTACATATGGTGCTGGTATATGTGTGGTATTGTGTGCATGTTATTGATGTTGTGTTATGGGCATGCGGTATTATGTATATGGATCATGTAGTCATGGTATTACAACGTGTGTACTCATTGTGTAGTACTTTGTGTAGGTACATGCATTTGGTGGTATTTCACATCGGGTATAGATGGATGCATTATATTGTATCCACCGGATGTAGGTGTATGAGCTGTACGTCAGGTGTAGGTGCATGTATTGCATGGTGTTGTGTGTCAGGTGTGATTGTATGTGTGTGATGCACAATATGTGTCTATGCGCATGGTTGAGGAGAAGGCATTGGGCATTTGTCGGGTGTAGAAGCTGAGCCGAAGTGTGTATGTAATAAAGACGAAGGTAGAAGTTAAGGATTGATGAAAGGATAAGTATCAACATTTTATTTCAGTTTTATTATGCATGTGATTTATGACTATGGTATATGATGATTATATCTGATTTATGATGTTGGTTGATTTATGATTTTGATCTATGATGGTTGTGTTTGAGCTGACCTGGTATGAGATATTTATATATGTCGATTTGGTCAAATATGCTAGTTTGACTTGTTGTGACAGGAAGTGAATAGGGTTGAAAATGTACCTTATTGACAAGCTACCAATGAGGTATGATGTAAATTTATTTCAAATCTAATGGAAGTTATGTGCTTGGTACAGGAATGCATGAAATGCCTAGTTGGGTGATTGAAATCGACTGCAAGAATTAGTAGCATCAACAAAGTAATTGAAACATGTAGCGTATGTTGGTAAAGCAATTCAGGAGCAGGGCCATTGTGGGACACTGGTACCCTGTAATGTCCATTGATTTCCATGAGCATGTTATGACCGGTATGATGTCTTGAGGTGGGTATACACCTTGTTTTTTGTATCTTTTGACGTGAGGAAGCCTTGCCAAGGAATGGACTACCTGAGATGGGGGTGCCAGTGGAACTTGGAAGGTGAGTGACTGCACGGAAGGAGTGACCGGATTCCCGAGGGACTATGTAGCAGAGAAGGGAAGGTCACAAATGGATTTGTTTTGGTCATTAATCAGATGCACATTGGGAGTGCGCCCCAGAACAATGAGCCGGTAATTGTTCACTGAGAGGAAAAGTGGCATAGGATTATAGTGTTGGACATTGGATGTAGATTTGAATTTGTAGTGGATTATGGACTTCCTGGGAAGGAGGTGGATCCTAGTATTACTTTGAGGGTCGAGGTGTGAACCTCTAGATTCCCTTATTGTAGATTCATATTATTTTATTTGATGGTTGAGAAATTGTACATATGTGTATATGTATATGTGGTTATTATAAATACCATAATGAGCTATGTTATAAAGCTCCAGTATGCGGTATGTTGTCATGTTGTCATGATGTTTTGATTTTGAGCAGATCTTTGATTGTAAATACTACAACGAGCTGTGTTATAAAGCTCCATGGGCAGTATGTTTTGTTTTCATTAGTCATGTTGGTTGCAGGTGTCATTGAACACCGAGGACGGTCTTCCCCCAAGGTGGAGGGTTTTGTAAAAACCCTGGTGAAAATTGCATGTAAAAAATATATATAAATACCACGGATGATGGGACACGTATTCCAAGATGAATGGTGGGAAATACATCCTAATGTGTTCATTTGGTTGTTTATGGCTAAGGAAATTGGCAAAGGCATTGGCTAAGGCATTAAAGAGGCAAAAGGGTATTTTGGCACATTTGTTTATGAAAATAATGGAAATTAGGAGAAAAGGAAGATGAAAGGTCACATTTTGCATTCGAGGAGGAAATTGAAGGAAAATAATGGAAAACGAAGAAAATACAAGCCTCATTAATAAAAGGCTTATGAGGATCAGTGGGCAAGACTTGGTCAGTTTAGCTTTGGAGCTCTCTCATTATTCTCTCTCTCTCTTTCATACTCTTGGTTACTTAAATTTTTCTTGGATCAATCTTGGAGGGTGTGGCATACTTGGATTCTTGGAGCAAGAAGGCATTGGCATCAGCAACTACATCATATTTTCTTGCAGGTACTGAGTTGCATGTATGATTTCTTCACTAGTTTTGGCATGCATGGCACATGCATATGGTTTCTTGGTTACGTTCTGTCATTGGCATGGAGGATGGCCAGGATTGACAGTGGATTGCCTAGCATTGCCATTTCCTGGATAGCCACAGTGATTGTGGGTTTACTTTCATTGCTTTGTTTTGATTGGTTCTCATTTTCCCATAGCTTGGGTTTAGTTACTAGTCCTAGAAGCCCTGGTTGAACAAACACTCTGGAAGCCCTGTAACAACTTGGGTTGAGCTATTAGTCCTGGAAGCCCTGGTTGGACAAATGCTCTTGAAGCCCTTGGTGGGTTGAGTTACTAGTCCTGGAAGCCTTGGTTGGAAAAATGCTCTGGAAGCCCTGTATAAGCTATGGGTTGAGTTACTAGTTCTGGAAGCCTTGGTTGGACAAACGCTCTGGAAGCCCTATAAGGCTTGGATGGAGACCAATTTGATGATGTTTTTCTGTGATGTCTGACAGTGAGGTGGAATCGCTATTTGATGGGTTGAGGTGGGTGGCCTCTGGAAGCCCTGGATGCGTTTTGATTGATGTGTTCTATGAGATCCCACATTCATGCTTAGAATATGGCACAGGGGTGAATGGCTGAAGAGACACTTGGCTGATCCAATCTATGGTCGGGTGGAATGTGGTAGTCCCCTCACCCATTGGTTTATTGCATTTATTAATGAAGAATTCATTCCCTTGATTTTCATGTGCAAATGTATATATATATATATATATATATATATATATATATATATATATATATATATGGATTTTGATGGCTGATATGTTTATTATATTTATATTCCTATTATGTTTTTTTATAAGCACATTTACCCCAGAGGATGTTACATTGGATACACAGAACCTATATCTCTGATCACATGTGTTATCCTCCACAATATCCCAAGGCTAAGAAAAGAGATTGATAGAGGTAACCTCAAACCACTTACAGTTCAACATCTAGCCTTGCTAAACTCAAGAGGGCTCTCTATGAGCTCACAACCAAATATGACTAGAGTGGGAAAAAGATATTAGGCTAGGTATGTTCAGCTCTAGGGTTTTGAAATTTTGGGTTTTGCTAGATCAGGAGTCAAAATCAAGGAACAAGGTCAGATCTTAAGGGTTCAGTTGTAAGAGATATAAAGGAGTAGGGTAGGTATGCCTTTGTGATGCTTTGGGACCTTGTCGATGTACTCTAGGGTGAAAAAGAAAAGGTTCAAAATGAGCATGGCAACCATGAATTAATTTATCAGAAGATAGGTAACATAAACATGAAATTCCTAACAAAACAAAGTTTAAATTTAAGAATTTTGTTTAAAACCTCTTAGGAAAATCACTGAAGAGCATAGATATGGAAAGTAGATGAAATTATTGTTCATATAAGTTATTAACAGAAGGAAAACATTATCACAAACTCATACCACAAGAATTCCTAGATAATAGGTGCAATTGGCCTTTGATTTCCTGTAAAAATATTATGAATAAAAGCTCCAAGTCTTTCACTCTTTGATATCCAATCGACAATACTTCGAAATCTGAAGTATTTATACAAGTATTTACAAAAACATATCTTGAAACAAATTTCAAGATTTATTAAAAAAATTCATAAAAATAGATCAAAACTACTAAAAATATCATTTGGTTGAGTTCTGGTGCTCTTTTGGGCATTCTGGTGTAACTGAGGCCTCAAATAAACACTTCTAGTGATCTTACCGACTGATGAACTACATTGTTGTTCCATTTTTTCAGCATTATGTTCTGAAAATTGTTGTAATGAATGTGCAATATTGGCTCCCTTTGTTGCTTAAAACGTGTTGAAAAGGTCTTCATTGTCCTTCGAGCGACGACGAAATGAGTGATCTGGTGGTCTTTGAATGAAGGCCATGGTCTTTCCGTTGAGAAATTACATGAAAGATAGTGATAAATCATGTTCGAGGGCGTGAAAAAATGAATTGATTTTGACCATCGGGAATAAATATGAGCCGTCGATCTGAGTTGTTTGATCTAGGCTGATTAGATCTGGGCCGTTGATCTGGGTCAATTATATATCACAATCGCATAGGGAGACGGGATCTTAACTATGTTCCATAGTGTTTTGCCGACGAACCAGACCCGATAGCCCATCAAGTTGCAATATATAAAATATCACATCCAGTGGGACTTAACCACAAACCCGGACCCAAAGCTTTTCAAAATCCAATTAAATATCTTGGCGGGTCCAGAAAGCGGGCTTTCACCATATCACAATCGCAACTGAGAGAAGGATGTTGTGGGGAAAGAACTTTAGATTGGTGCGATCACCGAGGGCTAGGACTTATTGTAGTAAGGAGTCGGGACTTATCACAATGGGGAGCCGGGTCTTATCGTCAGGGCTGAGATTCATAGCCGAGAGCCAAGACTTATCGCCCGGGCTGGGACTCATAGCCGAGGGCTGGGACTTATGGCTGGGGTTGGGACTCATAGCGGGGGTTCAGATAGATGGGAAAGTGGGACTAATTGGAGGATGGGGGCCGATTGCAGGCTCCAACCTTTAAAAGGATTTCAACATAGTTTAAATGGGTGTGGCTAGAGTTAATACCAAATGGAATTTCGACTAGAGTTGGAATTTTAAAAGGGATTTTAGCTAGAATTGGAATATTGAAGGGACTTTGGGATAAGGCTAGAGTTTAGGAATTTGGATACAAAATATGAGTTTTTTCCAAGGAAAAATGGGTTTTAGCTAGGATTTAAGGATTTTACTAAGGAAAAAGGGGTTTTAAAGGGAATGAGGGGGTTTACGAGGGAAGCTGAGGGATACATATGAAATATGAATAAAGATGTTGAAACAAGCTGAAATCTCCTTAAGCATCATTTTTCCCTATTACTACTCCCATGATGATGACATTGATAGTGAAGTGACTGGTTTTTTATGATTTTTGACCCTATGACCTAATGAGGAATTAACATGGAAAAAATGAGTAGAATGATGACCATAATGACTATGATACCCTTACAACAAGGAATGATTGACCATGATGATGTCCATTGATCATGAAGGTGAAAGGAGTAGTGATGCCCTAGATAACCTAGCCGGTGACCAAATTTTTTATTTGAAGACTTAATGAAACATAAAAATTTAACCAAGGACCCTAACAAAAACTTTGAAAGAGCACATTTGATCACTAGTGACTAGAAAGGCTAACAGACACTAACAACACGCCTATTATTCTTCAACAGAGAGTGGAGGACTGGAGATTACACATTCCTTTTAAGTTCAACTGTGTTTGGTTAGAGGATGAGGAATACAACAATCTTCTGAGATAGACTTGGAACGAGGTGAAAATTCTGCAGTGGGATACTACGATGGGGTATATGATGGAAAGGCTTAGACATATCAAGGAAAAAACCAAAATATGGGAACAAAACAGGAAGAAACAGATGATCAGGGACCTGGAACAGATCACAAAAGAGATTGCTAGATTTGGAAAATTGATGGAGCAAAGACAACCATTGCAGGGAGATTGGGAATATCTCAGTAATTTAAAGGACAGAAAAAACAAGATCCTCCACATTTAGGAAGTAACATGGAAGTTAAAGAGTAGAGAAATCTGGCTGTGAGAGGGAGACTGCAACACCAAGTATTTCCATAAATTTTCAAACCACAAAAAATAGACTAATACAATTTGGCATATTGAGGATATGAATGGGGGGATAAAGCACAGTCCAGAAGAGATCCATGCTAATGCTGTCAGGTACTTTGAAAATTTATACAAATATCGGGAGGGGGTGAGATTTGAAGACCAATTATGGGCATTGATGAGATACCCTAAAATGTTTAATGAGGAATCAAATGGGAACTCTTTCGACCTACCAGCCTAGAGGAGATCTTGGATGTTCTCAACTCATTTGCTAAGGATAAGTGCCCAGGTCCTAATGATTGGACGGTGGAGTTCTTCTTGCATTTTTTTGATATCATGGGACAACACATACTGGACATTGTGAAGGAATCCAGGACTACAAGTGTGATCTCGGGTGCTATCAACTCTACATTTCTGGCACTCATTCCCAAATCATCTAACCCCTCTAAATTTAGTGATTTTTAGCCCATCTCACTCTGCAACATATTATACAAGACTATCTCTAAGCTGATAGCGGATCATATCAAAAAAATATTGTCCTTGCACATTTCTAGAGAACAATTTGGCTTTTTGAGTGATAGGCTCATTCATGATGCTATTGCTTCGACATAAGAAGCTATTCACACCATCCATACAAAGAAAAAAGAGTCTCTGGTCATGAATATTGATCTCCACAAGGCATATGGTTGAGTATATTGGTCCTATACTCACCTATTGTTACATAAGATTGGGCTCCATACTCAAAATGTTGAATGGATCATGGCCTACATCACTTCTGCACATTTCGTTGTTTTGATCAATGGTCTGCCCTCCCCTTTTTTCTTGCTGGCAGAGGTCTCAGACAAGGATGCTCGCTCTCACCTCTCATTTTAATTTTAATTTTGGATGACCTCAGTTTAATGATCAAGGAGGCTAAAGCAATGGGAATGTTCTAGGGGGTCAATATCACTAGTTAGGTATGCGTCACTCGTCTAGTTTTTGTTGATGACATCTTGACATTTGGTATTATTTCTAGGTCCCAGTGGACTATCCTTCATCAGATACTTGGAAAATTTGGTGATGCTTCGGGGTTGATAACAAATGGAAATAAGTCCACTATATATCCTTCTGAAGGACATTGGATATATTGTTGATCTATTTGATGTACAAACGACTCCTATTCAGATGGGCTTTACTTACCTTGGCTTTCGGATCAAACCCAACAATTATGCATCGAGGGATTAGATGTGGTTGGATGACAAGTTTAAGAAGAAACTGTGCACATGGATGAATCAATTCCTCTCTTTGGGAGGTAGATATATCCTCTCTCTCGCTATTTTACAACAACTTGTTGTCTACTGGGCACATTTATACTCCATATCGGTCTCCATTGCAAAACGACTTTGTTCTATCACCACACAGTTCCTATTGGTTGGGAATAGCCCTTGTTTTAAATATCACCTGTGAAAATGGAGTGCTCTTACACTACTCAAGGATAGGGGGGATGTGGTCTGCTAGATCAATGCATTTTTGGGAAGGAACTGCTCATAAAATATTTGTGGCGAGCTATGTGGGGTAGTGGGATGTGGAAGGAGATATTCAAATATAAGTATTTGAAGGCCCATGATCTAGAAAATATTTATAGAGATACAAACATCAGTCTCTCCAGAGGATCATTGATCTACGATCTTTTCAAAAAGTTTGGGAATGCTGGCATTTTGGGATGGTCTGAGAGTTTGGTAATGGTCACAAAATATTAATTGGTTCGGATCCAGTAAAGGGGGTTTCCTCTGGAACTACCTTGAGCGAGCACGCTTTGTCTATGATTCAATGAGGAGGTTTTTTCTACTTATCTCAAATTATAAAAAGATGGGAGGCTCGCTTCCCGGTTTGGAAAAATGCAATGGAAATGAACTTGGTGGGAAATAGTTCTATAAAATGGAATTCATATGTTAAGATCTTGAGTAGGGCAAGAATATTATTTGAGAGGGGAGGTGATTGTTTACATTGGATTGAGCGACTAGGAAAAGGGGCACCCATTGTGGCTGAAACATACATGTGGTTGATGGCACAAAAAGAAGCATGGTGGGAAAGATCGTGGTTTGCCATAATCTAGAAATGGAAGATTCCTACAAAACTTATACTATTTGCCTGGCTGGTATGGAGAAATAAGATCCTCACATGGGATAGTCTAGGGAAAAGGGGACATTTGGGGCCAAATATTTGTATTTTTTGTATGGCAGACTCTGAATTAGCTCAACATATCTTCTTCATGTGTACATTCACAAATTGAATCTAGAATTTTTTCGCAGCTACCTTTCAGTTCACTTATAGGAGGATAAACAATTTTGAATAGTTCATGATAAACTAGATGAATGTTCAGAGGACGACCACCTCCTACTGTACAGGGAAAGTTGTTGATCAATCCTATAGGATGAGGCCCTTTTCTTTTCATACCAATATTGGTTTCTTTGATGGTGCTACCCAACATGGAGACTGTAGATGTGATGCAGTTCTACGCCTTGATTGGTGAACTCAAAGTCAATTATGGTGGCATGGTGGCTCTGGTTCCAACACCAAGGTGGAGGCTATGGATTTATAGGGGCTACTTTGGTTTTCTCTCCACAAGAACATTAGCTCTCTTAATATTTATGGGAACTCCAAGGCATTAATTGATGGCATGAAGGGAACTATTGGGTTCTGTCCCGCACTTATCTTTAGGTGGCTTAGGAGGATCAAGAACACCCTAGCTTTGCTCCTTTCATACACCATCTTGCATGTACATCAGGAATGTAATACGATGGATGATAGCCTCTCCAAGTGATCCAAGATATTTTACTTACAAATGCATCCAAATTACATATAACAGAGTTAATTAACCATGGAAATTAAAAGCACATAAATAATGCCGAAATAATCACAAGAACACAAAACCATGACACAATGATTTGATTACAGAGTTTATCCAATTTGGAATACGTCTCCGGTCCCTTCTCAATAGTGGGGATGCCTCCTTTTTATTAGTGGCATAAAAGAGATAAAGTACAGAAATAAGAAATTACAACCCTTATACCTCCAATCCAATAGATGGGTAGAGAATGTAGAGACCAACATTGAAAATAGACAGAACTACTTAACTCCTGGCAAAAAATAGTGCAAAAACGCCTATCCAAACTCCCAATTTGGATAATCAGGCCTTCTACAAGCTTCTCGAAACCTCCCTGCTCCTCAAGGCAACCTTCCATCCTGTTGATAGCGTTAGGGTGTACTGTATGCAGTAAATCTATGTATTCAACCAGCCCTCCCCTATCTTTCTCCGACACAACAGTCATATATATAATATCAAGGCAGCATCCCTCAAAATAGGGGTAGTTTCAATGTAATACCAAAGGTTACTAGGTAGTATCGGGCCTAAAGGATTCACGGCAACCACCATTATACAATAGTAAGCCACTGTCTAACAACCCATTCAACACACATGACTCTTGACGGCGGGTTCATCCGTAGTTCCACCTTATCACTGGACAGTCCAATGCCCAGTCACAACATCTTGCGATAACTATGGACCTGACAGGAAGATTCACCATATAACATAATGTCTTCATGTCCAACCCTCCTGTCGCATTTTCACAATCGAAATGAAACCCTTGGCGCAATGGTTAGCACTCAACAACACCTGTCGATCCACTGGGTTTATTAATCACACTGTATAACATTTCGGGTTCAGGCTCCTTATCACAGTATCACAATCAACACATTTTTCCTGAACCACATCGCAAGCACCAAACTTTTCATGTGATTGTAATATGTGATGTATATCACATCGCAACTAAGTCTTGTTGGGGCCGATTCTTAACTCCTCTAGCCTGTGATATGCGATATCGCAATTTCAGCGGGGAATGTCAGGGGCCAATTCTTCCTTAAGTGGTCCTCTTTTTCACCGATATGCGATATGCGGGGTCCAGTGGCATCCTGCCACGTGTCACTCTTGTTAGGTTCCTATACCAATAGGAGTCATAATTTTGAATGACTAAGGTTAATCCTTGTAATATTGTACATACCTTTGCTTTCTGCAAATGCTTTCCATATTAAAAAAAATTGAAAAAGGTAAAGAGGGTATGTCCTAAAAGAAAAATCAAAGGACAAAAGATAAGGAGAAAAGTTCAAAAATAATGAAAATATATGAACCCCCCCCAGAAAAAGAGACCATGAAAGTATGCAAGTCAAAATGCCACTACTATTTACTTTATGCATAATAATGATTGTGTGCAACTTGTTACTCATGCCACAATCCATGATGGTCAAATTGTTTAAACTTGGCTATTTCATGTTTTGAATTTTGTGTTTGTAGTTAGAGAATAAAATCTAACCAAACAGTTTAATCTTGGCAGATCATTAGATAAATAGAGAAAACAAAAGGAGCTCATCAATTAAATCTGAGCCCTTGGATGATATAAGGTTAGAATTAGATAGTATAGTTTGTAAAAGAAAAGGATTGATAAGGGTTTTCTAGCCTAAATGCACCCAAATAAAATGAAGAAAAAATGGTAGGGTAGGTGATGGGTAAGTAGAATAAAGGTTGCACAACTACAAAGTTGATTTGATAAAAGCACATTCTTTATGCTTGATTATATATTTTAAAGGTAAGTGAGCACTTGAAAAGGAAAAAGAAATGGTTTACATGGTCAAGTGATTAACTCCCCCTCATTCATTTTTTCCCTTTACTTACTAATTTCCTATCCCATAAGTTCGTTCTAAGTACTTAAATCCTTAAGTTAAAGAAGCTTAGAGCATTTCTCTGACTTTTGGTGGGACCGGACCCTCGGCTTAATGACTTATGGACATCAAGTTTTAGAATCCCCTTCATAAATTCATTTCCTTTAATTTCCCCTCATTAGCCTAACAAAACCCATTTTCCTAAGGTTAAACTCCATTTACCTAGGAAAAATAAACACCCCCCCCATGTTAAAACATATTTCATTCAAAAACCCACAAAAAAACTTTATCCTAAGTATTAAGTGTATGTAAAGCACGCAAATATTACATGTCACATTATGCTTAAGGGATAGTACCCACTCCGCCTACTCACTTCATATTAATTTTTAGTTTATTATATAATCCCCAAAATTCCATTATCCTGTATTAATTAATTCCTTTATATAAATAACCCAACCCCTAGTTTAGTTATAAACTATACACCTTACCCCATATCCTGACAAAATTTATTAATCCTGGCATTTAACCCCACCCAATCACCTAATCCTATCATTAAGCAATACTCGATCTGCTAATCCAATGATTAAAACCTAAACTAATCCCATACCACCAAATATTAAAGCTATGTGACCCCCTGAAAGCCCTGGCTTTATCCCCCGGCAATTCCCTCACCCGACCACTGTTTGATCATCACCCTCCTCATTCGATGACCTATAGCCATATTGACCGAACCCAATCGCCGACCTTTACCTGCCCGATAAAGTAGTTTTCCCCGACCCCCCTACTGCTACGTGTCAAACACTGGAGTACATTGGGTGACCCCTCCCAAATACCGCCCCCTCCATAAAAATGGTGCGATGGCCAAGCAAAACTGCTTCCCCGCTTAACCAAAAAAAAACCGCCAACTATTCATTCATAAATGAACCTGCCAAAAACATTGTTTCTTTATAAAAGGCCGCGAAGCCCTCTTTTCGCCCTTTTTTACTCATTTTCTCTATAAAACTTTGAAAACATTTGCGACTCCTGAAATCGCCGAACTTGCCAATAGACCCCCAAATTCACTCCAGAAGATGCTACAAACAACCCAACTGACCTCTCAGTCCGTACCAAAACCATACAAACCTCTGCAGCTACTTTGAACCGTCAACTTGAAGCCAAATCGCCCAATTCCAGGTATTTCACCATCGAAAACCACTCCCCGTTCAAATTTGGAAATCTTCAGCCTGTCGAGTGTTTTCATTAAGTAAAATTAATTGAAAGATACTTTAAAATTAAAAACCTGCAGCCAAACCCTCTAATAGTTTCCAATTTCCGTCCCAAGATCTTTGAATAAACCCCTAATTCCTAATTCAAATCCACAAGAACTGAATAATTGGTGCTCCTGTGTCCATGAATGTTAGACCTGTTACATCTGCACATTTGGACTTGGATCACCTTCCCCTGGCTGACAGGGATTTCCAAATTAAAGATACAAGTGCATCAGAGCTCCTGCTCAAAATTCATTGCTTAAGAAAAGACAGATACCTGAACCATTCAGATGATATTGGCCTTTGGGAATCCAATTTTCCCAGATATCAGTTCCCCAAAGTATATATCTTCCCAAAAGAGTTCCATATGTGCCATGCATTCTACGTCCCTAGCCATAGAGCCATCATGTCTCATGACCAAAAGGTTTTGTTTACTATCACAGCTGAATCCATCAATGAAATGCTACATTTCCAACCAACACCAAACCTAACCCCACTCTCAATTGGAGATCTAATAGACTAGTACACCAAGTTAAGTCCATCAAGATTGGCCTAGTTACTCCAAACTTTCATTGTAGAAGAAAAACACGTTCCCAAAGATCACCCTCCATATATGTCAGCTATTTTCTCTACAAGGGGAAAGCATATTGTCACCATGATATCATGTATTTTGGGCTACACTACAAGTGAATAAATTGATGAGCTTATACTTGCCTTCATGTCCATTTACACCCTAGGACAGCCTACTACAACCATGTATGATTATGCCTAGTTCACAACTAATAGAATGCATGAGCAGTTTACTAGAATGAGAAATGAGAGAGTATTCAAATACTCATCTATATTATACCACCTATTTTTGTATTATCAGTGAGATAGGTTTCCCTTCACTCTATAGAAGCTTGATACCAAAGGCTAGCCCAGTTCTGTCATTTTTTAGACCCCACTGTTCCACAAATTTGGATCACCCTACACCTATTTAGATTTCATAGATTCTTTTGTTCATCCAGTCATTACTATGTTGACAGGAAATCCTCCACCCAGGATAAGTCCAGAGATAAAAATATTCCTCCAACTATCCAAGCAAACCAAAGTGGGATATTGGTACCTGTACCAAAACCACACAGAGATAAGGATTTATGGGTGCCAGCTTGCACCATATAAACTACCCAAATACCTCCCCACGAGGCTATTTGCTTCGGAGTATTATAGGCAAATAATGAACTCATATGAAGTCAATTTTGTTTCGGCCAAGAAGAAAACCTAGTTTAGAGTCAAAAATCAATTGGGCCCTTTCATCTGTAATTCTAGAGAAGCAGGGGAGGAGGCAGATCACATTTTGCAAGAAATGAAATTCCAAAAAAGTTTCATGTGGAGATATGACCCTCAAGGATTCATGACCAGACTTAGGCAAAAGGTCAAATTGGGGCCTTACATTCATCACCCCATACCTGAGATAGAAGCATATGCCAATCAATTTGAGTGGTTGGAGAACACTCTTATAGATAGAGATAGTACAAAGGTAGACATTGAAAATAACTTGATTGATTTAGAGATGTAGCTTGATGAGAGCTCGTTTATGTAGGTACTTGAACAACAATAATCCACCATGAGTACCCATCATATCATGCAGACTCCCCAAAATGAAGAAAGAAATCCCAAGAGAAACAGAGAAGGAGCTTCCACTTCAACCATGGATACATCTAATGTACAATGTGAAACCAGTCACAGTAAGAGGAAAAGGCTCAATCCTATTTCTGAATAGGAAGATACAGAAGTATCATCATAGGTGACCAACACAGAAGGAGATAGAAGCAGGGCCACAACTCCATATGGAGACATATAAGAGCCATCCACATCACAGACTCAGATGTTGGAAATGCATCTAAGTGTGGAAGTGTCTTCATTCAGTAGACCTGCTGACAAGGACCAGGACATAAAAGACATGTATAAAGACATTAAA
This sequence comes from Pinus tabuliformis, assembly GCA_031772625.1. NCBI lineage: Eukaryota > Viridiplantae > Streptophyta > Pinopsida > Pinales > Pinaceae > Pinus > Pinus tabuliformis. The sequence goes on along the minus strand of CM062807.1, from coordinate 339,619,421 downwards.
ATGAGGAATGAGAAGCTAAAAGCTCAGACATATTCTCAATATCTAAAACTCACTCCCACAAATCAAACAAGGCTAATGTCAGCTTTTAACATTAAGGAGGGAAAGCTTGAAATGTCCTTTATCAAAGCTACAACATAGTAGCCCAAGACATCATCAGACTTTAAGAGGGTTAAATTTGAAGTATTGGCAAGGGATATTCATCCCATAGAACAAATAGAACTGCATAAATAAGCTGGAGAGATGATGTACTCCACCCTTATACGTAAGGCCATAGCTGCCCATCAACTACAAAATTCATTGAATAATATCTCGGCATAGGTTCAGTTGGAGAAGGCCTCCTCACAGGTCAAGGATACCAGGATTAAGTCTTTGGAAGACTTATTTATTGAGTTGGGACATGATCCCAAAGATATTAAAGATCACAACAACAAGCCAACATAAAGGGCTACAAACCAAACCATAAAAGCCACCAGTACCACAATAAAAGGGACAACATGAAAGTAATTCAATAGTTGTCTCCATCTTCTAGCAAGAAGATTTTTGTGTTTCCTAGATTAAATCTCAAGTTAGTTTGAGATATTTTGTAATAATTTTTGTATAAATGCTTCACAATTCGAAGTATGTAGGGTGGATTCTTAGACATTTCTATAGACTTCTTGATCAAGAGGTTGTAAGCTATTGTACCACTGACTAGACCAGCAAGCTGGATTGATGAATAAAGACAAGATATTTCAAAGGATTCATGTGTTGAGCGAAGTGCAAATAAGTATTTTCTCGCATTGATTTTCTTCTTTCTTACAAGTTTTTCCACAGAGTACATCTGAATTTGAATGCAATAACATGGAATGATATCTCAGAATTTGCTCGATTGCACTCTTTTTTAACTGTTATGCATTAAAATGTTTTCTATTGATATCTAAGTTAAGGAAGTCTTAATTTCTCCTTAGTTAGGTTGTCTCTTTATAATCTATAGCAAAGGATTCTTAATTTCCCTTTGTTTACGATTACCCTCTATTCTTCGTTTAAGTCTCGGTCTGAGAATTCTTGATTTCTTTCTCACCCTGATTCAAATCATTTCACCCCTCTGGCCCAAGCACCTACACTCTACTCTACTATCTTGCCCTTTGAAAATTCCATTTAGTGAGTTAATTCTAGCCCTACTGCCCTTCTGTTGACTCAATAGCCCAATGATCTAAAGACATCATTATATCCATCTGTTTCACAGATTCCACCATCCAATCTTCAATACAAATAAAAGACCCACAGAACATTCAGAACTAGCCTAAAATCCAGGCAATCAAAGCTAAATCATATATAGAGAGCCCTCTCTGAGCCATAGGTTGGCTAGATCCTATGCTTAAAACTTGGTTTATGTTTACCTTTGTCATTTTCTTTCTTCTAATAACTTCTAGAGGAAATCCTGAGCGATAACATAGTGGCAACCATAATGGGGATATCGAATCCTCAGTCCTAATAAAGCTTTAAGATAATTTTAAATCTATATTTTGAGCCTCTTAAAGTCATCTGGTAGAAGTTATCTTGAAAAGTTTCACAAAAACAATTGAAAAAATTGAAATTATGGCTTCTAGGAAGACTCATTTTACTAGGGCTAACCCAGATCCAAACCCTTCCCAAGTGGTTGATAGTCCTAACCTAATTTCAAGAAAATCCAAACAAGAAGAAAGTTCAGCTAGCTAGATACCATTAGTTAAATCTAATTCATGTCCTGATGAGTGGTTATTCTTAGAAGAACGTCCCTTTGATGTGCCATTTGATCTTTCATTATTTAGAACAAAATCTAAAAGTGCACTCAGTGTAATTGTTCTAGATCCTGAATTCATTACAGACCTTGAAGTTCAATAGGCCAACAAATCAATTGATGAATACATTTTTAAATCTCCACAATCATCCATTAATACTGCCACAACCCCTAAGATTTCTTAATAAGTGTCCATTACTTTGAGTTCACCATTGTTGCCTTCGACTTCATCAATAATACATTTTGAACTCCATTCTTCACTACCATTTATACCTACACTCTCTAACCAACCCATCATCACCCATTCATCACCTACTAGTCCTAGTTCTTCATCCACTACTGCATCATCTTCGAGCACCTCAACCCCACATCTTAGCCCCTCCCAGTTTACAGCCATGGCAAATAGACATGCTCCTCTTGTTTTACCTACCCAACTTGGTGCTATGCTAGTAGACTACCAAAGTAAAATTGTTCAATTTGATGGCACAAGACATTACACTACACAACAACATGTCAACAAGATAACAGATTACTTTGAGTTGCACGAGATTGACACAAACAACGTTTAAATGAGACTCTTTCCCCAGACTTTAGCTGGTGATGTTAGGAAATGGTTTAGAGCATTTCCTGTTAATAGTATTGATAGTTTAGAAGCATTTCGCCAACAATTTTTGAACAGATGGGAAAATAAAAAGAATCCCCTACAAATCCTTTCAGAATATGAGAATATTAGAAGAGGACCTAATGAAATTGTTCAAGATTACTGCACCAGATTCAATAATATATATAATGCCATCCCAATTAATCTTATACCCCCGCCTGAATTAGCATTAATAAAATTCCTTTATGGTTTTGACACAGATATGGCATACCAACTTAGGGAAAGAAACCCCTCAACATTAGAAGAAATGCAAAGTGTAGCTATTAGTGTTGAAGCTGATTTGTTAGCCAAGATGGCTAGAGTTAGAAATGAAAGGAGAGGGATTGCAAAGGATGAAGCTTCACCTTCTGACATTAAAATAGATGGTTTAGCCAAAATTATGGAAAAACTAATTGATAGAACAGATAATATGGAGAGGAAACCTCAATGGGATAACCAACAAACACCTCCAGTTCGAAACCCAAATTTTAACAAAACCAAAACATTGGGAAAAATGGACCGAATCAAAACGTTAGGCCTCCTTTTCAAGAAATTATGCAGAGACATCCCAGCTAGAAGATCCAGAACAAGATACACAAATTAAACTAATGGGAATAAATGATGAGGATACTATTTTTCTAACCCAAGATGAACATAAACTACATATGTTGCAACAATTACAAATCTAGTCTGGAGAGTCATTTGATTACAAACAAGGGTATGATTCTGCCATTTTTGAAGTACATAAATAGTGTAATCTAAGAAGAAAAAAGAATTTTGATGTCCCTGACCAAACCAAGAAAACAATACAAAGTCAACCCAAGAAAATAAAAGAAGCCCCTGTTTCAAATATCCTCCAAATTCTCCCTAGGCAGAACCCAAATCCTTCTAGCCCCACCAATGTAGATATAACCTCTGATCAACCATATGTTGATCAACCACCTAAGGAAATAGTGGACAAAGATCAAAACATCCAATTTGAAAATCCATCTAAGGAGGTCCCCAGTAAAGGAAAAGAAGACAAGCCTACTCAACTCCCTACTGCAAAAATTCAAAACCTTCAAACAGAAAAAGCCTCTTTGTCATTCAATCTGGGAGCAGAGATAGCAAAGCTAAAAATTTCAATTCCTTTAATAGAACTAATAAAGAATGAAACTTACAAGTCACAAATAAACCAAACCTTAAACATTGCTAAAAATGAGGACTCAGTCAACCTATTTGATGACCAACTAGAACTCATATTTGGTCCAGATGTTGATGGAAAACCATTAGAAGGAGGAGTTCCACCTTTTTACATCAGCCTTAGTGTCCATGATAAAATTATACACAATGAAATGTTGGATTTTGGGGCCTCCCACAACTTAATGCCCAAATCAGTGATGGAGAAATTCACCCTAGACATTACAAGACCTTATGAAGACTTATTCTCATTTGACTCCAGTCAAGTAAAGTGTCTAGGATTGATTAAAGACATGTGTGTTACTTTAGTTCAATATCCTGCCAAAAGCATCCTTATGGATATTGTAGTTGCTGAAATCCCACCAAAGTATGGCATGTTGTTATCTAGATCATGGGGAGCCAAACATTAGGGATCCTTACAACTAGATATGTCATATGCAACAATCTTTGTTTTTGGACAACCTATGAAACTATACCGAGAGACCTTAATGAAATATAGGGTCAGTAGCCAGGATCGGCCTCAAAACTTTCCCATCTACTAATACATTCAGATATTGATTCTTTTATCCTGTACAATTCTGATCAAACACCAAAAGAAATTCCAGACAGTATTAATACAGAACCAAAATAAATTGCAGTTTCTACACAAAATGAAACGAACCAAACTACAAAAATTTCCAATGAACAACATGGTCAAACTGCTATAAATGATGAAAAGTTTGTTGCACCAGATAGAAAAAATTATGAGCATGATATATTATGGCATCTAGAATTTGATGGGTCCAGTCAAGTTAGGAGTAGGACTAGGAGTGTGGATATATAATTTAGAGAATAATCACTCAGAAGGCCATGCATATAGATTGATTTTTAAATGTACTAATAATATGGCCGAGTATGAAGCATTAATTTTAGGTCTTGAGTTAGTTAGGAATCTAAGAGCTAAAAGAGTTTCTGTCATGGGAGACGCTGAACTAATTATAAAATAAATTGATGTTGTATATATGAAAAAGGACCCTAGATTAAGTTGTTATAGAGGAACTATCGTAGAAATACTTAATACTTTCTTAGAAACAAAGCTTGCAGTAATCCGTAGAAAACACAATATGCAAGACCATAGTTTAGCAATGTTTTCCAGCACCTGCAAATTACCCTTCCAACTGAACCATCGATATGCTGCTGAAGTTAGGCACGGACTTGCAATTCTAGATAATTTGAAGAACTGGCAAATATTTTCTGATGACAAATAGATAAATAACTTTTTACTTTCAGAAGAAGAGTTTAAAAATACAATATAGATACCGACACATCAATATATCTTGACACTAAGAATGAGATAGAAGATGAAGAAATAGATAGATTTAACCCTACTAGATTTACCAAGTTAGATGTAGATAACCTATAGAAAATTGAGATTGATGAAATAATCAATGAAGAAACTGAAGTAATTAATCTCAAGGATAATTTTTTACCAAAGGGATTAACCCCTCTGGAAGATTTATTTGATTCAAATGATGTTCCTAGGAAACCTAAAATGGAACCTTTGAAGTCTAATATAGAGGAATGTAATATATGCATGGATGAAAATTCTAAATTGGTCAAAATTTCAAAATCATTACCCCCAACTGAAAATGTGAAATACATTGAGTTGTTGAAAGAGTTTCAAGATATATTTGCTTGGATTTATGAGGACCTCAAATCATATGACAGCAACATCATCCAACACACAATTCCCATTAAAGAAAATCGAAATCCTTTCAAACAAAAACTTAGAAGGATTAATCCTATCTTGTTACCTGCAATCGAAAAAGAAATTCAGAGGATGTATGATGCCAAAATAATTGCACCAATCATATTTTCTGATTGGGTCTCAAACTTGGTGCCAACTAGAAAGAAAACTGGTGACATCAAACTTTGTGTGGATCTCAGAAACCTCAACAAAGTGTCACTAAAAGAAAATTACCCTCTCACCAAAATGGACCACATTTTACAGAGAGTAGTTGGATCAACCAAAATCTCATTGTTGGATGGGTTTTGGGGTTACAATCAAATCTTGGTTCATCCTGACGACCAATCCAAAACTACTTTTACTACTCTTTGGGGCTCATTTATGTATGTGAAAATGCCTTTCGGGCTAATGAATGTAGGATACACTTTCCAGAGGGCTATGGATATAGCCTTTGCAAAATAAATTCATGACTTCCTTGTGATATATCTAGATGATATTACTGTATTTTCAAAATTCGATAATCAACATCTGGATCATTTAAGGCAAGTTTTTATTAAATGTAGGAAATTTGGAATCTCCTTAACCCCAAGAAGTATTTTTTTGGGTTAGAAGAAGGAAAGTTGTTAGGTCATATAATTTCAAAAGATGGTATAAGGATAAACCTTGCCAAAATAGAAGCCATCTTGCAAATACAAAACCCTAGGAACATTAGAGAATTACAAGCTTTCTTACGAAGAATTAATTTTCTTAGAAGATTTATATCTAATCTAGCAGAAGTAATTAGATCACTAAAAAACATGTTGAAAAAATATTCCACCATTAAATGGACAGTTGAGGCTAAAAAATCCTTTGAATACATTAGACTAGCCTCGACTAAAACACCTATGTTAATCAGCCCTAAATTTGACAGAGATTTCATCTTGTTTTCCTTTTCTTTTGAGCACATAATTGCTGCAGTTCTATTGCAGAAAAATGACCAGGGATATGGACAACCCATTGCTTTCTTTAACAAAGCCATGAGAGATACCCCCTTGAAATATAATATAATGGAAAAACAAGCATTGACTTTAGTCAAAGCCATTAAGGACTTTAAGGCGTACATCTTATATTCTCATATAGTAGCCTACGTTCCTAATCTAGTAGTGTTATAGACATTTTTGGGAACTGCAACCCCAATCATAAATGTACATAAATCAAGGGCTCCTAAGTCCCTAAAGGTGTTGTTCCAACCCCTAAAAGAACAAGGTCAATTGATTACAGCATCTCCCAGAAGTTCTCTATGAAAAACTACTCAGAACTGGTCAAAACTGGACCATTTCAACTGCTCCATGGTCAAAGTGCGTTGCATCCCACCTGCCTACACACAATAGGTGTGATGCATGTTGAAAAGCCCTTCTATGGGGTGCGATGGGCGAGAGTGGACAAATGGAAGGGTCAATCCGCAAGGTGGAGGATCATGGAATCTTCCAGAAACTTCTCCTATGACACTTGCCTCTCTGCATTCGCCCAGGGATGAGTAAGAGATCATCAATCTCCAAGTGGAATCAAGAACTATTAGAGAGAGGACACTAATCAAATCTCAAAAGCTGACTCACCTCCCTTGCAAACATCTATATATGGATCCCTCATCCCAGAGATCCAGAGGCTGGAATTTTGTATCTTGTAAGGAAGTGCTATCGGTTTCTTGGTGCAATATCATAGTGTTGGGTGATCTAAGATTTTCATGAGGTGAAGAAGGGCTTTCTTGCTGAGAGGATGATGCTGGGTCAGAATAATTGGTTGTAATCCTCTTTGCTCTTTCTTGACTATCAATAAAGTTATTCAAGTTTTCCTCCACATTCTTGTATGATTGATGTTATATGCATTTGTGTGGTCAATATATATCTGGTCCTATATTGTTTATGATAATAGATCTATGTTCTTGGATAGTGTTATGCTGCTTTGATTCTACAGGTGCTCTTTGAAGTTGGGTAGACGAGGAAGCGAGTGGCGAAGACCTATCAGAAGGGAGAGGAATCGAGAAAGGAACCAAGCGCAAGACAGAGGTTGGTATCCTTATTCCCCTCTTATCTATTTCTCATAAAGGAAAGCGAAAGTGGTTTTTAGTTTGTTTGTTTCTAAGGTAGCTACCAGCCTTAGTGGGACTAGCAGCTCTTCATAGACACAAGTTTTCCCGATAAAAAAATGGTGACTCCACTGGGGAGCGAATAGATTGTTTGTTTGTCTATATTTGTTTACTTTATAAACTTACAGATGGAGCCTGAAGTCAATCTAGCTAGCCTTCAAACTGCATTTGCTATCCAAGTGCAAAGTAGATCAATGTTGCTTCAGTCTATCTCCGGGTTTTGTTTATGAATTAAACGATTGATTTACAAGCTCTCTAATTTCCCTTGTGGTGGCTCTAGTAACCTCCCTAGATCTACCCCTGTGATTGATTTACTGATTACCACTTGCTCGGCCTAAATCCCTGAACTGTGCTACAAACTGTGACCCAAAACCCAGCTAAAGTCTCGTCCCTGGTCCATCGAACTGTCTCTTCTTTGGAACCTGAATGCATCACAGTTCCTGAGTGTAGTAGGTGTGTTGCATTTCAGTTTCCCTGTGCTATAGGTGCGCTGATAAGACCTCTTCTACTCTTAGATTTTGGCTTCTGTGTTCACTCTTTTCAGCCCTATTCAGGAGTTTTACTGCCTGTAGTTAGTACACCTCTGTTGAAACCCCCTTCCTTGCCATTATTCCGCCTCCATTGTGCAAAGAAATAATGTTTTTATGTATTTTGAGCCATTTTCAGTTCTCTTTTACAAAGAAGTAGCGTAATTGAACTGTCGTTTCTTGATTTGAAAGTGTCGCAAGTGTCGTTTTCAGTCATAGAAGAGAATTCGATTGTTCTTGATAGTCGATTACACTGTTACTCTTGTATTTTATTTGAATTAGTAGTTTTTCAAGTGTCGAAAGCAAGTTTTCAATTCCAAATCGCAAAGTGTCGTCATTGTCCCCATTTTGTCTTGAAAAGAAACTTGTTAGTAACGTCGCTTTGAAAAATAATTCAGATTCATGCTTAAGCTTTCTTTCTATCATTCACACATTAAGAAGGCTGAAAAAAAATACATGCATGTGCATTTGCATTTAGACTGTTTGTTGGTTTGATTTAGGACAGTGCATATAGTGTGTGCTCTCTGCTCTATGTTGAAAGAAAATCATCTCTCTTTCCTTAGTAGCTAGGATTTTCATTGCGAAAAGAAGATCAAACGATTGTTTGTCATCTTATATTGCATTTTAGGAATTGTACATGTACATCACGCGGTGAACCTAAAAGGAAAATTTCTTAAGCAAGATCAACTATAAAATAAATTTAATGAATCTAAAAACGCTTTGGAACCTAACGCACAACATTTAGAATTCTAGGCTAGAGACGTATTCCGACGTCGTAAAGCCTGGTAACTGTTGTTTTCATTGTTGGTTGGGTGATTCCTCCATCTTGAGATGATAAGTGCCAGTATGGACTTGTGCTCCCACGTACCATTGAGTATATATTGGGAGACCACAATAGGCTTTATCCTTTATCCATAGGAAGTCATGTCTGCCGCCCTATCGATCACAATGCACTGAACACAGCATTCGGGAACTTTGACCACCGTATGTAAAAATTATTCTATAGTTTTGTGATTGGTTTGGTAATCCCTCTATCTAGATTTCTAGAGCAGTCTCTTTCGTTCCCTTTCAGACTCCTTAAAGGAAAAGGTCCATCTTTTCACTTGTCACTTCAAGCTCATTAAAATCGAAGGCGACTAGAGTCATCTTTTGCTTTTTCTCGACTCTTAAAAATTGAAAAAACAAGTTGTGTCAAAGTGTCTAAAATTTATTTTAACTAGAATAACGTCACTGTTCCCTCGTTGGTCTTAGAATTTAGTCTCCCTTCATCACAAGTTCTTGTAGAATCGCTAGGAAATCTTTTGGATAGACTAGAAATGTCTGAATAATCGTCGACATCCAGGACTGTGTCGTCTGACGCAGCAGCAACAAAACCTCCTGCTGCTACTCCAACAATGTTCGCTGGTGTACCACATGTCCGGGAAAGTTATCAACAACAAGCCGGAGTCCAATCAGGGACTATTTCGATGACATGGTCAGTTCCTATTTCTGCATCCGGATTATCATCTGGTATTTCTTATGTTGAAACTCAACAAATTGATCCAATGTGTCTTCAAAGGCCAATCTACCCTTTAAGTACTGGATTGCACCATATGGAGGGCAGTATGCCTTTTCATTGTTCCCTCCCAGAGAACAACCATATGGGAGTTTGCAACAAAGTTCAGGTCAAACTGGAATTACATCCAGCGGTTGGGTACCAATACTGCCTCAACAACCAAGGGTTGTCTATTCAATGCAACCAGTCCACCCTGTGTCGAATATTCCCACTATACCTGCTATGGTGACTGCATCGCAAGTACAAGTGCTACCTGTTGTATGTCAACCCCAGGTTTCTCAGGTTGCAATACAACAGCCTCTTGTCTCAACGGCTCAATCACAACCTTAGGTTAGTGCCTCCTTATCTGGAGCGACTCAGGATCAAACAAGTACTATGACTCCTCATCTTGGTCAATCATCGATTATTGGACAACAACAAATGGTCCAACAACCATGGCTGGTTCAATCTCAACAACCGCCATTCCAGCAATCATATCAAGGACCTGAGCAACAAGTCTTTGTAAGTAATGGGCAACCGCATTTCCAAAGCGGTTATCAACAACCATACTATAATGGTTATGCCCATCAACCTTATCAAAGTTACCAACATCAAATACATTATGTTGGTATGCAAAGACACAATGCTCAGGCGATTCCATCTTCTCCTGGGTATGCTTCGCCTAACCTGAATCAACTGTTGCCCTTTGTAGCAACTCTAGAATTACTAGTTCTAAACCGGCTGACGAATGATCCAATTGCTTACACCCCTTGGTGGCCGGAAATTCCGCAAAAAATTCCGTCAGATATTCCTAAATTTAATGGAAATACGGGTGAAGACCCATCGAATCATGTGATGACCTTTCATTTGTGGTGTTCATCTAACACTCTAAACGATGATTCGATTAGGCTTCACCTTTTTCAGAGAACGTTAACTGGTCCAGAGCAAAATGGTATATCGAATTACCTAGAGCTTCGTTTGATAACTTCGGTACCCTAGCCACAACCCTTTTAGACCATTTTTAGTTACCCATAAGGTATGAAATGGGAACAGAACTTCTTACCAATTTCAAACAAACAACGGCCACTCACATATCCGATCATATTCATGAGTGGCGACGTCATCGTAGAATGGTAAAAACGTATGTTCCTGATCAGCTTTTAGCTGAATGGTTTATTAAGTCATTATTACCTTCCATTATAGAAGATGTGGCAAAAGGAGGAGTCATCATTGAAGAGCAAGATATTGCTCGTGCGCAATATTTAGACTTGATTTATACCCAGTTTGGCACGCTCTACAATAAAATCCCTGACACTCCCAGGCTGTAATTTCCCGTCCCTCCTCCTCCTAAATCAAACAATGACTCTCATGCCGGAGATGGCGTGATTAGTACGATAGACACGAAATCGACAAAGGCTACATCTAAAAAGGCCCGTAAGATTTCCAGTCAAAATGCAAAAGAAGAACTTCTCACCTCGGAAGTAAATGCCGTCTCAACTGATAAAGGAAAAGAAACCAAGCAACCAGGAGGCAAGAAGAAAAACAAAGGGAAGAAGAAGAAACAAGAGGAATCGTCACCTGAAAATTCTTCTGCAAACCCTCCTGGAGATAGGAAACCAAAAAATCCGTGCTTAGTATGTGATGAGGATCATTGGACAAGGGATTGTCAATATAAAGCTGAGCTTAGAAGATTCTTCAAGAATACAAAATCCTCGGCAGTATTAACTGATCCGTTTCCGATTCCAAGAACAAATATGGTTGCTAGTGACAATGCTTCCCAATCCCAAATACTTATGCTGTCTGTTTCGAAGCACCAAAATGATGCTTTGATATCGAAAAGGAATAAAGATTACGAGAATCCACAGCTATCGAACAACAAGGCTACTGATCAACTAAGTAGTTTGACAATAACTTCAACCGAAGTTGTGCCATCCATCATTCCTGAGCTAACGATAAAGCTGCCAAAGGGAGTAGTACAAAAATCGACATTTAATCCTTGTGCTAAAGTAGCACAAAATTATAATATAGTAGAGGACCTGGTCCAATCGCCGTCCGCTATGTCGATGCTTGAGGTACCGCAAAATTGCCCCTCCGAAAAGCAGGATCTATTATCAGTAATAGGTGGGATTGAGCCAACGGATTCCAATCTTGTATCCTTTAATCACAAAGGATATGACCCTCAGTTACCAGCTCAACTAGCTTTCCTTATTCAAGTGAAATCCCTCAACAAAACTGTTCATCGAACAATTATTAATGAGGGGGCATCTACATGTATTATGTCGATGAGTTGCTGGAAAAAGTTAGGCTTACCACCCTTGTCGCGATCATCAACGATGTTAAAAGCATTTGATGGACGATCATACACTCCATACCGGATTTTAAGTAACTTGCAAGTTGAACTGGGGGGAAAAACGGTAGAAATTGATGTTGAAATAATCGACGGAAACCTCGATTACAACATCCTACTGAGAAGACCCTAGATATATGCCATGGCTGCAGTTGTGTCGACTTACTTCAGGAAGATTGCATTTCCCTTCCAAGAAGGAATTGCAATCGTTGACCAACAAACATTTCTCCCCAATAGTTCCCAAGTTACGGGAATCATTCCAATGATCCATGGAAGCAATCATTCACTTCAAAATATTGGAGTAGGCCTCCTAAAAGACCTTGCCTTAATGGGTACTTTTGCCCTACCACCTCCAAGTAATCTGGCGGAAGTGGCCATAGTGGAAACCTGCAATATGAAATCTTCTATATCTAATGGATTCAGAAGACTCCTAAACATTTTGTCAGCATGGATCATCGCCATTTTAGAAATATTGTAGCAATCAATTTTCTTGGCCTGGGGGGCAAACCCAAATCAATTCTCATCGAGTGTTTGGATTGATAGGTTTAACGAATATGGCACCTCTTCAATCCTTGGTTGCATGTACATTCTACAGACGAAGGAATCATTCAATCAATGATGATAGGAGAGGCACCATGGGAATATTACCACCATCGCTCCCATCTTCCAGATTACCACGAAGATTATTCCAGCAACCTTAATCATCCTTTAGTTTTTTATTTTCTATCAAATACTGTAAATACAGTGGATACCGATGACGGTTCTTATCTCGTGTTGACCTCATTAAAAAATGAAATGAGGAGTCATGAGGATAGTTCTTTTACTGTGTCAACCTCATTTAAAAATGAAACGACTCCCTTTCCAAATCGAGTCTTTAATTACGATCTCAAAGGTAAACCTTCATTCCAACCACCGAGATGAATGCAATGAAGCTTGGGAGGCATGCACCTCGATTTCTGTTATTATGATGGGGGCATGAAAACTTATTATGAGCAGTGTTACCGCAGGGTTCAAGCTCATTAAAAAATAAACCTGCCATGAGCAGTGTTACCGCAGGGTTCAAGCACGTTAAAAAATAAACCCACATCGAGCAGTTTTAACGCGGAATTCAAGATCGTTAAAAAATAAACATAAGCAATGAGAAAATGTTCCTCCAGAGTTTAAGATCATTAAAAAATGAACCAATTTCTGGTAAATAACCATTGTGAATGTATTACCATCAACATTTGAAGCCTTGGTCGTGTTTTCATCATCACCTCCACTCTGTATTGGCCGATCATTCACTCCCATTTGATTGTTTACCCCTTTTTGAGGAACAACTATGAGGAGTGATCCTGTTAGCCATCCTTGTGACATTTCCGTGATTGGAAAATTCCAAACCTTACCTGGAATCAGCTGCTACCCGAATCTATCACTCGTTCCTCAAAAAACGAGTCTCCTTTAAGCTCTTTTCAACTGACTCGTAAAATATGAAAAGATTGCCGAGCCATTGGCCTCTCCAGCTCGTTAAAGTGACCGGAAGTGTTATCCCTCCTTTAGATTTTAATCTTTTTTGGACTTGAGGGATTATTACACAAAAAGATCGAGCGCTTGTTTTGTTCAGCTCGTTAAAAGTACCGAAAATTAATCCCTTTTGTATTGTTTTATACTTTTTCGGACTCAAGGGATCATGTGATGAAAAAGGATTTTTGGAGTTTTCTTTATGTCCCTTTTCAGACTCTCTAAAATTGAAAAGGACCAAGTTATCTTTTTCGTTAAACTCGTTAAAACCGAAGAGCGACAAACTTGTCCATAACAGACAAGAACGAGTTTCACTATCACTAGGCTCATTAAAACATAGCGATGGGTTTGCCCAAAGGGAAAATTATAGAACAAGCATATGTTATCCTCCTCAAGCTTGACAAAAATAAAGAGGTACTAGTCAGCAATGATTGGGGAAAAATTGGGAAGAAAACTTGAAGAAAACTTTATTGGTAGCAAGTCGCTCTTGAACATGACACTTTCACTCCGCATCCGAGTCAGGTTGGGTTGTTCCATTCACTGGTCACATCACCATGGTTCCGTCACACCATCCATATTTGGAGTTAATTCTACCGATCCATCATGTCAGTGTCGCCGATATGTTCAAGAGAAGTCGCTCAGAGAATTCACCTGTGTCTCACCCACTGCAATACATTTACGCTCCATTCTTTCATGACCGCCACCCTGAACCTTATATCACCAGATCGTTTTCACCTCCATTAAAATCATTTGCTTCATTCCGTGTCATTGATGTAGGATTCACTAAGGCCCTCCTATGACAGATCGCTTCTTGTCGACGTCAGCTCATTATCCAAGAAGTCGATCTAGGAACAACCCTTTCAGTACTTTGAAGCTTGCATGCCTCAATGGTAAGTTTCTCACTTCCAGCGACAGGTTTACATCAATGGCCTTCGACCGAAAAATTTTACGTGGTGTTCAACGCCAAGTCCCTTATTCACACCACGTGAAGTGTACTGTAGTACCTTGAGGGTCATCATCATTATCGGTGATTCCTCTCATGCCTATTAACAACTTACATCACTGGCTGGTAATCAGGCGATGTCTTTCCATGTTTGACTCCAAAACATCTCTCACATGGATCGACTTGTACTTTGAGTGAAGATTGAACGAGATTGAAGACCCCGGATCTAGTTTCATCCATCCAGGCTGTGATATATATTCAGGAAAATAAAGACATCAAATGTACATCATTGCTGCACAGATAATCATCCAATCTAAGGGATGATGGCTCTACCAGAATCATCAGTATACACTTAGACGATTGTCTGTCCTATGTACATGGAAAATGAATTTATAAAGCTGACCATGGGAATGCCCGCCTTAGCTAGAGCATGAAAATATTATGAAGATAATGTATTGTATTGTATCTTATTACAGGTCACCTTCTAGCTCGAGAAAACTTCGGATCCTCATGACAAAGCATTTCACCCGACATCAAAAGATTAACGACCTCATGCTTTAGGGGGCAACTGTTATAGAAATTTTGGGCACTGCAATCCCAATCATAAATGTCCATAAACCAAGGGCTCCTAAGTCCCTAAAGGTGTTTTTCCAACCCCTAAAATAACAACGTCAACTGATTACAGCATCTCCCAGAAGTTCTCCATGAAAAACTACTCAGAACTAGTCAAAATTGGACCATTTCAACTGCTCCATGGTCAAAGTGCATTGCACTTCACCTGCCTACACACAGTAGGTGCTATGCATGTTGAAAATCCCTTCTATGGGGTGTGATGGGCGAGAGTGGACAAATGGCAGGGTCAATCTGCAAGGTGGAGGATCATGGAATCTTCCAGAAACTTCTCCTGTTACACTTGCCTCTCTGCATTCACTCAGGGATGAGTAAGAGATCATCAATCTCCAAGTGAAATCAAGAACTATCAGAGAGAGGACACTAATCAAATCTCAAAAGCTAACTCACCTCCCTTGCAAAAATCTATATATGGATCCCTCATCCCAGAGATCCAGAGGCTGGAATTTTGTATCTTGTAAGGAAGTGCTGTTGGTTTCTTGGTGCAATATCATAGTGTTGGGTGATCTAAGCTTTTCATGAGGTGAAGAAGGGCTTTCTTGCTGAGAGGATGATGCTGGGTTAGAACAATTGGTTGTAATCCTCTTTGCTCTTTCTTGATTATCAATAAAGCTATTCAAGTTTTCCTCCACATTCTTGTATGATTGATGTTATATGCATTTGTGTGGTCAATATATATCTGGTCATATATTGTTTATGATAATAGATCTATGTTCTTGGATAGTGTTATGCTGCTTTGATTCTACAAGTGCTCTTTGAAGCTGGGTAGACGAGGAAGCGAGTGTCGAAGACCTATCAGAAGGGAGAGGAATCAAGCAAGGAACCAAGCGCAAGACAGAGGTTGGTCTCGTTATTCCCCTCTTATCTATTTCTCATAAAGGAAAACGAAAGTGGTTTTTAGTTTGTTTGTTTCTAAGGTAGCTACCAGCCTTAGTGAGACTAGCAGCTTTGTATAGACACTAGTTTTCCCGATAACAAGTAGTCAAAGACATCCTAACTCAGGAGGGTCCTAATGGAAAGAGGGGAAAGTGGATTGCTACTATTTTAGAGTATGATATTGAAATCAAACCTACTAAGTTAATCAAGGGCCAAGGTTTAGCTAATTTCATGGCTGAATCGAACTGTTAGGCCTTAGATATGAACTTTATTGCAGAAATAGATAATGAAGAGGAGATGGCAACTCCACTAATCAGCCAAGCCTTTATTGAATCACCTTGGTATGCTAATATTATTTATGCTTTACTGAACTTACAAGTTCCTCTTGAATAATCTAGGACTAAAAGCAGGTTTTTGAAGATGAAATCCTTGAAATTCTGTATATTAGACAATGCTCTGTTTTGGAGAGATCATGAAGGTATCCTTCTCAATTGCTTATTAAAAGAATAATCTGACAAAGTTTTGCAAGAGTTTCATGCGAGTGACTATGGGGGACACCTCTATTGGAAGACCACTGTAGATAAAATCCTTAGAGCTAGTTTTTACTTGCCTACCTTGTTTGTTGATGTTAAAAAATATGTGACCTCCTGTCACAAATGTCAAAATTTTGAGGGGAAGAAAAAGATCTTAACTTTACCCCTCAAGCCAATCTTTGCTAAAATACCTTTTCAACAATGGGGTTTAGACTTTATTGGTGAAATTCACCCACCCTCCTCTACCCAACACAAATGGATACCCACAGCCACAGACTACACAAAATGGATAGAGGCCACACCTTCAAGGTGTAGAAATTTCCACCTGTAGATCAACATATTATGCAATGTACTAAAGCATAATACTAGATATACTTCTACAACCAATTTAGCGAAATCTTAATCAAACATGAGCAACATCAATAAGAACACATATAACTGATATGGAGAAATCAAACGCACATAACACAAAATATATTACTAGGGGAAAGAACAAGCCTAAAACCCCATCTCTGTATTATCATACAAGTGGAGATCTTCAACAACATACAAAAATAATCAGCTCAAAAGCTATCCTACTCTCTCTGTAATCTGATGATCTTCAATCAGAAGATGAAAATCATGGACTACCTAGGGCTCAATATATAGGCCACAAGTCCTCCAATCTCCTATAATAGATCCTTCTCCATGCAAGGAATGCTTACTAGAAATATCCAAGCATCTGATAGTACACTATCCCACATCTGATCTCAACTGGGTCTTTGACAGAACTGACATGCAACAGTTGTCCATGAGTGAATTCTTAGTTATCTAAAATAATAGTTGTCACATGCATGCAAGCATTAACAAACTATATTTTTTTATTTTAACAACTTGCTAAAATAATCTAACTGGACTTGACTAGTTAGAACTAAGTTAGTTGATTCTCTCATTATAGAACTCATACTTATTCCCTCAATCAGTGGAGGAAATAAAGGATAAATTCCTCAATCAGTGGGAAAACTCATGTGCATGCTCACAAAGACTTCAAATTCGAATTTCCTTAACTAATTAACTCAACTAAATTAATTAATTAATATTTCCAACTGCTGTTAAGACCAAAATTAATTTTACTTCCTATAGATAGACTAGGGACTGCTATAAATAGGAAGGGACCCAGAAATGCTATTTTTAACAGTTTCACCTCTCACCCAATGTGGCCAATGACCTCATTGGCAAAACTGCTATTTTTATACATGCTATTTTTAGCAGGTCTATTTTTAGACTAGTAGATCAACAGATTATGCAATGTACTAAAGCATAATACTAGATCTACTTCTACAACCAATTTAGCAGAAGCTTAATCGAACATGAGCAAAAACAATAAGAACACATATACTTGATATGGAGAAATCAAACACACATAACACAAAATATATTACTAGGGGAAAGCACCAGCCTAAAACCCCATCTCTGTATTATCATACAAGTGGAGATCTTCAACAACATACAGAAAAAATCAACTCAAAATCTATCCTGCTCTCTGTAATCTGATGATCTTCAATCAGAAGATGAAAATCATGGACTACCTAGGCCTCAATATATAGGCCACAAGTCCTCCAATCTCCTATAATAGATCCTTCTCCATGCAAAGAATACTTACTAGAAATATCCAAGCATTTGATAGTACACTGTCCCACATCTGATTTCAACTGGGTCTCTGACAAAACTGACATGCAACAATTATCCATGAGTGAATTCTCAGTTATCTAAAATAATAGTTGTCACATGCATGCAAGCATCGACAAACTATATTTTATTATTTTAACAACTTTTTAAAATAATCTAACTGGACTTGACTAGTTAGAACTAAGTCAACTGATTCTCTCATTATAGAACTCATACTTATTCCCTCAATCAGTGGAGGAAATTAATGATAAATTCCTCAATCAGTGGGACAACTCATGTGCATGGTCACAAAGACTTCAAATTCGAATTTCCTTAACTAATTAACTCAACTGAATTAATTAAATAATATTTCCAACTACTGTTAAGACCAAAATTAATTTTACTTCCTATAGATAGACTAGGGACTGCTATAAATAGGAAGGGACCCAAAAATGCTATTTTTAGAACTTTCTATTTTTAGCAGTTTCACCTCTCACACAATGTGGCCAATGACCTCACTGGCCAAACTGTTATTTTTAGACATGCTATTTTTAGCACATTCTAAATTTAACATTTCTTGTTGCATATTTTTCAACACAAGGAAAGCCATAGATACTGTTATCATAACCTTCCTTGAAACCAATATTCTATCAAGATTTGGATTTCCTACTAAGCTCATTATTGATAATGCAAAAGACTTTAAATCCAAAAGAATGATAGATTTCTGCAACAAGTATCATATCACCTTGGGCCATTCTACAACCTACTACCCTCAAGGTAATGGACTGGCAGAATCCTCAAATAGAAGCTTGGTAAACATAATCAAGAATTTACTTGAGGACAAAAATAAAACTTGGAATAAAAATCCAGTCAATGCCTTATGGGCAGACATATTGACTACTAAGAAATCATTTGGTACTTCTCTCTATCAACTAGTTTTATGGGATGGGAGCTATCTTTCCATCCTCTTTGGGAATACCAGTAATGAAGACACTTCAAGAGTTGTAGGTTGAACCGAATAGTATCCACAAAAGAATCAACCAAACTATTCATATACAAAAAACCAGAGAAGAGGTGTATATCAGGTCTCAAGTTGTGCAGGAAAAGATTAAAAGGATTTTTGATAAGAGAACCAAGGCTGAAGATTTCTAGCTTGGTGACAAAGTTCTCAAGTGGGATTCAAGGAGGGAAGATAAAGGTAAACATGGGAAAATTGATTTGCTATGGAAAGGTCCCTATGTCATTTACTCTTACAGTGGAAACAATTCTTTCTTTTTGAAAGAAATTGATGGTACAGATGCAGGAGGGGGGCCAGTGAATGGTTGAATGCTAAAAATTTACTTTGAACCAAGTTACTAATTGTTCATTTCCCATTTTGTACATACTTTATTTTACAAAGTCTTGTTTGGATTGGGTGGTGATCTCTAAAGTTGAAGCTTGAAGAGAAGGCTCTATGCTTTAGAATATTTGCTATCATAAGTATCAATAATGCAGATTTGCAAAAGGACACCTGACAAGGTAACATCAACAACGATTCAAAGGCCACTGATCTATAAAGTTCTTGACATTTCAACAGGAAATGCCATCCCCAAGTGGAGCCACTATTAGGTTCCTATACCAATAGGAGTCATAATTTTGAATGACTAAGGTTAAGCCTTGTAATATTGTACATACCTTTGCTTTCTGCAAATGTTTTCCATATTAAAAAATTTGAAAAATGTAAGGAGGGTATGTCCTAAAAGAAAATTAAAAGGACAAAAAAGAAGGATAAAAGGTAAAAAGTAATGAAAATATATGAACCCCAAAAAACAAAAGAGACCATGAAAGTATGGAAGTCAAAATTCCACTACTATTTACTTTATGCATAATAATGATTGTGTGCAACTTGTTACTCATGCCACAATCCATGATGGTAAAATTGTTTAAACTTGGCTATTTCATGTTTTGAATTTTGTGTTTGTAGTTAGAGAATAAAATCTGACCAAACAGCTTAATCTTCACAGGTCATTAGATAGATAAAGAAAACAAAAGTAGCTCATTATTAAATCTGAGCCCTTGCATGATATAGGTTAGAATTAGATAGTCTAGTTTGTAAAAGAAAAGGATTGATAAGGGTTTGCTAGCCTAAATGCACCCAAATAAAATGAAGAAAAAATGGTAGGTAGGTGACAGGTAAGTAGAAGAAAGGTTGCACAACTACAAATTTGATTTGAGAAAAGCACATTCTTTATGCTTGATTATATGTTTTAAAGGTACATGAGCACTTGGCAAAGCAAAATAAATGGTTTACATGTTCAAGTGATTAACTCCCCCTCATTCATTTTTCCCCCGTACTTACTAATTTCCTATACCATAAATAAGTTCTAAGTACTTAAATCCTTAAGTCAAAGAGGCCCAGAGCATTTCTCTGACTTTTGGTGGGACTGGACCCTCAGCTTAATTACTTATGGACATCAAGTTTTATAATCCCCTTCATAAATTCATTTCCTTTAATTTCCCCTCATTAGCCTAACAAAACCACTTTTCCTAAGGTTAAACTTCATTTACCTAAGAAAAATAAACCCCCCCCACGTTAAAAGATATTTCATTCAAAAACCCACAAAAGAACTTTATCCTAAGTATTAATTGTATGTAAAGCGCACAAATATTACATGTCAGATTATGCTTAAGGGATATTACTCACTCCACCCACTCACTTCATATTAATTTTTAATTTTATTATATAATCCCCAAAATTCCATTATCCCATATTGATTAATTCCTTTATATAAATATCCCAACCCCTAGTTTAGTTATAAACTATACACTTTACCCCATATCCCGACAAATTTATTAATCCCGGCATTTAACCCCACCCGATTGCCTAATCCTGTCATTAAGTAGCGCCCGATCTGCTAATCCAATAATTAAAACCTAAACTAATCCCATATCGTCGAAGATTAAAGCTATGGCCCACCCCAAAAGCCTTGGCTTTATCCCCTGTGCAATTCCCTCACCCAACCCCCATTTGATCATCACCCCCCTCATCTGATGGCCTATAGCCATATCGACTGAACCCAATCGCCAACCTTTACCCACCTGATAAAGCAGTTTTCCCTGATCCCCCTACCGCTACTTGTCAAAAGCTGGAGTACATCGGGTGATCCCTCCCAAATACTGTTTCCTCCATAAAAGTAGTGCGATGGCCAAGAAAAACTGCTTCCCCTCTTAACCAAAAAAAACCGCCAACTGTTCATTCATAAATGAACCCACCAAAGATAATTGTTTCTCAATAAAGGGCCCTGAAGCCCTCTTTTCACCCTTTTTTACTCATTTTCTCTGTAAAACTTTGAAAACCTTTGCGACTCCTGAAAACGCTGAACTTTTCAACAAACCCCAAAATTTGCTCCAGAAGACGTTGTAGACAACCCAACTGACCTCTCAGTTCGTACCAGAACCATACAAACCTCCGCAGCTGTCGTGAACCATCAACTTGAAGCCAACTCGCCCAATTCTAGGTATTTCACCATAGAAAACCACTCCCCATTCGAATTTGGAAATGTTCAGCCTATTGAGTGTTTTCATTAAGTAAAATTAATTGAAAAATACTTTAAAATTAAAACCCCATGGCCAAACCCTCTGATAGTTTCCAATTTCCGTCCCAAAACCTTTGAATAAACCCCCAACACCTAATTCAAATCCATAAGAACTGAATAATGGCTGCCCCTGTCTCCATGAATGTCAGATCTGTTACAAATCCACATTTAGACTTGGACCACCTTCCCCCGGCTGACAGGGATTTCCAAATTAAAGATACAAGTGCATCAGAGCTCTTTCTCAAAATTCATTTCTTAAGCAAAGACAGATACCTGAACCATTCAGTTTATATTGGCCTTTGGGAATCCAATTTACCCAGATATCAGTTCCCCCAAGTACATATCTTCCCAGAAGTTGTCCATATGTGCCATGCATGCTACATCCCTAGCCATAGAGCCATCATGTCTCATGACCAAAAAGGTTTTGTTTACTATCACGACCAAATCCATCAATGAAATGCTACATTTCCAACCAACACCAAACCTAACCCCACTCTCAATTGGAGATCTGATAGACCAGTACACCAAGTTAAGTCCATCAAGATTGGCCCAGTTACTCCAAACTTTCATTGTAAAAGAAAAACACATTCCTGAAGATCCCCCTCCATATATGTCAGCTATTTTATCTACAAGGGGCAAGCATATTGTCACCATGATATCATGTGTTTTGGGCTACACTACAAGTGAATACATTGATGAGCTTATTCTTGCCTTCATGTCCATTTACACCCCAAGACAACCTCCTAAAACCATGTATGATTATTCCCAATTCATAGCTGATAGAATGCATGAGCAGTTTACTAGAATGAGCAATGAGAGAGTATTCGAATACTCATCTGTATTATACCACTTATTTTTGTATTATCAGTCAGATAGGTTTCCTTTCACTCTCCAGAAGCTTGATACCAAAGGCCAACCCAGGTCCATCATTTTTTGGACCGCACTATTCCACAAATTTGGATCACCATACACCTATTTAGATTTCATAGATTCTTTTTTTCATCTAGTCATTACTATTCTGACAGGAAATCCTCCAGCTAGGATAAGTCCAGAGATAAAAAGAGTCCTCCAGCTATCCAAGCAAACCAAAGTGGGAGATTGGTACCTATACCAAAACCACATGGAGATAAGGATTTATGGGTGCCAGCTTGCACCATATAAACTACCCAAATACCTACCCATGAGGTTATTTTCTTTGGAGTATTATAGGAAAATAATGAACTTAGATGAAGTTAGTTTTGTTTCAGCCAAGAAGAAAACCCAGTTTAGAGTCAAAAATCAATTGTTCCCTTTCATTTGTAATTCTAGAGAAGCAGGGGAGTAGGCAGATCACATTTTGCAAGAAATGAAATTCCAAAAAAGTTTCATGTGGAGATATGACCCTCAAGGATTCATGATGAGACTTAGGCAAAAGGTCAAACTGGGGCCTTATATTCATCACCCCATACCTGAGATAGAAGCATATGCCAATCAATCTGAGTTGTTGGAGAACACTCTTATAGATAGAGATAGTACAAAGGTAGACATTGAAAATACCTTGGTTGATTTAGAGAGGCAGCTTGATGAGAGATCATTTTTGCAAGTACCTGAACAACAAGAAGCCACCATGAGTACCCTTCTTATCATGTAGACTTCCCAAAATGAAGAATGAAATCCCAAGAGAAATAGAGAAGGAGCTTCCACTTCAAGCATGGATACATCTAATGTACAGTGTGAAACCAGTCACAGCAAGAGGCAAAGGCTCAATCCTGTTTCTGAACAGGAAGATACAGAAGGATCAACACAGGTTACCTACACAGAAGGAATAGAAGCAGGACCACAACTCCATCTGGAGACATACAGGAGCCATCCACATCATAGAATTAGATGTTGGAAAGGCAGCTAAGTGTGGAAGTGTCTTCATTCAGTAGACCTTCTGACAAGGACTAGGACATAAAGGATAGTTATAAAGACATTAAAATAAGGAATGAGAAGCTCAAAACTTAGACATATGCTCAATATCTAAAACTCACTCCCACAAATCAAACAAGGCTAATTTCAACTTTTGACATCAAAGAGGGAAAACTTCAAATGTCCTTTATCAAACCTACAACACAACAACCCAATACATCATTAGACTTCAAGAGGGTTAACTTTGGAGTATTGGAAAGGGATATTCATTCCATAGACCAAATAGAACTACATAAACAGGTAGGAGAGATGATATACTCCACCCTTATAGGTAAGGCCATAGCTGCCCATAAACTACAAAATTCATTGAATAATATCTCGACACAGTTTTAGTTGGAGAAGGCCTCCTCACAGGTTAAGGATACCAGGATTAAGTCTTTGGAAGGCTTAGTTATTGAGTTGGGACATGATCCCAAAGATATTAAATACCATAACAACAAGCCAATATAAAGGGCTACAAATCAAACCATAAAAGGCACCAGTACCACAATAAAAGGGAAAGCATGAAAGTAGTTCAATAGCTATCTCTATCTTCTTGCAAGAAGATATTTTGTGTTTCCTAGATTAAATCTCAAGTTAGTTTGAGATATTTTGTAATAATTTTTGTGTAAATACTTCACAATTCATAGTATGTAGGGTGGATTCTTAGACATTTCTATAGACTTCTTGATCAAGATATTGTAAGCTATTGTATCACTGACTGGACCAGCAAGCTGGATTGATGAATAAAGACAAGATATTTCACAGGATTCATGTGTTGAGTGAAGTGCAAATAAGTATTTTCTCGTGTTTATTGTCTTCTTTATTAAAAAATTTCCACAATGTACATCTGAATCTAAATTCTATAACATGGAATGATATATCAGAATTTGCTCAATTGCACTCTGTTTTAACTATTATGCATTTAATTGTTTTCTACTGATATCTAAGTTGAGGAATTATTAATTGATCCTTAGTTAGGTTGTCTCTTTATAATCTATAACAAATTATTCTTAATTTCCCTTTGTTTGCAATTGCCCTATGTTATTCATTTAAGTCCCGGTCTGAGAATTCTTGATTGCTCTCTCACCCTGATTCAGACTATTTCACCCCTCTCGTGCAAGCACCTGCACTCTACTCTCCTATCTTGCCCTTTGAACATTCCCTTTAGTTAACTCTAGTCCTGCTTCCCTTTTGCTGACTCCATAGCCCAATGATCTAAAGACATCATTCTATCCATCTATTTCAAGGATTTCACCATCTAATCTTCAACATAAATCAGAAACCCCTTGAACATTTAGAACTAGCCTAAAATCCTAGCAAACAAAGCTAAATCATATAGAGAGAGCCCTCTCTGAGCCATAGGTTCACTAGAGCCTATGATTAAAAGTTGGTTTGTGGTTACCTCGATCATTTTCTTTCTTCTAATAACTTCTAGAGAAAATTCTAAGCGAGAACAACTCCCTTATTCGCTGAAACTATGCCATGTCATCTTCTCCCTGCTACCTAGACAAGTCAAACTCAAACTTTGACTTGCTCTAACTTTTCCATCTAGACTCAGATTTGAGTGTTGTTCACATCATTGGAATCGGGATGACGAGCACTCCGACCCGATGCTAAGATTATCCAGATTCTGCCACTTTGAGTTTTGAGCCTTTTGTCATGCCACTTATACATTTTATGAAGATCCACTTGGATCAGTCCTCCCCACTAAGAGCTTTTGGACCACCAAAAGCCTTTTTAGTCAATTGGTAAGTGACGAAATTTCTCCCTCACTTTTTCCTTCTCCATCCATCGAGATTTGCTTGGATGCATTCCTTTGAATCCAACATGGGTGTACTCCACATCTCCCCATTGTGAAGTTCTGGTCCTCCAGTCAAGTATGATATCTTCGAGAAACTTATCTAAATACTCGAGTGAAAAATCATCCACTGTAGGAATCTGTACAACCTCCTCGGTATCCATAATCAATGGAGGTTCATAAAGCTTCAGGTTTTCCACATTTACTATGGAGTACATTTTCATATAAGCAAGCAAGTCAAGATGAAAAGCATTGTCTCCAATCTTTGCTAATATGGTGAAGGGACCATATCTAATCGGTCTCAGTTTCTTCCCTTCTCCCTTCATCATATATTTTCTGATATGGAGCCATACCTTGTCCCCAACTTGAAACTGATGGTCAACTCAGTGCTTATCATGTCGAGATTTATACCGAGCTTGACTCTTCTCCAACTGATCCTACATTACCTGATAAATTACATGTATCCGCTGAATTAACTTTTGTGCTTTATCGCTATCATCTCATCCATTGCCATCCTCCTCTTTCCCAAATACCATGTCCAAGGGATATTTGGGTAGATATCCAAAACATGTCTCAAATAGTGAGCTTTGTGTAGATGAATGTGCTGCTCGATTGTATGCATGCTGCATATAAGGAAGTTGTTCATCCCAAAACTTGGGATGTTTCCCACAATAGCATCGCAACAAGTGTGCCATGATGCGACTGAAAACCTTTGTCTATCCATCAGTCTGTGGATGAAATGTCATACTTATTTTCATCTTAGCATCCATCATTCTCCACAATCTGGTCCAAATCTCTTGAATAAAGCTGGAGACTCTATCTAACACAATAGATGTGGGAAACCCAAAATGGACCCAAACATGCTGAAAGAAAAGAAAAGCAGTCCACTCAGCAATGACCTGCTTTTTACAAGGCATTAAAATACACATTTTACTAAACCTATCCACAACAACATACAAATAGTTGTGACCTTTCATAGACATCGGTAAACCTCCTATAAATTCCATGGACACACTTTCCCATGGTCGACTTGGAATAGGGAGTGGTGTGTAGAGCCCAAGTTTTCTATTAGAGGGATTTGAAATAGAACACAATGCACAACACATTACAAATTGAGTCACAATGTTTTTCATATGAGTCCAAAAACAAAACCTCTATAAATGATATGAATTTTTCTTAATGCCAAAATGACCAGACACCAGAGAGGTATGGACCTCTTGGATTACCTCAACCCTTTCATTACTGGGTATACATAGTTTTCCAAGGTGGTACAATAGATTTCCCTGCAAGTAATAATCATCCACTTGCGTTCCATAAGTTAATTTTGCATAGATTTCTTTAAAATCATTATCGTTAGCATAATGTTCACCATAACTTTCTAACGACAAAGAAACATTTTGCAAAACTACAAATTCACAAATAGGAGGGTGAGAAATCATATCTGCTACTGTGTTGTTGTCACCCTACTTATATTTTATTACCAAATGAAACTGTTGGGGGAATCCCATCCATCACAAGTGATGGGCTTGTTGAAGCTTGGTCTGTGACTGAAGATACTACAAGGGTTGATGATCTAGTGGATGACGTTCTCCTTGCTAATCATATAGTGTTTCCACTTCTTTACACTCTGGATCAGGGTGTACAACTCCCGGTCATACGTTGGATAATTCACAACAACCTGGGAGAAAGTCTCAGAATGGTAACAAACATGCTTTCTTTGTTGCATCAATACAACACCCATGGCATATCAGTTGGAATCTGTTTCAATTTCCAAAGGCTGCTAAATGTTTGGTAAGGCAAGCATTGGGGTTATGCTGATCTTCTCTTTCAATGTGTTGAAGGGTTTCTCTTATTTCCTCCCCACTGAAAGGCCTGCTTCACACTAGTCAGGTCATGCAAAGGGGCTACTTTAATGGAAAATTTCACTATGAACCTTCTCCAATACTACACATTTCCCATAAAACTTCGGACTTCTATGACATTTGTGGGCTCATGCCACTTCATTATCGCCTACACTTTAGAGTAATCTATCCTTAATTTCCCATTACCAATAATATGGCCTAAATAAATCAGATAAGTCTTTCCAATCTCACACTTTGACAATTTGAAATATAATTTATCTTTCTTCAGAACATCAAGCACTTTCTTTATGTGACACATATGTTCCTCCCATGTCCTACTGTGCACAAAAATATCATCTAGATACACAAGAACAAAATGATCAAGAAATGACCAAAATAAGTCATTCATTACTCTCATAAACGTGGATGGAGTGTTGCGTAGTCCGAATGGCATCACCATCCATTCGAACAGCCATTGCTTGGTTTTGAACATAGTTTTCTAGATGTCTTTTTATCGAATTCTAACTTGGTGATAACAACTATGAAAATCTAGCTTGGAAAAATAAACATCATTTTTTAATTGATCTAACAATTCATCAATGCGAGGGATAGGGTATCAATTCTTCATCGTGATCTTGTTTAGTGCCTTGTAATCCACACACATTCTCCATGTGCTACCTTCCTTGGGCACCAACACAATTGGTGAGCCGCAAGGAGAAGAACTTGGTCTGATGACTCCCTGATTTAATAGTTCCTTCACCTGTTTCCTTATCTCATCTATCTCGATAGAAGCCATCTTATACATGAAAACATTTGGTAAAGGGGCATCCTATTGCAAATGGATCTCATGTTGGATTTCCATTTTAGGGGGCGATAATTTTAGCTCATAAAACAATTCATCATACTCAAAAACAATTTCAAATAATTCATTCTTATGATTAGGATCACAACCTCTGAAAGTGTCAGTCATCTCGGCTTGTTTCACCCTCACTACCATGAGCATGCACCCTTTACTGGAATTAACTAGTCTTTTAATCTGTCCTGCATTGAAAAGGCTAGCAATAATTTTTTTGTGATGAGATCTGACTATATACTCTACCCCATCCTTGGTGAGGTGGTATTTTTTTCATGTCGAAAGAAAATGACCTTTCTGTCATATAAATATTGGCTTCCGAAGGCGATTCCATAGATGTCCAAAGGTATTACATCTAACTCTACCTCATCAATTAATTTAGAATCAATTGAAAGTCTAGCCCTACACTACATGGTGACTTTAAATTTGGATTTATCGCTTACCCAACCAAGCGGGTATGGACTCAGATGAGGTTTAGTTTTAAGACCTAACCTTTTCACTAAGGACTCTGAGATTAAGTTTGCTTGGGGAGTTTCCACCTTTGTATGCTTTATGACAACTCTAATGTGGAAAAAATCAATTCTCTTTCGCTCATGACTCACAGGCTCATTCAAATAACTAGTGCTTGCAACCGAATAAGAACTATAATTAATAGAAAGAGTACCTCTTATGCCCATGGTTGTGATCAATGTCTCATTGTCAGAATCTAATCCAAGGTCCTCCGCTGTTGCCATTGTCTTCTGCTTCCTCTTACTACTGAATCTCTTTGATCTCAGTTCTGGATGCAGGTTCCAACAGTGGTCCTCGTCATGCCCATCCTTCTTGTAGTGAGTGCATGACGGTGTTGCTCCATCCCTCTTCTTAGCTAAAATGGTCTTCTTGTCCTTCCCTTTTCCTTTCTTTTGGAATTTTCTATGCTGAGGTTTGAATAGCATCTTCTTGGTTTGGTCATCTTGATCATTCTTGCCTCGACTTTCATGATGTATAGATTTAATGCTCACCGTATCAATTAAAGTAGGATCGAACAGTAATAACGAGTGTCTGATGTAACTATGCAGTGCACCTATGTACTTAGTTATAATTTTGAGTGCATCTAATGAGATTCTTAGATTCATTGCTTGTTTCTGAAATTCTTCCGTCAATCTTTGTACATTTTGGCCCTTACCTTGCCTTAATTATTTCAAGTCCATAAGTTCCTTTTGATTATAACCCAGAGGGTAGAATTGGTCTTTTAATGTAGAAATAAAACGAGACCAAGAGGACAAAAGGTTACCTAACTTCGTGCTACCCTTATGTAACTTTCTCTCCAACCAAATGAGAGTAGTGCCACTCAACCGAAGAGATGCTAACTAGAATTTCACCTCATCTTCTTCGATCTATTGGATTCAGAAATAAACCTCTATCTGTCTGATCCAATTATTGAGATTTTCTGCACTACATTCTCCATTATACATGGAGAGATCGAAATTCACATCTAGCTTGAAGAATGGTTTCTTAGAGTTATGTTTGGAATTTCTATGAGAGTGATGAGAATTATCACTGGAAGAAGGAGAGGGAGGAGTATCTTCTCCACCATTGTCCTAATTTCCTGATCCATGATCATTGACATCCTTCTTCTCATGCCCAAGTTCCTTCTCATACTTTGTGAACAACTGGTCCAATTTTCCTGCCATATTGTAGAATAACTTTCAGAAATTCGATTCCTCTTCCCAACGAGATTCCTCATTGGCCATGTTTCTTCTTCATTGTACATGTCCTGCTTAGGATCAAAGGAATTAAGCGTTCCTTCTCCTCTTCACAACTTGTTCTGCGTTAGAATAAACTCATGCAATTCGCATCTACAAAGACCTTCTCTAATACCAAACTTGATCCAATATCTTTTACTTACAGATGCATCAGAATTACATATAACAGAGTTAATTAACCATGGAACTTAAAATCACATAAACAATGTGGAAATAATCAGAAGAAAAAAAAACCATGACACAATGATTTGATTATAGAGTTCGTCCAGTTTGGACTACGTCTTCGGGCCCTGCTCAATAGTAGGGAGGCCTTCTTTTTATTAGTGGCATGAAAGAAATAAAAGTACAATAAAAAGAAATTACAACCCTTATACCTCCAAGATGATATATGAGAAGAGAATGGAGAGCCCAAATTTGAAGACAAACAGAACCACTGAACTCCTCGTGAAAAATAGTGCAAAAACACCTATCCAAACTCCCAATTTCGATAATTGGGCCTTCTACAACCTTCTTGGAACCTCCCTGCTACTCAAGGCAAGGTTCTGGCCTACTGCTAAGGCCAAGGTTTGTTGTATGTAGTAAATTTGTGTATTCGGCCAGTCCTCCCTTGTCTTTCTTTGACACAATAGTCATATATATAAAATCATGGTGGCATCCCTCAAAATCGAGGTAGTTTCAACATAATACCCAAGGTTAGCAGGCAATAGTGGGCCTGAAGGATTCACAACAACCACCCTTCCCCAATAGTAAGCAACTATTTAGCAACCCATTTCAATGGCACCTGACTCTCGTTGGCAAGTTCATTGGAGGTTCCAGCTTATCGGTGGATAGTCTAATGCCCAGACATAGCATCCTACAATAAATATGGACCCGACAAGAAGATTCACCATATAAGATAATGTCTTTGTGTCTGACGCTATCGTCCATTACCACAATCAGCGTGAAACCCTTGCCACAATGGTTATCACTTTGCAAAACATGCGGACAAAGGGTTTATTATTCAAACTGTATAACATTTCGAGTTAGGGTCCCTTATCGCAGTATCACAATCGACACTTTTTCCCTAAAACATCAGAAGCACCAACCTTTTCGTGCAATTGCGATATGCGATGTATATCACATCACAACTATGTCTTGTCGGGGCCGATTCATAACTCCTTCATCTTGCGATATGAGATATTGCAATTTCATTTGGGAACGCCAAGGGCTGATTCTTCCTTAAGCGCTCCTCTTTTTCACCAATATACGATATGCAGGGTCCAGTGGAATCATTCCATGTCATTCTCCCTTATTTGCTGAAACTATGCCATGCCATCTTCTCCCTCCTACTTAGACAAGTCAAGCTCAAACTTTGACTTACTCTAACTTTGTTATCTGGACTCAGATTTGAGTGTCATTCACATAGTTGGAATCAGGATGACAAGCACTTCGATCCGATGATAATCTTTCCCAGATTCTTCCACTTTAAGTTTTGAGCCTTTTGTCATGCCACTGGGAATTTTTCTAAAGATCCACCTAGATCACCAAGGCTGGCCTGGGCAGATCTTCTAGTATACTGCACTATCGATACTTGGTTGTAAGCAAGATATTGGAGGAGGATAGGCTCCGCCTACAATGAACATCTAAACACCCTATAATGAGAATCTATGTGGGATCTGCAATTATTTTGGTGATATCCAGTTTCTAACATTTTCATTTATTTGAATTTTTGAATTACATTACACAGATATGGTTGACATTTGTTATGATATGGACTATTACATATTTTATGATAGACAGTTTTTTGATATAACTCTGGAACCTTTCTTATCTAGCACCTTATTTTGACTGGATTGATGAAACTATTTTTATTTATAATAGAAGCATCGCTTTTTCTTCTGAAAAAATCTATGGTATTGACCCATTGTCTAGTAACAAAGCCTATGTACATATTAAAAATCTCCATAATAAATTGGGGGTTAGCATTTTGATGCTTATTATGGATTGATACCGGTCAACATTTACTACCATTTAATTTATATGGTTGTACTAGTTACCCAACAATGAAGACAAATTATGGACAACATAATTACAATTAGTTATTTTAATTTTGAAGATTATATACCACCTTAGAGCCATGTTAACCCTAGATCTAGCCCCAAGAGATCCCCCGGATCTATCAAGCCCCATAGGGATCAAATCTCTAGAGGTGGGAACCTTTCCTCAAGCTTTGCACTAAAAAAAGAGGTTTTCAACTTTGATCCCTCTGGGTGCTTGATAGATTCTGGTTAAGATCGATCTAGGTTGGTTATTAATTGTGCCAACGTTTAAATATTTACACTTTTTCCTCATACAAAGTTTATATCACTTTTAACGTTTTATTTATTACTTTTAACTTTTTATTATTTTTGAATTGAATTGACATTTAAAATTGTCTACATTCTTACATCATACCTACACATCTACCTTATTAATGGAATAAGAATTCCTTCAATATTTCTCTCTATATATGTTTCATGTTAAAATATTTTACTCAACCTGTGTATTGAAATATATTTTTCATGTTAAAATCCTTTACTCAACTTGAGTATTGAAATGTTTTATTTATAATGCACATGAAAGTACATTATTTTTCTCTATATAAAGTACATATAAGATTATATTTACTTATGGTTCACACTAAAATATTTTCATTATTAATGAATTACACATAACGTAATATCAATAATAATAATTTTTCTTCTCCATATTAAGTGGTGAAGAAATTATATTTATTGGGCATACTAAAGAGTAATTTTTTTTACTCATCTTCATATTAAGTAGTGAATAAATTACATTTTTTCCTTATATCTTTATATAAAGTTATGTATTTTAATTATGTTAGAGATTAATTTATTTTTTATTGTTATTTGTTAATTTGTTAATTTAAAGTATTATTTTACTATTTTTAAATGTAATGTTACGTGGAAACATCTCTCCCATACTGGGATGTAGAGGCCTCAATCAAATATCAAACATCGCATCTATATGAATACAAAATCCTTAACATAACTTAATTATAATTATTACACTAAATATTAATATAACTATGTACCTTAATTCATCAAAAATAGCATAATTATATATATTTTAATATATTTAACACTAAAAGTAACCCCAAAGGAAATCTTGTTAAGAGGTATGTATGGGGATTGGGACCAATGACAAATAATGAGGCAAAAATTCATTGATTGTTGTGAGTTCTCATATTTGATCGGACTTCACAAGTATCCAAAGTTAGAATTTTGGGAGACACCCCCATTATCATTTAGCACTATATAAAGGAACCTTGTCTCGGGACAAGCATTTGAGAAAATTAATAAAGTTGATAAGAATAATCCTTCAAGAAATTCCAGAAACATAGTAGCTTCACATCCTTAGGAGTCAAAATGAAACAACTAATAAATATGTGAATCAAACCTGCCAACTCTAGGTAGGGCATTCAGAAGTAAATGACTACTTGGGGTTGTGGATTATTTCCTAACCGTAAAGGCCAAGTCTTACTTCTAAAGAAGGAAGTATGAATAGTTTTCCCTTAATTAAGAATTATTTCATGGATTGCCATAATGGTGGGGGTCGTCTTCATTAAAAAAATTTGGAAGGGGGGATGACGGATGTGTGGTGGCTCAAATTAAGTTTTACGGATATAGAAGGAAGAAGCTCATAATTTTTACACAGGAGGGACATAGATCAAAGGATGCAATACAAATACGCTAATGTACATCCACATCTAGCGATGAATTCTCATGAGGGTGAGTCACTTATGAAGATTAATTCTACAATGGCATTGGGCTCATATCTGATCTAGGTGATGGAATATGAATTGGAGTTGAAGAAAAAATAGAGATTTTCGGGGTTACCAATTTAGGATGCATTATAGAGACAAAAGACTAGGGGAATTATAGAATAATTTGGTAGGTCCTATGGTATAAGCCTAGAAATATGATTGTTGCATCAGCTAGTGCAGAAATTGGTTATAGGTTGGATCTTTTCTCTATATGGTGTTCTAGATATTTTACATGCATGATTGTGACGATCTCTAGGCTTCCATTGGAATTTGTTTTTGGATTTGTTGGGCAAGAGAAAAGCCCTCAGATTATGGTCTTTTGTCTATAAGTTTACATGTCTTTGCAATCCTTTGATGTAATAGGCTCATTGAGAGTCACCTTTAATTGAATTCTATTGAAGGAACAATTGTTTGGTTTACACACACTAAACTCAACATTTTCTCCAAAGGGTATGGAATTTAGGGAAAAAAAGTGTGACTTGTGGCTAGGCTTGATTGACATCCTTTGGGATACAAGCCATTTTAACAATGTAATGGCCCTGGGTTGAAAGTTCATGTAATAAAAGTTAGTAAAGGAAAAATAAGACCACGGTCAAGGGACACTTATTCCAAGTTGAATATTGGGAAAAATATCTTAGTGGGCATCACTTGATATGTTTATGGTTAAGTGTAAATTGGCAAAGGCAATGACAAAGGCTTTGAAAAGGAAAAAAAGGCATTATTGATATTTTATTTATGAAAATAAAGGAAATTAGGAGTAAAGAGAGTTGAAAGGTCATAGGTTGCACGTGAGGAGGAAAATTAAGGGAAATAATGGAAAGTTGAAGAAATTAGAGGCATGAATAATAAAAGACATCAGAGCACGAGTTGATAGCATTTGTTAGTTTTGTTTTAAAATTAGTTTTCAAAGAGGATAAGAGCACCAAGAGGAGAAGGAAAGAAAGTAAGAAAAGGAAAGCAAAGGAAGGACAAGGAAAGCTCAGGAAGGAAAAGGAAAGCAAAGGAAGGACAAGGAAATCCCATGAAGGAAAAGGAACATAAAGGAAAGAAAGGATCAAGCAAGGAAAAGCTGGATCAAGCAACTTCAATTGGTATACTTGTAGGTAACATTTTGCATGCATGATTTCCTTGCTAGTTTTGACATACATGGTATGTGCATGTTGGTATTTGACTCTCTTTATGTCATTGGCATGTGTTTTGTCGGGTTTGACAATGGAATTTAGCCTAGCCTTTCCATTTATGGATAGCCATGGTGTGATGGGACTTTTCTCGGTTTGAGATTTGGATTTCCAAAATATTTTGGATCCGGGTAAGGTGGCCTGAGGAAAATTCATAAAGGCCTAAGAATCCATTCATCGGTAATGGAAGGATACACAGTAAAGCCTAAGGGTGGAGATGAGAAAATTCCTCAAGGTATTGGGGAATAAATTTTGATTCATCCAAGAACGATTAAGTTTTGTGATCTTGGAACCAGTTTAGGAAAGGTCACGGTATGGTGAGGGTGGAGGTGGTTTAACCTATGGATTCCATTGGTTTTTTATGGATTGGTTTATCCCATGATATCTCACATTCATGCTTAGAATATGGTACAGGGGTGATTGGCTGAAAGAAATATTTGGTTCAGCCAATCTATGGTTGGGTGGTACGTGCGAGTCTAAACTTGGTTGTCTTTTTTCTATGTTTAATAAGAGCGAATTTTCCTTTCTTTTGATGAGTAAATGTACTTGTTATTATGTGGATTTAATGGTTGTTCTCTCATTTTTATTTATCTGGTTATAAGCATGGTTATTTGGCAGTTCTTAGTCATCTCTCTTTTCATGTTTTTACATGTAATTGAATGAATAATGAATGCAATACCTAATTGATGTTATGACAGCTAATGTGACAAGGCAGTGGCCTTTCTTGTTAAACCTCAGATAATTTTTCAGCTCCTTATGTTCAAAATTCCATTCATGACCTATAGCTTGTAGTTTTACCAAGTGTTTGATGAAATTTTAGTCTCGGTTGAGGAAGGTTAGGTCAAGTCATGGTTTTAGTTTTGGTTTGCAAGCATTATTTCTATGTATTTATGAGTTCTGGAAGTTTCGTAGAGTTGTGGGTAGAGACTAGATCCCAGCCTTGGAAAATAGACTTAAATCATGCAGTCGTTGGCATAGAACTAGTAGAGAAAGGATATAACCACACTTAGGTAGGCTCATGAGAGTGACTGGATGCTCTCAGTCACTCGGCGAGACTAGAAAGGGAGTGATTGGGGTTCAAAGTTAGTGAAAAGGACAATCATCTCAAGGGCTAGGCACTTGGAGGGGTTGGGTTACTCTTGAAGGTCCTATAACACCTGAGGGAAGTCAATAAGATCTCAAGTTGTCGACTTCATTTCCATGTGGTCATATTGCAGGTTGAGTCGTACCATAGTGACCCCCAACCCATGTTTACCCTAGGAAAGCTAGTGAAAGTAGGTAAATGTGGGAGGAGGTGGTTTCAGGGTGGTATCATGGTAGGTTGCACTCTCTTGGGTAAAGTATAATGTTTTCAAGGTTATGGTTGTCATTCATGGGGTCATAGTATATAGCTGGCATGGTCATGAATGATGTTGTTATGATGATGTGTTAATATGATTATATGGATATGCTTATGATTATAAATGTACATGATAATGTGGATTGAGATTGCAGATGAGATAAGCCTCCCCTAAACATCACTAAGGTATGGATTTCATTTTGGTATTTATTTGTTTTATTTGACATGGTACAATTGTAGGAAGAAGAGAATCAAAGATGACAAGCAAAATGGTAGACTACAGTTCGTGTGACTCTCCCTAGAAATCAGTTGGGAAGCAAGGAGAATTGTATTCTCCTAGTATAGCATATACATTGAGGAGCGTAAGGGCAGAGATCAAAAGTTGCGAAGCAAACAATGACAGGTTGGTTAAGGCTTAGGAAATACTTGCAAGGGTTTAAGAGAAGCAGGTAGAGATTAATGCAATAATCCTTCAGGGCTTTCCACAGTTACAGAGACAAGGATAGTTGAGGATCAATCAAGAGTAGGAAGAGAAAACTAATGGATCCTATGGTAGCACGTATCAGTACAGATACAGGTTGGATAGAGGGGACACAGCTAGAGGTGGAAGATCAATGGATACACCTGACATGAGGACTGGTATGTATGGAAATCATTCTAGATCCTTGTCTAGGAGACATCATCACAGTCATCACCATCACCATCCTTATAGGAGGAGTGAATACTTTCTTGAGGAGTTAAAGAAATTCAAGCCTCATACATTTGATGGAGAGATGAAGAAGGTAGAAGATGCAAAGGTATGGTTGCTTGGGATGAAGAAATTCTTCAAATTGCATAGCTACTCATAGAACATGAAAGTCAATATAGCCACCTTCAGCCTTAAAGGGAGAGCGTATCTTTGGTGGGAAGATGTGAAGAATGTCAAGGGAATTTGAGAAGCTGAGTTGATTTGGGAGGAGTTTAAGAGACTCTTCAACAAGAAGTACTTATTGGAGAGGTACTATGACGAAAAACCTATGGATTTTTATGAGTTTTAGATGGGTTCTATTACATATGATGAGTATACTAGCAAGTTCTTGGAGTTGTTGAGATATGTGCCTTATCTCAAGGATGACAAGGCTAAGATTTAGAGGTTCATCTGTGGGTTTCCAACAACATATAGATACCAGATTGAGTTTGATGAGACCATATTGCTAGAGGAAGTCATCTAGAAATTGATGCATTGTTATGAGAAGTCAAAGTGCAAAGTTGATCCTAAACATGACTTGAAGGGAATGATAAAGTTAAAAGAAAGTGGCCATCGAAGTGGGGAAGACCTAAGGATGCAGGTGAGAAAGAAAATGTGATTCCTTACAAGAATTTCAATATAATTGAGAAGGGGCATGGGTCGCAGCTTGGAGAGAAACAAACTAGAGGTGACGGTAGAGGATCATTGCAGTGTTGGATATGTGGCAAAGATCATCGTAAGAAGGATTGTGCATTATACCAATGAGGTAGGCCTCAGATATATAATGATTAGGAGGAGAAAATAGTTGGAGATGTTGGTCATAGTATTCCCCATATCTGTGTAGTCGTGGGCAACAAGCAGGAAGATCACCAGGATCCATTATTGAGATGGAAGGTAAGCTCTATGGTTGAGTTATTTCTATTTTCATTGATCCTAGATATAATTATAGTTATGTTAATCTTGACTTGGTGGATAAGTGTGGCTTGAGAAAAGAAGTGCATGTAGAGTCTTGGTTGGTGCAGTTGGATATAGGTACTAAGAAGAGAGTGCATCACTAGGTAAGAGCATGCTCATTTGAGTTGAATGGTATGCCTACAACAATACATTTGAATGTACTTCCATTGGGATCATATAGTATTCTTTTGGTTATGGATTGGCTGTATCTTCATAGGACCAAAGTGGATTTTTATGACAAGGCTATTGAGTTCCTAGATGATAATATTGAAAAGAGAATATTGTAGGGAAAAAAGAAGCCTACATCAGTGAGGATGGTTATAGCTATGTAGGCTAAGTGCAATTGCAAGAAAGGGTGTGTAATGTTTTCAATCCATATTTCCAGTGACAAGGGTAAGGATGCCGAGGATGCATAAATATTCAATAGGTACCCTATACTAGAGCAGTTTCAGAGTGTGTTTCCAGCAGAGATTTCATATTTTCCTCCCCATAGGGAAGTGGAGTTTTCCATTGAGTTGGTACCAGGGGAAACACCATAATTGAAAGCACCTTACAGGATGAGCACACCAGAGTTGGTGGAGTTAAAGTTGCAGTTGAAGGAAATGCTTGTTAAGGGATACATTAGGCCAAGTGTATTGCCTTGGGGTGCACTAGTATTGTTCGTGAAGAAGAAGTATGGTACCCTAAAGTTGTTCATTGATTACCGGAAATTGAACAAGATGATGATCAAGGACATATATCCATTGCTAAGGGTTGATGAATTGTTCGAGCAGTTGAAGGGAGAAACAATGTTCTCAAAGATTGACTTGAGATTAGGATACCATTAGGTATGCATAAAAGAAGAGGACATATACAAGACTGCCTTCAAGACCAAGTATGGGCATTATAATTTTGTTGTAGTTTCATTCAGTTTGACTAATGCTCCAACTACTTTTATCTTCTTAATGAATAATGTGTTGCATCCTTATCTGGTCAAGTTTGTTATTGTATTCATTGATGACATCCTGGTATATTCTAAGAATGAGGAAGAGAATGTTGGCAATTTAGAAATAGTGTTAAGGTTGCTAAGAGAACATCAATTGTATGCCAAGCTTAGAAAGTGTAGTTTCTTTCAAACAAAGGTGCACTACTTGGGACATGTTGTCTCGAAGGAATGCATAACAGTAGATCCAAAAAGGTAAGACTTATCATGGAGTGGGAAGATCCTAGAAATGTGGATGAAGTGAGATAATTCATGGGGTTAGAAGGTTACTTTAGGAATTTCATCAGGAACTTCTCATGCATTGCCTACCATAATACATCATTGCAGAGGAAATATAAGAATTTTGAATGGACATAGGAGTGTGTAGCCATTTTTGAATAGTTAAAGTAGTTGTTGACAAATGCTCTAGTGTTAAAGATTGCAAGCTACTATTCATGCCTTAAATATGTGGAGACATTATATTCTTAGCAGGAGGTTTGTGTTGATGAGAAATCACAACGGGTTGAGATATTTGTTTGGACAATCCAATTTGAATGCTAGGAAAGCTAGATGGTTAGCCGCAATCAATGAGTTTGAATTTGAGATCAAATACATCAAGGGTAAGGAGAATAGGGTTGTAGATGCTCTCAATGGTAAAGTGTAGTCGAACCACACTGCAACGGTGAGATCATATGGGGCATATTTACATGATCAGATCTTATAGGCAGGACAATAGGATGACAGGTACATGGAGCTTATGCATAGGCTACAACAAGGTACATGTGACCAATATGTAGACTACTGTCTCATGACAAATGGCTTGGTGAGATTTAGGGACAAAATCTATGTGTTAGATGACAGTGAACTCAAGAAGCTTATCTTAAGGGATTTTCATGTAAAATCATATTCAGGTCACCGAGGATACCAAAAGACGTTGACAATAGTGAAGAAGTTCTTCTATTGGCTGAATATGAAGAAGGAAGTGGCAAAATTCGTGGCTAGATGTTTGGACTGTCAGTAGATGAAATCATAGTGCAAGCATCTAGGTGGGTTTCTTCAACCAATTCTAATTCCAAAATGGAAATAGGAGGTCATTTCCATGGATTTCATTGCAGGTCTTCCAAGGACATCGAGGAAACATGATTTTATCATGGTTGTGATAGAAAGATTGAGCAAGGTAGATCACTTCATTCTAGTAAAGACTACCTATTCATCTAGTGAGGTAGGACAGGTCTTCATTAGGGAGATCATGATATTACATGGTGTTCCAAAGAAGATTATGTCATATAGGGATGCCAAGTTTACTTCCAAGTTTTGGAAGGAGGTGTTTGTAGGTTTAGGGACAGAGTTTGCCTTCAATACAACTTATCATTTGTTGGTCACTTTAATTTCTTATTGAATTAAACAACAAAGTGCTACATAAATTGTCAACCCAGGGAAGTATTGTTATTTCGAGGGCAACTGCATACTATATGTACTCAATCCTAAAAGCAACAAAAGTTGTAGTAAAGACTAGTCATACTTTTCCTTAAGCAAACTGAAGTTCCACTCTTGAGTTAAAACCAAACAACCTATTGTAGACAACTACCAAAGAATGCTTAAAAGAAAGGAATCTAAAGAATCAATCTACACAGGAGAGTGCTGGCTATGTTGTAACAAAGAACAAGACCCTATTCCCAGAGCGGGAACCTTCAGCACCTGTTCCTGATTATCAAGCTGCCACCTTGCTCTGTAAATCTAATTGCAACACACATGAATTAACTGTTGATAAAATAAATGCTGCAGCAATTAATTGAAAAGGAAAATAGAGTTTCAACAAAATGATACTCAGTAAACAGTTCTGTTAACAAAGCATGAATAAAAGACACACTTAACACACTGCAGAAGTAAAATGGGTGAATCTTGTGATGAAGGTGGGCCCTGTCCTTCTCACAAGATTCCCCAGGAGACAAGAACTAGAAAAAGATGTTCAGAACAAAATTTTATTCATCCATCAATATGTCATATTACAAAAAGGATTCTAGTCCTGTTCCTTCAACTAAGCCTTTTCCACAGTGTGTTCCTCTCCCTCTAATGTAGATGTATCCTCTTTATAAAGAGGAGACATCTATTACAAAAGATTTACATTATAAATTCTATTTCAACCCATTATACAAAAATAGGGAAATCAGTTTCCCATCAACAAAATGCTGTTACAGTAATACTGTCTTTAGATTATGGGCGTTACATCTAGTGTAACAGCTTCCTCAGTGATCAGTCTGGTTCCTCTGTTGCTGTCGAATTTAGAATGCAAATCTCAACTGTTTCAACTTCGAGATTTGTGTGTCGTTCTTACTATTTCAGCAACTGCAAAAATAGTCTTGCAAACTCCAGGCAGTCTCAGCAACGCGGAATGCACATCATTCTTTAATTGTTCAACAACTTAACAATTTAAAGATTAACTATGAAGATATTGTGATTATATGCTAAATAATTAAACGTATAGTGATGAGAAGAATCATTGCATACCTTTGGAATAATTGGGTTAAAACACTAACAAGGACTTTTAAATATAGGTTGAAAAGGATGATATCATGGCAAAATGTATGGTCAAAAAGGGACAATATGAGGTCCTAACATCATCCACATACAGATGGATAGATAGAGAGGGTTAACATGATATTGGAGGATATGTTGAGGTCGTATGGTATGCACTAGCAGAGGAGATGGGAGGAGTAACTTCCTTTGGTTGAGTATTCTTATAACAATGATTATCAGGAGTCACTGAGGATGAGACTGTTTGAGAAACTATATGGGCGAAGTTGTAACGCTCCCATTAGTTGGAGTGATGCAGTGAACATGGTACTTATTTGATCAAACACGTTTGCAGACACAAAACAAGAAATGTAGGTTATAAAGAAGAAATTAATGGCAACACAGGATAGGTAGAAGAGTTATGCAGACCAACACAGGGCATTTAAGGAGTTTCAAGTTGGGAAGCATGTGTATTTGTGCATCAACCCCAATAAGATTCTTGAGGATTGGATCATGTGCCAAGTTGGGACCATGGTATTGCATGCCTTTTGAGATCCTTGAGATGATTAGACCAGTGGCCTATAGACTTACACTACCTCCAACAATGAAATCCCATGATGTTTTTATATGTAAAGGACGTTGATCACATTATTGATTGCTTTATATTATAGGTTTAGGAAGAAGTAGAATTCCAACTATAACCTCCGTGCATATTGCATCAGAAACAACTCATGCTTCAGAACAGAGCAATCGAGCAAGTTAAAGTGCAGTGGAAGCACTTTGGGCCTAATGAAGCTACATGAGAGATGGCTGATTAGATGTAGGTTATGTATACTTCATTGTTTGTCATTGGAGGCAAGCAAGTATTTTTTTATTTGTACATACTTATGTATGGTTTTTAGTTTAAATACCATAATGAGTTGTGTTATAAAGTTCCAATAAGCGATAAGGTTGCCATGTTGTCATGTTTGTCATGATGCTTTTCTTTTGAGTATGTTGTTATTGTAAATACTGCAATGAGTTGGGTTATAAAGCTCCATGGGAAGTGTGTTTTTATTTTCAGTGGTGTTCTTGTTGTAGGTGTCATAGAACACCAAGGAAAATGTTCCCCTAAGGGAGAGGGGTCTGTAACAACCTGTTGAAGCCTCGAAAATTGGGTCTACAACAAGGGGGATACCCACCCGGTCCGGACCTTGGTTATAAACTCCTTTTCCGTTTGGTATAGTGGGTTTGGCTAGGGATATGGGACCAGTTTCCCAATTTATGTGTGTGTGTGTTGAGAATTGATATTTCTTTTCTAACGGTTTCTAAATGGAATGCCTTTACTCTAACTCTAATCTAATAACATGCATTGTATTCTAATAAACAAAAACATCTAATTCTACACTAAACCAGGGTGTAATCATTCCGTTATGCAATCTAAAATGATTTCAAATAACAATTGGTAATAAAGATCATTCAACTATTATGAGAAAAGAATTCAATAGAGATGAACCACTTTGTATAAAAAGTTGGACGAAATAGTTGTGAAAAACATATCGCATAATAAGCTACTCATATATTAAGCATAAATAAATAGCTATCACCATACAAAAGTGCCAAATGATAACTCAAGCATTCACGCATCAATATATAAACAAATAAACATAAATATCACTTTAACACAAAGGCAGAAATAGTTAAGAGATAAAAGTACCATTGGTAACTAGTTCTACTCATGCGCTTCAAGCGATAATGATTTATCTCTCCTTAATCCAACATCCACTAAGAGTACAGAAGTGCAACATTAGTAGTAGATATTAAAAGCAGATATCAATAAATCATGTTCCATTCATTCATCAAAACCTCCTCACAGGGTACAAAAGTGCATGCTTTGGGGATAATTTTTGACAAATTTCAGGACCCTTCTCTAAATGCATGAGAAGGGTTTAAATACTACTAACTAAATCTAAAAATAACTTATTACAAAAATGTAGGATACGGTTTAAATGACCATCCCCATTTTAGCAAAAATAAAGAAAAATTAATACTAATATTGAATCTAAAATTAAAAATACTAACTAACTATTCCTGTATCTCCTCCTTGAAATCGCACGCATTCAGCATTTGTTTGAGAAGAGATGGCTGGCCGACTTTCGAATTTAGCTGTGCTGCGAAAAAGGAATCGGCAAGAGCTAGCACCATCTTCTTAGCAGAATTGATGATACACTTGAGAGTCATGCACTAGCTGTGTGGTTTTACCAAGTATGCCCAGTAAGAATCCCAATTCAACTTAGTTAATCTTTTGATTGATTCTACCTTTTCTTAAGCCTTTTGTCTCTAGCCTGTTTGCAGTTGTTGTACTTT
Source organism: Pinus tabuliformis (assembly GCA_031772625.1). Lineage (NCBI taxonomy): Eukaryota > Viridiplantae > Streptophyta > Pinopsida > Pinales > Pinaceae > Pinus > Pinus tabuliformis. The sequence continues at coordinate 339,575,887 of CM062807.1, read as the reverse complement.
CAGTAGATACCCTGGAGTGGTTTCTGATATCAGATTTTCCCTGTGCAAATTTTCATTTATGCAGTCAATAACACTGTTTGCTGCTGTGGCTGCTTCTTCTGCTGCTTGCTCTGCTTTCCTGATTTGTGCATCCCATTTGTTAAAGAGCATTTCTTTGTGATTGTCATTGATTATTGGTGCGCCTGCTCTTTTCCCCTCCTCTGTTTCTTGCCAAGCCAAATATTCAGTAACTCGTTTATCAATTAAATCATAATCATGTCGTGAGTCCATGACTTGATTAGTGATTTTATCGCTTATTTCGCAATAAGAGTTCCACTGTGATATTTTTTTTGGCACAATGCTTCCTGTTGCTGCAGTAGTTGATCATTTAAGGAAATGGATTCTGTAATGAATTCTGTGAGTTTAGGATCATCCTTGTGCACCTCTTGCATATCCTGTAACTGTTTTTCTCTTTCAACCAAACTGCTCTGGTAGCCTATCTGCATTTGTTGGAAGTCTTGCTGTAATCTTTCAAGCTGTTTCTGTGCTTCGTTGTTGGTGTTGGCTTGTTGCAGCTGTTGCTGCAAAACCTGTATTTGATCTTCCTTCTCTTTCAGTAGTTGTTGTACCTCAGATGCTTTATCAATGGTTGCAGAGGCATATGCTCCTGCGATCTGAGACAATTTGGTGAGATTTTCAGTGGGATCGGTGGTAGGATCTTGCCATAGGATGTCTAATTGCTCTGCATCATGAGAGAGCATGTTTTCCAATTTTCTTTTCTTTCTTTGTCTTCTCACTACTGCCTTGTGTTGTGGACTATAAAATACATCAAGAGGAGGAATTTCCTCTATTTTGAGCATAAGTTCAGAGGATGGGGTAATGGGAATATGTTCCATGTCTGAGACATTGCTAATTGTTCCTGTGACCATACCTTTTGTTGCCTGTACATCACTCACAGGTGTCTTTGTGCTTTGTCCCTCAATATTGATTATATCGTTGAATGTCTCCCATTCTTTGTCTAGCTCGGTTCTGACTGATGGTGGCTGGACGATGAGAGGGGGAGGATCTAGCTGTGAAGAGGTCAAAACCTATTGCTGTGGAAGTTCTTTTGACTAGGTAGTATCCTTTACTGACCCTTCACTTTTATCATGGTCACTTTCGGATCTTTTAGAATGTTCAGATGTTTCTTTCCCAGACTTAGATTTAGATCTATCTATGCCTGAACTTCTACTGAGACTGATACTCGGAGTTGGTTCCCTTATGGGTTCCAAGCGTAGTTTTTCCAAGGGGATACTAGCTAACCTCCTTTCCCTGTATATCTTGAACTCTTGAAATTCTACTAGAGGGAATCGCATTTGGGCCGAATGCAAAATTTCTTCAAGTGCGCTTTTCTGTTGGAATATGTCATCAAAAAGATCATCTTCACTAGAAAACACCTTTATTTTGAGTGCAGTAGTGAAATTCTTAGCAATATCACAAGGGTTGAACGGTCTTCCCGGAAATTTGAACAATTGTAGACATGTTATGTTGTTTACTTCTTTAAATGCATGGCCTACATCAAATAGTGAAAAGGCCCCACAGGCCTTAGGAAATTGTGGCCAAATAGCCTTCTTTGTGTCTTTCAAATCTTTAGTTAAACCTCCTTCTCTGCATGTTTGATAAGAAATTTATCGTGCCATGAGTTTATCAGGAACATATAAAGGTAAGACATGAGGGGAAGCGAGACTTCTGAATACCCTGACATATGTAAACAGTTCTTCTCCGAACCATCTCGTGACAGGGAGTATATCTACCTCTGCTTCAAGAGAAAATCTTGGAGCATCTTTATCATATAACACTTTGTACATGGGCAGCATGATTCCATGACAAATCTTGTAGAAATACGGAGTGAACTTAGAGTCCCACAATTATTTATGATAGATATGAATGGGTAAGGGGTCTTGAGTCATCCATTTCCAACCCATCAAAGGAAACTTGGAAACATAATAGACCACATCCATTACATACGCAGATAAGTAGAAAGGGGGATAAATTCTCTGAGAAACAGTTCTTTTAGACCGGTAATTTACAATGGCCGTGGCTAAGTTATCAGACAATATTTTAGCCCAATCCACAATAGTAGCATTAGTGGCGGCATCCAATAATGGTAGCCATTCAGATGAAAATTTGTTAATGTCTGGCTTTCCAAAAAGTCTACAGAGCATGGCAGCAGCAAAGCAATACGGGGAGGTGAGAGAACCAGTACTATACATACCATGTTTATCCTTTTTTAGCGGTTCGTCCCTCCTCAACCAGTCTTTGGTGCATTCTGCCAGGTCTTGATTTTCTTTTGCAAACTTCTCCATGAACTGTTTGTTATAAGTCGCCTGTGGCTCTGGTAAATGATACATGAGCCTCAAATATTGTGAAGCGAATGAGCCAATGAGTCCTTGACCCTGAGTCTTAAACTGTCTGTTTCTGATATCAGCGTTGTCCAGTATCCATTTAACCATGTCCGTGTATGGAAGAATTTTGGGCCTCGCCGCTATTCGGTGTAAGAACGAACAAGCTAGCTCTATAATGGATGCCTCAGAAGAACCATGTGAGCCTGCAGTAGCCACAACTTCCATCACTCTGGGATTCTCTTCCTCAAGTAGACTATACATGCCTTCCCAAGTAGCAATACCAGCATCTCTGTTACAAGCAGTGTCTGTATACAAGGGTGCCATTTCTTTGTTTTCGGAACTTGGAGCTTTGCGTTTCTTTCCCATAATGTCCTGAATACTACTTTGTATATTTCTCTGCTCTCTATTCCTACAGTTTACAAGTGAAGTGAGAATAATGATAAGGAAATGTGACAGGAAAGTTTTAAATGATGAAGACATATAAAATACACCACCTTACGTGAAATGAATTTTCGATAAGCACAAAACCATATTCCATTAATGACTGGAAATTAACTCATTAATTAGCATTAAAGCACATAACCAGGTCTCGGTTTATGGAAAATACTTTTTCAAAGCACGAGCCCAAAAGATCTGCGATGAATCAATTTTGCGATTTTCTTCGCAATATCGCAAGATCGCTATATCACAATATCGCAAGATCGCTATATCACAATATCACAAGATCGCTATATCGCAGCATGTGTCAATCATTCGTTAATATGTTTTTCGTGAAATGTGATTTGCGATATGCACCATCGCATATCGGCAGTTTGAGGTTTTTCAGCGTAAGTGATTTTTGAAGCATGCGATGTGATAAATGTTTTTTTTTTGTAATGTGTAGCTTTGCATTGCGATCTTGCAATATTAGAATCTTGCTTGTTAGGAGGTAACCATTATTTTTTTGCGATGCGATATTTCTTAAGGCGTGATTTTATCCTACCTTACCATAAAACTTAAGCTTTTTAGACTTTTCAAGGATATTCTTCTAAGCTTATGATGGTAAGTTTTATTGAAAAAGGAAATTCAAGAACTAATTGATTTTTTAAATTTTTGACTAAGGGTCCCTACTTATTTAGTGTCATTACTAATACTAAATAAGAAGGGGGGTTGTTTCTGGCCACCACACAACCCTAGGTCAAAAGTTCATGTAATAAATGTTAATAAAGGCAAAATAAGATCACGGTAAAGGGACACTTATTCCAAACTGAATGTTGGGAAAAATATCCTAGTGGGCATCACTTGATGTGTTTATGGATAAGGGGAAAATGGCAAAGGCTTTGAAAAGGAAAAAATGCATTATTGGTATTTTATTTATGAAAATAAAGGAAATTAGCAGAAAATGGAGGTGAAAGGTCACATGTTGCATGTGAGGAGGAAAATGAAGGGAAATAATGGAAAATTGAAGAAATTAGAGGCATGAATAATAAAAGACATCATAGCATCAGTTGGTAGCTTTTGTTAGTTCAGTTTTGGAATTAGTTTCTAGAGAGGAGAAGAGCACCATGAGGAGAAGGAACGAAAGAAAGTAAAGGAAGGACAAGGAAAGAAAAGGAAGGTTAAGGAAAGCCAAGGAAATCAAAAGAGAGCAAGCATCAAGCAAGGAAAAGTTGGATCAACCATCTTCAATAGAAATACTTGTAGGTAACAAGTTTCATGTATGATTTCCTAGCTAGATTTGACATGCATAGTATGTGCATGTTGGTATTTGGTTCTCTTGCAATCATTGGCATGGGTTTTCCTAAGTTTGATAGTGGATTTTAGCCTGGCCTTGCCATTTCCGAATAACCAAGGTGTGATGAGACTTTTCTCCGTTTGAGCTTTGTATTGTCAGAAGATTTTGGATCTGAGTGAGGTGGTCTTAGGAAAATTCCCAAAGGCTTAGGAATTTCTTGACTAGTAATAACAAGATACCCGGTAAAGCCCGAGGGTGGAGATGGGAAAATTCCTCAAGGTATTAGAGAAGAAATTATAAGGCATCCAATCTCAGTTTGGCTTTGTGATCTCGGCAGTGGTTTAGGTGAGGTCATGATATGGTGAGGGTGGAGGTGGTTTAAGCTATGGATTCCATTATTTGTTTATGGATTGGTTTATCCAATGAGATCCAACATTCATGCTTCGAATATGGCACGAGGGTGATTGGCCGAAAGAAATATTTGTTTTAGGGGTGGTATGTGGGAGTCTCGAACCTAGTTGGATTTTGCCTAGGTTTAAGAAGAGGTAAGTTTCCATTTCTTTTTATGAGTAAATGTACTTATTATTATGTGGCTTTAATGGTTGTTATCTCATTGTTATTTATCTAGTTATATGTTGGCTATAAGCATGGTCATTTGACATTTATTACTCATGGATCTTTTCATGTTTTTACTTGTAATTGAATGAATAATGAATGCACGACCTAATTGATGTTATGACAACTAATGTAAGAAGGTAGTGACCCTTCTTGTTAAACCTCGGATAAGTTTTCAACTCCTTATTTTAGACTTGCATTCATGACCTATAGGTTGTAGGTTTATCAAGTGTTTGGTGGAATGTTGGTCCCGATTGGGGAAGGTTAGGTCATGCACTAGTTTTGATTTTTGTTTACAACCATTATTTATATGTTTTTAAAGAGTTATGGAAGTTTCATGGAGTTCTGGGTAGAGACTAGATTCTAGCCCTCGAAAATAGCCTTAAATCTCACAACCAATGGCATAGCACTGGAAGAAAAAGGCTACAATCACACTTAGGCGAGCTCATGGGAGCGACTGGAGGCTCTTAGTCACTTGGAGGGCTTGGAAAGGGAGCTAATGGGGCTTTAATTTAGTGGAAAGGAGAGTCATATTAGGGGTTGGGCACCTGGAGGTGTTGGGTTTCTCTTGAAGGTCTTGTAGCACCTGAGTGAAGCTAGTAAGGTCTCAAGTTGTCGACTCCATTTCCTTAAGGTCATATAGGACGTTGAGTCTTATCATAGTGACCCTTAGCTCATGTTTACCCCTTGCAAGCCAGTGAAAGTGGGTAAATGTGGAAGGATGAAGTTACAAACACCTCCTTTGTGTCCCAGATTGACTTTCAAGAAGTTAGTTTATGGGTTTCTAAACATGGTTTGAGTACAAGATTTGCATGGTTGAGAGGTCACATAATTGCTTCTACTTAGGACATCAAATGGAGATTGTGGTAGGAGAAAGAGCTTGAAGTCTCTAGGCTGGATGATTGTGAGAATTGAATATGATATTGGGAATCACATAACTATGTTGGGAAATATTGGGAGGTCACAATCTCCATCCTAAGTTGTAGGTTAACCAAGATTTTGGAGTTGGGGAAAGTGTGGTATAGTGCAGATTTTTTTTGCCTCCTCTAGACCGACCAAATTAACATGAGGCAAGGCAAAGAGCGATATTCTGGTAACAATAATTGTGAAAGGAAAACTAATTGCAAATACAAATAATGGGTTAGTAAATTAGTGGAGAAAATGGACACCCTCCAACTAGATATAATGGTGATGAATAGGAAATAATAGGAGTAGATGAATACCAATGTGAATGTGTTGGAGGAGGTCAAAGCCGTAAAATATAAGTCAACTAGGAAAGTAGATGAGTTAGAGACCCTTCATAAATAAATTGTAGAATTACAAGAACAAGTTCAACTTCTGTACACCAACCTAAGTTAATTCGATACTAAAAGTTGGAAGGAAGTAAACAAGTTCCCAAAACTCAATATGTCATCAAAGGAGAAGGATGATGACTTCAAATGATATATGAATTATAGTAATTTTTTTCTTTTATTAAGAAGTTACTATTAGATGAATCCCTGTAGGAATGTATTGAATTTTTTGAAAATATGTAGTCCATTGGAAGTTTTAGTAGTCTATAGAAAGCATAGGAATAAGAGGGAGGATGACCAAAATGTAATCCATTTCATGTGTACATGTTGTGACGAGGAACATATTTAACGAAATATATATACATTCCTGTTAAAAATAAATAAATTAATAAAAAAATAATAATAAATTTAAATATCATATAATCTTTTATGTTTTATTAAAGTTAGTATTCATGGTGTTTGGAATGATAACCTACATTCCTTCATTTTTACACTTCTATTTAAAGAATACTAATTCCAAATTTAAAAACCAGATTTCCTTTTTATAACTTTTTAATTTATTAAAAACAAAACATTTATATATTTTAATTTACCTTCAATTAAAAGGAAACTAGAAAAGGAAAATAATGAAGCAAACTTGAGAATCATATATTTCATCACAGTTACAACCTAGCTAAACAATGTATCTATATTAAAAATTAAGTGTAGAAATAATGTATTTATTTATTTTTAATCAACCTTCATGAAATAAATGTTTCATTAAAATTATTTTCTTAATGTTTAATATTAAAAATAGTTAAATATTAGAAGACAGGGTAACTTTGAGAGTTTCAATGGACGCAATACCTTTTCTTAGACTAGATGGCCAGATTAGGTGGGTCTCTAGATCTTCTCCCCACCCATGCTCTAGATATTATTTCTTTTAACTCATTGGTCACAAATGGGCCATGATACCAGAAGGCAAATCCTTCTCATCTTTTCAAGAAGTAGGGAGAAAATCCATAGGTTGAGGTTTTTGCACCATAGTTAAGAGAATCAGCCCTACAGTTGGCTAAATGTGGTTGGGTGGGTCAATTCATGTCGATTTGTCACTCCTCACATTTTTTAAGGTAATGAGCCTCAGTATTGCAAAAATAATGCTACAACTCCTAAGGCTACCGACTTTAATTATAGACTCGGGGTTCATACAAACTTGAGAGGTATCAGCACTATATGTGCAACATACAATGTGTCCTTACTTTGTTTTCATGATGTAATGGAGTGCATGTACTGAAATCAAATCCTAAACTAATTGTAGAAAATGAACTCCTCGAAATGGAAAACCTAACCTATTGTAAGAAATAAAGTACAACGAAAGAACCATATTGTAATTGCATAAAGATCATGAACTAAATGTAAAACAAAGATAAATTAACCCTATTTATCACATGTGATGATTTAAACTAACTGAGCATGGAATATGATGTAGGGAGTATTAACTGTTGCATGCATGTGCTAATTAAGAAACAAAAGGAATTATTTTTCTTTATCTTTTCATTTTATAAATGCAAATACTAATCTTTCCTTGTTCCTTAGCAGGGGAGTCAGGTGTGGAGGAATAGGGGTACAATGGTTTTTATGGCTTGGAGGTGAAGTAGAGGCCTAATCGTAGCTTCAGTGATGATGTTTCTCAATTCAGGCTCAAAACAAGCGGCTACATGATTTCTCATAGGATGTACTATTTCATACAAGATCCCCTGTTTTATTACAAAAAAAAGGCCGAAAGCTTAGGAAGTGGTTTAGAAGGTGGAATGGAGCTTGGGAAAGGTGGGTAATGGAAGAATAAGGCATGGAGGTGGTGGAAACTACCCAGAACTCAAGCAAGGGCTTCAGGATGTGTAGATTTGTTCAATGGAAATGACAATTTTTGCTTATAAAACAAGAATTCATATTGATATTTTAGTGGATTTTGGCGACATGGGTAGATAAGGTAAACGAGATGAGGTCTCCTTGAAATGTAGAAGCTCCTGCAACAACACATTATTGTATGCATCTGTCTACAAATTCATTTATACATGGGAACGATTTATTAAATAACAGAAAATTACTAGTCTAAAATCCAGAAATTAGAGAACTAGTGAGCTAGTAAATCTATTAAATTCCTATCCTAATCAAGTGAAAATGCAATGGGGTAAATTCTTTTATTAAATATAATGTTTTTTTGATTTAATGAAAGTGGAACCAACTCGATTGAAGCTCATTAGCATGCTCTAAAAAATAGCAGAAATTTATTGTTCTTTGCTACAAAGGAGCTCCAGAAATCTAGATTTTGGAATAAGAAGACTAATCCAAGTAGCTTAGTGATTACTATGACCTTCCAAATATTTTCCAAGGATGAAATGATGTTTTTCATCCTGCAAAAGAACTTATATCTACCATTTAACCAAATCCTACAACAAGAAATCATTAATACTAAATGCAGAAATAGAAAGAAACAAAAAAAAGAGATGCATGTGAATAAGAAGTGAAAATAAGGCTCTTGCAATGACCAAGCCCAAGGAAAATCAAATACCTATGGAGGAGAGAAAAATTTAGAAGCTAAACATGACACCAATCTTGATTATTTTCATCCATACAATTACATCCCTGCAAGAAGATACAATGGAGCTACAAAAATACGAGTTCTCTCCACAAGAAGACTAATCAAAATCTACCCCTAGAGGCAAATTCGACTTGGTACTTATACACAATTATTAGGAATAATTCCCCATGAAAGGAGGATGCTTTCCCCACCAAAATCCCTTGATCAGTGGACCTGGTTCCCAATACTAGGAATCTGCATTAAATGACAGGGAACACATTCCTAAATTTTCTCAATAATTGGAGTTCCACAATCTGTGCCATAATTCCATAATATCTTGTTGATTTATTATTTGATATTGATCCTCCTGTAGTAGGGAGAAAGTACCTAAATTATCTCCTCCTCCAAATGTTCATAATCTGCCCAATATTCTCATAATATTCCACAAAAATAAATAATATTAGGTACAAATATGAAATTATTCATAAACCTCCCTAATGAACATATTAAAGTTAAAAATACATTATCTAATGCAAAAAGAGAGGTTTAATGTGCTAAAGGATTGTCAGATGAGTGAATTTATGTCTAATTTAGAGACATGGACTTTAAGTTATGTGTAATTTAGAGGCCCATCATACCTCCCTGCTGAAATTGTTGCTCATCCTCTAAGAAACTTAGTGATCTCATTGTGCCTCATTCATGGCTTGGTGGCCTCTCTCTTGTTCATTCCTGAGTTCTTTCTCTTAAGAATCTTTGCTTTAAGTTCTGCAAGGACAAGCCCAAAAAATCTATTTGTGCATAGAAAAATACTTGTTTCTTTAGACCATTAGCTTGCCTTCTTCTTTTCTTTTGTGGCCTAGATGATTGTCTAATGGCCTTGGAGTTCTATGTTTTGATTAGGTCTCTCTTAGGCATTGTATTTTTTGTTTTTGTTTTAGCACCATTTGTTCTTTTCTTCCCTCTTATAGTAACATTCTGTCTTCCTGTAGTAGTCATTCCTTCTCTTTCAGAGTCTTTTAACTATATGGGAGTGATGAGAAATGACGTAGAGGGTTTGGAGGATGATGATAGGGCTCAGAGGGAGTAGTCTAGGTTTGTGAAAATGGAGAGGGTTCTCTGTTTGTTTGTTTGTTTTTCTTTTTTTAATTTTCAGGGTGAGAGAGAGTGTAGGGATTGTTCTTGAATTTATGAAATGGGATGGATGAATGATGGACAGATACTGAATATAAAATCAATGAAGGGCTTGGAGTGTTGTGGTGACTTGGACTTTGCAAAAATTTATTCTTTTAACTGTTCTCACCATTCCTTGAAATCATCACCCTTCATAGTTTTGACTTTTCAACATTGCATGAGTGAAGGAGTGAACAGTAATTAACTAGTTGAAGGTGGCTGAGACTGCTGACCCATCCTTAGCTTATAAAACCTCATATTTCATGCATTAACAACAAATTTATAACTATAATATGCTCAAGAGAAGAGGTCAAGAATATTGCATACATGTACTTACCTATTGGTTGTTGGAGAGACATGCATGCTATTGCCGAGTTGATGTTGTTGTGTTGCTAATGACTCAGGTACATCTTCTTGACTTCCTTTTTTTTCTTTTTCGTTGATCTCATTTTATTGATGTGTTGTCTTCTTGTTGATGTGCAGGTGTTGGGGGACCTATATCAACCTTGCCTAAAGAATACATGACCTTTTGACCCATTTCTCCAATCATATTTCCTCTTGTAGCTTCTTCTCGGCCATCCTGTAGAGATCCTATAGTAATTCAGGACAACCTCTTGTAGTAGACTTGTTTTGTCCATATCTCCCAAAATGTAGAATGGATTGACCTGAAATTTTCTGAGCATGTTTCCATCATCGTTATGCACCTCCCCATAAATAAGTTTTGGCCAAATGATTCATTAATATGGAGAAAAATTAAAAATGGATGAAGGTGATGGAGGTTGATTTCTTGGAAACCATGCATTGGAATTTGCTGAAATTTCTTGGGCATGTTACCATCATCCATATACATCTCCCCATGAAACGACGTTTTAAACAGATGCATCAATATCGAGAAAAATAAAAAATGGCTAAAGGTGATGGAGGCTGATATCTTGGAAACCGTGCACTAGAATTTGCAGAAATTGCTTGAGAATGTTATCATCAACCATATGCATCTCCACATGCAACATCTTGGAAAATTGATGCATGGTTTTTAGGTTATGGCAAAAATAATTTTTTGCTCTATGTATTTATGTTTTCTATAGTAAAATAGAGCATTCGTGTAGTTTTTTAGGACATCAAGAAAAATGAGCAGGAAAAGATTGAGAATGATGGGTGGATGGTGGAAATAGATGAGGGTGATGGATTGGCATGACCTTGGCCTTGTTGGAGAATTTGAGAAAAGGAGGAGAAAGTCAAAATTTGACTTCTTTTGACTAGGTTTGACCTAATTTTTTCTTTTCTTTGGTGCCAACTTGTTTTGTTGCTTACAGATGTTGGAGAGCACATGAATTCATCAGAAAGATACATTGAGTACATATTTTTTTTAATATTTTTCTCCTTTTTTATTCTAGGCCTACTAGCCGCCTCAATGAGGTTTTCAACTAATAGGTCTACCTAGTTTCCTTAAATGAGGTTCTCACCTAGGATCTTTTCTTTTTCTCCTTTTTCTCTTTTTTTTCAATGGGCCATTGACTACCTCATGGAGTTTTTCAATCAATGAGCCAATATAAGGTGCCTCAAAGGAGGTTTTCACCTGAGATTTTTTTTTTTCTCTTATTTTCCATTTTGTTTTTTTGTTTTTTGTTTTTTCTAGTCTACCCTACTTGGAAAACAAAATCACTTTCAAGTATAAGAATACTTCCAATGGCGCCATGTGCACATAAAGATCACAGATAAACTGATGTGTAGACTTGCAATATATGATTTGACATGTACCTAGATTTTAGAGACCAAATGATTTGACTTTGAAAGGATCAAGCATAGTTGAAGAAGAGAGCAATGCTCTATGTTGTTGATTTTCTGGAACCAAACCTCAATATAACTTTGATGCCCTTGGTTTTCTTGCTTATCTGGATCATTCTTTATTTCTTCTTATACCATGACCTTCAAATCTTCCTCCTTTTGCTGATTATTCTCTTGAATACATGGAGCATTTGATGGTAACCATGAGGGAGATTTCTCGATATCTGATTTTGTTGTCTGCTCTTCATCAAATGCAGCCCATGATCCTTTGGTATTCTCATTTGAATCTTGTACTTCGAGATGTGGTCCTTCAATGATACCAAGAGAATCTCTTTTTCTCAATACAGAGGAGATGTTTGGAAGTGTTGTACCTCAGCATTGTAAGTGGGCTGAGCTACTTCAATGTGTGGGTTTGGAAATGGTCGTACAAGTAGTTGACTAGGAGTGGATATTTGAGATGGATGTGATTGGGGTTGTTGTTATGGTGGAGGTGAATGGTAGGGATAACATGGAGTTGGGTATGGAGGATATTGAGGAAAATATTCAGGATATTGTGGATGGATCCCATAATTTTCTTGCAAACTTTGTTGCCAATATTGATTTTGGGGTTGAAATGGCGAATGTTTCCAAGGAAAGGGTGTGTTCCAATTACTTTGAAGTGGATATGCATAACCTTGAAATTGTGAATTATGCTCTTGCATCATGTCAAGTTGAATATGCTGCCATGGTCCTCTTGGAGCTACATAACATAGTTGCATTGAAAATTGACTTGCTCTATTGTCCTCTTGGTGAACTTCCTTCAACCTTCGCAATGATGGACAATATTTAACAGCATGTGACTCTGCATAGACAACACGAATATCAACATCTTCTTTTTGCTCATTTTGTATTCTTACATTTCTACTTGTTCACTTAGATTGCTAAGAATTTCTGTGTTAAAGTCATCAAGCCAATTTCCAAGCTTAGCTTGACTTACCGGTTTTGATGTTGATTGACTTACTCTTGCCCTCTCTGTTGATATGTGTTTGCATTTTTCTCAAATTCCTTCAAATGATAATTGGTATACATCATTTCTACTCATGATATCAAGGATATCAATGCACTCATCTATTGAGTCTCAAAATTATCATCCATATTTCCATCATTTCATAACTATTTAGCCCTCATTTCATAATTATCTAGCCAAAAACCCTACATCAAGTAACCATTTTCATGATTATATGGGTTAGGATCGTTGTTTTCCAAATTTATTTATTTTATGTATTTAAAGTGAATTCATGATAAAAAAATCTAGGAGATTGACATGGTTTCATTTATATATGTGTGTGTGTGTGTGTGTATGTGTGTGTGTTTTATGAGTTTTGTGACATGTGTAGATCATTTTTAAGCTTCCAATTCACCCTTATGTGGCCTCCCAAGATAGAATTCGAATTTCAACTCAAGAGGTGGACCATATTCCAAGGAGAAATATCATGGAGATATTTATGAGTCATGGGATTTGTATCTTGTATTTAGGGATAGGTTGATACAAGTATGGATCTAGTAGATATTTAAGGGATTTACATTTATTGAGTAGATATCCCTAATTCATGTATAAATAGGAGGAGTATCCTTCAAAGGAAGCTAGTAGTTGTCATTTTATTCATTAGCATCAGATTTATGATTTTTCATTCAACATGAATAATATCATTTTCTGCAAATCATGAGTTATGAGTGTTGTTTTATTCTTAAGATGTGATAGTTGTTCTTGTGTGCTCATTGAGGAATGGAAGGATCCCCATCAACCACAATTTGCATACAACTGTAACATAACTTGATTTATGTTATTTCTTTCATGCAAGTTTGCTTTACTTTCTATAAGTGTGATTTGCTTTCTGCAAGTTTGATTTACTTTCTTACATTTGATTTTATTGTCATTAAATTGCTTGCTTACTAGCTATCTTAGTTTGCTTGCTTGATAACTAAATCACTAGTTGCTATTTACTGCTTTCTGGATTAATTTACTGCTTTCTAGATTATCATAGTTTGCTTCTTATAGTTTTTCATATATTAGTTTTCTTTTGAATAGTTTAGAAAGGCCATGGCATTAATTCATTCATTCTAGCTTTAGAATTTAATTTAGTTTTCTTGCATAAGATTGCTTTTGCAGTTTTCTTTAGTTATATTTGTAATATGCATTTCCTTTCTCTCTTTCCATCCTAAACAAACTTTCTACAAAAGTTTCATCTGAGGTCCCACATATTTTGGTTTGCTTCTATGTTTATGAAATCCCCAGGTTGACATATTAAAACAACAAGGGATTTAACATTCAATTAAATCGCCCTACATTTTTGGCATTGTTGCTGGGGAAGCATACTTAGATGTAACTAGTTAAGAGGATCGTTTAGAAAGAATTTTCATTAGGGTTATTTGAATTTAGATGGAAAATAGAAAAGATAAAACATTCATAAAAAAAACCCCCATTCACTAAAAAAAAAACATAAAAAAGACCATCCATATCATGAATTCCTAGTTTTGCAAGTAGAAGAAATGGATGGAGATGGTGAGGATGAGGAAGATCCTTTTGGATTTCCCATTCAAGAACCTGATATCAATCCTGATATGAAGAACATCTCTCCATCTGTACTTCCTATCTTCAATGATATGAGATTAGAAGACCCATTAAACTTTTCTATTTGAATTTGAAATAATTTGTAGATCTTATGGCTACGTATTACACATTCAAAAGTTGAATTTGTTTCCGGAAACATTGAAGGATAGAGCTCTTAAATGGTTCATGACTTTAGGAAAAAATTCTATAAGGACATGGGATGATATGAACAGAGTATTTTTGGAAAAATACAAAGATTATTGTATAAACCATGACCTTAGAAATTAAGTCTTCAAGATGAACCAAAAATAGGATGAAAGATTACAAGATTTAGTCGAGAGATTTACATATCATGTCAAAAGAACTAAAATGCATAATTTAGGATCAGAAATATTAAAAACTTTCCTACTAAATGTTATAAAGGATGAATGGATTGATCTTCTTAACCCTGTGGGGAAAGGAGATGTGAAATGTGTAAGAACATATCAAGAGGAAAAGCTAAGTATGCAATACCCCTTAGGATCCTGTTATGGAAGGAGTAAGCAAGTCGACAATAGTATTGGTAAGTCAATTTGAACTTAACAATTTTCTATTCATTTTTGGTAATTTAAAAGAACAAATATATATGCTAAGAATGGAAAACAAGCAAATAATTGAGAATGTTGCTTCATTTATGTTTTTCCCTAAATGCAAAAGGAAACATGCTTTGAATGAATGTGCACTTGATAACATTAAAATGTATGAAATTTCTGCAGGATCACATACTACTAAAGATTGACCATCATTACCAGGGTTAAACGCAGTTTACCAAGGAGTAAATCAAACGTTGGAAAAATATTGTTATGCAGCTCCAAAAATATCATGGCAACCTCATCAACTTGGTATGATGTAAGATCTTACTTCTGAATTTCAAGGTTATGCACAACAATCTGAAAGGAATTAGAAAACACCACCATCTCAATCCTAACCTCAAAACCAATCTTGGAAACAAGGTTGGCAAGGGCCTTACAAAAGAAATCCACCGGATCCTCAATCTTCCTCACTATCCTCAATGCCAAGCTAAATGTTATTCATACTATTAACCTCCACCACAACATCTATTTCAGGCTCAGTTGACCTAAATTAAACCATTACCATCTGCACAAGTACCCCAAAGATCCATTTCCACTCCACTACCTGCACAACCATTTGGAATCCCCAAAAATAAAAAACCTCAATGCATTCATAATTTTGAGGAACTACAAAATAAAGCACCAATTGCCATTGAAGAACAACAACCAGAACAGGAAAAATATTTAGGTAACTTCCAAGAATCATGGATGCATGTTAAAGAAGAGAAGTTGTTGAAACTTGAGTGTCATGGAGGTATATCACCCGATTCTATGAATGAATATCACATCTCTGAAGACTTTCATGGCATGGTATCACAAAACCAAGGAAGACAAGATTACGTTGAATCTTGGTTTAAGACAATTATCAGATCTTAGGATTCCATTATTTAGTATCTTTTGACATTATTAAAATCAAGGCAGTTGGTCTCTCATATACCGATACATATCAAAGAGTATATTTTAAACATGAATATGAGATTACTGATGATTTTGTTACGCAAATGGATGCATTGGAAATTCTCTTATACTTAAGGGAATGTTTTATTTCTTTTTCAATAGAGTAGGACTAATAAATAAAAACAAATTTTTGCAATTTTTAAGATAAATTTGCAATTTTGTGGTGCAGTAAGAACCACCCATTTAATAACCCTTGGTAGGAAAAATTTGCAATAAAACAAACAATTGTGAAAGAATGATAGTTTCAGGTAAGAGATCGATTCTTTTCATATTATGTTTTGCATCCAAATTTGTAAAAGAGAGGAATCAACTAGTAAAAATTTGAGTATGCTTTGTGTGACTTGGAGGATCAGAAAAAATAATTTTCATATTAGTATATCTTTTGTTTAAAAAAAAAAAAAATTCCTTCCATTTCATTATTTGTTTCTTTAATATATATGTATATATATTAAATTTTAAAATGGAACATAAATTTTTTTAAATGTTTCATTAAATTTTAAATGGAACATAATTTGTTTTAATGTTTCTTTCTATATATATATTAAAAGTGAATGGAGCACATGTAAATAAAAAAAAACCGATCAAAACAGATTTGTTTGTTTAAACAAATTTGAAAAGAAAACAAATACATTGTAAAAAAAAAAAAGCAAAAACAAAAAAAAAACATTTTTTTTAAGGAAATTAATTTAAAAAAAAAACTTTTTTTTTGCATAGATTATTTTAATAAATAAAAAATAAATAATAAAAAAAATTGAAAAAAATTATTAAAAATAAATAAATAAATAAACAAATAAAAGCACAAAAACAAAAATGAAAATAAAAAAATTTAAACCAACAAAACAATTAACAAAACCCAATTAAAAAAAAAAAAAAACTAAAACATAAAACTCAAATGGTTCTTGAAATTGGATATTTTTTTTTTCATTGCTCGGGCTTGGCCTCCATTAAACCTGCGAATAAACCATTTAATCTAAATCCTGTCAACGTTTGAGCTATGGATGGATGGAAAACATAATGCAAATGATGAACAATCTGGCTGGGAAGAGACAAGTGGTGACCAAAACCATCTAGGGACAAGAAGGATCGTTAGATTCCAACCCATGTGAGATAAACATAGCTCTGCATTCCCCTGATTTTGAAAAAAAATGAATTTCACCCAGAAATTACCTGAGTAGAGGCCAAAGGTTAAAAATGTCATTTTCAAAAGACATTTTGAGACCAAATGAAAAGGAATCTCAAAAATTTAAAACATGGGTTTTTTGAGGATGGGGTGAATTATTTTTATTACAAGAGATTTCCTGAAAATTTAAATTATCTTTAATGTGAGATATTTCCTCAAAATTCGTAACCGTTTGATAGATTTTCGAGGTTCTCTGGAGCCTTATTTGCGAGGTTGAAAAAAAATGGTTTTCAATTAAATGCAGGCCGCAATCATGGCCAGCTACCCAACAGTGTTGCCAAGTTGTAGAGAAAATAAATCAATCAATAATTAAAAATAAAATGATAAAAATAAAAAATTTAGAAGTTAATAACAAAAAAATATTAATTATTAAAAAAACAACATGATTTCTTACTGCAGAAATTTCAGAAATGATAATTTCTCCATGCTTACAACCTGCAACAAAAAGAATATGTGTATGTATATGTATATGTATATGTATACGTATATATATATATATATATATATATATATATATATATATATATATATATATATATATAATCATAAACCTTTCCCAAGCTTTTATAGAATAAAAATTGGTTGAAAAAATCCACTTTCTGGGTAAAAATGATGAGTTCAAAAGATATGAAAAATGATTTGGAAAATATTTTGGAATCCCATTTTTCTAAAAATATTGGAAAGAATGAATTCAAAAGATATGAAAAACGATTTGGAAAATATTTTGGAATCATATTTTCCTAAAATTCTTGGATTTAGATTGGCAACTTCTCAAGTTGTTTCAATTTTCACTTTTAAAATAATTAAAATTTCCAAAATTCCATTATATTCATAAATGTGACTTGGGATCTTTTGGTATGTCATTTAGATTGCATAATGGATGTCATGAGTTCAAATTTTGTGGATATTGGAATTTGTTAATTATTTTATAATTTTGACACAACATTAATTAAACAACAATTTTTCCACCACATGGTAGTACAACATTGGCCAATATTGGACATTCATTGCCATATCATCAGTCAAATAGTTAACATGTCACATCATCCATTTTCCATGTCACCCACTACCACATCACTATTACACAGTCACCCTCCATCTTCCAGCTCATTTTTCAACAATGAAAATGGATCAATAAGAAGAATGATAAGGGTGCTTCATCTACAAGATTATTGTTTTGCAAAATACCTTGAAGATAATCCAGTAGATGGAAGATTGAATCCTGTAGACATGGGTTTTCGTTTCATAAAGTATTTTTATATGATCATGTTTCTTTGAGTCTTGCAGGTACAGAAGCCAACGACATCACAAACTAAAAAATTTTATGTCATGACTCAGCCGAAGAAGATTGATAGGATTTTTATATGCAAGAAGGGCACAATCTTGCAAAAGAAACCTTGTGACAATCTTCACTATTTCACCCAAATTTCAAATCAGCCTAAATTTCTCATACAACATCTGATTTCAACAATTCAAGCATCATTGGAAAGATCTCGACAATATCTACATAATGAGAAAGCTATCATCATAGTTTGAAATGGAAAGAGAGTGAATAAATTGCTGACAAGACACAATAGGTAACCTGAGGCACTAATGTCATTGTAGGTAAAAATTCATTTGGTTTTCTTTTGTGAATTTGTTTTATTAGTATAGATTCTTAGTTTTTTGTGTAAATGTCATTAATAGAGAGATTTATCACCTCTCTCTTTTTATAATCTTACCTTCCATTGCAGAATAAGTACTATTTTTTTGTAGGTTCCACGAGAAATAATAGATGACCATAATCGAACAATGTCTCTCTCAAAGACCACATTTATTTCACAAAAACATGATCAGAGAAATATCAAAGATGAAACATCAAAGCATGAGCATATGATGTCAGATTAGATGCAACACTTGAGAGCTCTCAGATATCATTCTTACCATTGCATTCCTCCTTCTTTAGTCAATAAAACCTTCATCTCATTTTCCTTCATTCCGCATTTTCTTTCACAGCCATTTTCCTTCCTTGCTTTCACTAATCTGTAACCCAACAATAAAACATTCAACTCCTTTATAGAGCTAATTCATTACATTTTCTTTCCATTTTTCGAATAAACGTTGATCCACTGCAAAAAAAATTCATTCACAGTCCTTCAAAATCATTGTTTCATGCTCACGTTAGATGATGGAGGATTCCTAAAGGTCTCCCTTCTGACAAGTCCTGGCCTATCGACATCAACACATTATCTAGGTTCAAGGCTAGAGTCCTTAGTAGTATCTTGAGGCTTGTATGCATTAATGACAAGCTCTCTCGCCAGCAATCATGGGAATACACCAATGTCCCTTGATCATTGGATCTTGCAAGTGGATCGACATCAACTCATCTATTCTACCTTTGCAAGATGTACTTAGGTACCTTGGAACTCATTGATATTAATGGCGAGTTTGCCTCGCATTGGTTAACGACATTCATCAATGGTTGGTAATCCAATGAATTCTCTTCATGGTAGACATCAACACATTTATTTGCATGACTAGAATTGTACCATCGGGTTTTGTAACGATTGAAGACTACATAATTTCAGTGGTTTGCAACAGGGATCAATTTGTAATAGCAAAAGTAAAGATCCAAATCTAGTCATCAGCACAAAGACAACAAAGAAGTAGATCAAATTCCTTTTACATACTCCATGATCCGAAAACATCATTAGCCACGCCCTTCAGCATCCAAAACTCATGTAGATTGAGGGTAAGTGAAGGTATGTGGTTTTCTAATTTTTAGTCATGTAATTCGTTAAAATGCTAAAATTGTAATTTTGGAAAATTCCTCATTTACACTCCCTTTATCATATTGTCATAAACTGAAAAACACCATTAGTTGGGGGGAAGGGACATCAATTCATATTCACATTTCATACACCATCACACATTTTCATTTCATTCCAACTCATATATTATTTGCAATCAGTTATTGTTGCAGTATGATTCCAAAAGATTATATTCTTTGCAAATTATCAATTTATTGATAGTTATTATAGGACTTTGAAAGAAAATTCTCAATGTTTTCATGAACTTTGATGCAACAAAAAATAAAAAACATTGTTACACAAGAACCAATGCTCAAATTTTCGGTTGTCACACAAGAACCAACCATCAAAAAAATATGTTGCAATCAAATGTATTACAATTTACAAAATAAAAATGATGACGCAAACTTTGCAGAGAATCCATACAAGCAAAATTTCATAAAGAAGCAAATCATTTAAAAAAAATCAACTTTTGGATAAATGAATCAATGCAATAGTTGCATGAGGACGAGCAACAACTTCAGTTGGGGGGTATGTTGAGTCTCAAAATTATCATCGATATTTCCATCATTTCATAACTATTTAGCCCTCATTTCATAACTATCTAGCCTAAAACCATACATCAAATAAAAATCTTCATGAGTATATGGGTTAGGATCCTTGTTTTCCAAAGTTATTTATTTTATGTATTTAAAGTGAATTCATGATTAAAAACTAGGAAATTAACATGGTTTCATATGTGTGTGTGTTATGATTTTTGTGACATGTGTAGATCATTTGGAGGCTTCCAAGGCACCCTTATCTGGCCTCCCAAGATCAAATTCAAATTTCAACTCAAGAGGTGGACCATATTCAGAGGAGAAATATCATGGAGATCTTTATGAGTCATGTGATTTGTATCTTGTATTTAGGGATAAGTTGAGACAAGTATGGATCTAGTAGATATTTAATGGATTTATATTTATTGAGTAGATGTCCCTAATTCATGTATAAATAGGAGGAGCATCCTTCAAAGGAACCTAATAGTTGTCATTTTATTCATTAGCATCAAATTTATGATTGTTCATTCAACATCAATAATATCATTTTATACAAAGCATGAGTTATGTGTATTGTTTGATTCCTACGATGTGATAGCTATTCTTGTGTGCTCATTGTAGAATGGAAGGATCCCCATCAACCACAATCTGCATACAACTGTAACATAGTTTGATTTATGTTATTTTCATTCATGAAAGTGTGCTTTACTTTCTATAAGTGTGATTTACTTTCTGCAAGTTTGATTTTCATTTTTACATTTGATTTTATTGTCATTAACTTGCTTGCTTAATAACTAAATCACTAGTTGCTATTTACCGCTTTTTGGATTAATTTACTGCTTTCTAGATTATCATAGTTTGCTTCTTATAGTTGTTCATAGATTATTCTGCTTTTGAATGGTTTCGAAAGGCCATGGCATTAATTCATTCATTCCAGATTTAGAATTTAATTTCGTTTTCCTGCATAAGATTTCTTTTGCAGTTTTCTTTTATTATATTTGTAATATGTATTTCCTTTCTCTCTTTCCATACTAAACAAACTTTCTACAAAAATTTCATCTGAGGTCCCATATATTTTGGTTTGCTTCTATGTTTACGAAACCCTCGGGTTGACATATTAAAATGACAAGGGATTTAGCATTCAATAAAACCTCCCTATATCATCCCTAATTGTTCTAAGTAAGAGGACTTTAGTGTGTCATATCCTAAATGATGTAGTTTTCTCCTCTTAACATTATACATGAACCTCTCTATTAGATCCTCTATACTCTCATCTTCTTTTTGATTCATTCTAAATATTTATTCTTTAAGATCATGATGTTTATATTTTTCCAGAAATATCTTTTGCATATCATTCCATGATCTTATTGAATTAGTCCCTAAACTCAGGAACCATTTAAGAGCTCTCTTCTTCATTGTTTTTGGAAACAATCTCAATTTTTGAGTTTTTAACAAGTAACTATAAGATCTACAAATAGTTTCAAATTCAAAGAGAAAGGTTTTTCAGATCCTATGACCTTAGACCATGAAATTTTGGAAAAAAAGATGGAGGGGTGTTCTTCATGTGCACACTACCACTTGTATCTTGAATGGAAAATCTGAGAGGATCTTCCTCATTGTCATCCTCTCCATCTATGTCTTCTACATTTTTTTCCATTTCTTCTTCTACTTGCAAACATGTATGTGGATGTGGCTCTTACTGCACCACGTGATAAAATGGGGGGGTGGGTTGGTGTTGGAGTTTTTTTTTGTTTTTAATGATTGAATGGAAACACTAATGAAATGCAATTTCTATTTTTGAAATGAAATATTCCTAATGAAAATATTTTTTGTTTTTTCAAAAAGTAAAATGGAATGAATCAACTAGGGAAGAAAACAATGCATACTTTGACACCTCCCCGAAAGCAGCACCAAAAAGTGATTAACCTCGGTATTGCAACAAGAATGCTGCAACTCCCAAGGCTACCGACTTCAATTATCAACGGGGGATTCGTACAAAGTTAAGAGGTATCAACACTATATGTACAACAAACAATGTGTCGTTAATTTGTTGTAATGATGTAATGGAGTGCATGTACTGAAATCAAATCCTAAACTAATTGCAAAAAATGAACTGCGCGAAATGGAAACCCTAACCTATTGCAAGAAATAAAATAGAAGGAAATAAACATACTCTAATTGCATAAATATCATGAACTAAATGTAAAAGAAACTTAACTTAACCCTATTTATCACATGTGGTGATTTAAACTAACTGAGCATGGAATCTAATCTAGGGAGTACTAATTTCTGCATGCATGTGCTAATTAAGAAATAAAAAGAACTATTTTTCTTTATCTTTTCACTTTATAAATGCAAATGCTAATCTTTCCCTATTCTTTGGCAGGGGAGACAGGTGTGGAGGATGAGGGGTACAATGAGGTCAAGTAGAGGCCTAATCCTAGCTTCAATAATGATTTTTCTCAATTCGGGCTTAAAACAGGCTGCTACAAGATTTCCTATAGGATGTCTACAAGATGTACTAGTTCCTCCATGATCCCTTACTTTATTACAAAAAAAGAGGTAGAAAGCTTAGGAAGTCATTTAGATGGTGGAATGGAGCTTGGGAAAGGTGGATAATGGAAGAATAAGGCATAGAGGTGGTGGACACTACCCATAAATCAAGTAAGAGCTTTAAAATGAGTAGATTTATTCAATGGAAATGAAAAGTTTTGTTTATAAAACAAGAATTTGGATTGAGATTTTAGTGGATTTTGGCGACATGGGTGGATGAGGCTTAGATGAGGTGAACGATATGAGGTATCCGTGCAATGTAGAATCTCTTGCAACAACACACATTTTTATTTTCATCTATCCACAAATTCATCTATACATGGGAAATATTTATTAAATAATGAAAAATTACTAGTCTAAATCGAGAAATTCGAGAACTAATGAGCTAGTAAATATATCAAATGCCTAACCTAATTAAGTGAAAATTAAATGGGGTGATTTTTTTATTAAATAGAATTTTTTCATGATCTAATTCAAGTGGAACCAACTCAATTGAATCTCGTTAGAATGCTGTAAAAAATAGCAGAAATTTATTATTCTTTGTTACAAACGAGTTCCAGAAATCTAGATTTGAGAATAAGAAGACTAATCCAAGTAGCTCAATGATTTCTATGTCCTTCGAAATATTTTCCAAGGTTGAAATTATGCTTATGATCCTGAAAAATAACTTACATAAAAAATTTAACCAAATCCTACAACAAGAAATCATTAATACTAAATCCAGAAATAGAAAGAAACAAAAACAAGAGATGCACGTGAATAAGAAGTGAAAAGAAGGAAAGAAAATGATACAAAAAGGGCTCTGAGGCTCCCAGGATGGCCAAGCCCAAGGAAACTTAGAGACCTATGGAGGAGAACAAGATTTAGAAGCTGAACATGACACCAATATTCATTATTTTCATTAATAGAATTACATTCCTGCAAGAAAATACAATGGAGCTGCAAAAATACGAGTTCTCTCCACAAGAAGACTAATCAAAATCTACCCCTAGAGGAAAATTTGACTTGGTATTTATAAAAAATTATTAGGAATCATTCCCCATGAAAGAAGGAAGCTTTCCCCACCAAAATCCCTTGATTAGTGGATCTGGTTCCCAATAGTAGGAATCTGCATTAAATGGCAAGAAACACATTCCTAGATTTTCTCAATCATTGGAGTTCCACAATCTGTGCCATAGTTCCACAATATCTTGTTTATTTATTATTTAATATTGATCCTCCTGTATCTGGGATCAAGTCCCTAAATTATCTCCTCATCCAAATCTTCATAATCTACCCAATATTCTCATAATATTCCACAAAAATAAATCATATTAGGCACAAATATGGAATTATTCATAAACCTTCCTAATGAACATACTAAAGTTAATTCAGAGGCCTTAATTTATGTTTAATTCAGAGGCATGGGCCTTAATTTATGTCTAATTTAGAGGCCCATCATAAGGATGTACGTTGAAAAACTTGGAAACCATTGATCAAGGGTTTTATCACTTTTTCATTTGAAACAAAAGTTTTCTTACATTCATTTTAGAGAACAAGGATGATCAAGACCTGATATTCCAAAATGAGCATTACTTCATGGGGGTCCGAGAATTATATATGGATAAATAGAGCCTTGATTTTAACCCTAAAAGTGATGTCCCATATTATATCCATTTTTGGGCGAAGCTCTCTTTATTACCCTACACTATTGGAATGCTATTACTTCAAGAAATATCAATAATTCACCTGCGAATTAAATGGGTTGAGCCAAGCCACTAGAGAGGTTCCTCTCCCATGAAAGTATATGCGTGGAGGTAGAGTCTAGAGAAGGGTCTCCTAATGGAAATAACCCTAAATCTAGATATTTGGATCCATAGTTGGGAGGTTGACTATGATCAAGTTCCTTTTAAATGCAAAGTTTTCCATGAATATGGCCACTTTGCAAGAATTTTCAAAATGAAGCAGAAGTGGTAGGAAAAATGAGGGAATATAGAACAATGGGAACAACAGAAGAAGATAAGAGGCCCAACTAAACAACAAAAAAATCTACCAATGATGGTTTATCAATGAAGTTTTTATAACAACACTCACAATTTTAGCCTACAAGATCTCTTCCAAATTTCAAATTTGATTTTTAGCTCATAGTCAGATATTCCTATTCAGAAATTCGCTAGGATAAAAAATCACAATTTTGTGTTAGATATCTCGAGAAAATGAAGATGAGTCTTGAAAATACGAGACATGGGTTTTATGCATAACAAACCAAATTACTTTTCCAACATGAAATTTTCTAAAATTCGGTATGGATTGAGAGAAATCCAAGGTTATCTGAAGGATATTTTCCTAGATTTGTTGTTGTGGATATTTTCCAATTTTCGTTAATTGTAAAATCAGATTTGACTTGCTCCAGTTGATTGATGATGGAGAGATCTTCGAGATTTCATCTTACTAATTAACTCATTGTAATCAATCCAAAAGTGTAATGGAAAATTATTTTGTTCATTTTAGTTGTAATTATGCTTTTTCTCTCTATATATTTAATTGAAGATAGAAATCGGAGAGGGGAATGGACAATTATTGAATTAGAGGAAGAGATTAGAGTTTTATTGTATGTATTTCTAATTTTTAATGAAAGGAGCTATCACTGGAATTTCATAAGTGTCTACTTGTAATCTGATTTGAATTATATTTCAAGGTCAAACTACTGCTTGGGAATTTGGACCCACTACCTTGGACGAGGTGCTACCTTGAAAATCTAAAGTAGTTTAGTTGTGTGCTTGTTTCTTTGAATTTAGATTGTTGTTCCTTAAAGTAATTTTATTTCTTTTTCAAGTAATTTGTTGGTTGCTCCATTTCCTGATTTGTTGTTTCCTGCAATTTCTATATTTCTATTAGTTTACTACTCTAGATCAACATTTGAATTATGTTGGGTGCATTTGGTTGAATTTCCAATTCAGCAAGGTGTGGTTTAATTTAGTATTGATTCAAGTTGTGTGATTAGCATAACTCTTTTTCCTATCATTTACTTTATACTTTTTAAATTTAGCATTGTTATTCAAGTTTTACATTTTATTTCTTGTTGAATGAGCTTGATAGTGTAAAACACAATCAGGCAGAACCATTGTTAGCTGTTGCTAATTTCTTTCATATATTTTGCAATCTGTCTTGAAACAAAAATACGTTCCTTGAGTTGAGAATTAATGTCGAGATGATTAGTTGTTTTTTTATCAAGCAATTCATTTCCCCAAAATTTTGGCGACGTTGTCGGGGAGGCAGTCAAATAAAACTACCACAATAATATATGGTTGTAGATGCATTCTTTAATCTGAGAGAGTTTGATATTAAAGACGGAAGGTAAGAACCTATGCACACACCCTAGCCAACTTGTGGTGAGGTATGCCCTATGTAGGTAGTTTTAGTTCATATACATTGCATGGATAAAAGTAGGATTCTTAGAGGTAGAGATTCAAAAAAGGAAAAATTATCATTTCACTTAGGTGGTGTTGTAAGCACCACCCATTCCACTAACCAACTGGCAGGAACATTTAAAGGAGGAATCTTTAGGCCTGGTAAGAGTTCTAGGGAAATTTCCTCTGACTTTTTGAAATTCGCTGCAAGAACAAGATTTATAGGAGCTGAAATTAGAAATTTTGTAAAAATGATATTATTAACTCTATACACTCACAATTGGGAATTTTTCATGATAAATAAAATCAAGAAGAATTTGAAGTGTGTTGTCATCGGTACCAAAAGAAGCATTTTGGAAGAGGATGAAAGCATCATATCAAAGAGATTGAGAAATTGCTACAAGCTCAAAGCCATGGCAACCATGGTCGACATGTATGGTTCAAAAAACTATTCTTTCATTTTCTTACTTGCATGGATCTTTATTTCATCTTGCAACATGAACTAATTATTTTTCTTACCTATGAAGGTCAACCCTACAACCCAATCAACTGCATCATCAAAATCCCCCATGCCCTATACAATTTCCTGCTCAATCCATCCCACACCTCCATAATAATAAATCATTACAACATGCTTATAGTGTTGAACTACAAATTTTATGCACCCTTCCCACCCATTCTATTTTACTTACATCATTAATGGAAACTTACATTAGGTTTGGTAAAGTTTTAAATCCTAAAATTGCAGAAGTCATAGAAGACAATGGGGTTTATTCTAGGCGATATCAACAAGAAGATGCGATCAATAAAACATTAGAAGAATTTCATGATATGACAATTATGGCAAACAAAGAAAGAAAAGACTATATTGGATCTTTGTTTCAATATATCATTTTTTTCGCAACATTACTCCATACTTCACCAATTTTTGGTGCCATATTTTTAAGGGAACTTGGTGTCTTCTACCATTGTATTTATTAGCCCATCATTTCCATCTTTCACCCCTTGCTCAGATTATAGTTTGATTGTAATGGTATTTCATTGCTTACCAGGCACCCCTAAGGTTCGGTTCTAAAGAGGAGGGACCACACCATCCATTACTTTAACTATACCTAATGTGGGAGGAAAGAGAGATAACTCGAACTACTATTCCTACTTATGGCACACCTAATAAAAGAACTGGATTGATGGATGGCCTAATTAACAAGTTGAGGATAACCAGCCAACGGGAGGCAAGAAAGCAACATTCCGGAAGGAAGGAAAACTACCATACCCGATCAGGTTACAGTTCTATAAGCTGAACAAGCTGGTATGGATAAGGCGAAATTGAACAAGCTCGTCCAAAAGGAAGGTAGTTTGCTAGCCCATCTCCAAGGAAGGGACCCATACTTATTGAATGAGGGAGATTATGCCTTGATTCTCTTTCTTTCTTTCTTTCTTCCATCATTGCGACTTCAAAAAAAAGAAAGTAGAGTCTTGGATATACCCACTTCCCACATTATTGGGTTGTGATTTGATTCCCAAGGTTACATGCTAATTTATTGGTTGAGTTGCAATGACAGAACAAACATAGAAACTGATCGGATGGCATCATGGCGACATGGCATGCATGGGGAGAAAAAACCAAATTGATTGGATTACAAAGTTAGTGGAGGGAGACAAACATGGGAGGGAGTCTCCCATCCAACAAGAAAAAAATCCAATCCAACAAGTGGTTGGTATAATTTACACTACAATTAATTAATTCATAGCAATCACTGTGAAAAGTTCCTACCTATGCCTACACCCTCTTATCTCTCTTCTGACAGTAGTTGGGTAACTACATACTTGAGGGCTTGTTTCGAAATGGCTCAATTCGAAGTAATATTATACATAGAGATGTTACACCTTTTTCAAATAGAGTAGGCTATTATAGAAAATAAAGTAACTAAGTACATACGTAAATAAATTTATTTATATTTAAAAAGAGTTGTGCTTGCTGCAATATGTTGTGTAAATCAATATCAGTGAGAGATAGTTGAATTTGTTTGTGTATGTAGAAATATTATATTGAAAATCATATTTCTACAAACACTCATCACCATTTTGGAAAAAATGTTTGTTTATCATATTTTATGGATTATGGGCTTGATAAAATTACTAAAACATAGCCGGGTCAGTGATGTTTTGAAGGAACAAATGAGAATATTTTTAAGCTTGTTTCTATCCTCAGTAGCCATTTATTTATACTTTCTAACCCAATTTTAATTGCTCAAGTTGGATTGGAACGGAATAATTATGACCAAAACATTTATAGGGTGTCTAGTGGCAACTCAAGGAAAAAGTTGGGATAGTCAATTTTTGGAGGCCTAAATGAATAGATTTTGCAAACATTTTTCTATGATATATTCCCATATTAATATAATTTACAATTCAATTTGAATCACTTGATTTTGATATCATGTGAGAATGTTATGACCAAAATACTCGATACTTATCGTACATCAATATTCTTAAAACTTTATTTTTTTCTGGTTGTTCACTAGCGTATTCAACCCATCAATTCTTATTGACTTCAAAACGTGTTTTTATTGGATATAACTACATGAATAAAATTTAATATCCAATTTTAATCAGTTTAATCCATCATCAAACGAAAATGTTATGCTTAAAATATCAACTGGTTCTCTAAGTTGGGAAATCGAAAATGGCTTTGTTATGAAGGTTGTTCTAAGTAAATTAGACATATCATATCATGGAAGTTTTAAAACCTATTTCTATTGGTGATATACCTTTTAATTATATTTAATTTAGATTTGGAATCACTCAAATCAGATGAAAACAAAGGATTTATTATTAAAACACTGCTGGTTATTATGGTCGACTACTACTCTCTTGTAGGTAACAAATACTTTTTTATTTGTTTATCTTTCTATGGATTTGTTTGACAGAGTAATTATTTATTATCTTTTTCATATTTATTGGATTAAGAGAGACTACACACCTCTCTTCTTCTATGATTTAATGTTTTATTGCAGGTAGATGCTTGCTTTTTGCAAGTCCCAGGAGAATAAAGGAGGTCCATTTAGGACAAAGTGATTCTTGAAGGCACTGTTAATGAAATAAGGGAATTTCATCGAAGCATCTATTAAGAAATTTACTATCATATGATGTTGAGTTTTTTTTATTTTTATTTTATTTTAATTTTTTTTATTTATGTTTCATGACTAAAATGTCTTATAAAAGCTGGCTATATATTTCCTACTAATACCTACTAACAAGAAAAAAAAACAACCTGAAGAATTTTTCGTTACTAGATAAATTCCTAACAGGAGAAATGAAGAATTTATTTTCATTTGAAGACCCAATTTATTTCCACCAAAGAATTTTTCTGAAAGATATTTTGTTGACATTCATTCACCATTAACAAATTGTGTTCTTGGAAACAAATTGTTATTCGCTTAGGAAACAACATTGTTTCACTCGAAATCGCAATTGCTGTAACTTATTTATTTATTGTTTTTCAATAAAGTATTATTTCTTTTCTAATTTACCTTATGTTTTAGGTGTTTTTTCTTTCAAAGTCACGACTGTTGTTCCTTCATCAAAATAAAAGAAGGAAGTTCTTAAGATCCATGTTGTTTCTCCACATTTATCCATTTGTTCCCCAGTCTTATCAAGTATATGGTTGCCTTATATCAAATATTAAACATTCTTATGGTAAGTCTTGTTAGAAATGATTTAATGTTAATTCCTTATTACATTGTAAAGTGACTATGATTGTTGGATGACTAATCCTTTTCCATGTCACCTTGCAAGGATCACCCATTGAGTTGGGTTTTGGGAGGGATTGCCATGGTCATGATTGATACTTCATGTCCACAAGATTAAAATGCTATAGGTAGTTTTGAGGTTGTAACATGAAACAATGGTACTGTTGGATAAATAATTCTCGAATCCTTATTGTTTCTACCTTAACTACAATTGGTGTTTCCTCAGTCACAACTGTTGTTGCCTCAACCACAATTTTTATTTCTTGACTCACAGTTATTGTTCCCTCAATCATAGTTTTTATTTTCTAGCTCATTGTTGTTGTTCCCTTAGTCACAATTGTCATTTCCTGACTCACAGTTGTTGTTCCCTCAGTCACAACTATTGTTTTCTAACTCACAATTGTTGTTCCCTTAGTAACAATTGTTATTTACTAAGTCACAATTGTTGTTCCTTTAGTACAAACTGTTGTTTCCTAGGTCTCAAATTTTGTTCCCTCAATTACAAATGTTGTTACCTAAGTCATGGTTGTTGTTACCTCAATCATAACTATTGTTATTAGTCCATTTTCACGCTTTTGTTTATTTTCTTTATTCAACACTTGTAGGTCTTTCTAATTTATTTTCTCATTAGTGAATGAGAAATACCTTTAATGTTATAGGTCCTCTTTGACATAATTATTGGGTAGTCAATTTATCTTTGTTTATATATAAACATATTCTTATTTTTAAGGAATAATTATGCAAAGATGAATCATCATGCCAAATTTTGACTTTCTTAATTTGTCAAGTCCCCGATCTTTTAAAATTTATGATTATTACCACAAAATTGTGCTTAAATATATCATTGCTATCTAACGAACTCTTCCTCAAACCAAATGTTACCAAATAAAAATATATTTATCAACAATCATTTCAGGGTTATTAGTTTTCAAGAAGCAAGATTAACCAACTTGAAAATAGTTACTACAAAACATTTTATGCCATCCCCAGCTCTTAAGGAGTTGACCTGCCACCTCAACTGTTAATTATTTTTTTGTTGATTAACAATAA
This sequence comes from Pinus tabuliformis, assembly GCA_031772625.1. NCBI lineage: Eukaryota > Viridiplantae > Streptophyta > Pinopsida > Pinales > Pinaceae > Pinus > Pinus tabuliformis. The sequence continues at coordinate 339,544,978 of CM062807.1, read as the reverse complement.
GCATAGTTGAATTTTAAACACAAATAGTCAACTGAAGGATAGCAGGTCTCATCACAAGTCAACCTACCATGATCATAGGTCCTAATAAAGTGACATTACAGCTACTAGTCACCAAGCCAGGGTAGTGGCCTTCGGTTGTAAAACTAAAGGACAAGATGTCCCGTCATGGGCCGACTTGTTCACTTTTGTTAGCTCCCGTGAATGGCGTTGTTATTAACTGGTTACTAAGAAAGAACAATCATCTTCAGTAGACATCTAAGTAAATTTAAATTCTCTTGTAACTATTTATTTATTTCTAATAGATGGCACATTGGTATCTCAATAGGTTATAAAGGCATCCCTATTGAGGTTATGGACGCTTGTTGATAGCAATGGCCATGCCTATCATATAGAAGTTAATTCAATATTATGATATACTTGGAAACCCTGTTTTCTATAAACTAATTCCTGATAAATCCTACTATTGCATATATAAGGTTTGCTAGAACTCATGGTTCATGGGGTAGATTTAATATCAGTTCTTAGATGATGATGGTTATGGTTTATATTTATTGATGAGTTCTAATATTCACTTTACCCGTCAGGGGAAAAGCTTTTAGGATATTTTAGATTTGGAATTTTGCATCAAATAATCTATCATTCCTTTCTTCTACTAAGTTTCATATCTTTAATCAAAGAAAGTTTCTTTTCCCAATCAGTCACCATTTATTCTTAGCTTAACAACGCTACTATTATTTTGGGGTAGAATAAAGAGGCCTAATTCTAATCGTGAATGTCAGGTAATTGGTAAGATCTTGAGAAGTAAAGATTGAGATAACTAATTCATCCCATGTATCACCATTTTTGTGCCCATAACAGCCAAAGCTAATGGTTCTAGGGAATGAATCTCTTTTTCATCATTTTTACCCTATTTTATATTCCCTTTTTATACATTATTATCCCATGGCATTCATAACATGATTATGTCAGTTTTATAAAATGTGGTAATTAAGGTGATGAATTATTGATTGAAGCTACTCATGAGATGTGTTATAGAAATCTTGATGACATAGCAGCTATTCAGTTTGGGGGAAGGAAACCCTGTTACACTTTATGATTACTTTCTTTCAACTTGCATGGCTTCCACCTTCCACATCACTTTCAACATAAGCTCAACCTAGATCAACTTCAACAAATATCAGTCTGTCCATGCCATTCCACATTTTTATGGAGGTAAAACTTGAGGTAAAATAACATAAGTTTTTTATTTGTTAAAAGTTTAGGATAATGTCATGAAAAACCACTGAGAATTATTTACTCATATTTTCAAATCATCAATTTGACTTCTTCACCACTTCCCAATTTTTTTAAGACACGTGTTTTCAGTTTGGAGTAGTGTACTTTTCATTAATTTATTTATCATGACCATGCCATTAATACATTGAATCTTAGTTTAAGACAGTTATTGGATCTCACGATTCCATTATTTAGTATCTTTTGACATTATTAAAATCAAGGCAGTTGGTCTCTCATATACCAGTACATATCAAAGAGTATATTTTAAACATGAATATGAGTTTACTGATGATTTTGTTATGCAAATGGATGCGTTGGAAATTCTCTTATACTTAAGAGAATATTTTATTTCTTTTTCAATAGAATAGGACGAATAAATAAAAACAAGTTTTTGCAATTTTTAAGATAAATTTGCAATTCTGTAGTGCAGTAAGAACCACTCATTTAATAACCATTGGCAGGAAAAAATTGCAACAAAACAAACGATTATGAAAGAATGATAGTTTCAGGTAAGATATCGATTCTTTTCATTTTATGTTTTGCATCCAAATTTGTAAAAGAGAGGAATCAACTAATAAAAACTTGAGTATGCTTTGTGTGACCTGGAGAATCAGAAAAATAATTTTCATGTTAGTAGATCTTTTGTTAAAAAAAAATTCCTTCTCTTTCATTATTTGTTTCTTTACTATATATATATATATATATATATATATATATATATATTTTAAAATGGAACATATTTTTTTAAATGTTTATATATATTTTAAATATAAATATATTATATTTTAAATGGAACATATTTTTTATATATATATATATATATATATATATATATATATATATATATATATAAAGTGAATGGAACACATGTAAAAAAAAAAAAAAAACAAAAAACAAAAAAAACAAAAAAAACGGAACAAAATAGATTTGTTTGTTTAAACAAATTTGAAAAGAAAACAAATACATTAAAAAAGAAAAAAAAAATCATTTTTTTAGGAAATTAATTTAAAGAAAAGAAAAAAAATTTGGATAGATTATTTCAATAAATAAAAAATAAATAATAAAAAATTTGAATTTTTTTATTATTAAAAATAAATAAATAAATAAATAAAAGCACAAAAACAAAAATGAAAATAAAAAAATTTAAACCAACAAAGCAATTAACAAAACCCAATTAAAAAAACTAAAACATAAAACTCAAACAGTTCTTGAAATTGGATTTTTTTTTTCATTGTTCAGGCTTAGGCTTAGGCTTGGCCTTGGTTAAACCTGCAAATAAACCATTTAATCTAAATCCCGTGGACCTTTGAGCTCCGGATGGATGGAAAACAAAATGCAAATGATGAACAATCTGCTCGGAAGAGACAAGTGGCTACCAAAACCACCCAAGGACAAGAAGGGCCGTTAGATTCAACCTGTGTGAGATCAACATAGCTCTGCCTTCCCCTGATTTTGAGAAAAAGAAGTGAATTTCACCCAGCAGTTACCCGAGTAGAGGCCAAAGGTTAAAAATGTCATTTTCAAAACACATTTTGTGACCAAATGAAGACGAATCTCAAAAATCTAAAACATGGGTTTTTTTCAGGACGGGGTGAATTATGTTATCATAGGAGATTTTCTGAAAATTTGAATTATCCTTTACTTGAGATATTTCCTCAAAATTCATAACTGTTTGATAGATTTTCAGGGTTCTCTAAAGCCTTATTTGCGAGGTTGCCTAAAAAAAATTGTTTTCAATTAAATGCAGCCCACAACCATGGACGCCCAGCAGTGTTGCCAAGCTGCAGAGAAAAAAAATCAATCAATAAATTAAAAAATAAAAATGATAAAAATAAAAATTTTAATAGTTAAATAAAAAAAATATATTAATTATTAAAAAAAACATGATTTCTTACTGCAGAAATTTCAGAAAAGATATGTTCTCCATGCTTACAGCCTGTAACATATATATATATATATATATATATATATATATATATATATAATCATAAACCTTTCCCAAGCTTTTATAGAATAAAAATTGGTTGAAAAAGTCTCTTTCTGGGTAAAAAAGATGAGTTTAAAAGATATGAAAAATGATTTGGCAAATATTTTGGAATCCCATTTTCCTAAAAATCTTGGAAAGAATGAATTCAAAAGATATGAAAAATGTTTTTGAAAATATTTTGGAATCATATTTTCCTAAAAATCCTGGATTTAGATTGACGACTTCTTAAGTTGTTGTTTCAATTTTCATTTTTAGAATGATTAAAAATTTCCAAAATTTCATTATTTTCATAAATGTGACTTGTGATCTTTTGGTATGTCATTCAGATTGCATAATGGATGTCATGAGTTCAAATTTTGTGGGGATTGGAATTTGTTAATTATTCTGTAATTTTGACATAACATTAATTCAACAACAATTTTTCCACCACATGGTAGTACAACATTGGCCAATATTGGACATTCATTGCCATATCATGAGTCAAATATTTAACATGTCACATCATCCATTTGCCATGTCACACACTACCACATCACTATTACACAGTCACCCTCCATCTTCCAGCTCATTTTTCAACACTGAAAATGGATCAATAAGAAGAACGATAAGGGTGCTTCATCTACAAGATTATTGTTTTGCAAAACACCTTGAAGAGAATCCAGTAGATGGAAGATTGAATCCTATAGACATGGATCTTCATTTCATAAAGTATTTTTATATGATCATGTTTCTTTGAGTCTTGCAGGTACAGAAGCCAATGACATCACAAACTGGAAAATTTTATGTCATGAATGAGCCAAAGATGATTGACAGGATTTTTAGATGCAAGAAGGGCACAAACATGCAACTGAGAAACCTCATGACAATCTTCACTGTTTCACCCAAATTCAAATCAGCCTAACTTTCTCATACAACATCTGATTTCAACGATTCAAGCATCGTTTGAAAGATATCGATAAGATATACATAATGAGAAAGCTATCAACATAGTTTGAAATGGAAAGAGAGTGAATAAATTTCTGACAAGACACAACAGGTAACCTCAGGCACTAGTGTCGATACAGGTAAAAATTCATTTGGTTTTCTTTTGTGAATTTGTTTTATTAGTATAGATTCTTAGTTTTTTGTGTAAATGTCATTAATAGAGAGATTGATCACCTCTCTCTTTTGATAATCTTACCTTCCATTGCAGAAGAAGTACTATTTTTTTTGTAGGTTCCACGAGAAAGAATAGATGACTATAACCGAACAGTGTCTCTCTCAAAGACCACATTTATTTCACAAAAACATGATCAAAGAAACATCAAAGATGAAACATCAAAGCATGAGCATATGATGTCAGATCAGATGCAACACTTGAGAGCTCTCAGATGTTAGTCTCAGCATTACATTCCTCCTTCTTTAGTCAATAAAACCTTCATCTCATTTTCCTTCACTCCTCATTTTCTTTCACAGTCATTTTCCTTCCTTGCTTTCACTAATCTGTAACCCAGCAATAAAACATTCAACTCCTCTACAAAGCTGATTCATTACATTTTCTTTCCATTTTTCAAATAAACCTTTATCCACTGCAAAAAAAATTCATTCATAGTCCTTCAAAATGATTGTTTCATGTTCGCATTAGATGATGGAGGATTGCTAAAGGCCTCCCTTCTAACAAGTCCTAACATATTGACATCAACACATTATCTAGGTTCAAGGCTAGAGTCCTTAGTAGTACCTTGAGGCTTGTATGCATTAATGACAAGCTCTCTCACCAATAATCATGGGAATACACCAATTTCCCTTGATCTTTAGATCTTGCAAGTGGATCGACATCAACTCATCTATTCGCCCTTTGCGAGATATACTTACGTACCTTGGCACTCATTGATATTAATGACGAGTTTTCCTTGCATTGGTTAACGACATTCATCAATGGTTAGTAATCCAATGACTTTTCTTCATGCTCGACATCAACAAATTTATTTGCATGACTAGAATTGTACTATCAGGTTTTGTAACGATTGAAGACTACATCATTTCAATAGTTTGCAACAGGAATAAATTTGTAACAACGATAATAAAGATCCAAATCTAGTCATTAGCACAAAGAGAACAAAGAAGTAGATCAAGTTCCTTTGTTTACATACTCCATGATCCGACAACATCAGCAACCACAACCTTTAGCATCTACAACTCACGTACATTGAGGGCAAGTGAAGGTATGTGGTTTTCTAATTTTTGGTCATGCAATTCCTTAAAATGCTAAAATTGTAATTTTGGAAAATTCCTCATTTACACTCCCTTTCTCATATTGTCATAAACTGAAAAACACCTTTAGATGGGGGGAAGGGACATCAATTCATATTCACATTTCATACACCATCACACATTTTCATTTCATTCCAACTCGTATATTATTTGCAATCAGTGATTGTTGCAATATGATTCCAAAAGATTATATTATTTGCAAATTATCAATTTATTGATAGTTATTATAGGACTTGAAAAGAAAATTCTCAATTTTTTCATGAACTTTTATGCAACAAAAAATAAAAAGCATTATTACACAAGAACCAATGCTCAAATTTTTGGTTTTCACACAAAAACCAACCATCAAAAATATATGTTGCAATCAAGTGTATTACACTTTGAAAAATAAAAAATGATGACTCAATGTTTGCAGAGAATCCATACAAGATAAAGTTCATAAAGAAGAAAATCATTAAAAAAAATAAATCAACTTTTAGATAAATGAATCAATGCAATAGTTGCATGAGGACGAGCAACAACTTCAGTTTGGGGGTATGTTGAGTCTCAAAATTATCATCCATATTTCCATCATTTCATAACTATTTAGCCCTCATTTCATAACTATCTAGCCTAAAACCATACATCAAGTAACCATCTTCATGAGTATATGGGTTAGGATCCTTGTTTTCCAAAGTTGTTTATTTTATGTATTTAAAGTGAATTCATGATTAAAAACTAGGAAATTAACATGGTTTCATATGTGTGTGTGTGTGTGTGTGTGTGTGTGCGCGTTATGATTTTTCTGACATGTGTAGATCATTTGGAAGCTTCCAAGGCACCCTTATGTGGCCTCCCAAGATCAAATTCGAATTTCAACTCAAGAGGTGGACCATATTCCAAGGAGAAATATCATGGAGATCTTTATGAGTCATGGGATTTGTATCTTGTATTTAGGGATAAGTTGAGACAAGTATAGATCTTGTAGATATTTAATGGATTTACATTTATTGAGTAGATATCCCTAATTCATGTATAAATAGGAGGAGTATCCTTCAAAGGAACCTAATAGTTGTCATTTCATTCATTAGCATCAGATTTATGATTGTTCATTCAGCATGAATAGCATCGTTTTCTACAAATCATGAGTTACGAGTGTTGTTTGATTCCTATGATGTGATAGTTGTTCTTGTGTGCTCATTGTAGAATGGAAGGATCCCCATCAACCACAATCTGCATACCACAGTAACATAGTTTGATTTATGTTATTTTCTTTCATGCAACTGTGCTTTACTTTCTATAAGTGTGATTTTCTTTCTGCAAGTTTGTTTTGCTTTCTTACATTTGATTTTATTGTCATTAAGTTTCTTGCTTACTAGCTATCTTAGTTTGCTTGCTTAATAACTAAATCACTAGTTGTTATTTACTGCTTTCTAGATTATCATAGTTTGCTTCTTATAGTTGTTCATAAATTAGTTTTCTTTTGAATAGTTTAGAAAGGCCATGGCATTAATTCATTCATTCCAGCTTTAGAATTTAATTTAGTTTTCCTGCATAAGATTTCTTTTGCAGTTTTCTTTTATTATATTTGTAATATGTATTTCCTTTCTCACATTCCATCCTAAACAAACTTTCTACAACAGTTTCATCTGAGGTCCCATATATTTTGGTTTGCTTCTATGTTTATGAAACCCTCGGGTTGACATATTAAAATGACAAGGGCTTTAACATTTAATAAAATCTCCCTATCTCATCCCTCATTGTTCTAAGTAAGAGGATTTTTAGTGCATCGGATCCTAAATGATGTAGTTTTCCCCTCTTAACATTATACATGAACCTCTCTATTATATCCTCTAGAATCTCATCTTCTTTTTGATTCATTCTAAATATTTCTTCTTTAAGATCACAATGTTTATATTTTTCTAGAAATATATTTTTCATATCATTCCATGATCTTATTGCATTAGTCCCTAAACTAAGGAACCATTTAAGAGCTATATTCTTTAATGTTTATGGAAACAATCTCAATTTTTGAGTTTTTAACAAGTAACTATAACATCTACAAATAGTTTCAAATTCAAAGAGAAAGGTTTTCAGATCCTCTGACCTTAGACCATGAAATTTTGGATGAAAAGATGGAAGGGTGTTCTTCATGTGCACACTACCATCAGTATCTTGAATGGAAAATCCAAGAGGATCTTCCTCATTGTCATCATCTCCATCCATTTCTTCTACATTCTTTTCCATATCTTATTCTTCTACTTGCAAACATGAATGTGGATGTGGCTCTTACCGCACCACGTGATCAAATATGGGGTGGGTTGGTGTTGGAGATTTTTTTTGTTTTTTATGATTGAATGGAAACACTAATGCAATGCAATTTCTATTTTTGAAATGAAATATGCCTAATGCAAATATTTTTTGTTTTTGCAAAAAGTAAAATGGAATGAATCAACTAGGGAAGAAAACAATGCGTACTTTGATACCTCGAAAACAATGCCAAAAAGTGATGAACCTTGGTATTGCAACAAGAATGCTGCAACTCCCAAGGCTACTGACTTTAATTATCAACGGGGGGTTCATACAAACTTAAGAGGTATCAACACTATATGTACAACAAAAAATGTGTCCTTAATTTGTTGTAATGATGTAATGGAGTGCATGTATTAAAATCAAATCCTAAACTAATTGCAGAAAATGAACTGTGTGAAATGGAAGCCCTAACCTATTGCAAGAAATAAAGTACAAGGAAATAAACATATTCTAATTACATAAAGATCATGAACTAAATGGAAAAGAAACCTAACTCAACCCTATTTATCACATGTGGTGATTTAAACTAACTGAGCATGGAATCTGATCTAGGGAGTATTAACTGTTGCATGCATGTCCTAATTAAGAAATAAAAAGAACTATTTTTCTTTATCTTTTCACTTTATAAATGCAAATGCTAATCTTTCCCTATTTTTCGCAGGGGAGATAATGTGGAGGAAGAGGGGTACAATGGTTTTGATGGTTTGGAGGTCAAGTAGAGGCCTAATCCCAGCTTCAATAATGATTTTTCTCAATTCAGGCTCAAAATAGGCCGCTACAGGATTTCCTACAGGGTGTTTACAAGATGTACTAGTTCCTACATGATCCCTTATTTTATTACAAAAAAAGGCTGAAAGCTTAGGAAGTCATTTAGAAGGTGGAATGGAGCTTGGGAAAGGTGGATAATGGAAGAATAAAGCATAGAGGTGGTGGACACTACCCATAAATCAAGTAAGAGCTTCAAAATGAGTAGATTTGCTGAATGGAAATGAAAAGTTTTGCTTATAAAACAAGAATTTGGATTGAGATTTTAGTGGATTTTGGTGACATGGGTGGATGAGGCTTGGATGAGGTGAACGAGATGAGGTATCCCTGCAATGTATAATCTCTTGCAACAACACACATTATTGTTTTCATCTATCCACAAATTCATCTATACATTGGAAATATTTATTAAATAATGGAAAATTACTAGTCTAAATCGAGAAATTCGAGAACTAGTCAGCTAGTAAATATATCAAATGCCTAACCTAATTAAGTGAAAATAAAATGTGGTGATTTTTTTTATTAAAAAGAATTTTTTTGTGATCTAATTCAAGTGGAACCAACTCAATTGAATCTCGTTAGAGTGCTCTAAAAAATAGCAGAAATTTATTGTTCTTTGTTACAAAGGAGTTCCAGAAATCTAGATTTGGGAATAAGATGACTAATCCAAGTAGCTCAATGATTACTATGACTTTCCAAATATTTTCCAAGGTTGAAATTATGCTTGTGATCCTGCAAAATAGCTTACATCAACCATTTAGCCAAATCCTACAACAAGAAATCATTAATACTAAATGCAAAAATAGAAAGAAACGAAAACAAGAGATGCACGTGAATAAGAAGTGAAAAGAAGGAAAAAAAATGATACAAAAACGGCTCTGAGGCTCTTGGGATGGCCAAGCCCAAGGAAAATCAGATACCTATGGAGGAGAGCAAGATTTATAAGCTGAACATGACACAAATCTTCATTATTTTCATCAATAGAATTACATCCCTACAAGAAAATACATTGGAGCTGCAAAAATACGAGTTCTCTCCACAAGAAGACTAATCAAAATCTACCCCTAGAGGAAAATTTGACTTGGTACTTATACAAAATTATTAGGATTCATTCCCCATGAAAGAAGGTAGCTTTCCCCACCAAAATCCCTTGATTTGTGGACCTGGTTCCCAATAATAGGAATCTACATTAAATGGAAGGGAACACATTCCTAGATTTTCTCAATCATTGGAGTTCCACAATCTGTGCCATAGTTCCACAATATCATGTTGATTTATTATTTATATTGATCCTCCTGTAGCAGGGATCAAGTCCCTAAATTATCTCCTCCTCCAAATCTTCATAATCTCCTCAATATTCTCATAATATTCCACAAAAATAAATCATATGAAGCACAAATATGGAATTATTCATAAACCTTCCTAATGAACATATTAAAGTTAAAAATACATTATCTAATGGAAAAGAGAGGTTTAATGTGCTGAAGGATGGTCAGATGGGCCTTAATTTATGTTTAATTCAGAGGCATGGGCCTTAATTTATGTCTAATTTAGAGGCCCATCATAAGGATGTACATTGAAAAAATTTGAAACCATTGATCAAGGGTTTTATCACTTTTTCATTTTGCAACAAAAGTTTTCTTACATTCTTTTTTGAGAACAAGGATGATCAAGACCTGATATTCCAAAATGAGCCTTACTTCATGGGGGTCCAAGCATTATATATGGATAAATGGAGCCTTGATTTTAACCCTGAAAGTGATGTCCCATATTACATCCCTTTTTGGGCGAAGCTCTCTTTATTCCCCTACACTATTGGAATGCGACTACTTCAAGAAATATCAATAATTAACTTGAAAATTAAATTGGTTGAGCCAAGCCACTAGAGGTTCCTCTCCTATGAAAGTATATGCATGGAGGTAGAGTCTAGATAAGGGTCTCCTAATGGAAATAACCCTAAATCTAGATATTTGGATCCATAGTTGGGAGGTTGACTATGATCAAGTTCCTTTTAAATGCAAAGTTTTCCATGAATATGACCACTTTGCAATATTTTTCAAAATGAAGCAGAAGTGGTAGAAAAAATGAGGGAATATAGAACAATGGGAACAACAAAAGAAGATAAGAGGCCCAACTAAACAACAAAACAATCTACCAAAGTAACTAGATTAGAATGGGAATAAAGAAAAATGACCAAATTCCCTAAGTGATCCACTCTTATGGGAGTAGAAGGATTTAGTAACAACCAAAATGTGAAAAATAATAGCTTTGAGGCTCTCAATTCAATGACTGAAGAAGGGGAAATTCTTGAAACCATTGTATAAGAACATGTACAAAATTCAGGACCAGGGCATGAACTAGAGTAAAATGATGAATCCATGTGGACATTTAAAAATGATTCAATACTAGAGCATAAAAAAAGGAATCTTCCTTAGAAGAGGAATAATTCCTCTCCCCTAAAAGATATGAATTGGGGCCTTCCTTTCAAGCTCAACTGATGAGAAGTTAGATGTAGAGAAGGAAACATATATAGAAAGGCTCCAAAGGAAGGATAGTTGTTGATCCAATTGCTGGGCCATTAAATTATCATTATTATTACTATTTGTTGAAATCTATTTCATCCATTTCCACCATTCTTTTATCACGTTATTTATCATAATTTATCATACAATTCTATTTCATAATTATTTATGCTCTTGTGGATAAGTAATACTTGTTCTCCTTTATTTTTAATAAATTAATGATTATTATGCACGATTTTCCCAATGATGGTTTATCAATGAAGTTTTTATAACAACACTCACAATTTTAGCCTACTAGATCTCTTCCAAATTGCAAATTTGATTTTTAGCTCATAGTCAAATATTCCTATTCAGAAATTCACTAGGACAAAAAATGACAATTTTGTGTTAGATATCTCAAGAAAATGAAGATGAATCTTGAAAATACGAGACATGGGTTTTATGCATAACGAACCAAATTAGTTTTCCAACATGCAATTTTCTAAAATTTGGTATGAATTGAGAGAAATCCAAGGTTATCTGAAGGATATTTTCCTAGATTTGTTGTTCTGGATATTTTCCAATTTTCGTTAATTGGCAAATTAGATTTGACTTGCACTAGTTGATTGATGATGGAGAGATCTTCTAGATTTCATCTTACTAATTAACTCATTGTAATCAATCCAAAAGTGTAATGGAAAATTATTTTGTTCATTTTAGTTGTAATTATCCTTTTTCTTTCTATATATTTAATTGAAGGTAGAAATCAGAGAGGGGGATGAACAATTATTGAATTAGAGGAAGAGATTAGAGTTTAACTGTATCTATTTCTAATTTTTAATGGAAGGAGCTATCACTGGAATTTCATAAGTGTCTACTTGTAATCTGATTTGAATTATTTTTCAAGGTCGAACTGACGCTTGGGAAGTTGGACCCACTACCTTGGACGAGGTGCTACCGTGAACATCTAAAGTAGTTTAGTTGTGTGCTTGTTTCTTTGAATTTCTATTGTTGTTCCTTAAAGTAATTTTATTTTTTTTGAAATAATTTGCTGGTTGCTCCATTTTCCTGATTTGTTATTTCCTGCAATTTCTAGATTTCTATTAGTTTACTACTCTAGATCAACATTTGAATTATGTTGGGTGCAATTGGTTAAATTTCCAATTCAGCAAGGTGTGGTTTAATTTAGTATTGGTTCAAGTTGTTTGATTAGCATAACTCTTTTTCCTATCATTTACTTTCTGCTTTTTAAATTTAGCATTGTTATTCAAGTTTTACATTTTATTTCTTTTTGAATGAGCTTGATAGTGTAAAACACAATCAGGAAGAACCATTGTTAGATGTTGGTAATTTCTTTCATATATTTTGCAATTTTTCTTGAAACAAAAAGATGTTCCTTGAGTTGATAATTAATGTCGAGATGATTAGTTGTTTTTTTATTAAGCAATTCATTTCCCTTTGGTGACGTTGTCGGGGAGGTAGTCAAATAACACTACTACAATAATATATGGTTGTAGATGCATTCTTAAATCTGAGAGAGTTTGATATTAAAGACAGAAGGTAAGAACCTATGCACACACCTTAGCTAAATTTTGGTGAGGTATGCCCTATGTAGGTAGTTTCAGGTCATATAACATGCATGGATAAAAGTAGGATTCTTAGAGGTAGAAATTCAAAAAAGGAAAAATTAGCATTTCACTGAGGTGGTGTTGTGAGCACCACCCATTCCACTAACCAACTGGCAAGAACATTTGAAGGAGGAATCTTCAGACTTGGTAAGAGTTCTAGGGAATTTTCCTCTCGCTTTTTGAAATTTGCTGCAAGAACAAGATTTATAGGAACTGAAATTAGTAATTTCGTAAAAATGATATTATTAACTCTATACACTCACAATTAGGAATTTTTCATGATAAATAAAATCAAGAAGAATTTGAAGTGTTTTGTCATCGGTACCAAAAGAAGCATTTTGCAAGAGGATGAAAGCATCATATCAAAGAGATTGAGAAATTGCTACAAGCTCAAAGCCATGGCAACCATGGTCGACATGTATGGTTCAAAACTCTATTCTTTCATTTTCTTACTTGCGTGGATCTTTATTTCATCTTGCAACATGAAATAATTATTTTTCTTACCTATGAAGGTCAACCCTACAACCCAATCAACTACATCATCAAAATCCCCCATGCCCTATACAATTTCCTGCTCATTCCATCCCACACCTTCATAATAATAAATAATTACAACATTGTTATAGTGTTGAACTACAAATTTTATGCACCCTTCCCACCCATTCTATTTTACTTACATCACTAATGGAAACTTACATTAGGTTTGGTAAAGTTTTAAATCCTAAAATTGCAGAAGTCATAGAAGACAATGGGGTTTATTCTAGTCGATATCAACAAGAATATGAGATCAATAAGACATTAAAAGAGTTTCATGATATGACTGTTATGGCAAACAAAGAAAGCAAAGACTATATTGGATCTTGGTTTCAATATATCATTTGTTCGCAACGTTACTCCATACTTCACCAATTTTTGGTGCCATATTTTTAAGGGAACTTGGTGTCTCCTACTATGGTATTTATTAGCCCATCATTTCCATCCTTCACCCCTTGTTCGGATTGTAGTTTGACTGGAAGGGTATTTCATTGCTTGCCGGGGGCCCCTGAAGTTCGGCTCTGAAGAGGAGGGACCGGACCATCCATTAGTTTAACCGGACCTAAGGTGGGAGGCAAGAGAGATAACTCCAGCTACCGCTCCTACCTATGGAGCACCTAATAGAAGAACTGGATGGATGGATGGCCTAATTAACGAGTTGAGGATAACCAGCCAACGGGAGGCAAGAAAGCAACATTCCGGAAGGAAGGAAAACTACCATACCCGATCAGGTTACAGTTCTATAAGCTGAACAAGCTGGTATGGATAAGGCGAAATTGAACAAGCTCGTCCAAAAGGAAGGTAGTTTGCTAGCCCATCTCCAAGGAAGGGACCCATACTTAATGAACGAGGGAGATTATGCCCTGATTATCTTTCTTTCTTTCTTTCTTCCATCATTGCGGCTTCAAAAAAAGGAAAGTAGAGTCTTGGATATACCCACTTCCCACATTGTTGGGTTGTGATTTGATTTCCAAGGCTACATGCTAATTTATTGGTTGGGTTACAATGACAGAACAAACAGAGAAACTAATCGGATGGCATCGTGGCGACATGGCATGCATGGGGAGAAAAAACCAAATTAATCAGAGTACAAAGTCAGCGGAGGGAGACAAACATGGGAGGGAGTCTCTCGACCAACAAGAAAAAAATCTGGTCCAACAAGCGGTTGGTATAGTTTACACTATAATTAATTAATTCATGGCAATCAATGTGAAAGGTTCCTGCCTATGCCTACACCCTTTTATCTCTCTTCTGATAGTAGTTGGGTAACTACATACTTGAGGGCTTGTTTCTAAATGGCTCAATTCGAAGTAATATTATACGTAGAGATGTTACACCTTTTTCAAATAGGGTAGGCTATTATAGAAAATAAAATAACTAAGCACATAAGTAAATAAATTTATTTATATTTAAAAAGAGTTGTGCTTGCTGCAATATGTTGTGTAAATCAATATCAGTGATAGATATTTGAATTTGTTTGTGTATGTAGAAATATTATATTGAATATCATATTTCTACAAACACTCATCACCATTTTGGAAAAAATGTTTGTTTATCATATTTTATGGATTATGGGTTTGATAAGCTTACTAAAAACATCGTCAAGTCAGTGATGTTTTGAAGGAAAAAATGAGAATATTTTTAAAACTTGTTTCTATCCTTAGTAGCCGTTTATTTATAATCTCTAACCCAGTTTTAATTTCTCAATTTGGATTGGAACGGAATATTTATGACCAAAACATTGATAGAGTGTCTAGTGGCAACTCAGGGACAAAGTTGGGATAGTCAATTTTTGGAGGCCTAAATGAATAGATTTTGCAAACTTTTTTCTATGATATATTCCCCTATTAATATAATTTACAGTTCAATTTGAATCACTTGATTTTGATATCGTTTGAGAAATTTATGACCAAAATACTCGCTACCTATCGTAAATCAACATTCTTAAAACTTTTTAACCTTTTTTTTTTCTTCTGGTTGTTCACTAGCATATTCGACCCATAAATTCTTATTGACTTCAGAACATGTTTTTATTGGATATAGCTACATGAATAAAATTTAATATCCAATTTTAATTAGTTCAATCCATCATCAAACGAAAACGTTATGCTTAAAATATCCACTGTTTGTCTAAGTTGGGAAATAAAAAATGGCTTTGTTATGAAGGTTGTTCTAAGTAAATTAGACATATAATATCATGAAAGTTCTAAACCTATTTCTATTGGTGATATACCTTTTAATTATATTTAATTTGGCTTTGGAATCACTCAAATTAGATGAAAACAAAGGAGTTACTATTAAAACAATGCTGGTTAGTATGGTCGTCTACTACTCTCCTGTAGGTAACAAATACTTTTTTATTTGTTTATCTTTCTATGGATTTGTTTGACAGAGTAATTATTTATTATTTTTTTCATATTTATTGGATTAAGAGAGACTACACACCTCTCTTCTTCTAGGATTTAATGTTTTATTGTAGGTAGATGCTTGCTTTTTGCAAGTCCCAGGAGAATAAAGGAGGTCCATTTATGAAAAAGTGATTCTTGAAGGCACTGTTAATGAAATAAGGGAATTTCATCGAAGCATCTATTAAGAAATTTACTATCATATGATGTTGAGTTTTTTTATTTTTATTTTATTTTTAGTTTTTTTATTTATGTTTCATGATCTAAAATGTCTTATAAAAGCTGGCTATATATTTCCTACTAATACCTGGTAACAAGAAAAAAACAACCTGAAGAATTTTTCGTTACTAGATAAATTCCTAACAGGAGAAATGAAGAATTTATTTTCATTTGAAGACCCAACTTATTTCCACCAAATATTTTTTCTGAAAGATATTTTGATGACATTCATTCACCATTAACAAATTGTGTTTTTGGAAACAAATTGTTATTCGCTTAGGAAACAACATTGTTTCACTCGAAATCACAATTGTTGTAACTCATTTATTTATTGTTTTTCAATAAAGTTTTGTTTCGTTTCTAATTCATCTTATGCTTTTATGTTTTAGGTGTTTTTCTTTCAAAGTCATGAGTGTTATTCCTTCATCAAAATAAAAGAAGGAAGTTCTTAAGTTTCATGTTGTTTCTCCACATTTATCCATTTGTTCCCCAGTCTTATCAAGTATATGGTTGCCTCATATCTAATATTAAACATTCTTATGGTAAGTCTTGTCAGAAATGATTTAATGCTAATTCCTTATTACTTTGTAAAGTGACTATGATTGTTTGATGACTAATCCTTTTCCATGTCACCTTGCAAGGATCACCCATTGGGACGGGTCTTGGGAGGGATTGCCATGGTCATGATTGATACTTCATGTCCACAAGATTAAAATGCTATAGGTAGTTTCGAGGTTGTAACATGAAACAATGGTACTATTGGATAAATAATTCTCGAACCTTATTGTTTCTACCTTAACTACAATTGGTGTTTCCTCAGTCACAACTATTGTTTTCTAACTCACAATTGTTGTTCCCTCAGTAACAATTGTTGTTTACTAAGTCATAATTGTTGTTCCTTTAGTACAAACTGTCGTTTCCTAGGTCTCAACTTTTGTTCCCTCAATTACAAATGTTGTTACCTAAGTCATGGTTGTTGTTATCTCAGTCATAACTGTTGTTATTAGCCCATTTTCACGCTTTTGTTTATTTAATTTATTCAACACTTGTAGGTCTTTCTAATTTATTTTCTCATTAGTGAATTAGAAATACTTTTAATGTTCTAGGTCCTCTTTGACATAATTATTGGGTAGTCAATTTATCTTTGTTTATCTATAAACATAATCTTATTTTTAAGGAATAATTATGCAAAGATGAATCATCATGCCAACTTTCAACTTTCTTAATTTGTCACTTCCCCGATCTTGTAAAATTTATGATTATTACCAAAAAATTGTACTTAAATCTATCATCGCTATCTAACGAACTCTTCCTCAAACCAAATATTAACAAATAAAAATATATTTATCAAAAATCATTTCAGGTTTATTAGTTTTCAAGAAGAAAGATTAACCAAGTTGAAAATAGTTACTATAAAACATTTTATGACATCCCCAACTCTTAAGGAGTTGACCTGCCACCTCATCTATTAAGTATTTTTTTTATTGATTAACAATAAGCATAGTTGAATTTTAAACATAAATAGTCAACTGGAGGATAGCAGGTCTCATCACGAGTCGACATACCATGATCATAGGTCCTAATAAAGTGACGTTAGTGCTACTAGTCACCAAGCTAGGGCAGTGGCCTTCAGTTGTAAAACTAAAGGACAATATGTCTCATCATGGGCCAACTTGTTCACTTTTGTTAGAACAAGGATCTTCATTAGATATCTAAGTAAATTTAAATTCTCTTTATTTATTTCTAATGGATGGCACATTGGTATCTCAATGGGTTAAAAAGGCATCCCTATTGAGGTTATGGACACTTGTTGATAGAAATGGCCATGCCTATTGTATAGAATTAATTCAATATTATGATATACTTGGAAAACTTGTCTTCTATAAACTAATTCCTGATAAATCCTACTGTTGCATATATAAGGTTTGCTAGAACTCATGATTCATGGGGTAATATTTAATCAGTTCTTAGATGATGATGGTTATGGTTTATATCTATTGATGAGTTCTAAATATTCGCTTAACCCATTAGGGGTGAAGCTTTTAGGATATTCTATATTTGGCATTTTGCATCGACTAATCTATCATTCCTTTGTTCTACAAAGTTTCATATCTTTAATCAAACATAGTTTCTTTTCCCAATCAGTCACCATTTATTCTTAGCTTAACAATGCTACTATTATTTTGTGGTAGAATAAAGAGGTCTAATTCTAATTGTGAATGTCAGGTAATTGGTAAAATCTTGAGAAGTAAAGACTGAGATAACTAATTCATCCCATGTATCACCATTTTTGTGCCCATAACAACCAAAGCTAATGGTTCTAGGGAATGCATCTTTTTTTCATCATTTTTACCCTATTTTATATTCCCTTTTTATACATTATTATCCCATGGCATTCATAACATGATTATGTCACTTTTATAAAATGAGGTAATTGAGGTGATGAATTATTGATTGAAGCTACTCATGAGATGTGTTATAGAAATCTTGATGACATAGCAGCTAATCAGTTTGGGGGAAGGAAACCCTATTACACTTTATGATTACTTTCTTTCAGCTTGCATGGATTCCACCTTCCACATCACTTTCAACATAAGCTCAACCTACATCAACTTCAACAAATATCAGTCCATCCATGCCATCCCACATTTTTATGGAGGTAAAACGTGAGGTAAAATAACATAAGTTTTTTATTTGTTAAAAGTTTAGGATAATGTCATGAAAAATCACCGAGCATTATTTACTCATATTTTCAAATCATCAGTTCGACTTATTCACAACTTCCCAATTTCTTTAAAGACACATGTTTTCAATTTGTAGTAGTGTACTTTTCATTAATTTATTTATGATGACCATGCCATTAATACTCTTTGTCATCCATCGATATCATTATTCATTCTCAAAACCTCCCTTATTCCGTTTGTTTTAAACCAAGCAAGGATTTCAACAACAATTATATTAACAACCTCAATTTTTTTTTTAGTGTAGCATGATGGCATTCTAATTTTCCAGTTTGGGGGAGGAGTTGCTATGCATGATGGATGTTTTCTCCTTTCTTCCTCATTTAAGGCATACAATTTCATTTTTATATAGTGTAGAAAATGTTCGCGTATATATTTAAAAATATGAACTAGATTCTTGTAATATTTTTACAACAACGATGTATCATTAAAATACACAAACCAAGAAAATTTCAAGCTAAACCCATTTGTAACTCTCCTTGTATCACACACTATCACCTACAACCATTTTTCTTATATATTGGGATATGTGGATCAAATGGCTATGATTTTTAGAGTGGAGAAGCATTAATATAATAAAAGTCTTCTAGAAAAATTTCAATAAAATATGATTTGTAGTTTTTGAGAAAATGGTTAATGAAATTTGTTGTTACTTGTATCATATTTTTATGCAATTTCATATACATATGGTTGAAAGTCAATGTGCAAATTGTTACAACTTCACCAACATTGCTAGAATTTAATAATTATTGTTTTAAAGAAACCTTTGGGGAAGAATCATTTTGTTCCATTAATATCCTAAGTTGGGGTAAGTGTTTTGGTTATTGAATCACAACTTGGTTAATATAGAGGAATTGGGTTGCATGAGGACAAGTAACATGTTCAACTTGGGCAGATGTTTGGTTATTAAATTATCACTATTATTACCATTTCTCGACATGTATTTCATCCATTTCCACCATTATGTTATCACGTTATTTATCATAAAATTTCATTTGATAATTATTTATGCTCTTGTGGATAAGTAATACTCGTTCTCCTATATCTTTCATAAATTGATGATTATTGTGTATGATTTTTCCAATCATGGTTTATTAATGAATTTTTTATAAGATCACTCATGGTTTTAGTCTCCAAGCCCTCTTCCAAATTGCAAATTTGATCTTCAGCTCATAGTCAAATATTCCAATTCAGAAATTCGCTGGGATAAAAGGTGACAAATTTACATTGGATATTTTTGGAAAATGAAGATGATAGTTGAAAATATGAGACATGGGTTTTGTAAAGAAAAAACCAAATTAATTTTCCAAATCACAATTTTCTAAAATTCAATCTGCATTGAGATAAATGCAAGGTTATATGAAAGAGATTTTCCTATATTTTTTGTTGTGACCGTTTTCCAATTTTCCTTAATTACAAAATCATATTCAACTTGCTCCAGCTAATTGATTATGGATCTATCTTCCATATTTGATCTTACTGATTAATTCATTGAAATCAATCCAAAAATGTAATGGAAAATTATTCTATTCAGTTTAGTTGTAATTATCCCTTTGATCTTTATATATTTAATTGAAGGCCAAAATCAGAGATGGGGATGGGCACTTATTGAATTAGAGGAAGAACTCAGAGTTGTAATGTATCTATTTCTAATTCTTAGTGAAAGGAGTTATCGATGGAATTTCCTAATTGTCTACTTGTAATATGATCTAAATTATTTTTAAAGGTTGAACTGACTCTTGGGCAGTTGGACCCACTATCTTGGATGAGGTGTTGTCCTAAACATCTAAAGTAGTTTAGTTGTGTGCTTGTTTC
The DNA here is from genome assembly GCA_031772625.1 of Pinus tabuliformis. Classification (NCBI taxonomy): domain Eukaryota; kingdom Viridiplantae; phylum Streptophyta; class Pinopsida; order Pinales; family Pinaceae; genus Pinus; species Pinus tabuliformis. The sequence goes on along the minus strand of CM062807.1, from coordinate 339,524,563 downwards.
TTTGAATTTTTTTTTTTCCCATTATAATATATATATTTTTTTTTCAAGTAATTTTTTGGTTGTTGCATTTTCCTAATTTGTTGTTTCCTGCAAATTCTAGATTTCTATTAATTTACTGCTCTAGAACATCATTTGAATTTTGTTGGGTGAAATAGGTTAAACTTCCAATTTAGCAAGGTGTGGTTTAATTTATTATTGATTTAAGTCACGTGATTAGCATAATTATTTTTCCTATTATTTAATTTATTATTTTTAAATTTACTATTGTTATTCAAGTCTTACATTTTATTTCTTATTGAATTTTCTTAACAATGTAGAACACAATCATGTAGAACCATTGTTAGTTGTTGGTAGTTGCTTGCATATACTTCACAGACTACCTTGAAACAAAAATACGTTCCTTGGATTGATAATTAATGTCGAGGCAATTAGTTATTTTTTTAGAAAGAAATTAATTTCCCCAACACCAATAAAGAGGTAAGTTACAAAACAATAGAGAATGATAATGAAATGGAAACATAGAAAATATTAGATCCAAAACTAAAGTTATATAAATATACTAGAAAATGAGCAACTCAACCCCTCAGCAAGGGGCTACTCTTGCATCAAGTTAGTAATGAGGGTCTTCTCCTCGAATTGTAGGGGATTGGGGTCAACAAAAAGGATGGGGAAAGTGAAATATTTGATCAAGATGGCCAAATTAGTCCATCAATTACCCTTTAATATAGTCTAATAACTAAAATATTAATTTAACCCACTACAAATTAAATCATTGGAAAATGGGAGGCTAAATGGGAGGCCTTAGAGGCATTGTGGCAACTATAAGAGATCTATGTTATGCAAGGAGGTCAAAAAAATCCAAATTAACACAACAAGGTAATGATTCACAATCACCAATGAGTCTCCTTAGGACTCCAATAGCTTTATATTCATCAAGGACTTTATTATCAATCAATAGTTGTATGTTTTGTAAATGGTTTGTTCTTCTAAGGCAATTTTGTAAAGTATACATCTACAAAAACCTCATTTTTATCACTCAACAATATTCTCCTTAGGAAAGTTTAGTATATCTCTTGGATAAAGAAAAATGATAGAATTTTTGAAGAAGTTTCCATGCGATTTATGATGTATTTTCCATGAGAGAGACACATATTTATAATATAAATACACTTTTGTAGGTTTTCACCCTGTATATAAATTACCTACAAATGAAATTCTTCAAACAAAATATAAATAATGGCAAGAAAAGAAAACAAATACACACAGAGAGTTCCCGTTGGATCCCAAAACTAGGGCTACCATATTGATTTTTCATTATGTTCCTTTCAATGTTACAATACATATATATAAATGATGAAGCATTCATAAACCCCAATCCATTAATCCTAGATTAGAACATAACCATAGTTCCCTTGACCGAATCTACAAAATACCATGGGTAGAAAACCATCATGCCCAAAACCATGGGTAGGTTCTCCCACCATCTTTGGGTTAGCCCCTCATCCTTGGGTTTGCATAAAAACAATTTTTTGGGGCACTTACCCAGACCCCGTGCAGGGCTGTCGCCCCCCTTGTGGCCGCCCCACTGCGCCCAACACAATGTAAAATGAATGGATCTAGTCATGGAAAGAATATAACACACACCCAACATTTTTCCACTTGTTGTTTTCTTTCCACACGGGGGGTCACAAGAGACCTAGTCATTGGTCTAGCCCTACGATGCCCATTGTTTCTATACACCAAGAAAAATTCTCAATGCTCACACACTTCTTCAATGCATCTACAACATTCTTCAAAGTGTCCACCTTTACTAGAAACATTGTTTTGTCCTCAACCATATCCCTCAAAAAGTGATATTGAACATTAATGTGCTTTGTCTTTGAATGATAAGCATGATTATTTGCCAAGAAGAATGCACTTTGGCTAACACAATATACTATGATAGCTTGATGTACCAACCCCATACTTGAACACAATCTCTCCAATCAAACTGCTTCCTTTCTTTCATGAATGGCTGCCATGTATTCTGCCTCTGTATTTGAAAGTGCCACTACATATTGTCTCTTGCTCATCCAACTAAATGCTCCTCCAAATAGGTTAAACACATACCCACTTGTAGATCTTCTTTGATCCTGATCTCGAGCCAAATTTGCATCAAAAAATCCATCAATGTCCAAAAATATGTCCATTTTTGGTCTTCCTTGGTACCACAAACCATAATCACTAGAAAATACCTGAAAACCCACTTCACTACTTTCCAATGCTCCTTTCCTAGTTTCTACATAAACTTTCTCAATGTTCCCTACATATGCAATGTCTAGTTTTGTGCAAACCATTTCATACATCAGGCTACCAACTACACTCGCATATGGAACATGAGACATGTCCTCTTCCTCTTCTGTCTCTTAGGACATTGTTTAGCAAAAAAATTTACAACTATAGGAATAGGATCCTTCACTGGTTTACTATGTTGAATACTAAACCTCTGCAATATGTAGAAAATCTTGTAGATTCACAAGCTCATGTAATCTACTAAAACAAGAGACAAGAATCCACTTCTACTCTTTACAGAGAAAGCCCATAAACATCGAGCAAACAATAATCAATAGAGGAAGAGAATAAAAGGCACATAACAGAATAAATATCCGGGTAAAGCCGCAACCCAAAACCCCACGATTTTTTTTATATTAATATGAAATTACAATACTTGTTCCCTCTAGAACAATCCCAACACTCAGCAAATTCAATCTCATACTCATAAGCACAAGGCCAGATCGTAGCCAATTCACAACCTCTCCAAATCTCTATTCCAATGTGTAATTCCTATGAATAATAGCTTGTATTTAAATGGAAATAAAACCTCTAAAAATAGCGCAATCCCTCAAGGATCATTTCGTCATTGCCTACACTATCAGTGCAACTCAGAAAAATCTAAAACAAATAGTACATTGTCCCTGCACTCTAGTCTCAACTGGGTCTTTCTTAGAATCACCATGCATGAGTTTCTGATGGTGGAATCTTCAGTTAACTAGAGTAGCACTAATTAGGTCACTAGTGTCGCAACTGACTGTTTACTCACTATTAGTTCCTGAAACTGATTGGAACTAATTTAACTGGACTTAACTCAATAAATTGAGTTAAATAATTACAACTCATTCATAACTAATCCTTAACTCCTATAAGTTAGGGAGAACATATACATGTCTTCTAAAAGACTTTGAATTAGAATTTCGTAAATTAATTAAGTTAATTAAACTTAATTAATTATTTTCAAATTGCTATGAGAAAAAAATTCTATTTTAATTCACAGTTTAATTCAAGGACAAATTAAACTAAAATTTCTTGTTGCCATTTCTCAACACTCCCTCTCAACAAGAAAGGGATTATCCACTACCCTGATCCTTTCTCTGTGAAACTTGAATTTACATCTTGGTAATGCCTTTGCCAAGATGTTAGCAACTTTCTCCTCCGTGGGAATGTAATCTAACAACATGATCTGCTTGAATACACAATCTCTGAGACGATGATATTGAATATCTATATGCTTAGACCGATCATGAAGAACTATATTTTCAGAGAGTTTGATACAAATTTGATTATCACAATAAATCATTGTCGGATCCATCTGTTGAACAAACAAACCAACCAATATCTTCCTCATCTAGATAGCCTCACATGCTTCTTGACTTGCAGCCACATACTCTGCCTCTATCGAAATGAGTGAAACCGATCTCTATTTCATATTGTACCAAGAAACTGTAGCTGACCCAATACTAATGATCCCTCATGATGTGCTCTTCCTATCAGATGGACTCCCCATCCAATTTGCATCGGTGAAGCCTTGAAGCTTCACTCCCTATGTCCATCTGTACCACAACCCAAACTGTGTAGTGCTTATGAGGTATCTAAATACATTCTTTTCTTCCTTCCAATACAACTTGGTAGGCCTAACCATCGCTTGACTAAGCTGGTTAACTTCATAACACATATCTAGTCATTTGTTCACCAAATACATGAGTGAGCCCACAAGCTGCCTATAAATAGGAGCTTCCACTACTTCTCTTAAAGTAGCATCCTCCTTCCTCCAGTTAACAACTAGAGGAGTCTCCACGGGTTCACTTATCTCCATGCGAAATCTCCTGAGTATCTCATTGGCATACTTGCCTTGAGAAATAAACAACTCCCCATCTCCTTGCCATACCTCCATGCCAAGAAAGTAATGCATGAGCCCCCTGTCCTAAATCTCAAACTATATTGCAAGGTCCTCCTTGCAATATTTGATAATCTTCTCATCACCTATGAGTATGAGATCATATACATAAAGTACAATGATCAAAATCTTACCTTCCACCACCATGTGATATAGGTTCGCATCTACTTCACTCTTCATCAAGCCCAAACCAGTGAAGTAGCTATCTATCCTGGTGTACCAAACATGGGGTGCTTGCTTCAACCCATGCAACGCTTTCTTGAGTAGGCACACATGCGACTCACTGTCCAAGGTTTCAAAACCTTATAGCTTCTCTATGTATGCCTCTTCCTCAATCATGCCATTAAGGAAGGCAGTATTCACATCCATCTAATGGATACTCTAAGCCATCTGTGCAGATAGTGACAAAATAGATATGATAGATGAGTACCTTACAATAGGAGCAAAGGTGTCATCATAGTTAATCCCCTCTACCCATGAAATGCCATGGGCCACAAATTTGGACTTATGCTTCTCAACACTACCATCTGCAACTTTCTTTACCTTGTAAAGCCAATGGGAGCTCACAACTAACTTGTCCTCTGGTCTCAGGACCACATCCCAAACACTATTTCAAACTATGGAGTCATACTCCACCATCGCATCAACCCAAACTGGCTGTTGCACTACTTCCTGAAAGGATGATGGCTCTGTCACAACACATACACCCATAAGTGCCATATATCTAGTGTACCTCTCTAGTGACCTCCTCTGTCTGCGCTGAGAAGAGGGTGCTCCCACATTCTCCCATGCATCATCCAACAACCTGTCAGCCTCTCTAGTGCACTTTCTTCCCTCTTTGGAATACTCTGACTGAGTGGATATCTTCACTCCTAGAATCTCTACATGTGGCTGCTCCACATAAATTTGAGGCTCCTCAACCTTAGGAACTAAAATTTCCTCCTATGCATGTAGCTCCAGCTCCCTCTCAAGGGATACTTGCATGGCCTTCTCCTCATCAAACTTGACATCCTTTTGAACCACTATCATCCGACTGGTTTGCATGTACACCCAATAGTTGTAGGGAGTACCAGTGTACCCCAAAAAGATCCCCAAATATGTTGTTGGCTCAAGCTTCTTTCATGCATCTTTGGTCACATGGAAATAAACTAATGACCTAAAAATCCTGAAGTGGCCAACATCTGGCCTCTTACCGGAATAAGCTTCCTCTAGTGTTTTACTCTCAAGTATCCAATGTGGGGTATGGTTCTGAACATAAACTGCTATGTTGCATGCCTCATCCCACAAGTGCAGTGGTAGGCCCTAATCATGCAGTATCACCCTTGATACTCCTACTATGCTCATGTCATTCCTCTCGACAACCCCATTCTGTTGAGGGTTATGAGGTGCCATCAACTATAATTTAATCTCTTCCGCTACACACATGTTTTTAAACTCATTGGAGACATATTCTCCACCATTATAGCTTCGTAGAGATTTAACCTTCTTTCTTGACTCTTTCTCTACCAATTCTTTTAACTCACAAAACTTTGTGAATCTCTGATCCATTCTTTGCATGAAAAATATCCAACATTTACGAGAATAGTCATCTACAAATATAACATAATACATGTGTTTGGTGGTGGATACTATCGAGAATGGTCCACACACATCTGAATGAACTCTCTCAAGAATAGACTCTGCTTGACTATCTCTATCTCCAAAGGAAGACTTGGTGTATTTTTGGAAATTACAACCCTTGCATGTATCAACTCGCTCAAGCATACCTTTGGGAAGATCAGTAGAAATTTTCTGCAATATCTACAAAACCCCATGATGCAAGTGGCCCAACCTCCTTTGCCACAACTTGTTGACATCTCGGCTGAACATCTTTTCCACTTTTGAACTCAAAGTAGCAAAATCCTCTACCTCTATCTTATAAAGATTATGATCTCGAGTCCCTATCTTCTTTACTTGACCTGTGGCTATGTTTTGAAGGAACGCCTTTCCTTTCGATAAGATTACATCATAACCTCTATCCTCAAGCATGGCAATAGATACCAAGTTATTAGTCAGTCCAAGTACATGCATAACATTCTTCAAGGTGAGTGGAGCCACATGCTCCCCCTGAAAAGTAATAGTGCCCACACCAGTAACATTATACTTACCATCATCACCCATCTCAATATCCATCTTGATATCTTTCTCCTCTAGTTCACTAAATAACTCTTTGTCACCAATCATGTGGAAAGAAGCTCCACTGCCTAAGTACTAGACACTTCCCATCATTGAAACACCATGCATGGAATGAGGGAAAATTCAAATTCGAATTGGGAGGCCAAACCCTCACCCACCGATCCTCCTGAGGACTTCTCCTTGGAGTTCTTCAATGGATAATTTGTAGCAACGTGACCCATCTTGTGACAATGAAAGCATTTAACTTTCATCATGTCCTTCTTCTTACCTCCATGATAATAATTTGATTTAGAACGAGAAATTTTACCATCCCCCTTCCTTGCCTTAATCGCTAAGGCATAATTTTCCTCATCATCAGTTTTTGATGAAGAGCCATTCCCTAGTGTTCCTCCTGATCTCATCCTACATCAAATACGACCATAGTCGTTCCCAATCTGGTAGCTTCTCCCGACTATTGGAAGAGTCCTAATAACTATGCCAACTATTATTCCCACACTTCCAAGTTCATCCCAACATTGAGTGAACTTGGTCAAGTACTTTGGAATCATCTCACCTTTCTCCATCTTGATTTTATGAAGTTTATCCTTAAGTGCCAACTTCCTTTGATCACTGCTATTTTGATACAAATCTGTCAATGTTTTCCACATAGCATGTGGATTTTCCTTTTCATGGAGACTCAAGAAAATGTTGTCTCGAGCTCCCTTAATGATTATCTGCCTTGACTTCGCCAAACACTTCTTACATTCGGCGAAGTTTTGTGTATCCTTAACTACTGTCTTGGGGACGTCTTGATCAATGAATTCCTTCAAGCTATTATCTTCTAGCACAACCTCCATCATGTCCCTCTAGGCTATAAAATTTGAGCTGCCTTCCAAGTCATACTCAAGCCTCAACCCATGGAATTCCATCTGCCAATCTTGAAGTATGTATGAAAATTCGACTTTCAGCTGTAACCCAAAAACTCAAAACTTTGAAATCTTCTCTAGAGATTTGATTTTAAATCAATGATATTTCCCTCATGCAAACTCCGATTTAGTCGATTTGTTTTTGAATTTGGGTATATTTTCCCAAGGAATTCAAACATGCAATTTTTTTCTAAAAATTTTGCATAGAAATTCTCAAAACGTCTCTAGAAATTCTAGGCTCAAAAAACAATCTTGCTCTGATACCATGTAGAAATTCCTGTAGATTCACAAGCTCATGTAATCTACTAAAACACGAGAGAAGAATCTACTTATACTATTTACAATGGAAGCCCATAAGTATTGAGCAAACAATATCAATAGAGGAAGATCATCAAAGGCACACAACACAATGAATATCCGTGGAAAGCCACAACTCAAAACCCCACTATTATTTTCGTATTAATTAGGAAAATCAATATGAAATTAAAATGCTTGTTCTCTCTAGAAAAATCCCAACACTTAGCAAATTCAATCTCCAACTTATAAGTAAACTTAACTCCAAATCTCAGCCAATTCACAAGCTCTCCAAGTCTCTATTCGAATGTGTAATTCCTATGAAGAATAGCTTGTATTTAAAGGGAAATAGAACCTCTAAAAATAGCACAATCCCTCAAGGATCAGTTCTTGATTGCATGCATTGTGAGTGAAACCTAGAAAAATCTAAAACAAATAGTACACTGTCCCTGCACTCTAGTCTCAACTGGGTCTTTCTCATAATCGACATGCATGAGTTTCTGATGGTGGAACCTTTAGTTAACTAGAGTAGCGCTAATTAGATCACTAGTGTCCCAACTAACTGTTTACTCACTATTAGTTCGTGAAACTTATTGGAACTAATTTAACTGGACTTAACTCAATAAACCGAGTTAACTAATTATGACTCACTCATAACTCATCTTGAACTCCTATAAGTTAGGGAGAACATATACATGTCTTCTGAAAGACTTCCAATTCGAATTTCCTAAATTAATTAAGTTAATTAAACTTAATTAATTATTTTCAAATTGCTATGAGAAAAGAATTCTATTTTAATTCACAGTTTAATTCAAGGACAAATTAAACTAGAATTTCTTCTTTCCATTTCTCAACACAATATTGTCTTGACATACTTCCTCTGGTTTAACTAGAGCTTCCTCTTTTTCAAATTTCATATGATTTCCATAGCTAAAATGTAGTTTGCAGCACCAAGTCAAATTTGGAGGACAATTGGGTCTTCAAATCCTAGATAATTTCTTTGTCATTTCTAATCAACAACATATCATCCATAGACAAGACCAAATAAATAACATGACCAGTTAATTTTAAATATACATAGTGATTCACTTTCCTTTTGATGAATCCAAGTCCCTGTATATATGTATCAAAATTCTGATACCACATCCTTGGTCACTGTTTTAGCTCATACATAGACTTTTTTAACATGCATACTAGTTCTTTCTTACCCTTAACCATAAAGCCTTTAGGGTGCTTCATATAGATCTCTTCTTCCCAATCCACATGAAGAAATTTTGTCTTCGTGTCCATCTGTTCTAGGTGCTTCATATAGATCTCTTCTTCCCAATCCGCGTGAAGAAATTTTGTCGTCGTGTCCATCTGTTCTAGCACAAAATCAAATGTAACGACAAGAGATAAAATTGATCTAATAGAAGCTAACTTGGAAAGAGGAGAAAATATGTCACCAAAATCAATTCCTGGCACCTCGGAAAAACCTTTTTTCTATCAACGAGCTTTGTATTTCTCCACCTTGTCTTCTACATTCATCTTCTTCTTAAACACTCATTTTCTTCCAATGGTTTTCCTTCCAGATGACAACTACACTAGATCCCAAGCCTTAGTTTTGTCCAAAGATGTCATTTCATCAACCATGAACTCTTTCCAGAGTTTTCTATCCTCTGAATCTACTTCCTCCCTAATAGTTATGGGATGATCATGAGTAATAGATAAAGGAAAAATTGAACATAAAGCATATGGACTATACCTTTCTAGTTGCCTTCTCTCTTGAACTGATCTTCTAAAAACTGGAGTCTGTGGCTCTTCCTCTTCTGATTCCTAAAATGTTGTAGAGTATGAGTCTTCCTCCTTTAGCTCAAACTCTATATTCTCCAGCTCCTTTGGTAGGACTTCATGTTTAATAGCAACTTTCATCTTTCTAGAAACCACATCTTAGCTATGCACAACCTTCTTTGTTTCTAGGTTCAAAAGCTTATAACCTTTTAAACCATCCTTATAACCAATAAAGATGCACCTTTCAGATTTACTCTCCAACTTGGTGCTTTCCTCCTCTAGAACATGTACATAAGCATCACACCTAAATACTCTCAGATGTCAATGAGAGGGTTTCTTACCAATCCACACCTCACATGGAGTCTTATCCTCCAACATTAATGAAGGTGATCCGTTAACCAACTAACATGCAGTCTCTGCTGCCTCTAACCATAATTCTTGTCCTAACCTGACACCATTGAGCATGCTTTTTGCCTTTTCCATCAACATCTTATTCATTCTATCTACAACTACATTTTTCTGAGGTGTTTATGGAGTATTCTTCTACCATTCTCTACCACACTTCTTATAGAACTCTTCAAATTCCTTATTATAGAAATATCCACCATTATCTATCCTCAACACGTTGAACTTCTTCTCTTACGAGTTTTCCTCTAGAGCCTTAAATTCTTTAAACCTATCAAAGACTTTAGATTTATTAATCCTAATGAAATATTTCCATGTATTCCTTGATAATTCACTTATAAATGAGACATAGTACACATACTTACCTAGTGATCGAACCGACATAGGTCCAAACACATCACTCTGCAAAAGCTGTAATATCCCTCTCACCCTCTTTTATCATGAGAGGAGAAGCTCACACGATTATGCTTCCCATATACACAATGTTCATGGAAATTGAAATATAGAGAGAAATTAGACATAGCTTCTACTATACCATTACCATGTAGTATTCAAAGGCCCTTATCTCCAATATCTCCAAGCCTTTGATGCCATATCATGGTATTTTATATAGAGACCACTAGGTTTTCTACTCCATGTTACAGATCCATTTGGGCACATCAACCCCAACCTACATATCAACACTATTAGGGCCCATAAAACCATAATTCAGTTGTTACATGCCATAAAGAAGTCAACCATCAGAAATCCTAGCTTCCCAAGAAGTTTCATGACCAAAATCACCCAGAAACTACCTCTAAGTAGATCAACGCAAGTAGGCCTTCATTAGGGTGCACTGCAATGCAAACCATACACTGATAGGGTGATATGCAGTGCATTTGGTCCCTCTTTGGCCTGCGCTAGGCGAATTTGGGCGAATTTCCATTGGGGTTTGAAATATTCCTTATCCATTGGATGCCTTTAGAAGTTTCTCAAGCCTACCTAATCCTTTGAGCTCGCATTTGGATGAGGAAGGGAGTTAAGGAACATCAATCCCTTATCCCTTCCACATGGAACTAAATTCTAAGTTTGGGAGGGCATTCATTATCACCATTTATGGCATAAATTCCTTCATTCACCTATAAAAAGACCACTCATTCAAGTGATCAGGGGCTAGAAATTATTGAATTATAGGGAGATGCTGTTAGTATGAGACTTGAATTGATTTCAAGTATTATAATGATGTCAAAATGTCTTGATTGTTATGAGGAGAGGATGGGATTGAACTGGAGGAGTGATGCTGAATCGAGCAATGGGTTATAACTCTTCCTTTTACTAATAAAGTGCTCAAATCTTTTTCCATATGATTGTGTTATTCATTTATGCTTTCATATGTATATCATGTACTTGATTCCATGCTATGTTTAATCAATAGATCATTATCATATACTTTGATTAGTTGTTGTCTTCTGTTTGTGCGCAGGTACTCTGTTACAGGGAAAAGTGTCTACACAAAACTGCTTATCCCACTAAGGTGTGGTAGCTACCTTAGAAACAAACAAAGTAAAGCTACTTTCTTTTTTCCTTTATGAAATATAGATTAGAGAAGAACAAAGAAGACCAACCTCTGTCTTGCGCTAATCTCCTAGTTCGATTCCTCTCTCTCTTGATAGTCTTTTGCTACTTGCTCCCTTGTACGCCCAACTTCACAGAGTACCTGTAGGATCATAGTAGCATAACACTATATAAGAACATGGATCTATAATCATAAACAATCTAGGATCAGATGTAAATTGACCATACAAATGCATAAAACATAAATGACACAAGATTATGGAGGAAAACTTGAATAGCTTTTATTGATAACCAAGAAAGAGCCAAGGGAGTTACAACCAGTTGTTCTGACCCAGCATCATCCTCTCAGCAAGTAAGCCCTTCTTCACCTCGTACAAAGCTTAGATCACCCAACACTATGATGTTGTCTCAAGAAACCAACAACAATTCCTTACAAGATGCAAAATTCCACTCTCTTGATCTCTAGGATGAGGGATCCATATATAGATATCTTCAAGGGAGATGAGTCAGCTTGTGATTTGATTAGTGTCTTCCCTCTGATAGTTCTTGCTTCCACTTGGAGATTGACGATCTCTTACTCATCCTTGGTCGAATTCAGAGAGGCAAGTGTCACAGGAGAAGTTTCTGGAAGATTCCATGCCTCTCCACCTCATGGATTGACACTGCCATTTGTCACTTCTCGCCCATCGCACCCCATAGAAGGGCTTTTTGAAATGCAACGCACCCACGAAGTGTACTTAGGTGAGATGCAATGCACTTTGCCTATGGAGCAGCTGAAATGATCCTGTTTTGACCAATTTTGAGCAGTTTTTCATGGAGAACTTCTAGGAGAAGTTGTAATCAGTTGACCTTGTTCCTTTAGGGATTAGAACAACACTTTTAGGGACTTAGGAGCCCTTGGTTTATGGACATTTCATGCTTGGGGTTGCAGTGCCCAAAAATGTCTATAACAGTTGCCCCCTAAAGCATGAGGTCATTAATCTTTTGATGTCGGGTGAAATGCTTTATTATGAGGATCTGTTATTCAACCAGCTCAAGAAAAGATAGAAAAGATAGATCAACACCTTAGAATTCAGCCTCTTCGAGGGGGCAAACTCCTTTACATTACATAAATGAAAAATTCTTCGATGATTCAAATGACAAAACCTCCTTTCTATATATAGGAGTCTAAGGAGTCACAATATAATCCAGCCGACCTAACAATAAGAATATAAAGCCATTAAAATAACAATAGAGAGATTCCATGGGGCACAAAAATAACAACATGGGGGTAATAGGGGCACAACAATATAAATAAGGGGTATAACTACAATAGTAATGGGGTAATAACTAGTATTATAGGGACCCAACATGCCCCTCTCCTTCAAAAAAGTGTTGTCCTCAACGCTTGAGTAGTTCTGGATACTTCTGCATAAAATTCTCATCCTCCCATGTGGAATCTTCAGCGGATAAGTTCTTCCACTTGATAAGATACTCTGAAATTGATCAATTTCGTAGCTGTCGAGTTCTTGTTTCTGTGACTGCTTCCGTTTCCAATATAATTTTTCCTTCCTCGTCAAGTTCTGGCAATATTGTTTGAACTGGGAGCTTGTCGCCTATAACCTTCTTTAAACATGAAACATGGAAAACTAGGTGCAATCGAGAAGCTGCAGGAAGCTCCAATTTGTATGCCATAGTACCAATCTTTTGCAACACCTTGTATGGACCATAATACTTTGGTGATAATTTATTATCCTTCTTAGCTTGCTTTAGGGACATTTGCTTGTATGGTTGTAGCCGTAGGAATACCCAATCACCTACATCAAAACTTATTTCACTCCGATGTTGATCCGCCTGTTGTTTCATTCTATTTTGTGCCAACACGAGGTTATCCTTTAAGAGTTGGAGGACTTGTTGTTGATGTTCGATGTGATGTTCCACTGCCTGAACCTTAGAATTTTCTCTTAAATATGATGTGATGGATGGTGGTTGATACCCATAAAGTGCCATAAATGGGGTCATTTTTGTTGCTGTATGGAAGGAAGTGTTATACCACCATTCAGCCAGAGGCAACCATTTGACCCATTGTGTCTGTTTATCAGATACAAAGCAACAAAGATATCCTTCCAAACATTTGTTTACTATCTCAGTTTGCCCATCAGATTGAGGATGATAAGATGAGCTATGAGCTAACTGAGTACCAAGACAAGAAAATAATTCTGTCCAAAAATTTCCAGTGAAAATGGGATCTCTGTCACTTACAATAATCTTTGGGTTTCCATGTAGCTTTTGAATTGTTTCCATAAATGCAGTAGAAACTATACTGGCTTTAAATGGATGTGATAATGCACAAAAGTGTGCATACTTGGTAAGTCTGTCCACTACCACCATGATTACACTCTTTCCCTCAGACTTGGGTAAACCTGTGATAAAATCCATTGAAACCTCCTCCCAACGTTGGCTTGGAATGGATAAAGGTTGTAATAGACCCGATGTCTTAATTGTTTCAACTTTATTTTGTTGGCAAACCAAACATTCCGCCACAAACTTTTGAATATATGATTTAAGGCCATCCCAAAAAAATTCCTTCTTAACCCTGTGGTAAGTTTTTAAAAATCCTGAGTGCCCTCCTAAGGGAGAAGTGTGCAATTCCATAAGAATCTTTTGTTTTAGCTAGGAATTCTTACAGAGGTATAAGCGATCTTTGTACCATAACAAATCATTTTTCCAGCTACATGTATCAGACGTACTGGAATCTTGTTGTAGCTTTCGAATAAGTGCCCACACTTCTTCATCATTCTTCCATTCCTCCCTTTCTTCGTTTATCCAATCTGGTTGGATAATAGAAATGGCGCACAACAATGCTTCCACATCCTCATCCTTTCTTGAGAGTGCATCTGCCACCACATTTTGCTTCCCTTTTTTGTAGATGATTTCAAAGTCATAACCCAACATCTTTGTGATCCACTTTTGTTGCTCTTCAGAGGATAATCTTTGTTCTAAAAAGTATTTAAGGCTATCATGATCCGTTTTTACCTTGAAGTGTCTTCCCATTAGGTAGGGTCGCCATTTCTTAAGTGCATGGAGTATTGCCAACATTTCCTTCTCATAAATAGCTTTGCTTAAAAACTTTCCCTTGATTGGACGACTTTCAAAAGAAATGGGTCTTTCATCTTGCATAGAACAACACCAATTCCATTTCCTGAAGCATCACATTCCACAATAAAGGTTTTTGTGAAGTCCGGTGTAGCTAAGACCGGTGCTTGGCACATTGCCTCTTTAAGATGTTCAAAGGCCTTTGTTGCTTCCGGAGTCCATGAAAATGCATCTTTCTTCAATAATGTTGTTAGAGGTGCTGCTATTCTCCCATAATTCTTAACAAATTTGCGATAATACCCTATCAACCCAAGAAATCCTCGCAGATGCTTTATGGATGTGGGGATTTTCCATTCCTTAATGGCTTTAATTTTGCTAGGGTCCACCTTAACTCCTTCATGAGATACAATATGACCCAAATATTCCACCTCCCGGAGTCCAAAGAAACATTTGGATCTTTTTGCATATAATTGTTTCTCCTCCAATAGTTGTAGCACCTTGTCAATATGTTCAACATGATCCTTCCAAGACTTGTTGTAGATTAGTATATCATTAAAAAATACTAACACAAATTTTCTAAGGAATGGTTTGAAAATTGAATTCATCAAACCTTGAAATGTTGAAGGTGCATTGGTAAGGCCAAAAGGCATGACCAAAAATTCATAATGACCCTCATGAGTTCTAAATGTCGTTTTCGGAATGTCTTCAATCTTCATTCTGATTTGATGATATCCCGAATGAAGATCCAACTTGGTGAAGTAAATTGATCCATGCAATTCATCCAGTAATTCATCAATGACAGGAATGGGGAAATTATCTTTAATAGTGAGCTTGTTGAGCTCCCTATAATCTGGACACATGCGCCATGATCCATCCTTCTTGTGCACCAATACTATTGGAGCAGAGAAAGAACTTTGACTTGGTTGAATTATACCAGCCTCTAGCATTTCTGTAACCATATGTTCAATTTCACTTTTTTGGACATAGGGATATCTGTACGGCTTGATGTTTGGAGGAACACTTCCTGGAATCAGATGGATAGCATGATCATGATCACACATAGGTGGGAGACCTTTGGGAGTCTCAAATACCTTGGAATGATTGTCCAGGACTTTTTGGAGATCTGGAGAAATAGATGATTCCGATGTGGAAACATCTAGCGAACATAATTGTGCAATTACACCTCTTTGCTCCTTTTTTAGAAGCTTTGTCATACCATTAGAGCTGATTATCTTTCTTGGTTTCCCTGCAATACCCCTTAATTCAACTTCCTTTCCTTCCGTAGAAAATTTGATGAAAAGTTCTTGAAAATTAAAAGCTATTGTACCCAAGGATTGTAGTCATTGGACTCCTAGTACAACATCAGCACCTCCCATTGGAATGGCAAGCATTGGGCTAGTCAATACATATTCTCCCATGGATAGCTTGATATTATGGCACCTTCCAGAGCAATTTATTTTTCCTCCAATTGCAATCATCACTTGACACTCTGGTGCTGGATATAGGAAGCAATTCAATTCTTTTGCTACCCTACAATGAATAAAATTGTGGGTGCTTCCTGAATCAATCAACACTATTACCTTTTTCTTCTTGATTTCTCCTTCTATCTTGATGGTTTGAGGAGTGGTAATTCCCGCCAATGCATTACAAGATATGGTCGGATTTATTTGTTCTTCATCTAGGCTTTGTTCCTGGAGTATATATTCTTCTTTTGACCTTTCTTGCTCCTTTTCTTCTTCCTCTTCACAATCTATGTAGAATAATTTCTTCTCGGCACACTTATGACCTTTAGTGTATTTTCTATCACAACTGTAACAAAGCCCTTTTGCTCTTTTTTCTTCCAATTTTTGTGGTGTCAACCTTATAGGTTGTGGAAGACTAGGGGCAACAACACTTCCTTCTTTATAGTTGTGAGTGGTATGCTTCCTGGTTGCCATAATTTTGCTTTCCATTTTTCTTGCTAACCTGAATGCCTTCTCTAATGAATCAGGTTCCCAAAGGTGAACATCATGTTGGATATTATCCTTTAAAGACCATATGAACACATCAATCCTATGCTCCTCTAGAATATCTTTTACCCTTATGTTCAATTTTTGGAACTCCTCAATGTGCTCCATTACTGAACCCTTTTGTTTGAGACTTATCAATTGGCTAAAAAGAGTGTTGCTTTTTGTATCTTCATAATGTGCTATCAATTCTTCTATAAAAATTGCCCAAGTGATAAATTGTTTACAAGAGAAAAGCCATTGATACCATACAAACTAATTTGGTTCCAAATATACAGTTGCCATACGTACCTTTTGTGTGTTTTGCATGTTATTAAGATCGAAGAACTACTCCATCTGTAATATCCATGTGGCGGGATCCTTGCCATCAAACTTCCTCATATCGATTTTTGGAATATGGTGAGTCTTCCATCCAACATTAGCGTATATGGAATCATGATTAACATTTATTTTGTTCTCATCATGAGTTTCCTTTAGTACCCTTTCACCCTTAGGGACCATTTCTTGTAGCAACTTATTCATATTTATCTTCAATTCGTCCATGTCTGTCTTCAAATCTATCTTCAAATCATCCATCTTAGCTTCCACGTCAATCATCTTAGCTTCTACGCCTTTCTTCAAACATTCCATCTTAGCTTCTACACCTTTCTTTAAACCATCCATCTTAGCTTCTACAAATTTCTTTAAACCATCCATCTTAGATTTTGTTCTTTTTTGTGCAAGGGACAGTTGTTGCACTTGGTCTTGTAATTTTGATATATCATGTTGCATTTCTTCCTCTTCTTCATGAGTCATGCTAGAGCTTTCAGGTTCCTTACTAGGTGTTTGCATTTTCTTTCCTCGGGGCATCAGTTACCGATAATAATGCTCTACTATGCCCTTTGAATTCCTTCAAAATAAATTTTCAAACCAAGCTTAAGCAAAAATTTAAGAAAATCTACACACCTTTTTTCACTTTGTAGGAGCTTGATATTGCCTTTGATGTATCTCTGTACTTTCCAATCATCTACTTCTGAATTTGTGAGCTATAGTAGCCCTCTGTGTCCTCTTTCCAATGCCACAAGTCTGACCCAAATTGGATTCTCCAAGGAAGAGTTATGTGAAATTTCCCACAGTGACTTGCTTATAGACTAGTTTAGTAGAGCGAACTTGTATGACGTGCCACGAGTCACTGTTTCAACCTTTGGATCTGAAACATGCATACAAGAAACTATAGTTTGTCCCCTTTCTCTACCTTCTTACAAAATTTCAATCCAATCCCCATAGAGAAAGTTATGATGATTTTCCCCAGGTCACCTGTTTTGAATGTAATTCAGGAGTCTGCAAAAAGACCAACTTCCTCAGATCATATCTCCGCAAATATCGCACGAAAAGCTCTGAAATTCGCACCCAAGGTTCAGCGCAATTTCTTCTCAAATGGATTTTTTTTGCGACTTCTGAAACGTCACAGAAAAAAAAGTTATAGCGAAAATTCCACGATGACCTGTTTGGAGCAACGAAACCCTAGAATCCAAAGCTCTGATACCAAATGTTATGAAACCAGCTCAAGAAAATATAGATCAACGCCTTAGAATTCAGCCTCTTCGAGGGGGAAACCTCCTTTACATTACATAAATGAACAATTCTTCGATGATTCAAATGACAAAACCTCCTTTCTATATATAGGAGTCTAAGGAGTCACAATATAATCCAGCCCACCTAACAATAATAATTTAAAGCCACAAAAATAACAATAGAGGGATTCCATGGGGCACATATATAACAACATGGGGTAATAAGGGCACAATAATATAAATAATGGGTATAAATACAATAGTAATGGGGTAATAACTAGTATTATAGGGACCCAACAGGATCCGAAGTTCTTTCAAGCTGGGAGGAGACCTGTAATAAGATACAATACAATACATTATCTTCATAATATTTTCATGATCTAGCTGAGGCGGGCATTCCCATGCTCAGCTTTATAAATTCATTTTCATGTACATAGGACAGACAATTGTCTGAGTGTAGACTGATGATTCTGGTAGAGCCATCATCCTTTTGATTGGATGATTATCTGTACAGCAATGATGTACATTTGATGTATTTATTTCCCTGAATATATATCGCAGCTCAGATGGATGAAACTAGATCCAGGGTCTTCAATCTCGTTTGATCTTCACTCGAAGTACAAGTCTATCCATGTGAGAGATGTTATGGAGTCGAACATGGAAAGACATCGCCTGATTACCAACCAATGATGTAAGTTGTTAACAGGCGCGAGAGGAATCACCGATAATGATAATGACCCTCAAGGTATTGCAGTATAATTCACGTGGTGTGAATAAAGGACTTGGCATTGAACACCACGCAAAATCTTTCGGTCGAAGGCCATTTATGTAAACTTGTCGCCGGAAGTGAGAAACTTTCCATTGAGGCATGCAAGCTTCAAAGTACTTAACGGGGTCTTCCTAGATCGACTTCTTGGATAATGAGCTAATGTCGACAAGAAGCAATCTGTCACAGGAGGGCCTTAATGAATCCCACATCAATGACACGGAACGAAGAAAATGATTTTAATGGAGGTGAAAACGATCTGATGACATAAGGTTCAGGGTGGCGGTCATGAAAGAATGGAGTGTAAATGTATTGTAGCGGGTGAGACACAGGTGAATTCTCTGAATGACTTCTCTTGAACATATCGGCGACACTGACGTGATGGATTGGTAGCATTAACCCCAAATGTGGATGGTGTGATGGGAACATGGTGATGTGACCGGTGAATGAAACAACCCAACCCGACTTGGATGCGGACTGAAAGTGTCATGTTCAAGAGCGACTTGCTACCAACAAAGTTTCTTCAAGTTTTCTTCCCAATTTTTCCCCAGTCATTGCTGACCGGTACCTCTTTATTTTTGTCAAGCTTGAGGAGGATAACATATGCTTGTTCTATAATTTTCCCTTCGGGCAAACCCATCGCTATGTTTTAACGAGCCTAGCGATAGTGAAACTCGTTCTTGTCTGCTATGGACAAGTTTGTCGCTATTAAGTTTTAACGAGTTTAACGACAAAGATAACTCAGTTCTTTTCAATTTTAGAGAGTTTGAAAAGGGACGTAAAGGAGACTCCAAAATTCCTTTTTCGTCATCTAATCCCTTAAGTCCGAAAAAGTATAAAACAATACAGAAGGGATGAATTTTCGATACTTTTAACGAGCCGAACAAAACAAGCGCTCGATCTTTTTGTGTAATAATCCCTCAGGTCCAAAAAGATTAAAATCTAAAGGAGGGATAGAACTTTCGGTCCCTTTAACGAGCTGGAGAGGCCAATGGCTCAGAAATATTTTTATATTTTACGAGTCAGTTGAAAAGAGCTTAAAGGAGACTCATCTTTTGAGGAACGAGTGATAAAATTGGGTAGCAGCTGATTCCAGGTAAGGTTTGGAATTTTCCAATCACGGTAGTGTTACAAGGATGGCTAGTGGGATCACTCTTCGCATCTGTTCCTCAAAAGGGGTAAACAATCAAATGGAGGTGAATGATCGACCAATACAGAGTGGAGGTGATGATGAGAACACGACCAGGGCTTTAAAGGCTAAAGTACTACATTCACGATGGTTATTTACCAGAAATCGGTTCATTTTTTTTTATTGAGCTTAAACACTGGGGGAAACGTTTGCTCATGACTTATGTTTATTTTTTAACGAGCTTGAACTATGTGCTAAAACTGCTCGATTAATCCAGTCGTATAATAAGAATGTCCCATTTAAAAACGACAATTTTTAGAGTTTTGCCCCACATCCTTTCTTTATGCAAGTTAGGAAACGACCAATAATACGAGTTTAAAGGGTTAGAGGACCTAAAAATTTAAAAAAATAAATAGTCGCTCTTCGCTTGCACGCCAAAAGGTTTGCATGCCCCCAGGTATAAAACAGAGTTTCAAGGTCACCTTTCAAATCTCAACAAAACATTTGTTTTATCAGGAAAGGTCTACCTCTTTCAGGTTACCAAAGATTGTTCTATTCACAGCACAAACAAAACACTTCTTCGGTGATGTCTACCGAAATAGACAAAGGTGAGACAATCCACTCACATAACTTTGACGAGAGAATCTTATTCCAGTCTAACCCCCTCTTCCAATCATGAACGGGAGTACAATCCAGTCATATATCTCTCACGGAAACCTACCCTATACCCGAAGTTTTCTTGCCAAAGCAGACCAGGGTGCATGCCCCCTGGGTTTCAGTCATGTCCCCCGAATCACTCGCGCTTATTAGGTGGACGGACTGGAGATTGATGAGACATTCCTTGTGTGAAAAGACCATTCAGGGATGGCATATGACTATTTGCTCTGTGTGATCCGAGAAATGAAAGCTGGTCTACGAGCTTGACCATTCTTCCTTCGTGCGGAAAACACATTACTCTAAAGAGTGATGAGACAATGGCTCCCATGCAATAAATATAGTCTCGTCCAAGGAGTAGATTATAATCCAGGGGTCCTTGAACTACCATTACATTCATGTGAATGGTTTTCCCTCTCAATGTTATGGGCACATTGGGAAGGATCCCTAATGGTCGATTGGTTCCTTTGTCAAAGCCTGTTAGATTTCTCATCTCAGGCAAAAGCGATGGCGAACCAAGCGCTTTCCAAGCAGTCGAGGAAAGGATACTCACAGAAGCCCCTTCATCTATGATGGTACCAGCCATAACCATTATATATATTTGAGCAATAATTCAGAATGGTACACTAGCTAGTAAATGGGGTTGGCCTAGTTGATTCCATTCGAAAGAAACAACTAGGTTGCTTGGAGGTGGAACCGAATAGACGGCCGGGTATGACTCTGATGAACTTCCTTCCTACGGTAAAGGAATGGGTAAGTTTCCCCCATGTTCATCGGAGTCTGTGCTTACGAAAAGAATTTGGACGGTGTCACCCTTATTCTCTTCTGTGACCGTATCATCTGAAGATGGAACCTTTGAAGGCAAGACTGGGTCAACTGCCGCCTCGACCTTTTGACTTTCGTCTGGTATGGGTTCAAATGGTTTGTCTTCAATGATAGATGCTTTTGCTAACCACCTAGGCGGGTCAGCCGGATTTTCAACTAGTGACGGACTTGGAAAGAGTTTTTTATATCTAGGAGGAAGTCGTAATGGTGAAACCGGATGATCGTCCAAAACTCTTTTAGCCTCGTCTAAGAAGGGACAATGGTGGACGGCATGATCGCCTTCACACTGTTTACAAGGAAATCTATATTTTCCTTTTTGTCCTGGGGCTTCACTTTCACTAGTCGACAATGTATTTTCAACATGATCATCAGAGGTTGACGACACCGGGTTATGCAAACGAGGAGACCAGTCCCTTAAGATCCGAGGGATGCAGGGACAATCTCTATGATAGTGGTCTCCTTTGAAAATGACACATGGTGATTTAGGCCTGGTCGGTGCAGTGTGTGGATTTTCGCTAGACAATGCTTGGTTGCCCCCTTTCGCTTTTGGCTCCTTCTTCTTTCTTCTTCTCTTTCTTCTTCTTTTCCTTCTTCTTCTCAGGTCTTTGATTTTTGGCTTTACCAACCCCATCAAGCGAAGAGGAAGGAGGAGAGGAAGAATTGGAGGAAATAGAAGGTTGGTGGGTAACTCTGGATTCGTTTAGTTGCTGACTCGATTGTTCAGGAATTGCGATGTTCTGAACGACAGAGGTTGAGAAGAGCCATACAGGCAAGCCGATTGTCAATCCTGGAAGCAACAATGTGGCCATATGGGGTGCACCAACATCTCCCCAAGAGGA
This sequence comes from Pinus tabuliformis, assembly GCA_031772625.1. Classification (NCBI taxonomy): domain Eukaryota; kingdom Viridiplantae; phylum Streptophyta; class Pinopsida; order Pinales; family Pinaceae; genus Pinus; species Pinus tabuliformis. Next base: position 339,502,403 of record CM062807.1, on the reverse strand, counting down.
GAAGGGACTAGGATTTCCTCCAAGGGGAATTCCTTGGTTGGTGGGTTCCATTTTCTCAACCTAAGATCAATGTAGGAAAGGGTGATGATTATTCCGTTTAAAATAAATTTTAGACGCTTTGACACAGCTTGTTTTTTTAATTTTAAAGAGTCGAGAAAAAACAAAATATGACTCTAGTCGCCTTCGATTTTCAATGAGCCTGAAGTGACAAGTGCTCAGATGGACCTTTTCCATTAAGGAGTCTGAAAAGGAACAAAGGAACTGCTCTGGAAATCTAGGTAGAGGGATTACCAAACCAATCAAAAAACCGCAGAATACTTACGGTACGGCAGTCAATCTCCCCGAATGTTGTGTTCAGTGCATTGCGATCAATAGGGCGGCAGACACAACTTCCTATGGATAAAGGATTAAGCCTATTGTAGTCTCCCAAAATATACTCGACGGTACGTGGGAGCATAAGTCCGTACTGGCACTTATCGTCTCAAAGTGGAGGAATCACCCAACCATCAGTGAGAACAACAGTTACCAGGCTTTACGACGCCGGAATACGTCTCTAGCCTAGACATCTAGATGTTGTGCGTTAGGTTCCAAAGCGTTGTTAGATTCATTAAATTTATTTTATAGTTGATCTTGCTTAAGAAATTTTCCTTTCAGGTTCACCGCAAGATGTAGATGTACAATTCCTAAAATGCAATATAAGATGATAAACAGTCTTTTATCTTCTTTGTGCAATGAAAATCCTAGCTACTAAGGAAAGAGAGACAATATTCTTTCAAAAAGAGCAAAAAGCACACACTAAATGCATTGTCCTAAATCAAACCAATCAAACAGTCTAAATGCAAATGCACATGCATGTATTTGTTTTTGGATTTCTTAGTATGTGAATGGTAAAAAGAAAGCTAATGCGCAAATCTGAATTACTTTTCAAGCGACAATTACTAACAAGTTTCTTTTCAAAATCAAAATGGAGACAATCACAACACTTTACGATTTGGAAATGAATACTTGCTTTCGACACTAGAAAAACTACAAATTCAGACCAAATACAATAGTAACAGGGTAATCGACTATCAATAGCAACCAAACTCTTTCCTATGACTGAAAACGACACTCGCGACACTTTCAAATCAAGGGACGACAGTACAATTACGTTACTTTTTGCAAAGGAGAACTGAAAATGACTCAACAAATACACAAAAACATTTACAGTTCTTTTGCACAATGGAGGCGGAATAACAGCAAGGAAAAGGGGTTTCAAACAGAGATATACTGATTAAAGGCAGCAAAATTCATGAATAGAACTGAAAAGAATGAATCACAGAAACCAAAACTGAACAATGCCTAGTCTGATCAATGCACCTGTAACACAGTGAACTTGAAATGCAGCGCACCTACTACACTCGGGAAGTGCACTGAATTTCAGATTCACATAACAGAACCTGCGCTGGGCCAGAGACGAGACTTTTCTTGGGTTCCGAGTCACAGTTTGTAGTTCATTTCATGGGTTTTGGCTAAGAAAATGGTAATCAGTAATGCAACAATCAGGGGTAGATCTAAGGAGGTTCTAAGAGCTACCACGAGGGTAATTAGAGAGTTTGTGAATCAGTTGTTTAAGTCATAAACAAATCTCAGAGATTGACTGAAGCAGAATTTATCTACTTTGAATTTGCATAGCAAATGCAGTTCGAAAGCTACCTGGCTCGACTTAGGCTCCATCTATAAGTTTATAAAATAAACAACAAGGAAGATAAACAAACAACCTAATTCATCCCCAGCAGAGTCGCCATTTTGTTACAAGGAAAAGTGTCTACACAGAACTGCTTATCCCACTAATGTGTGGTAGCTACCTTAGAAACAAACAAAGTAAAGCTACTTTCGTTTTTCCTTTATGAAATATAGATGAGAGAAGAACAAAGAAGACCAACCTTTGTCTTGCGCTAATTTCCTAGTTCGATTCCTCTCTCTCTTGATAGTCTTTCGCTACTTGCTCCCTTGTACGCCCAGCTTCATAAAGTACCTGTAGGATCACAGTAGCATAACACTATACAAGAACATGGATCTATAATCATAAAAAATCTAGGATCAGATGTAAATTGACCATACAAATGCATAAAACATAAATAACACAAGAGTATGGAGGAAAACTTGAATAGATTTTATTGATAACCAAGAAGGAGCCAAGGGAGTTACAACCAGTTGTTCTAACCCAGCATCATCCTCTCAGCAAGTAAGCCCTTATTCACCTCATACAAAGCTTAGATCACCCAACACTATGATGTTGTCTCAAGAAACCAACAACAATTCCTTACAAGATGCAAAATTCCACTCTCTGGATCTCTGGGATGAGGGATCCATATATAGATATCTCCAAGGGAGATGAGTCAGCTTGTGATTTTATTAGTGTCTTCCCTCTGATAGTTCTTTCTTCCACTTGGAGATTGATGATCTCTTACTCATACTTGGTCGAATTCAGAGAGGCAAGTGTCACAGGAGAAGTTTCTGGAAGATTCCATGCCTCTCCACCTTGCGGATTGACACTGCCATTTGTCACTTCTCGCCCATCACACCCCATAGAAGGGATTTTTGAAATGAAACGCACCCATAGAGTGTACTTAGGTGAGATACAACGCACTTTGCCTATGGAGCAGCTGAAATGATCCTGTTTTAACCAGTTTTGAGCAGTGTTTCATGGAGAACTTCTGGGAGAAGTTGTAATCAGTTGACCTTGTTCCTTTAGGGGTTAGAACAACACTTTTAGGGACGTAGGAGCCCTTGGTTTATGGACATTTCATGCTTGGGTTGCAGTGCCCAAAAATGTCTATAACATACTCTTCAAGTGGATTAAGTACAGAGAGGAGCGACAAAATTGGTCAAGGGAGATAAGGAGCAAGCAAAGGCTATAGGTAGGCTTCCTTGCCTCTTATTTAATCTGTTGATCATAGGAAAAGTAGAGAACTCTTTAAACTGTTGTTCTAGACTTAGCTACTAGTCTAGGCATTTAAGCGTTTACCCGTAGACACTAAAACTTCCCAAAACAAATTGGCGACTCCGCTGGGGAAGATCACCTTTCCTAGTAGCTTATCCACCTCCTTAGACACATTGACATACTTTACTTGTTGTAATTCAACCTTTTGGATTGCATTTTGGTCAAAATTTGAGGTTAGATGACTCTTGAGTGGCCTCACAGGAATCAGTGCAAGATAGCATTAGAGACAGTGCTCTGCAGTGCAGTTAGGCCTTCTTTGACCTACGCTGATTTATGCTTGAAATATTTCAGTTAGCATAGTTGGGCCCTCTTTGACATGCGTTGATTAGTGTAGATAGGCCCTCTTTGACCTGTGCTGATCGGTGCCAATAGGTCCTCTTTTTCATATGCTGATCAATCTTTAAATCATTGAAATTAGCACAGGATTTAGTGAGAGACAGTGCTCTACAGCGTAGTTAGCCCCTCTTTGACCTGCGCTGATCAACCTTAGGTCAAATTCCCACCTTTGGATTGAGTTTTTGCCAAAATTAATCTGATTGCTTGCTTGCTAAATGTCAATGATGTCATGTCTCAGAAAGTAGGTTTTCATCTCCTTATCTGGCCCTACTTAGACTAGGATTGATAAATGTTTCTTATGTATTTACTTTGGTATTTTCAATCTATAGTCGAAAGTTAGTTTTTGATCGATTGATCTTTAGTGAAAGAAAGTGTCGTAAAATCATCTTTTCCTTCGAAAATTGAATTGTCATCAAATCTTCATTCATGAAAGATCGATTGATTAATGTTTGCAAATGATTAGTATTTTCATTGAAACTTTCATAATTCCTCATTTCTTTGAAAACAAAAGTGTCATAAAGTCTTCCTTTCCTTGAAAAGAAACTGTTGCAAAATCATCCTTTTTATGAAAAGAGATTTTTGATCGATTGTGCATATTTCATTTTTGTTCATTCACATTAAGGGAAATTGAAAAGAAATACATGCATGTTGCATTGAAAAGTTTGTGTGTGTTGATAAGGAATAGTTTAGGGAATTTGCATTTAGATTGTGCTCTTTTCTCTTGATCAAAAAGAAATCTAATTGCTCTATCCCTAAGTAGCTAGGATTTTAACCGTTAAATTGAATGGAAAGAATGCTTATCATGATAGTTGCATTCCTAGGAATTTTTGAATACATCACATGGTGAACTTGAAAGGAAAATTCCTAAGCAAGATCAACTTAAAATAAACATCAATTTACCTAATGGAGCATTGTCACCTAATGAAAAACATTTAGAGGTCTAGGCTAGAGATGTGTTTCAGCGTCGTAAAACAAAACAGTTGTCGCTAACTTGTCTGCAATACATCCCGAGTGTGATACCTCATTCCACGTATGTGAGTATATCGTAGCTTGTCCACGTACCTTTGGGTATATAGGGTGGTGTTACAGTACATAAAGTATATAGGAATGCTCTCACTGTGCGTTTTGGCATTAGACATCGCTTATATGGACTGGGCCTCCATGTACCTTCGGGTATATATGGGAGGACAACTCTAGGTTGATATCCATCCTTTGGTAACTGAGTCGGTTGCCTTATACACTATGATACACCGAACACAACATTCGGGGAGATTGTCTGCCCGCACTTCTTGGTTCTCCAGGAGGTATTCTGCAATTCACAATTGCTTGGTAAACCTTTCTGCCTAGATTATCCCTCTTTTGTTTTGTTATGTTACTTTGATTAAAATAAAATTAATTTACCACAAATAACATCCTCCCCACTCACTCCTTATTTTATCATAGGTTGAAACATATGGCGACACATCCGGAATACACCAATGAAGTAATTCCTTTTGATGGGAATCCTAGTCCTTTTCCTCCTTTCGGAAATATTGTTTCTCCCTATATGGCTACATTGTCTCTTCTCGGATTTACCATTGGCTTGCCAGTATGGTTGTTTTCAACCTCCTTGGTTCAAAATGTTGTGATTTCTCCACAATCGAGTACACCTCCAACTAGACAAAATCAACCTCCAATTGATCCCAAAGTTGACCCTTTGCCTTCTTCCTTGTTTGTTTCTTCCTCCCCTTCTTCCTCTTCGCCTGGTGAAAGTATTGGTACTATTAACCAGGTGGCTAAGAAGAAGGAGAAAGGCAAGAAGAAGAAGAAGAAGAAGCAAATTTAGCAAAAGGGCAACCAAGCAACCATTGCTTTGAATGTAACATCTGATGATAAATCGTCCATCAAGCCTCACAGAGTTTGATATCCATGCAAAATTTTTGCGGGAGACCATCTTCTTCGAAATTGTCCTGATATTACTTAGATCTTAGAAGAATGGTATTCCTATTCACATCATCCTGTGTCATCAACTTTTGGAGATCATGCTGGTGAGACACCATCAACTAGTGGTAGTAAAGTTCATGGAAACAAGGGTAAAGTTAAGTTTTCCTGTAGGTTATGTGAAGGGAATCACCCCATTCACCTTTGTCCCTATCTGGATAAAGCCAAAACAGTGTTGGATAACCACCCTGCTTCATCGCAATGATTTCCATTTGGTTACAGGAGACTATCCCTTAATCCTTCACTAGTTCATGAATTGACTGACTCAAATCAATCGTCGGACAAACCCACTCTCTCTGAAACTGAATCCTCTAAGTCTATACTCAACCCAAATCAATAGGTCAAGGTCACAGTTGACCCCATTTCACCTTTAGCTAATCGTACCTTTCCCGAAGAGAGTGAATATGATACCACTCAGGTTCTTTTTATTTATTCAAATTCTAATGAGCTTGGGGGTAGTTCTCCTGTTCCATCAAAACAAGAGGAAAATCTTGCTGCTGTCGTAACTCAAAGGGTTAATTCTCTTGTTTCTACGGTACCCCCTCCAAGTAGTCTAGTCACTTCCTTTGATTGGAATCGACTGGCAGGATTCCACCTTCCTTCCTATGTGACTTTCCAGATCATAGTACAAGTTTGTAATATGATTGTATCTAGCACCATTATAGATGAAGGTGCATCAGTGAGTATCCTTTCCTCAACTAGATGGCAAGCGCTCGGTTCACTGTCACTTGTGCCAATTACCCACAATCTGTTGGATTTTAACAGAGGAACCAGTCAACCATTAGGGATCCTCCCTCGATTACCCATCACTTTGGGAGGAAAAATCGTTTATCTGAACGTGATGGTAGTCCCAAGCCCTTTAGATTACAACTTACTTCTAGGGCGCGACTATGTTTATGACATGGGAGCTATTGTTTCAACACTCTTTCGTGTGATTTGTTTCCTGCATGAAGGCAGGATTGTCACCATTGACCAGCTTTCATTTCTCAGTACAAATATGGCTCCTAGTCAACCATCTTCCCTAAATGGTCCTTTTGTACCAATGGTATCATCCCTGCCATGAGTCAATTATGTGGCAACCTGTTCCATACCTACATCAACTAACGATCAATTCAGTGATGTTGTACATCATGTATTGGGGGCATTGGAACTAGATCTCTCCTTCATGACTTCTTATGAGTTGTGATCAAAGGAATACAAGGATAGTTCTTTGTCTTGTGTCAACCTAGTTAAAAAATGAAACAAGGGTATATGAGGATAGTTCTTTTACTGTGTCAACCTCATTAAAAAATGAAACAGGTCCATGAGGATAGTTCTTTGTCTTGTGTCAACCTTGTTAAAAAATGAAACAAGGGTCTATGAGGATAGTTATTTACTATGTCAACCTCATTAAAAAATGAAACAGGTCCATGAGGAGAGTTCCTTGTCTTGTGTCAACCTCGTTAAAAAAAGAAACAAGGAATTTGAGCAGAGTTCCTTGTCTTGTGTCAAGCTCATTAAAAAATGAAACAAGGTCCCAAGTTCCAAGTCGAGTCTTTGAGTAGATCTCGTAAAATCCCAGTTGAGTCTTTCACTTGATCTCGTAAAAGAACTTTCATTCCATCCACCTAATAACCACAAGTAGTTTACTTAGGTGAATATGATGAAGCTTTGGGGGCATACACCTAATGGCAAAGTTAAGTTTTCTTGTAGGTTATGTGAAGGGAATCACCTCATTCACCTTTGTCCCTATTTGGACAAAGCCAAAAAGGTTTTGGGTAACCATCATGCTTCACCATAGTGACTTCCATATGGTTACAAGAGACTCTCAATTTCATCATGATGGGGGCATGTAAACCAATCTCAAGAATAGTTTTTCATTTCGAGCTTGTGTAAAAATGAAATTGAATCCAAGCATAGTTTTTCGTTTCAAGCTTGTATAAACATGAAACTGAATCCAAGCATAGATCCATAAGGTTCAAGCTTATGTAAAAATGAACCCATTTCCATTTTAACCCTTGTGATTGCCATTCTATTAGCCTTTTGAGCCTTGGTTGTTTTCATTCCATCAGCACAATCTCTTTGGCCGATCATACACTTTCACTTGGTTGTTTTACCCTTTTTGAGGAACAGTTGCAATGAGTGGTCTTATTAGCTAGCCTCTTCACATAAATCAACATGTTTTGAGAAGTCCCAACATTACCAAAACTAGTTGCTACCCTAGACACCACTCGTTCCTCAAAATGGAGTGCTCTTTAAGCTCTTTTTAGACTCTCTAAATATGAAAAGATTGCCAAGCGCTTGTCCTTTCCAGCTCGTTAACGGATTGGAAATGATATCTCTCTTGTATTATTTTATGATTTTTTGGGCTTGAGATATTATTTTACAAAAACAAACTTGTGGAGTTTCCTTTTCATCCCTTTTCAAACTCCCCAAACATGAAAAGGACCAAATTATCATTTTCGTTAAACTTGTTAAAAACATCAAATAATGACAAACTTGTCCATCTAGACAAGACTGAGTTTCACCTTTGCTAGATTCATTAAAGCATCAAATAGCGATGGATTTCCCCAAAGGGTGAAATTATACAACATATGTTATCCTCCTCAAGCTTGATTAAAAATAAAGAGGTACTCGTTAGCAATGATTGGGAAAATTGGAAAAAAGGGGAAAACACTTTATGGTAGCAAGTTGCTCTTGAACATGACACTTTCACCTCATCACCATGAGTATGTGGGTTGGGTCATTCAGCTTGATGGTTATCACACCATTGGTCTATCATACTATCCATTACTTTGTTTTGTGTCAATGCTACCAATTCATATTAGTGTCGTTGACATATTCAAGAGAAGTCATTCAGTTCAAACTTCATCCTTTGCAATACCGTAAACCTTCATTTTCATGATCACCATTCCTGAACCTTGTGTTTTCAGTCGATTTTTCATCTCCAAAATCAATTACCTCATTTCATGTCGTTGATGTGGGATACATCAAGGCCCTCTTTCGAGTCGCTTCTTGTCGACATCAGCACATCATCCAAGAAGTTGACTTAGAAACACTCCTTCAGTACCTTGAGGCTTGCATACATCAATTGTAGGTTTCTCACTTTCGGCGATAGGTTGACATCACTGGCCTTCGACCGAAAGACTTTGTATGGTGTTCGACATCAAATCATTTATTCACACCATGTGAAATGTACTATAGTACCTTGAGGGTCATTATCATTATTGGTGGTTCCTCTTGCGTCTGTTAATGACTTACATCATTGGTTGGTAATCAGATGATGTCTTCCCATGTTTGACTTCAGAAAATCTATTCCCATGGTTAGAATTATACTTAAGCGAAAGATTGGACGAGATTGAAGACCCAGATCTAGTTTCATCCATCCGGGCTGTGATATATTCAGGAGTACTATATAAAATGTACAATGGCCTTACATTCATGGTCATCCATTCATGGGTCTATATCTGTATACAACTATATTTGTACATGTAATGAAAGTTTATAAGCTAAGCATGGGTATGCCTTCCTTCAGCTAGTTCATGAGAAAAAATCAAATTATCCTGATATATGTATTGTAATTGATGTAGGTCACCTTCCGCTTCGAAACCTCCTCTCCACATGATAAAGCATTTCACTCGACATACATATTTATGACTTCATGCTTTAGGGGGCAACTATTACATATCCATTTAGCCACATCAACCCCAACCTACCAATCAGTACTATTAGGGCCCATAAAACCCTAATTCAGTTGTTACATGCCCTAAAGAAGTCAACCACCAGAATGCCTAGCTTCCCAAGAAGTTTCATGACCAAAATCATCCAGAAACTGCCTCTAAGTAGATCAGCGCAGGTAGGCCTTCATTAGGGTGCACTGCAATGCAAACAATACATTGACAGGGTGCTATGCATCACACTTGGTCCATATTTGGCCTATGCTGGGCGAATTTGAGAAAATTTCCATTGGGGTTTGAAAGATTCCTTATACATTGGATGCCTCTAGAAGTTTCTCAAACCTGTCTACTCCTTTGAGCTCATATTTGGATGAGGAAGGGAGTTAAGGAACATCAATCCCTTATTCCTTCCACCATGGAACTGAATTCTAAGTTTGGGAGGCATTCATTATCACCATTTATGGCATAAATTCCTTCATTCAAACCTATAAAAAGACCACTCATTCAAGTGATCAGGGGCTGGAAATTATTGAATTATAGGGAGATGTTGTTAGTATGAGACTTGAGTTTATTTCAAGTATTGTAATGATGTCAAAATGTCTTGCTTGTTATGAAGAGAGTATGGGATTGAACTGGAGGAGTGATGTTGAATCGAGCAATGGGTTGTAACTCTTCCTATTACTAATAAAGTGTTCAAAGCTTTTTCCATATGCTTGTGTTATTCATTTATGATTTCATATGTATATAATGTACTTGATTCCATGTTGTGTTTAATCAATAGATCATTATCATATGATTTTATTGGTTGTTGTCTTATGTTTGTGTGCAAGTACTCTTCAAGTGGATTAAGTATGGAGAGGAGTGACAGAATCAGTCAAGGGAGATAAGGAGAAAGCGAAGGCTATAGGTAGACTTATTTGCCTCTTATTTAATCTGTTGATCATAGGAAAAGTAGAGAACTCTTTAAATTGTTGTTATAGACCTAGCTACTAGTCTAGGGGTTTAAGCGTTTATCCGTAGACACTAAAACTTCCCAAAATACTCCACTTTCACGGACCACAAAACTGTTGCACCCATCAATAAGAGTGCTACCTAGAAGCTTGTAAAAATTTCCAATCTGAACTACCCACATCAATACTAGTGCTCCTCAAACCATCTTACAGGTATCTTTCTCAAACACTGTTTTTAGACTTGCATCATTCATCTTGCTTGCAAAACTGATAATTTTGACCAATGCAGGAATATGCAGAGCACCGGGAAGTGTTCTAATCCTTCAACCATGCAACTTCAACTTGAATTTTATACGTCCAATGATTCTGGCCTTCCTGTCATCCCATAAGAAGAAATCACCACCACCATATTTCTCATACTCACAAAACCACTCTCTATTGTGATCGAAGTGAAGGGATACACCTATGTCCATCAACCATGCCTCATGATATACATGTGTACTTGAAGAAGAAGCCAAGTACACATCCCCACCTTCTTTTGAGGCGGTTTTCGCCTCTGTAGAAGGAGCATCATCATATCCCCATCCTTTCTCAGGAGTTTTAAATTTAATTTTTTTTTTTGTACAACCCTTCTTTTTCACATTTCCATCATACCATTACAAGTTTTGTTGGATATTCAAATCTCCCTCTAGATTTAGATCTCCCACTCAAGGACTTATTTTTGTTTATGTTATGAGAGTATCCTTATACACACAAGGCCTCTCCATTATGGCTCTCCATATTTTTCCATCTCATCTCCTCCGAAAACAAGGATGAGACTATTTCATCAAACTTCAAGGTAATTGAATTGCTACCTATAGCAACAACCAGATTATCCCACGAATCTGGTACAGAACACAACAAACTAATGCACTTATCTTCATCTGAAATTTTTATATCAATAGATAACAACTAACTTACCAGGACCAATCTTCAAAATACCATGGGCAGAAACCATCATCCCCAAAACCATGTGCAAAACCCATGCATGAAACCATGGGTATGTTCGCCCACCATCTTTGGGTTTGCCTCTCGTCCTTGGGTTTGTCCAACTATTATTGGGACCACATAATTTTTTTTCCCCAGGGCGCTAGGCCCAGTGCAACATATAGCACATGGAGTTATTCTTGGAAAGAATATAACACACACCCAACATCGTTTTGGTTTACAAAAAATAAGTAAAATATTTATAACAAAAGTATAATTAATACAAACTCAATTGCCAATTAATTGTTATATTGTTATAGTCTTGAACTTAACAATATTATGGGTTTTCTTTTTTATTAAAATAACCATAAGATTTACTTTATGAAAAAAAAAATATAATTAAAATTGTAATTTAAAATAAAATATTAAATAATGATTTTTTTTTTTTTAATGAGTAATATATATGATCGAATTCCCAAGGCATTATCATATAATAAGGCCCAAAGTTATTATTCCGAACTCAAAATGTTACATGTTAGGATTTAACTTAAATGGAGAAGATAAAAACATTTCTCCCAACTACTTAAACTACATCAAATTAACTATAATTGAAGTATTTTTCCTTTTAATTAAAATAATCATAAAATTTAGTTTATAAATAAAATACATTATTATTACTAGATTTTATATATATTTAGATTGGATTACCTACTCTATTTAGCAATATCCTTAAAGGAAATGACAAATCACCAACTTGTTTTATTTCTTTGCCTTATCGAATGAGTTGTATTAAAAGCAACAGGTCCCTATGATGCCTTTGTAATAATAATCAATAAGAGTGGACAAGTTAATAGGTTGTGGGGAATTTTCCTAAAAATGTATCACTCTATTGTGTTAAGAGGTGCATTCTACAACTGAATATGAGGGCAATGTATAATTTTGTCTGTGCTCAAAGTGGAGTTGACATGTGTCCCTCTTAAAATGAAAATAATTTTTCTCTAAATAGAAAAGCCATGTTGTATGTAATAAAAAAAAATGAACATGCATGTTTAGTCAATTTTAATTAAAAGCATTTTCAAACATCAATAACCTGAATTCTACTATGGTCACTAGATTTTTTTGTTTATCTAGAAAGGCACATTCGTGAAGAGTATGAGGGTGATGTGTGATTCTGTGACACGTGTCCTTTAAAATATTTTCTAAATAAAGAACAATGTTGGTTATAATAAAAAAATAAAAATGAATATACATATTTAGATAGTTATATTAAAATATTATAATCTATTATGAAGGATATGTGGTAAAAACATAATGAATATACGTGTTTTGTTAGTTTTATTAAAAGTATTATAACATAGTATGAAGGAGATATGGTAAAATTCTTTCACTCTACATTAGTTATTGAAATGAAATGGTAAAAATATTTCACCCTCACGATCTACAATAAATAAGATATTTCAATGTCCATGTGAAGTAAATTAATTTTATGTCAACTTTAGAGAAAGAATAAAATAATGAAAAAATGAGAAACTTTATATTTTTACTCTCTAGTGTGAGGAAGATGCAAAGCTCTTATACTTCTTTAAAACATTTCACTCTAAAACTTACATAAACTATTTGAAAATCCATGTTAACTAATTTATTTCAATATCCTCTATATGTAATAAAACTCAGTTGAGAAACCTATAGTGGCAACATCCATCACTGGCTACTATCCGCTAATGTGAGCTAACTCATGAAACTTATTCAAAGAAAATCCATGCCAACTTGAATTACTCGCTAGTGTTCTGTAAGAGGGTAGGCTTTCATTCCTGCCAGGTGCCTCTAGCTCTTGGTTCGTTAACTTGTTTCCTTACATGAGCTCTTAGCTAAGCGGAAGTAATTTTATGGAATACTGCAGGTGAAACACACACACACACACACATATGAGTGCGCATGTTAAAAATAATAAGAATAATAAGACATGGATCTGTAATTCATTCTATTTTTAATATAAAACTCATGTCACATTTTAAAATAATTATAATAAAATTCAATGTGGGTTATAAATAAAATATTTCCATTTAACTAAAATGTTTCAATCTTATAAATATACATATACATATATATATATATATATATATATATTCTTTGAAATTTTTGAAAAAAATATATATCTTATGGTTAAGATATTTTAAGTAGTCATAATTTTCTATGTTTTTACCACTTTATAAATATACTTCTTTTATTAGTTTTGTCTAAAGTTGATCTAGAATTGAACTAGGATCTTTTAAAGTGACTTGGATTGTAAAAAATGTCAAGTGTGAATGATAAAAAATAAATAAACATATTAAGTAAATCAAGCATGAAGACTTAAACGAAGCTGCAATTTTAAAACGAAATATAAAAGATCAAGATAAGGAAGCAAGGAAAAAAACAATTAATAACCAAGTTTATCAAATGTAAACTACGTCCTTGGATCTTGTCATGAAGAGAGTGGTATGTTTATTAATATGATGCTAAGCCTAAAATTATTTAATACATCACCAAAAATGCCTCCAAAAGCCTAATGAATATACGCGTTTTCTTTATTTTATTAAAAATATTATAACTGTTGGCTTATTGGGCCCTAACCTAGGTTTGGAATATTTATTAGCCAAACAAATTCCCGTAGCTACCGGACCTTTCAGAAACAACCCGCAGAGCGTGGACTGATTCTCACCTGAGTTAGCAGGGGACGGTGCTGGAACCAGGTTTTTGCACCCTTGGGATGTCTTGATGTGGTCTGGAGGGGTCACGGACCATTCTGTGGCCTCGCGCCACTCTGTACTGCTATCGGGCTTTCGCTTAGATCCACATAGACACACTTTCTTATTAATGGAATTATTATATATCTGATCTTTTGATTACAATCTTTAAGCAAACATTTAACAATAAATCGTTGTGTGCACATTTATAAAAATATATAAAGTCATATAACAGATGCATAAATCAAAACAAAATAGATCTACAATACTTCAGAAACCACTTATCTTTATTAAAATCCTTCACCAATACAACCAAATCTACCCTGCGCACTCAACTGCAAGGGTCCGCGCACATAGTTGCAGACTCTACCATGCCTCCGCACACACAGTTGCAGAGCCTCTATCTATCTACCAACACCCTCGACTCGAACTTACAGATGCAAATATTACTGCCTTCACAAACCCATAACACAAAGATCAATCAAAAACCAGAACTGCCTTCTACCCTTAGAGCCTCGCTCTATTTATACATTCCCATGGTCCGTGGACCATGGGCAGGGTGACTTACTTCCTATTATTCTATATTATTTTTGGGCAGACAACCCTTTGACTTGACGTATTATATTTCGCGCTCCACGTATTTCGGAGATTTATAATATTATAAAAATGAGCCGACATTCAGTTGATCCTTAAATCTACTCTCCTCATAACTATTTATATCCTTCAATTAAGCTCTTCTAATATCATCATTCATAAAGTCCTGATGATGGATCCCTGTTGGGATTTGAAACATTGACAGAAAATGGTTTGTACTGTGGATTCTCTGGTAACTAAGTCAAAAAATTATTACCCTAAATTATAGGCTTTAAGCCCCAAAACTATTACGCAGGACCTCCACTACCCAACAAGCCCCCAACGCAATCATCGTGATTCATCCCAAGTCACTCGTCGGTGTGGCGATACGCACTGCCTAGGCTCCACGGTTCACCTCCCTGTGAGTGACGCACTTCGTTCTGCTACTCCATCCTTGTCCCCTACAATGCTTCTTCCAGCTCCTACTCCATTGCCTCTACCAATTCACGCAACCGATAATGCTCATTCTACTCTGCTCGGTTAACACAGAACACCCCTTCATAGGATTTTGGCTCTAGCTGGGGTGCCACATACGGGAACTCCTCATGCCAACGCAGCCAATTTTCAATTCTGTATCTTCTATGCGCACTATCTATTACAACTTGTGTTGCAAGTTTGCAAGACCATTTCTACTATCCGGGAGATCCCAATCTTCAAGGTGCATCAGAGATGACTTGTTAACTATAATTACACCATTTGTCTATGTATTTACAACCTTTCTCTTATCGTTTATGGTTCGCCAACCAACCCATGGGTTAGGCAGCGTCATCTGGACTAGTTCTGCTTTGTGTCTGGGAATTTCCGGTACATCCCCTACCATCGGTGCTAAACTCTGCAACTCCATTGGCCATATGAACACCTTCGGGCTTACTCCTTGAGTGTAAATAATGAACAGTTCCATATCGGCTGGCAGGAACAATATCTTACTTTTCTAAAAAGCACAGATCATTTGGCGGATGCCCCCTGTAATTTATAAGAATTTTTAAATTAAAATTCAGTTGTTCCCTCTAGTTTTGGTGTCGTAACGTTAAGCCTGCATTAGATCCGTTCGGATCTGGTTTGTACCTTGTCTCCTAATTTCCCGTCGCCCACTCCTTTTTGCCATGAGTGAGACATCTTATCATGAATAGTGATAACAACGGTAACCTCTTTGCCTGTCAATGCAGCAATGCATCCCCTTTCGCGCAACCGCGACCCTTGTGACAGACCAAATCTACGTGCACCCTGGTTGTTATGCAACTTCCCCCCGGAATGATTTATCATCCAGCACTCTCTTTCAACTGGCTGGAGAAGTGAGACTATCCTTTGAGTGGTTAGTCAGGCAGTTGGCCCACCTGTGTAGAGGTTTAGGTGACTTCCATTTACTCTTTCCGGGAAGGGTTCTCCATTGAGCTTGGCAAGCTGGACCACGCCATCATCTGTAACTTCCTTGATTACATAGGGTCTCAACCAATGCATTCGGAGCTTGCCAAGGAATTTCTCGAACTTGCTGTCATATAGTAATACTAGATCATTCTCCTTGAAAGTGCGCACCTTGATATGGCAATCATGCCAAGCTTTCTCTCGCTGCTTCTGTACTTGCTGATGGAATCCGTCCAAAAACCATTCCTCCTCAAGTTCCTCCAGTTGCGTGAGCCATTCTTCCAAAGCCCCGCGGTCTACCATGCCTGTCATTGCCACGATTCACAAACTAGGTACAATGTATTCCATTGGCATTACGGCTTCCATGTCGTAGACTAACCTGAAAGGTGTCTGGCCCATCAACTTCTTGCATGTGGTTCGGTATTCCCACAGCACAGTAGGGATGTGCAAGTCCCAATCGTTTCGCTACGCATTACATACCTTGGCCAACGCAGTCTCCAAGATCTTATTGAATGCTTCGACAGTCCCATTCGCTTACAGATGGTATGGTGTACTCTATTGATGATATAACTGAAACTCCTCCATGAGTGTGCTAATAGTCTCATTCAGGAAGTGCATGCCATGGTCACTCATTAGAATTTTGGTACATCCAAATTGTGTCAACAAATTCTCGAATAAAAATTTCGCAGTTGTAGCAGCTGTGCAGTCCTTAACTGGCTGTGCTTCTTCCTACCGGGTCCAGCACTCTTTCGCGATGATGATATAGCACACACCCATCTTCCCTTGAGGTGCGATAGGCCCCACAAAGTTGATTGCCCATTTTTCAAATGGTTGCAACGTCATCTGTGGCTTGAGTGGCATTTCATCCCTCCGTGATGGTTTCCCAGTCCGTTGACATATGTCGCAGGCCCAAAAGTATGCTTTTGAATCTTGATGTATAGTTGGCCACCATAGTCTAGCACAGAGAATCTTCTGTGTTGTAGCACGTCCCACATAATTTCCTCTTGCAACCCCCCCATGTGCTTCGACAAGGATGTGGCCTCGCTCGAATTCAAGTACATATCTGCATAATACTTCATCGTTACCCATTTTCTAGAGGTGCCCTGCAATAACAGTAAAGTCTATTGCGCGTATTACCAGTTCCCTCTTCTGCTGCACAGAATACCCCGATAGCATGGTCCTTGTGGTTAAGAAATGGATTATATCCTCAAAGTGGCCATCCGCAATGCACACTGCATATAGCTATGTCTCAGGTAGTCCCTCCTCTATGTTTGTGGGCTCTTCACTGCTCTCAATTTGAGACAGATGATCTAGGCCGACATTTAGACGACCTGGCTTTACGATGAATTCAAAATCATATTCCTAAAACAATAACAACCATCTACAAATGCACCCCCCCAAAACAGGCTTATTGGCTAAGTATTTTAATGTGGAATGATAAGTATACATCTTAAAGTGTCATCCGAGTAGATAGTGGTGGTATTTTTGGAGTGCATACACCATCACCAACCCTTCACGCTCAGTGGTGGAGTAGTTCTTTTTAGCTTTGGACAATCGTTGGCTTGCGAACGCAATCGAGTGATCAATTCCTTTTACTCCTTCTTGTGTGAATACCACGCCCAGCGCGATACACGAAACGTCAACATGTACGTGAAATTTGATGTCCCACTTTGGAAAGACCAAAATGGGCATTGATGCCATCTTTTCCTTGAGTGTTTCCAAACTTTTGTTACATTCCTCACTCCAAAAATAACTGGCGTCCTTTTTCAACAACTGTTCCATCGGTGATGTGATATGTGCGTAGCTCTTGAAGAACTTTTGGTAGTACCCAGTGTGTCCCAGCGTGGCGCGTAATTGTTTGATACTTCGCGGCACTTGCAAATTAAGTATGACAGTGATCTTCGCTAGGTCTACCATTAGGCCTTGCCTGCAAACCACATGGCTGAACAAGTTTCTGAAGGGGATGAGGAAAGTACACTTCTTTACATTTAACGCAATTTGGTGTCGTCGGCAAGTATCCAACATTAAACGTAAGCTTGCGACATGTTTCTTGACTAACACAAATACGGTCCAATCATCAATATATACTTCCAAGAAGTTATATATAAATTCCTTGAATGCAGCTACCACAACGTGCGAGAATATTGCCGACACATTCTTTAGTCAAAAGGGCATAATAATGTATTGAAAACAGCCCCATTCGGTGGCGAAAGTTGTTTTACTCCTATCCTCTGGTGCAATCTTGATCTGGTAATACCCAGAGAAATTTTCCGTGAAGGAGTAGGCTTCCTGCCCCCGCAAATTTTCCAGTACCTCGTGTATGAATGGCATCGAAAATGGATCATTAACACATGCAAAATTGAGCTTCCTGAGATCCACACAGATGCGAATTTCCCCTTCCTATTTTTTCTCTTGCACAACCATAGGACTTACCTAGTCGGACTCTTCCACTGGTTCAATTATTCCTACTGCAAGCATCTTGTCCAACTCTTTGTGGACCTTCACTTTTTATTTTGGATTAACCGATAAGGCCACTGCTTGACTGGCTTCATGTCCGGTTTCAGAGTTATCTTCATCATCCCTAGGTCACCGAGGATTCCTTTTAACTCTGTGATTTTCGTCGAGAATAAGTCTTGATATTCTCGAAGTAACTCGATGACCTTTTCCACCATGGCATCATCCCAATAGTCCCCAAGTGTCGCATACTTCGACTCCTCCTCTGTACCAATGTTCACCTATTTTGTTTTCAGTGGCATGGTGATGTCGGGGTCCTCGATCGTGGGTCCTGGAACCTCGCAGATCCCCTATTTTTCTGGAATATTGATGTTTCTAGGGTCGTCCTCATCATCCTCTATCTGCACGTTGTAACATTCTAGGGCCTAGCTCAACTGGCGCAACCGATCTAGCTGCACTACTTCTTTCAGATCCAGTGGTACCTTGAAAATGGCGGCCTTCACAACTTGCAGTGCATCATCAACAATATCCATCAATTGGTCCTTGAACAAGAATATCAATAAGATCCCTTCACGCAAGATATACGATTCGCCCATACCATATCGAAGTTCTGTTTCAGTATGCCAGTTCCGTGGGATGACATCCAAGGTATGATAAAATAAGTGTACCCACTCCGGCTAGGGCTCTTCTCCATAGGGATGGGTCCATCTGGTGAGGCACATGTGTGGGTCATCACGTCCATCGTATTTCTTAGTTATTCATAGGTCCAACTTCCCAAACCTTATTTGCATCATCCTCCTGCAACCGCGCTAGTATTCAAAGGTTCCTTCATGCGTTCCCCACCAATGCGCTGGCGTCACATGCAATGCCCATTTTAATGCATCAAACTGATGGTGCTCTGGTATCGCATGTTCAAACTTGGTCAGGAATTCATCTACTGCTATCAGCCCATCATACATCGGTAGTTCGCGATCTTGAGCTCTGATGCAATACAACAACCTAGTCATCGTATTGTAGTTTAATGTGGTTGTTGCATTCAGCTAATTATGCCACCACTCCTCCCCTCATCTGAATCTTTGGTGCAGCACTCCGCATGCCCCCACGATATTCTTCCTTCCACAGCTGGATTGACCCAATCTTGATTTTGTGTAGTAATCTTGTAGATACAATCTAGTTCATCATCACTTCCTTCGTCGTGCATAGGTTCAGTGTAACGTGGTCCTTTAGCTGGGTCTAACGGAATGACTACACGGAGTGACTTCTTTTCAAATATAATTTTCCGCTTCTTCAAATTAATAACCCCATTCATATCGGCGGCCAAGTCTATCCCTAACAATGCAAGGTAAGGGATACTTTCATCCATAATTTTTATTACCTCAAAGTCCATTCGAGTGCTCGTGCCTTCTATATCTACTGTAATTCCTTGCAGTCTTCCCATGGGCAGGATCTTCTGTTGGTTTACCATCCGCAATTGAATAGGATACCATTGTAGTGTGGACTTGCCCATGCACTCCCAAGTCTGTTTAGGTAGTACATTTGCATCTAAGCCCATGTCTAGAATGATCTGATCCATATCACAGTCACCAATCTGTGCCGTTAATCTCATTTCCTGCCCAATCCGCGAAGCATGTTTTCCCAATTTTTGGACCATGTGAGGTTCACTTGATGCTGCGCACCTAGTTATCAATTCTTGTAATCCTTTAACCGCTCTATTGTCATGAAGCAATTTGATGCATGTCTCTAAAAAGGTAGTTAGCATCGAGGGATCTCTTTCCAACTCGGGTTGATCCTTACTACCTGGGATAGATACCTCCACGAAGCTCTTCCTAGCTTCCCGATCTGTCTCCTTGTGAACCACGGCATTGTCCTTGGTTACTTTACCCTTATCCTCCCCTGTGGCTGTGCCACTTCTGAGCACCATATTCATGTTGTGGTCTTCCTCACGTGGTTCAGCCCTCATCATTTGGATGTTCTTCTTCGTCGTAGGTTGTGTTGCCCTCTTCTCACATATCTGTGCTATCAATGTGGGGCAATATATAATTTCATGATCGAATTACTCGCAGTGAGGGTACGATATTCTGGTCGGGTTGGTACAATCTCGCGCATAGTGTCCTAGTCCGCCACAGTTATAGCAAATTAGCTACGTACGACCCCTTCCTGACCCCATTTCATGTCCTCGTCCTCGCCCCTGGAACCCGCCGCTGCAGCTGGATTGTGATCTCGCACCTCAATCTGCATCCTATAGGTTGGTGTTCGATCCATCAATAATTCATAACTCTAGTAGTTTTGTTCATCGTGGCCCACCGATCTACAAAAATTGCAAAATAGCTGTTGGGGGCTCTGGGTAAATTTTTGCAGTAGGTGATAGTTGTGTATGGTGTGCTTTCCTCCCACTTGACAGATTGGGCACTAGAGCGAGGGCGCCACACTTGGCCCTACCTATGCCTCTGGTCATAATGGCATTAGTTCCCCCCTTACCAAATAATTCATGAATATCGAACAATGATCCTTATCATGATCCTGGCCTGTGCATTTCACGCACTACACTTCTTCCCATGCTTCTCAACGGGGTGCCTTTTCTTGTTTTAAATTCTACATCTCTAAACAGAGGTTTTGTATTTGTGCGTGGATTTTCTGAACTCCCAACCTCGGATCCCATATTGGAGTTTCATGCAACCTCATCACTGTCTCTAATGCTTCAGCCTGGGTTGAGATCTTTTGCAGTGACAACAATGTCCTCAGATGTGGTGTTAATGATGCCACAAACCATGCGCAGTGCTGCGCATCTGACGTCATCATGTTTGCCTCGCAGATTGTACTTTTAAATCTTTGATCTAGATCCCATGGGGTTTCACCAGGCATCATCGTGATCTCCTTGAACCCAATGATTGACTGTGTTTCTAATTTTGTCTAGCTAAATTCTTTTTTAAATGCCTCCTGGATCTCTATTATCCCTGCATTCGGGTGATCGCTCGAGTGCTTTATATACCATGTCAACGTGTGGTCTTGCAACGCGCTAACTAGAGTAACCTTTTTGATGTTATCATTTGTAACTCCATGTGCTTCCCACACTGCCCTTACTACGAACCAAAACTATTCTGGATCTTCACTTCCTGCTCCTTTGAATACCGGCAGCTTGATCGCGCTTGTCATTTTTAACTCCTGGTCTGTACGTGGGTATGCTAGAGCCTATTATGACCTCGTACCACTTCTGATCCAAACAATATTCAATCTCTTTCTTTGTAAGGCTTCAAAATTCCACCATCAGACATCCCTTAGGCCGATCTTGGTCCCGGCAACGGAACCATTTGTTGGCTTATTGGGCCCTGACCTAGGTTTGGAAGAGTTATTAGCCAAACAAATTCTCGCAGCTACCGGCCCTTTCAGAAACACCCCGTGGAGCGCAGACTGAGGTCTCACCCGAGGTAGTAGGGGAGGGTGCTGGAACCATGTTTCCACACCCTTGGGATGTCTTGATGTGGTCTAGAGGGGTTGCGAACCATTCTGTGGCCTTGCACCACTCTGTACTGCTATCGGGCTTTCGCGTAGATCTGCGCAAACACACTTTCTTATTAATGGAATTATTATATATTTGATGTTTTGATTACAGTCTTTAAGCAAACATTTAACAATAAAACCCTGTGCGTGCAAATATAAAAAGATATAAACTCATATAACAGGTGCATAAATCAGAATACAATAGATCTGCAATACTTCATAAACCACTTATCTTTATTAAAATCCTTCACCAATACAACCAAATCTGCCCTATGCACTCAACTGCAGGGGTCCATGCACACAGCTGTAGACTCTACTAGGCCTCTATGCACACAGCTACAAAGCCTCTATCTATCTACCAACACCCTTGACACAAACTTACAGATGCAGATATTATTGTCTTCACAAACCCATAACACCAAGATCAACCAAAAACCGGAACTGCCTTCTACCCTTAGAGCCTCGCTCTATTTATACATTCCCATGGTCCATGGACCATGGGTAGGCCGACTTACTTCCTATTATTCTATATTATTTATGGGCGGACAACCCTTTGAATCGACCTCTTACATTTCGCGCTCCACATATTTCAGAGATTTATAATATTATTACCCTAACTTATAGGCTTTATGCCCCAAAACTGTTACGTGGGGCCTCTGCTACCCAACAATAACTGAGTATGAAGGAGATGTGGTAAAAACATTTCACTCTCAATTAGGCTTTGGTTACAGAGTGTTATTACAACGTATGATAAAAAATAATATATTAAAAACTCGATCACATATGATATAAAAACCATATCCTATGGTTGTGTTGCATTGTTCAACAAACCTTGCATTTATTTATTTAATAGTTAAATATTCTATTAATAAATGGAGACCCTTTATAAAAAAATCCTCCAAAAAAATTAGCATTTAAGGGCTTTCTTTTTGAATTATAAATTGTTAAATAATATAAGGTATCAAGTCGAATCCCTTTACAACTAGCAATTCTCTCTTTATCACATATTGTTGGATCATGTGTGTCAAAGGTTAATTATCAAACCAGGATTTGTGAATTGCGATAAGAAGGGATCACGGTAATAAACTTAGGATACCATTGAACTTTCCATTTAAAACTAAGACTTAAGGCATTTCTTGTAAAATAAAGCGCCTATCGCATATTGGCATTTACGAAAAGCACAACTAACAAAGCCTTATGTAATATGAAAATTGCAATATTGCGGCATAGCGAGCCAACACTCATCGCATCACAATGCTATACTTAAAAGCCAAATTTTGTGAACTATGAAAATTTTGCGAAATGCGATGCGACCCAGACTTGATGAAAGTAAATGATAAATGTTATATACCGTAGCTAAATCCAGAGCTTTGTAAAATATCACTTTATTCTTTAAATATTCGTTTAAGAAAAATGTGCTTTTAATGATAAAAGGTATGTCACTCACCTCACATATCGCATAATTCTAAAACATCTTTGAAAAATGCACAATCGAAAATGCGATATTATGATTTGTGATATTGAGATAATCTTATCGCAAATCACATAATCAACATTTCGCACTTTAAGATCATCACCTTAAATTTTTTCCTTTCCCGTTTGCAATGCGATAGCTTAAATGAGTAATAAAGACCATGATAAAAGATCTTAGTGAATATTTAATAAGTTGTAATGGAATTTATGTTAAAAACATCTCGACGTGATTTGATATCTTTCATCCTCATTTTCGAATAAAATCTCCTTTCTTGTCACCTTTCGGAGTTAATTGTATCATTGAATTCTCACTCTCATTTTCACCTTGTGTTTATCCGATAATTTCCATTGCTCCATTTTAGGAAGCCTCCGAAGAAAACAATGTTGGAAAGAATGGGGAAGAAGGGAAAATCTACTACATTGAGAAATCAGACATGATACCACTTTTCTCCAATACCACCTGTAGCAAATATGGAGGAACCACATCATGGGAAGCCATGTATAAACTGTTAGAAGAAGAGAAGATGAGGCCACTGGTAACAAAGGCAACAACTGATTCCTGGGAATCATCTGACGCCTCCTATTTTGAAGCAGCATGTTCATTTTTGCACCGAATAGCAGTGAGACCAAAGATATTACCATACACAGATATGGTAAAATGGGTAATTGATGATGTAAATGAATCAGACATGACTTTCAGGAATAAAATACAAGATTTCATGGGGTCTTTCACACTAGATAATCTGTGTCTGATGTACCAACTACCAGATCCTCAAAATCTCTATAACAAAGATTTCCTTGAGCATTTTGCTAAAGAGAAAGAGGACTGTTGGATGTTACACAAACATGGAGGTCAGATGGAGGAAAATTCAAATGGGATAAATCTGGTATGTACCCAATAGCATCCCTCTTCGACCCTTATAATTTGCAGCAACAATAATGCGAAGGTTATTCGGTAAACCAGATAGCATCAAATTTCCTATGGAGTGGATCCCATTAATTGATGTAGCAATTAATGCAACAATTATGAACAGGAGTCATATTTTATCAGACAATTTAGCAAAGGCCATCATGGAATATAGACAGAAGAGAATTGTTTCTTCAATAATTTTCCCCCTTTCTTTATGAGTGATTTTGTTATGGATGCAAATTGTTTTTGTTCTCTGTTTCCAAACATGGGTTGGAAGTGGACTATACAGAACCCACTCCCCATCCATATATACCATAAAATTTTGTGGGAATCTCAATTCCATCCCCATTTTTACAAAATCTGCCAGGGTATTATGTTGCCTATTCATAAAACCATTTTTGATAGAACAACCTCCTAGGTTTTCTGAAGAGGCCAAAGTAGACATCTTACTAGTGGCCAGATGGTTTGGTGAAGAGGTGTTCACTTACGTCAGAGTTTTTGGGAGCACTGCTTCTCGGCATGTCCTGCCATATTATGTCCTAGACAAGTTATTGGCCAGATAAATAGCTTATTAGATAGCAAGGGGGGGGGGGGGGCAGTTTAACCAAAGGCTTGAGGGAAAAAAAGAAAGCCATTTGGACAGCCTTCCCATTACAATGTGGTTATTTTGCACTACATGACTATGGGCACGTAGTAAAAGAAGCAGAGATTATTATTTCTCTGAAATTGGCCACAATTATAGGGAGACAATATGACCCAAATCGTGTTGCTAAATAATTTACCACTATGGTTAAAGTCAAATAGTTCACCCATGAAGAGGATGCCTTTGATGACCTCTTTCAAGGAGTAGAAACATTTTCATAGGTTCTACATTCGACATCATTATAGTTAAGCCTGAAATATATTAATTATTTCCATGTATATAGGAATAAGAGACTGTTGAAGGTCCCATTGGACCTATTATAGATTGAACCAAGAAGAGAACCAACTCCTAGCATAAGCATGTAGGGAAGTTCAAAAGAAAATTATAAATAAGAAACCCAACAGAAGTTGACTCATGAGTTAGAGCACTCAGAACAACAATCTCAGAATTAGGGAGGAAGCACAAATAAAAATTCTGAGAAAGATACAGCTGGAAGTACTGAGGAAACAACCAAACAAGCCTTGGCAAAGAAGTATGCAAAGGTTTCTTCCACTTCAGTTCAATCAGGGAAGGTGCCAGTCATTGACCTTGACAAGGAATGGGAGAAATTCAATAAGAAGCTCCAAACAAGTACTAAGGAAACATATGATTTTCAAACCCCCAAACAGAATCAGCACAAAGCAAATCTAGAAACAACATAGCAAGGGGCTATATGTACTCAGGATATTGAGGTTATTCCTGCTTTTCCTACTTCCAAAATTGTCTTGAGAATTGAAGAGATACCTCCATTAGATATATTATACAGTCCTACCAATAAGGCTATAGCTAAAAGACAAAGGAAGAAAAGGAAGCTAGACACCATGGCTGTTACAACTCTAGAGAATGAACCAATGGATGTTGTTTGGAAGGACACTCCTATTGACCCTCAGAAATTTGTGACAGTTCACGGGAGCTTATGCCACAACAACCATCGATAAGGCAATGAATGTTTGAATGCTACTAAAGGAAAAAAATAGAAAATTCTGCTACTTGAACAACAATTATAATAAGAAAAAACTAATCAGCAAGAAAAACAATAGGTGGCTCAGCTTCAAAGGGAATTCAAGTAGATGTGGTTACAGCACCAAGCCAGCTTACCAGAAAAGGATTCACAGATTTTTCAAATACAAGCCATGGTGGATAAATTCAAAGATATTCTGGAAACTGACAAATTCATCAAAGAAGCGATCAAGCTCAATTCCCTATTAAATGATAAATTAACAAACCAAGTAATCGATATGAGGTTTGAATATGAAGAGATCCACAAACAGGTTTTTGAATTTATCACTTGCCAAGAATCTGAGCAGGGAAGAAAAGCTGACCTACCAAAAATAGACGAATCCCACAAAGATATTATGTTTACAAATTGGGATTCACAGTTGAAACAGGCAGAAATGGCGACAACAATAGCAGCAAGAGCAACAATCAGTATAATAGAATCCATTATTGAAAACCTCCATAGTGCTAACCTTCTCAAAGAATGCATACCAGGTTTTCTACCAAGTGTCAAACAACTAGAGCAACAATGGAAATAGACAGCGGAGGAAAAGGAAGAAGCAAGTAAACAACTAACCCGACTAAATTGGGAGGCATACTGGTTGTTTCTAGTAAAACCAAAAATCTAGTGGATGAATATGAGGTGTTTAACAACCTCTACACAAAATATGGTGCCAACTTTGACAGATGCCATATTTGTTGGGTAGTTAAAATCAACAACTAGCGAGCTGCCTCAGCTCAAACTAATGATCGATATTTGCAACCTCAGTGATCCAGATCTTGGGGGTAGTCCCCCAAAATCTAAAAAATATTGAAATGAATCCTAGGGGGGAGAGGCCCCCAAGATCTGAAAAATTGAAATGCTAGAAAAAAGAGAAGAGAATGCCCAATAAACAAAACCACAAAGAAAATTTTTATTAAAATATATAATAACTGTAAAGACTGCATTGTGGTGGACAATTTGTGCTTTTACAAAATGTGACTTGTTCCTTATAGTATTTTTTAGTTACAATACCACAAGTCAATTCCATGGGTGAATGAATATCATGGGTGGATGTTACAATACCATGGGTCAATTCCATTGATGAATGAATACCAAGGGTGGATGTCACAATACAATGGGAAAATACCATGGGTGAATGAATACCATGGGTGGATGTCACTTACAATACCATGGGTGGATTCCACTTACAATACCATGGGTAAATTCCATGGGTGGATGAATACAATGCGTTGATGCCATTTTCCATTCGAATCACTCAGAGATCAAGTTAGCTGATTAAGTTAGTTCAAAGTTCAAGGAGCTAGTCATTAGTTTAATTCTATTTTTAGTTTTATTTTTTCCCACTCTGAGGAAGGTTGTTTGAAACCTCCTCAACTATTTTTGTAATACTCTTTTTTTGAGGCATGTATTTTTGTATTTAAACCCCCCTCATGCATTTAGAGAGCGGTCCAAAATTTTATCAGAAACACTTTTCAAGACATTACACTTCTGTATTTTTGGGAAGGTTTTGATGAAATTAATGGAACATGATCTATTTTTCTTTGAATATCTAGCATGCTCTACTGAAATTACACTTTTTTACTCTTAGAGTGTATTGGATTGAATGAAATTGGGTCTATATTGCTAAGCACATGAGCAGGACTTATCATATATGGTACTTTTATTGCATGATTGTGTTTTATTTATGTATTAGTAATACGTTTTCTCTTGATTTTTTTTATGTATGAAAGTCTGAATTATAGTTCTGCATTATTGCACTTTTGTATGATGTTTTAGTTGTGATTCTGTTTTGAATACATGAACAATTATTGTATGCGATACATTTCTCTCAATTGTTTTGTCTAACTATTTATCCAAAACAATTATCGATAAATGCTTCCATTTCCTTTGGAAGTTGAATTATCTTTATTACCAATTGCTATAAGACATCATTGTAGATCACATATCTTATTTTACTCGTGGGTATATTTATAGTTACATAATGTTATATTAAGATATATGCATGTGTTTATTATTTAGATTAGATTATACTTAGTTGAATAATTTCCCATTACATATTATATCATCCCATCAAAATTATCAAATCAATCCTCTCTATGAAACTCGTCCCATTATCCCCAGTTGGAGCCACTATACCATACACAAAAGGAGTTGCTTTCAAGGTCCAGACTGGTTGGTTATCTCCCATTTTGTCACAACAAATTTCGAGGCTTCAAAATTTTGGTGCTAGAAGAAGGGTCTGACTATGAACGGAAAGAAAATATAAATTAGAAAGCCATTCTAAGAGTAAAACTCCCTTACCATCACCTCCGACTTCTCGGTCACATTCCAAATCCCCAAACCCTAGACGTGAAGTTGCTAAGAAATATTTACAATCCAATAGTGTTTTTCCAAGGAAATCACATCAATCTTCTTCTAGAGAAACTCCCGAAGTTCAACCTTTAATTCATAAATTGTAAAGGATTTCTCTGTCTCAAGAAGAATTTGAATTATCTCAAGCCAATGTTTCTTCACATTTTCCTTCCTCTCAAAGGTTAACCAGATCACAGAGTGAAAAATTTGGGATCCCGCATTTGAATTTCCTCTACCTTACCCTGGAAGGAAAACTAAGAAAACACAATCTGAAACTCATAGTGAGATTCTCTCGTCATCGCCAGAAACATCCTCATTCTTCCATCATCTTCATCACAAGATGAATCATCCACCTCACCACTCTATATTGTGATTTACATTAGTAAAAGAGCACAATCATCCTCTACCCAATTACATTCAACCACTGGAACATATTCCTCTACACAGATACCCATAACGACTCAAAGACCGTGGACAAATCCAGGAGCTATTCAGATGACACGACTATTAAATCCAATACCTACACATCCAGAAAAATGGTTGCCAAAATTCAACCCTGATGATGGTCCTCCCACTGAACAACATATAAGTAACTTCATGTTGTCCCTAAATCTGAATGCAGTTATAGAAGAAGATGCAGATGTAAGATTATTCCCTTATAAGTTACAAGGATCAGTAGGATCATGGTATTTTTCATTACAATATGGTTCGATTAATAGTTGGGATACATTTCAAGAGAAGTTCCTAACCATGTTTGGAGATTACCGATCAACAACTACTCTTCTCAATGATCTCTCCAACTTGAAAGCTAAACCTAGAGAACCAATTAAGGACTTCAATTCATGTTTTAATAACTTATTGAACAAAATACCAATGGAATCCAAACCTAGTGATGAATTTCAAAATGAATGGTACATTTCTGCTCTTTCCTCAAATGCAGTTATTTTTGTCGATAGGGATGCCAAAATAACCTTGGCAGAAAACATGAAAGAATCCATAGATGTAGAAAAGCACATTTTATCTTTAGATAAGAAGAACACATTAGAAGAAATAAAATCCAAGAAGGTCACTTTCAGGGACAAATCCAATGAAAAATCACCTAAAGATCCTTTTGATATTGAAGGTCTGCAAAAGGTCCTTAAAAGCATGTCCAATGAAATGGTCGACATTAAAAAGTAGGTAGATGAAAATTCTTCAAGGAAATATTTTAGACCATAAAAAAGAAATCCTTCCTCTAATCCTAAACCTCCAAATACAATATCAAATGTTGAATCAAATATGGTGGAAGAAGAAGTGTCAACAGCTAAAGAATAAACGATGACAAAGAGATAGTTGAATTACAAGGAATGTGGGATTTCATTCTTCCTGTTTCAGATAATGAAGAATCACAAGAAGCATTACTTGTTGCAACTAGAAGCATGAGCACTATTGATTTTCCACAAACAAATCAAAAATAGAAATCGTCAACTCCTGCTCTGAAGGATAAATAAATAGGTAAGAAATCTTCTCCCAAATCCACTCAAACGACTCCTCCTCAATCCAACTCTGCACTTCCAACCAAAACCTTGCTAGTATCTGATGAAATGGAATACAACATCGTTGAATATATGAAGAAGACTATAGATAATATCATGTTCCACAATCTTAGTAAGCTAAAACATCAACATAAACTATTGCTCAAAGAATTAAAAGAAGTACCCTGTGGTGAATTAAAATTATAAGTGCGACACAAATGAATTCCTCTAGCCCAATAATGGGTCTAGCCACAAAAAATAAATTCTATGGAAGAGTTCCCTGGGTTAGAATCAATCAAGAGGGCCTACCTCTTGGTCTTCTTATCCTGCTTGATGATGTCCTCACTTGCTCGATCCAGCTATCTCTTGCTTCCTTCTTCAAGCACCTAAAACAAGTAAACAACAACAAACATAATAATAGACAAATTGCAATTCAACCTACTTAACAAGTCAAGAAACATTAAGCCATGAATATGTAATATTACAAAACATGTAGGAAATCAATCGATAGTTTCATATATTAATATCAAAGAGAGATTACAACCATTTTTCTTGACGTCGTAGTCTTCCGTTGACAAGACCAGATTCCCACACACTTCTACTAGCATTCCATGATGGCCTCAATCAACAATAGTTTTAAATCTCTTCTATTTAGGCTTCACTCCAAACCAAATCAAACTTCTCCCTCACACAACTAGATAGCTACAACTAGTAATAGCTTGCTTGTCTACTCCAAAGCAAACTAGCATCAACACTCAACCAAAAACTATGACTGCAACTAGTTTGTGCTTGGGAAGAAGGGAAGTTTATATAGGAAATATGGATGGGAGATGGATCCTCTTCTCATGGGAGAAGAAATTATTGCTTAAGGTAGTTCCATCATTATAGGGGAAAGGAGCCCAAACTGTCATCCTTGACCCCATCTAGCCAAATGATTTACCATACTTCCGTTATGAATCTTCTAGTGCTAGAAGCTTCTGTTCTAATTTTAAAAACTTTCCATAACAGGACCAACATGACTGGAACACAACTCAGTCGCTCTAGTCAGTGCAAGGAGTAGTGCTAATATCTACACATCAGCATGGGAGAGACAAACGCTATTAGTGTCGGTCTTGTAAACTGGGAAAAATAGAAGTTTTAGGGGAAATGGTGCAAAAGGGAATTTATCTGCTCATGAAGAGGGACACAATGGGAGTTTATTCATGAAGGCAAAGCATGCAGGGTTCACTGCAAAGGTCCTATAGGATAAAGGAATGGGGAGTACAAGGACAATGAAAAAATGTTGTGTAACAGATGCCCTGTAAGGCATGAAGGCTGAGCGAGATTGAGGGATGAAATTATTTAGAAATCAATGCGGGGAAGGGGTCTGCCATCAGAATACCTGCAAGAAAGTACTGATACATATACATAGACTAAGATCTTTGTCAAATGATACATGAATCATGTCATGGACATAGCCATTGAGAGAATGATCATGTAAATAGATTCAGGTATGGGCACAACCATTCGTCAAGGAGGATCATAATGAAGCCAAGTTATGGTTGGAGGCATCCAATAATGAGAAGGATCACATATGATAACTCTTGGTCTAGTCGTAGCCAGCCATCTGAAAGAGACATGCATATCATCATAACCATGTCACATCACTTTGCAGCTTGTACTTTTGTGATCTGAGTCCAGGGTCTTGCACTCCAACACGACCCGATCTAAGTTCTAGCATGAGAATAGATGTGTTGACGTTGGACATGCTATAAAGTTGCTTGATTACTAGTCAATGATGTAAAATGTTAACAAGCACGAGAGAAACCACCAATAATGACAATGGTCCTCAAATTACTATCAATGCAATCCATATAATGTAAATAGAGGAACTGAAGTCGAACACCCATGAAATGACTCGATCGAAAGCCAATGATGTGAACTTGTCATTGAGTGCGAAGAACTTGCCATTAGGGCATGCAAGCTCTAAGGTACTAGAAGGGAGTCTCTCGGTCAACTTCCCAGATAATGAGTTGAAGTCAACGAAAAGAAACCATGTCTAAGGAGGGCCATAGTGAATCCTAAATCATCGACACGAGATGAGAGGATGAAAAATTATTTTGGGTGATACAGAGAATTAGAGGTAATTGTAACTACAGAAGGACAACTCTTGAACATATCAGTGACACAACTAGATGTTTGGAAGCTTTTGGATCCATGGGATCGGTGGTCATGATGATGTGGTAGAGATCAAATGGAAGGTAAAAATGAACGGCCCAAACCCAGGAAGGTCAATGATGCAAAGGAGGATGTACCAACCTGACACAAAACAAAAAGTGTCATGTTCAAGAGTGAGTTGCCGACACGACTGATAGATTTCCAAAATTCTCCCCACCATTTCTGGCAGGTACCCTAATTATTTTTTAATTGCAAGCTTGAAGGGGATAGCATATGCTTGCATTGTAGGTTCATCCTTCAAACAAATCTGACCTAGTAAGTTTAACGAGCCCTAGGAAGGATAAGCTCATGATAGTCATGGTGACAAATCCGAAGTTTTTTAATAGTTTAACGAGTCCGATAAAGGTGTAAATCAATATCTTTTTCATGTTTAGAGAGTTTGAAAAAGACACATAAAAGAAAACTCCACATGGTCCCTTTTCGTACATTTGTGTCTCTCGAGCAAGAAAAGGTAGAAAACAATACTTGAGAGAACTGCCTGACCATTTCAGTTAAGGAGTACCTTATTCGTAAATAGTGCCTCCCAACCAAAAAAGGGGTAAACTTATAATGGGCGCGTGATGTTTCACATCTGTTAACGAGTTCAAA
Organism: Pinus tabuliformis; assembly: GCA_031772625.1. Classification (NCBI taxonomy): domain Eukaryota; kingdom Viridiplantae; phylum Streptophyta; class Pinopsida; order Pinales; family Pinaceae; genus Pinus; species Pinus tabuliformis. The sequence continues at coordinate 339,470,120 of CM062807.1, read as the reverse complement.
ACAACACGGGCTTGACCATCTTTTCTCTTTTAAAGGGTCGGAAAAGAGCTTGAAATCAGACCCCCCATTTTATTCTCTTTTACGAGCCAAAAGGGAAAAATACTCGGCAATCTTTTCATATGAGCTTAACGAGTCAAGGAAAGAGTTGAAACGTGACTCGTTCTAGAGGACTGAGTGGTATAAAGGGTAGAAATTGGTTTCAACAATGGTGGGACTGCTCAAAACATGTAATGGTCAAGAGGCTGGCTAATAAAACCACTCATCGCTGTGGTTCCTCAAGAAAGGAAAAACAACCAAGTGAAAGCATATGATCAGGAAAAGAGATGGTGGTAATGGAATGAAACAACCAAGGCTCATCTAGCAGAAATTAGGTCATTAAAACAACATTCACGAGATGTAAATCGGGCATGGGTTCATTTTTACTCAAGCTTGAACCATGAAGAACTCTACTTGGATTCGGTTTCATGTTTACCCAAGCTTGAAACGAAAAACTATGCTTGATATTAGTTTGCATGCCCCTAGAATAATGAATCAATTCAAGGTACATGCCCCCAAGATTCATTTCAGTCAACTAGGTGGATGGAATGAAGGTTCACTTTCGAGATCTTGGAAAGACTTGACTAGGATTTTATGAGTTCTTAATCAACGACTCGATTTGGAAAATGGAGGTGTTTCATTTTTTAATGAGGTTGACACAATAAAAGAACTATCCTCGAGGACCTTGTTTCATTTTTTAACTAGCTTGACACAAGACAAAGAACTATACTCACCTCTTGTTTCATTTTTTAATAAGGTTGACACAAGACTAGAAACTATCCTCATGAATCCTTGTTTCATTTTTTAACAAGGTTGACACAAGACCAGGAACTATCCTCATTCATCTGATCATGGATCATACGATAACATGGCTCCCAAGAGGTCCTCACTAGATGGAAGCACCATGCTCTGGGAGGAACATATGTAAACTAGTATAAATGACAGATCAGGTTCCAATGCCCCCAACACATAATGTACTATACCATCTGTGTGATCATAAATAGATGTGGAGATGGAATAGGTAGCCACATAATTGACCTATGGTGGGGAGGGTACTGCTTGAAAACAAGAGTCGATAGAGGATGATGGTTGCAAAGGAGGCGCTTGGTGACCAATGAACGACAGTTGATCAATAATCACAATTCTCCCTTCGTGCTGAAAATAAACCACATGCAAAAGTGAAGAAACAAGAGCTCCCATGACATAAACATAGTCGCGTCCAAGGAGAAGATTGAAATCTAAGGGGCCTTGGACTACCATCATGTCTATATAGACAGTCTTCCCTTCCAAAGTAATAGGGAGCTTTGGAAGGACCCATAAGGGTTGAATGGTTCCTCTATTGAAGGCCAACAGATTCTGGGTGACAGGAACAAGCTGTGAGGAACCCAAATATTTCCAAGTAGTAGAAGACATGATGCTAACATACACACCTTCATCTAATATAGTTCCATGTAGTACCATATTATAGGCCTGTAATACGATTTGGAAAGGCACATAAGATGGGAGGAGGAAAGCAGTCAAGTGACTCCAATAGAAAGAAACGACAGAACTACTTGGTGAGGGCATCATATGATTTCCCCCATGCTATACAAGAATAGAAGAAGGACTCTCCTAAATAGCTCAGACGGGAGGGTCACTCTTTGATTCATGAGAATATGAGGAGATGAGAAGAACATGAGCAGTATGATCACCACTCTCTCCCAGAACAGAGTGAGCAACTGGTGGCAGAACCAAGTCAACACTCTTTTCGACCGATGGTTGGTTAGGAATAGACACAAGAGAGTCACGCCCAAGAAGAGTAGGATGGGCAAGAGATGGATCCAAGTCAGTCTCTTTACCAACTAGGAGAGGGTTAGAATAAAGCCTCTAATAACCAACATGAAGTTGGGGTGGAGGAGTTGCAAGGTTTTCCAAAAGTTTGGAAGCTTTATCCATAAGAGGACAAAGGTGAAGAAGATTCTCTCCTTCACATAACCTACAAGGGAATCTAATATTTCCCTTCTTCTTACCATCATTAGCTATAGGCGTAACATTGACATGATCTCCAGAGGTCAACGGGGATGGTCAGTTCAAGTTTTGAGACCATACCTCTAAGAATCTGGGAATGCCAGGACAGTCTTGAAGGAGATGGTCACCCTTACATAGCTTGCAAGGGAATTTTACCTGTCATGAAGGATCAAAATATTTGTTCATGGGGGGTGCATTTGGAGTAATAGCTGCACGGTTGGCCTCTCACTCAGTTGACTTCTTCTTCTTTGTCTTCTTCTTCTTCTTCTTAGCCTCCTGGTTACTGGATTTCAAACTTTCACCAAGCGACGTAGAAGAGGAGGGAGAAGAAATGGGGGAAGAAGGTGAGGGGTCAACCTTAGAATCATCATGATGTGATTCGAATGAAGGAGATGGCAGGGTAGGAGTTGGGACACTCGGGACCATTGAGATCGAAAATAACCAGACAGGTAAACCAATGGTTAACCCAGGGAGGGACAACGTTGCCATATAAAGAGCACCAGCATTTCCAAAAGAAGGAAAAGGACCAGGATTCCCATCTGAGGGCAACCCTTGACTAGTAGACTCTATGAATGTTGCCATTGTAATCGACCCTAAAGAATCACTAAGGAAGATAAATAACCAAAAATATTTCATGGGCAGTTAATTTTAAGACATTGAAACAAAAATTTGCCTTTTCATATTTTAAGAGTCGAGAAAAGGATGAAAGGTGACTCTATCACTTCTGATTGGAAACGAGCTCAAAGGACAAGCACCCGAATGATCTTTTAAGTTTAATGAGTCAAAAATATCAAATGACTTCTCTGGATGATCTAGGTAAATAGGATTACTAGGCAACCATTAACTGAAGAATACCTCTGGGTGAACCAAGAAGTACGAGTAGGAAATCTCCCCGAATGTTGTGTTCGGTGTATCACATTTGCAAGGTGACCAAATTGAATTCCTAAGGATAAAAGGATTGCACCTATTGGGGTCTCCCGTTATATACTCGACAATACGGGGAGCAAAAAATCTGTACTAGCACTGTCTAATGCCAAAGCTAATGACAGTTGCTAGGTCTAAAGATGTTGGAACACATCTCTAGCCTAGACCAGTAAATGTGAGCATTAAGTTTCAATGCCTCCTTAGGTTAATTCAATAAATTTTAATGGTTGATCTTAAATTAGGTTTCAACTACAAGGCCCTACCGCTGTCATCTGAAAACTCCTATATGTAGCTATATGAGAAAAGAGATCTTTGTCTTCAATGAAAGTTGTCACTAATTGAGAGATAGAGAGCACACAACCAATGCAACAATCAAAGAATGAAAGATTTCACTTATGCATGTCCTAAATTCACTTAATCTTCCCTTAACAACAAAAGAAGTTTCATTTCATTTTTCATGCCTATGTTGATGCAATTCTAGCTTCTTAATGACACTACTAATGTAATATTTTCAGTTAAGTAAACTAGAATGATGTTCTTCTTTTCATAAAATGAAAAATAAATCTTTCACATAAAGCACTTTAATGAAAATTTCACAATTTCGAACAAAAAAGCATCAATCAAATCCAAAGCATGATAAATGAAAATAAAAGCAACTTCTTCCTTGAATCAACAAAACCAAACACATAAAAGCTTCAATCGACAAACCAAGCAATGTAATATATGCTCAAAATGAGAAAAGAGACACTTGAAATAAGAGGACAAATGAGACTCTTTCACTCGTTCAATTGAAAACAAAGCATCCTAGTCACTTCTGGGCGGAAGAAGAGAGTTTGAGGGTCAAGACACACTGGCACTGGAATGGGACAAATTCTGATTTTTCTTAACTCAAAGACCAAAGTGGCTTGTGGGCCAAAAATAGCATCGATCAGCATGACTGACCAATGCTACAACTAGCATTGATGGCCTGTCAGCATGGATTTTTGGCCAAAAATAGCACCAATCAAGGGATTCAAAGAAAAACTAAAATTGAACTTCACACGGTGCTTTTATTAACACATAAGAGGGTGGGCTAAACCAAGAAAGCACACAAACCAGGCTAAATGAAGCTCTCTAGTCAGGGAGAAAACTGTTTGAAAGGCTTACGGGGTTAAAATCATGAGAGAAAAAAACAATGGCCAAGATTGGGGACAAACCCTAATATTCACTTACAGGCATCGACACAACTACCTAATTGACAACAAGCGCTAGAGATTGGTCGGCGCGACTGTTTCCTAGCAACTCGCATTGGTTGGAGCGACTATCATTGAATTAAGCACGCTGATCGAGGGAGCTAAGGAAATTAATAAATAAATTTGAAACAAGGACCAAATCTATTACTATGAATTTTAGATATAGACTAGTAAGAAGGAGGAAAGACACAGAACCAAAGGGAAAAAGTGGAACTAGAAAAGTTCTCACAAAATCATGAAATCCAAGACAAACAAAAGGATGAGACTCCCCAGTGGAGTCGCCAATTTTTGGTGAAGTAAAATTATAAGTGCGGATACGAACGAATTCCTCTATTTTGATAATGGGTCTAGCCACAATAGATACATTCTATGGAAGATTTCCTTAGGTTAGAATCAATCAAGAGGGCCTACATCTTGGTTTTATTATCTTGCTTAATGATGTCCTCACTTTCTCGCTCCAGCTATCTCTCGCTTCCTTCTTCAAGCATCTAAAACAAGTAAACAACAACAAACAACAAACATAATAATAGACAAATTGCAATTCAACCTACTTAACAACTCAAGAAACATTAAGCCATGAATATGTAATATTACAAAACATGTAGGAAATCAATTGGTAGTTGCATATATTAATATCAAAGAGAGATTACAACCATTTGTCTTGACATCGGAGTCTTCCTCTGAAAATACCAAGTTCCCACACACTTCTTCTAGCATTCCATGATGGCCTCAATCAACAATAGTTTTGAAGCTCTTCCCTTTAGGCTTCACTCCAAACCAAATCACACTTCTCCCTCACACAACTAGATAGCTACAACTAGTAATAGCTTGCATGTCTACTCCAAACCAAAATAACATCAACACTCAACCAAAAAGTATGACTGCAACTAGTTTGTGCTTGGGAAGAAGGGAGGTTTATATAGGAAATATGGACGGGAGATGGATCCTCTTCTCATGGGAGAAGGAATTATCCCTTCAGGTAGTTTCATCATTATAGGGGAAAGCAGCCCAAAGTGTCATCCTCAACCCCATCCACCCAAACCATTTAGCAGACTTCTGTTACGAAGCTTCTAGGCCTGGAAGCTTTGGTTCTAATTTAGAAAACTTTCATAACAGGACCAACATGACTCGAACACAACTCAATCACTCCAGTCAGTGCGAGGAGTAGTGCTAATCTCTGCACATCGGCGTGGGGGAGACAAAGGCCATTAGCACCGATCTTGTAAACTAGGCAAAACAAAAGTTTAAGGGGAAATGGTGCAAAAAGGATTTTATCTGCTCATGAAGAGGGACACAATGGGAGTTTCTTCATGAAGACAAAGCATGCGAGGTTCACTGTAGAGGTCCTCCAGGATCAAGGAACAGGGAGTACAAGCATAGTGACAAAATGATGTGTAACATGGATCAACATGATTAGCAGGATCATGCTATTTTTTATTACAATCTGGTTCCATTAATAGTTGGGATGCATTTCAAGAGCAGTTCCTAACCAAGTTTGGAGATGACTGATCAACAACTATTGTTCTCAATGATCTCTCCAACTTGAAAGTTGAACCTAGAGAACCAATTAAGGACTTCAATTCATGTTTTAATAAGTTATTGAACAAAATCATAATGGCATCCAAACCCAGTGATGAAGTTCAAAATGAATGGTACATTTCTTCTCTTCCCTCAAATGCAGTTATTTTTGTCTATAGGGCTGCCAAACCAACCTTGGGCAACATGAAAGAATCCATAGATGTAGAGAAGTACTTTTTAGATTTAGATAAGAAGAATGCATTAGAAGAAAGAAAATCCAAGGTCACTTTCAGGGATGAATCCAAGAAAAAATCACCTAAACATCCTTTTGATCTTGAAGGTCTACAAAAGGTCCTTAAAACCATGTCCAACGAAATGGTCGACATTAAAAAGAAAGTAGATTAAACTTCTTCAAGGAAATATTTTAGACCATAAACAAGAAATCCTTCCTCTAATCCTAAACCTCCAAATACATTATCAAATGTTCAATAAAATATGGTGGAAAAAGAAGTGTCAACAGTTGAAGAACAAACATATGACAAAGAGATAGTTGAATTACAAGGAATGTGGGATTTCATTCTCCTTGTTTCAGATAATGAAGAATCACAAGAAGCATTACCTGTTGCAAATAGAAGCATGAGAACTTTTGTTTTGCCACAAACAAATCACCAACTCCCACTCTCAAAGATAAAGCAATAGGTAAGGAATCTTCTCCAAAATCCACTTAAACGACTCCTCCTCAATCCAACTCTGCACCTCCAACCAGAACCTTGCTAGTATCAAATGAAATGGAATACAACATCGTTGAAGATATGAAGAATACTATAGCTAATATCAGGTTCCATGAGCTTAGTAAGCTAAAACATCAACATAAACTATTGCTCAAAGAATTAAAAGAAGTGCCCACTTCTCCTCTTCCTGCTGCTGTAATTTCTTAAGTTGCTCAAGAAACGGGTAGGCCTCCCAGTACTTCATTAGAGAAAATGAGTTCAACTGATATTTCTTTAATTGGTGGTAGATCTAAATCCCACACACCTCCATTTATTTTGACTTTTGAATTCTTCAATAAAAATATCCACAATTTCTTAGTAGATTCTGGAGCCTCATCCAACATTTTACCAAAAATTGTTTGTACAAAATTGAATGTCGAACCCCAAAAATATGTTGTTCGCATTGTGTAGTTAGAACGATATCAAGTCGAAGTAATAGGAGAAATCAATCATGTCACCACTAGTCTCTCATCAAACCCTAAAGTCTATCAAGTGATTGAAGTTCTTATGGTCGATAGCTCGAAATTCTACTGTTTGATCATCAGTAGAGATTGGTATGAAAATATCCATGGCTATTTTGCAACAGATTGGTCCCATATGTGGCTCCCCTATAATGGTAGGACGAATCAAATAAGGGCCAACTGTGTAAAACATTTAGAATATATCGTCATAGAACTGGAAGGAGGAAATGAGCCCGTCGAATACAGTAGTAATGTCCATGGGAATTATTTGGTCGAACCATTTCTAGGCAATTTTAATGCCCATACATCACCCTTTTCAGAAAATTCTGTTATATCACAAGTTGAAAATCATTCTCAAATAGATTCTTTAAATGTATCAATTTTTTAGATATACTTGTAGTCAAGTCTTTGTTTTAGAAATTATTCTTTGATGGATCTAAATGTAATGATGGAGCTGGAGTAACTTGCATATTGGTTAGCCCCGCAGGGAAAAACTATGTGGGCATGCAGACTTGAATTTGAAGGCACAAATAATGGTGCTAAATATGAAGCATTAGTTCAAGGATTGTATAAAGCCATTGGCCTTGATATCAAATACCTTCAAGTATTTGGAGATTCAAAAATTGTAATCAAACAGGTGAGGAATACTATTCACTGTCTTTCTGGACATTTGAAACATTACCAATCACTAGTCCAAGACCTCACCTCACATTTCACAACATTCAACATTTCCCCAATTCCAAGACTTCAAAATGCAAGCGCCAATCTTTTGGCTAACGTTTCATCCAAGCTCATACCACTAGGAGATTATAATCCTAATAGATTTTCTATAGAATTAAGTTTTAGGCCTTCTATTCACGATAGCATCACCAATTGGTGAGTTTTTAATAATGATCCAGATATCATAAATTTTTTAACATCTGATGGCTCTTATGATGACCATATAATACATGAAGATCAATATGATATCCATCTTAGGCAAGAAACAATTACAAATTCCATACCTAAATCTGTGGTTAAGCTAGAAGATTTATATGATCTCAGGGATACGTTCAAGAAACCTACTAACTCAAAGCTTCAAAGTTCAACTTTAAGATTTGAATTAGTTAATATTGGAACCGACTTTAAACCTTAAAATATTAGTCTCGGTCTTGGTATCACATCCGATGAAATATTATCCTTTATTCATTTGTTAAAGAAATACAAAAATGTTTTTGCTTGGAATTACGAAGATCTTAAGACATATGATACTTCTATCATTCAACATACTATTCCTATGATATCTAATGAAAAGTCTATACAACAGAAGTTGAGAAATATTCACCCGAATTTAGAAAATCAGATCAAATCTGAATTGAATAAAATTCTCAAAGCGAAAATAATTTTTCCTGTCACGCATTCAAGGTGGGTTTCTAATCTAGTTCCAGTCGGAAAAAATAATGGTGATATTCGAATATGTATAGACTTTCGCAATCTTAGTAAAGCTTGTTAGAAGGATAAATTTCCATTGCCTCCTATGGAACATATACTATAATCAGTTGCAGGATCAGAGCTAATGTCTTTTCTGGATGGATTTTCAGGTTATAATCAGATTCTCATACATCTAGATGATTGACTAAAGACCAAATTTAGAACCAAATGGGGAACATATGTTTATCAAAAGAATCCATTTGGATTAATCAATGCTGGTGCAACATTTCAGAGAGCCATGGATATAGCTTTCAAAGGTTTGGTAAATAAAACAGTGGCAATTTATTTAGATGACACAACTATGTATTCAAAAAAGCGCAATAATCATTTAAAGGATTTGAAACAAATCTTTGAACGTTGTTAGAGATATGAAATTTCTCTAAATCCCAAGAAATATTTATTTTCTTTGAGTGAATGTAAGATTCTTGGATTTATTGTATCTAAAGATGAAATTCATATTGATCCTGATACGATAACAGAAATTTCTGAAATCTCTTTGCCTCATAATAAAAAACCCATGCAATATTTCCTAGGTCAAATAAATTTTGTCAAAAGATTTTCCCCTGGCTTTTCACGAATTGTTTTACTCGTCCAATCTATGATTAAGAAAAAAATATGTTTTTAAATGGGGACATACTGAGCATGAATATTTTAATCTTATCAAACAAGAAATTATAAATGCTCCCTCGTTAGCAACTCCTATTTTTCTAATCAATTTATTTTATATACCTTTGCCTCCAAGACATCATATGTAGCTATATTGGCATAGGTCAATGGTGAGAAAGCCGAAGCACCAATTTATTTCTTTAGTTCCACTTTGCAGAGTGCTGAATTAAATTATTTAGATGTTGAAAAATAGGCTTTTGCTATTTTCAAATAAATAAAACATTTCAGACCCTTTCTTCTCAAAACTCACACTAAAGTACTAATTCCATTCTCAACAATGAGAAAATTACTAATGCAAAGAGAAGTAGGCAAGAAAAGAGAAAATTGGGTAATAGCATTGCAAGAGTATGACATTGAGATCAGACTAACTAAAATTGTTAGAGGTCAAGGTTTTTGTAGAATGTTGTAGGAGCATCCGACATACCAGCACTAGAATATTTAGGTGATGATATACAAATAGTTAGGTAAGCCTCAACAATACTGAATCTAAATATGTTAATATCATCTTTTATTTGAAAAATGGATATTTCCCTATGCAACTCACTTACAAAAGGAAAATGTATTTGAGGTTAAAATGTAAGCAATATGAAATCATAAATTATGTTTTGTTTAGGAAGAACGATGATTCTATTTTACTTAGGTGCCTTGAAAAATCTGAGGCAGAAAAGGTGTTGCAGCAGCTCCATGATGGACCAGCTGGTGGGCATTTTGGAGGAGACAAAACAACACATAAAATCCTGCATGATGACTATTATTGGCCAACCTTATTCAAATATGCACACAAATATGTAAGAAAATGTAAAATTTATCAAACAGCCACTGAAATATGAGGAAACTCGCATTACCATTACAACCAGTCAACATTAAACAACCATTTGAGAAATGGGGACTGGACATAATAGGTGAGATCATTCCTCACTCTTCAAAGCAACATAGATATATCCTTACAATAACTGATTACTTCACTAAGTGGGTGGAAGAAATTCCACTTAAGGTAGCCAATTCTGAAAACATCATTGAATTTATTGATCAGTTTATTATTACCAGATTTGGCCTACCAACTTCCCTCATGTTTGACAATGCATCTTATTTCACAAGCAATGCTATGACATAATTTTCTCTTAAAAGAGGTTTCAAACTTAAATATTCTGCTAACTATTATCCTCAGGGAAATGGTTTGGACGAATCGACAAATAAAAATCTCATAAGGATCATCAAACGAACTGTTGATCAGAGTCAGAAAAACTAGCATAAATCTTTAACATTTTCTCTATGGGAAGATTTAATAACACATAAGGCCTTAATAGGCACTTCCACTTTTAATTTGGTCTATTAGAAAGAGGTTGTTCTCCCTACAAATGTAGCTATTCCCTCTCTAGCTTTGGTTGAATTTATTGAAGAAACTCCTTCCTCTTCTATGCAATTAAGGCAATCACAAATCCTCAAACTCGAATAAGAAATAGATAAAGCCAAGGTCATACATGCACATCATCAACAGTTGGTCAAATATTCATTTTATGCAAACTTTGTAAGTCCTAAATCCTTTCAGCTCGAAGACCTTATATTGAAGTGGGATAAAGCACACAAGGAAAAATGTAAGCATACCAAATTCCAAAGAATGTGGCTTGGCCCATTTCACATTGCGGAACAAATTGGCCCATTAACTTTTCTATTGCAAGACCTATCAGGAAAGAGAGATTCTTTGCCTATTAATGGGTAGATTTTGAAGAAATATTTTTCATAGAAGATAACCTCTTCTATCCCTTGTAAATTATTGCCTTTACTTTTCCTAGGAAAATAAAAGTTAAACAATATTTACTTTTGGCCTTTTAATAAAAATCTCTTTTATATTTTGATTTTTTTGCTTGTATAAGTAGAGATTGTTAAGAAGATAGTTTTGAAATTTGAGACATAACCTAAGTTCTATTTCTCTAAAACCTGCTTTTTTTCCACCAAAATCATTTATCCTTTGTAAAACCTCAACTTTTTAAAGAGACCTTTTTTCTATCACCAGTCAAGAAAAGTATCTTTAAGAAAGCAAAGACTCTCTACACATAAGCACCTTTTAACTCTATAATTGTCATCCAGAAACTCTGAAGGAGTCAATGATTCTCCCCATCTAGTAAACTTTTCTCTTTTTAGAGTGTAATTCTAAAATATACTAAAACTTAAAGGATAAGAGGTCTCATTAAGTGCCAACTTACCATGTTCATAGGGAAATAATAAATTGACATTACCAATATTGCATATCAAAATAGGGTAATGGCTTGAGAGTATTTTAATCAAAAGATAAGGGGTCTCATTACAAGCCATCTTGTTCAGTTGAGTTACAACCAGTGAATGGCATTGTCAGTTTTTGGCCACCAAACCAAGACAATGGCCTTTAAGTAGAAAAACGGAATTTTTTTATAAGAAAAATAAATTGTTTAAAAAGAAAGAGAAGAGAATAAGTATATAAGTCTGAATTTATCTCTAAAAATTGCACTCTTATCGGGATGGGATACTAAATCATTGATGATTAAAATCTAACCCTGTCGAGGCTATGAACGCCTGCTATTAGCAGAGGCGCTACTTGTGACAAATGGGTATATCTAAAAGCTAATTTGTAAGAACCCCCTTCTTTATCTTTAAACCAAGTAAATACTGATATAGAAAAAGGAATTTTCATTGTGAAGACGATATCAAGTTGATGGTAATTAGGTGAGTTTTGTTTCCTTATTCAAATAAATGTTACTTATCTTACGTTTCATGGAATTCCTATTTTCTAAACTACGTTTATTTTGAAAGTTTTAGAAATTTCAAAAGACTATTAGAGATAATTGGTTCTTCTAGTGAATAGCTAATTGCTGTACTGTTCAACAACCCCCCCATTTATTGATTTAATAGTTAAATATTCTATTAATAAATGGGGAACCTTTATAAAAAAATCCTCCAAAAAACTTAGCATTCAAGGGCTTTATTTTTGAATTATAAATTGCTAAATAAGATAAGGTATCAATTCAAATATCTTTACAACTAGAAATGGGGACTAGACATAATAGGTGAGATCGTTCCTCACTCTTCAAAGAAACATAGATATATCCTTACAATAACTGATTACTTCACTAAGTGGGTGGAAGAAATTCCACTTAAGGTAGCCAATTCTGAAAACATCATTGAATTTATTGATCAGTTTATTATTACCAGATTTGGCCTACCAACTTCCCTCGTGTTTGACAATGCATATTATTTCACAAGCAATGCTATGACATAATTTTCTCTTAAAAGAGGTTTCAAACTTAAATATTTTGCTAACTATTATCCTCAGGGAAATGGTTTGGCCGAATCTACAAATAAAAATCTCATAAGGATCATCAAACGAACTGTTGATCAAAGTCAGAAAAACTAGCATAAATCTTTAACATTTTCTCTATGGGAAGATTGAATAACACATAAGGCCTTAATAGGCACTTCCACTTTTAATTTGGTCTATTAGAAAGAGGTTTTTCTCCCTACAAATGTAGCTATTCCCTCTCTAGCCTTCGTTGAATTTATTGAAGAAACTCCTTCCTCTTCTATGCAATTAAGGCAATCACAAATCCTCAAACTCGAATAAGAAAGAGATAAAGCCAAGGTCATACATGCACATCATCAACAGTTGGTCAAATATTCATTTTATGCAAACTTTGTAAGTCCTAAATCCTTTCAGCTCGAAGACCTTATATTGAAGTGGGATAAAGCACACAAGGAAAAAAGTAAGCATACCAAATTCCAAAGAATGTGGCTTGGCCCATTTCACATTGTAGAACAAATTGGCCCATTAACTTTTCTATTGCAAGACCTATCAGGAAAGAGAGATTCTTTGCCTATTAATGGGTAGATTTTGAAGAAATACTTTTCATAGAAGATAACCTCTTCTATCCCTTGTAAATTATTGCCTTTACTTTTCCTAGGAAAATGAAAGTTAAACAATATTTACTTTTGGCCTTTCAATAAAAATCTCTTTTATATTTTGATTTTTTTGCTTGTATAAGTAGAGATTGTTAAGAAGATAGTTTTGAAATTTGAGACATAACCTAAGTTCTATTTCACTAAAACCTGCTTTTTTTCCACCAAAATCATTTATCCTTTGTAAAACCTCAACTTTTTAAAGAGACCTTTTTTCTATCACCAGTCAAGAAAAGTATCTTTAAGAAAGCAAAGACTCTCTACACATAAGCACCTTTTAACTCTACAATTTTCATCTAGAAACTCTTAAGGAGTCAATGATTCTCCCCATCTACTAAACTTTTCTCTTTTTAGAGTGTAATTCTAAAATATACTAAAACTTAAAGGATAAGAGGTCTCATTAAGTGCCAACTTACCATGTTCATAGGGAAATAATAAACTGACAATACCAATATTGCATATCAAAATAGGGTAATGGCTTGAGAGTATTTTAATCAAAAGATAAGGGGTCTCATTACGAGCCAACTTGTTCAGTTGAGTTACAACCAGTGAATGGCATTGTCACTTTTTGGCCACCAAACCAAGACAATGGCCTTTAAGTAGAAAAACGGAATTTTTTAATAAGAAAAATAAACTGTTTAAAAAGAAAGAGAAGAGAATAAGTATATAAGTCTGAATTTATCTCTAAAAATTGCACTCTTATCCGGATGGGATACTAAATCATTAATTATTAAAAGCTAACTATGTCGAGGCTATGAACGCCTGCTATTAGCAGAGGCGCTACTTGTGACAAATGAGTATATCTAAAAGCTAATTTGTAAGAACCCCCTTCTTTATCTTTAAACCAAGTAAAGACTGATATAGAAAAAGGAATTTTCGTTGTGAAGAGGATATCAAGTGGATGGTAATTAGGTGAGTTTTGTTTTCTTATTCAAATAAATGTTACTTATCTTACGTTTCATGGAATTCCTATTTTCTGAACTACGTTTATTTTGAAAGTTTTAGAAGTTTCAAAAGACTATTAGAGATAATTGGTTCTTCTAGTGAATAGCTAATTGTTGTACTGTTCAACAACCCCCCCATTTATTGATTTAATAGTTAAATATTCTATTAATAAATGGGGACCCTTTATAAAAAAATCCTCCAAAAAAATTAGCATTAAAGGGTTTTCTTTTTGAATTATAAATTGCTAAATAATATAAGGTATCAATTTAAATCCCTTTACAACTAGAAATTCTCACTTTATCGCATATCGTTGGATCATGTGTGTCAAAGGTTAATTAGCAAACCACAATTTGCGAATTGTGATAAAAAGGCATCACTGTAATAAACTTAGGATATCATTGAACTTTCCATTTAAAACTAATACTTAAGTCATTTCTTATAAAATAAAGCGCCTATCGTATGTTATGGATCTAACCCAGAAAATATATGAGAATAGAAATAAACCCAAGAAATGATAAGATCTGAATATAGAAATGCTTCTCTATTGATCAAAACCCTTAAGGTAGGGCAGCACCATACATTCACTCCTTAAGGAAGGAGAACACTCCACAAGCCATATGCCTGTTCATACAATATTCCTTGACATCTCTCAATGTGGAGTCTCTAGTCTCTATATTGGCCTTATACATACAATACCATGGGTCATTACCATGGTTCCCTCAATATCATCTATCTAATACCATGGGCCCATTACATTATTACTAACTACTTGTGGTCCCTTACATGATATGGGTTAACCACCTTATTTATTACTATGGCCCATCCCATTATTACATTATTCCCTTGGGCACCTCCCTTTGTACCCCATATTATCCCCCCTAGGTATACTACATCGTATATCAACATTTACGATAAGCACAACTAACAAAACCTTATGGAATATGTGAATTGTGATAAGCACAACTAACAAAACCTTATGGAATATGTGAATTGCGATATTGCAGCATAGCGAGCCAATACTCATCGCATCGCAGCGCTCTACTTAAAAGCCAAAACTTGTGAACTATGAAAAGTTTGTGAAATGTGATGCAACCTAGACTAGATGAAAGTATTTGATAAATGTTATAAGCCACAGTAAAATCCATTGCTTCGTAAAATATCACTTTGTGCTTTCAATATTCGTTTAAGAAATTTTTTCTTTTAATGATAAAAGGTATGCCGCTCAACTCGCATCTCGCATAATTCTAAAACATCTTCGAAAAATGCACAATCGAAATGCGATATTGCGATTTGCGATACTGCGATAATCTTATTGCAAACCACATAATCGGCATTTTACACTTTAAGCCTATCACCTTAAAGTTTTTTCGTTCCCGTTTGTGATGCGATAGATTAAATGAGTAATAAAATCCATGATAAAATATTTTAGTGCATATTTAGTAAGATTTACTGGAATTTATGTTAAAAACAACTCGACGTGATTGATATCTTTCATCTACATTTTCAAATAAAAGCTCCTTTCGTGTCACCTTTCCAAGTTAAATGTATCATCGGATTCTCACTGTCATTTTTGCCTTGTGTTTATCTAATAATTTCCATTGCTCCATTTCAGGAAACCTCCAAAGAAAACAATGTTGGAAAGAATGGTGAAGAAGGGAAAAGCTACTACATTTGAGAAATCATACATGATACCACTTTTCTTCGATACCACCTGCAGCAAAGATGGAGGAAACACATCATGGGAAGCCATGTATAACCTGTTAGAAGAAGAGAAGCCCAAGCCACTGGTAACAAAGGCAATAGCTGATGCCCAAGAATCATTTGAGGCCTCCTATTTTAAAGTAGCATGTTCATTTTTGCACTGAATAGCAATGATACCAAAGATATTACCATACACAGATATGGAAAAATGGGTAATTGATGATGTAGATGTCTCAGACAGGACTTTCAGGAATAAAAGACAAGAGGTCATGGGGTCTTTCACAGCAGAAAATCTGTCACTAATGTACTAGCTAGCAGAGCCTCAAGAGCTCTATAAAAAAGAGTTCCTTGAAATTTGACTAAAGAGAACGAGGAGTCATTGGACATTACATAGGCCTAAAGGTCTAGCGGAGGAAAATTCAAATGGGATAAATCTAGTATATACTTGATAGCATCCCTCTCTTCCCCTCATAATTTCGTAGCAACAAGGATATGTAGGTTATTTGGTAAACCGATAACACCAAATTTTCTATTGAGTCTCTCATTAATTGATGCAACAATTAATGCAAAAAATATGAACTGGAGTTAGATTTTATCAGATAACTTAGCAAAGGCTATCATGGAATTTAGACAAAAGAGAATTGTTTCTTCAAGAATTTTCCCCCCTTTCTTTATGAGTGATTTTGTTATGGACACAATTTCTTTTTGTTCTAAGTTTCCAAACATGGGTTCGAAGTGGACTTTACAAAACCTGCTCCCCATCTTGATCTGGGTTTAAACAAGAATGCAACAA
Organism: Pinus tabuliformis; assembly: GCA_031772625.1. Classification (NCBI taxonomy): domain Eukaryota; kingdom Viridiplantae; phylum Streptophyta; class Pinopsida; order Pinales; family Pinaceae; genus Pinus; species Pinus tabuliformis. The sequence continues at coordinate 339,453,670 of CM062807.1, read as the reverse complement.
ATTATAGAGATAACCATAAGTACAAAGATACAAAAAAAAAATACTTCATTTCATTAATGCAAAATACTGAAATATGCTTACAAACAAAAATGGAAATAAACTAGCTCAGGCGATGGTAGCTTATCTTTGAGGAGAGATGTGGTGGCTACATGCCTATGAACTATGTTACAATGAGACTCGAAGGCCTATTTATTATTGAGAAACAATGGAAAACCCTAAACATCCAAAACCCTAACCCTAGGAGATGAAGTGCCAAACTATGGGCCCCGTTTTGGGTAAATTGGTACATCAACTTCCCGGGATCGTAACTTTGGCATACAATCTTTGTTTGATGTGAAAAATACCTCATTAGAAATATCTATCCGAGGACTACAAATTTGGAGATTTGTTTCCTAGTTTTCCAAAAAAACATTGTTTAGGCCTCAAAACGGCTCCGGAGGTTCAAGACCTGAAAAACGGCTAAAAATAGTAAATTGTGCTACAATTAAGGAAACTAAAAATCTGAGAGTGACTATTGTGGGGGTCCAACTGGGATAGGTGGGTGGCCACCAACATCCACCTATATCATTTCTCCCCCCATTAGGAAGCAATGGTCCCCATTTCGTTGAGTTCCTCCATGAGATGACGAAACTTTTGCTGAACTTGGTGCCTGGTGAGCTATTCTGTAACCTCTTAGATGTCCAGTAATGGTGGGAAGCTTTGTCAAGGGAAATCCACATTGAACACTCGATGCAAGCAAAGGAAAGGGGGAATGCCGAGCTCCAAAGCATTGTTTCTCACAACCTTTGTATTGGTGTAAGGATCATATCGGAGTGGTCTGAGCTTCTGATGGGATCTTGTAAGGCATTATTTATGCAGATGCAACCAGACTTTGTCGCCCACTTGAAACTTGTGTGGTACTTGATGTTGATCATGTCACTACTTGTACTTGGCATTTTACATAATGGAGTGGCGATAGATCGGCCTATTGGGTAGAGGTGCTCCAGAAGTCAGATCGGACAAATGCTTGACCTAATAGTGCAATGGTACCCCTGTGGGTGAGGAAAAGATGTCCCTATATCCTTTGATGACCATATCCACCTTCTTCTTCTATGTGGAGGAACCCTTTCCAGGGGCCATGGATGTGGCTATGATCTTCCCCTTGCTTTGAGAGTGAACTAGAAAGAAAATAAATTTCCCAGTTTGGGAGATGATCTTACTACATTTCTTAGCAGAGATCAAAGAAGTGGCGATAGGTGGGGCTACCTCTAGTATCTTGTATAATGTATTACACAAAGAAATAACAACGTGAGTCCTTGACTCATACACAACATGTCACTTCCACAAGTATGGTTGGCCTAATAATACATCACAAACATCCAGAGGTGCAACATCACACAATACCTCATCTGTGAAGGGCTTGATGTTGTAGGGAATGTGACACTGCTGGCGAACTTGGAGATCTCGTCCTTAGTGAAGCCACCTGATTTTGTATGGAAGTAGGTGTGGTGTGTTCAGTAGGCCCAACCACTTCATGACCTCTGCTGAAATGAGGTTCTTTTGGCTCCCACTATCAACAATGAATTGCAGCGGCGAACCCTTCACCCAAATTTGTGAGTGGAAAATACGCTCCCCCTCCTCTGGATATTCAGGCTCATTCTTCTAGACCTTGGCGGTGGAAACTGTGGTGTTGGGATCCACATCAATGATTTTCTTCCCTTTGTCATTCCCCTTGTCAAGTTCTAACTTAGGGTCAGAACATGCATCTGATTCTGAAGCCTTCAACTCAGCCACCAGCGACTACTTGGTTTGACACTCACTTGTGTTATGAGTGTGGCTCTTATGGAACTCACACCACTTTCTTGTGTCCATATTTGACTTTCTTAGGGCTTCGATGGGTTGTCTTGGGTCACCCCACCTTGGCTTTGTCCTTTGTTCTTCAGATTCGCAGATCCAAAGTCTCACTTCTTTTGATTAAACTTCTACTTGATCTTGACAGTGTATTGGTATGCCATGCCGAGCGAGGAGATGTTTAGGAACTCCATCTTATCCTTGATGTACTTGTGTGGGTAGCCACGGTATTTAAGTACCAAATGCAGCTCAGAATCCTTGATACCCAACTTTGTGTGAACGGTATGAAAAATATTTGTGAACTCCGGCACATCTTGGTCCCTTCCCTGCCATAGTGTGGTCCACTTTATGTATTTGTCCTCATAGCTCTTGACAGGGTAGTACTGCTCCTTGATGGCCTACCGGAATCAGTTCCAAGTGGGTTCAGCTGAATGTAGTGAGCCCGTACTTTCATCCTTCTGCTCACTGTAGGTTTCCCACTAGTCTTTGACATGGGGGGCTGCTTTGAGAACTACAAAAGTGATCTTTTCCCGACTGGAAAAATCATGAACAAAAAAAAAACCATCTAGCAGATTTAACCATTTATCTACGACATCTGCATCTATCTGACCCTCAAGTATGGAGATATCAAAGTTAACTTGTACCTTAAAGGGTGTGGTGTTTTCAGAGTAGCTATTGGAAGCAGATACATCGCCCCTAGGTAGCCGCTGAAGGATCTGGGCAAAGTTTTCCACCATTATGTTCCTTTATCGCTTGAGGGATTCTTTGAGCAAGATTTTAATAGGATCTCCTGTTCCCTTGTCTTTCTTTTCATCCGCCATGGGAGGCTGCCGAGATTTGCGAGGCTGGTCTTGCAAAGGTTCGACCAGTTCAAGCCCTAGCTCCTTATATCCCGACCTCGTTGGGGACATGCAAAGAAAAATAGAGAAAGAGCAGGTCGCTTTGATACCAATGATCCGAATTTGAATAGGAATGCAAAAAATTACAGAGATAGCCATAAATACAGAGATACAACAGAAATACTACTTCATTTCATTAATGCAAAATACTGAAATATGCTTACAAATAGAAATGGAAATAAACTAGCTCGGGCGATGGTAGCTTATCTCTAACGAGAGATGTGGTAGCTACATGCCTCTAAAATATGTTACAGTGAGGCTTAAAGGCCTATTTATTGTTGAGAAACAATGGAAAACCCTAAACATCCAGAAACCTAACCCTAGGATATGAAGCACCAAACTATGGGCTCTGTTTTGGGTAAATTGGTACATCAACTTCCCGAGGTCGTAACTTTGGCATACGATCTCCGTTTGATGTGCACAATACCTTGTTAGAAATATCTATTCGAGGAATAAAAATTCAAGAAGAGAAATATTGAACATTGGATCCATGTTGCTACCAATTTTCCCAAAAAACGTCATTTAGGGCCTCAAAACGACACTGGAGTTCAAGACTTGAAAAATTGCTAGAAATAGTAAATTGTGCTACAATTAAGGAAAATAAAAAATTGAAAGAGACAATTGTGGGGGGTCCAAGTGGGATAGGTGGGTGGCCACCAACAGCTTGCAAGTGCAAATTCAATGTCAGGTGGAAGAGAAATTTCACACACAAAGGGAGTTTCTCTTAGAGGGTTTCTAGTTTCAGAAATCCAAAATTTCCAGCTGCAGTAGGCAATAGCGACAGGTAGATTTTCTCACTCGAGGAAGGAGTGTGAGTAGAAATGCTAGAAGTCGAGCAAGTGAAAGATGGAGATTTTCGTCCCAGGTCAAGTTTTTGCAGTGATGGACTCCGAGATCAAGACAGATTAGAGAGTGCATCAAACTATTGTATCTCGAAGGCTAGGATGGCATTCCAACTAGACGAACATGCTCTAAAGATGTACGCAGAAAGAGTCATTGTCGTACCTACAGATGTTGATTAGTTATCGAATTACAATAAGGATATGGCCAAGGCAAAGCAGTTGATTCTCTCGATGGAGTTCAAGATTGTATGGTCGCACATGTTATGGCCAAGAATACGGCCAAAGAAATTTTCGATGCTCTCACGGGACTATATCAAAATCCTTTCGAGCAGCGAAAGATGTTCCCGAAGGACAAGTTGAGGAATGTTTGAATGCAGAAGGGTGAAGGCATCACCGCCTATCTCATTAGAATTCAGGATATCCGAGATGAGCTTGCATTCGTAAGAGAGTCGCCTCCACCTACAAAACTTGTGCATTTTGCCCTCAATAGTGTCACCAAGGAATGGGAGACCTTCGTCCAAGGAATTCTGGGATGAGATTAGTTTCTTGGGTGGGACAAGATGTGGGAAGATATCACATAAGAGGAGATGAGGCGAGCTCTACTAAAGAGCTCCATCAGCAGCAAAGGATTGAAGGGTGTGAAGGAGGAAGACAATGTGGCCCTTGCATCAAAAGGAAAAGCAAAAGGTCTAAGTCAAGGACAAGGCCTGCAAGGAGAAAAGAAGAAGAAGAAGAATTTATCCAAGATCAAGTGCTTCAAGTGAGGCAAGTTTTGCCACTACAGTACCCAGTGTCCTTAGAGGAATAAGGACAAGAAGGAGAAGTAGGATTAGGCGGCAGCATTTGCAGAGATCAATAATCTTTCCATGAATATTTCACCATGTATGCAGATATACCTCCAGGAGAGAGGTGGGGCGATGTAGAGATTTAGTCCCAGAGTTGCAAAGATTCAGGTAGGGTCCAGCATAGATCGTTGCAACACCCTTGCTATAGGTACCCCTTAGTATTCAGTAGTAAGAGGATCAATGTCAATTGGTGTAGTCAGTTCCAGAGTGACAGTTGCAGTACTAGTTGCAGTCAGATGTTTTTGATAGAACAACCCCTAGGTTTTTTGAAGAGGCCAAAGTAGACATCTTACCAGTGTCCAGATGGTTCGGTGAAGAAATGTTCACTTACGTCAGAGTTTTTGGGAGCATTGCTTCTCTGCATGTCCTACCATATTACGTCCCAATCAAGCTATTGGCTAAACAAGTATCTTATCAAACAACAGGAGAGCATGGTTTAACCAAAGGCCCGAGGGACATAAGAAAGCCATTTATCTAGACTTCCCATTGCGATGTGGTGCTTTTGCACTACACAATTATGGGCATGTACTAAAAGAAGCAGGGATTATTATGTCAATGAAATTGTCCATAGTTGTAGGGATACAATACGACCCAAATCACGTTGCTAAATGATTTACCACTATGGTTAAAGTCAAACAGTTCACCCATGAAGAGGATTCCTTTGATGCCATCTTTCAAGGAGAAGAAAAATTTGCACAGGTCCTACATTTGACATCATTACAGTTAAGCCCATCATATATTAATTCTTTCCATGTATATAGGAATAAGAGACTATTAAAGGTCCCATTGGACCTATTACATATTAAACCAATAAGATAACCAACTCCTAGTGTAAGCTTGGAGGGAAGTTCAAAGGAAAATTCTGAAGAAGAAACCCAAGAGAATTCAACTCACGAGTCATAGCACTTAGAACAACAATCTAAGAATGGGGGAGGAAACACAATTAAAGATTTTGAGAAAGATACAACTGGAAGTACTAAGGAAATGGCTGAACAGGACTTGGAAAAGAAGCAAGCAGGGGTTTCTTCCACTCCAGTTTAATTAGAGAAGGTGCCAGTCATTGACCTTGACAAGGAATCAGAGAAATTCAATAAGAAGCTCCAAACAAGTATGAAGGAAACATCTGATTTTCAAACCCCAAACAGACTCAACACAAAGAAAATCCAGAAACAACAGAGCAAGGGGCTACAATTACTCAAGATATTGAGGTTATTCATGCTTTTCATACTTCCGAAATTGTCTTGAGAATTGAAGATATGCCTCCATTAGATATATTCTACAGTCCTACCCATAAGGTTGTAGTTAAAAGACAAAGGATGAAAAGGAAACTAGATACCACGACTGTTACAACTCTAGAGAATGAATCAATGGATGTTGTGTGGAAGGACACTCCTGTTGACCCATCCAAGAATCTCATGAAGCTATTCCAGTTTGTAGGAGATTATGCCATAGAAACCATTGATAAGGAAATAGAAGTTTGAATGCTGGTTAAGGAAAACAAATTCTGCTACTTGAACAACAATTAGAGTAAGAAAAAACTAGTCAGCAAGTAGAACAACAGGTGGCTCAACTTCAAAGGGAATTCAAGCATATGTGGTTACAGCACCAGGCTAGCTTATCAGAAAAGGATTCACAGATTCGTTAAATGCAATCCATAGTGGATAAATTCAAAGATAACCCACAAACTGACAAATTCATCAAAGAAGTGATCAAGCTCAATTCCCTATTAATTCAGCAGGAAGAAATGTTCTTCCTGGAAATCTCATAGATTAATCCTTACTGTGAGACTTGTAATAAATTAAAAAACCAAGTAATAGATATGAGGTTTGAATATGAACAAATCCACAAACAGGTTTCTGAATTTATCACCAAGAAAGAATCTAAGCAGGGAAGAAAATCCAACCTAAAAAAAATAAAGGAATCTCAAAGATATTATGTTTACAGATTGGGATTCATGGTTGAAAGATGTAGAAAGGGTGACAACAATAGTAGCAGACGCAACAAGCAGTATAATAGGAGCCTAGTGAAAACCTCCATAGTGCTAACCTCGTCAAATAATGAATACCAGGTTTTCTACCAAATGTCAAACAACGAGAGAAATAATGGAAACAAATAGCACAGGAAAAGGAAGAAGCAATTAAACAACTAACCAGACTAAAATGGGAGACATACTAGCAGTTTCTACTAAAACCACATAGCCAGTGGATGAATCTGCAGTGTTTAACAACCTCTACATAAAATATGGTGCCAGCTTTGACAGATGCCATATTTGCAGGGCAGTTAAAATAAAAAATCGGCCAGCCACCTCAGCTCAAACCAATGATCGATATTTGCAACCTCAGAGATCAAGTTAGCTGATTAAGTTAGTTCAAAGTTCAAAGGATCTAGTCATTAGTTTAATTCTATTTTTAGTTTTATTTTTTCCCACTCTGAGGAAGGTTGTTTGAAACCTCCTCAACTATTTTTTTAATAATCTATTTTTGAGGCATGTATTTTAGTATTTAAACCCCTCTCATGCATTTAGAGAGGGGTCCAGAATTTGATCAAAAACACTTTTCAAGATATTACACTTTTGTATCTTTGGGAAGGTTTTGATGAAATTAATGGAACAAGATCTATTTTTCTTTGAATATCTAGCATGCTATACTAAAATTACGCTTCTATACTCTTAGAATGTATTAGACTGAAGGAAATTGGGCCTTTTAGTGTCAATCAGTTCAACCTGTCACCAGTGATCAAATATGCTCTTACAAGGTATTGTTAGGGTGTCAAATCAAATTTTTGTCATTTCAGCGAGTCTTCAAATAAAAATTTGGTCACTGGTTATCGTGTCTAGGTCACTATTGCTCCCTACACTTACTCAATGTCTTCATCACTCATCATGGTCATTGTCTTCTTTGCGGTATCATATCTTCATTTAAATGTCTTGGGTCATGAAATGGTTAAATTCCTCATTTTAGTTCATGGTCTAGGGTTTTACTCCATGTGTTTTCATGATACCATATGTCAAAAAAAACATGTCCATCATGTAATTCAGTGGGTAAAGGGAGTTAGAAGCTTAGGGAAAGAAAAATAAAGTTAAAAGTAATGTTTTATTTCAAATAAGACAATGTTGCAGTACACTACCTTGCCTCATCATTTCTCATAGGGACGAGTTTTCTTCAAAATATGTTTCTGACAAAATGGAGAATAATTTTACAAAGGTGAAAGAGGTTTTTGTCCTTTATAGTCCATGGAACAAAAATCTCCTTCATTTTATGCACAGATGTTATGATTTGAAAGAAATTCCCAAAATACATTTGGTACGAGAGAGTTAATGCACTTCTGGACAGCTTGACTTCAAGACAGTTTTTTAGGGGTTTAGAGCAGGTGTTGGCAGTGCTTAAGGACTCTATTGTGTAGCAGACATCCTAAGATTTCCAATGGTACTTTTAGATCATGATTTGAATTAGTGAAAGGCATCCAAAAGTGCTCTGCAATTTGGACCATCTCTTTTGTCCGGAAAACCCTGAGTTTTTGGAGTGATCTTGGGAAAATCAATTGTTCTCCCTCATGGAGTGTCCAAATTACATGCTTGAGGTGTCCATCATATAGAAGACTTCATGATCTTTCCAAGAAGCTATCAATCTCTCAATTTGGAGCCGTTTAAGGCCTCCCAAAGTGGTTTGGAATATGGAGATGCACTTTTGTGAACTGCGCTGCACTTTGGCACTGCATGTAGGAACACTATGCTACGCGCAGGATAGAGTGCCCATAAATGCTTCAAAACTCTCCCAAATCTCAATTTTTCACTTGAAAACTTGATTTTATTGACTTCTAAGCTAAGTATCAAGCAAGTACGCCATCATCCTCCATCTTTTTCTTTCCCAATTTCATCTCATGTCAATGATTCTTCAAGTTAGGGTTTGTAGTGAAATTTGCATGGGAAATGTTAGGGTGAAAATGGCCATCATTATTTTTAAATTTACAAAACATGTAAAATGATATCATACACCTTCATACATGTTTAGTGAGCCATTTTTACCATTTTACCCATCTCCAAACAATGTTTAAAGACTCAAAAAGCAAAACCCTAGCTCATTCCTAGAGGTTTTTGGGCAAATCTCATCATAAACCCTGTTGTTCCCACCTGCAAGCAAATCATTTTTCCACTGTTCCTTCACTTATTTTCATCAAATTTCAAAGTCCTCTAACATTTCCCAAGACCCCTCCCATCATTTTGTGAAAATCAACCTTCACATCAGTTCATTTCCATTCATACCTCACAGTTTATTTTTCATTCAAATGGGGGTGATGTCAACTAGCAAAACAATGGAGAAGACTCAACTATCCAAACCTGAGGTGACTAAATTTTATAATAAGGGATAGAGGCTTGTGTTTTCTTCTCACATAGAGAATGGAGCCAAGCCTTCTTCATCGAAAAAGCAGGAACTGACAGAAAAATAGAAAGACACAATTGAGCATGAGTTTGAACTGGTTGATTCAAAGGCTGAGGACTAGACTTCAAACATGCGACATAGAAACAAGGATAAGCACTATCAAGTCAAGGAGATAGAAATCAATTTGGAAAGAGAAAAATATGTCATATCATTCCTTGAACAAGAAGACAATCAACTCAAAGCAAAGGAGTTGATCCTAGAAAAGGAAAAATCCAAGTTATTGCAGCGAGTCAGCAAAGGTAAGGAGATCAAGAGATCAAGAGAGCTTGAAGCATCAGAGGTGAGAGGAAAAAGGAAAATACCAAGAACAAGAGGCCTCAAGAAATCTTTGCAAGAGGAACAAAAACAAATATTGCTTAATGAAGACCTTGACCTATAAGATAGGATCGCCCTAGAGGTTTATCAAGACAAGGAATATTGTCTTAATAGGGTGAATGAACGCTTGGAGAAGCTCCTTGAGAAGGAAAATAGAGACAATCAATTGCTCAGACACATGGCACATCACTATCAAGCTCAAAACATGATCGCCAATGTCAAGGTAAAACAACTTGAAAACAAGCTCAAGGAGGCCAAAAAAGACCAAAAGGATGAGGGAAACTTGGAGATGCTTATTGAAGCATCCATAAAGTTATAACAAACCTATTTTTACACCTTCCCTCTAATTTTGTGCAAATTCTGAGCATTTTGAGGTTTTTGAGAAGTTTTGGTCTAAGTTCAGAAATTCAGCTGCTCCAGAAGCACAGCGCCTTGGCGCTGCACTTTTTCCTCAGGCCTCCATTTGAGGAAATTTCTAACTTTTTGGAAAGGTCTTAAGATCCTCTAAAAACCCATTTTCCCAGATTTTGTAGAGGTGGCTTAGTTTTAGATAAAAATTCAAAAAAGTGGCAAAAAACTAGCATTCTGGACCATTTTCTGACAGGCACTGTGTTTCTGGAGTGACTTTGGGAGAATGGATTTTGGACTGTCTTCCCACGCTCCAAATGTAGAAATCCAAACTTTTCTAGAAACTAGACTTGAAGGGCTACTTGACCATTCTCTCAGATTGGCATTTTGACCCCTGAAAGGCACCTAAATATCAGCTCAAAGTTGGCGCTACGCTTGTGCACTTTCTATGTTTTTATTGGAAATTTTCACTGTGTAAAATTTCTAGTTTCTAGTTTGACTTGGTCAAAGTCAAGATTCTCTATGTAATGGCACTAGTTACGAGGCTAGGTGATGTAGGCATGAGTAAATGTACATCATAGGTTGTTTTTGTTGTTTATTAGGCCTCATAAAAGAAGCAAACTCCTAAACACACTCTTCATGAAGTGTTTCACCTTCTCACTCTCACCCGTTGGTTGAGAGAATCTCGAAGTCAGTTCCTCCACCAAGGAATTCGACTCTTGAAGGTGGGAAAGTGGTATAGGAGAGTCTATATGCATCATTTCACTTCAGGAGAATATGGTTGAACTTCTTGTAAAGGAGACTTGCATTGTAATCATCTTTCAGCGAATACAAATACAGGTTGCAACTATTTTCAAGGAACTCCTGCCTCGTGAGTTCATGGTGCTTGTACTTCATTATTTTTGTTTTCTCATGGTCTAAACATATTTATCTACATGATATATCTTCTTTCTATGAATTCATTGTGATAAAATACTTAGAATTCTTGTTTTTCAAGCTCTGATATCTGGTTCTCATAGTTATGTGTTTTGTCTTCCTAAGCTAATGAAATCATGTTTATTTATGCTCATTAGTTTCTTCCACAGTATGTCTTCTATACTACACTGAAAAATACTCAAATTACACCATGGCTTTTGATATCTAGCTCCTTCTTATGTTTGCTTGTGCATTCCCACAGTGTAGCCCTACTTGTGGCTCCAAACCCTAAGTTCAACAAATCCTTAAAAACCAAATTATCACAAACAAACAAACAAATACTCATATCTAGTCTAAAATCCATTTGATTTAAAGTCATATCACTGATAATATACTTAGAGAGATCCCTCTCATGCTCAATACGGCTAGCTACTGAGCTGAAGTGGTTTGAGGTTACCCTTATCGATTTCCTTTTCAGCCTAGGAGATTGTAAGGACTAGCATTTTTGGCGTCGTTGTCGGGGAACAAAAGATCATATCTTCCCTAGGAAAGAACAACAAGGATTAGATCTGATTGTTGATGGTGAATAGTGATCAGACATAAGAAAGGTTGTGCATCTTTCACCTGGCGACTCGAGTGTCGAGGAATCCAAAGGTTCAGAATTTTCATGGCGACTCCACTGTTCAAAAACCAGTAGTTTGAAGAACTTCTTGGTGTCTTAATTGTTTTCAAGATGGATTCAATTGCTTGAAGGTATGCTCCTATGAATCGAGCTCATATTCCTGGTTTTCTGAATCGTATTCCTTGTATAGATTGGCAAATAGGGCCGCCAAAGTTTAAAGTTCATGATGGCCAAGATGAGGCTATTCTGCATCTAATCAAATTTCATTGGCATATACATAAGCTCAGGATCAAGTTTCATGAGGATTGTTTGATGAAAATGTTTATGGCTACCCTAGAAGGAAAAGCAAGATCTTGATATGAAGGATTGAAGCCAGGTAGCTTATACTCTCTTAAAGATTTCCACACAACATTGTTTGGTTTTTATGGAAAATCTCATCATTCATTTTTGTTGTTCAAAAATTGTTGTGAATCATGTGAAAACTTCATTCAATACCTTTAAGAAACTTTTGGTGATGAAAAATGTCTAGATTATGAGATCATAGAGGCCCTTTATGAATATTCTTCCCAAAAAAAAATAACAGAAATTAGCTACTTTGATACAAAGGATCATTCACAACACACATCAACTCCTTTTCTTGAAGATGAAATAGATCTTCATCCTAACAATCAAGAAGAAATTGGTCCAAGTGAGAATTTTGAAATTGCATGTAAAGAAAACTTAAGCAGTGAACCATCTAATGACAATGATCATCTACTTTTGCAAGGAAATAGTGAACAAGAAGTTGTTTCCCTTGATTCTTGTGGCAGTCAAACTGATATTCTTCCTATTGAAGCACACGAGGAATCAAATATGCTGAAGTGGTTGCTGCATTTAATGTTTTCCATGAGCATCCAAAACCTTGTCTTTTGGATGAGAGGTATGAAGATAGCCATTCACTTGTTCTTTAGATTGTTCTTTCTCTGAGGTTTTATTTCAAGATCAGGTTTGTGAAGACCAATATGAGGTTTCTGATGAAATGTATAAACAAGGATCTCTAGACACTCACCACTCATATGTATCTCCAAATCATCCATTTTCTGAAGCACTATTTCAAGGGAAAATTCATGCAAATCATAATTTTAAATTGGCATGTGCGAAGGTTTCGGACAATGCAATTATGGCAGAGAATAATCATCAAACATTACAAGTAGATTATGAAGAGGAGAGTAGCGATAAAGAAGAGGTTGTTTTAGAGCCACTTGCACATGATGATCTTCCTCCAGATACATAAAACAAAGAGTTTGCTTGTATTTCTTCTGACTTTCAAGATATGCTAATGTTCCAAATTATTATAGACCCTATTGCCAATTTGTTGCAGCCATATGGAAAGATGAATTTTCTTGTATTAATGGATCATGAGCACATATTCAGTGGACACTCGGAGTTCCCTAGCTTTTGTTTGTTCTACCTACTCAAGGAAAGTACAAGCAGAATTCAAGTAGCCACTTGCTGGATTGGTTACACTCGAGGGATCATTACACATGATTGCATATACATATTCAACAGGTGAGTGGTTATCATCAGGATTTGAAGCCCGAGATGAAGGCCCTATGATCCTGATGGTCTGCTTCCATAGGTAAGTTCAGTCAGTATTTTTTTTATAGTCAAGTCAATTAGTTATCAATCAGTTTTTAGTTTGAGTTTAGTCTTTACATTTTGATTCCATTGCCCAATGGATAAGGCCAATTGGTCTACAGTGTTCTTGACACCTCCAAGGAGCTACCATCCCCAGTTGGAGCCAATGTTAGTGTCAGTCATTTCAACCTATCACCAGTGATCAAATATGCTCTTACAAGGTGTTGTTAGGGTGTCAAGTCAAATTTTTGTCATTTCAGTGAGTCTTCAAATAAAAATTTGGTCATTGGTTATCGTGTCTAGGTCATTGCTACTCCATCCACTTACTCATGGTTTTCATCACTCATCATGGTCATTGTCTTCTTTGTGGTATCATATCTTCATTTAAATGTCTTGGGTCATGAAATGGTTAAATTCCTCATTTTAGTTCATGGCCTAGGGTTTTACTCCATGTGTCGTCATGATACCATATGTAAAAAAAAACATGTCCATCATGCAATTCAGTGGGTAAAGGGAGTTAGAATCTTAGGGAAAGAAAATTAAAGTTAAAGCTAATGTTTTATTTCAAATAAGACAATGTTGCAGTACACTACCTTGCCTCATCATTTCTCATAGGGATGAGTTTGCTTCAAAATATGTTTATGACAAAATGGAGAATAATTTTACAAAAGTGAAAGAGGTTTTTGTCCTTTATAGTCCAAGGAAAAAAGGTTTCCTTCAGTTTATGCACAGGTGTTATGATTTGAAAGAAATTCCAAAAATACACTTGCTATTTGAGAGTTAATTCACTTTTGGACATCTTGACTTCAAGACAGTTTTTCAGGGGTTTGGACTAGGTGCTGGTAGTGCTTAAGGACTCTATTTTGTAGCAGACATCCTAAGCTTTCCAATAATACTTTCATATCATGATTTGGATTAGTGAAAGGCATCAAAAAGTGCTCTGCAAGTTGGAGCTTCTATTTTGTCAAAGAAACACTGAGTTTTTGGAGTGACCTTGGGAAAATCAATTGTTCTCCCTCATGGAGTGTCCAAATTACTTGATTTAGGTGTCCATATTATATCATACTTCAAGAGATTTCCAACAAGATATCAAGCTCTCAACTTGGAGCATTTTAAGGCCTACAAAAGTGGTTTGGAAGATGGCATTGGGCTTCTATGAACTAAGCTACACTTTGGCGTTGCGCGTAGGAACACTGCACTGCACACAGGATAGAGTGCCCATAAATCCATCAAAACTCTCCCAAATCTCAATTTTTCACTTGCAAACTTGATTTTATTGACTTCTAAGCTAAGGAACAAGCAAGTACACCATCATCCTCCATCTTTTTCTTTCCCAATTTCATCTCATGTCAATGATTCTTCAAGCTAGGGTTTGTAGTGAAATTTGCATGGGAAATGTTAGGGCGAAAATGGCCATCATTATTTTTAATTTCCAAAACCTTTAAAAGGATATCCTACACATGTGTACATTTTTAGGGAGCCATTTTGACCATTTTACCCACCTCCAAACAAAGTTTAAAGACTCAAAAAGCAAAATCCTAGCTCATTCCTAGAGGTTTTTGGGCAAATCGCATCATAAACCCTGTTGTTCCAACGTAAAAGAAAATCATTTTTCCACTGTTTCTCCTCTTATTTTCATCAGATTTCAAAGTCCTCTCACATTTCCCAATACCTCTCCAATCATTTTGTCAAAATCCACCTTCACTTCAGTTCATTTCCATTCATACCTCAGTTTATTTTTCATTCAAATGGAGCTGGGTTCATCTAGCAAAACAATGGAGAAGACTCAACTATCCAAACCTGAGGTGACTAAAGTGTATAAGAAGGGCTAGAGGCTTGTGTTTTCTTCTCACAGAGAGTATGGGGCCAAGCTTTCTTCACCGACAAAGCAGGAACTAGAAGCAAAAGAGAAAGACATATTTGAGCATGAGTTTGAACTAGTTGATTCAAAGGCTAAGGATTAGATTTCAAACATGCGACAGAAAAATAGGGATAAGGACTATCAAATCAAGGAGCTAGAAATCAATTTGGAAAGAGAAAAATATGTCATATCATTCCTTGAACAAGAAGAAAGTCAACTCAAAGCAAAGGAGTTGATCCTAGAAAAGGAAAAAGCCAAGTTATTGCAGCAAGTCAGCAAAGGTAAGGAGATCAAGACATCAAGTGAGCTTGAAGCATTAGAGGTGAGAGGAAAAAGGAAAATACCAAGAACAAGAAGCCTCAAGAAATATTTGCAAGAGGAACAAAAACAAATATTTCTTAATGAAGACCTTGACCTAGAAGATAGGATCGCCCTAAAGGTTCATCACGATAAGGAATATTGGCTTAATAGGGTGAATGAACACTTGGAGAAACTCCTTGAGAAGGAAAATAAAGACAATCAATTGCTCAGACACATGGCACATCACTATCAAGCTCAAACATGATCGCCAATGTCAAGGCAAAACAACTTGAAAACAAGCTCAAGGAGGCCAAAAAAGACCAAAAGGATGAGGGAAACTTGGAGATGCTTGCTGAAGCATCCATGAAACTATAAAATACCTATTTTTACACCTTCCCCCCAAGTCTGAGGATCTTACCCTTTAAATTCCTACATGGTATCAGAGCTAGGTTACGATCCTTGGACCTGTAACCATATTTTCTTTACATAGATTCTGAAGGGAGCGATAGTTTAAGTGACCAAATCGCTCATGCCAAAGTTTTCTCACTTCATCATTATGAGAAACAAAGCCCTTTGGCTTCGTCAGATGTTGTAAGAGTTTGGCTTTCAGCAGCAACATCCGACTACACTTTGGTGTGATAATCAAAGTGTCATTAAACTATGCAAAGATCCAGTCCAACATCAGCGTAGCAAACACATTGAACTGCACATGCACTTCATCAGAAAGCTCATTCATGACCATGTTCTTGAAGTGCAATATTGTTCAACAAATGATCAAGTTGCAGACATCTTTACAAAGGCTCTCATAGAGGCGAAGTTTATTAAACTGCGATTTATGGTTGGAGTTCAGGAAGTTGTCACGAAGGGGCGATAGGCTCTAATGCCTCCTTCCTTCTCCTATTGTGTCATATTTGTACATCCTTCAATCCTATCCCAAGTTGTTCTTAAGGGGGGATGTTAGGATATTTCGACACATAGGAAATAGTTAAGTATAACTTGGTCTAGTGTAGAGTTAGGTAAAGTGTGTTTCTTTAATATGTACTTTTGTAACTTACAATCCGACAGTCACGATATGTAGTGATCTGACGGTTCATTCTCTCCTCGGTATTACCAACACTTGATCCCTGGCTTAGCACCCGATTGGTCCATGATCTCTATTTAAAGAGCATGGAGGGTCATTTGTAGGGTAACCATTCATGAGAGAAGCTTATGTAATTTTTCATTCTTTTATTAATAAATTGCTTGAAGTGGTCACGTTGGCTTAGGCTGTGGACTGTTTCCCTCTTTGAAGGTTTTAACCACGTCAACAATACTAGTGTATTGATCTCTGATCTGTTTGTAAGTGGTGTCCTTTGGTGTTCTGTCTGAGGAACTTACCCTTTAAATTCCTACATTTTGAGGTTTTTGAGAAAATTTGGTCTAAGTTTAGAAATTCAGTTGCTCCAAAAGCGCAGTGCCTTGGCGTTGCACTTTTTCCTCAGGCCTCCATTTGAGGAAAGGTCTACATTTTTTGAAAGGTATTGAGATCCTCTAAAAATCCATTTGCCTATATTTTGCAGAGGTGGCTTAGTTTTGGAGAAAAATGCAAAAAAGTGGTGAAAACCTAGCATTCTAGACCATTTTTTGATAGGCGTTGCGCTTCTAGAGTGACCTTGGGAAAATGGATTTTTGAAGGTCTTCCCATGCTCCAAATTCAGAAATGAAAATGGTTCAGAAAACTAGACTTGAAGGGCTAGTTGACCATTCTTTCAGATTTTCATTTTGACCCCTAGAAGGCAACTAAACATCAACTCAAAGTTGGCACTGCGCTTCTGCACTTTATGTGTTTTTATTTGGAAATTTTCACTGTGTAAAATTTCTAGTTTCTAGTCTGACTTGGTCAAAGTCAAGATTCTCTACGTAATGGCACTAGTTACAAGGCTAGGTGATGTAAGCATGAATAAATGTACATCATAGGTTGTTTTTGATGTTTATTAGACCTCATAAAAGAAGCAAACTCCTAAACAAACTCTTCATGAAGTGTATGAGTTTCACCTTCTCACTCTCACCTGTTAGTTGAGAGAATCTTGGAGTCAGTTTCTCCACCAAGGAATTCGAATCCTAAAGGTGGGAAATTGTTCTAGGAGAGTCTATATGTATCATTTCACTTAAGGAGAAGATGGTTGAACTTTTTGTAAAGGAGGCTTGCATTGTAATCATCTTTCAGCTAATACAGATACGGGTTGCAACTATTTTAAGGAACTCTAGCCCAGTGAGTTCATAGTGCTTGTACTTCATTATTTTTGTTTTCCCGTGGTCTAAACATCTTTATATACATGATATCTCTTCTTTCTATGAATTCCTTGTGATAAAATAGTCAGAATTCTTATTTTGCAAGCTCTGATATCTGGTTTTCATAGTTATGTGTTTTGTCTTCCTAAGCTAATGAAATCATGTCTATTTATTCTCATTAGTTTCTTCCACACTATGTCTTCTATACTACACTGAAGAATATTCAAATTACACCATGGCTTATGATATATAGCTCCTTCTTATGTTTGCTCCTGCATTTCCACAACCTAGACCTACTTGTGGCTCCAAACCCTAAGTTCAGCAAATCCTTAAAAACCTAATTATCACAAACAAACAAATAAATACTCATATCTAGTCTAAAATCCATTTTCTTTAAAGTCATATCAGTGATAAGAGACTTAGGGAGATCCCTCTCATGCTCAGTAGGGCTAGCTACTAAGCTGAAGTGGTTTGAGGTTACCCTTGTCGATTTCCTTTTCAGCCTAGGAGATTGTAAGGACTAATAGGGTCAATATTGTTGAGCACATGAGAAGGACCTATCATATATGGTATTTTTATTGTATGATTATGTTTTATTTATGTATTAGTAATACTTTTTATCTTGATTTTTTTATGTATGAAAGTCTGAATTATAGTTCTGCATTATTTCAATTTTGTATGATGTTTTAGCTGTGGTTCCGTTTTGAATACATGAACAATTATTATATGCGATACATTTCTCTCAGTTGTTTTATCTAATTATTTATCCAAAAAAATTATCAATAAATGATTCCATTTCTTTTGGCAGTTGAATGATCTTTATTACCAATTGCTGTAAGACATCATTGTAGATCGCATAAATTATTTTTAGTCCCGAGTATATTTTTAGTTAGATAATGTTAGATTAAGATATATGCATGTGTTTATTATTTAGATTAGATTATACTTAGTTGAATCATTTCCCATTACATCTTATATCATCCCATTAGAATTATCAAATCAATCCTCTCTGGGAAACCGGTTCCATTATCCCTAGTTGGAGCCACTATCCCAAATAGAAAAGGAGTTTCTTTCAAGGTCTGATCTGGGTGGTTATCCCCCATGTTGTCGTAATGAATTTCGAGGCTTCAACAGGTTGAAATATTGATGACATTACATCATAACCATATGACATAAATAATGTTTCTTTGTTATGGTGGTGTGGTTATATTAATATAATCCAACCTCGACGACATTTTGTATGGTCCATGCACATATATATACTAGCGTGTTGGTTATATCCATTGGAAAAGCCATACAATATCTCACATATATTAAAATACACCAACCATAACCAAACGATGTGTATACCATATCCCATGTGAAATTGTTGTTGGCATTATGATACAGGTGTTGTCCTTGATGGCAACTGACATATATGATGAATGATGGCAGTTCACAGTGCAACAGGTTAACAACAAAGGATTATAGATCAAAGTCCAAAGATTGAATAAAGAGAATGGTTTAAGAAGTATACGTTGGTTCACCTTGTCCAAGTAGCGTATCCATGCCGTTTCATAGAACAAAAGGAGTGTATACATATGCACACACTTTCACAGAAGGAAAAGCGTGTATGGGATGAAAAATTAAGGATAATGAATACTAGGGGTTACCACCATGGTATTGACCCATGGTAATCAACATGGAAAATAATATTGATACCATCAACGAATACCAACAACATAACTATGGTTTTGATCCGAGGTATTGGAAAAGGATCTAAGTATATAAGAAGGAGAAGATCAAAGGCAGAAGTGTGCAAGTAATGAATATTTTATGAAGAGGTAGATCAAAAGAAAATATGCATGTTATGGGTTTTTGGTTCTTTTCTTGATTTTAAATAAGGATGCACCTAAGTGGTTGATGATGGATGAGATCTAATGTTGGATCAGGATCATAAGACCTGGAATGAATTATCAATATGTGGTCTGATCATGGATAGTCTAGATCTAAATGCTAACACATGTTTTATTCTGTAATGTTATGATTTGGGTATGAATGAAATAGCTGTGAAGTTTTAAGTTAGTATTTGGAGATCTATACACTGGTTTGCCTTGGTGAGGGCACGTATACAGGCTCATTTGGCACTTCAAAGTAGTTATTCATTATGAAATATGACGTTTGAATTTGCATATGGTTCTGGTTGTTGATGCAAAGTTCTGGGTTTTGCTCTATGTTTGGGTGACAATGATCTGATTGTTTAGATTGATTGATTGTGATTTGCTTCAGTGTTGATGATTTTTTAGTGATTGGTTGTATTGCAGTGGTGATTGATTTTGAGCTTCAATGTTATTGATCGATCGAGTATGAGAATTGGACGAAATGGGGCCTTCATATTGTGTTGTTGTGTACGAGGAGTATCCAGTTTGAAAATTTATGAAACATGGTCCATATAGGAAGAGAGAAGGTTGTAGCCTTGTATAGGCCAGTGCGTACTTATTGGTAAACATATCGGCCAGTACAAGAGCCAGGGGGTTGGAGCTCCCCTCCAGTAGCAACTGGAGAATGAGTGAAGGTTAAGGCCTTCTGTAGGTCAACGCCTACGTACTAGTGAACATATCCGCTAGTATAAGAGCTAGGGAGTTGTATCTCCCTTCCGGTAGTATCTAGAGATTGAGAGAAGGTTGTAGCCTTCTTTAGGTGGGTTCCTGCATACTGGTATGATTCCGTAGTAGTACAAGATTGTAAACACATTTTTGTTATATTAAAAGAAGACAGAGACGACAACATCAGGTAGTTTTTCTCCCACATTGGGTTTCCACCTTAAATCTTGGTGTTCATGTGTGTTTCTTATGTGTGATATTTTATTTTGTTATTAGTGCACATGCTTACTGTTTAAATGGTTAATAAAGTATTGATGCACTGATTAAAGATCAAAATATGATGAATTAACTAAATCATAAGTTCACTGGATATACGTTGTTTGCCTTAAGAATAGTTGTGTGCACACGCGAGTTCCATTCAATGAAGTAGTGTATATAAATCTGATTATGAAATGAAAAATTTATTGATGTGATAAGACTGATTCACACTGCCCCCCCTCCTTAGTATTATTCCCAACATTTGGTATAAGAGTAGGTCCTTTGGCAGAAGCTTGATCGCTTGAAGGAGATCTGTAGGAATAATGGGAAAGTAGATAAAGGAGCACCTCAGAAGAAGAAGACATCTCAAAGGAATAGTGACAGAAGGAGAGAGAATTGGTTGTTAGGTGGAAGCAAGTATTCGGATTCAGAATCGCCACAGATTGAAGATGAACAAGCAAAAAAAGTATTAGGTACAATTTTCTAGTCTTCTGGTGATACTTTTCTCTATTCATGCAATGTTGAAGATATTGAAAGCGCCAGTGAAAGAAATATAGAGGTAGAAGTTAAAAGACTCACAGATAAAATTAGAGTGTGCCTTCAAAGAAGAAGTTACTAGATTAAAAGCTCAGTTGGAGGGAGGAAACAAAGTAAGAAAGCAATACAAGGAAAAGGAAGATCAATGAAAAATGCTACAGGATGAAGTGACATCATTAAGAAATGAAGTAAATGAAAAGAGTACAACAATCAAGAGACTTCAAGATAAATCCAATTACTATGAAAGTCTTGAAGCTGAGATTGTCTCTCTAAAAGAATATCTTAAAAATTCAAATAAGCAGAATGAAGAACTACCTCAAGTGGATCAAGAAGAAGAAAATGATATTCTCAAATTAAGGCAACAAGTTGAAGAAGGGAGAAAGGATGAAGAAATCATAAAGAAGCAATATCTAGAAAAGGAAGATAAATATCATGTTGAATTAAATATCTTAAAAGGTAAATTAGAAGAAAAGGATAAACTATTACAATTTCAAGATAGTACTAAGATTTTGAATAATATTCTTAGTAGTCAAAGGTCTCCTACCATCAAAACTGATCTTGGTTTTCATGAAATTGTTGAAGGTGAATCGAGCTCACAAGATGAGGAAAGGAACTCTAATACAAATTCTAAAATAATCATCCAGGAGATAAGAGGTAAACCCCATCAACAACCAAGGAAAGAAAGTATTCAAATAAAATCATTTACTCCTAACCATGGAAGTGATAATCGGTTCTTTCCTGTGATGAATAATGTTTAATGTTTTAGATTTCATAATTTTGGACATATTGTAGCCAGATGCAGAAGTAGAATGGTTCAAGCAAATAACCGTCACATAGAAAGATCATCAGCTTTTAGGTAATTTAAGGGATATTTTCTTTCTTGCAATATGTTTGGTCACAAAGCCATTAACTGCTATAGAGGGAATATGAAACATATAAGATGTTATTCTTGTAACAAGTTTGGCGATATAATAAAATAATGTAGGACAAAATTTCAGCCAACATACCAAAAGGAGCAAACATCATCACACTCCAAGGTATGGAAGAAGAAGAAAGTACAGCAAAAAAAGATGTGGCATAGATCAATATATAGGCATAACAAACTCAGGGGGAGATGAAAGTGTGAAACTACACTATTCCAATTCTCATACATAGTTATTTGAAGACAAGTCGCGTATATACACGAGTTAGAAGCTTCATAGTCGCGTATATGTTGTTTTGTTGAAGATAGTAGTGGGACAAACTCAGGAAAAGGGGTCTGATATGGTTCAGTCAATTGTCAATTATCTTTTTTGTTCTGATTAATGATGATTACAATCTACTGATGACATGTAGAAGTGATTTTGGCCCTCATAAGTTGTTAATAACTTGATGAATAACTGGTTGATGATGATGCCTTGATGATTCTTACTAACAAATGCAATGATTAGATCTGATAGTGAATAGTTGGCACAGGTTCAGGGGGGAACATATTCTTATAATAATGCATTGTTGGCATTATATTAGAAGACATTGGTAGATAATGATACTTACATTGCTTGATCCACATAGTTGTTTTGATTTAGATGACTCTTTTGATGATGGAAATATACAAGCTATTGATCTTGATGTTGCTGACATATGCTTATGGTGCAGATCATATATGGTGTATGATAGTTTCTGACGACTATCATGGTCTTGTTTAGATCATTGGTCCTTGTTATAAATTTCATGTATATCATTTGACTTAAAGGTCATGTAAAGACCTATAATGTAATTTGTAACCCCACTATGCATGGGAAGGATGATGTAATAATTGAAAAATTTCAGTCATGTATGAACATTTGGTATATCCCCACTTGGTTTGGTGATTGATGTATGTATGAATCATTGGTGATAGGAAGGTCATACTCACATATGTTATTCTATCTTTGCAAACTCTACATGTGCGTAGGGGGAGCATGGAACCCATAATGCATCTCTAAGAGGGAGAATACCTTGGTCTGCCCTTTGCCCTTGATGTCAAAAGGGGAGAGTATTTTGGTGTTCTTTGATGTATCTAACAAGTTCTATAGCTTCTCGTAATAAACACCAATATGGTTTCCATCAAGTGAAAAGGGGGAGATTGTTGGCATTATGATACAGGTGTTGTCCCTGATGGAAACTCACATATTATATGAATAATGGCAGTCCACAGTGCAACAGGTTAACAACAAAGGATTACAGATCAGACTCCAGAGACTGAAGAAAGACAATGGTTTAAGAAGTATATGCTGGTTCACCTTGTCCAAGTAGCGTATACATGCGGGTTCACAGAACAAAAAGAGAGTATATGTATGCACGCACTTTCATAAAAGGAAAAGCGTGTATGGGATGGAAAATAAGGATGATTAATACCAGGGGTTCCTACCATGGTATTGACCCATGGTAATGATCACGACATAGAATAGTGATACCATCAAAGAATACCAACAACATAACTATGGTTTTGATTTGAGGTATTGGAAAAGGATCTAAGTATATAAGAAGGAGATGATAAAAGGGCTAAGTGTGCAAGTAATGAATATCTTATGAAGAGTTAGATGAAAAGAAAATATGCATATTATGGGTTTCTGGTGCTTTTCTTGATCTGAACTAAGGATGCACCTAAGTAGTTGATGATGGATGAGATCTAATGATGGATTAGGATCATAAGACCTGAAATGAATTATCATTATGTGGTTTGATCATGGATAGTCGAGATATGAATGCTAACACATGTTTTATTCTAGAAATGTTATGATTTGGGTATGACTGAAATAGCTGTGAAGTTTTAAGTTAGTGTTTGCTGATCTATACACTGGTTCGCCTTAGTGAAGGTGCGTATATATGTTGGTTTGGCACTTCAAAGTAGCGTATACATTATGAAATATGATGTTTGAAGTTGTAGATGGTTTTGGTTGTTAATACAGGGTTCTAGGTTCTGCTTTATGTTCTGGTGACAGTGATCTGATTATTTAGTTAGATTGGTTGATTATGATTTTCTTCAGCGTTGATGAGTTTTTGGTGATTAGTTTCATTGCACTGGTGATTGCTTTCGAGCTTCAATGTTACTGATGGGTCCAATATGAAAATTCAATGAAATGTGGCCTTCATATTGTGTTGTTGTGTACCAGGAGTATCCAGTCTGAAAGTTTATGAAACGTGGTCCCTGGAGGAAGAGAGAAGGTCGTAACGTCCTATAGGCCAGCGCCTATGTAATGGTAAATATATTGGCCAATACAAGAGCTAAGAGATTGGAGCTCCTTTCCAGTAGCAGTTGGAGAAAGAGTGAAGGTTGGAGCCTTCTGTAGGTTGAGACCTACGTACTAGTAAACATATAGGCTAGTAAAAGAGATAGGGGGTTGTAGCTCCCTTCTAGTAGAAGCTGGAGAATGAGAGAAGGTTGTAGCCTTCTGCAAGTGGGTGGCTACGTACTGGTATGAGTCTGCACTAGTACAAGATTGTAAACAAGTTTTTCTTATATTAAAAGAAAACAAATACGACAACAGCAAGTGGTTTTCTCTAGCATTTGGTTTCCACCATAAATCTTGGTGTTCATGTGTGTTGCTTATGTGTGATGCTTTATTCTATTATTACTACACATGGTTACTATTTAAATGGTTAATAAAGTATTGATGCAATTATTAAAGATCAAAATATGATGAATTAAATGAATTATAAGTTCACTGGATATACGATGGTTGCCTTAAGAACATTTGTGTGCACACGCAAGTTCCCTTCACTGAAGTAGCGTATATAAATATGATTATGAAATGATTTTTTTTTTTATTTGATAATACTGATTCACCCCGCCTCTTAGTATTATTTGCAACAATTGTCTTTTGTTGCAACTAATGCGATCATTCATTGGATGGATCTCCAAGTATGTTATATTTGTTAAAGTGTTTGGAAAAACATATAATGCGGATCAAATATATGGGTTGGAAAAGCTACCATAATGGGCGGTCTCTGCCATTGGCCCTTTTCCAACCATACAACAAAAACACATTCAATAAAATACCACCACAATGTCTAACAAATAACATATGTAATCTACTGGTAAGGTATATGAGTTGTAGTTCAAAGGTCTCATGTTCAAACCTTGTTATGACCGGTCAGGTACATTCAACTTTTGACTACTCAACAAGGGCCCCCTGCCACCTTGCTTTTGGTGCCATGTAAATGACAACCAAGTCTGCAAGTCAGCCAGTATAGTCAACATTCAATGGTAAACCCTACTATGTGTCACTAGGTCATGATGCCATCTCATCATTTTATACTAATGCATGTCATTCTTGGAGCATGCCATAATAGCATTGACTTTGACTTTTTGCTTGCTTTGAGCTAAAATTCAAACTGCAATAACTTTCGCATACATGCTTGGATTGATGTGATTCAAATTGTGTTGGAATCATGTTGTTGATATTTATGAAATGACATTATTTCCATCAAATTTTGTATACTCCTCAATTTTAGGCCTTTTTAGGATCCTCCAAGATCAATCATCCCCACTAAGAAGCTTTCGGACCTCCAAAAGGCTATTAATTAAATACTAATTGTGGGATCTTCCTCCCCATTTGTCTAGTGTCCTTCCACACTATTCTATGCACCTGCTCCATCTCAAAAGGTTGCAGAACAAATATTGTGATGACTGAAATCATATTTCTACCCATATACATTTTTGCATATTCTTTTGCATTTATTACTCCATTTACTACCCATGTACAACATATTAGTAGCAATAACAAATACAAGAATGTTAATAAAATTGAACTAACAATATTTTTAATCCTCTTGATAGGTCACAACAATTAATTCGCATGTTTTGATGGTGATGTTTCCTGAAGCACATGATAGTTAGGTTTACACGCAATTAGTTAATTTCCATGCTTCATAACACCTTCCTTTTCCATCATGAAGTCATGAGGGAAGAGGTTTTTCTCACATACATGAGCCTCTTCAACTACCCTATGTTTACCAATGAGGAATCAACTTCTTTCTTCTTTTCATTCTTCTTGTCCTTCTTCAAACATAGCTCTAGATGGACTTTCCAACATTTAGTTTCCTCATGTCCACCTTTCTTGCAGTAAGTTCAAAGGCTCTTTAACATCTCACCTTTATTCCCCTTCTCTTTCTTCCAATCTAGAGATGGGTCTTCATGTTGTGTCCTAATCCTATATAACATAACTTTTCTATACAAAGACATCATTTTCCAACACTTGGCAATACTATGGTTATTTAACCTAAAATCCGTGCATGGTTTCTTATACCACAAATTTACATTTCCAATATTCCTATAATCAAAAGGAACTTTGGAATAATTATCTTTATTGTACCTTCAGTGGTTGTCTTTAGTGGACACATGGCTAGGAGAATCTGTATTCATTCTCTTAGACAACTTGTGTGATTTACCTTTACTATAAAGTGATGTGCTTTCACTTCTCACAGGTTGTTCTTATTATGGTTCTTTCTTTTGATAATTCGTTTCATCGGCTACCTTGAAGCATTCCCCTTCACCATACCTCCATGCTACATAACGAGGTATTTCCTTAACTTTTAAAGGCTCAATTATACCTTGGCCACGAATTACGAGGCCTTTTCCCTCATATCCCATCTTGGTTAATGTTTCCTTAGGGGGGCCTGACCCAGGTTCAGAGTTGTTCATGCCAACCAAAAAAACCCTAACTACTAGCCCTTTCTACAACAACTTGCATAGCGCAGGCTACAATCTCACCCGAAGCAGTATTGAGGGATTCTAGAACTAAGTTTCTGCATCTAGAGACTGTGTGATAGGTGATATTAAGCCCTTGTCACTCATATCTACCTTCACGCAGATCTGTATCCTTTTGTGGCCTGCTACTACAACTCTAAGAAGACGACTCCTACACCTTCTTGAAGGTCTATGATCAAACTTTATGGACCTAAAAGAAGCAGACTACCCACTTTCGTGCACTAAATAGTAACACTAGATCTGCCTTCACACAGATCTACCCGATTCAATATAAATCATAATAGATTTAACCTTTTATCTTTGTAAAAATAGATAATTACTTAGTTCATGCATAAAATTAGAGATTCAATAGGTTCGTGCAACAATTACACATTATTCCACAGAAAACATATCATTGAATGATAAAACATAATAGGAACATAAATAAGAATAAGATGCAGATTCAAGATATTTGGTCCTAAATAAGTCTTTATTAGGTTCAACATTCAAAATACAGACTTTTCCACCCTGCTCACCCAGCTGCAGGGGCCTGTGCACTCAACTGTGGAATTTCCAAGGTCTCCACGCACTTAGTTGCAGGAGCCTTCCCCTTTCACATAAGTACAGGAAACAGAGCTTTCCTGTGTTAGCACTTGCCCAAACAATCTTCTATCTTGAATTTTCTCTTTTCCTTAGACTCGCTATGACTAAACTATATATAAATTTTTTAGTACAATACCATGGCCTGCGACCTATGGGTGAGTCTCAAAACAGACCTATTACTTACCCAAACAAGGGGATAAAGCCCCTTTGACTTCTAGTTAGTTGCACGCTCCACTTACATATTTTGCGAGGACTTTACATTCTTTACAAAATCTTTCTCAAAAATTAGTTAACTAACCCAAAATTGACCCTGGGGACCCTATCCCAACAGTTAACAACCTTAATCGAACACATTGAGTTTTTTTCTCTAAACCAAAAAGGGAATGAGGAGGATAGTGAGAATAATGAGGAGCCATTTTTGAGTCGTTATCTTCAATTTTCTTCAATGAGATTCCTTTTCCAAACTTATTCCTTTCCTGATACATTTCGTTAACAGTGGCCTTCTTCACCATGAAATCTTCATGAAGCCCTTTCTTGGATCCAAAAGGATTTTTCTCTCCCTCATGTGGTGACATTTCTCTTTTTGGAAAGAAGCTTATCAACCCAATTTCTGGATTTCCTTCGACAAGTTCTCCTTCACCTTCCTTTAATTTACTCCTCAATATCATGCACAATCATAAATAACCATCAAACTTGATCTAATAGCACTTGATATAGACTTGAACTAGGATCTTTTAAGTGAATTGGATTGTCAAAATGTTCAAGTGTGAAGGATAAAACTTAAACCAACATATTAATTAAATCAAGCATGAAGACTTAAATGAAGTTGCAATTTTAAAATGAACTATAAAGATTGAGACATCAAGAAAACAAGGACAAAAGCAATTGATAACGAAGTTCGCCCAGTGTGGACTACGTCTCTGGGTCCTACCTCCAAGAGAGTGCCTCCATTATTAATATGATGTTAAGCATCAAATGATTTACTACATCACCCAAAATGCCACCAAAATCCTAGAACAAAATGGAGCTTGCTACTCGTAAACTGATCTTTTTACTACCAAAACTCCTTTGGTTTTTACAAAATCAACCTCCGTAAAATCCATTAACTTACAAAAATATACAGGCCAAGAACTAACTTAGAGGCCCTTTGCATAGTGGCATAGTTGAAATTCGCTTTGCATATATAGGCTTGGAGGGTCTGCACCTCGTGATCAAACCCATAAAGGTTGCAGCCCTATTGTAACAACATATGACAAAAATGGCATATGTTAAAAACCCAATAGCATATTATATAACAACCATACACTATCGTTGAAATATCGGTAGCGTTACATTGTAAACATATGACATAAATAGTGTTTTTTGTTATGGTGACGTGGTTACATTAAAATGCTCCAACCTCGACAACATTTTGTGTTCTCCACGTACATATATATATATATATACCAGCACATCGATTATATTCATTGGACAAACCATACTATATCTAACATATATTAAAATAATCTAACCAGAATTCATCACCAAGTATACCATATCCCACGTGAAATTGTTATTGGTTGCAACCGAGATGATCATTCATTGGAAAAATCTCCATGTACGAAATATTTGTTAATGTGTTTGGTGGAACATATAATTTAGATCTAATACATGGGTTGGCAGAGCCATCGGAGTTGATGGGCTCTACCATTGCCCCTTTTCCAAACATACGAAAAAAACACATTAAATAAAATCCCATCATGATGTTTAACAAATAACAAATGTAGCCTATTAGTAAGGTGTTGGAGTTGTGGTTTAGAGTTATTGTGTTCAAACCTCATTCGTTCCAATTTGGTTCATTCAACTTACCAAGGCCATGTTGTTGCTTGCCATAACACCATGTGGCATCCATTCATTAGGCCATTTTGCACCACGTCATCTGTCACCAAGTCTGACAGTCGACCAATCTATTCAGTGGTCACATGATCATCTCTGCCACATGTCACCTTCTCATGATGCCATTTCATCATTCCATATTACCATATGTCATTCTCAGAGCACGCCAAATCATCATTGACTTTAATGTTTTTTCTTGCTTTGAATTGAACTTGAAATTATGATAGCTTTCACATAGGTACTTAGGTTGACATGATTCTAGTTACGTTGGAATCATCTCATCAAGCTCTTTGACATGATACTATTTCCATCAAATTGTGGAGACTATGATTTTAGGCATTTTTAAGATCCTCCTGGATAGAAAGTGTAATAAATATTTGTTAGGGCTACAATTGAAATTGTGTACACTACACAATCCAAGTGCTCAATGAGATGCATTCAAAAATGATCTCTCTCTCTCTCTCGATATCGATATATATATATATATATATATATATATATATATATATATATATATATATATATATATATATATATATGGATGGATCTACCAGTGGTTTAACCTCTCGAAGTACAAACATATTTTTAAGTTTTGCACTTAAGTGAGGTTTGCACCTTAATAAAATTTATTCCTATCAGTGTTTGCTAGATTCATTATTAAGATGGATATATATTAGTTAATATTACATCCGAGTATGAAGGAGACATGGAAAAATATTTCTCTTTCACCATCAAATCCACAAACAAAATATTTCTATGTTAAGTTTTATTGAGATAAAATAACTTATAAAAATAAAATAAAATAAAATAATTGTCTTATAATATCCTTCTAAATATTTTTAATATAAAACTTAAATAAACTAAATTGTCTAAATATCCATGTTACATAATATCTTTCAATATGAGCGTCATATATATATATATATATATATATATATATATATGTTGACCATAGGAAAATATTTCAATGTCCAAAAGGAAGAAGTAAAAACAAGTAAAATGATTAAGTTACTTTATAATAAAATGAAAATTTGTAATTCATTCAATTGTTAATATAAATTTGTTACGTGACATTTAAAAAATATTAATAATAATTTAATTTGATTCATAAATAAAAAATTTCATTATACAAGGTTAAGTAATATTGACATATATTTACCCCAAATGCGGGTAATGTTAGCTCTCACAATGCCCCTCTTGAGCCCCCATGGGTTCCAATCCAATGACCCTTGAAATCACCCTCTCGCTGTGCTTGCACACTGTTATGGTTAACGACTCTACCTGATAATATTATCGGTAGTTAAGGTGGCCAACTTGTCTCTGCAAGGCATTAACTTCCTCCTCCCACTTGGAATATTGATTTCTCTCTCATGTGACTATATCTCAGACTTTAGAGATATCAACAATACATTTGATTCTCCTCCATGGGTGAAGCTCTACCTTGTTCGAAAGCAGAGCCCACCTTTACCTACAATCGATCACTATTTCCGACTTGTTCACACCATGCATACCCATCCCATCTACTACAATCATCCCTTATAGTACTTATTCATTCTCTACTCGTAACACCTATTCTAACCATCCCTCTTCCATATTTTTATTTGCGACATCTTGCTCAATGGTACGAGAAAATGGTTGCCCTCATCATGGTGGTGGAAATGGCTTGGGCACAGAATGATTTGGTGTGAGAATTCAACGAAGGCATTATTGACAAGTTTCTAACCTCGAAGCAACCAAGATTTGATTTGTAGACAATAATGAATGTGCACGAAGGAATTTCCTTGGCCATCTCCTCAGGGACCATGAGGAAATCACATTGGTGATGGAGGCTTGAATTCTAGATCTAGACCACTTCTATAGGAACCTCAAAGTGAAACTCAGGGACATGGTAGGCTCTCTTAGCATAATTTTATTCTCATATTCACAGTCATCACCACTGGTGTCCTTACCAGGCATAGATGCAAAAAACGCCTCCAAATCAACCCCTCAAGGGACTGAAATACTGCCAGCTCCTCTTATTGTGGATTTTCCCTCCACATCTTAGCATCCAGTCAAAATTTTGAGAATAGATAGTGATCACCATGATACAACAAGCCCCTAGCTTGGTGACAACTAGTACTATGGGCTAACACCCATTGAGGAAGAGACAAATTTTTTGTTGAGGCCTCTGTAGCAACCCCTAGTTAAAAATTCATGTCAAAAAAAATATAATACCAAAGTCATGGGACACATATTCCAAGCTTAATAGTGGGAAAAATATCCTAGTGGGTGTCACTTTTGGTTAATTAATGACTATGAAAATTGGCAAAGGAAAACAGGCATTAATGACTTTCATTAATGAAAATAAAGGAAAATAGGAGGAAAGGGATATGAAAGGTCACAAGTTTGCATGAGGAGGAAATTAAAGGAAAAATGAAGGAACATGAATAAAATAGAGGCCTCAATCATAAAAAGGCTTCTAAGGATTAGTTCATGGCTTTTGTCAGTTCAGTTTTGGAACTCCCTCCCTATTCTCTCTCTCATACTCTTGCACACTTAGACTATTTGTGAAGCACTTTGGCATACATTGGATTTGGACAAACAAGGAAAAGGAAAGAAGGAAAGTGCAAGGGAATATTTGGATCAACAATTATGTCTAG
Source organism: Pinus tabuliformis (assembly GCA_031772625.1). Taxonomy (NCBI): domain Eukaryota; kingdom Viridiplantae; phylum Streptophyta; class Pinopsida; order Pinales; family Pinaceae; genus Pinus; species Pinus tabuliformis. The sequence continues at coordinate 339,422,362 of CM062807.1, read as the reverse complement.
ATTTCTTTGCAGGTATGGAGTTGCATGTATGATTTCATTTCTAGTTTTGGCATGCATGATATGTACATGTGGTTTCTTGGTTATGTGATGTCATTTGCAAGGAGAGATGCATGGATTGGTAGTGGTTTTATCCTTTCCTTGCCATTTATTGGATAGCCATGGTGTTGTGGGTTTTCTGATTGGTGCTCATGTTTCTTATGGCTATGGTTTGGGTTACTAGTTCCCGGAGCCTTGGTTAGACAAATGCTCTAGAAGCGCTAGAAAAACTTGGGTTGAGTTACTCTTCCTGAAAGCCTTGGTTGGAAAAACACTCTTGAGCCCTTTGTGGGTTGAGTTACAAGTCTTGGATACTTGGTTGGAAATATTCTCTAGAGCCCTGCAAAAGATGTGGGTTGAGAGACTAGTCCTAGAGTTGGGTTGGAACAAATGCTTTGGAGCCCTCGGAAACTTGGGTAGAGACCAATATAGGCTATTTTAGTGATGTTCGACTGTGAGGTGGAATCACTAGTTGAGGGTTGAGGTGGTTTGGCCTTTGGAAGCCTAGTCTAGTTTTGGTTGGTTTATTCCATGATCCCACATTCACGCTTGGGATATGGCATGTGGGTGATTAACTAAAAGAGAGAATTGGTTTAGCCCAATCTATGGTTGGGTGGTATGTCGACGTCCCTGACTTGGTTAGATTTTTCATATGTTAATAAGACCTCTTTTCCTATTGTATTTCCATGAGTAATAGTACTTGTTATTATGTGTCTTTGATGATTGTTTTATCATGGTGTATATGTTGCTAATTTGCTAGTTACATGTTGGTTATATGATATATGGTGGCTATGGATCTTGATTTTTTTTTATTTGTTGATGAATGGTTAATGAATGAATGATATAATAAATTTTATTGTAACTATTATGAGAGGGAATTAGACCTTCTTGACGATTCTCAGATAAATATCAGACCCCTATGTTTAATTATGCAGTCATGGCATGTAGATTACATGTTCACCATATGTTTGATGAAATGTATGTCATGATTAGACATGGTTAGGTCAATTCATTGATCAAGTTTTGAATTAATGGCTTTGTCTTAATGGTATATATCAATCTGGAAAGTCTCATTAAGTTTTGGGTAATGGTATGGAGGCAAGCCCTGAAAAAGTGGCTCATATTCCAGGGTCGGATGCTCCGAACTGGGAAATATAGATTGTAATCACTGGGAAATATAGATTGTATAGGCAGGGTCATTCATGCAGCTGGAGGGTTATAGTCATTGGATTTCCTTGTTATTATTGGGCACAAGATCCCCCAAGGGCAGTTTTGGCCCATATTTTGGACAAGATTTGTAATCCAAGTGTAAAGACTCTGAATTTTGTGGTCGCGAAGCGCGTAGGTGTTAAAAAGTCATAGGGTTGTCCACCCTTATTTTGGAAATGTAATGTTGGTTGTAAAAGATATACCCATGGTCCACAGACCATGGGATTGTATAAATAGAGCTAAGCTCTAAGTAGTTAGAATAATCAAGGAATCAATCAAGCAATGAAGATATGATGTATGAGAGATAGCTCTGAAGTAGAAGTCTAAGTTCAGGTTGTAGCATAGGTAGAGGCTCTACAGCTGAGTGTGCAAAGTCCTGGAAGTCGACAACTGAGTTCGTGGACCCCTGCAACTGAGTGCGCAGGGCGGGTCAAGTCTGTAATTGTCTGGAATTATCAATAAAGAGAAGTATTCTACAATTTCTGCGTCTTTCTTTCCTGTTTATGCATCTTGTTATGTTGGGTATGAATTTCACTTATAATGCTTATATGATGCGTGAATGTATGTAAATGTATTGTTTAAGTGAATGAAAGTAAGAACATATGTTTACACGAAGCTAACTAAGAGCGATTAATAAGATAAGTCAAACACTTAGCCTAGTTTGGGAGATATCGCAGTTCGCTGCCCTAGCAGTGTGAAAGTCCTTGAGTCGTAGGTTAGGGCTGTGTGAAAGCCAATTATACCCTTTTGTGAAGGTACTGAAGGGTGGAATAGAGGACTAAGAATCTTGCATGAAGGCAGGTATAGCTGCAATAAACTGACATCACAACCATCTCAAGGGTGAGGAAACTTGGTTCCAACATCCCCCCATACTGCTTTGGGTGAGACTTTAGTTCGTGCTCTGCGGGATGGTGCCAAAAGGGCCAATAGTGTAGGGATTTTTTTGGCTAACTAACGTTGAACCTAGGTCAGGCCCCCTCAAGACAATAGTTATACAAGTGACTTGGGGATCATACCAGTAAAAAGGCAAGTTACCTCAGGGTTTGGCCAACCAAAGTGGTTGGTTATCTCTTGTGGGTCCTCTAGCTCCTGAAGGAGGCCAATAAGGTTTTATCTTGTCGACTCCATTTCCATAATGAGACTTAGGAGGTTGAGTCATGATATTATCTCCTCGTCTCATGTTTACCCTAGACGAATGGTGAAATTGGGTGAATGCGAGAGGGGAGGTTACAAAATCGTATAATATTTCTGAGGTTCAACACTTGGACTAGATGGTCATAATGTGTTTGTTATGCATATATGTTAGTTTTCTATGTGATTGTTATGCATGCATTATCATAGTCATTATTTTAGTTTGTGTCATTGTGATGTTGGTATGTTATGATGTTGATATTTTGGCTGAGATGGAGTGGGAGATGTAGATCATTAGAGCGAGGTTGAAATAGTGGACCTCGGGGTAAAAACATATCATCATAAAAGTTTGTATTTTAGAAATGCAAGTATGATAGGTAATGATTTCTGTTTAGTGTGGTTATATGTACATGCATTAGTTAGTCATGCTTGTTAGTTAATTTTTTTTTATATGTATTGTGGTCATACACATGATGATTATGGTTGTTGAATTTAAGATCTTGATGTTAAATGTATCATGCTAATCTTGATTGATCTGTGAAGATGATTATTGTTATAATATTTAGGTATGAGTCGATATATTTGTGATATTGTGCCATACTAATCTGGATTGAATTGTGGAGATTGATAACCTCCCCTGAGACACATTGAGGTAAGATTTTGTTTATTTTGTCTATTTAGTTTATTTAACATGGTATATTTATAGTTTGTTTGAATGCTTGATTAATTGCATGATATGAGCATGTGTATATAAGATTGCATGAAGGAATGATCTTGTTTTAAGATGCTTGTACTAACAAATTATGTGCTGAGATAACTGATATGCACTTGAATGCAAGTGGGTGCTAGTTGTAGTAGTATAACTATTAACTGTTATTTTATTATGACATGGTTGTTAGTCCTAGTAAAGGTTGATTTCAAATTAATAGTTATAATGTCTTGATATTTGAAACATGTGATTAACATGTGGGAATAGTTGCAGGGAAACACTCTTGGTACTAGCATGAGACGGTAATAGATAATTTGTTTATATAACTAACAGTTGGGTGATGTGATAGAAGGTAATTAAGACTCAATTGTAGCAAGGGAAAGATAAAAGAAAGGAATTGGGTGAAAATTCCTTTGGCTATGTTTGGAGACAACAATTCCAAATGAATAAATTCTTTTCATGAATAGAATAAGTATTCTTAACCTTGATTGTGTTTGAGATTATGTGGATATGTGCTATATTCACGAACATGTATTTGACAAGTATAACAACTAGTTTTCATTAATGGATGGATTTGTCAAGGAATTAGATTCCCTTAAGAGATGATACATGTACGTGTACAATTACAAGGAAATGTACTTGGCACAAAAAGTTAAGGTAATTGGTATATTGTGATATTTTCTTATGCACTAACAATTATGTTTTATGGTAGTATGATACAGGGGATTGCATTGCAAAAGAGACTGCCATGAAATCTTGAGAACACTGAGGTTGAGCTTTCCCTTGGAAGCATTAGGAACCCATGGATTGAGTCATGGTGTTTATTGCTTATTTTGTGCTTTCAGTGCTTGGTGATTTGTTGTGCTAGACTTTTAGTTTTGTTTATGTCTGGTGCATGGCCATGCCACTTTATTTGTATCATTGTATTGATATGGGTTTTTTCATGGATTTCTTATTTCTTATTTCTTTTCCTTTCCTTTTATGTTTTGAGGGTATTGGGAAATTGTTGGGAAAGAGGAAAATTAATGGAGCTCAGGAAGACCCAGATGAAGCTCAGGGCATGTAAAGGGAAAGTAATGGAAAGGATATTATAATCAATTGGATTGGTTAGGTCCATTTTGGAAAATGGATGGTGGAAGAACAAACATGAGAAAGGTAACAAGAAAGGTAAGAAAATCAATTTGAGGCATTAGATGACTTGGCTATGTTGGGAATTGTTGTTCTTAATGTTGTGCATGTTGTGCACCAATAAAGGGGATTTTCTTAACCTTGGCCTTATGATATCTGGTAATTGTATTGTGATTATGATTTCGCTAATGCCTATATATGTATACATGTATGCATATGCCATTGTCTAATAGGATCATCAGGGATGATGCTTGTGGAGGAATGATTACTTATGCAGATGAGTGACATGAAAAGGTTCATGGTTTATGAGGAATAGAGTGGAAAGAGTAGCCCGGAAAGATATATGAGGCTAGTATCACGTGAATGTGATTTGATATTATGTGTTTATACTATGTCTATGTTTATGCTATGACATGTAATGCTGAGGGATACATCAACGGAATAAAAGCAGTGTGCTTTATGACATGCTGGGACAAGCATGGATAATGGAAAGATACTAGAGGAAAGGTTTCTTGGTAGAGTTAGTGTGGTATCTACATCTGTATTAATATTGTTGTTTATATGTTGTACATGTTGTATATGTGGTACATGTTGTACATATGATATTATGTGCATGTTGCATATGCAGTGCTATGTGCATATCATGTTGTGTGCCTATTGCATATGTGGTATTGTATACATATGGTTTTGTGTGCATATTGCATCTATGGTACTATGTAAATATAGTGTTGTGTGCATGTTGTATACGCGGTACTATGTATATATAGTTATGTGTGCATATTACATGTGTGGTACTATATACATATAGTGTTGTGTGCATGTTGTGTGTGCGGTGTTGTGTGCATGTTGTATATGCGGTGTTGTGTACATATGGTGTACTGTGCATGTGGTGCTATGTACCTATGGTACATGCGGTGTTGCATGCATGTGGTGTTGTGTACATGTGGTACACATGGTGCTATTGTACACATAGTATTGTGTAAATTTCATACATGTTGTATTGTGTATATGATCTATTTTGTTATGGGTAGTGTGTATTCATTGTATCGTGACATGTGTATTCGTCATGTTGTAATCTATGTACGCATATGTATGTGTTGTGTTGTATGCAAGGTGTAAGTGCATGTGTTGTGTTGTACACCGAGTGTAGGTGTATGTATTGTGTAGAATTGCACATTGGATACAGGTTTATGTATTTTATTTTTGTGTACACCGGGTGTAGGTATAGGTATTATGATGTACACCGCATGTAGGTGTATGCATTTTGTTGTGGTGTACACTAGGTGTAGATGTATGTGTCATGATGTATACTAGGTGTAGGTGTATGTATTCTGTGGTGTTGTACGCGATGTGTGGATGTGTGTGTTGTGATGTACATTGTGTATGTGTATGTGAATTAAGAGAAGATAAGCATTGGGTGCTTGGTGGGTTTGAAAACCAATCCGATGTGTGTACAAAAAGGAAAAAGGATAAAGGAAGAAGAAAAGGAAAGATTGAAGGATAATTATCAACATATTATTTCAGTTTTTAATTATGCATGAGATCTATTATTTTGATTTATGATGGTTACATGTGATATATCATTTTCATTTGTGATAGTTGAGTTTTGAGCTAATCGTATGTGATTTGTTTATGCATGATGATTTGACCAAATATCTAGTTTGATTTGTTGTGACAAGAAGTAAACAAAATTGTAGGTGTACCTTATTGATGAGCTACCCAATGAGGTATGGTATGGATTTGTTTTAATTTGTTTTGAGACTAATGAAAATTATGTGCTTGGTATATAAAGCATGGAAAATGCCCTGGTTGGGTGTTTAAAACTGACTATAAGCATTAGCAACAATGAAAGGAATTAGAATAGGCAAATGTATGCTAGTAAAACACTTCAGGAGCAAGGCCATTGTACGACATTGGTATCCAATAGTGGACATTAATTTCCATGAGAATAATATGAATACTATGATGGTTTTAAGGCAGTGATATTCCTTTGTTCTTGGACCTTCCGATGTGATGAAAAAGTTCCAAGGGAGGGTTCCCCAGAGGGACTATGTAGAAAAGAAGCGGATGCCTACTGAACTTGGAAGGTGTGTGAATCCAAGGGGGTGATCAGATTTCCTGAGGGACTATGTAGAAAAGAAGGGAAGGAAAGGGAATGAATTTTCTTTGGTCATTATCATTTATTGATGGTGTTAGCACCTAAATCTGCCTTAGGTGAAGGAAGGAAACATTCAGGGTAACCACAAACCGCGCTCAGTCTGGTAGCTAGCCCTACCAGAACAGGAGAGGGCTCTCTCCGGGTCACACTCAGTGAAATAAACAATAGGGTCTAAGATGACTCAAAAATGGATACGGATTTTAGGCTAGGTAAATAAATATGATGGAGATGTTTGAAGAATAACTGCGTTTTCTGGGATGTGTGGGGCCAAGGAACAACATGAGCATAGAATTTAACTCAAAGACGCAGGTTATTTTGTGAGGCAAGACAGGCGGAAAGTCTAGCAATTAGAGTTGAAAAAATGTGAGGTGGAGAGATTGTTTGAGAGTGTGAAAAGGTCATAAATACATGAATCCTTTTCAACAGAAGAAAACATAGAACATGAAAAATATCCCAAGGCAGAGCAGTGCACTGAATTCTACCTTTTTTACTTAGAAAGCTTTCACTGGAAATGAATGTGAATGAAAATGTGAAACATAACGAAATACATATGAAACATAAAGAAGATACATTTTCTAAACTCACGCCATAGGAATCTCATGAACCAGAGCTGCAATCTTTCATTAATTCTCTGTCAAAATGTACAGTGAGTGACTGAGTTTCTCTCCCATAGTTCCCAGAAATGCCAACCCTTTGAAAATAGTGTTGCCTCCAATAAATAGACTATGCCATTGGGAAATAGAATGACCAAAGTTGGGGAGTTTTTCAAATGATTACAAACCAGAAATGGAAAGCCAACCATTAGTTACAGGTGCAGTGTTACAGAAATGACAAACGGCTTGGGTGACTGCTCGCCTTCCTTTGCCACTTGGATAGGAGCCCACCTTTAGTGAAAATACTTTTTAAGCATTGCCTTAGTTGCCGAGAAAAAATATAGTGTAAATGAGCAGGCCCACTTGGAGAATGCCGTGAATCGAAAAGTCGCGGAGTAGAAGTGATTTTGGCCTTTGGGTCCCTGTGCGCCGCGCCAAAAAATATATGTGGCACACCATTTTGGAGTCGATTTTGAGGTACTTGCTAGAGTCCAAATTGTGCCCAAGCATGCTTGTTGGATATCCCTGCCTATCTACATTCCAAACCAAGTGGAATTTCTGAATTTGGTGCTCATTTTCCCCTTCAAAACTTCATTCTCCCAAGACTGCTTCCTGTGTGTCAAAATAGGGGCAGAGAGGTCATTTTTTGAGTGTTTTTGACCTCATGGGGACTCCAAACTTGCCTAAACTTCTTGTCCATGCACCAACAGTCATGCTTTTTCATGCTGAATCCAAAAATGCAAACCATTTGTGATTTGGAGCTCCCAATCCTAAGCGTTGCGCCAGTGGCACGGCGCATAGGGAGAAAAACCCTATTTTTTGCACAAAAATTTCCAAAAACACCAAAAATTCTCCAAATTTCTTGAAATTTGGGTTGGAGCTTCCTTATCAAGTGTTATGCTAGGCAAAAGAGGCTTCAGCCAATATCTGAAGTTGATCAAGCTCCCTTTGCCTCTTTTGCTTCTTGATTGCCTTCCTCAATTTCGCCTTCAAATTCCTAATTCGGTCCTTGCACACTTCGTTTCGCACCATGTCATGGAAAGCCATGTGTCTCAGCAATGCATGGTCCTTGTCGGCCTTGTCCAATAGACTCTCCAATTGCATGTTAACTCTCTTGAGATTGGCCTCCCGATCCTCATGAATCTCTTGCTCCAATGACATGAGCTCAACTCTTCTCCTTTGTGTAGCTTGGCGATGCTCACGAATGTTTTGTAGCTCCATGATCGCTTGCTGATCCTATAGTTGTTTGTTCCTCTACTCTAGATATTTCATGTTCCACTTGGCTCTTTCAAAATCAAGGGACAAGGCTTGAATCTCTACTTGCTGCTCCTGGTTGATATCTTTAAGTTGTGCACTTGTCGGTTCTGTATCTGTATCATCATCATGAAGGAGAACGAATTCAGTCTCTCATTCACCTGATGGCTCACTTGAAGGCCCCTCATCCTGCATTGGCTCCTTGCCTTTGTCCTGTTCCTGTGATGTTGATGGAGGAAGCGAGGCCCCTTCGATCGTGGGTGGATATAACACTCGCTTTGCCGCTAAAAACAAACGTCTGGTGCCTTTCTGATATGTGATGAAAACTGGCACACCAGAAATCTCATGGCGCTCATACTGACGAGAAGGTTCACCCTTATTCTTGACCTCTGATAATATCTGTGAAGTGCTGAAGAGGTCACGGGAGATGAAATCATCCCAAGTAATGCCCTGAAATCCCAACTGATGAACCACCAAAATCTTAATAAGAGCGAAGTGATAAACACTGTTAAGTTGCTGCTGAGGGTCTTGTGCTGCATGAAGGTTTTCATCCTCTCTATGTTCCCACAAATGAGATATGGGATGTTCATCATCCCTACCCTGGTAAAGTGCATGAGCAACCTGATGTGATAGGCATATAGACGAGAGAACCTCCCCTCACAACTGAAGTACTTCATGATCAACTTCATGAGTGGAGCATATTCATCTTTCAAATATCGGAATGGAAAGACTCTTGTGAGCTGCCTCAAGAAAGTGGCCTTAATGTAAGGCTCATAGTGCTACCAATCAACCTTCTGTTTATTGTGCCACTATTCTCCAACATTCGGTATGCCGGTTGCTAATGAGACAATTTCAGGTGTCAGTGTGAAGGTGACACCGGCCAAGATAGAGTGTTCTCCATGTAGGTGAAGCACAAAAAGACGGGCCAACTCATGATGAACTCGAACATTAGCCACTCTTTGACAAAACTCAAAACATGATAGATGCTGGAAACATGACATAGCAAGAGGGAATGCCTGCAATTCTGTGAGGGTTGTTGGCTCATCCCTAACATGTTTTCCACTTTTATGATATCTCCGGGGAGCCTGTTCTTCTGAGGATGAATCACTTTGAGTTTCCACCTCGTACTCCGATGAATGCTCAGATGCCATGACTGTTGTATATGGACTGTTCTTGGACTGCCTTTTGATGATGGTAGTGAAACTATGTGTTGTTATGAACCAAGGGGAACAATGCAAAAGGGAATGTTAGGAAGGGGATTAATATGATGGGATTAGGGATTATGGGGAGAAGTTTTGTTTTAGGGACATGTAGGAGAGTTTGGGGATTTTATAAGGAAGGGTTTTGGGGTTTTGTATTGACAAATGAGTGGAGGGATAGGGAATATGGGTTTAGTAATGCTTTAGGGTAGGGAAAATAGGGAAAAATGGGATAAGGGGGAAGGGAACAATGGAAAGGAGTGAAAAAATGAGAGGTGAAAGAGGAATCTTGGCATCAACACAACAAGTGTTCAACCCTAGGGCAATAAAATTGTTGATTTCAAGTGGTAGGGTTTAGGAATTTTTTTTTATTGCAATTATAAATGGCCATAACCATCATCTTATCCACAAAATTGGATGAGCAAGCCAAGAGATAGACCCTACCTGGCAATTGGAAGGAATTCCAAAATATTTGATGCAGTTGGGAACAATTTTGGGCCTCTGTGGGTGTGCGCCACACAGAAAACCCAGTGCACCGCGCTCGGTATATGCGTCGCGCCCGTGTTAACTTTACACTACGGGGTCGCGCTTTGTGCATTGCGCTCTTTATATGCGTTGTGCCCCTCTGTGTGTGCGTCGCGCTCCTGAAAACGACTCCAAACTCACTCCAAACACGTGCTTGCACTATCACACTCACTTTGCAATGTTTCTCTCTTCCTTGGTGTTCAAAATGACTTTGTTTCTTGTGGGAATCCTTTATAAAGGCATTGGGAGTCATGGGTTTGATTTTTGTCTCTTCAAAACCCATTTTGCTAATGTTTTGTTTTGACACTTTTCACTGATTTAAAGCAACACTGAATTTCACTTTTCCCTTTGAATTTTTAGCTACAATGATGAAATTTTTTGGAACTTTTGCAGGGGTTTTTGACATGGAATTTGGCCAAGGAAACCATGACTACACCTAAAGAAATCAACTAGAGACTTTTTTGAAAATTATCGCAAATGACACACTGTTTGACTTTTCTTCAAAATAGAGTTTTGAAGAACAGTCTTAATCTGTCAACATGACGATTAAAATCTCTGAATCATAACTTTGTAAGGGCCTCCCTCTGGCCTGCATGGATTTATTGGACATGTTTGAAGACCAATTTATCTAATCCCTAGACCTAATGAGTGAAAATGACTCTCGTCCATTAAAAGATCAAACATTGACTGTCATGGACTTTAGTGAACATTGATGAAAAAGACCTAAGCTAGCAGGTGCCAGACATGAGGGGAAATGATTAACATGACCTTTCCGACAGATTATGGCTTGCCCCTAGTGGAATGAAGCTGAGTGAATGGAGAAAGACACCTAAAAAAATGAAATGCAGAAAGAGTTTTGATCTCTGACGGAGGACTGACAAGACCGACTCTAACATTGGCTCCAATGGGGATGGTAGCCCCTTGGAGGTGCCAAGAGCGACAGATCTTTGGGAGAGCAGACAGTGCCTTCATCCATTGGGCTACGAAGTCATCATTTAGAAAAATGACATGCAACTCTTGACTCATTTATTGACTGAAACTTGACTCAGATTGACTCAAATATGGACTTAAAATGACTCAAAGACTGACTAGACAAACTCATACCAAAACTGAAATAAAATGGTATTTACAGTGACAATGGAGGTAGTAAAAACAACTCAGAAGTGGTATCGCTTGAGCAGCCAACCATTGATCGGCCCTCCTGGACAATCTTCCCCGTTCGTTTCCTTCAGAAGAAAGGAATTCTGACCCCGATATGCTGCAATCTTGAAGGGATCTTTCCAGAGATTCTCGAATTTACCGTGCTTACCCTTTTCCTCATTTCTTGCATCCCACTTCAGCACTACATCATCCAGCTGAAATTTGTCTGCCTTTGCTTTTCTGTCATAAATTTTCTTAATCTTTTCCTGCAACTTGGATGTGTTTTGGAAAAATTCTTCTCTGGTCTGCTGCAAATGGATCATTTGATTCAATCTTCTCTGCATAGGATCATCTTCACTGCCAGCTTCCTGAAGAAGTTTAACTACCGGGACTACAAGAGAGGTAGGAAACAAGGCATCAACTCCATACACAAGCTCAAAGGGGGACATACCAATGGATTTCTTCTGACTGACCCAATCTGCCCAAAGTTCATTGACCAACTTCTTATGCCAGCTCTTCTTGTTGATTTCCAGCAGCTTCTTAATGATGTTGACCAAAGATTTGTTAGAGGACTTCGCCAATACATTGCCTTGCAGATTATAGGCAGTTGAGTGACCCAAAATGATGTGATATTTATGACAAAACCCTACCATCCTTTTCGATTTGAAAGCTGTTGCGTTATCAGTGATTAATTTATTCAGGCAACCAAAGCGAGACAAGATGTTATTTTCAAGGAATGAAATAATTACCGCATCTGTAGCTTGTCTAGTGGGAATTGCTTCGATCCATTTCGTGAAGTAATCTGTTGCCGTGAGAATCCATTGATGCTGACCGGAAGAAGCGAGATGAATTTCACCAATTAAATCCAACCCCCATTGCTAAAAAGGGGCACTCACCTCAATGGGCTTAAGCGGCATAAGCTGTAATTTCTGCCTTCCTTCAAAAATATGGCATTTATGACAGCTCTTGACAACCTTATACACATCAGTAAACAATGTTGGCCAATAGTATCCCACTCTAAAAAATTTATTTGTTGTTGTTTTCCAAAAAAGGTGACAACCACAATCCCCTTCGTGGAAATCCTCCATGACCTGCTTTGCTTCTTCTTCCACCAAACAATTCAAAAGAACACCACCGGGATCTTTCCAATAAAGTGCAGAATTTATAATGCGAAACTTGGCAGCCTTTAATTTGAGAGTTCTAGCTTTGTTTCTAGTCATGCTGGGTGGTGTTGACAAATTTTGAAGCACATATATGATGTTTGAATACCACGGAGAAAGAGCAAACATTTCAGATACCTGAATTGGCGAACCTTCCTCATTCTCATCGGACATAGCAACGATCAGATTTATGTCTAAGGCGTGCAAGTTTGATTCGGCCATTAACTTTGCCAATCCCTGTCCTTTAACCAGCTTTGTGGGCTTTATCTCCACATCATATTCTAACAAAGTTGCAATCCACTTGCCTCATCTTCCTTCCGGATCGGTCTACACTAAAACATCTTTGACAGCAGTGTTAGGAACATAAGCCAAAATATGAGAATGCACAATGTATACCCAAAAATCTTTCAATGCTTTCACAAGTGCGAGAGCTTGCTTTTCAATGATATTATACTTTAAGGTTGCATCTCTTATAGTCTGGCTGAAGAAAGAAATTGGTCTTTCGTGATCATCTCTTTTCTGCATCAATACCGCTACCATAGTATGCTCCGAAGCGAATGAAAACAATATAAAATCCTGTGTGTATTCTGGGTTGGTTAGAACTGGAGTTGAGGAAAGAGCCAATTTGACTAAATTGAAATATTTTACAGCCTCTTCCATCCACTTCACTTGGCTGTCCTTATTAAGCATGTTTTTTATCTCTCTTAGGTGCTCAGCAAGATTAGGTACAAAGCGGCATAAAAAATTCATCTTACCATTGAAAGACTGAATCTCCTTCTTATTCCGGGGCAGATCAATTTGTTGAATTGCTTGTACACATGCAGGATCGATACGAATGCCATCTTTTGAGATAATGTGCCCAAGTAGTTTTCCCTCCTCCATGGCAAACAAGCTCTTTTTCGGATTTAGCGATAGACCATATTTTCTGCACTTTTGAACAACAGTTTTCAGATGATACATGTGTTCTTCATCAGATTTGGAAAACACCGTCAGATCATCAATGTATACAACCAAAAAGACATCCTTCTCATTTGTGAAAGCCAAGTCCATTGCTCGCTGAAAGGTGGCACCTGCTTTCTTCAAACCGAAAGGAATTTTAGCGTAATGAAAAGTTCCCCATGGAGTAGTGAATGCTGTCTTGTCTCGGTCATCTTCATGGACTGAAATTTGGTTATATCCAGAATAACCATCAAGCAGTGACATACGAGATGCTCCAACTACTCGTTGAAGTATATGATCCATTTTGGGCAGTGGGTAGTTATCTTTCAATGAAACTTTATTGAGATTCCTAAAATCGATGCACAAGTGATTCTCACCTGTCTTTTTCCGCATGAGCACCAAATTGGAGATCCAATCTGAAAATCTGATGGGAACGATGATTCCTGATTTGTACAACCTATTTATCTCCTTTTCAATTGATGGCAGCAGTTTTGGATTTAGCCTTCTCAACTTCTGTCTAAACGGTTTTTGATTAGGCTTAAAGGGTATAGTGTGCTGAATGATATTAGTATCGTATGTCTTCAAGTCAGAATAATCCCAAGCAAATACGTCAGCAAATGAAGACAACAAAATGATATATTTGGCTTTCATATTTTGTGGCAATGCTTTAGACAGTTTTACCATTTTAGGATTAGCAGTTGTTCCGATATTGACCTCTTCAACACCCTTCTCTGTTGGTTGCAATGTTGGTTTGCGGGCTACGTCATCTTGATCAAAAAGTTCTTCTAAAGGTATCAAGCCTTTAGGGATGATGTTTTCCTTCAACTGCAATACGTCCATTTGATTGATCTGCACCTCATCTTTGCCATCATCATTTTCTTCATCAATTGAGGTCTCTTTGAACTTACCTTTGTTTTGTAGAAAATCATCAATCTCCTCATCATCCTGGAAGACTTGCCAATACCTCTGATTGTTAGGAACAGTCGGACGATGCTTGACATGGATTTCGAATTTATTACTAGAGTTCATTGGAATCTTCAAACTACTAGTTGCCTTAGCAAGAGCATCAGCAATGTTGTTTTGAACACAAGGCACACATGTCAAGGTATATTCTAAAAATAATTTTAGGATGTCTAGGACTGCATTCCGGTAAGCCCGCATCCGAGGATGCTTTGCTTGATATTCACCTCTGACCTGCTTAATCACCAACTCAGAGTCGCTATAGACTGCAATCCTCTTAGCATTAAGCTTTCTTAGAATCTTTAGGCCAGCAATCAGAGCTTCATACTCAGCCTCATTGTTTGAACAATCGAAAGCTAATTTGTAAGAGCACACCCGCACATTACTAGGCACCTTGTTCAGGGCAAAGAAAGGACTGCATACCCAAATACCAATTCCAGCACCATCATTTCCCACTGCACCGTCGAAATCCATGGTCCACAAACCTTCTTCTTCTTCTTCCAAGTGCCAAAATTCTTCTGGCTCTGTTTTTCCTGCTTGCTGTCCATTATCTTCAGCTGTTTTCTCAATGGTGTTTTGTTGTTCTCGTCCTTCTTTCTTAAAAACTTCTCTGAAATTTTCTACTATTTCTAGAATGATTTCTGCTTCAACTAACTGACTATCTACATCATTAAAACTATCTGAATACAAAAAAAAAGACTCTAGATCTGTATGTACATAATTAATTGGATGATTAATGGGTTTCTCCTTGCTGGTAATCATGTATTTCATTTTTTGTTCCCGATACAGTTTTTTCATCTGGCCAAACACCGGAATTGTTGCATAGGAGAAATATAGTTGTAGTGTCCCTTTTAATTTTGCTGCCCAAGACCTGGAAAGAAGCATACCGAACCTGGGAGGAATATCCGCTACCACAATATCCATCAAAACATTCTTCACTAGGATTTGATCCAGACTTACAACCAAGTCTTTGATGAGCCCGATACATCTTACTCTGTTGGAATCAAATGAATGGAGATCATGGTATTTCCGGGTGATGTCCAGACCCAGCTTATCCATGATAGCCTTGGGCATGAGATTGTGAGAAGCTCCGGAATCGAACATGGCATTGTGTAACACAAAATCATGCAATCTTAAACTGATATAAAAAGGTGGCACATCATTGTCTAGAGACTCACCATTCAATGCCGATCCAAAGATCATTTCGGGTTGATCATCTTCGACATTCACCATATCAGACATTGGATCACAGTTCAAAATTTTAGAAACTTGCCCTCTATAACTGTTGTTCTTCATTATTTTAGTCAAGGGAATGGATACCTTCAATTTAGAAATTTCATTGTCTAAACTAAAAGCGGAAGTATTTTCTACCTCTTTGACCGGGGCTTCTTTCTTTTCCTTTTCTCTCGATACAATTTGCTGATTTGATTTTTCTGCTGATGGTGAATTGCTGCTGTCAGGTCCAAGTGCCTCTTTGCCTTTCTTTTGTGCAACTGACGAATCATTCTTTAATGCTGAAATTTCCTTCCTCTTCTGAATTGGGTTAACTGGCACACCTCTGTTTCTAAGTAAATATTGCCACTGCTGAGCGGACAAAGCATTCATATAGCCTCTTTGATATTCCTCTGATTCTTCTTCCAAAACTGTGTCACTTGCTAGAATGAAATCTGCATCTTTGTGTGCAGCTGAACTTTCCGCATACTCCTCCTCTTTAGTAATGTAAGTAGGAAAATCATCTAGAGTAAAGAAGTGGTTCTCTTCCCCTATTACCTTCCCTTCCTCATCAGAGTCCGGTCCATTCACAAAATTTTGCTGAAGAGGTGTCTGTATTGGCTGTTGTGCTGTTTGATCTTAGGTTCATTGATCTCTCTGCCTTATCCTATATTATGGCTGCTGTTGGCCACGGAAGTTAGGATTTCTAACTTGTGGCTCAGGTTTGTTGAGTTTCACCCTTTCAAGCATCTTCTCTAATTTCTTAAGTAATTGATCCATCGAGGAAGACTCTTCCTTGACTGTGACCTTGTTTTCTGCTTTTTCTCTAGCTCTTTTGGACAACATATTTTCTTCAACGCTGACCACGATTTTCTGCATGTATTCCATTGTGGCCGGCTCTCTCTCTCAGTTGATAAGCCATGTCAGCATCAAAACCATCCGGAAATTTCATCATGGCTAGTCCCACAATTGGCCTTAGATGATCAGGAATTTCATTATAAACGGAATTGAATCTAATGCAGTAGGCTTGGACCGACTCACCAGCGTTTCGTTTGATCTACTCATACTGAGCAAGAATTTGTAGAGGATTATTTTTCACTTCCCAGCGGTCTAAAAATTTCCTTTGCAGTTCGGCCAAGGTAGCGATATGTGCAACCGACAAACCTCTGAACCATTTCCTAACTTCACCTGCAAATGTCTGTACAAAGAGTCTCATTGCTACATTTTCTGCATCGATCTCATGAAGGTCATAGAAATTTGCCATTCTATCCACATGTTGCTGAGCAGTAACGCTGTGAGGGGCACGATCAAACAAAGGGATTTTACTTTGATAATCTACGGGCATATCATCTAGAACTTGAGGCAGCACAAGAGGTGCAAAATGGGCAGCCATCACTCTTGGTGGATTTGGTCTTGGAGGTGTTGGATGAGTGTGTGCAGTTTATAGGGAATTAACAATTTGAGTTTGAAGATGTGTCGCAATATAATTATCAATTGACCAGTTAGCCCTTTCAGTTTCTAGGTCTACAAGGAATTGTGGATTGGGGACAGTATAGTCAACAACCCTTTCATATTTGGTCTCGAACAATGATATTTCAAACCGCTCATCAAACTCAAGCTCTTCAAGATACTCAAAAATGTCAGGACATGAATGGGATTTGAACACATGAGTTATAGAGCTCTCTTAACAAAGGAGTCTTGGAATTAAATTGGGGTTTTTGTAGATATGAGGAGGATCCAGATCTGGATTGGCTCTAGTATATCATTTCAAAGCCAGCGTGCTATTTTCGAAAAAATCAGAAGGACATGAAAAACTTACTCAGCCTATCAAATCCTAAACTTATCATCCAGAAGCTTAGGATTATCAGAAGTATGGGGTGTTCGTAGGTTAAGCCTGTCGTTTATGCAACGAAGAATCCCCCAGTGGAGTTGCCACTATGTTAGCACCTAAATCTGCCTTAGGCTGAAGGAAGGCAAAATTTAGGGTAACCACAGACCACACTCAGTCTGGTAGCTAGCCCTACCAGAACAGGAGAGGGCTCTCTCCGGGTCACACTCAGTAAAATAAACAATAGGGTCTGAGATGACTCAAAAATGGATACGGATTTTAGGCTAGGTAAATAAATATGATGGAGATGTTTGAAGAATAACTGAGTTTTCTGGGATGTGTGGGGCCAAGGAACAGCATGAGCAGAGAATTTAACTCAAAGATGCAGGTTATTTCGTGAGGCAAGACAGGCGAAAAGTCTAGCAATTAGAGTTGAAAAAATGTGAGGTGGAGAGATTGTTTGAGAGTGTGAAAAGGGCATAAATACATGAATCCTTTTCAACAGAAGAAAACATAGAACATGAAAACTATCCCAAGGCAGAGCAGTGCACTGAATTCTACCTTTTTTACTTAGAAAGCTTTCATTGAAAATGAATGTGAATGAAAAGATGAAACATAATGAAATACATATGAAACATAAAGAAGATACATTTGCTAACAGGAATCTCATGAACCAGAGCTGCAATCTTTCACTAATTCTCTATTAAAATGTACAGTGAGTGACTGAGTTTCTCTCCCACAGTTCCCAGAAATGCCAACCCTTTGCAAATAGTGTTGCATCCAATAAATAGACTATGCCATTGGGAAATAGAATGACCCATAGCTGGGGAGTTTTTCAAATGATTACAAACCGGAAAATGGAAAGCCAACCATTAGTTATAGGTGCAGTGTTACAGAAATGACAAACGGCGTGGGTGACTACTCGCCTTCCTTTGCCACTTGGATAGGAGCCCACCTTTAGTGAAAATAACTTTTAAACATTGCCTTAGTTTCCGAGAAAAATATAGTGTAAATAAGGCGGCCCGCTTGGAGAAAGTCGCGAATCAAAATGTCGCAGAGCGGAAGTGATTTTGGCCTTTGGGTCCCTGTGTACCACGCCAAAAGCTATATGCACTGCACCACTTTGGAGGCGATTTTGAGGTACCTTCTAGAGTCAAAATTGTGCCCAAGTGTGATTTTTGGCAATCCCTGCCTTTCTACTTTCCAAACCAAGTGGAATTTCTGAATTTGGTGCTCATTTGCCCCTTCAAAACTTCATTCTCCCAAGACTGCTTCCTGTGTGTCAAAATAGGGGCAGAGAGGTCATTTTTTGACTTTTTTTGACCTCCTGGGGACTCAAAACTTGCCCAAACTTCTTTTCCATGCACCAGAAGTCATGAATTTTCATGTTGAATCCAAAAATGCAAAGCATTTGTGATTTGGAGCTCCCAATCCTAAGCAGGGAGAAAAACCCTGTTTTTTGCACAAAAATTTCCAAAAACACCAAAAATGCCCCAAATTTCTTGAAATTTGGGCTGGAGCTTTCTTTTCAAGTGTTATGTTGGGCCAAAGAGGATTTGGTCAATATCTAAAGTCGATCGAGCTCCCTTTGCCTCTTTTGCTTCTTGATTGCCTTCCTCAATTTCGCCTTCAAATTCTTGATTCGGGCCTTGCACACTTTGTTTCGCGCCATGTAGTGGAAAGCCATGTGTCTCAGCAATGCATGGTCCTTGTCAGCCTTGTCCAACAGCCTCTCCAAGTGCATATTAACTCTCTCGAGATTGGCGTCCTGATCCTCATTAATCTCTTGTTCCAATGATGTGCGCTCAACTCTTCTCCTTTGTGCAGCTTGGCGATGCTCACGAATGTTTTGTAGCTCCATGATCGCTTTCTGATCCTCCAGTTGTTTGTTCCTCTGCTCCAGATATTTCATGTTCCATTTGGATCTTTCCAAATCAAGGGACAATGCTTGAATCTCTGCTTGCTGCTCCTGGATGATCTCTTTAAGCTGTGCACTTGTCGGAGCTGTACCTGTATCATCATCATGAAGGGGAACGAATTCGGTCTCTTGTTTACCTGATGGCTCAACTGAAGGCCCCTCATCCTACAATGGCTCCTTGCCTTTGCCCTGTTCCTATGATGCTGATGGAGGAAGCGTGGCCCCTTCCACCCCGAGTGGAGATAACACTCGCTTTGTCACTGCAAACAAATGTCTGGTGCCTTTCTGATATGTGATGAAAACTGGCACACTAGCAGTCTCATGGCGCTCATACCGACGAGAAGGTTCACCCTCGTGCTTGACCTCTGATAATACTTGTGAAATGCTAAATAGGTAACTAGAGATGAAATCATCCCAAGTAATGCCCTGCAATCCCAGCTGATGAACCACCAAAGTCTTAATAAGAGCAAAGTGATAAACACTGTTAAGTTGCTGCTGAGGGGTCTTGTGCTGCATGAAGGTGTTCATCCTCTCTATGTTCCTGCAAATGAAATATGGGATGTTCATCATCCATACCCTGGTAAAGTGCATGAGCAACCTGATGTGATAAGCATATAGACGATAGAACCTCCCCTCACAACTGAAGTACTTCATGATCAACTTCATGAGTGGAGCATATTCATCTTTCAAATATCAAAATGGAAAGACTCTTGTGAGTTGCCTCAAGAAAGTGGCCTTAATGTAAGGCTCATAGTGCTGCCAATCAACCTTCTATTTCTTGTGCCACTATTCTCCAACATTTGGTATGCCGGTTACTAATGAGACAGTTTCAGGTGTCAGTGTGAAGGTGACACCGACCAAGATAGAGTGATCTCCATGTAGGTGAAGCACAAAAAGACGGGCCAACTCATGATGAACTCGAACATTAGCCACTCTTTGAAAAAAGTCAAAACATGATAGATGCTGGAAACATGACATAGCAAGAGGGCATGCCTGCAATTCTGTTAGGGTGGTTGGATCATCCCTAACATGTTTTCCACTTTTATGATGTCTGCAGGGATCTTGTTCTTCTGAGGATGAATCACTTTGAGTTTCCACCTCGTACTCCGATGAATTCTCAGATGCCATGACTGCTGTATATGGACTGTACTTACACTTCCCTTTGATGATCGTAGTGAAACTATGTGTTGTTATGAACTCTGCCACCAAGGGGAACAATGCAAAAAGGGAATGTTAGGAAGGGGATTAATATGATGCGATTAGGGATTATGGGGAGAAGTTTTGTTTTAGGGACATGTAGGAGGGTTTTGGGATTTTATAAGGAAGGGTTTTGGGGTTTTATATTGACAAATGAGTGGAGGGATAGGGAATATGGATTTAGTAATGTTTTAGGGTAGGGAAAATAGGGAAAAATGGGATAGGGGGAAGGGAACAATGGAAAGGAGTGAAAAAATGAGAGGTGAAAGAGGAATCTTGGCATCAACACAACAAGTCTTCAACCCTAGAGCAATAGCTTTGGTGATTCCAAGTGGTAGGGTTTAGGTGTTTTTTTTTTATTGCAATTATAAATGGCCATAACCATCATCCTATCCACAAAATTGGATGAGCAAGCCAAGAGATAGACCCTACCTGGCAATTGGAAGGAATTCCAAAAGATTTGATGCAATTGGGAACAATTTCGGGCCTCTGTGGGTGTGCACCGCGTAGCAAACCCAGTGTGCTGCGCTCAGTATATGCGTCGTGCCCTTGTTAACTTTAAACTCCAGGGTCGCGCTCTATGCACCATGCTCTTTATACGCGTCGCGCCCCTCTGTGTGTGCACCGCGCTCCTGAAAACGACTCCAAACTCACTCCAAATGCGTGCTTGCACTATCACACTCACTTTGCAATGTTTCTCTCTTCCTTGGTGTTCACAATGACTTTGTTTCTTGTGGGAATCCTTTATAAAGGCATTGGGAGTCATGGGTTTTATTTTTTTCTCTTCAAAACCCATTTTGCTAATGTTTTGTTTTGACACTTTTCACTGTTTAAAGCAACACTGAATTTCACTTTTCCCTTTGAATTTTTAGCTAAAATGATGAAATTTTTTGGCACTTTTGCAGGGGTTGTTGACATGGCATTTGGCCAAGGAAACCATGACTGCACCTGAAGAAATCAACTGGAGACTTTTTTGAAAATTATCACAAATGACACACTATTTGACTTTTCTTCAAAACAAAGTTTTGAAGAACAGTCGTAATCTGTCAACATGACGATGAAAATCTCTGAATCATAAATTTTTAAGGGCCTCCCTCTGGCCTGCATGGCTTTATTGGACATGTTTGAAGACCAATTTATCTGATCCCTAGACCTAATGAGTGAAAATGACTCTCGTCCATTAAAAGATCAAACATTGACTGTCATGGACTTTAGTGAACATTGATGAAAAAGATCTAAGCCAACAGGTGCCAGACATGACCTTTACGACAGATTATGGCTTGCCCCTAGCGAAATGCAGCTGAGTGAATGGAGCAAGACACCTAAAAATGAAATGCAGAAAGAGTTTTGATCTCTGACGGAGGACTGACAAGAGCGACTCTAACAGATGGAATTAGAAGCACATTGGGGTGTGCCCTGGAACAGTGAGCTGGTAGCTGTTCACTAAAGGAACATGTAGCATAGGATTGTAATGCTAGACATTGAATGTAGGTTTGACTTTGGTTGTGGATTCTGGACTTCCTGGGAAGGAGGTGAATCCGAGTACTTCTTTTGAGGGTGGAGGTGTGAGCCTCTAGATTCCCTTGTTGATGATTCAACAACCATATCCTTTCATTTTTTGGTTAGAGAAAATGTGCATATGTGTATATATCTACATTATTGTAAATATTGTATCCAGATGTGTTTATAAAGCTCCATAGGTAATATGGTTATTTTCTGGTTGAACCAAATGTGCATGAGTGTATATGTGGTTGTTATTGTAAATAATGTAATGAGTTGTGTTATAAAGATCTAGTAAGGTGTATGTTTGTCATGTTTTCAGCAGGATGTCATTGTAAATACTACATCGAGTTATGTTATAAAGCTCCTTGAATAGTACATTTTTTTCAACAGCTTGCTAGTTTATAGGTGTCATTGAACACTGATGCTGGTGTTCCCCCAACGTGGATGGTTTTTAATAACCACTGGTTAAAAATTGATCAAAAAAAAATGCAATACAAAGGTAATGGGACATGTATTCCAAGCTAAATAGTGGGAAAAGCATCCTAGTGGGTGTCACTTTTGGTTAATTAATGGCTATGGAACTTGGAAAAGGAAAAGAGGCGTTAATTGACATTTATTTATGAAAATAAAGAAAAATGGGAGAAAAGGAAGATGAAAGGTCACAAATTTTCATGAGGTGGAAATTGAAGGAAAAATGAAGGGAAATGAAGAAAATAGAGGCCTCGATGATAAAAAGGATTCTGAGGATTAGTTCATGGCTTTTGTTAGTTGAGTCTTTTGTGAGATCAATTTTGGAGCTCTCTCTCTTTATTCTCTTGGAGAACTTTGGCATACAATGGATTTGGAGAAAAAGGTAAAGGAAAGAAGGAAATTTCAAGGAAATAGTTGGATCAACAACTATAGCTAGATTTCTTTGTAGGTATTGAGTTGCATGTATGATTTCCTTACTAGTTTTCACATCCATGGTATATGCATGTGGTTTCTTAGTTATGTGTTATCATTGGCATGAAGAGTTTTCTAGATTGGTAATGGTTTTAGCCTTGCCTTGCCATTTCTTGATAGGCATGGTGTTGTGGATTTTTCTAGTTGATTTTTATTTTTATTTTTATTTTTATTTTTTATTTTTTTATTTTTTTTTTTATTTTTTATTTTTTATTTTTTTATTTTTTTTTTTATTTTATTTTATTTTATTTATTTATTTATTTATTTATTTATTTTATTTTATTTTATTTATTTTTTCTGATTAGTTCTCATATTATTTATGGTTGTGGGTTGTGTTACTAGTTCATGGAGCCTTGGTTGGACAAAAGCTCTGGAAGCCCTAGAACAACTTGGGTTGAGTTACTGGTACTGGAAGCCTTGGATGGAAAAACACTTTGGAGCCCTTGTTGTTTTGAGTTACTACCCTTGGAGCCTTGGTTGGAGAAACACTCAAGAGCCCTGCAACAGTTGTGGGTTGAGTTACTAGTCCTAGATCTGGGTTGGAGCAAATGCTTTGGAGCCATGGAAAACTTGACTAGAGACAAATATGGTTGGTGTTAGTGATGTCCGAACATGAGGTTGAACCACTGGTTGATGGTTGAGGTGGTTTGGCCTCTGGAAACCCTAGTTTGGTTTTGGTTTGTTTATTCCATGAGATCCCACATTCACACTTGGAATATGGCACGAGGGTAATTGGTTGAAATAAAAAATTGGTTCAGCCCAATCTATGATCAAAAGGTATGCAGATGTCCCTGACTTGGTTGTATTTTTCATATGTTAATAAGACCTCTTTTCCTATTGTATTTCCATGATTAATCGTACTTGTTATTATGTGGCTTTGATGGTTGTTTTATAATGGTGTATATGTTGTTCATTTGTTGGTTATATGTCAGTTATATGATGTATAGTGGTTATGGCTCTTGATGTGTTTTTATTTGTTGATGAATGGTTAACGAATGCATGAACTAATAGATATTATTGCAACTATTATGATAGGGCATTAGACCTTCTTGATGATTATCATATAAGTGTAAGACCCTACGTTTAACTATGCATTCATGACCTGTAGAGTACATGTTATCCATATGCTTGACAGAAGATTGTCATGGCTAGGCCTGTTTAGGTCAAGTCCTTGATTAAGTTTTGTAATAATGGTTTTATGTTAATGTTGTTTATAATTTTGGAAAGTCTCATTAAGTTATGGGGAGTGTTCTAGAGACAAGCCCTAAAAAAGTGGCTCAAATTCTGGGGTTGCATGCTTAGAATTGGGAAATATAGATTGCATTCACTGGGAGGAAGGGTCATCCATGCACCTAGAGGGTTATAGTCATTATCTTTCCTTATTATGGAAGCAAATGGGGGATTTGATCACTGAAAGGGAAAGCTACCTTAGGTTTTGGGAACTTGGAGTGGTTGGTTAGCTCTTGTGGGTCTTGTATCTCCTAAGGGAGGTTGATAAGGTTTAATATTGTCGACTCCGTTTCCTTAATATGACGTAGGAGGTTGATTCATGTCATAGTAGCTCCTCCTCTCATGTTTAGCATGGCATGTCGATTAAACTGGGTAAATGCAAGAGGGGTGGTTACAACCTCCCTGAGCATGTTTTATTTCCTCATCTTCTACTTTTTTTTGCATTCCCTATCTCTTTATGAAGCATGCTACATTCTATCTCCTTCGTTTTACTTTTTGTCTTATTTCTAGCACTTAGACCTTCACCTCCAACAATCCTCCTATGAAAATGTTTTATGGTTTTTTAATTCATACCCTTTGTAAACTCATGGCCCATTATAAGGTGTCTTATATGCCATGGCTATGTAACTCTTATAAATTTTGTATAATACAAAAATTTTGAACTTACAAAAACAATATTGACATATATTTAAAATTATATTAAGAGAAGAAAAACATTTTAATATGGACAATGTATTCCTTAAATAAAACATTATAATTTCCATATTAAGTAAAATATTTCAATGTCATTTATGTTATATGTGATAAAAAAGTGAAAAAAAAATATATTCTTATGGTTAAAACATTATAAGCATTCCAAGTATTACCATTTTACATGTTACTAATATTTCAAGTATATTGAAAGGTCAATTTAGTCTAAAATATAACAAAGATTTGTTGAAATTGAAAATTTAAGTTGCATAGTCTACATAATCCAACTATCCATATAGACTTTCAAGGTATTATATCAATTTATGCATGCAAAAAATGTAATTTAAACAATACAAATTACACATGGAATATATATATCCATCTTAACCACTAGAGGGATTAAATATCTTGAGGTGCAAACTTTTTTCAAAATTTTCACTATAAAATAAAATGGTAGATAAGTGGTTAAGGTGGATCTATACTGGTGATATTGCAACCCAACACAATGTGGTAAAAATATTTTGTTCACTGTCATTCATAAATAAAATATTTGGATGTCCACATGACATGAAATAATTTCATATCAAATTTTAATAGAGATAAAGTAGCTAGAAGTAAAAGAAAAGTGAGTAAGATGCTTAAACCTTATACTTTTCAAAAAGATTTCAAAACAAGATTTAAATAAATTATTTGAAGATATATTTGAATATTTAAATAAAATATCAAGTGCTTCCTAATAAGAATAATAAGTGGGAAATCTGTAATTAATTCAATTCTTAATATAAAATTAACATGTGACGTTTAAAAATATTCATAATAATTAAATATTTTAATGCAAATTATCAATAAAATATTTTAATATGTAGGAATAAGCAATACTGACGTGGATAATTTAGTCCATCGATAAAATCTCCGAGTGTACATGTTATGTAAAATATTTTAATGTCAATTATAATATAAAATATGTATATTTGATATAAAGAAATTGAAAAAAATATGTTTTTATAGTTAAATTGTTTGAAGCAGTCCCTTATTTTACATTTCGGTCATTTTTTAGGTATTTATTTTTGCAAATTTTCTCTGAAATCCAACAAAGGTTTTTTGCACTTACAATTTTAAGTTGTGTACTCTATATAGAATTGAAAAATACAATTTAAACAATGAAAAATTAATATATATATATATATATATATATATATATATATATAGAGAGAGAGAGAGAGAGAGAGAGAGAGAGAGAGAGAGAGAGTATAAATTCAAGGGATGAGAGGGATGCAATTTTCATAAACATCATTTCAATTAAATACCATTTTAATCCCTTTAACATGGGAAATGAGAAAAAAAATGAGAAGATATGGTTTTATGATATCATAACATTTATTTTGTGATGTTAACCAAAAACTAATTATGTGATTCACAAAAGTACATTTGGGCGCATATATTTATTAGAGCTCAAAAAAATAATCAAATTAACAATATAAAATATCATTTATGTAATTTATTAATATGTGTATATCATATTTCAATAATAACTGAGCAATTTTGTTATGAGGGTTAACTCAAGTGGTCATGAGCCAGATGTGAGTCCTCTTATCTCTTCTCAAAGTTGGGGAGGTTATGGATTCAATGGGTTCAACTCTCTTTATTCCCTTAGGGTTAAGCTCCCTATTTAGCACCAACAATTTACCTCATTTACCATTCTTGGATCATGGGGAAGTACTTAAAAGGTTTTCTACCAGAGTTTCCTTGGAACACACACACACACACATGACCAATTTATCATCATTGTATCCACTCATAAACTCCATAAACATTAATAATGATCCAAAAAAAAGTACAAGACATATATAATATTCACTTTATTTTCTTTATGAGGGAAAATTCCCCATGTGACTAATTGTGAGGTCCTTCTAGATGGAATGATCACTTATACTCACTGGAAAAATGGATTAAAATAATAAATAAGAGAGTAAAAATCTATTTAAGCAGACATAAATTACCTCCATAATCACATGAACAAAACCCAAAAGATTCCCCTCTTAAAAATCCCTCAAATCTAAAATTTTAAGATGGGGAACCATGCTATAAGAGTTATCTACACAGTTGATGGAGGAAATGAGTATATTCCCCAATGTATATGTCATTATGCCTTAAAGAAGGTGTATACCTTTGTTTTAGGAGATTTGTTTTGTTAAAGAGTGCACAAACAATCACGTAGGTCCTAATGAAGGTCAACATCTTCAGTTAGGTTTCAAAACAATTAGAAAATTAGGTTCTAAACTCTATTCTAGTGCTATAATTCTTCTATGCGAGTTTCAATAAAACAATTCCTTAAATATAAACAAAACCCTAAGATAATATATAATTACAATTTATTTTGCTACAAATTGAGCTTTCCGTAAGTCCTCACCTTTTCTTAATGGTTATAGAAGATCCACCCTTAATTATTCTTTAATTCCAAGTTTGTTCCCAATATTAGCTCCAAGTATTAGCATGAGAAGAGTACAAGAGATAGCATGTAGAATATGTGACTCCTCTAGACAATCAAGGTCCTCACCTCATTGATACTAACACATTCTTGAGACAAAATTGGACACCGGGTCACCAAAAATGAAATTGAGTATTAAAACACTCATCTAGCATTAGGGTGAAAAATGTCAACTCCCAAACCCAATCCTCCTTTCTTATGTATACTTTGAAAATCATACCATTTTTCCATCTCATGTAAAATACTAATTATTCTAATTACTTATTGTATATTATTCACACACCCATTTGTCACTCTATGCAATTGTTTTAATTAAAATGTAAAATAGAGATTGTTCATCACATTTGAACATATTTTCTTATTTTTACTCTTAGATGTTCCCTAGATCCTTTTTCTATTTTTTCATTAGGTGGATGCAAATTTAATTTTTATTTTCTATTTAATTAAAGTTATGTTTCTTTCATGAGCACATCTCGTTATGATGGTGAAGATGTCTTGAATTTTTCCATCTTTAGCACAAATTCCCTCGACTCATTGCTAATCATAATTTTGCATCTTCCCCCTACTTGTAATAGCCTTGGTAAAAATTCCATGTAATAAAAGTTAAAAACAATAACCACAGTCGATGGGACACTTATTCCAAGTTGAATGTTGGGAAAGACATATTAGGGGGTGTTCATTTGGTTTTTTATGGCTAAGTCTTTGGAAAGGAAAAATGGAATTTTTGGTAAATTTATTTATGAAAATAATGAGGATCAGTTGGTAACCTTTTACCAATTGAGTTTTGGATCTCTCTCATTATTCTCTCTCTCTCATACTCTTGGACGCAAAGTTTCTTGGAGCACTTTGGCATTGGAGCAAGAAAGGCAAAGAAGACAAGATGAAGAAAAGATCAAGCATAGAAATATAGAATCAAGCAACTACAACAGGATTCATTGCAGGTATCAACTTGCATGTGTATTTTCCTTGTTAGATTTGGAATGCATGGGATTGCATGTGTTTTTTTTCTACCATGGAATGTGTTTTGCTAGGTGTGATAGTATTTTCAACCTAGCCTTGCCATTTCCTGATAGATTTGATAAGATGGGTTCTCTCATATGGTTTATGTGGGATGGTCAGAATGGATTCGAATTTGGGTCGGGTGGATCTATGAATTGACAAACACATGGTCTAGTGGTCCCTAAACTAGACCAAGGATCATAGAGCCACTCGCCTAGTAACCCATGAAATAGACTATGGGTTGTGGTAAAGATAGACTATGTGTCTCGGTGGGCCTAGAAATACTTTCCGGTTAATGGAGGGATATACGGTAAATCCAAGAGGTGGATTTTCTCTTCGTTGGGCCTAGTGGTCTCAGGATAGGATGCACGGTAAAAACTAGAGAGTATGTCTTGGTGTAGGGCCTAGTGATCCTTGGATCAGACTGTCCCTGCAAGAATCCTAAGAGACTATGAGGCACTAAGATTGCTCACGGTGTAGCTGGATAACTCTGGTGGCATCCATGTTGATTGGTGTTTTCTGTGTGTTCTATGAGTCCCACATTCATGCTTAGAATATTGCATGGGGGTGATTAGCTGAAGAGAGACTTGGATCAACCAATCTATGGTTGGGTGGAACATGGTAGTCGCATCTCCAATTGGTTCATTCCATTCATTAATGAGAAATTCATTCCCTTGATTTTCATGTGTAAATGTATTGATGTATTTGTGGATTTTGATGGATGATATGTTTATGGTATTTTTGTTCCTATTATGCTGGTTATATGCATATTTTATGAAAGAAGCTATGTATGGATTTCAACAGTTTTTAACTTGTATATGAATGGATAATGTGTCTATGATCTAATAGATGATAATGCAACAAATGACATGAGGTAACAATGGTTCCTATCGATTCTCAAATAAGTATGAGATTCCTACACTTAATTTGTTGTTTACACACGTAGGTTACATGTTGATGATATGTTTGATGAAATGCCTGTCATGGCTAGTAGGGGTCTCGTTATGGTCTTGTTCAACTTATTTCTTTTGCATCATTGTTTCCTTGAACTTTTACTGATTTTAAGCTATCACTCCATTTTGGGGAGTGGCCTGGGCTCTGGGCCTGAAAAAGTGGCTTAAATCCTGGGGTCACTGGCAGAAAACTAAAAATTTTGGTCTCTCGTCATTGGCAGGAAAGTCTATGAGAGCAGCTTTAGGTTGTTGTTCAATCCCTTTCCCATAGCATGAGAGCGACTATGGCCTAAGAGATCCAAAACAACAATGGGACCCAGGGACATGTTGTCTGAGTGGATTACTTATCTCTTGAGTGTTTTGTTGATGATGTTGGATGATTGTGTTTGATTTTCCATTGATTCCACTTCCTTAAGGTCACATAGGAGGTTGAATCTAATCATAGTAACCTCTTGTCTCATGTTTACCCCAGTTGGCATAGTAACTTGGGTGGATGTGGGAGGAGGGTGTTAGAGAGTGGTCTTAGAGCTAGGTTCAACTCTCAGACTAGATGGTTGGTATGTGTTGGTCATACATTCATGTCAATTGCATGTGTGTATATTACACTTGCATTTCATGTGCTTGTCGCATTGGTTTGATGATTGATTATGGTTGTAGTATGGTTATCATGGAGAATTTGGTATTTATTTCGTGAAATGTATTTGTCATGAGTATGTGACTAGTTTCATATGGATTATATGTCGCTTACATGTCGATTTTATGTCACCTACTTACATCCTTGTATGTTAGGTTACATTCTTGAATATGTTGACTACATGTATCATTCTTATAAGTTGATTACAATAATTGATCACTTATGTTCGACTACATGTGTTTATGCATATATGTAGTTGCCTAGGAATTTCTTATGCATGTTGTTGGCTACATGTGAAAATGTGTACAATGGAGTAATGGTTTTTTTCATGCATGAGGTCATAGCATGCATTGTTGATATTGCCTTGCATTGATGACTAGACCCTAGCTAGAGTTATGTTTATGTGTTGAGATATTTATTTTCATATGTCTATATGATGTTATGATTATGTTATACATGTATCACGTTGATTTTATGATCTTGCAAATAAGGTATCCTCCTTGAGCTATACTAAGGTATGTTGCTTCAATGTGATTTGGTTTATCTGACATATTATGCATTGCAGGAAGAAATATCAAATGGCTAGAAAGATGGTTGACTACAAAGACTCTCCCTATGAATCTAAAGAGTAGTATGGTGTTGGAAATCCTTCCGATTTGGAAGTTACATTGAGGATCTTAAAGGAAGAGATAAGGAGTTGTAAGGAAGATAATGACCAGATCATACAAGCACAAGAGAAGAAAGTGGAGGTTAATTCTATACTTCTTCAGAATTTGTCGAAATTGTAGTGACAAGGGCCGCTTCGGATCAGCCATGGAAATGAGGATAGAACTAATGGGGCATATGGTAGTAGGTCTCCTGGTAGACATGGGTCATATAGATTTGAAATAGTAAGATATGGCAGGGTGTTGGAAACTCTGAATAGGAGGGGAGATGAGTATAGGTACTATTCTTGTTCTGGTTCTCATAGACATCATGATTGTCATTTCCATCATCCTTATAGGAAGAATTATAGGAGATACTTTCCTCATGAATTTGAGAAAGAAAAATAACCTACGCTTGATGGAATGTGAAGAAGCTGGAAGATGAAGAGGCTTGGATACTTGGGATGAACAAATAGTTTGAGTTTCATGAGTACATAGATAACATGAAGGTCATAATAGATATCTTCAGCTTGAAAGGTAAAGAAAACATCTGGTGGGAATATGTTAAGTGTGTTAGAGATATCAGGACAGATGACTTGAGTTGGTGGGAGTTCAAGAGGATTTTTAGGAAAGAATACTTGTCAGAAAGGTACTACGCTAGTAAGGCTAAAGAATTCTATGAGCTAAAAATGGGATCAATGAGAAATGAAGAGTACATGACCAAGTTTCTGAAGCTACTGAGGTATGTACCATATCTCATAGATGAGAAGGATAAAGTTAAAAGATTTTTCAATGGTTTTCCATTAGCATTTAGAGATTGGATTGAGTATGATGAGCCTTAATCACTTGAGGAAGTTATTGGGAAATTGAAGCATTTATATAAATAGTCAAAACATAAGAATGAATCTCAGCATGGATGGAAGGGAAAAGACAAATGTAGAGGTAAATGGAAGCCTAAGAGAGAAAGGCCTAAACATGCAGATGGGAAAGAAAAAGTGGCACCACAAAAGAGATTTAATGCAACTAGACAGGGGATTGGGTCACAGCAGTAACAACAACAACATAGAGGTGAGGGCACTGGTCAATTGGAGTGTTGGACACCTTAGAAGAGATTGTCCACAACATCAGGATGGAAGGCCTAAGATATACAATGCACAATAGGAACACACTATTGGGGATGTTGGTCAGAGTATTCCGCGTATCTAAGAAAGGGTGGTTAATAGGCAAGTAGAAAACTAGACATCTATCATTGAGATGGACGGTAAGCTTTGTGATCAACTTATTCCTATTTTTATTGACCCTGGATCTAATTATAGCTATGTTAGTCCTGAATTGGTGGATAAGTGTGGTTTGAGTAAGGAATTGCATGCAGAGTCTTGGTTAGTGCAGTTGGGTATAGGTACAAAGAAGTGAGTTCATCATTGGGAAAGATCTTGCGCATTTGACTTTTATGGTATGCCTACCATAACACATCTAAATGTACTACCACTGGGATGATACAATATGTTGTTGGGAATGGATTGGTTGTATCTTCATAGAACCAAGGTAGACTGCTATGATAAAGCTATTGAATGTGTTGATGACAATGGGTAATAAAAAGTCTTGTAGGGTAAGAAGAAAGCCATGTCAGTTAGGATGGTGATAGTTATGCAAGAAAAGTGTAGTCGCAGGAAAGGATGTATGTTATTTGTAGTTGACATTTCTAGTGATAAGGATAAGGAGGTTGTGGATGCTGATGTGTTGAACATGTACCCAGTTTTGTAGCAGTTTTAGGATGTATTCCCTAAGGACATTACAAAGTTTCCACCCCATAGGGAGGTAGAAGTTTCTATTTATTTAGTGTTAGGGGCAGCTCGAACATCAAAAGCACCTTACAGCATGAGCACACCTGAGTTGGTTGAGTTGAAGTTGTAGTTAAAGGAAATTCTGGACAAGGGATACATTAGGCCAAGTCTATCACCTTAGGGTGCATCGATCTTGTTTTTGAAGAAGAAAGA
Source organism: Pinus tabuliformis (assembly GCA_031772625.1). NCBI lineage: Eukaryota > Viridiplantae > Streptophyta > Pinopsida > Pinales > Pinaceae > Pinus > Pinus tabuliformis. Next base: position 339,389,986 of record CM062807.1, on the reverse strand, counting down.
TGGTACTCTCAGATTATGCATTGATTATAGGCAGGTGAGCAAAGTGACTATCAAGAACAGGTACCCTTTTCCAATGATTGATAACTTATTCGATTATCTGAAGGGAGCGACAATTTTCTTGAAAATCTACTTGAGATATGGATACCATCAAGTTAGCATCAAAGAGGAGGACATTTACAAGACTGCGTTCAGGACCAGGTATGGAATTATGAGTTTGTTGTTGTTCCATTTGGATTAATCAATGCTCCATCTACATTCATGTGCTTGATGAATAATGTTTTGCGTCCATATTTGGATAAGTTTTTTGTTATGTTTATTGATGATATACTAGTATATTCTAAAAATGAGGAACAACATGTCGAGAACTTAGCAACAATGTTGAGGTTGTTAAGAGAGCATTAGTTGTATGCTAAGCTCAACAAGTATAGTTTCTTTCAGACTGAGGTAAATCACTTGGGACATGTTGTCTCCAAGGAGGGAATTGCAGTAGATCTAGAGAAGATAAGAGCCATCATGGAGTAGGCAGCTCATAAGAATCTGGATGAGGTGAGATCTTTCATGGGTTTGGAAGGCTATTATAGGAGATTCATTAGGAACTTCTCACAAATTTCTTATCCTATCACATCATTGTAGAGGAAAGGTAAGAAGTTTGAATAGATAGAGGAATGTGAGGCTAGTTTTGAGCATATTAAGTAGTTGTTGACACATGCACCAATGTTATAGATTGCAGATCCAGACAAAGAGTTTCTGGCATGCACATATGATTGCAAGAGAGGTATTGGTGGAGTCCTTATGTAGGATGGACAGGTAGTATTTTATATGAGTCCCGGGAACTGAATGAGCATGAACATAACTATGCCACAAATGATCTCGAGTTAGTTGTGATCATACATGCATTGAAGATGTGGAGACACTATATTATTGGTAGGAGGTTTGGCCTTATGAATGATTATATGGGTTGAGGTATTTGTTTGACTAGCCAAATTCGAACGCCAATCAGGCTAGATGGTTGGACGCAATCAATGAGTTAGATTTCAAGATCAGGTACATAAAAGGTAAAGAGAATAGGGTGGAAGATGCTCTTAGTAGATGGGTATAGGTACATCACTTGGCAGCTATGAGCTCCTATGTGACATACTTACAGGATAGTGGTGAGCACCACTATTACAACAATAATGCTGTGACTCCTAGGCTGCCTACTTTACTCTTATCAACCCGGTAGTTCGTAACAAACTTGGAAGCGATGGTGTTGTATGCACAAGTACTAGTTCTCACTGCAGGTTGTCACTTGGTCAGCCGACGCAATATCACTAGGAGGCCAAGCCAACTTCTATGGATTCCAGAAGAAGCTCTACATGTGATGAAAGGAAAAAGATATTACTCTGTTGATGCTATTATACTTGCAGAAAGGAAGATTGAAATGTAAAGCAAACCAAGGAAATCCTAGTTAACCACTAATCCTACTTTTGCAGAAAACACTATGAAAACCATGAAAAGAATGCCATTATCTACTCAAGGAAGTAAAAAACATCTACCTAAGCTATTTCTAAAAGTAAATCAGCAAAAAAAATATTTTGGATTTTTATGTATTTTCATGTGAATTTGTCATGCATGTAATTTATTTGTTTGTGAATGTGGCAGCGAATAGGTGGCGATGGAGGGTGGTTTTGGGACTTGAGAGGATGTAGGATGGTGTGGATGGGTCCTAGGAGGTCTCAGGTGGCCTTCTGGAGGCTTTTCCAAAACCGGCCTTCAAAAGAAAGCCTACAAGAAAATCTACAGGAGGACACAGGAAAGCTACAGGAGGAAAAACAACGTTCTACAAGAGGCCTACAAGAGGAGGCCGAGAGCAATTTTCACTTTTTTGAAGGTGTGAGAGTGGGTGGAGAAGGTAGATGAAGGTTTGTATGAAGTGTTAGGGAACCTAGGGTCTACCAAGAATCATTAGGAGATAGAAATATGATCGGATTTGCTCGAGGAGAGAGAGGAACGTCTATGGAAAATGCAGGAAACTAAGGCAGAATTGAGGGGAGACTTGGCGAACTATAGGGCATGGATCAAATGGAGGATGGAATGGCTGATAGGCTGACCTACTACTAGAAGATATCTACTGCATAAACAACTAACGTTCAACCAATGAGAATAAGCAAGCAAGGAAATAAGTGCATAAAAAAAAACAGATTTTTTGCATCAATGTAAACTATGATCTATGAAAGGAAATTCTGATAACCATTGCATGAAAGAAGAGCATGATGAAGACATTCTGAAGCAAAGCAAACTAGAATATCAACCAACTATAAACCTGCAAACACTAGAAGTCCTATGAAGGAGGAAAATCTGTATTTTTGGGGCAGCAAGATGGTCTTTGCTTCAAATCATTGTCCCAAAGGGAGGAAGAGAGGCCAAGGCACTATTGCTAGCCTTTTGAACCTTTTCTTTATCACTACTTAACCCACTATAGAAAGCACAAATGGAATCAAACTACTGAATCATCAAAAGCAACCTATTCTTAACCATAAAAGAAATACATCTAACAACAACCTGATCTACAAACTGAAATGAAACATACAAATACAAGTAAAGAGGAGGCTGGCTACTTGGATTGGGCTCTAACCCAAGAGCTTCAGCCCTATGAGGTAACTCAGTGCTAAGTCAAAAAGTATTCCATCTTTATTCTCAAAACAATAACAAGATTACAAGAACTGTCACAAGATAATAAGCTCGAAGTTGAGCAGAGTTTACAAAAGCAATGCTGCAAAATTCAACAAAAATTCGACCAACTCCCTAGTGAGGCCCTAGGCCTCTCTACTTATATAAATGAATCTTCCAATAGCTTCCACAAAATCAGGGAGGCTTGGCTCCCAAAACTTGAGATAAACATTAGTTATCCTCCACTTTGCTCGACTGCCTGCTAATGCATGACTTGGCTGCTTGTACTCCAAGCTGAATGAAGGGAAATTCAAAGTGAGGAGTAATAAATAAGGGGGATTCCCTCCTAAATTCCTCTCCTTTGTCCACTTCAAGTTATTGCTGCCATTTGTCCACTGGATCCTTGAATTTGAAGACAAAAATCATCAATAATCTGCATTAAACACATATTAGACCTCATGGTATCATAACTAACTCAACTTACTCTATAAGCATAAATATAATCAGAAAATCATGCAATAAGCTAAGAGAATGGTTGATTTGACTAGGTTAGGAGGTAAAATGAGCCCATATAATTACCCATTTATGAGGCTCATCATCACCCCCCTACTGAAAGTGTTGCTCATACTCTGAGCAACTTATTCCATCTCTTCATCTTTGATGGCCCTGGTGGCCTCCCTAGCATCCCATGCTTCTGATGTGGTCTCCTCCTCTTTGTCATAGAATCTTGCCTTTCTGTCTACCTCTTCCCAATGTTGTTTCTCTTCTTCTTCTTTTATGCCTTTTAGAATTCCTAGCAGCAGTGGGTTACTCAATTTGAGGCCAATTCAATTGACCTGCAGCCTCTGCATGGAGCGCTTGTACATTGACACTCTCCTTAATGACTCTTTCATCCTCATTGGGGAGTGATACACCCTGATCTACAAACTGTGTGGTAAGGTGTTCCATCTCCTCATACAAGCATGCACACAGTCATCCCCAAGTAATCTTTCCATATCCTCAAAATGTGCAATGGCTTGAGCCTGATCACTGATATATCTAGGTGCAATCTGAGGATTATGTGCATGAAGGTTATGTGTGTTGATGAGTTCCATGGGGTCTGATGGCTTAACTCTGATCATTAAGGTCTCATTCTTCTCCTTTATCATCAACTTTCTTATTTCTGCTGCCCTTAACTCTTCATGGTTCATCCATGAGGCCATGGCCATTAGTTGCAAGTCCTCTAGCCTAGCATTGGGGTCCCACACATTCATGTCCATGAGGGCCATGTTATGCAGATAGAATTTTGCCATCTTTGCCTTATCTTCTGATGTGATTTGGTCACACAGGTCCATAAACTGTCTGTAATCTTGGAAAGGAATTGTGCCTCTTTGTGCCAAAGTCTTGATATGAAATTGCATCCATTGGTCCTTGAGATACAGGCCATAGGATTTTTCTGGTGTCCTACATTACAATGCCTCCATGGACCAGTTGGCCATGCATGCTAGTTGGGTCTCTTTCTCTTGCAGCTATCTTCTTAGCAATTCATTTTTAGTTTCCAAGTGACTTCTTGTGATTGCTTCTCTGTGTCTGACAGCGCTTAATTCTCTGCCCATTTCTCTGAGTTTGTTCTCCATGTGGCCAATATCCTCAACTCCCTTGGATTTGGATATTTGCATCCACCTATGGGTCCTTATTCTTTCTTTCTCCAACTCAAAGAATAGTGGAATTGCAAATTTTTGTGGAATGATTCTCCCTCCTTCAAGAAGATTGTAGTAAGAGCCAAGACTAGGGTGGGGGTCAGGTTCTTGTGCCTCTGTTGCTTCCTCCTTTCCCTATGGCTATCCTTCTACCCTTTTTTCAAGTTTTTTGATCTCCTGTAGTTCTGACAAGGTCTCCTGTAGAACAGTCTGTGCCTCCTGCAAAACTGTTTTTGAGTCTTGTAGTTCTACTTTTTCTTTCCATGTGGGAGACCTAGGAGTCCCCCTTTCATAAGTGATAGGTGTCTTGGAAGGGGATTCTTTTTCTTGGGCAGAGGGTGAATCTTCAATAACAATTGGCACTTTGGAAGAAGGTTGGGGTTTCCCTATTTTGATCCTTGTGCTCTTCCTAGCCCTGAAGTACATTGAGGTTTGTCTCTTCCTCTTTTGTTTTCATTTAATTGGTGTGATGAGGGCAGTGAGAGCAGTTGTTGCCTCTCTTTCTAGGGTCTCAGGAGACACTTCTGTCTTTTCTACCCCTTTTTCTCCTCCTTCTATCTCTTTCTTTGTCTCTGTTTGCTATGTTTCTTCAGCTTTCTCCTCCTCTCTTTTGGTTCCTTCCTTCTTCCCTTCCTATCCCTCTAAATCACCAGTTTCTCCACCTTCTCCCTCTTGCTTCTCTTCCTCCTCACTACCAGTGGGGCTAATATCATTGGTTAAGGCCTTTATGTCATATTCAGTAGTCATGTTTCACAAAATTTCCCATGCTATGGTGATTGTAAATGTATGGAAGGCTTCTTCGACTAAAATTTTGATTAACCCATGGTGAGCTAGCTGGTTTGGATTCCTTGCTTTTACTTTAGTATTGGAGTCAATGAGGGACTGCAGGAGGAAGTAAGGGATGTTGAGCTTCTGAGGGGCTGGAGTGTCCATGCCATACCTTAATTCATGCATGATTCTAAAGTGGTAACCATAGACAATGCTATACCTCCCCTCACAGGAAATATACTTGATTATTTGATAGCTAACTTCATCCCAAGGGTATGGTATGCTAGCCCTTCTTATGCCATTCTTATCTTCTACAGGGTTTCATTATTTTGGAAGAAGTTTTTCTTGGTAGCCTGGCCAATTGGTTTTTCATCCTTACTCCAAGGCAACCCAAGAGGAAGGGTAGTGACCCTATTGATAAATTCAAGGGTTATCTCCATGAAAAGGCCCCTAAAGGTGATAGTGGAATGTGTTCTAGAGTGGGGGACCAAAGCGTGGGAAAATTCCTGAGCAATTTCCTCATCAAACCCTTGGAATTTCTCAAAAAAGTTCATCCAATTGGCTCTTGTGAATATGTGCACTAGGGGGTGTGCATGGAGCCTCAAGGAGTTGGTTGCCTCCTTCCCCATGAAGCCTCATGTCATTTTGTTTATGCTTCCTTGGAAAACCAACTATGGAAATGGAGAGAACAATTTTTTTGAAGAAAATAGAGAGACGGATAGACCGTGTGTGTTTTTTTTTAAGAAATAAGAAACAATTTTTTTATGAATTTCCTCCACCCAAAAGTTCTATTTTCCCCTCAAAAGTAAACCACTGCTTGCATATTTTGATATTCAATGGAGTTATGCCAAGAACCTACCTCTTCATCCCGATAATTGTGCTAAAAACTATGTTTTCTCTCTCCAAAACAGCTTACTAGCCCTCCTATAGAACACTGCCAACCCTCCTATAGGATTCCTGTAGGTTCTCCTGTATAACATGTAAGTGCTCTTGTAGAACGTCGAGAGCAGAGATATTGGAGAGATCAGTGGAGAACAATGGGTACGAGGTTTGTGGGGGCACGAGAAGGTAGCAGGAGTGGAGTTTCGAGGAGAGAATGAAGGAGAAAGGTGGTGAGAGTGCTTCACCGAGGAGTACTTATGGCTTTTTATGGATATTTCCAGTGATGGAGGGTGAGCTAGCCTAGTGTATGTTGGCCCCATTCATATCGTTGGTCCCCACCTATCTTTTCATCATTTCCCTTTCCTTGTAATCACCCCTCATGATTGCATCGAAGTTCCCACCGCCTCCATTACCTATCCTTGACATCTCTCTTGAGTTTGACTAAGCGCACGTGTGGTGACATCTTCAGATGAGTGAAGTCAACTGGATAAAGGTGGTCAAGCTAACTGGCCACCTCAACCCCAACCATCCTCAACCATCTCATTGTTGTTGCATGCTCTCTAATTATACAAATGTAAACAGAGGACCGGGTTAGTCACTTACCTGAGATCCGAATGTGTTTGATGTGAGGTGCTATGGCCTTTCCTTCTGCTGCATGCCTTTATTTCTTTTGATGCATGCTTTTCTGCTTGCTGAGATGTGGCTGTGTTATGTACAGGTTCCTTTCAGGTTGGATCTGATCTTCAGGTGTCTGCTTCAACCTTCATATTTTCACCCTCATGTTGCTGATGCTAGATTTTAATGGGATCAGCTGCTACAGGAATTCCTATAGGAGCTCCTGTAGCTGCTTCTCCCTTTGAAATTTTTAGCTTTTTCTATGCTTGGAGCTGTGAGGATGATGCCAAAAATGTAGATAGAGATGGAGAGGTAATGGTTAGGCTTCAGGTGAGGTGAATGGTGCTATTCGTTTCTCTTATTTTTTTGTTTTTCTAAAAAGCTGTTTTTTTTTTATGTGTTTTTTCTGGGCAGGGAGAAGAATGGTGCTTGGGATATGATGCAGGTCTAGAAATGATGGAAGAGAGGTTTGAAGACTGCAGGAGGATTTATAAATCCTTTATGAAGCTTCCCTGTTCCTCAAACTGCCTTTAAAATCCATTTCTGGCTCTCTGTAATTTCTACAGGAGCCTCCTGTAGAAAACACAGGGCCTCCTATAGAAAACAGAGTTTTTCGAAAAAGAAGCATAGTGGGGTGAGGTGAAAAGAATGTCAAGAATGATGGAGAAAGGTGTGGGAAGGTAGGATAGGTGTTGTTATTGGTTTCATAGCTCCCTTGGCACCTGTTACTATTTCCTGTAGTCCTCCTGCAAACCTGCAATACAACTAGAAATTCATTTTTCTTTTTCTTTTTCTTCATTTTTTTTTTGAAAACAACTAGGGCACCTCAGGGAGGTTTTCACCCTAATTGCCTACCCTGGGTGCCTGCAAGGGAGGTTTTCACCTAGGGATATTTTTATCTATTTTTTCTTCTTTCCAACCCATTAACTGCCTCATGGAGGTTTTCAGTCAATGAGCTAATCTGAGGCTCCTCCAAGGAGGTTTTCACCTTAGATTTTTATTTTTTTCTCTTATTTTTCATCTTTTTTATTTATTTTTTACCCTACTCTTCTTGAAAAACAAAATTAGTTTCAAGTATAAGAATACTTCCAATGGAGCCATGTGCACATCAAGATGATAGACGGAATGATGTGGAGGCTTGAAATGTATGCTTTGACATGTACCCAAATTTCAGAGACCAAATGATTTGACTTTGAAGGGATCAAGAATAGTTGAGGAAGAGAGTGATGCTACAACTTAGTGACTGTCTGGAACCATATTTCAATATAGTTGTGATGTCATTGGTCCTTTTTTGATCTGGATCATTCTTCATGTCTTCTTCTACCATGACCTTCATATCTTCCTCTTTTTGTTGGTTTTCCTCTTGAATACATGGAGGATTTGTTGGTAACCATGAGGGAGCTCTCTCGATCTCTGATTTTGATGTCTTCTCTTCATCAAGTGCAACCCATGGTTCTTTGATCTTCTCTTTTGAATCTTCTTCTTCTAGATGTGGTCCTTCAATGATATCACTATAATCTCTTTTTTGCAATACTCTTCCTGAGCTATGGTGAATACCATTGAGCTCAAGAGGAGTTGTTTGGAAGTGTTGTACCTCAGCATTGTAAATGGGTTGAGCTACTTCAATGTGTGGGTTTGGAAATGGTGGTATAGGTAGTTGAGTGGGAGTGTATATTTGAGATGGATGTGGATTTGGTTGTGGTTAGGTAGGTGGTGGAGGCAGAAGAGCGGGAAGGGATTTGTATTGGGGCCTCCACCCCTGATGAGATGCACTCCACTGAGGTTGCAGCTAAGCATAGGATTGAAATGAATGAGTGGCTGGTTGGTCATGGTATTGAGATGTGAAGGACCAAGGAGGAGGCGTGGACCAGGAAGGATGAGTAGGAGGGCCCCAAGAAGGTATGGAGGTTACTTGGTTGGGGTTGTAGTATTCCTAAGATGTCCCTTGCATCCCCTGCTGGTATGGTCTAGGTCCATGTGGCCCCCTTTGGTTTATTTAATAGATCTGTTCAGTGACTCCTGTGGCCACTTGGTATACAGCTTTAAGTCTGGTCAAGGAAGGGAACTTATTTATAGAATGATCTTCTTCACAAACTGAACAAACCTATATATATTTCAATGGGCATTCATTCCTAGGATGCCTCTTGGTGCATCTGGGGAAAAAAATGGCCAAATCCCTCTCTACTTCCTCTTATTTTCTTTTGATATGTAAGGTATCCATTTGCATGGCAAGAATCTACAACATCTCACTCTTGAGGTCTTCCAACATGTTTCCAATTTCACCTTTAATGGATGAATTGGAAGAAGAGGTACTGCCCCTAGCATTTCTATTTTCAACCATTGGCTCCAGAGGAATGTTTTTCTTCTTCTTCTTCCCCTATAGGTTCTTCAAATATTTCTGGCAATTCAACTAAGGGTTCTTCTTGATCACAACCACCAAAGAAGAGAGAAGCTTGGCTGTGTGAAGCAATGGGGGCATTGGGCAAAATTTTTCCTGAATTATCTCTATTCCTACAATGCATGAAAGGAAATCCTTTTGTTTTGTTTTTGTTTCTTTTTCCCCACACTAATAGTACCAGCAAAATTGAAATTGATTAAACAAACGAATTGCAACTAACTGAAATGAACTTGCTGAAATAATTTTTATTTTTTCTCAATCGGTCTACTCCTATTATTTATACAAAAAGTGTTAAAGCAAGGTAGCTGCCTTGAAAATTCTTGCCCTGAAGTTGGCATTTTACAAAAAAATTCTTGACCTCTATCCGCAGAAGACCTACAACAGTGCTTTTAACTTCCATAAAACTCCAAAATTGACACACAACTATCCATCACTAAACATAAACAAAACATTAACTGATAGAGACCTGAAACATACATGAACACAAAGACTCAAAAGGGAGGCAAACTCCTTCTTCATATGCAGCACAAAAATGGAGGCACGGGCTGGTTCATTCGTCATCTGAGGTATACGGCTATTCCTCAATGACCCAACACCCAAATTGAGCTGAGTCATCAGAGTCGGACGAATGAACCTCTGAGCCTGTAGGCTCTCCTCTTGCTGGCACGCTCAAACCTGCGTTGGCTTCAGAATTCACCACAGAAAGGGCTCCCATGACTTAGTGCTGGTTAACATTTGGATTTTCCGTCCTCTGATTTGTAGGAACCCCAGGATGAGCCGCTCCCGAACCCCTAGCATTCTCACACTTTTCAATCATAACCGAGACTATGAAGGAGGAGTTTTCCAGGGAACACGGAATGTGGAAATGGGTAGTGGGATGTGCATTATGCTCACAGTCATCGATCCTAACTCGCCCTCTTCCCCTGCCTCTGCCACTTTTGGTGGCTGGATAATTGAAGCGACCGAACTCTAACACATCCGAGGATGGGTCCGAGGTAGGGGTGGATAGCTGATGGGTGGCGCGACCGCGGGAACTGCCTCACCTACTCCCCATTCTGGGCCTTTCTCGTGGCATTTTGATATACTGAGGCTTGACAGAGGAGCGAATGCACAGAGGGGGATGATAAAGAAACGAGTGCTCAAAGAGAAGCGGAGATGGAGCCCAGACAAATCTGTGAGCCCCTAGAGCCAGAGCCGAGCGAAAGATGAGGATGGAGAAAGCTCTTGAGCCGAGCGAAAGACTGATGAACAGAAACAAACTAACAGAGTGGCTCAGGGAAACACTCAGAGTAGCGACCTTTATGGAGTCAAAGGTCTGCAACGAACCGCAAGAGTGACGAACAGCCTGAGAGCCATTGCGCAATTAACCAGGAAACTGAAGGACAACATTAATGCTGCCATTAATAGAGGTGTGCGAGACCAGCGCGCCATCCCATAACCATTACCCGTGGTGCCATTGGGCTAACACCTGCCCACTCGACACGCCTCCAACGTACCCTTTAGCCTGTCAATCACCCGCATCTGGGAGCGAGTAGTCCTGTTGCACCAGAGAAGTGCATTCATGTTTGAGTTGTTCATCATCTGAGTCGCCGAGAGGTCCTGAGAAATATGGGATCTGCTGGTTTACCCCTTGATTGGCCAGTCTATCTGCTACTTTGTTGGCAGTGCGTCTTACATGCTTGAAGGTGATGCTTTGGGGATTCCGGAGCCTTTCCTCCAAAAGTTCCAGTCTGCTGAGCAGCCTCCAGCTAGAAGCTATCTTGGCTGCCGAGGTACCTGCTTGAATCCTGGTGGCTGCTGTTATTAGGATAAGGGAATCTCCCTCGACCTCTAATGGGAAGAAGTTTTTTTGATCTGCAATGCAAATCCCTTTCCACAGTCCTTCCAATTCAATAGTGTTTTTGGTGTCTTTGCCAATGGTTCCATAGTAGATATGCAATACTACACCCACATTGTTTCTGAAGACCCCCCCAAATCCCGTCAACCCAGGATTTCCCTTGGCTACCCCATAAAAATTCAATTTGTATGAGTTGATTGCAGGAGGAGACCAAGTGAGAGGAGAGGCAGAATTGGTTGGTGGACGAGCTTTGACATGGGCCAAAAAGGACAGGTCCAGATTCCAGGCGTTCATGATGAGACGTTCCTGAGGTGATTCTGGTAGATCCATGTCTTGCCAGTGTCTGATAGCTAGAGTTTCTTGGAGATTTTGTTTCAGAAGAAGCCACAGAGTGTCAATTGGCATGCTGATATTGTTAAAAATTATGTTGTTCCTTTCCTTCCAGAGTATCCAATAGAGAAATCTTGGGATTCGATTCCACAGAGAGTTTAGAAGAGGGCTTTGAAAAGGGTGCTTTGGCCATTTTCTGATGGTTTCTGTTGTATCTCCCATCCGTTCTCCCGATATTCTATTGCATTGTTCAATTTTCTCCCATAACTGAGTAGCTAGAGGACAAGTCTCCATGAGATGCATAATGGATTCAGAGTTGAGATTGCAATTGGGATATCTCGATGGGCCAATTGAATCCTCTTTTTTGCAGATTGTCCCAAGTGAGGATACGCCTCTTCCTTAAGAGCCATAGAAAGGTGGAGACCTTAGGCCATATTCCTGGTTGCCAGACTCATTCCCATATCTGATCCTTGTCTGTCTGAGTGGCTGAGTAGCGAAGCTGGTAAGCTTCCTTAGTGGTAAACATTCCCCTTGGCGTATGTCCCCAACGTAGTTTGTCCTGCTGATTTGAATATTTGATTCTTCTGTGATTTAACTCCTGATCAATCTCGATATAGGTTTCCCCTTGCCAATTGGCCTGCCAGGTGCTAGCGGGTTTCCATAGTTGAAAATCTTGGAGCGTTTGCTGCTGCCAGAATTGATGAACATGGGTGAGATTTGCTTGCTGCATAGAAACCTACCAGATTGGCTTGTGGAACAGAGTGGCTAGTTTTGGGGGATGTTGCCAAGAGTCCTCCCGGAACCTAGCTATGGTACCTGAATGAATTTCCCAGAAGCTATGCTCTTGAATGAAGGCCCTATGAAGCTTTGCAGCATTCCAAATCAAAGAGCCTGGGGTTGTAGTGCTAATTCTTATGAGGTCGCTCCATTGACTTCCTGGGGCATATTTTGCTTGCCATAGCCGCACCCAGGGTATTTGTGGTTTGGAGATCCAATTCCACCATATACGAGCTCCCATTGTGTTGTTGCTTTGGAGAGGATCCCTTAATCCGAGCCCACCCTCTGATTTTGGCTGGCAGACCTCCTTCCAATTGACAAGAGCCCATTTCCTATTGAGACCAGAATATCCCCACAGAAAGTTTCTCTAAAGATTTCGGATTGCTTCGAGGACCCATTTTGGCGCTGCCAGGATAGAAAAAAGATACAGTGGCATGGCCTAGAGAACAGATTTGATCAAGATGAGTCTACCGGCCATATTGAGAGAGCAGAAAGTCCAGGATGAGAGCCTTGAATCCAATTTGTTGAGAAGAGTCCTCTAGGAGGTGTGCTTTATGGCTGAGTCCAACAAAGGATCCCCCAGGTATTTAGATGGAAGCACTGCTGTAGAGAATCCCAGAATACGAGCGATGTTCCTTTGAGTGGTAGCAGGGGTATTAAAAAAGAAGAGTTGGGATTTGGAGGCATTGATAGAGGTACCAGAGGCTTCAGAGAAGAGAGAGAGCAGATTTTTGAAGGCTTTAGCCTCTTGAGAGGAGGGGTGGCCAAATAGCATAGTATCATCTACAAACTGTTGGTGGGATACGTGATGAAGACCATGGAGATAAATGCCTTTTAGAGCTTGAGAGGAAATGATAGAGTGAAGCAAATGACTAAGCCCTTCTGCCATGAGGACAAAAAGGAAGGGGGATAGGGGATCCCCTTGACGAATACCATGTGAGGGGAAGAAGGGCGATGAGGGGGAGCCATTGAGCAAGACTGAGAAGCAGGGAGAGGAGATGACATTCATGATCCATCTTGTCCAAGTGGTATTAAAGCCAAATGCCAATAACATCTGATGAATATAGTTCCAGCTAAGTTTGTCAAAAGCTTTAGAGAGATCAAGCTTTAGAATCATACCTGGCTTTTTCAGAAGCTTCAGAGAGTGGATTACTTCATTTGAAAGAATGATGCCGTCCATTATCTAATGCCCTTTTATGTATCCAGTCTGCTTCGGCGAGATGAGAAGAGGGAGGAGAGGTTTGAGTCTGATCGCCAGTACTTTGGAGATGAGCTTGTAGATGACGTTGCATAATGCAATCGGCCTGTATTTGTCAGGCATATTTGGTTCATCCCATTTAGGTACTAGAGATAAGAAAGTGGCATTTAGGGAGGGGAGAATCCAGTGCATAGATCTTGATTCCTCCACTAATTCCAATACCTCTGTTTTGATGAGCTCCCAAAACTTGTGAAAGAAATTGGCGGTGAAACCATCAGGACTAGGTGCCTTGCCATCCTTGAGTTGGGCCATCGCAGCTTCTACTTCCTACAGTGAAATAGATTGGAGCAGTTTATTGTTATGGTCCTCCGTTATGATTTTAGGAATGTGCTACATGATGGTTCTAATGGCTTGATCTCTGCTTCCTGGAGGCTCCCTGAGAATCTCCTGAAAGTAATCTTTAAATTCCTTTTCCATGTCTTCGTGCACTTCTAATCTTTCCCCTTGTTGATTGTTGATTAATGCAATATTTTTGTGCATTCTTCTTTGGATGGCGGATCTATGGAAGAATTTTTTATTCTTCTCCCCTTCCTTGAGCCACCAGATTCTGGACTTTTGTCGCCACAGTATTTCTTCTTGCTGCCTGCAAGCCTCAATTTTAGTCCAACGGGTCTGCTCCTGATGCACCTGCTCTTCTGTCCTACCCTCCAAAATGATAGTCTGTTGAAGTGAGCTCATTTGCTGTTCCAACTTTTTTCGATTCTCAAAAATGTTTCCAAACTGAGTGCATTCCAAACTTTGACAACTTGTTTCAGGTTTTTTAGTTTTTGTTGGAATTGGAACATTTTGGCTCCTTCAGGTGGGATAAAGGATTGCCAAGCCTCACTAACCACTGCTTTGAAGTTAGGATTTGAGAACCAGAAGGCTTCAAATCAAAAAGGTTTGTTGCATCTTGTACCTGGCCGTGACCATTGTAACATAATGGGCCAGTGATCTGATCCTCCTTGGGGAAATATGGAAGCATGAAAGTCCCCTCCCAGGTGTATGGCATTGTCCGAGATGAGGAACCGATCTAGCCTGGAAGCTATATGCTAAGTACCCGTACGCTTATTGGTCCAGGTATATACTCCATTGGAAGTCTGAATATCCATTAATTGATTACTTTGAATAAATTCTTTGAAGCCGCTACTAACACCTTCTAACCTTGTTCTGCCGCCTTGTTTCTCCTCCAGCATCGTTATGATGTTGAAATCGACGCCACCAATCTAGAGGGGGAACTTCCTATTAGAATTGAGAATGGTGAGAGTATCCAATAGTTCCAGTTTTTGCTATAAATTTTACGGAAAATATACATTTGAGAGGTGTCCGTGAATGTTTGTTCCGATGAGATGGAAGGATGCTTGGATGAGGAAATGGGTAGCATGAAAGTATTGAAGAGTGAGAACTTGCGGGTTCCACATAATTACCAATCCTCCGGAAGCCCCATAGGCATCTACTGAAACTGAGCAGCTGCCTGACCAGACCTTATTGAGGATTCTTTCTATAGCAGTGTTATTACTTTTCGTTTCTTGAAGAAAAACTAATGATGGTTTTTCTTGCTGGATCAAGTTTTTTAACATTCTGTGTTTTGAGGGGCTATTGAGCCCTCTCACATTCCAAGAGATGAGCTTCATGAGGAACAGTGGGGTTTGGGTTTGTAGAACTTTGTCAACTTAGGGAATCGCCCGGATTCCATAAGTATTTCTCCTACGATAATAGTCCTTTGCAAATCTGTTTTGCGCCCTCTTTTCTTTATTTCTTTTAGAATTTTTTTTCCATCCTAGGGGCTTCCTGCTTGTATGCCTAGACATTTATTGTGCTGAACTTTGGTGAGAACTCCTTCCAGCCTGTCGATTTGCCATGGGGGTATTGAATTGTATTCTTTTTGCTTGCATGTTGTTTCTAATTTGAGGATATCCAGACCATCCAAACTAACATTCTCTAGATCCTCATCCATTATTGTGGGGGTATTCTGATCTTCCATGGATGCGTTGTCATGTAGACTAAGGGCTAAAGCAGCATCTAGCTCCATTGCAGAAGACTACTGGCCTGACTCTGGAATAGTTTTCTCCGAGGTAGAGGGATTTAGGCCAGTGTCTGGAAAAGGTTTCTTTGAGTCAGAGGATATTAGTAGGCTGGATGGATCGGAGGCGGAGGATGGCCAAGAAGCTTTGATAATCTAGGAGGATGAGGGTGGGGAGGGGATCGCCTGAGGATCGGAGCTTTGACTCTCTGAGGGATCTTGAGAGGAGAGTAAAATGAATCTGTTCTGGAAATCAGGTTTTTTGAGGCTTTCTAGGGCTGCAGGATTTTTCTTTGCATGCATCCAGCGATTAGGGACTTTAATGAATCCTTCAGAGTCTTTGCTAGATTCATTAGTAGAAGTTTTGGGTTGGGAATTCAAAGGACAATCTCGGAAGAGATGGCCATGTTCATGGCATTTCCGACAACGAAAAGGGATATGCTCGTAGTCTAATGGTTGGATCCATTCAAAATCATCATGAAAGAGACTTACCGAGTCTGCAAGAGCTTTGGTCAAGTGCATCTGGACACAGATCCTGGCATATGAGGTGTATCTACGGGTTTTGGTTTCCTCAGCAACTTTGATGAAAACCCCCAATCTGTTATCGATGTCCACTAGCGTTTCTGCTTTCCAGTATTCCACAGGAAGGGAGTACATACATATCCATACTGGAGCCCAACTAAAATCTTCCTTATCTGGGTTAAACCTAGCTTTCCTGTCACAAAGGTATAGACCTGAGGAGTTAAAGAAGTATGGGCCGCCTTCAAATATCGAGATTTGTCCTCCACGCAGTGGAAAATGGCCATGAAGAAGCATTTGGGGCCAAGCTGTAGAGTGACTTGTCCTTTGGGATTCCATTTTGAAGCGATCCAGCCCTGTAGAGCCTTTTCAGTTGGCCAAAATCCTAGGAATTTTCATATGAGCATGTGGTCCTGCATAAATTGGATTTCGCTGTTGATTTGATGACTGGGGAGGTCGACTTTGATTCGTTCTGCAGCTTTCGGGATGCATGTTGCCGAGGTCGCCTTTGGCTGTGACGTTGGAGACTTTTGGTTCACGCCTTTGTCTTTGTCATCCGTTTCACGTGCTGCTAAGGGGTCAGCTTCATTATTGACTAGTTTGGATCCCTGATCTATTTTTGAGAAACCACCAGGAAGGGACAGAGGTACTGCAGGCTTGGAAATGTTAGAGGCTGAAGCATTGAAAGGAGGGGGGGAGGATCCCACCCCTCCCGAAGGCGCATCCATGGGAAGGTGGTCAGTAGGTGTGCTGTGGCGTGAGCTTTGAAAACCAGGAGTATGCAGGGATTAGGGTTATCTCGTACTAAGCAGAGCGAGGCATTCGCAGAGCTCAAAACTCAATCCTTTTCCAACCTTGCTGAAATAAAATTGTAGAATTGAAGAGGAAAGAAAAATAAATGCAAAACTAAAAGAAAGGAAATGACTAATCTACATTTGGTGAAATGAAATTGCAGAATTGAAGAGGAAAGCAAAAGAAATGCAGAACTAAAAGCAAGGAAATGACTAATCTACTTTTGCTAAAATAAACTATTAGTAGGATGTTGCAATAGAAAATAGAAGAATGTAGTAAACAGAGAATACTCTGATGCTTCGCTAGAAACAGCGCCAAAAAGTAGTGAGCATCAGTATTGCAGCAATAATGTTGTGAATCCTGGGCTACCTACTTTACTCTTATCAACCCGGTAGTTCGTAACAAACTTGGAAGCGACGATGTTGTATGCACAAGTACTAGCTCTTACTGCAGGTTGTCACTTGGTCAGCCAGTGCAAGATCACTAGGAGCCCAAGCCAACTTCTATGGATTTCAGAAGAAGCACTATATGTGATGAAAGGAAAAAGAGATTACTCTGCTAATGCTATTCTACTTGCAGAAAGGAAGATTGAAATGTAAATCAAACCAAGGAAATCCTAGTTAACCACTAATCCTACTTTTCCAGAAAGCACTATCAAAACCATGAAAAGAATTCCATTATCTACTCAAGAAAGTAAACAAAATATACCTAAGCTATTTCTGAAAGTAAATGAGAAAAAAAACATCTTTTTTGATTTTTATGTATTTCCATGTGAATTTGTCATGCATGTAATTTATTTGTTTGTGAATGTGGCAGCGAATAGGTGGCGATGAAGGGCGGTTTTGGGACTTGAGAGGATGTAGGATGGTGTGGATGGGTCCTAGGAGGTCTTAGGTGGCCTTCTGGAGGATTTTCCCAAGCTCGGCCTTCAAAAGAAAGCCTACAATAAAACCTACAGGAGGACACAGGAAATCTACAGGAGGAAAAACAATGTTCTACAGGAGGCCTACAGTAGGAGGCCGAAAGCAATTTTCACTATTTTGAAGGTGTGAGAGTGGGTGGAGAAGGTAGATGAAGGTTGGGATGAAGCGTTAGGCACCTAGGGTCTACCAAGAATTATTATGAGAGAGAAATATGATTGGATTTGCTTGAGGAGAGAGAGGAAAGTCTATGGAAAATGCAGGAAACTAAGGCAGAATTGAGGGGAGACTTGGCGACCTGTAGGGCATGGATCAGATGGAGGATGGCATGGCTGATAGGCTGACCTACTACTAGAAAATATCTGCTGCATAAACAACTAACATTCAACCAATGAGACTAAGCAAGCAAGGAAATAAGTTCATAAAAAAAACAAAGGTTTTGCATCAAAGTAAACTTTGATCTATGAAAGGAAATGCTGATAACCATTGCATGAAAGAAAAGCATGATGAAGAAGTTTTGAAGCAAAGAAAACTAGACTATGAACCAAATAGAAAGCTACAAACACTAGAAGTCCTATGAAGGAGGAAAATCTGTGTTTTTGGGGCAGCAAGAGGGTCTTTGCCTCAAATCATTGTCCCAAAGGGAGGAAGAGAGGCCAAGGCACTATTTCTAGCCCTTCAGAAATTTTCTTTATCACTGCTTAACCTACTATAGAAAGCACAAATGGAGGAAAACTACTAAATCATCAAAGGCAACCTATTCTTAACCATAAAAGAAATACATCTAACAACAACCTAATCTAGAAACTGAAATGAAACATACAAAGTCAAGTAAAGAGTAGCTTAGCTACTTGGATCGGGCCCTAACCCAAGATCTTCAGCCCTCTGAGGTAACTCAGTGCTAACTCAGAAATGATTCCATCTTTATTCTCAAAACAATAACAAGATTACATGAAATGTCACAAGATAATAAGCTCGAAGTTGAGCAGAGTTTACATAAGCAATGCTGCAGCAAAAATTCAAAAAAAATTCGACCAACTCCCGAATGAGGCCCTAGGCCTCTCGACTTATACAAATGAAGCTCCCAATAGCTTCCTCAAAATAAGGGAGGCTTGGCTTCCAAAACTTGAGATAAACATCAGTTATCCTCCACTTTGCTCAGCTACCTGCTAATGCATGACTTGGCTGCTTGTACTCCAAGCTGAATGAAGGGAAATTTGAAGTGAGGAGTAATAAATGAGGGGGATTCCCTCCTATAAGTCCTCTCCTTTTTTCATTTCAATTTATTACTGCCATTTGTCCACTAGATCCTTGACTTTGACCACAAAAATCATCAATAGTCTGCATTAAACACATATTAGACCTCATGGCATCATAACTAACTCAACTCACTCTATAAGCATAAATATAATTAGAAAATCATGCAATAAGATAAGAGAATGGTTGATTTGACTAGGTTAGGAAGTAAAATGAGCCCATATAATTACACATTTATGAGGCTCATCAAATAGGATCTTGCAAGCAGGTTAGAAATATGTAAGCTATATGGAGATTCTGCACAGGTTACAACAGGATGATGGTAGAGGTGCACGTGCAATGGGTATGGATTATTGTATGACAATAGATGCATTGGCTAGGTTCCGATATAGGATATATGTGTCATAAAATAGTGAGTTCAAGAAGGTGATCTTGAGGGAGTTTCATGCGAAAGCATATTCGGGTCACCCAGGTTATCAGAAGACAATGACAACAGTGAATAAATTCTAGTATTAGCCGAATTTGAAGAGGGATGTAGCAGTGTTTGTGGTGAGGTGTTTTGAATGTAAGTGAGTAAAGGCAAAGTGTAAATGATCAAAATTCCAAAGTGGAAATGGGAGGTCATTTCCATGGATTTTATCATAGGGTTGCCGAAGACAGTGAAACAACTAGATTACATTATGGTTATTGTAGAAATATTAACAAAGGTAGCACACTTCGTTCTAGTGAAGTCTACATTCTCAGATAGTGATGTGGCATAGGTATTCATCAGAGATGTGGTTAGATTGCATGGTATTCTGAACAAGATTGTGTCAGATAGGGATGCAAAGTTCACTTCCAAGTTTTGGAAGTAGTTATTTGTAAGTTTGGGCATAGAGTTGGCCTTCAGGACAACTTATCATCCACAGATAGATGGACAGACAAAGAGGGTCAATAGGATATTAGAGGAAATGTTGAGGATGTATGTGATGCATGAGCAGAGGAAGTGGGAAGAGTATCTCCCTTTGGTAGATTTTTCATACAACAACAGTTATCAAGAGTCACTGAGGATGAGTCCTTTTGAGGCATTTCATGGGCGGAGTTGTAACACTCCCATCAGCTGGAGTGATCGAGTTATCATGGTATTGATTGGACCATATATGTTGGCATACATGGAACAAGAAATACAGGTGATCAAGAAGAATCTAAAGGCATGACAAGATAGGAAAAAGTGTTATGCAGATAGGAACGGTTATTCAAGGAATTCTAGGTTGGGGGACATGTGTACTTGCACATCAAACTGAAGAAGAGATCCTTACGAATTGGATCATGTGCCAAGCTAGCACCATGGTTTTGTGTACCCTTAGGTATCATTAAGAGGATTGGTTCAGTAGCCTATTGACTCACACCGCCTCTGACAGTGAAAGTCCATGATGTTTTCCATGTATCTTTGCTTAATAAGCATGTTAAGGATGCTAATCATGTAATTGACTAGTCTATATTGTAGGTGTGTTGTGAAGGTAAAACCCCTCTGTGGACAAAGGCAATCCCTCTAGCCCAATGAGTGGTTCTAGAAACAAACTAAACTAACTAACATACACTTCCTAACTTATGTTTGACAAAGGTAGAGAGGAGGAGAAACCTACCTCGCTGTGATGATAATCACTCAATCCTTTAGAGATGACTTTGAATCTTTCACTCTAGGCCTTTCTCCTTACTTGTTCTTCACATTTGAGTACCTGCAAGGAAGATCAAATAGTTATGCAAGATACAAGAGCATATATGGCATACATTAAACATAAACTGCTTAATAGATCGAGGAGTATTAAGCTAAAAGTATAAAGATTTACACAATTATGGAAAGTGAACATCAGATGTATATATTATTAAGATAAAAGGGGAAGAATACAACCTATGGCTTGATGTTAGAGACCTCCTTTTGGTGGATGTCCAAGTCCAAGCAAAGAATCTTCAACCACTCGTTCTCCAAGCTAGAATAGGTAACATGTAAGAAAAATCTTAGCATAGGGATGTAATAATCAATGACCAACCATTTGGGGATGGAAGGGAGTGAATTTATAGGAAGGGAGAGGGAGTTGGAGATCCATAAAAGAGGGAGGAAGGTCCACATATTAAGGGTAAATCCCATGATGATAAGATGAAGAGGTCCAAATGGGAGAGGTTGACCATATCAACAACAACGAATATCTATCTCATTGTTCTCAAAGGTTCTAGTGTACAGAAATTCTCAAGTTTGGGGAAACCTGGCAGAAGAGGTTCAGTGTGGGTTTTCCTATAGAAACCCATGTTGGTGGTGCTAGTGTATAACTGTACAACCTGCCATAAGCATGGGAAGGTAGTGGAGCAAAGCGCGCTGATGCTAAAACTTAGTTTCTTAGATAACCTTGTTCAGAATGAATTCCCGATAGTTTTCCTTTGATTCTTCAGGGATATTTTGGTCTATATATCATGATGGATATTCTCCATGGTAGTCAATGTTTTTTCACTTTGGGATATGGAATGGGAAGTGAACATGAGGTATGACAAAATACTATTTAACTGATTACCCATTAAGCATGAAGGCAGAATAGAGAGTTATGGTTGAGATGCTTTATAAGTCACTGCAAGGACAAGAACAACATTGTCAGGAGACCTCCAAATCAAGCATATACATATACATATACATATCTTACATCTCTGTTGATCATGGCTAGTAATACATGGACATGCATCTAATAATACATGAATCCACGATATGGACACAACCATACAAATAGAATGGATCATCGCAAAGATCCTTGGTATGGTCACAACCATCCAAATAGAAAGGATCATGAATATGGACCCACGGTATGGTTGCAGCCATATGTCCAAAGGAAACATGTGTACAATCATGAATAACTCATAAATCCATGCAATCTATACTTTATCAGACAAAATCCAGGGTCTTGCACTCCGTCTTGACCCGATCAATGTAAAAATTCTAATATGTGAATAGATGTGTCAAAGTCAAACATGATTGAAAACTACCTGATTACTGGTCAATGATGTAAATAGTTAATGGGCACGAGAGAAACCAACAATGATGACAATGGTGCTCAAGGTACAATTAGCATAATCCACGATGGTGAATAGTGAAGCTGAAGTCATACACTCGTGGAATCATCTGACCGAAGGTCAATGATCTAAATATGTCTTCAAATGCAAAGAACTTGCCATTGAGGCATGTAAGCTCTAATGTATTGGAAGTGATTTTCCAAATCATCTTCTCAGATAATGAGCCGAAGTCTAAAGGAAGTGATTCATCGAAGGAGGGCCATAATGAATCCCACATCATTGACATGAAACAAAAGGATGTAGTAGAGTATATACGTGTGATGTAAGACTTTGGTAGTAAGTCAGACAATGTATAAGAAGTAAAGAAATATAGATAGGAGTTCTCTTGAACATATTGGTGACATGACTCCAGAGTTTGGCAGCATTTGACTCAACATAAGATCAGAGGTCATAATGACGAAATGGTATAAACAGAAGAGAGCAAAAATAGATTTCCCAATCCCAGGAAAGCATGTCCCAAACCTAACACGAGTAATAGATGAGTTTCATGTTCAAGAGCGACATTCTACCTTTACAAAAATACAAGAGATAATCACTTTCACTTTTTCCCCCAACATTTTTGGTGAGTACCCCATATATTTTTTATCGCAAGCTTGAAGGGGATAGCATATGCTTGCCATATAAGTTCACGCTTCGGATGAATCCATCCTAGTAAGTTTTATGATCCCT
The DNA here is from genome assembly GCA_031772625.1 of Pinus tabuliformis. Lineage (NCBI taxonomy): Eukaryota > Viridiplantae > Streptophyta > Pinopsida > Pinales > Pinaceae > Pinus > Pinus tabuliformis. The sequence goes on along the minus strand of CM062807.1, from coordinate 339,367,538 downwards.
AGGAAGGAGAAACTCGATCTCATCAAGGTGAAAATTCCTATATCATTTACCTTTTTCGAGTCCGACGAAGGTGAAACTCAACATATTTTTCATGTTTACAGAGTTTAAAAAAGAAATGGAAAAGAAAACTCCAAAGGTCCCTTTTCGTAAATCATCTATTAAACTTGAAAAGGCAGAAAACAATATCCAAGAGAGCCTCTTAGTCATGTTCGACTATGGTATTACTCTTTCGTACAATATTCTACCTTAGTCCAGAAAAGGGTTAAACATATACTAAATAGACATCATTTAATTTACTTTAACGAGTTCAAAATGACAAGTACTTGGAAATCTTTTCATTTTTTGAGATTCAAAAAAGAGCTTAAAGAGGACTCCAAGGGGTCATTTTTTTGTTTATTTTTTACAAGTCCGAAAAAGTGATAAAATAAAACTCGTTGAATCAGTTAAGATAAATCACTGTCACCAAGAATATATGAACTATCACTACACAAGGAGATGCACATTATCGGTTTCAAGGAAAAATATTAAAAAATTAGTGAAAGATGCCCTAATTTGGTAAAAATATTATTTAAAACTTATAAATAGGGAAAAATTAAGTCATTTTTACCATTTACCAATTTGAAATTGTGAGAGCATTTTTACCTCATTTTACCTCAATTTTCAGGCAAGGAGAACAATCAATATCAGACACCATTCTTCTAGCCACTTGTTGTAGGTAAGAGATCTATCCCTTTCCTTAATTCTGGTAGTCATTTCATGCATTTTAATCCATATGGTAGGATGCAAGGAGGACTTGCAAAAATTTTACATCGTGGATGACAAACGTAGGTTTCACTGATCAGATTCACAGTACTCACCCTGTGGCCAGTTAGGCCCTTGCACTGGCAATGCAAGAAAATTCATAAACATACGAACTGGCATCGAAGTTAAATTTTTAAATTGAAATCCTCCATCTAAAATAGTTTATCTTAGATTTTGTCTCCATGGAAGCTCATTTAATGTTGGTTTATTAATTTTCCATAAGATAATTAGTCCAAAATGGTGATTGAATGGAAGGAAAGGGGGCATGAAGTTGAATACCATCACGCAATGGAGGATCAAGATTATGTTGATGCCCTACAAGCATGTTATGGAAGTTTAGAAAACCCTCATTCTTTTCCATTATACATTCCAGATAAACTTTTGAGTAGAGAAATAACCTATCAAAATATTAGACATGGTATTTCTAAAGTTCTGACAGAATCAAGTAAAAATATGTGGCCTATCGTTCCAACTAAGTTTGGTATATTCTCTTTAGCTAATAATAAGCATGCAAAGAAGGAAATTTAGGCTATTCAAACCCTTAGTATTCCTGATGTACCAAATAGACAATATGACCCTAGTTTTGTAGTTAAGAGTTTCACAACTTCACAAAATATCAAGCAATTCATGCATGAGTCTGACAGATTGGATGATTTATTTGAGAAGTCTTCTTCTTATTCACTGTTGTTAAAAAGAGCAGAGGAGGAATTGATTCCTAACCAAAATACTCATTCTACACAATACAGATCCTTTAAGATATCTCGTCTTCCTATGGATTTATTGAAGGTACATGAAGTGAAAGTTGTAAGCAATGATGTTCAGTTTATAGGTTCTTCACTGTCAACTGATCTTCCCCAACATAAAGGAATAGTGGCTTCTTCTTCTTCTTAGGCATAAGGGTTTGTGACTGATCCTAAATTGGATGAAATTTGGAAAGAGTTTAGCCAAACTCTAAACTCCAAGAAAAATGAGCCTTAAACTAATAAAATTTCATAGCGAATGAATGTTCAGGACACTCCAAAGAATCCTGAAAAAAGTTCCAAAGTATTGAAGATTACTAGACAATATCTTTCTGAAAATGATGTTGAGGTTATCCCTACATTTCCTTCCTTTGAAATTGTTTTGAATATTGAGGAGATTCCTCCATTAGATATTTTCCACATTTATCACTACAAGGCTATAGTGAAAAGAGGAAGAAAGAAGAGAAAACTTGATCATTGACAAGAATTAGTATCTGGTAATATACCCCCCTTTCAAGTTTTATGGAAAGGATCTACAACAAAGCCAACAGAGGAATTGGGTAGACTCTCTCAGTTTATTGGTGCCTATGCCTTAATGACAATTGATAAAGTTGTAGAAGTGAAACAATTTCTAAAGGAAAAAGAGGAGAAAATTTCCCTATTGGAGCATAAACTTGAAGATGAAAAGAAGAAGATCATTGAACATTGACAGTCGCAGGTAACATAACTTCAACAAAAGTTTGACTCCCTCCAGGTCAAATGTGATACAAATTTACAAACCAGAAATGAACAAATTCAAGAAATGCAAAAAAGGATTGAATAAATGCATATTAATCCTAAATTAACAGAGTTCAAGAGGGAGACCAAAGAGTTAAATTCCCTTTTTTCACATAAATAAATAACCTTTTTCCACAAATTGGCAATAATTCAATACCAATGTAAGAGTGTTGATTATCTATTTGATGAATTGTTAAAAATGAAGAACTATTTTGAAGATATGGATGAAAATATCCCAGGTTTATTAACTTGGGAAGATAGTGAAGAGATTAGATCTGCTAATCTACCCAAAATTGAAGAGGCTCAAAAAATTGTTGTGTTTAGAGAATGGGAAATCCAGATGAAACATGCTGAAGAAAATATATATGGGTCTTGAGATCTTGCTAGCAACATCATTTATCATTCAATGATAATATACTACAACCCAATCTTATTTCGAGTTGTCCCAAGAGTATCTTACCTGACATCAAATTGTTGAAAAGGTCATGGTCGAAACGCTCCAGCAAAATCACCAAAATGGTTGATTAGTTGACTAAAGTTACTCTTGATCATCACTCGTAGTTCTTAGTGAAGCCTCATAGTCAATGGTTGCTACTCCAATTATTTTCAAATGTCACCATACATATGCTTCTAACTTTGAGGAATGTTACCTTTATAGGTTAAATGTGGATCAAGCCAAAGTACCTACCCAAACTCAATTATTTAATCAATATCTTCAACCTACAACAAAAAAATGTTAGACAATATTCCTCCTAAGCATAGAAAGTTTTAACTATTTCCAAAATTTCCCCTTATTGTTACTTCTGTTCAAGAGTTGTTAGATATTTCTATCTTTATCTTTTATTGAAAACCTATAAATTCCCTCTCTAAGATAGAGACAGGTTTTTGAATTTTTGTAAGGAAAATTAAGTTGCACTATTATAATTAAGCTTTTCTTAATATCAAATTTGTACTACTTTCTTTTATATTATGAGCATATTTATGGTGTATCAGGTACTACTATCCTTTATCTATATATTTTCTTATAATAGAATGGTATTATGTTTTTGTTCACATTATCTGTGTGCTAATAGACCTTTCAATATCACTATTATTATATTGATTGAAATATAATTCATATTTGTGAACAACAAGATCTCAGTATATTTGATGTTTTAACAAATTAATTTAATTAACTATTTAATTAAATTAATTCTCTTTCATTGAGCTAACTTCATAATTGCAGGATGATCTACATTATTATGTCAATTGTGATATCATTGTAACACATATATTATTAGCTTACTCAAGTTTAGTATTGGTTTATATTAGTTCTTATTTCATCTTCTTAGTTCACATTAGAATACTTTAATCACATCTATTATATTCCATATAGTTTTATTTGAAGCAAAACTTGTCCCAAAATTCTAGTCAGAGCCATCATTCCAAACGTAAAAGGATATGACTTAAGGTCCTGATTGGGTGGTTTCCCCAATGTTGATGCGGTCATTTAGGACCATTAACATTTTTGGTACTAGAAATAGATCCAATCGAATATGAATGGCAAGAAATTCTCATCCCAAATCTAAAAGTCATTTAAGAGTCACTTAGCCTCAAAGTCTCCTCCAACTTCCATATCACATTCTAAATCTCTTGATTCTAAATATGAAGTTTCTCAATCCTCATATCCTGGCATGGCTATGAAAGCAGTTGGTGAATCTTCCACTCCTCTTCCAGATCAACCCGTTGAAGCTCTTGAATTTAATTCGAAAATTGTAATGGATCTCCATTCTAAGATAAAACACAACTCAAACATGACTTTAAAATGATAGTATCACTTCATCAGTAAGGTCTTCTATAATTCTTAAAAAATCACAAAGTGACAAGCTCATGATTCAACATTTTGAATTTCCTTTACCAACCCATAAGAAAAATAAACATACTTTTGGTATTGAGTCTTCAGCTAGTGATATTGTTTCATATTCTCCGCCTCATACTCCTTCTGTTCAACCCACTTCTTCTCAACCTACTTTTCCTTCTTCCTATCACTCTTTATCATCAAATTCCACCCATATTCCTCTTCCACAATCAACTAGTGCTATTGTTAGTAGTAGTACTACAGGGGTAGCTTATCCAACTGTAAGTACTTCCACAACCCCTTCATCAAGCACAAATACTTCTAGACTTGACAATAATCCAAGAATGGTAAACAGATCATGGAATAACCGAGGAGCCATTGTAGTGACACCCCCTTGCATCCACTTCCTAAACATCTAGAGAGATGGTTTCCAAAGTATAATCTCGATGATGGTTTATCTATAGAATAACATATTCACAATTTCATGCTGACAATCAATCTCAATAGGGTATCAAAAGAGGATGTGGTTTGAGACTATTTCCTTATACATTTAAAGGAGTAATTCTCCCTCCCAGTTAGATCTATTTCATATTGGGACACATTCAAGTTACAATTTATTAAGAAATTTGGTGATGACAGAACCACTACTACCTTGATTAATGATTTATCAAATCTTAAAGCTACTCCAAATGAGAAAATAAAATATTTTAATTCAAGGTTTAACAAATTATTGAATAAAATCCCAACTGTTTCTAGATCAGCCATTGACATTAGAATGAATGGTACATCAGTGCATTACCTTGAAATATTTTGATGTTTGTAGATAAAGCTCAAAAAATCGTACTTACTAATAATATGAAAGAAGATCTTGCTATCAAGAAAAGAGTACTTTCCCTTGAAAATAAATCTACTGTAGAAGAAAGAAAACAAGAAAAAAAGATAACTTTCAAAGAAGAACCTAAGAACAAAGATTCCAAATATCCTTTTGATGTCAAAGTTTAGAAAAATGTGCTTAAAACTATGTCTAAGGATATGGTAGAGCTTAAGAAGTAGGTTGTCAAATCTTCAAGGAGATCTTATAGACCATTTAAGAAGAATCAACCTCCTCAACTAGCTGCTCAAATTTCAAATTCATATTATGATGATGAAGAAGAGGAAGATGAATAAACTGCATCTGAGGAAGAAACATAAGAAGAAGAAATAGTAGAAGATCATGGCTTGTGGGATTATATGCTTACTGCTTCGGGAATGAAATGGAAGAAAAATCTCTTCCAATTAGTACCTAAAGTAAAGGACACATGGATACTACACAAACAAGCAAAACTCATAAGAACTCTAATAACATTGCCAAGGAGAAAGGTGCATCTAAGAAAAGTTATAATCGGTCCATTGATCCAACTCCGAGTACTTTGAAAGCACCTTCTTCTTCTGCTTCATCATCAAAGACTTTAATATTTTCTGATGGCAATGAATATAACATAACAGAGGACATGAAAACGACCAAAGAAAATATTTTTATATATGAGGTTAGTAAATTGAAACAACAACAAACATTATTACTAAATGAGTTAAATTCCATACTTGCATTGCCATTACCCTCAACTGTTGCTTCTTCTAAAGTCTCAAAATAGAAAAATAAACCACCTGATGCCCTCTCAGATAAATTAGAATTTTCTGATGCAATCTTAATTGGAGAAATATCTAATTCTCATACTCCTTTTCTTTTGACTTTTGAAATTTTTAACAAAAATGTTCATAATTATCTAGTAGATTTAGGTGTTTCTTCTAACATCATTCCTTATTCGGTGTACCATAAATTGAATGTAACACCTCAAAAATGTTTTATGCAAATTGTTCAATTAGACAAAACAAAAGTCAAATTTTTAGGAGAAATGAATGGTGTATTAATTAGACTATCTTCTAATTAAAAGGTATTTCAAATAATTGATATCTTGGTAGACAACATCCATGAATTTTATGGTATCATATTAATCATGGAATGGTCCTAAAAATTACACAGTTATTTTACAATAGATTAGTCATACCTTTGGATCCCTTTCAATGGTAAACCAAATCAAATCAAAGTTGAAAGGAAGAATCATATGAAGTATTCTGTGACTGATTTAGATGGTGAAAGAAAACCTGTAGGTTTTAACAATAACATTTTGAGAAATTATTCTTTAGAATTTTTTTTTGGTAGTTTTCCCGCCCAAAGATCTCCTATTCCTGGTGATTCTGTGTTATCACAAATAGAAAAAATTTTGCAAAAAGATTCATCAAGGTGTATTAATATTGTATAAAATCATGTAAATAAGCTTGATGATTGATTTTGGACACTCTATTTTGATGGACCGAAGTCCAGTGATGATGCAGGAGCTGGTTGTATTCTAATTAATCCAAATGGAGAGAAAACCATGCTTTCCTGCAGGTTAGAGTTTGAATGCACTAATAACGTAGTTGAATACAAAGCGTTGGTTCAAGGTTTGCAGAAAGATATTAGCCTTGATGTCAGATATATTAAAGTTTTTTATTATTCCAAAATAATTATTAAACAGGTAAGGAATACAATTCATTGTGTTTCTAATCACCTTAAACATTATCGGTCCTTAATTCAAGATTTGATTATACATTTCATGGCATTCAATATAACTCCAATTCCTTGAATTTAGAATTCTAGTGCATATATTTGGCTAGTGTTTCTTCAAAACTCATACCTCTAGAAGACTTTAGTCTAGATAGATTTTCAATAGAATTGATTTTTCCCCTTTTATCCCTAAAAATGTTACAAATTGGGAAGTGTTTAATGATGATAATGATGTTCTAACTTTCTTGACTTCTGAAGCTTCTTATACAGATCGAATAATTGATGAAGATGAACATCATAAGAACCTCAATAAATATTCCGATGAAAATTCTTTACCAAAACCTGTAGTAAATTTAGAATATTTATATGATATGAAAGATTGATTCAAGAAACCCACCAACTATAAGCTCCATAGTAGTACCTTAAGGTTTGAATTTGTTAATTTAGGGTCTGAGGGAAAACCTCAAAATATTAATTTAGAACTTGGACTCTCCCTTGATGAAAGGCTTTCTTTCATATAATTATTGAGATATAAAGATATTTTTTCCTTGAGTTATAATGATCTGAAAACATTTGACACCTCTATAATCCAACGTACCATTCCCATGCTTCCCTATGTAAAGCCAGTTCAATAAAAACTTAGAAAAAATCACCCAAATCTTGAAACACAAATAAATTTCAAGCTAAATAAATTTCTTAAAGATAAAATCATTTTTCCATTCAAACATTCCAAGTGGGTGTCAAACCTCGTCCCTGTCAGAAAGAAGAATGGTGACATTAGAATTTGTATTGATTTTAGGAATTTGAATAGAGCATCTGATTATGAAAATTTTCCTCTCCCTAGGATGGAAGAAATCTTACAGTTTGTTGTAAGATCCAAACTTATGACATTTTTAGATGGTTTTTCAGGTTATAACCATATCTTCACTTTGAAGATAGATTACATACCACATTTCAAACCAAATGTGGAACCTATGGTTATCAAAAAATTCCTTTTGGTTTAATTAATGTTGGAGCTACATTAGAAACAATTATGGATATTGCCTCAAAAGGTTGGATTAAAAAATTAATTATTGTTTACTCAGATGACATTACAATATATTCAAAGAAAAGGAGTACTCATCTAAATGACTTAAAAAAATCTTTAAAAGATGCAGGAGATTTGATATTTCTTTAAATCCTAAAACATATTTATTTTCTCTTAGTGAAGGAAATATTTTAGGTTTTATTGTTAAAGAAGGAATTAGTATATACCTAGAGAGAGTCAAGGCTATATTAGAAATTCCATTGCTTCATAAGAATAAGTCTATGCAGTATTTCCTTGGACAAATCAATTTCGTCAAATGATTTGTTCCCGATTTTTGACAGATTGTCATGCCTTTACAGAATATGATAAAAAATAAAGCAATATACAAGTGGGTACAAGCTGAAAGAACATCTTTTGAGTCAATTAAGTAAGCCATTATAGATGCGCCTTCATTATTATCTCCCGATTATTCCAAGGAATTTTCCCTATATACCTTTGCCTCTAATCATTCTTATGCAATAGTTTTAACTACCCAGAATAAAGAACAATTTCAAGCTCCTATTTCTTTTTATAGTTCTACTTTACAAGGAGAAGAATTAAATTATTCTGAAGTTGAAAAATAAGCTTTCACAGTCTATAAATCAATAAAGCATTTCCGACATTTTCTCTTAAAATCACACATAAAAGTAATTGTACCTTTCCTGGCAGTAAGGAAATTACTTATACAAAAGGAATTAGGAGAAAAGAGAGCTAACTAGGTTACAACTTTACAGGAATATGACCTTGAAATCAAACTAGCTAAGATTGTTAGAGGTCAAGGTTTTTGTAGATTAGTGACCGATGCATCTGACAATACATTGGAAGCTGATTTAGGTAAACACATTCAAGTTTCAGAGCCATGTCCTGTTGATACTCAATCTCAATATGTTGATTTTATTTTCTACTTAAAAAATGGCTATGCACCTATTTAATTGGATTCCAAAAATAAAAGAGCATTGATATTGAAAGCCAATAAATATCAACTCATTAATGACATTTTGTTCAGAAAAAAATATGATTATATTTTGCTTAGATGCTTAGAGAAGCTCGAAGTTGAAAAGGTGTTTCAGGAGTTACTGATGAGCCCCATAAATGGGTAACTATATGGGCTCATTTTTCCTCCTAACACAGTTAAATCAACCATTCTCTTAGCTTATTGTATGTTTTTTATTATATTTATGCATATGGAGTGAGTTGGGTTAGTTATGATGCCATGAGGTCTAATATGCGCTTAATGCAAATTTTTGTTGAATTTTGAGCACAAAGTCAAAGATTCAATGGACAATTGGCAGAAATAATTTGAAGTAGAAAAAGGAGAGGATTTATAGCATGGAATCCCCCTCATTTATTACTCCCCACTTCGAATTCTCCCTCATGCAGCTCGGAGCACAAACAGCCAAAGCAATGCACTAGGAGGCAACCGAGCAAGTGGAGGATAACGTATGTTTATCTCGAGTTTTGGGAGCCATGCCTCCCTGATTTTAAGGAATTTCTTGGGAGCTTCAATTGGATAAGTAGAGATGACTAGGGCCTCACTAGGGTCAAATTTTTGTTGTAGTTTTGCTCTGCTCAACTTCGAGCTTACTTTTGGTGACAATTCCATGTAATCCTATTACTATTTTGATAATAAAGATGATATTATTATTGAGCTAGCATTGAGTTACCTCATAGGGCTAAAGCTCTTGGGTTAGGGCCCAATCCAAGAAACCAATCTCCTCTTGTTTGTATTTATGTGCTTTGTTTCAGTTTATGGTTTAGTTGTTGTTAGATGAATTTCTTTCTTGGTTAAGAATAGGTTGCTTTTGGTGATTTAGAAGGTTGTTTCCATTTATGTTTTCTATAGTAGGATAAATAGTGATAGAAAGAAGATATAAAGGGCCAACCATAGTGCCTTGGCCTCCTTTCCTCCCTTTGGGACAATGAACTGAGGCCAAGACCCTCTTGCTGCCACAAAAAACACAGATTTTCCTTCTCCATAGGATTTCTAGTGTTGCAGTTTGTTAGAAGGTTAATGATTTGCTTTAGATCTCTTCCACCATGCTCATTTCTGCCTTTGCAATAATTCTTCTTCCATGCTTTCTCTCATTATAGCATTTCTCAGCATTTGTTCCCATAGCTCATAGTTTAGATTAGCTTGATGCAAAATTCTGTTTTTTTGATGTACTTAATTTCCTTGCTTGCTTGGTTTCATTGTTTGACTGTCAAATATTTTGCAGCAGATTTCTCCCCATAGTAGGTCAGCTCATCAACCATCACATTCCCTCCCCGATCTATGCGCTATAGGTCACCCAAAGTTCACCTCAAATCTGCCTTAGTTTTCTGCATTTTTCCATAAGACTTCTTCCTCTCTCCCAACCATCTTTCCCTCTCATAGTAATCCTTGGTGAACCCTAGGCACCCTAACACATCATCCCAACCTTCATCTACCATTTACACCCACTCTCACACCTTTAAAACCTTCAAAAATTCTCTTGGCATCCTCCTGTAGACCTCCTGTAGATCCCCTGTGTCCTCCTGTAGATTTTCCTGTAGACTTCCTTTTGAAGGTAGATTGTAGGAAAAACCTCTAGAAGGCCACTTGAGACCTCCTAGGACCCATCCACACCATCCTACATCCTCTCAAGTCCCAAAACTACCCTCCATCACCACCTATTCACTGCCACATTCACAAACAAATAAATTACATGCATGAAAAATTCACATAAAATTACATAAAAATCCAAAAGGATGTTTTTTCCTCATTTCCTTCTAGAAATTGCTTGAGTAGATGTTGTTTACTTCACTGAGTAGGTAATGGCATTCATTTCATGGTTTTCATATGTCTTTTTGAAAAAGTAGGATTAGGTTGTTAAATAGGGTTTGCTAGGTTTACTTTAAATTTCAGCCTTTCTCCTTTTTGCAAGTAGAGTAGCCTTTGTAGAGTAAGTTTTCCTTTCTTTCATCACATATAGAGCTTCTTCTGGAATCCACAGAAGTTCGCTTGAGCTCATAGTGATCTTACGTCAGCTGACTAAGTGACAGCCTGCAGTAAGAACTAGTACTTATGCATATAGCATCATCGCTTCCAAGTTTGTTATGAACTACCGGGTTGATAAGAGTAAAGTAGGCAGCCCAAGAGTTGCAACATTATTGTTGCAGTACTGGTGCTCACCACTTTTTTGCACCATTGCCGAGGAAGCGTCAGAGTATTTTGTGATTACTGCTTTCTTCTATTTTCTATCGCAACATTCTGCTAAGTAGTTTATTTCAGCAAAAGTACAATAGTTGTTTCTTTCAGTTTCTGCATTTCCTTGCTTTCCTTTTCAATTCTGCAAATTTCATTTCAGCAAAAGTAGACTAGTTGTTTCTTTCAGTTTCTTTATTTCCTTTCTTTCCTTTTCAATTCTGAAAATTTCATTTCAGCGAAAGTAGACTAGTTGTTTCTTTCAGTTTCTGCATTTCCTTGCTTTCCTTTTCAATTCTTCAAATTTCATTTCAGCAAAGTACATTTCAGTTAGTTGCAATTTGTGTTATTCAATCCATTTCAATTTTGTAGGTACAATCAGTGAAGAAAAACAAAAACCAACCAAAAATATTTCCTTTCATGCCTCATAGGAATAGAGATAATTTAGGAAAATTCTTGCCCAACACCCCCACTACATCACATAGCCAACCTTCTCTCTTCTTCAGTAGCAGTGATCAAGAAGAACCTTTAGGTGAAAAATCAGAGATATTTGAAGAACCTATAAGGGAAGAAGAAGACGAAAACATCCCTCCTGAGCCAATGGCTGTAAACAAAAATGCTAGGGGAAATGGAGAAAGAATAGAGGGTACCTTTCCCATTTGGGAGACCAATGGGGACACAAAAATGAAGAATATAAGTCCTTCAGCCCTACCTCACTTCCATGGTTTGATGATAGAGGATCCTGACACCTTCTTGTTTGAGTTTGTTGTCATCTGTTGAACCTATGACTATGCAAAAGATGAGAAAAAGTTGAAACTATTCCCTTTTACTCTCAAGGATGTAGCATTGCGCTGGTTCATGGGGTTACCTGGAAATAACATCACACCTTGGGCTCAAATGCAGTAGCCTTTTAATAAAAAATACTGAGACTACTGTAGGTCAAAAGATACCAAAGAAGAAATCTTCTGAATGACCATGGGAAGTGATGAATCCTTGGAAGATTATGAAGAGAGGTTTCAGCTTAGTTACAAAAGGGCTAGGTGCACACTTGACCCTAAATCTCTGAAGTTGGTTCTACTCAGGGTAATCCTGGAAGACCTTCTAGACACCCTCCATCTACTGGCTAGGGGAGACATCTACCAACTATCTTATGAGGACATAAATATTGTCTTTAGAAACCATTCTAGAGTAGCCAGAAAGAGAGGTAGGGGGATTCAAGGCCAACACCTCCTCTTCCAATTCATCCATCAAAGGTGAACTCGGAAACATGCTGGAAGACTTCAAAAGTGAGATGTTGCAGACTCTTTCCATGCAAATGGATACCTTTCTTATCAAAAGGAAACAAGAGGAAGCAGAGAGGGCTTTGGCCATATTTTGTCCTAGATGCACTAGGATGCATCCTAGGAAGGAATTTCCATTGAAATCTATAGAGGTTTGTTTAGTCTGTGAAGAATATCATTCTACAGATAAGTGCCCTTCCTTGCCCAAACTTAAAGCTGTATACAAGGGGGCCAAAGCAGCCACTGAACCACTCTATTTCATGAACCAAAGGAGACTGCATGGACCTAGACCATACCAGTAGAGGATGCAAGGGACATCTTAGGCATACTACAATCCCTACTAAGTCACTTACATACCTTCTTGGGGACCCCCTGCTCATCCTTCCTAGTCCACGCCTCCTCCTTGGTCCTTTCCATCTCAATATCATGCCCAACCAGCCGCTCATTCATTTCAATCCTATTCTCAGCCGCAACCTTAGTGGAATGCATCTCATCAGGGGTGGAGGCCCCAATAGAACTCTCCTCCTACTCTTTTGCCTCCACCACCTGCTCAACCACAACCATTACCTCCTGCTCCACAAAGGCAACCCCAAATGCCTGCCCAACCGAACCTGAACCCGAACAACAGAGAGGCTCAGCAAGTATATAGTGGGGAACCATCATGCCCAATGTATGCTGTGGAGATTCAAGAGATTAACTTGCAATCTAGGAAGGTTCTCCTAGATAGCCAGCCTCCACCTAGGGAGGTTGAGGAAGATAAAGAGGAAAGTGCACCTAAATCAATTCCACCCTTTCGTGAGAGACTATCCGGGACAACACAGCCTACCCCAGAAGAAACTAAACTTCTGGGAGAATTGAAGCAGTTATATGTGAAGATACCACTTCTCCAAGCCATAAAAGATGTGCCTATATACAATAGGTTGATCAAAGAGAAGTGATTTAGGTATCCATGAAGGCGCAAGAGAGATGCCCGGACCATCAATGTCATAGGACAACTGTCAGACCTGATGTTGGGGCAGGTAATCTATCTGAAATATATGGACCCTGGAAGCCCAGTATTCAATGTCCACATCAATGGCACCCTAATCCCACATGCCTTGATTGATCTGGGAGCTGCCATTAATGTGATGACAAAGGAAACAATGCTCAAACTTAACCTCCAGGGCTCCTTGAGGAAGACCACTCCACCGTGACCCCTGAAGGGATTGTGGAAGATGTGATGGTCTCCATTGATTCTTGGGAGTACCCTGCTGATTTCTTAGTTCTCCAGCCGAAGGAAAAGATCACTGGGTATCTTCTCATCCTGGGAAGACCCTGGTTGGCTACTGTCGATGCCTACATCAGCTGTCGGTCTGGGAACATGACCATCAAGAATGAGCATATGTCCAAACAATTAATCCTATACCCTCCTGCCCAATCCTTACTAGAACATGATCTACCCCTTTGGTTGGAGGAGGAGGATGAGGATGAATTCTATTCTGCACCACTTTGTGCATTAGAAATCACCATGGGGGGGAAACTGCAAGATGAGGATGATATCATTGAAAATGTAATTCAGAATCCACCCCCAGTATCTTACCATTAGAGGACATAGTGAAAGAAACCCAAACAACCCCTTAATTGATCTCTGTGTGGCCGACTCGAACTCTCTCCATGTTAAGAATATAGAGTTCGACCCAGGAAGAACCTTGAAAATCAATCCATCCTTATCCACTTCCCAAGAGAAGGACCTGTGCAGCTTATTGAGAAAACATTTAGATGCCTCCGCTTGGAGTTATAAGGAGATGAAGGGAGTGCACCCTTTAGTATGTACTCATCATATATACATTAAGGAATATCGCAAACCAGTCAAGCAACCTCAAAGGAGGATGAATCTAGCACTTAAAGACATTGTTAAGGAAGAGTTGAAAAAATTACTTGACGCAGGATTCATCTACCCCATCTTTGACAGTGAATGGGTCTCTCCTTTGGTGCTAGTGCCAAATAAAAATGGCAAGTGGATAATCTGTGTCGACTATCGGGAATTGAACAAAGCCACTAAAAAGGACCATTTTCTTTTGCCTTTCATAGATCAAGTGTTAGATGGTCTGGCAAGGAAAAAGTTTTTCTCCTTCCTAGATGGGTTAAGTGGGTATAATCAGATTCAAATCAGCCCGGAAGACCAAGATAAGACCACTTTCACATGTCCTTGGGGTACCTTTGCATACCGGGTCCTACCTTTTGGTTTGTGCAACGCTCCAGCCACTTTCCAGAGAGTGGTATTGAGTATATTTTATGAACTGGTTCATGATGCAGTGGAAATATATATGGCTGATTTTAATCCTTATGGTTTTGACTTTTAGGAAGCTTTATCTAACCTAGGAAAAGTCTTGGAAAAGTGTATTGAGATGAACTTATCACTCAATCCAAAAAAATGTGAATTTTTGATGACTAAAGGGACCGTGCTAGGTCATGTAATATCTCATCAAGGATTGCAAGTGGACCCCAACAAAATTACCATCATCCAAAGGGTCCCACCTCCTCAAAAGGTGAGAGATGTCAGAAGTTTCCTAGGCTTAGCTAGGTATTACCGAAGATTCATTAAAGATTTCAGTAAGCTAGCATCTCCATTGTTTGGTATTTTAGGCAAAGATGTTGAATTTGTATGGTCGGAAAATTTTCAAGAAGCCTTAGATATCTTGAAGAGTAAACTTGTGACTACCCTAATTTTGAGAGGCCCAAACTGGGCCCTACCTTTCCACATTCACATAGATGCCTCAAACAAGGCAATAGGAGCAGCCTTAGGACAAATTGATGAAAAGTTACCTTATGCCATATACTTTATAAGCCAAAATTTGTCAAAGGTAGAGTTAAATTACACAGTGACCGAAAAGGAACTCCTAGCTATTGTGCATTCTTTAAACAAATTCATACATTATTTCACAGGCTATCAAAACTTCGTGCACACTGATCATGCAGCAATTAGATATTTAATGAACAAACCGGATGTAAATGCTCACATTATTAGATGGTTTCTTTACTGCAACAGTTTGATTTCACCATTGTTGATAAGCCTGGTAAAGAAAATGTTGTTGCTAACTTTTTGTCTAGAGTAAATTTTCCTACAAGTGAAGAAGGAATGGTGGATGATCAAATGCTAGATGAACACCTGTTTTCTATCTTAGTACTCTCTCCATGGTTTGCTGATATAGTGAACTACTTGGTTTTAGCACAGTTTCCATCAAACCTATCCTCGAAGGAGAAGAGCAAGATAGTAATGAAAATCACCCCTTTCACTTGGATTGGGGGTAATCTCTTCAAACTTGGCCTAGATCAAATCTTGAGAAGATGTGTCAGGGAGGTGGAAGTTTTTGACATCCTCCTAACCTGTCATGACGGGCCTTGTGGAGGTCATTTTGCAGCAAGGAGAACTTCCTTCAAAATCTTGCAAGTAGGCTACTATTGGCCCACTCTTCATCAAGATGTGAGGAGATACACCAGCCAATGTGATCAGTGTCAAAGGATGGGGAAACCTACTCCAAAGGATGAGATGCCCATGCAGCTTCAAGTGACCTTTGAGCCATTTGAGAAGTGGGGCATGGACTTTGTGGGTCCTATCAACCCTCCTTCAAAATAGAAGCAATACATCATTGTGTGAACTGATTACCTAACAAAGTGGGCAGAAAAAAAAGAAATCAAAGCAACAACAGAGGAAAATCTAGTTGAGTTTTTGAGAGAAAACATATTCTATAAGTTTGGGTATCCAAGATAATTGGTCACAGATCAAGGCAGTCAGTTCACTTCCAATTTGATTGAAGACTTGCTCACACAACATAAAATCAAGCACAAGAATTCCACCCCTTACCATCCACAAGCCAATGCACAGGTGGAAGTCACTAATAGAGCTTTGGAAGGAATTTTGACCAAGGTAGTGAGCAACAAAAAAAAGATTGGGCGGACAGATTAGTTGAGGCCACGTGGGCCTACAACACAACATGGAAGACCACCACAGGGTTCACACCCTGTGAACTGGTCTATGGGAAGAAGGATTTGTTGTCAATAGAATTTGAATTCAACACACTAAGGATGGTAGCTCAATTGGACCTAGACCTCAGCCATGCACAGAAGGAAAGACTACTCCAGCTCAATGGATTGGATGAACAAAGGTTGCAGGCCCTTCTCCACACAGAGGTAGTTCAGCTTCAGAGGAAGATATGACATGAAAAAATTATCAAGGAGAAGCAATTCCAAGAGGTAGATTGGGCACTGCTCTATGACTCAAGGTATAAATACCTTAAATGCAAGCTAAGGACAAGATGGCTGGGGCCTTACACTGTGGAAAAATGCAATGACAATGGTTCATTTCTAATCAGAACCATTGATGAGGAAGCCATCCCCATGCTTGTCAATGGACATAGGTTGAAAATTTACAAGAAGCCCCTCTCCAAGTGAGATTTCATTGAAGATCTGAATAAGACAATGATGGTAGTGGAGCATGTCTTAGCCTCCACTTCACCCACTCACTGAAGAAACAGAAAGAGAAATAAAAAATAAGGACTCAATTGAAAACCTCCATGAGGCGCTTGAGTCCCATAATTGAGTTGAAAACCTCTTCTGAGGTGGCTCACTGATGCCAAAAACATAGAAAAAAAAAGAAAAATAAAAAGAGAATAAGATCCCTAGGTGAAAATCTCCCTTGGAGGCACCCAGGGTAGGCAATTAGGGTGAAAACCTCCTTGAGGCACCCTAGTTGTTTTCAAAAAAAAAGAGAAAAGGAAGAAAAGGAAAATTAAATTTTAAGTTGTATTTCAGGTTGCAGGAGGACCATGGGGAGCAAGAGAAGATGCCAAAGAGCCTATTTCACCTCCTCCACACTCTTCTCCATCATTTCTGACCTTTCTTCCACCCCACTGTGTTTTTCTTCCAGAAATTGTGTGTTCTACAAGAGGCCTTGTGTTTTCTATAGGAGGCTCCTATAGGAATCACAGAGATGCAGAAATGGTTCCAAAAAGCAATTTGAGGAGCTGGGAAGCATTACGAAGAACATGTAAACCCTCCTGCAGCCATCAACCCTCCTTTCCATCCATTACCACACCTGCATCACATCATCATCATCATTTTTTTCCCTTCCTCGCACAGAAAAACACAGAAAAACATAGAAAAACACAGAAAACCAATTTTTTAGAAAAAAACGACAAAAAAAATAAAGGAAGCAGCACCTCAAATCTCACCTGTAGCTTACCTAGTACCTCTCCATCTCCATCATCATCTGTGGCATCACCTCATAGCTTCCATTACAGAAATAAGCTAAAATTTTAAAGGGAGAAGCAGCGATAGGAGCTCCTGTAGGAATTCTTGTAGCAGCTGATCCCATTAAAATCAATCTACAACAGCAAAAGAAGTGCAATCATGGGATTGAAGGAGACATCTGAAGCTTAGATTTAGCCAGAGAATACATGCACAAGACAAACAACCACACATCAAAAAGCAAAGATCATGCAGCAAATGAAATACAAGCATGCAGCAGTAAAAGGAGCCAAAATACCTCACAACACATACATTCGACTCAAAGGTAAGTGACTAACTCGCTGCTTTATTGCATTTGTGTAGTTGAAAAATATGCATAAGAGAATGAGATGGTTGGGGTTGAATGAGAAAAGGTGGCCAGTTAACTTGGCCACCTTCATCTAGTTGACTGTACTCATCTGAAGATGTCACCACACATGTGCATAGTCAACTCAGAGAAAGATCCCAAGGATAGGTAGTGGAGGGTTTGCAAACTCCGATGCAATGATGAGAGGTGATTGCAGGAAGAAACCATGATGACAAGGCAGATGGGGACCAACGGTCAAAATATGGCTAACATACCTATTTTCCAACTCACCCCATCACTGGAAATATCTAAAAGAAGGAATAAGTACTCCTCCTCGAAACACTCTCCCCACCTTTTCTTTCATTCTATCCTTGTCCACTTAGCTGCAACAAGCTCCTTGTCACCCCACAGCCTCGAAACCATCGTTCTCCATCGCTCTCATCCATCCTCCTACTATCGGCGTTCTACAGGAGCACTTACAGGTTCTACAGGAGCACCTACAGGTAGTTCTACAGGAGGGACAGTGGGTTGTTTTTAAGGAGAAAACACAGGTTTTTTTCTCGATTTCTAGCTTGAGGAGGTAGGTTCCATGCATACCCACCTTGATTATCAATATGTGAAAGGAGCGATATCATTTGAAGGAGGAATTGAGTCCATAGAAGAAGAGGAATTACATAAAATATTTCTACTTGTTTAAAAAAAAAAAAAAAAAACATAGTTTTCCTCTGTTTTCCTGTTTTCTTCAAAATTCTTGTCTCCATCTCTACATTTGGTGTTCAAAAGGGGTATAAGCACAATAACAGGAGGATTCACGAGGAAGGAGCCTACTAATTCAACCAGGCTCCATGAACATCCCCAAGTAGTAGCCATATTCACCAGGGAAAATTGGATGACATTTTTTGAGAAATTTCGAGGGTTTAATGAGGAAGTTGCTCAGGAATTTTCCCTTTCTTTAGTCCCTCAATCAAGAACCCATGCCACTGTTACTTTTAGAGGTCTTTCCATGGAATTAACCCTAGAATTTTTCAGTAGGGTCACTACCCTTCCTCTTGGATTACCTTGGAGAAGATGAAAAACCAATTGGACAGGCTGCCAAGAAAAACTTCTTCCAAAACAATGAACATCCTGTAGAAGATAAAAATGGCATTAGAAGGACAAGAATACCCTACCCTTGGGATGAGGTCAGTTACCAAATCATCAAATATGTTTCATGTGAAGGGAGGTATAGCATAGTCTATGGCTACCATTTTAGAATCCTTCATGAGCTGAGATATGATATGGACACTCCAACACCCTAGAAACTCAGCATCCCCTATTTCCTCCTGCAGTCCCTCATAGACTCCAGCATTAAGTTCAAGGCAAGGAGTCTAGATCAGCTAGCTCACCATGGGTTAATTAAAATTTTAGTGGAAGAAGCCCTCCATACATTCACAATCCCCATAGCATGGGAAATTTTCCGAAACATGATAGCAGAAGATGACATAAAGGCCCTCACCTATGATATCATTCCTTCTGATAGTGAGGAGGAGGAACAGCAAGGGGGAGAAGGGGAAGAAATTGAGGAACAAGAAGGGAAGAAGGAAGAAACCAAAATAGAGAAGGAAGAAACCAAAACAGAGAAGGAAGAAACAAAACAAACAGAGACAGAGAAAAGGATGGAAGGAGGAGAAAAAAGGGCGAAAAAGACAAAAATGTCTCCTGAGACCCTAGAAAGAGAGGCAACAACTACTCTCACTACCCTTAGCACCCCAATTAAGCCAAAAAAATAGAGGAAGAGGCAGACCTCAATGTATTTCAGGGCTAGGAAGAGCACAAGGATCAAAATAGGGAAACCCCAGCCTTCTTCTAAAGTGCCTATTGTTATTGAAGATTCATCCTCTTCCCAAGGGAAGGAATCCCCTTCCAAGGCACCTATCACTTATGAAAGGGGGGCTCCTAGATCTCCCACATGGAAGAAAAAAATAGAACTACAAGACTCAAAACCAGTTCTACAGGAGGCACAAACTATTCTACAGGAGACCCTGTCAAGACTACAGGAGACCGAAAAACTTGGAAAAAGGATAGAAGGACAGCCACAGGGGAAGGAGGAAGTAATAGAGGCACAAGAACCTAACCCCCAGCCTAGTCTTGGCTCTTACTACAATCTTCTTGAGGGGGGAAGAATCATTCCATAACAATTTGCAATCCCACTATTCTTTGAGTTGGAGAAAGAAGGAATAAGGACCATAAGTGGATGCAAATCACCAAATCCAAGGGGGTTGAGGATATTGGCCATATAGAGAATCAAATTAGAGAAATGGGTAGAGAACTAAGTACTATTAGACATAGAGAAGCAATCACAAGAAATCACCTTGAAATAGAAAATGAATTGCTAAGAAGACAACTGCAAGAGAAGGAGACACAACTGGAATGCATGGCCAGCTAGTCCATGGAGGCACTGCAATGTAGAACCCCAGCAAAATCCTATGGATTATACCTCAAGGACCAATGACTACAATTTTAGATAAAGACTTTGTCACAAAGAGGCACAATGCCTTTTCAAGTTTACAGACAATTTATGGACCTGTGTACCCAAAGCTCATCAGAAGACAAGGAAAAAATAGCAGAATTCCATCTTCATAACATGACCCTCACAGACATGAATGTGTGGGACCCCAATGCTAGGCTAGGGGACCTGGAACTAATGGCCATGGCATCATGGATGAATCATGAGGAGTTAAGGGCAACAAAAATAAGAAAGTTGATGATAAAGGAGCAGAATGAGCCCTTAATGATCAGAGCTGAGCCATCAGATCCCATGGCTCTTATCAGGACACACCACCTACTTGTAAATAATCCTCAAATTGCCTCTAGATATATAAGTGATTAAGCACAGGCCATTGCACATTTTGAGGACATGGAAAGGTTACCTGGGGATGACTGTGTGCATGCTTATATGAGGAGGTGGAACACCTTACCACACAGTTTGTAGATTAGGGAGTATCACTCCCCAACAAGGATGAAAGAGGCATTAAGGAGAGTGCCAGCGTACAAGCGCTCCATGCAGAGTTTGAAGGTCAATTGGATTGGCCTCAAATTGAGTCCCCCACTACTGCTAGGCATGCTAGAAGGCAGAAAAGAGGAAGAAGAGCAAAAACAGTGGGAAGAGGCAGACAGAAAGGCATGATTCCATGGCAAAGAAGAGGAGATCACATTAGAAGCATAGGATGTTAGGGAGGCCACTAGGGCCATCAAAGATGAGGAGATGGACTATGTTGCTCAGAGGATGAGCAACACCTTCAGTAGGGGGGTGATGATGAGCCCCATAAATGGGTAATTATATGGGATCATTTTTCCTCCTAACATAGTTAAATCAACCATTCTCTTAGCTTATTACATGTTTTTTGATTATATTTATGCTTATGGAGTGAGTTGGGTTAGTTATGATGCCATGAGTTTTAATATGTGTTTAATGCAGATTTTTGTTGAATTTTGAGGACAAAGTAAAATATTCAATGGAAAATTGGCAAAAATAATTTGAAGTGGACAAAGGAGAGGATTTATAGGAGGGAATCCCCCTCATTTATTACTCCCTACTTCGAATTCTCCTTCATGCAACTTGGAGCACAAACAGCCAAATCAATGCACTAGGAGGCAGCCGAGCAAGTGGAGGATAACTTGTGTTTATCTCGAGCTTTGGGAGCCAAGCCTCCCTGATTTTAAGGAAGCTATTGGGAGATTCAGTTGTATAAGTAGAGAGGCCTAGGGCCTCACTAGGGTCGAATTTTTGTTGCAGTTTTTCTCTGCTCAACTTCAAGCTTACTTTTGGTTACAATTTCATGTAATCCTATTACTATTTTGATAATAAAGATGAGATTCTTCTTGAGATAGCATTGAGTTATCTCAGAGGGCTGAAGCTCTTGGGTTAGGGCACAATCCAAGGAGCCAAGCTCCTCTTGTTTGTATTTATATGCTTTGTTTTACTTTATGGATTAGTTGTTGTTAGATGAATTTCTTTCTTGGTTAAGAATAGGTTGCTTTTGGTGATTTAGAAGGTTGTTTCCATTTCTGTTTTCTATAGCAGGATAAACAGTGATAAAAATAAGATACAAAAGTCCATCCGTATTACCTTGGCCTCCTTTCCTCCCTTTGGGATGATGAACTGAGGCCAAGACCCTCTTGCTACCACAAAAAACATAGATTTTCCTTATCCATGGGATTTCTAGTGTTGTAGTTTGTTAGAAGGTTAATGATTTGCTTTAGATCTCTTTCACCATGCTCATTTCTATCTTTGCAATAAGTCTTCTTCCATGATTTCTCTCATTATAGCATTTTTCAGCATTTCTTCCCATAGCTCATACTTTAGATTAGCTTGATGCAAAATTATGTTTTTTGATGTACTTAATTTCCTTGCTTGCTTGGTTTCATTGTTTGACTGTCAGATATCTTGCAGCAGATTTCTCCTCATAGCAAGTCAACCCATCAGCCATCACATTCTCTCCCTGATCTATGCCCTACAGGTCGCCCAAATTTCACCTCAAATTTGTCTTATTTTTCTACATTTTTCCATAAGACTTCTTCCTCTCTCCCGACCATCTTTCCCTCCTAGTGATCCTTGGTGAACCCTAGGCACCCTAACACATTATCCTAGCCTTCATCTACCCTTTCCACCCACTCTCACACCTTTAAAACCTTCAAAACTGCTCTCGGCATCCTCCTATAGGCTTCCTGTATACCTTCTATGTCCTCCTGTAGATTTTCGTGTAGGCTTCCTTTTGAAGGCCGACTGTAGGAAAAGCCTCCAAAAGGAAACCTGAGACCTCCTAGGACCCATCCACACCATCCTACATCCTCTCAAGTCCCAAAAGCTCCCTCCATTGCCACCTATTCGCTGCCACATTCACAAACAAATAAATTACAGGCATGAAAAATTCAAATAAAAATACATAAAAATCCAAAAAGATGTGTTTTCCTCATTTCCTTCTAGAAATAGCTTGAGTAGATGTTGTTTACTTCCTTGAGTAGGTAATGGCATTCATTTCATGGTTTTCATATGTCTTTCTGCAAAAGTAGGATTAGTTGGTTAAGTAGGGTTTGCTAGGTTTACTTTACATTTCAGTCCTTTTCCTTTCTGCAAGTAGAGTAGCCTCTGTAGAGTAAGTTTTTCTTTCTTTCATCACATATAGAGCTTCTTCTAAAATCCATAGAAGTTGGCTTGAACTCCTAGTGATTTTGCGCAAGCTGACCAAGTGACAACCTGCAGTAAGAACTAGTACTTGTGCGTACAACATCGTCGCTTCCATGTTTGTTAAGAACTACCAGGTTGATAAGAGTAAAGTAGGCAGCCCAAGAGTTGCAGCATTATTGCTGCAATACTGGTGCTCACTAGTTACATCATGGACCAATTGGTAGAGATTATAGTGAGATACTACTCCCCACAAAATCTTATTTGTTGGATATTATTAGCCCATCTTGTTCAAGGATACTCATGCTAATGTGAGAAAATGAAAATTATGTCAGACCACTTGAGGAAAAGAGAAGAAAGCAGCCTTGCCTTTACAAATAGCTAATATCGAGCATCCCTTGAAATAATGGGGGCTAGATATTATAGGTGATATTTTTCCACATTCTTCTAAGCAACACAAATATATTCTCACTACTACTAATTATTTCACTAAATGGGTGGAGGCAGTGCCCTTAATGCTGGTCAATTATGAAATTGTTATTGATTTTATTGATCAACATATAATGACCAAGTTTCGGCTTCCTAATGCTCTCATGTTTGATAATTTTTCATACTTGTATGGAAATCTAATTACTGAATTTACATTAAAAAGAGATTTTAAAGTTAAGTATTTTGAAAATTATTATCCCCAAGGAAATGGTTTGGCACAATCCATTAACAAAAGTATATTAAGAATCATAAAACTAACCATAGATGAAAATTAGAAGAATTGGCATAAATATTTAATTTTTTCTTTATGGGCAGACATAATTACTCACAAAGCTTCTTTAGGAGCTTCACCTTATTATCTAGTTTATGGAAAAGAAGCAATGTTTCCTCCTAATGTAACTTTACATTCATTAGCCCTATTGCAATCAATTGAAGACCAACCATGCTCCTCTCTCCAGTTAATATTATATCAAATTATAAGAAGGGAGAGAAAAGGAAAAGAAAATTCATGCCAAACATCAAAACATTAATAAGTCATGGTTGATGCAAGTACAGTAGGGAACAAAATTTTTGAAATTAGTGACCTTTTTTTCCAAAATGGGATAAAGCCCATGAAGAGGAAGGAAAACATACAAAGTTTTAGAAACATTAGCTTGAGAATATTGGCCCATTTACTTTTATTCTTCAAGACTTACAAGGTAGGAAGGAATCCCTCCCCGTAAATGGGCTAATCTTGAAAAAGAAATTTTCTTGAATACTCATGCTTTGTTGTAAATATGTAAATAATCATATATAAATATTTGAGTGCCTATAATATAGTTTTTTCTATGATACTTTATTGACTTTGTACTTGGGTTATTATATTTATTCTCTTATCATTCTCATGAAATTCATATGTAAAAAGAAAAATTCCCAAGAAAATTATTATTATGCTAAAGTTCAGTCTTTCGTAAATATTATAATATATGACTTATCTTCATCATTTAGTGAACATTTGTAGGCTGAATCATTAACAAGACAATTTTGCCTTATGAACAGTCATATTTTAGAGAAGTTATTAAAATAAATAAGAATATAAAAGCTTTTAGTATATTTTGATTCTCATTGTCATCCACGACTCTTAAGGAGAAGGTCTACCTCCCCATCCACTAATTTATCATTTTTAGAGTGTAATTCAAAAATTATTAAGCATGAAAGGCAAGAGGTTTAATTACGAGTCGACTTGTTCAATATCATTAATACCTGTGAATGGCATTGTCAATAGCTGATCACCAAGCCAAGACAATGGATTTAAATCAAAAGAAAAAATTAAGCAAGTATGAACTAAAATCCTCTAAATTTTTTTCTAGTGGATGCGATACTAGTATTTCTTGGTTAAATGGTAACCCTATTGAGGCTATTGATGCTTGATGGTAGCAGTGACACTACCAGTGACAAATGAGTCTATCTTAATGCTAAACTTTAATTAGATATTTATTTCATCATTACAACTAATATTAAAAAATGGCAGTGAGAGACAAATAGAGTCTTTTATAAATAACAAGATATGAGGTTTACAACTAATTACTTTCATTTTATTCAAAGAAATTTTAATAAAAAAGTCGAAATATGACATTAAAATCTTTTCAAATTTTTATTATTCCTTTATATTTTAAAGTTTCATTTATTTAACAGAGATAATTATTTCATCGAGTGCATCGCCATTTATTGTAGCAAAACAACAACCCCATTTTTAATTTAGTTTGTAATCAATAATGAGGACTCTTAATCTTTTATACTTATTTTCTTTAAATAAAATGCTTTGTTTTATTAATAAAGGGTATAAAATGAATTAATCACAAGCCTTTTTATTACAATAACTTTGTTAAAACTTAAAGTTTCTCCCTTTATTGTAGCTCTTCATATCAAAGTTTTGATTTAAGAACGTTATGAAATATCAAAGCTCTAATGGGCTTACTCCCGAGTTTCTCATTAATATCAGAGTCTCTTTGGGATCAACCCTTCCCATTTCGTAAAGTCTTAATGGGCTTACTCCCGAGTTTCTCCAATGTTCGATCCCAGATGTCTTTATTAAATGTTTATAAAAGACTCTATTTCAGAGCACTTATTGTAAGATGTAATATTGTAGCTCTTTCGATATTCAAACTCCAAAAAATTAATATTAAAGTAATCACATCAAATTTTATAATATCAGAGATTAATTTTAATTTCATCCTTCATAATTGGCTCCTATGATATTCTTCAAAGTCCTTGAGATACCTTTATTAAAGTTACGATATATATTATCTCCGATATATGATTTTTAATAAAACTTTTGATTGCAAACAATGTTCTATCAGAATATTATATTAAGTCACCTTATGATAATAATTATCCCAATAATCCTTGCATACCACCCATCGGAACTCATATTTCCAAATGCTTTTCATGATCATTATATGATCGGAAGCTTTTCATTTCAGAAGGCCAGCACAACGTAACTTTATTTTAAATCACCCTCCAAAATCTCACCTTTGATACTCTGACATGGCTTATCACATGGCTTCTCACTTGTGTATTTGGTGGATTTTAATGATCTTAAAAACATAAAACTCTTCATTTAATTCACTTCGATATCATAAGATTTGTTCACAAAAAGGGATTTATTATTGCAAAGTGTATTGACTATTAGAACTGAGTTCTGTTCAAGTAAGTTTTTCAGCTTATAGGCAAGCTCTGATTCCCATTATTGTGAATATATGTTGAAGACAAGTAAAACCAAGAAAAAAGCTTCATCACAGCAACAATCTTCTAGTGTTTTTATATAAGATATTGATGAAAATATTTGTACATCGAAACTATTCTAAGATATAGTCTATGTTATAGATGTTGGTCAGTCTTCCTGGGAACCAATTTATAGGTAGCTTGAAGATGAAAATCCCAAAATTACTCAGAGGATAGTAATTGATGATGATAGCACGCCAGTTTTGGAAAATACTTTCAGTGATGCTGCTAATTTGTTTCTGCATAGAATACCATCCAAGTTGTGACTTCTTCCTTATAATGATAAGGTTCGGTGGTTGTGGAGAAATTTAGTATTTCTGACAAGAAAATTCATACCAAAAAGGGCACACTCATTGGGTCCTTTAAAAGCAAGGGCTTACAACGCATGTACCACCTGCCCAATCCTCAATAAATACAACAAGGAATATATTGAGGCATTTTTAAAGGAACATGGTCACCCATCGGAGCAAATTAAACAATGGAGAAAAGATTCAAGTAAACATAAAGTGGAAGAAAGTGGTAAGTATGTTATTGACACTCTTGCGAGCGCTTATTTCCAAATTACTGCTATGATGTGTAGGTTGCATGTGCTATGATTTTTGATAATCTAGTTGCTCACATTTTAGCTTTTAGCAGTGGACATAGTATCTCTGAAAGCAAAATCCAACTTTTCTATATGTCTTCCTACATTATGGATACTCTGTGTTTTTCAATGGGATTTTATTCTACGGGATGGAAATGAACTCTCAAAGATCCAATACCCATCCATGTTTATCATAATATCTTATGGGAGTCAAAGTATCAACAACATTTATATCGAATCTACCACAAAGTTATTACCAATTTATCAAGTTATTTTTGGTACAAAAGAACCTTGAATGTCCTCGGAGGCTAAAGTTGATCTTCGGTGAGTTGAAAATTGGTTTGTTGAGCAATATTTTACATATATCAAAGTTTATGACAGTTTATAAAGCCCTCATGGTTTTCATTATACATTCCATAAAAGCTCTCGAGTAGAGAAATAACCTATCAAACTGTTGGACATGGTATTTCTAGAGTTCTGGGAGACTGAAATAAACATTTGTGGACTACCTTTCTAGCTATGTTTGGTATATTCTCTTTGGATAATTATAAGAATGCAAAGAAGAAAATTCAGGCTATTCAAACCCTTAGTCTTCCTACTATACCCAATAGGTAGTATGAACTCAGTACTATGGTTAAGAGTTTCACAACTTCACAAAATATCAGACAATTCATGCATGAGACTAACAGATTGGATGATTTTTTGAGAAGTCTTCTTCTTATTTGCTAGTTTTAAAAAGAGTAGAGGAGAAATTCACTCCTAAATAGAGATTCATTTTTCATAATACAGAGCCCTAGGATAGCTTATCTTCCTATGCAATTATTTCAGGTACGTCAAGTGAAACTTTTAAGCAATGATTTTCAATTTACTGGTTCTTCACAGTCACTCTTCCCCAACCTAAAGGATTTGTGGCTTCTTATTCTTCTCAGGTAGAATGTTTTGTGACTAATCCTAAATTGGATGAGATTTGGAAATAGTTACACCAAAATCTAAACTCTAAGAACAATGAGCCTCAAACTACTAAAATTTCACAGCAAATGAATGTTCACGATGCTCCAAAAAATCTTGAACAAAGTTACAAAGCAAAGAAGAATACTGGAAAATATATTGTTAAAAAGGATGTTTAGGTTATCCCTACATTTCCTTCCTCCAAAATTATTTTAAATGTTGAAGGACTTCCTCCATTAGATATTTTCTAGAGTCCTCAACACAACATTGTATTGAAAAGAGGAAGAAAGAAGAGAAAACTTTATCAATCACATGCATTAGTATTTGGTAATGTATCCCCCTTTGAAGTTTTATGGAAATGCTCTACATGAAAGGAAACAAAGGAATTGGGTAGACTCACTCAGTTTACTGGTGCCTATAGCTCATCCACAATTAATAAAGTTGTAGGAGTGAAGCAATTACTAAAGGAAAAAGAGGAGAAAATTTCCCTATTGGAGAAGAACCTTGAAGATGAAAAGAAAAAGATCACTAAACACTAGTAGTCACATGTAACAAAATTTCAACAAATGTTTGACTCCCTCAAGGTCCAGTATGGTACATATTTAGAGACCAGGAATGAACAAATTCAAGAAACGAAAAAAAGGATTGAAAAACTACATATTATTCCTGAATTAAGAGAGTTCAAGAGGTAGGACAAAGAGTTAAATGCCCTTCTTCCGCAACAAAAAATAGTATTTTTCCCTAAATTAACAATAATTCAAGGCCAATGCAAGACGGTTGATTCCCTGGGTTATCAATTATCATAAATGAAGAACTATTTTGAAGCGGTGGGTGAAAGTATATCAGTTTTATTAACTTGGCAAGATAGTGAAGAGGGTAGATCTTCTAATCTACCCAAAATTGAAGAGGATCATAAAATTATTGTATTTATAGAATTGGAAATCCTGATGAAATAGGTTGAAGAATATATATATGAGGCTTGAGATCTTGTGAGTGACATCATTGAATCAATCAATGAAAATATACTGCAATCCAATATTATTTCGAGTTTTCTCGAAACTACCCTACTTGACATCAAATTGTTGATAAAGGCGTGACAAGAACACTCCAGAAAAATTGAAGAAATGGTTGATTAGTTGAACAAAGTTACTCTTGAGCATCATTGGCAGCTCTTAGTGAAGCCTCACAGTCAATAGTTGTTATTTTGATTCCTTTCAAGTGTCACGATATAAGTGATCCAAGCTTTGAGGAATGCCATCTTTACAGGTCAAATGCAGATCAAGACAAAGTGTCCACCCAAACTCAAGGATTTGATCAATATGTTCAATCTACAACAACAACTGTTAGACAATCTTCCTCCTAAGTATATAAAGTTGTTGTAACTATTTCCATGTTTTCCACTTATTGTTACTTCTGTTCAAGAGTTGTTGAAGAGTTTTTAGATCTTTATTTTATTGAAAAAGTATAGATTCCCTCTCTAAGATAGATACGATGTTTTGAAGTTTTGTAAGAAGGAGACTTAAGTTGCAGTATTGTAATTAATTTTTTCTTAATATCAAATATGAACCACTTTCTTTTCTACGATGAGAAGATCTATGGTGTATGGGACACTACTATCCTTTATTTATATATTTTCTTGGAATAAAATGGTATTATGTTTTTGTTCATATTATCTATGTTTTAATCAATCTTGTATTATCACTACTGGTATGTTTGATTGAAATCTAAACAATATTTTTGAACAACAACATCTAAATATATGTGATGTCCTAACAAATTAATTTAATTAACTATTAAATTAAATTAATTTTATTTCATTGAGTTAACTTCATAATTGCATGATGATCTAAATTATTATGTCAATTGTGATATCATTGTAACACGTATACTATCAGCTTGCTCATGTTTAGTATTAGTCTATATTAGTTCTTATTTCAGCTTCTTAGTTGACATTAGAAAAATTTAATCACATCCATTATATTCCATATAGTTTTATTTGAGGGGACACTAGTCCCAAAATTACAATTAGAGCCATCACTCCAATTGGAAAAGGATCTAACTTAAGGTCCCAATCAGGTGGTTTCCCCAATGTTGATGCAGTCATTTAGGACCACGAACAAGAGGCTACTCAAAGAATGAGATCAACCAATGTTGGTTGAATTAGGGATCCCAAAGGACCAATAGCCCTACACCCTCAATCTTATGCAAGAGTGTCTAGATATTGTTGTCTCCACCCTTATCCAAGTACTAGGGACTGTAAAGGATTCACCTCTACCCTGGATTCTTATAAAGATAATGGTTCCACCCAAAAAATAAATCCAAATCTCATTACTAAACTTAGGAAAACAAGCAAAGGATCCTTTGAAATTCCCTTTCCCAGGAATCCAATTAATGATCTCCACCCTAGTTGTCAAGGGAACCAGACATCCTTGTCCTCACCTAGGGTGAAATCAATTAGTGCTCCTATTTCTCAATCAAATTGCTTCCCTCCTCTGCGATGAAAAGGTCAACTCCTTTTGTCCATTGACCACCTATTACGCTTACACATTTGCACATATCTCTTCAAGAATAACATGATGGATTCTTAGCATAGTAAGATGGCTCACCTTCTGTGTAAATATTTTGATCTCCTCAGTAGCTATAAAATGAATTCTTAGTAACAACATGATGCTCACTTTAGTGCAGAGGTCCCATTTTTCTTCAGCAATCATATGAAGAATCCCAACATCAACATGATGTTCATTTCAACACAAAGGTCTAGTTTCTCCTCCACGATTATAAGATGATTCCCAACAACGATATGATTTTTGATTGATAGAGGAAGATGCACATATTTATATGTTATAGTCAACATTTTGGAACCTCCAGTTGGGTCAATTTTCAGGACTTTATAGAGTGAGAAGATAAAAAGCAATAATAAATATATGAAAGGTATCTCATTAAAACCCTAAATGGTTGACAGGAACAAAATAAATTAATAATTTAATATATAATAATATTTATTAGATGTATCCCTGATCGAAGTGCGTACTAGATCCTTAATGCAATCACCTCGGTTAAATGTTGGGTACCTTGAAGGACAAACCTACCACCTTCCACATGTGTAGAAAGGATGGCAGGTTTGCCTCATGCATGAGGGGATGTAATAATAAGAAGGTTGGCAGCAAGGGGAGCCATTGAAGGTGTAGGTATCTGGTTGATTGCATGTAGTGGTGTGGAGGCAGGTCGTTGGCTCAAAGAAAGTTAGCGAACGAAGTTGGCTACTATGGAGAAATCCTAGCACTGGCATGCGTTTAGCCTTCACTAGCGCTGGTTATTTGGTATGTAGGCAGTTTCCTTTCCTTTTTCTCCATGAAGAAAGTCTTCTAGGTAAAAGAATTGGGTCAGTATAGTTTGAAGTCATGGGAATTATAGGGTTTGTGCCCTGTCTTGATAATACAAGAATAGCTTCTCTCATTGAATTCTGGTAATTGGATTAGGTATAACCCCGTGCCTATTATTAGGTCTGGTTCGGCCAGGTCTAAAGTCATGGGGAGTAGAGGGCCTGAGTCCTGTCTAGAAAATGCATGCATTGGTTCGAAGGGTCAAGTATGGTAATTGGAATGGGAATAATCTTGTGTTTATTATGTTTGGCATCTACCTGCCCCCAAAGAGGGTTAATTTAGGGCCTTCTCATGGTAATAGAACCCATGGCTCCGTATCTTTACAGGGTTGACCTAACGGGGCTCTCAGGTAGTATAGTGAAGTCTCAGGGCTCTGGCTACCACAATTCTAAGTCGAGTCAGGATGAGTGGGTGCTGGGTAAACTAGTGAGGGGAGGCTGTGTTGTCATAGAGAATCCCTCATTGCCAAGTGGGAGCAAACCATTGGGACATTACCAAGAGAATTGGTCTATGTTGATTCTGCCCCTTAAAGCTGACGGTAATACTAGTTTTCAGGTTAGGTTGTGGTCTAATTACTAGTCTCAGTGTAAGGGGATGGATCCCATGCATGTTTCGGGGAACACTGTGAATATTTGTTGTGAATATCCGTTCATAAATGCTAGATTGGCAGTAGATTTTCAAAGATCTCGTTCTTAAATTCAGCCTTAAATTCTTCCCCCGCACTCCTCTTAACCATTTTTCTCATTGTCAAATCATGAACAGTGATGGTAAAAACCACTTTCTGTCTACACTACCTGGTCTCTCTTCCAATAGCGTAGCTCCCTTCGTACGTCTGCCGATATTGTGACACTCGTCTATCCCACACATGCCCCTCACTACGCAGCTCTACAACCCGGGTAGTGTAGTTTATAGTCCGACACCTCCTTGTAGTTGCCTGGAGCGCTATGACTTTAATACCATCATATAGTCATCTGGCCAGATCCTCGGTGTATGGCTTCAATCGACTGCCAATTACCTTTCCAGGAAATGGATCTCCATTCAACTTCACAAGTTGAACTGCTCCACCATCGGTAATCTCCTTGATCACATATGGCCCCAACCAATGCATTCGAAATTTTCCTGGAAATTTATCAAACTTGTTGTCATATAATAAAACTAAATCGTTTACCTTGAAGGTGTGTAGTGTGATGTGCTGATTGTGCCATGCATTTTCGCACTCCTTTTGAACTTGTTGATGAAATCCAGCTAAGAATCTATCTTCCTCTAACTCTGTCAGCTACATGAGCCTTGCTTCTAAGGCTCCACGGTCCGCCATTCGTGCGAATGTCGCTATCCATAGACTAGGCACGATGTACTCCATCAGCATCATAACTTCTATGCCATAAACTAGTCGAAAAGGTGTCTGTCTAGTCAGCTTCTTACAAGTAGTTCTATAATCCAATAACACTGCTGGTACGCACACGTCCCAATCATTCCTCTGCACATTGAAAACATTTGTTAGTGCATTCTCCAATATCTTATTAAATGCTTCCACCATCCTATTAGCCTGAGGATCATATGACATTCTCTTCTTATGATAAACTTGGAATTCTTCCATCAACATGTTGATCGTTTCATTAAGGAAGTGCATACCGCAATCACTCATCAAATTTTCGAGCAATCATTCTTGGTCAGCACATATTCAAAGAGGAAATTTTATTTTGTTGCCCCTATACAATCCTTTAAAGGCTGCAACCTACCCATCTGGTCAAAACTCAGTTGTGGTGATGATATACCACGCTCCCATCTTCTTTCCTGGAGGTTGGATCGGTTACAAAATTAATTGCCCACTTTTCAAATGGCTACAAGGACACTTATGGATTCATAGGTGACTCATCCTTTTGAAATAGCCTGGCCATCCTCTAACATGTATTGCATGCCCTACAATATGCTTTGGAATTCTTATGCCATGTCGGCCACCACAACCTAGCATGTAAAATCTTATGTGTTGCTACTTTTCCTGCATAATGGCCTCCTGAAGCCCCTCCATGAGCTTCAGCTAGGATATTGCTTCATTCAAAATTAGGCACATAGCATTGCAATATCTCATTCGCTCCCATCTTATACAAGTGACATGCAAGAAGAGAAAAATATGTCTCACACACCACAAATTCCTTCTTATGTTGACTTGTGTATCCCTTTGGAGCCATTCCCATAGTTAGGATGTGGATGATGTCTGAAAAATTATTGTCTGCCACGCACACCGCAAAGAGATATGTGTTAGTCAATCCTTCCTCAAAATTATTGGGCTCCTCACCTATTTCAATGCACGAAAGATGATCCTATCCTGCATTCAATCACCCTGGCTTCACAATGAATTTGAAATCATATTCCTAAAACAACAACAAACATCTGCATATTACCCCCCCCCCCCAACACATGATTTTTGATTAGGTAATTTAATGCAGAATGGTCTATATACATCTTAAAGTGTGCCTAGCAAGTAATGATTGAACTTTTGGAGTGTGTACACCATAGCCAACTGTTCGCGCTCCATCATCAAATAGTTGTTTTTAGCCTTCAACAACTTCTTTCTTGCAAATTCTATTGGGTGATCCAGTTCTCCTTCTCTGGCCTGGGTCAGTACTGCTCCTAACACAATACATGATGTGTCCACATGCACATGAAATTCCTTCTTCAAATCTGGGAAGACTAGGATTGACGTGGTGGCCATCTTTTCTTTTAACAAATCGAGGATCTGCTGACATTCCTCATTCCAATAGAATGTAGCATCCTTTTGCAACAGTTTCTCCATTGGCGCGATAATATGGGCATAATGCTTGATGAACTTTCAGTAATAACCAGTATGACCCAGTGTTGTGCGTAACTGTTTAACACTTTTTGGTGCCTCCAAATTGATTATAATTGTGATATTAGCTAGATCCACCATTAATCCTTGTTTGTACACTACATGACCCGACAAGATTCTAAAAGGGATGCAAAATAAGCACTTTTTCAAGTTTAACGTGATCTGATACCTCCGACACGTATCTAGCATCAAGCGCAAACTAGTGACATGGAATTTGACCAATCCAAACACTGTCCAATCATAAAAGTATACCTCTAAAGACTTGTGTATGGACTCTTTGAACGCTGCAATGACTACGCGCGAAAATATTTCTGGCACATTTTTCAGTCCAAAAGGCATTACAGTATACTGAAAGCATCCTCACTCAGTCGTGAAGGTAGTCTTACTACTGTCTTTTAGCACGATCTTGATCTAATGGTACCCCGAGAACCCATCAATGAATGAGTATGCTTCATGTCCTCCTACATTATCCAACACTTCATCGGTGAATGGAGTTGGAAAGGGATGTAGTATACCTAGGGGGAATAATATGGGGTACAGAGGGACGTACCCAAGGGAATAATGTAATAATGGGATGGGCCATAGTAATAAATAAGGTGCTTAACCCGTATCATGTAAGGGACCACAAGTAGTTAGCAATAATGTAATAAGCCTATGGTATTAGATAGATGGTATTGAGGGAACCATGGTAATGACCCATGGTATTGTATGTATGAGGCCCATATAGAGGCTAGAGACTCCCCATTGAGAGATGTCAAGGATTATTGTATGAATAGGCATATGGCTTGTGGAGTGTTCTCCTTCCTTAAGGAGTGAATGTATGGTGTTGCCCTACCTTAAGGGTTTGATCAATAAAGAAACATTTCTTTCTATATTCAGATCTTGTTATTTCTTGGGTTTCTTTCTATTATCATATATTTCTAGGTTAGATCTATAACAAGTGGTATTAGAGCTATAACAAAGGATCATGTACGCAAGCATCATTCAACTTCCTGAGATCTACACATATCCTTATTTCATCCTTCTGCTTCTTTTCCTGAACGACCATTGGACTTACCCAATCGAACTCCTCCACTGGTTCAATGATTCTTGCTGGTAACATTTTTTCCAACTCTAAGTGAACCCTTTCCTTATACTTAGGATTAAGGTGATATGGTCGCTGCTTCATAGGCTTTGCGTCTGGTTTCAACATTATCTTCATTACTCCTAAATTTCCTATTATCCTCTTCAGGTTTGAAAACTTTGTAGGGAACAAATCCTGGTACTTGTGGAGCAACTCAGTGACCTTATCCACCATAGCATCATCCCAGTAGTCCCCTGTCATCGCAAACTTCGACTCTGCTTCTATTCCAATGTTCACTTGTCTCGTTTTTAGTGGCGTAGTGATATAAGGATTCTCTATCTGTAGCCCCTCAACTTCGCAGTGACCATCTCTCTCTGGGATAGTAATTTTCCTCATATTTTCCTCTTCTTATTCAAAAGTCATATTGTAGCACTCTAGTGCATGGCGCAACTAGGTGGTCCAATCTAGTTGAATCAAATTCAAGGGATCTTGAGGGATTCTGAAGATTGTTGCTTTAACCTCCTGCAACACTTCATCAATGTACTCGAATCAATCCTCAAAGATGAATTTCAATAGGAATCCATGCCTCAAAATATCCCACTCATCTGTGTTGTGGTGGAGCTCTGTCTCCAAGTATCAATCCATTGGTATTACATCCAAGGCCTGACAAAACAGATGCACCCACTCCGATTGCAGTTCTGCTCCATAAGCATTGGTCCATTTTTTTAAGTGATCGCACGGATCACTCCTTCCATCATATTTCTCTACCAATCATACCTTTGGGAAAAAAAACCATACCATCATCAGTCTTTTGTATTCATGAAATCCATCAAAATTTTCTTTATGCGTACCCCACCATCTTGAAGGTGTAGCACACAGTGCCAAGTCCAAGGATTGGAAGCAATGCTTCTCTAGCACTTCCCTTTCAAATGTATCCAGAAATTTATCAACATCCATTAAATCATCATATAAGGCGGACTTCTTACCTTCGATGATATGCAGCGCAATGATTTGGTCATCATGTTACAACGTAGCGTAGACACTTCGTGGAATATATTTTGCTAGTGTTCCAATTCCTCATCTGAATCCAATGTGCAAGAGATTTCGCGGTCCCATGCAATACGTCCATCTACTGTCGTATTAAACCAATATTGGTCTTGCACCGTTATCTTATAATTTTTCTCCAAATCATCGTCACTTTCATAATCGTGGACTGGTTCAATATAGTGCGGTCCTTCTGCAGGGTCCAAGGGTACTACTACATGGAGTGATTTTCTTTCAAATGACATCATCCGCTTCTTCAAGTTGATCACCCATTCATGTCGATAGCCCGGTCAATACTAAGGAGTGTAGGGTAGGGATTCTTGTGTTAAAATTGGAAACCAGGGCAAAACTTCATGTGGGTCATCTTATTCATGGCTAATAATATTTTTATTAGATTCCTCTCGTCAAGAGGTGTAGGATTGATATAAAGATCATCCAATTCCGATAAGTATTCATGGAGATATGAATTTATTTTGATTATGGAATTATTATCAAGCCGACCTACAACTCATGTAGGCTCAGAAGCCCAACAGTCGCATCTATTCACCCACCAACGTTGTGTATAAATATAAGAGGACTTTTCCTCATTTGGACTCACTCATCTCATCACATCTCTCTCTCTCTACTGCGCAGATATGAGTCTCTTCTCTACTGCGTTGAAATGGGTCTCTCTCTCTCACACATGTGAAGCCGGAAGCTGTTGAATTTGAAGCTGCAACTGCAGAAGTAAAGATTGACTTGCGTGGCCTAGAAGATAGAAGATCTCCTCTTTGGAACTACACTGTAGGTTCATCTGAACCTCCTTTGAAAGTCGCAACGTTTGGTGGTGGAATGAAGTCAATCCGACGAATGGTTTGCAAGATATCGACTGCCCTAGTTTGAAGCCGGAAACTGTTGAAACTAAAGCTGCAACTGCAGAAGTAAAGATTGACTTGCGTGGCCTAGAATATCTCCTCATATGAACTGCGCTGTAGGTTCATCTGAACCTCCTCTGGAAGCCGAAACTTTTGGTGGTGGAATGAAGTCAATCCAACGGTCAGTTTGTGAGATATCGTCTGCCCTAGTTTGATAATGAAGCCGCTAATGCTGATGCTGCTGATCTAGGGTTTGCTACTACTGATATGAATCAGATTTATTGTACTATTTCTCTCTGTTGAATTATTGAAGATAAAAGAAGATTTGATCAAAGGGTTTCCACACACATTGTGGGGTTTGTCCCTGGCTAGCCGCCACATCTTGTGTCTTTTGTCTTGGCTTGTTTTCTGTCGATCGTTTAATGTTCTATCTACACTTTACTTTATGTACATGTGATTGCTAATCGGTGGAATATAATAAGAAAAAGAAGTAAACTTTTATAAGCATAGAACATACCATAATTTAACATGGTATCAGAGCTGAGGTGAAGACAAAGCCGGAGCAAGAGCAAGAGCAATCATTGAAGAGAAGATTGGCAAGGCTATCCTAAAAGAACTATGGGGTCCTCAACACTCTTTCCTGCCGAAGACAAGCTCCATGAGAAAGCTGACTATCACGGATGGAAGATGTCTATCGATCTAACCCTTGAAGATCAAGGAGTGCTGGACCATGTAAGAGGCAATATTGTTGAGCCTTCATCAAATGCATCTGCTACTGCCTGGAACAAATGGAAAAATGGAGAAGTCAAAACAAAGAAGATCATCTGGGACTCTATCGACAAGCGCTTGGTGGCCTACATCTCTGATCTAGACACCTCCAAGGAAATCTACGACAGACTGGTGAGTTTATTTAAAGTTAATGATGCAAATCAAGTTTTGTTTCTTAGAAATAAGTTGAGGGAAATCAAGAATGGTAAAGATGAAAGTATGCAAGCATACTTCTTAAGAATCACCGAGGTCAAGAACGATCTCCTATCTATTGGGGAAACCATTACTGACAGAGAAATGGCACTCACAACTCTCGGAGGATTACCATCTGAATGGTATGTGTTCAGGACTACTCTTCTGAACAATAATGTAATTCCTAGTTTCGAGGAATTAATGGCTAGATGCATTCAAGAACAAACAAGGGTAGAAGAGCAGGAAATGCCCTTGCCTAAAGGTCCTCCTGCTGCTTTTTCTTCTCATGCTAAGAAAAGAAATAATTCTGGGTCTAAATCAAAAGGAAAGGCTGGACCTAAGGGTGGAAGAAAAGGATGATGTTACATCTGCGATAAAGCAGGTCACTATGCAAGGGAGTGTCCTGATAGAAAGGAATCACACCGGGACAATGATCAAAATCCCTCTGATGGCAAATCAAAGGAATGACAAATTCAATAGCAAAGGTAAGAGGAGAGCTGGGGATCGAGGAAGAGGACAACCATTCAAGAAGGCTAGAAAGTCCAGGATGTATTAAATGCACCTGACCTAAAAAAGAACCTAGTGTCCATCTCGGCAATGGAAGACAAAGGCTACAAGGTAACCTTAAGCAATGGTAAGGTATGTATATGGAAATGCCTTTACTCTTGGGTTTAGTGTTGATTCATCATATCAGGTCGATGGAAGTCTGCCAGGTGTCATGTCTTGTGACACAACTCTTCAGTCCGAACTTTGGCATCAGAGGTTTGCCCACCTTCATTACAAAGCTCTACTTGGTGTAAAACAAATGGTGACAGGGATGCCCGAATTCCAAGTAGAGAAAGAAGGTGTATTTCCGAGATGTGTCGAAGGAAAGCTCAAAAGGGGACCGTTCCCCTCAAGCCAAAGCAAGACCTCTGATGTATTACAGTTGGTTCACTCAGGCATATTTGAGGCTGGCATTAAGAGGGAGACTACTACACCACATACTCTTGAGCAGAATGGTGTGGCAGGAAGGAAGAACCACACGATGATGGAAGTTGTCCGGGCCATGCTACATGATCAAAGACTTACAAAGTTTCTATGGGCTGAAACTACAATCACCGTCGTATATGTACAAAATTGATGCCCTCATCAAGCATTGGGTTCCTAAACTCCTGAAGAAATGTTCACCACCGGTCAAAGGGAAGTCGTGATTAGTCATGATGTTACCTTTGACAAAGATATGGCTCTCAGCAAGGTGGACAATCTGCTGACTTTGAGTAGCTCTTAAGAAGCTGACACCAGGGAACCGAAAGAAAACGATGATGAATCAATGCCTAATGTAGAAGAACCCATGGATCCAATTGATCCTCATTCACATGAGCCTTCCTCTTCTAGGAAGAGGCCTTCATGGCTTAGGGGGATACTTGATGATGCTGAAGGACATGCTGCACCCTGAGGAACCTTCCATCAAAATAAGAAACTTAACAGGTATCAGGGATACCTGACCATCATGAGCACGATCATACAAAATGAACCTTCATCATTCTCAGATGTCATCAAGCATTAACTATGGAAGGATGCTATGACCATAGAATATGAGTCTATTATGGAGAATGATGTCTGGGAAGTAGTTCCCAGACCCTGGACAAGACAATTGTTACTTCAAAATGGCTTTACAAGATAAAGCATGTAGCAAATAGAAGTATGAAAAAGTATAAGGTTCATTTTGTTGCTCGTGGTTTATCCCAGAAGGGAGGTATAGACTATGATATTTGCACCTGTTGCCAAATATACGACCATGCACTTGATCTTAGCCCATGTGGCTTCACAAGGATGGAACCTACATCAGATGGATGTTAAGACTGAGTTCTTGCATGGTTCTATCAAAGAAGAGGTCTATGTGGAGAAACCTGAAGGATTTGAGATTTATTATTGAAAATCTCATGTATGCAGGTTGAAGAAGGCTCTCTATGGGCTGAAGCAAGCACCCCGAGCATGGTATGAGAGGATCGATAGCTACTTGATGAAGCTGGGATTCACTAGGAGTGAAGCTGATCCTAACCTTTACTTTAAGGTTGAAGATGACAAGCCTCTCATACTGGTGTTGTATGTGGATGACCTCATTCTAACAGGTGCAGACCCTCTCATTCACAAATGTAAGAGGGAGATGGCCTCTGAATTTGAAATGAACGACCTAGGACTGATGCACTACTTCCTAGGACTTGAAGTGTGGCAAAAGCCAGGAGAAATTTTCCTATCTCAAGGAAAATATGTGGTGAAGATATTGGAAAGATTCGGAATGGTGGACTGCAAGCCTGTAACTACTCCGATGGAGCTTGACTTCAAGAAGTTAAGCGGTGGTGCTGCTGGACCTGTTTTACGAAATGCTACCGAGTATCGGCAACTCGTCGGAGCATTAATGTTCTTAGTGAACTCCCGTCCAGATATATGCTTTGCAGTCAACACGTTGAGCCAGCATATGGTTGAACCCAACCACATACACTGGATTGGTGCCAAGAATCTGCTGAGATATCTTCGTGGCACTATCACTTATGGGTTAAGATACATTGCCAGAGATGTGAGACTATTTGGATACAAAGATGCTGACTGGGCAGGCAATGTGGAGGACCGTAAGAGCACTTCCTGGTGTTGTTTCTCCTTGGGATCTGCTTCGATATCCTGGATGAGCAGGAAACAAAAGTCAGTGGCTTTGAGCACCGCCGAAGCAGAGTATATTGCTGCTAGCATGGCTTCTTGTGAGGCAGTTTGGTTGCGAAAGCTCTTCAGTGAGTTGTTTGGATTCACATTGGATACCACTGTGATCCTTTGTGACAACCAAAGTGGGATTCGTTTGTCAGAGAATCCCGTATTCCATGATCGCTCCAAGCATATTGATATTAGATGCCATTATATTCGAGATATGGTGCAACAGGGAGCTATAAGGCTCCATCATATCGGTACAGATGAACAGGTCACCAACATTCTGACAAAACCCCTTGGGAAAGTAAAATTTCTGACTTTCCGTGAACAACTTGGAGTTGTTCAAAGACCCTCCAATGAGGGTCACGTATGATGCATTGAGCTCTGAGAGCTCCAGGGGGTTGCGTGGTGCTTCTTGGAGCAGCATATGACCACAGGATTATTCACTATCCCCTGGTGGTATACATGTACACCTTGTGGCGACATTGTAGCAGGATTGATGTGTTCTCCTGTGAGGCCTGGATTGATGTGTTCTCCATGGCAGCCTGGATTGATGTGTTCTCCATGGAAATTGTAGCAGGATTGATGTGTTCTCCTGTGAGGCCTGGATTGATGTGTTCTCCATGGAAATTGTAGCAGGATTGATGTGTTCTCCTGTGAGGCCTGGATTGATGTGTTCTCCATGGCAATTGTAGCAGGATTGATGTGTTCTCCTGTGAGGACAGGATTGATTAGTTCTCCTGTCGAGGCATCCTACCCATGCAGTCTGGGACTCATGGGAAGTACCTCTCATCTGATCAATGAGCAGGGAAATGAAGTTAGGGACCATAGTAGTACCGATGGACGCATCGTTGTAACTATCGTACTCCCTATGCTAGGATGACCTCCATTGATCTGGGATCAATGATACTGGTCTGGGACCAGTGGTAGGAGTTGTACCATACTATGACGCTGACTTCGGGTCGGTTGAGACTAGTTTGGGATCAGTGGTACATACTCTGAGACTGACTTTGAGTCAGTGGAGGATTATATTGGTCTGGCACCATTGGAGTTGTACTCACTATGACGCTGACTTTGGGTTGGTTGAGACTGGTCTGGGACCAGTAGTACATACTCTGAGACTGACTTTGAGTCAGTATGATACATCCTCGATCATTTCTTCTTCTTCATAATTCAGACAAAAGCAGAGTAGAACAGAACAATGCAAGAGCAGAGCAGAACAGAACAAAATAGTACAGATCAGTGCAGGGCAAAACAAGACAAAGTAGAACAGGAAAAATAGAGCAGAGCAGGGCAAGGGTCAGGCTGTACAGGGCAGTGCATTTGATGGATGAATAGTAACGACCGATAGACAGATTGCAGATGAAGTTCTCCATGGTTGAGAGGGAGTGTTAAAATTGGCAACCAGGGCAAAACTACATGTGGGTCATCTTATTCATGGCTAATAATATTTTTATTAGATTCCTCTCATCGAGAGGTGTAGGATTGATATAAAGATCATCCAATTACGATAATTATTCATGGAGATATGAATTTATTTTGATTATGGAATTATTATCAAGCCGACCTACAACTCATGTAGGCTCAGAAGCCCAACAGTCGCATCTATTCACCCACCAACGTTGTGTATAAATATAAGAGGAATTTTCCTCATTTGGACTCACTCATCTCATCACATCTCTCTCTCTCTCTGCTGCACAGATATGAGTCTCTTCTCTACTGCGCTGAAATGGGTCTCTCTCTCCCTCACACATGTGAAGCCGGAAGTTGTTGAATTTGAAGCTGCAATTGCAGAAGTAAAGATTGACTTGCGTGGCCTAGAATATCTCCTCTTTGGAACTGCACTGTAGGTTCATCTGAACCTCCTTTGAAAGCCACAACTTTTGGTGGTGGAATGAAGTCAATCCGACGAACGGTTTGCAAGATATCGACTGCCCTAGTCTGAAGCCGGAAACTGCTAAAACTGAAGCTGCAACTGCAGAAGTAAAGATTGACTTGCGTGGCCTAGAAGATCTCCTCATATGAACTGCGCTGTAGGTTCATCTGAACCTCCTCTGGAAGCCGAAACTTTTGGTGGTGGAATGAAGTCAATCCAACGGTCAGTTTGTGAGATATCGTCTACCCTAGTTTGATAATGAAGCCGCTAATGCTTATGTTGCTGATCTAGGGTCTGCTACTGCTGATATGAATCAGATTTATTGTACTATTTCTCTCTGCTGAATTATTGAAGATAAAAGAAGATTTGATCAAAGGGTTTCCCCACACATTGTGGGGTTTGTCCCTCGCTAGCCGCCACATCTTGTGTCTCTTTTCTTGGCTTGTTTTCTGTCGATCGTTTAATGTTCTATCTGCACTTTACTTTATATACATGTGATTGCTAATCGGTGGAATATAATAAGAAAAAGAAGTAAATTGTTATAAGCATAGAACATACCATAATTTAACATCTTGTCATCGACAATCTCTAT
Organism: Pinus tabuliformis; assembly: GCA_031772625.1. Taxonomy (NCBI): domain Eukaryota; kingdom Viridiplantae; phylum Streptophyta; class Pinopsida; order Pinales; family Pinaceae; genus Pinus; species Pinus tabuliformis. The sequence continues at coordinate 339,324,469 of CM062807.1, read as the reverse complement.
TACTTTGAAATCCGCCAATGTGCTCGCGCCTTCAATACTGACTGTCACTCCCTGCAATCTTCCCATGGGGATAATCTTTTGTTGATTTGCCATCCTCAATTGAATAGGAGACCACTACAACGTAGGTCTCCCCATTCTCTCCCATGTTTGTTTCGGAAAAACATTTGCATCTGACCCATGATCCAAAATAAATTGGTCAATTTCATACTCTCCTATTTGCACGGTGAGCCTCATCTCATGCCCTGTTCTTGCCTTATTCTTACCAGTTTTCCTGACCACACGCGGTCCCTTAGGAGCATTACCAAGATATTTATTGATCAACTCCTGTAATCCCTTTATGGCCTTTCTGTCACGTAGCAGCTTCATACAGGTCTCCAAAATGGTAGTAAGCATGGATGGGTCCATTTGTTCAGCCTACTTATCCTAACTTCCTGAAGTAGAAGCTTCAGCAAAGCTTTTCTTCGCTTCCATGAAGGTTTCCTTCATGTGTTCCAAATCAAAGCCGACCTCCTTTTATCGAGCTTTTCAAACCCATTCACTTTCTTCTAAGCTTTTCCTTATCTTCACCAGTCATCATTCCACTTCGCAATAAAATATTCACATTGGGATCCTCTTCATGAGGTTCAACCCTCATCATCTGCAGGTTCTGTGTAGGCTGCTCAGGCTATGTCCCCTTTTCACACCTCTTAGTTATTAATACAGGGAAATCTTCTGTTGCACAGTCAAATTGAGTACAGAATCGACATGACAGGTGCATTGTGTTCATACATTCTCGTGTGTAATGTCCTGGCCCTCCATAATTGTAGCAAATAACTTTCCCCTGACCTCTTGCAGGTCCTCCTCCACCTCAGCCTCATCTGCGCCCCTGATATCCTTTGTGTGCTCCCATAGCACCTTGACCCAGAGGCCAAGTTTCTATCTGCATTTGATATGTGGGGATTCTCTCCATCATTAACTCGTAACTATGACAATTGTTCTCCTCGTGACCTACTAATTTTCAGAAGTTGCAGTAGAGTTGTTGCGGTGTCTGTATAAATCTGCAACAAGTTGAAATTATCTGTTGCATGTTTTCCAACTACCTGACAGATGGAACACCATAGTGCAGGCCTTGCACTTGGCCCTACTTGAGCTTCCATCCTCAGAGGCATCGACCCTCCTCCTACAACATAATTCGCGAAGACAGGGCAATGATGTTTATCATGCCCTTGACTCTTACATTTCAAACACCAAACCTCTTCACGCACCTCTAGCCAAGCCGCTTTATCCTTCTTCAGACTTTGGAACTCTAGGCAAAGGTTTTGCAACTCCACGTGAATCTACTACACTCCTAAAGCAACATCTTGAATTGGTATCTCATGCAATCTCATCATAATTTCCAGGACCTTCACCTGGGTCCCAATCTTTTGTTGTGATAAAGCAACCCTAGATGAGGAAAGAGCAAAGCCACAAACCATTCATGTGTTGCCCATCTGTAAGATTCATGTTATCTTTGCGGATATTGCAATTTAATCTCTTATCGAGCTCCTAGGGAGTCTCACCAGGCTTCATCATGATCTCCTTCAATCCAACGATTGATTGCATTTCAGACTTGGGCCTACTAAATTTGTTATTCATTATATTCTGAATGTCTACCAACGCATCCGTCAGGTTATCAATACAGTACTTAATGTACCATGTCAATGCACGTTCCTCCAAAGTAGTAACCAACGTTGCTTTCTTCATTTGATAATCTGTAATGCCCTAGGTTTCCCACATAACCTTCACAACAAACCAAAACTAGTCTAGATCCTCATTCCCCAAGCCCTTAAAAACAAGAAATTTTACTAAATTCGCCATATTGAATGGTGGTGGAGGTGAAGATGGAGGTTGTGTGGGTGGATGTGGTATTTGTGGGAACCCTTGCCTTATTAACTGGAAAACACTCTACGAAGAAGACTACTGCTTCTTCGTCGTCACTCAGAGGAGGCTTGATCATCAAGCTATATTTAGGTCATGTTCTCCTTCTATCCCTGAATAACATTCCACTTCAAGTAGCCTCCAAACATAAAGGTAATTTCATAACCTTCTTTTCACACCAGAGCATTTTAATCCAAGTATTCAAAGATCTTAAATACTTGCATCTTGGTCCTTTGAAGAAGCATCACTATGCTTCGTTGTAGCTGACCGAGGTATCGACCGCAAACTCTTTCACAAACCCTCCAAGGATGCAATCAAGCCAATGATCGACATTGCATGCAATCTTATCTTTAGAGGCTTCCAATCTTTGCACTAACTCTGAGGCTTGAACTATTGGACTATCAAGCCTCCACCTTCCCTAGTCGTCTTCCCATTTAGTGATCCACTCGTATAATTCGAACGTGAAAGAACAAAAGAAAATTTAGTGTATCTCTGTGTACAGATACATGTCCAACCACTGTTCTTTCGTCAATCATATGTTCCTGTTATATTGCATCATGAATTCATGGATCTTTCTATCCAACCAATCCTCAATTTCCTTTTTAGTTGGATTGCAATGATGCGACATCACACATCTCTTTATGCAAATCTTGGTCACGACAATGGAACCATTTGTTGGCTTAGTGGGTCCTGACCCAGGTTCAAAGTTATTTTTTCCAAAAAAATCCCTACATTGCTGGCCCTTTCAGCATCAATCCGCAAAGCGCGTAATGAAGTCTCACCCGAAGCAGTATGGGGGGATGTTGGAACCAAGTTTCTACACCCAGAGATGGTTATGATGTCGTTTTATACCCTTTATATGCCTTCATGCAGATTGACATAAATTTCATTTAACAACCTCTAGACCTTCACGAAGGCCTACAACTGTCTTTCGCAGACCTTAAACAGGTGAATCAATGACTTACACACCTTTGTAATAACTCCTAAATCTGTTATTAGCTAGACCTGATTATGTGTCTGATATCTTTAGCATGCACTAAGATATTCTTCACGTAAACATATATTATTACTTGCGTTCATACAAAAATGTAAACCATGTAGAATCGCGCATCAATATAGTATTAAATCATAAACCCCATATGCATCATAGAAAAAACACATTAATTCATAACAGAAGTAAATAGATAAAACACAGATATTTCCATAATAGTCTCTTTATTGATACTTCAAATTTGCTTACAGACTCAAGACTACCTTGCACACTCAGCTGCAGGAATCCATGCACTCAGCTGTAGACTCTACTCTTGGCCTCTGCGCACATAGCTACAAAGCCTCTCTTCTACATTATTCTAATGACCCATTACATCAACTACGAACTTTCTATCTATGTCTTAGACTCTCTAAGACTCTCCCTTTTATACAATGCCATGGTCCGCAAATCCATGGGTAGGTCTATACAAGCTGACACAACTTACATAAAAGAAGGGAAAATCCCTTTTTGACACTTATTATCTACACACTCTGCGATCATAACCTGCAGATACTTTACACTTTACATCACAAAACTTGGGCTTTCAGCCCCAAAACATGGGCTTTTGCCCCAAATTGACCTTAGGGGACCTAGTCCCAACAATATTAGATGTAAGGTAGATTTATATATTGTAGATTTTAATGTAATTTTTTATCTATAGAACTAAATTATATATATATATATATATATATATATATATATATATAACTTTAGTTAAGATATGGTAGTTATTAATATTACTATTTCTAATGTAACTAGATTAGTAAGATTTTTATTTATATTAATATTAATAAGAGTCTAAATTGTATTAATAGTTTTATAATGTAACTATACATTAAATTGTAATATTATTATGCATTATATATTATATGATAATGTTTATATAAATTAATAATATAATATATAGTTTAAAAGATAGCTATATTAATTATGCTTTTAATATATTAATTTGTATTATTATCGTTTATGTTTAGGAGGGGCCACCAATTTTTATTGAATTTTATGCCATTGTCTCTATTAATATTATTATCAAATCTTTAATGGTTTACATTGACCACTTTCAATTTAAATTTGTTTAAAAGATTGAATTTTCATGTGGTAAGTGCTATATCGAAGAAGCTTAACGTACCTTCAAATAAAGAATCAAAGAGAATAGTACAGACACAAGACATGAAAGAACACAAAACTCAGCTATTGTAGAACATACTAATAACACCAAACATCATGTTTGCATAGAGAATCCAAAAATCCTTGCTAAAGAAAGCCTCTGTAATGGACAAAAGATAAGAGAGGCTCTCAAGATTTAAAAAACCCTAATAATATTAATAGAGACAGTGGCATAGAAATCAATAAAATTGGTGATCCCTCCTAAACAAATATGATAATAATAAAAAATAATATATTAAGAACATAACTAATATAGCTAGCTTTTAAACTATATATTATATTATCAATCTATATAAGTATTATCATATAAATGATGATGATGATGATGGTTAAAGTCCACTGAGACCAAATTGGTTTATCGGACCTATAATTTTCTTAGTTCTTAATTGTCTGGCTCCTCGTCTTTCTTGGCGAGATTGGTGTTGTATCTTTCTTCTTTTTCTCTACGGTCTTCCAACTTTCTTTATCTTGCATCTCCTTCATCTCTTCTGGTTCTTGGGACATTGGTGTCTTAGGTTCGTCCTTTTGAAGATAGTCGGAGAAGAAGTTTGGTCTAGGAGATCTACTTTGCTATTAAATGAAGATGTATTTTGTGCAGTATTCGAATCCTCATAATTGTCAAGTTCACTCTTTTGTTGTTGGGCAGGGCTTTCCCCCTGCTTGTCTTGAGAGTTGTTTCTTTCTTGCCCAATTTCTTGTGGTTCAGAGTTTTCTCGAGAGTGTTCTTGTTTGATGACAGTGTAGTGTTCTTTTTGTGCTCCTTCCCACCATGTAGATCTGTGGTGATTTTTTCTAGCAGAATTTTTCTCGGAGGCTTTTGGGCAATTTTTGGCTAGGTGACCTGTCTCAAAGCAGGATCGACATCTGAAGAGGACACTTTCATAATCGAGTTTCTGGTTCCACACATAGTCTTTGCTTGTTAGGTGTATTTCAGCTGGGAAGCCAACGCTGAAGTCCATTTCCACACAGATGCGTGCATAGGTGGTTCTGACATATTCCTCTATTTCTGGGCACCTACAGTAAAATTTCCCAATTGCATTTCCAATGGCTTTTAACGAAGGGAAATTCCAAAGATGCAAGGGTAAGTTTGGCAATCTCACCCAAAATGGCACTGAGGTTATGGTTGTTGTTGAGGGATCGAATGATGGGTTCCATGGCTTCATGAATAGCCCTGAGTTTTCCCAAAACCAAGGGCCAGAATCTAGAATACATTGTCTTCTTTCAGTGTTTTCAAAATCTACTATAAAGAAATCCCTAGCACAGGGGTAAATATTAATTGCATCAGGAATTATAGATTTCCATACCTCCGAGATCCAATTGTGGAGAGCTGTCAGCCGCGGCCAGAAACCATTGAATCAGAAGATTAGAGCACTTTCAGAGAATTTCAAAGCCTCATCGAGTGAATCCTGGACCATTTGGATAGTGGGAGCTGGGGCTTCACTGACGATATGGGCAGGAGTTTGCCCCCCAGAGGCAGAGGGAACTAAGCGAGCAGCTATTTTCATGAAGCTGGGAGCCATCTAGAGAATGGTCTCTTGCTGAGTATAAAAAGTTTCTGAAAAAAAGAAGAAGCCCCACAGGCCTTTCGGATCTGTGTCTCAAATCTGTAATATCCAGCCATAGCACAGACACAATTGGGCACAAGCTGCCTAGATAGCCCTAAAATAAGCCTAGATCTGGGCTTTATAAAAAGAATCGTTAAAATCCCCACAAATACCATGGTATACCTTAGGCGGATGATTGCAACAACAACTATCAAGGACTCAAACCGAGCAGACACACTAGCAAGGCCACAGATTTGGAAGCTACAGAAGATTGTTGCAGAGGGCCTCCTAGAAGCGCATATGACAGTGGAGGGCCGCAGATCGAGAAGCTGTAGAGGGTCGCAGATGGGTACTACTTATTCACCGCAGAGGGCACAGATCGAAAACCCCAATCTATCCACAACGCTTGAACTTTCTGCATAAACTGTTAATGTAGATGCTACGAGAGTCACCTTGCTCGGTAGTTTGCAAAAAGGTATCTCTCGCGCATTTACTATATAGCTCCAGCGCTCAGAAGAGTCCCGTTCAATTTGGAAACTGAGCCAGGCTGTAGATTGCAGAAGACCCTAGATGATCGCAGATCGCAGAATATTGTTGCAGATCCGAGATCCCGATCGTAGAAGATTACCGCAGATCGCAAAAGATCGGGCGATATATAAAGCATAAAATATTATACTTTAATATATAGTTCCATTATATAATTACTAATATAATTTAAACTCTAATTAATATTAATATAAATAAAACTCTTATTAATAAAGTTACATTAGAAATATTAATATTAATAACTACTATAGTTTAGCTAAAGTTATATATATATATATATATATATAACTTCTATACATAAAACATTACATTAAAATCTATAATATATAAATCTACTTCACATCTAATATATATTAAATTATTAATTTATTTTGGCTTTGTTAGCCATTTAAGGTTTGAATGACATATTCTTCATATATTTATTATTGTTCTTTCTCTTCTTACCTAAATAAGTCCTGAGAATGGACCCGATTGGAGGTTACAAAATGTTGGCTATAACACCTAAGTTTCTGGATCTTCCTGTATTAATCAACAATCCAAACTACATAAGTCTCAAAACAATAATGATATGACTTATTGATGTTTCTGTTCCTATGTTCTTTATTTCTTTTCCTGTAATTGCTTTCATATTACACTAGTTCTCTCCTATACATTGTATCAATTCCCTTTCTTTCTTCCTCTCCCCTGCATTAATTCATTGCGACAAGATATATACAAGGACAAGAATTAAAGTCAACTACTCCACAACATAGTGAGATCACTCCATCTTGTGTTTCTGCATCACCCTTTAGTGATGACCCCCCTATCCTTTCCCCATCTAAATTTGGTTCCTCAGTGGTTATTTCCCTAGCCAACTCCATATCCTTTGGATCAATCAACCTTAATCTATTTGTCCCCTCAAGCTCCATTTTTCTTTTATTAGTTGGCATAGACATCCCTTGGTCGGTTTTATGCCTTCCTACCAAATATTGTGGGCAAATCATCTTAACTCCATGTAATCTCCTACTTATTACCTACTATTTGTCCCAAGCAGCATGTACTCCTCATCCCAAAAAGTTTTCGTCGCTTGACTTAGTCCCCTTTTTATTTAATTTAATTTAAAATTTTTATAATAAATGGGAAATATAGCTAAGGTTGTCACAAACCCCTTGCCCTTGGGGGAACGCCATCCTCATTGTTTAATGACGAGATATAGTATAAGAAAATAAATGCTTAAAATACCAAATACAACTAATATGGAGCCTTATATATATACAACTCTTTTCATATTATTACAATACCACTTATATGCATAGTGGCTTACCCAACCACTCGGCAAAAATTAATTTTTTAATTCATCCATCTTCCAATGGAACTTTTTGCATTATTTTGGTTCTCTGATGTATTTCATTTAAATTTTATATGTTTCCTTTCTCTGGAGTTCTTCCTACATCTAATATTAGGCACTACTATCCTTGTGCATATTGTTCCTTTAGCGAACAATTCCTAGCTCATTGTTTCCATGCACACGTCCAATCAACTTTTGATTCCAATCACCTATGCTCGTGACCAAAAAATAAATAAAAAATTATGGCCTTCCGTTCTCTGTTTCTGAATCTGTTAGGAAATATTTTCACCCACCTTCTGTGTAGTTACTCACCTTCCAAGTTTAGACATCCCCTTCTATGTAGTCACCCACCTTCCAAGTTTAGACATCTCCTTCTATGCTTCCTAGACCCTCACGCAATCCATTCTTTGGAAAGGCTTCCTTGCATCAGAAAGGTATGAAAACTAGGGCATAGCCCTACCTAAATATTATCAAACTAGTTATATCATGCTTATGGAAACTCGTTGGCATCATCGTTGCTAGTGTCCTACATTGGCCTTATTCCCAATGTCTTTTCTTTTGCCCAATGTTTGTATTATTTGTAGCCCTCTTTTATAATTGGAACTGAGCAGTCTCATGTTTATACCTACATCATAGACACACAGACTCCATGAAACTCATCATAGAGAAAAATGTAATGAATGTAGATTATATCTTATTTATAGTTTGTCCTTGTAGTGAACTTGGAATTTTCCATAATTTCTATAACAAACTAGGTTAGTGCATAATCAAATCATAATAAGCTAAAAATATCATTAGATTAGCTCAAGAATCCAAGTTATCATAAATCTTTCTCATAATTGAAAGACTTAGAAGATCAATAAATAATTGTTTCTTATCTTGATTTAATGGATTCCTATTTTCTCGTACACACATGCAGTCAATTTACTATCCTAGCAATCACTTGCATAATTGCATGTCCTTCATCGCCATAGTGTCAACCCAAAGTGGCTACTCCAAGGCTCTAGGTATGCTCCAAACTATTTGTCAAGGCACCAACTCAAAAATCATTCTTCTCCAAGGATCCATGTACCTTTCACCGTGAATGATCAAGGGAATCTAGAGATTTATACCTCCACCCAATTATGATTATATATATAAGACCATTTGTGACTATGAGAACTATAATACTAGGTAGTTACTACAAAACGAGGTAGTTCTTTTTCAATAGAAATATTGGCAATTCGGAGACACATAGGCCCAGAGAGTCCCAAACATGCATGTCCCATTCAAGTTACACAACATAACATGCACATAACATATATACATAGAAAAATACATGTACATATGGAACATTATGACATATGCATAACACATTCCATAAAAAATGACTCCACACATTGTAACATGGAATTCATAGACCAGACCATATCTATTTATGTGAACCATGCCATACTTCCCCCTTTTTTTTTTCCACATTCACAGTCCTTGCATGCAAAAAAATGTGAGAGACATTTTCTCATGATATTAGAATCACAATTATGTAGGAGTTCCCTTTTTTTAATAGATGTTGTCCATGAGCAAGAATCTTTCCATTCGAACGGCCCCTCACAAACCTAATAGAAAAAATGATAATTTCATATCTATATGAAATAGAATTATCATATATTCAATACATAAGCATATGTAAAATAAATTTAGGGTTAAGGGAACTCCTTTTCTTATTTGGAATATCTGAGTTACTGACATTAACCAAGATCTTTTCTTTGGATGATTTTAGCAAAATTTCATGGAAAAGAGCATGAAAAACGACATGTTAAACCACTCTAAGAAAAAGAAACATAAAGGAGATCATAAGACAATGCACACAACAATTTGATAATGGAGTTCGTGCAATGTGGACTACATCTCTAGGCCCTACTTCAATAGTTCTGCTTCATTCATCTCATTAAAAATAAATGAAAGTACATGGTAAAATACATTACTATGCCTCCATTCTTGGGATTTACTTGAAATTCGACTACTAAAATCATAGCAATCACAACACCATTTGATATTTCTCATCCTCTTGAGACTTTTGACTACAAACATGACCTACTTTTGATAGGTGCATTGTTTTCTCAATCTTCATGCCCAACAATAAATGATGAAGGTAGGTTTCTGCCATGACTCTTGAATTATGCTTCCCAAATGTAAAAACAGACTACACCATTGCAATCCTCGCGAAATTATGGTTAAAATGAATATAAAGTTGGCTACAATTTTCCACTTGCAAATCTAGCCCCATAAGGAATCTTTTAGATTCCTCAAATATTGTACATCAGAAACACGCTCTCTTGAAAGAGGTGCATGGGCAAGGTTCCACCCTCTTGGTTCTAGCCTCATCAGGATTTCATCGTCATAGTCCCTCATCCTCGACTATTTTTGTTGGCTCATCATTCTGCAACCGACCCTCACTTCTGGTCCAATGACAAAATAAAAGGTTAAGTAATATTTGTGTGAGTGATAATATCAATGACTCACTTTAGCATGGTTTGTTGGCGACCACTGTGAAAAACCTTAGTGACCCATGGGTCATGGGTTTGATCCAAAGATCCAACCACCTTTGTCTATTTTAAACATATAAATAAAATGTCTTTTGTTTTAAAATCATCGATTCTGACATTGACACCCAACCCATTGATTGGTCACACATTATTTTAAAATATAATGTTGACAAAAAATGTGGCCAATCTGTTGACTATTTTTTTTTAATTAATACCACCCAAGAACTATTGAATGGTAATTGTGTTAACTATTGGTTGGACCACTAGATCTTGGGGTGTCTTTGGTTGGAGTCGTCGATCTAATTGATTCATTTTGTTGGAACCATGGTCAGCTAGACTTTGATCGACAAACCTGCCATATATATAAACTTCGCTGGTGTTATTCAAGCTTCGGTAGTTTGAAACAGTTCTGATAAACCAATTTTTCATTGTTTCCCATCAAATATTAACGTCGACCCCTAAATTTGATGTTATATGTAACCATCAGCTGTATAGTTGTAACCATTGAACCATTTGAAATGTTCCCATTGAACTGTAGCAATCTTAGGATTGTTTATATGCCATGGGTTTGGCTGTTTGGGTTGGCGCTATGTTTGGCACTCCTCCAAACCAAATTTAATCACCCATAAACCATATGTTATGACCAACCCATCATGTTGTTGACTGACACCAAATTTGGCATGTCCACCGAACAACTAGTCATTAACTTTGGTTGGATTGTTGATCTCAATATCAGTTGGAAACAAAATGTAACCAATACAAACCACCAAATAAAAATTATAACCATCAGTGTTTTGGTTAGGATGAATTTTTGGAATTTATGGCAAAATTATCTTTATAACTTCTCGTTCTTGGTTGGGTTTGGTGGGTGCACTAGGTTTGGTGGCTTACCAACTGTTGAACCTTTCAAAATTCTAAATTTAAACGACTTGGAATTTAATCTATGCAATCGCCAATAAAAAAAAACTACTACCAAGTTTGTTTGGGTCTGTTACAGATCCATTTGGGCACATCAAACCCAACCTACAGATTAATACTATTAAGGCCCATCAAAACCTAATTCAGCTGCTACATGCCCTAAAGAAGTCATCCATCAGAATGCCTAGCTTCCCAAGAAGTTTCATGACCAAAATCATCCAAAAACTTCCTCTAAGAATATCAGCGCAGGTAGGCCTTCATTAGGGTGTGCTGCAATGCAAACCATACACTAACAGGGTGTTATGCAATGCACTTGGTCCCTCTTTGGCCTATGCTGGGCGAATTTGAGCAAATTTCCATTGGGTTTTGAAAGATTCCTTATCCATTGGATGCATCTAGAAGTTTCTCAAACCTATCTACTCCTTTGAGCTCGTATTTGGATGAGGAAGGGATTTAAGGAACATTAATCCCTTATCCCTTCCTCCATGGAACTAAATTCTAAGTTTGGGAGGGCATTCATTATCACCATTTACGGCATAACTTCCTTCATTCACCTATAAAAAGACCACTCATTCAACTGATCAGGGGATGGAAATTATTCAATTATAGGGAGATGATGTTAGTATGAGACTTGAGTTGATTTCAAGTATTGTAATGATGTCAAAATGTCTTGTTTGTTATGAGGAGAGGATGGGACTGAACTGGAAGGAGTGATGATGAATTGAGCAATGGGTTGTAACTCTTCCTTTTACTAATAAAGTATTCAAATATTTTTCCATATGCTTGTGTTATTCATTTATGCTTTCATATATATATCATGTTCTTGATTCCATGCTATGTTTAATCAATAGATCATTATCATATGCTTTGATTGGTTTTTGTCTTCTGTCTATGTGCAGGTAATCTTCAAGCAGATTAAGTACAGAGAGGAGCAACAGAATTGGTCAAGGGAGATAAGGAGAAAGTGAAGGCTGCAGGTAGGCTTCTTTACCTCTTATTTAATCTATTGATCATAGGAAAAGTAGAGAACTCTTTAAACTGTTGTTCTAGACTTAGCTACTAGTCTAGGGGTTTAAGTGTTTATCCGTAGACACCAAAACTTCCCAAAACAAATTGGCTACTCCGCTGGGGACCAATCATCCATCCTAGTAGCTTATCAGCCTCTTAAGACATTTCTACATACTGTACTTGTGGTCATTCATTGAATTTTAGTCTTTTTTCATTGAAAATTGAGCCAAAACTGTGAGAAATTGTCCTCAAATTTGCTTACTGTCACCAGCATAGTCCAATGAAGGAAACAGTGCACTACAATGCACTTCTCGCATAGACCCAATGCTCTTCAGTGCACTGTCTCTCACTTTTGCCTACGTTGATCCCTTAAGGTCAGTTTCCCATCTAGGAGCTGAATTTTTTGAGCCAATTTTCTCTTGTTTGAATGATTTCTGAATGTAAATGATGTTTTGTTTCTAAAAGTAGTGTTTTCATATCCTTACCTAGCCCTACTTAGACTAGGACTGATAAATTTTTCTTATGTATTCACTTTATCATTTTCAATCTATAGTCAAAAGTTAGTTTTTGATCGATTGATCTTTAGCGAAAGAAAGTGTCGTAAAATCGTCTTTTCCTTTGAAATTGAATTTTCATAAAATCTTCATTCATGAAAGATAGATTGATTGATGTGTGCAAATGATTAGTATTTTCGTTTAAAGTGTTGTAATTCCTCATTTCTTTGAAAACAAAAGTGTCGTAAAATCTTCCTTTCCTTGAAAAGAAATTGTCCCAAAATCATCCTTTTTATAAAAGAGATTTTTGATCGATTGTGCATATTTCCTTTTTGTTCATTCACATTAATGGAAATTGAAAAGAAATACATGCATGTTGCATTAAAAATTTTGTGTTTGTTGATAAGGAATAGTGTAAGGAATTTTCATTTAGATTGTGCTCTTTCCTCTTTGATCAATAAGAAATATGATTGCTCTATCCCTAAGTAGCTAGGATTTTCATCATTAAATTGAATGGAAAGAATGCTTATCATGATAGTTGCATTCCTAGGAATTTTAGAATATATCATGTGGTGAACTTGGAAGGAAAATTCCTAAGCAAGATCAACTTAAAATAAACATTAATTTACCTAATGGAGCATTGTCATTAACGCAAACATTTAGTGGTTCTAGGCTAGAGATGTGTTCAGGCATTGTAAAAAAAAGCAGTTGCCTCTAACTTGTATGCAATACATCCCGATTTTGATACCTCATTCCACGTATGTGAGTATATCATAGCTCATCCTTGTACCTTTGGGTATATAGGGTAGTGTTACAGTATGTAAAGTATATGAGAATGCTCTCACTGTGCAATTTTGCATTAGACAACACTTATACGGACTGGGCCTCCATGTACCTTCGGGTATATATGGGAGGACAACTCTAGGTTGCTATCCATCCTTAAGTAACTAATTCAGCCGCCTTGAAAATGTGATACACCAAACACAACATTAAGGGAGATTGCCTGCTCATACTTCTTGGTTCGCCAGGAGGTATTCTGCATTTCACAGTTGCCTGGTAAACCTTTTGCCTAGTTACCCCTTTTTGTTTATTTATTTTTTGATAATAAAATTAATTAGAAATCGTGGAGGATCATCAACACCTACCCCGTCATTCATGAAGAACAGCGATCACACTGCCTTTGCCTCCCAAAGTGACACCAATTCAGACAAAGCAGTCTCGCTTAACTGAGTCTAGTACATCAAGAACTCCTAGTTCTTCATCTAAGTTACCTGAATCATCTATTTCGGTAAGTACAAATACTCCAGTTACTCCAACTATTTCTGGTACATATGTTCTTAATGAAGAAGTTTCACAATTACCTGAGAACATTAGCACTAATCCTAGTGAAACTGTAACTGAAGTTGTTCAACCACAAGTTGATACTCAACTTCAGATTGCTCAATAAGAAAGTACTTCTAAATTTGAATCAGTTCAACCAGAAGTTAATCCAGAAACAATCCCAGTTCCAACAAAAGTTACATCTGAACTTGAAGTTGTTTAGGAACCTCTCACTAAAATTGTTTTTCATTTACTAGAACATCTGGACTTCGAAGTTGAACACTCGAAAGTTATTACTTTACCGGTTAACCCTCAGACATCAGTAACTATTGAAACTCCAACTTCACCAACACCAGAAATCTTTTATGGACCTGACGGTGAAGTTCTTCCACTAGGTTTGATTGCCATAGATGAGGAATTGGAAGAATATTCCACACCTAGAACCTCATTTCCTTTTGGAGCTGGGCTTTATCTTTACCCAAGTACTCCTAATTTCTTTGCTTCATTTGATCCTACTTCTTTTTAAGTACCCGTAGAATCTTTAGGACAACTTTTGGGTCAGTTAACTATGGCTCAACAATCATTAACATCTCATACTGTATCATCTAATGCAATTGTAGCATATTCATCTGTTGTCACTTCTTCGATGTTTTCTACCACACCTAAGTCGCACTTGTATGGTGAATCTTCCATCCCGATTGGTTACCAATCATTATCTGGAACCCACTCAGGGGTTGCTTCTTGTTATAGACATATTTGGGCACTGCAACCCCAATCATATATGTCGATAAACCAAGGGTTCTTAAACCCCTAAAAGTGTTGTTCCACACCCTAAAAGATCAATGAAAAACCACTCAGAACTAGTCAAAACTGGACCATACGGACTGCTCAGTGCTAACGGTGCAATGCATACTGACTATAACACTGGATAATTGCGATGCATACTGAAAGAGCCTTCTGCAGGGTGTGATGGGCGAGAGTAGACAAATGGAAAAGACAGTTTGCTAAGTGGAAACCCAGATAATTTTCTAGAAACTTCTCATATGACACTTGCCTCTCTGAATTCGCCCAGGGATGAGTAAGAGATCATGAAATCTCCAAGTGGAACCAAGAACTATCAGTGAAATGACACTAATCAAAAACCTAGAAGATGACTCACCCCTCTGCAAATATCTATAAATGGATCCCTCATCCCAGATATCCAGAGGCTGGAATTTTGTAATTTGTGAGGAAGTGTTGTTGGTTTCTCTTTGAGACATTGTATTATTGGGTGATCTTGCTTTTCATGAGGTGAAGAGGGCTTTCATACTGGGAGGATGATGCTGGATCAAATATCTGGGTTGTAATCCTCTCTTCTACTTCTACTATCAATAAATTTATTTGAGTTTTCCTCCATATAATTGTGTACTTGTGAATCTTGTATTTGTGTATGCAATTGTATGGTTAATGTACTTCTGATTCTGCATTGTTTATGGTATCATAGATCTCTATGCTTTTATGGTGTTTTGTTGCTTTGCCTCTACAGGTGTTCTTTGAAGTAGTACAAGTGAGAAAGGAGTGGCAAGCTCTATCAAAGGAGAGAGGAAACAAGCAAGGAGCCAAGTGAAAGATCAAGGTTGGTGCTCTATGCTTCTCTCTTATCTATCATACATAAAGGAAAACACAAGTTACTTTGAATTGTTTGTTTCTAAGATAGCTACCCGTCTTAGTGGGACTAGAAGATCAAATAGACACTAGTTTTCCCAGAAACAAAATGGCGACTCCGCTGGGGAGTGAATAGTTTGTTTGTTTGTTACTATTGTTTGCTTTATAAACTACAGATGAAGCCTGAAGTTAAGCCAGCTAACCTTTGAACTTCCTTTGCTATGCAACTGAAAATTAGATCAATGCTACTTCAATCAATCTCCAGGTTAGTTTATGAACTGAACATCTTACTTGCAAACATCCTAAGTGCCTTGGTGGTAGCTCAATAACCTCATAAGATCATACCCCTAGACTTTGTGTTTACTGTCTATCATAGCTCGGCCTAAATCACTAAACTTAGCTGCAAATTTTGAGCAAAAACCAAGCTCAGTTTCATTCCCTGGTCCATCGCATTGTCTCTCATTGGCAGTCTGGATGCATCGCACCTCCCATGTGTTGTAGGTGAGATGCATCCCTGTTTCCCTTAAGGACAGGTGCGATGATTGAATGAGGCTGTTTCCCTCTCTGGAATTTGTTTTTTTCTTCATTGTTTTCAGCTCTATTTAGTAGTTTTGCTACTTATGATTAGTATATCATTGTTGAAATCTTCTTCCTTTACATTATTCAGCCTCCATTGATCAGGAATTGTTAATGTTTTTTATGTATTTTTCATCATTTATAGTCCTCCTTTGTCAAGAGTAGCTTAATCTACCTGTCATCTTTTGATTCAAAAATGTCGTAACTGTCATTTTGAGTCAAGAAAAAGAGTGTCATAAAGTCTTCCTCTTTTAGATAGTTGATTGTACTTTTGTCATTGTATTTGATTTCAATTGTCAAAATTTAAAGTGTCGAAAGCAGTTTTCCATTCGAAACTGAAAGTGTCGTCTTAGTCTTCCTTTCATTTTGAAAAGAAATTGTTAAAGTGTCGCTTTGAAGAAAATAGTTCAGATCTGTACTTAGTTTTCCTTTTTTGCATTCTCACATTAAGGAAGTGGAAAAACAAATACATGCATGTGCATTTGCATTTAGACTGCATGCAGAAAATGATTTAGGAAAAGTGCATTTAGTGTGTTCTCTCTTCTCTCTATTGAAAGAATCATACTTTTCTTTCCTTAGTAGCTAGGATTTTCATTGCTAAAAGAAGAACAAACGACTGTTTATCATTTTAGATTGCATATTTAGGAATTTTGCATCTACATCACATGGTGAACCTTGAAAGGAAAACTTCTTAAAAAAGATCAACTATAAAATAAACCTCAATGAACATAAAAACGCTTTGGAACCTAATGCACAACATCTAGAAGTCTAGGCTAGAGACGCATTCCGGCATCGTAAAGCCTGGTAACTATCGTTTTCATCGAAGATGGGTGATTCCTCCTCTTTGATATGACAAGTGCCAATACGGACTTGTGCTCCCCGTACTATCAAGTATATATTGGGAGACCACAATAGGTTGATATCCTTTATCCTTAGGAAGCCGTGTTTGCCGCCCTATCGATAGAAATGCACTGTACACAACATTCGGGAAGATTGACTGCCATACGTAAAGAACTTGGTCATTTCTCTTTAATTTACCACGAAGGTGTATATTGCAGTTTTGTGATTGGTTTGGTAATCCCTCTGTCTAGACTTCCAGAGTAGTCACTTTTGTTCCTTTCCTACTCCTTAAAAGAAAAGGTCCATCTGAGCACTTGTCACTTCAGGCTCATTAAAAATCGAAGGCGACTAGAGTCACCTTTAGCTTTTTCTCGACTCTTAAAAATTGAAAAAGCAAGTTGTGTCAAAGCATCATAAAATTCATTTAATTTGGAATAACATCCCTATTCCTTCATTGATCTTAGGTTGAGGTAATGGAGTCCACCAATCAAGGATTTCCCCTTGGGGGAAATCCTAGTCCTTTCTCTTCTTAGGGAGATATTGGTGCTCCTTATATGGCTACATTGTCCCTTCCAGGAATCACAATTGGTCTGCCAGTATGGCTATTCTCAACCTCTATCATTCAAAACACTGTAATTCCTCAGCAGTTGAATCAGCAACCATATGATACTAGAGTTTCTCCCCCACCTTTTACTTCGTTTGTTTCTCCCTCTCCTTCTTCCTCTTCACTTGGCAAAACTAGTGATACTGAAAACCAAGTAACTGAGAAGAAGAAGAAAGGGAAGGAGAAGAAGAAGAAGAAGCCAGTCACGCAAGGGGACAACCATGTGTCGTCTAGCGAAAACCCACACACCGCACCTTCCAAACCCAAATCTCCATGCGTAATTTGCAAAGGAGACCACTATCATCGAGATTGTCCTTGCATCCCGCGGATCTTGAGAGACTGGTCTCCCTGCTTGCACCATCCAGTGTCATCAACCTCTATCGATCATGTTGAGAGTACACCATCGATTAGTGAAAATGAAGTCAATGGACAAAAAGGAAGATCTAGATTTCCTTGTAGGTTGTGTGAGGGAAATCATGCCCTCCACTGTTGTCCTTTTCTGGACGAAGCTAAAAGTGTCTTGGATAATCGTCCTACTTCACCACAGCGACTTCCACCTGGATACAAGAAACTCTTGCCAAGTCCATCACTAGTTGAAAATCCAACTGACATACCTATGTTGTTGGTAAAAACACCTATTATTGAAGATAAACCCTTTGAGTCCACACCGGACCATATTCAACAAGTCGAGATGGCAGTCGACCCAGTCTTGCCTTCAGAAGGTCCACCTTCAGATGATACAGTCTCCAAAGAGAATGAGAACAACACCATTCAAATTCTTTTTGTTAACACAAAGTCTGATGAACATGGGGGCAATCTACCCATTCCTTTACCACAGGAAGGAAGTTCCCCATTTCAAGAGATTCATCTGGCCGTTTATTTGGTCCCTCCTCCAAGCAATCTAGTTGTTTCCTTTGATTGGAATCTACTAGCGGGACCCCGCCTTCCATCTAATGTACCATTCCGAATCATAGTACAAGTTTACAGAATGATCATGGCTGGCACTATCATAGATGAAGGGGCTTCTATGAGTATCCTTTCCTCAACTGCTTGGAAAGCACTTGGTTCGCCACCGCTTCTGCCTGGAAATCGAAATTTGTCAGGCTTCAATAAAGGAACCATTTAACCGTTAGGGATCCTTCCAAATTTGCCTATAACTTTGAGAAGGAAAAATGTTCATTTGAACATGATGGTAGTCCTAGGTCCATTAGATTACAATCTACTCCTTGGGCATGACTACATTTACAACATGGGAGCTATTGTTTCCTCACTCTTTCAGGTGATGTGTTTCTTGTATGAAGACAGAATGGTACAACTTGTTGACCATCTTTCATTTCCTGGTTCAAACATGGCTATGAGTCAAACACCATCCCTAAATGGTCTCTTTGCACAAGGAATGTATCTTCAACCTTTGGTTCATCCACCTAGTTACCGCGAGTAATTCGGTGAATGTAACGAAACCAGGGGGCATGCACCCTAGTCTGCTTCGGCAGGCGAACCCAGATGAAATGATAGATTTCCTCATAGGATATATGACCAGTCTAACACACCTGTCCATGAAGGATATGGGATCAGTCTGGAAAAGGATCTCCTCGTCATAGGTTATATGATTGGTCTGTAACACCCATCCGTGTAAGATATGGGATCAATCCAAAATAGGATCTCCTCGAAGGTTATGTGATTAGTGTGCCGATCCACACCATTCACCTTTGTCTATTTCAATGGAAAAAGCCAAGGAAGTGTTTCATCTACTCTTCAGATGAAACAATCTTGCTTAAATGCAAGGACTTCCATATGATAACCTGGAAACTCTACTTTTCTTTGTACCTGGGGGCATGCAAACCTTTTTTATGCAAGTGAAAAGCGACCAGCGTAACTCTAACCTCGTAGTATTTTAGTCTAACTTTTAGTTCAAACTTCTTAGGTTAGGTGATTGGTCTAATCCACCATTCACATTTGTCGGCAACCCCGGCAAAGTAAAGGAAACGTTTTGTAGGAAACTATCCTACCTAACCTTAGTAGTTCATTAACTCTTCGTATCGTAGTTGGTCGTTTCTAGCTTGCATAAAAAAGGCAGCTGAGCAAATTTTCGCATGGGACAAGCTCATTAAAAAATGAACCTACTAATAAGAGACATCTTTAAAGAAGACTTAAGTGAGCAATGTTTCCGCAAACTTCAAGCTTGTTAAAAAATAAACCGAGCAGCGAGCAATGTTTCCTCAAAGTTCAAGCTCGTTAAAAAATAAACCCAGCAACGAGCAATGTTTCCGCAAAGTTCAAGCTCATTAAAAAATAAACCTAGCACTGAGCATAGTTTCTAAAGATTCAAGCTCATTAAAAAATGAATCCACCCTCGGTAAATAACCTTTTTGGTTGCATTTCTATCAGCCTTTTGAGCCTTGGTCATGTTCTTACTGTCACCTCCACTCTTTTAGCCAATCATATGCTTCCACTTGATTTTTTACCCTTTTGAGGAACAGCTGCGACGAATGATTCTGTTAGACACCCTCTTTACACTAACATGCTTGAGAAGTTCCAAACTTACCTGGAACCAGTTGCTACCTGAAAGCATCACTTGTTCCTTAAAATGAGTCTCTTTTAAGCTCTTTTTAGACTCATAAAATATGAAAAGATTGTCGATCTACTGACCTTTCGAGCTCATTGAAGTAAAGGGATGTGTCATCCCTCCTCTATGTTTTAATAATTTTCGACCCAAGGGATCATTCCACAAAAAGATTGAGCGCTTGTCTTTTTCAGCTCGCTAAAACTATCGAAAAGTCATCCCTTTCATATTATTTTATACTTTTTCGGACTTAAGGGATTATACCATGAAAAAGGACTGCTGGAGTTTCCTTTTCGTCCCTTTTCAAACTCTCTAAACATGAAAAGGATTGAGTTATCTTTGTCGTTAAACTCGTTAAAACAATAGCGACAAACTTGTCCATCCGGACAAGAGCGAGTTTCATTGTCACTAGGCTTGCTAAAATATAGCAATAGGTTTGCCTAAAGGGAAAATTGTAGAACAAGCATATGTTATCCTCCTTAAGCTTGAAAAAAATAAAGAGGTACTGGTCAGTAATGACTAGGGAAAAAGGGAAGAAAACTTGAAGAACTTCATTGGTAGCAGGTCGCTCTTGAACCTGACACTTTTATTCCATCCCCATGATTGAGTTGGGTTGGGTTATTTTATTCACTGGTCACATCACCATTGGTCCTCCGTACCATCCATTTTTGGGGTTAACTCTACCAATCCATTTCAATGTCGCCGATATGTTCAAGAGAAGTCGCTCAGAGAATTCACCAACCTAGCTAACACCTCATCCACTACAATACCTTCACTCTCCATTTTTCATGACCGCCATTTATGAACCTTGTATCATCAGATCGTTTTCACCTCCAAAAAATCATTTGATTCGTTTCGTGTCGTAGATGTGGGATTCATTAAGGCCCTCATACGATGGGTCACTTCTTGTCAACATCAGCTCATTATCCAAGAAGTTGACTTAGGAACAACCCTTTCATTACTTTGAAGCTTGCATGCCTCAATGGCAATTTTCTCACTTCCAGTGATAGGTTTACATTAATGGCCTTCGACTGAAAGATTTTGTGTGGTGTTCGACATCGATTCATATATTCACACCACATGAATTGTACTGTAGTACCTTGAGGGTCATTATCATTATCGTTGATTCCTGTCGCACCTGTTAACAACTTACATTATTGGCTGGTAATTAGGCGATGTCTTTCCATGTTCGACTTTAGAACATCTTTTCACATGGATCGACTCGTACATCAGGCAAAGATTGAACGAGTTTGAAGAACTCGGATCTAGTTTCATCCATCCGAGCTGCGATATATTCAGGAAAATAAAGACATCAAGTGTACAACATAGCTGCATAGATGATCATCCGAGCTAAGGGATGATGCCTCTACAAGAATCACCAGTCTGCAACACAAACGGTTGTCTGTCCTATGTACATGAAAATGAATTTATAAAGCTAGGCATGGGAATGCCCGCCTTAGCTAGATCATGAAAATAATGTGAAGATAATGTATTGTATTGTATTTTATACAAGTCACCTTCCAGTTCACCCGACATCAGAAGATTTACGACCTCATGCATTAGGGGGAAACTGTTATAGAAATATTTGGGCACTGCAACCCCAATCATATATGTTGATAAACCAAGGGTTCTTAAACCCCTAAAAGTGTTGTTCCACACCCTAAAATATCAAGGTCAACTGATTACATCTTTCCTAGAAGTTCTCCCTGAAAAACCACTCAGAACTGGTCAAAATTGGACCATACAGACTGCTCAGTGCTAAGGGTGCGATGCATACTGACCATAACACTGGCCAAGTGCAATGCATACTGAAAGAGCCTTCTATAGGGTGTGATGGGCGAGAGTATACAAATGGCAGAGACAATTTGCTAAGTGGAAACCCAGAGAATCTTTTAGAAACTTCTCATATGACACTTGCCTCTCTGAATTCACCCAGGGATGAGTAAGAGATCATGAAATCTCCAAGTGGAACCAAGAACTATCAGTGAAATGACACTAATCAAAAACCCAGAAGCTGACTCACCCCTCTACAAATATCTATAAATGGATCCCTCATCCCAGAGATCCAGAGGCTGGAATTTTGTAATTTGTAAAGAAGTGTTGTTCGTTTCTCTTTGAGACATTATATTTTTGGTGATCTTGCTTTTCATGAGGTGAAGAGGGCTTTCATGTTGGGAGGATGATGCTGAATCAGACAGCTAGGTTGTAATCCTCTCTTCTACTTCTACTATCAATAAAGTTATTTGAGTTTTCCTCCATATACTTGTGTACTTGTGAATCTTGTATTTGTGTATGCAATTGTATGGTTAATGTACTTATGATTCTGCATTGTTTATGGTATCATAGATTTCTATGCTTTGATGGTGTTTTGTTGCTTTGCCTCTACAGGTGTTCTTTGAAGTAGGACAAGTAAGAAAGGAGTGGCAAGCTCTATCAAAGGGAAGAGGAAACAAGAAAGGAGCCAAGTGAAAGATCAAGTTTGGTGCTCTCTGCTTCTCTTTTATCTATCATACATAGAGGAAAACACAAGTTACTTTGAATTGTTTGTTTCTAAGATAGCTACCCATCTTAGTGGGACTTGCAGATCAAATAGACACTAGTTTTCCTAGAAACACTTCTACACCATGGTCATCACCCATGTCCTCAACCGGAATTTTACCTGGTTCTTCTCTAATGGGAACTCAATAGTTTTATCATGCATATCAGTATCAAGTTGGGAAATCTGGTCAACAAAGACCTATGTATCCATCAAATATTATATTGCCACCATATGGAGAGCAATATGCTTATTCACCATATCCTCCTTATTCTGGGGGACTGCCATATGGTAATATCCCATAGTATTCAAGTCAACCTGGAATTAGAGTTTGTCAATGGCAACTAACAATGCCAGTTCAACCAAGGCTTTTGTATCCAACACAACCAATGCAAACCATGTCACCTATTCATACTACAGTTATTGTTACTACTGTACCACAATCACAAGTTCAAACTGTTGTATCTCAACCCGTTCAAACTTATCCTTCTACCTTGCAATCACAAGTTTCAAGTGAAGAAGTTCAAATTCCTCAAGTTGTTGTACAACAACCACTTGTTTCTAGAGTCCAACAACAACCTCAGGTTAGTGTACCCTTATCTGGAGTGACCCAGGCTTACACTAGTATAGTTTACTCACAACCTAGCCAAACTCTCATTATTGGGCAGCAACAACCATTGAATCCACAACAATTATATCAATAAAAACAACAATTGATTCAACAACCGTGGCATCCTCAATTTCAACAACCCCAATTCCAGTAGTAGAACCCTCAGTTTGGACCTGTTTCACAGGCTTGACCTAGTTCTGGTCAATCACAAGCTTACCAAGGTCAAGTTCAACAAGGCTTTGCAGGTTATGGACAACCACTTATTCAATCTGGTTATCAACAACCATCTTACATTGGTTTTGTTCAACAACCATACCAAGGCTATCAAATGCAGATGCCTTATGCTAGTATGCAAAGACCTATTGCCTAAGAAATTCCATCATATCTTGGGTATGCTCAACCTGACTTGAATCGACAGTTTCCATTTGTAGCAACTTTAGAATTATCAGATTTAAATTGGCTCATATATGATCCAATATTAGATGAACCTTGGTGGCTGGTAATTTTGAATAAGTTACCTTCTAACATTCTGAAGTTTAACGAAAATCCTGGAGAAGACCCGTCAAATCATGTTATGACCTTTCATTTGTGGTGTTCATCTAACTCCTTAAATGACGATTCAGATAGACTTCATCTTTTCCAAATAACACTTACTGGTCCAGCTACTAAATGGTACATTGAGTTACCAAGAGCTTCGTTCGATAACTTCACCACTTTAGCCACTACTTTTTTGACCCACTTCTAGTTACCTATCAGATAGAAGACTGTAATGGAACTTCAAACCAACTTTAAATAGACTACTGCTACTCATATATCATATCACATTCATGAGTGGTGGCGTCATCATCGAATGGTTAAGACATATGTTCGCGATCAACTTTGAGTTGAGTGGTTCATAAAATCCTTGTTGCCATCAATCACCAAGGATGTGGAAAAAGGTGGAGTCTGCATAGAAGAGCAAGTCATTTCTCATGCCCAATACTTGGATTTAATTTACACACAATCCAACACGCTTTATGATAAAATTCCCAATGCACCTTGACTAGCTTTCACTGTTCCACCTCCTCCACAATCGAGTAAGGACTCTCATGCCGGCGACAGTGTGATCGGTTCTTCAAGCACACAATCAACAGGAAGACCATCTGGTCAAACTCTTGTTGTTTCCAATCAAACTACCAATGCATCAGAAAATACTCTTGCCTCTGAGATTAATGTTGTGTCATCTGACAAAGGCAAAAATCCAAAGCAACCAGCAAGCAAGAAAAAGGGGCAGAACAAAAAGAAAAAAGAAAATTCCCCTCCAGAGAAATCATCTGATTCCTCTACTGCAGCAAGGAAACCTTGTTATCCATGTCTGATATTTAATGACGAGCATTATACAAGAGATTGTCCACATCGCTTTGAGGTCTCTAAACTTTTAAAGACTTCAAACACATCGGCAGTGTTGAGAGATCCGTTTCCAACCCCAAAAACACATTTGATTGTAATAGACCATGCTTCCACATCCCAAGTACACATGTTATCCATTGAAAAACCATAAAATGATGTTTTGGTGTCAACAAGAAACAAATATTATGGAAATCTATTGTCATCGAATAATCAAGCCACTGATCAACCTAATCCTTTGACCTCGACTTCATCTGAAGTTGTTCCACCTATTGTACCTAAATTGACTATAAAATCACCAGAGGGAGTTGTGCACAAATCGAAATTCAACCCTCAAGATCAAGCAGCTCAATACTACAACATAGTAAAAGATATTTCTCAATCACCTTCACCTATGTCAACCCTTGAGGTGTTGCAAAATTGTCCCTCCTAGAAACAGGCTTTACTGTCAGCAATAGGTGGAATAGAACCTACGGATTCAAATCTTGTAGTCTTTAACCATGTTTGATATTAACCACAGTTACCAGTGCAATTAGATTTCTTAATCCAAGTAAAAGCTCTCAATAAGAATGTTCACTGAACTATTATTGATAAGGGGACATCTACTTGCATTATGTCCATGAGTTGCTGGAAAACACTTGGTTCACCGCCATTGTCACGATCACCAACCACATTGAAATATTTTGATGGAAGAAGTGGCAAGAGTAGAAACCTGCAACATGATTTCCTCCACCTCATCTAATTTAAGGAGGATTTCCAACCAATTTGAAGTTGACGGTAATCATGAGGTATTGCCGTTAAGCCCCATTGAATTATCATAGCAATCAATCTTTCGAGCTTGTGCGGAAAACCCAAATCCGCACTCAACTTTTGTATGGGTAGATAGATCGTTAGAATATGATACCTCTTTGGATCCTTTTTCATGTATACATTCTACAGATGAAGGAATCGTCCAATCAATGATGATAGGAGAGTAACTGTGGGGAGATTATCATTATTGTTCCCACGTTCCAGATGACAATGAAGATTATTCAAATGAACTAAACCACCATCAATCGTTGATTTCTTGTCATATTCTATTAGAGTAGAAACTGTAGATTCTGATTGTAATTTGTCAAACATAGAAGAAACAATTTCTATAAACATTTCAACCAAGCCTAATATTGTAAAGAACATTCATGTCGGAAAATCCTATTCTCAATTAGAACTTGATAATTACCGTGCTCTGTTTCGTGAATTTAGAGATATTTTTGCATGGTCTTATGACGAGATGCCAGGAATTGACTCCAGTATTGTTGAACATGAGATTAAAATGTACCCTGATGTCAAACCAATACGACAACAGCTTCGACCTGTTCATCCTAAGAAAGTCGTTGCCATTAAAGCAGAGGTTGAAAAACTTTTGTGTGATGGTTTCATTTTTCCTGTACCTCTTACTGACTGGGTATCAAACATTGTTCCAGTGATGAAAAGACAAGGGACAATTCGAGTGTTCGTCGATTATAGGGATGTAAATCAAGCATGTCCAAAAGAAAATTATCCTACACCATTTATTGACCAGATTATTGAAGAATGTGCCGGATGTGAAATCTTTTCATTCATGGATGGATTCTCTGGCTATAATAAAATCAATATCTGCCCACAGGACAAATCTAAAACAGATTTTATATGTCCTTGGGGCACATTCGCCTATCGAAAGTTACCTTTGGTTTGAAGAATGAAGGAGCTCCATTTCAAAGGGCAATGAATTATGCCTTCCATGACATTAGGCACATTGTTCAACCTTATCTTGATGATTTACCTGCTCATTCACGAAAGCAGTGTGATCACTCACAACATTTGAGAGCAATATTTTTACGATGTCAAGACTACAAGATAAGACTCAATCCACAAACGTGTGTGTTTTGTGTTGGCTCTGGTCAATTGCTTGGATTCATAGTCTCAAAAGATGGTATTCGACTTGATCCAATTAAGGTTCAGGCAATCCTTGACTTTCCTCCACCTTCAAATTTGTTACAGTTACAGAGACTTCAAGGGAAGGCAAACTTTCTAAGGAGGTTCATTCCAAACTATGCTGAGTTGGCTAAAGGTTTTACGCGTCTATTGCAGAAGTAGGTACCCTTCCATTGGGATCAGGTTGTGCAAGCTTCCTTTGATGCTCTCAAAGATTCCCTGATTGCAACATCATTAATGTATGCCCCCAAACTATCAAAAATACTATTACCTGTATATCGTCACTGAAGATACAACCATTGGTATGGTTTTAATCCAAGAAGAAAGTGGAATTGAACATCCTATTTATTACTTGAGTCGTAATCTTAATGATATAGAAAGTAAGTATTCCTACGTCAAAAGGTTAGCTTTAGCAGTCGTTCAAGATGTACAGATATTTCGTCATTATATCCTCCTTCATAAAACTACCATTATATCGGATTGCAACCCTATGACATACATTTTGTCACGTCAATTGTTGGGGGGAAAATATTCAAAATGGATAGTAATTTTGCAAGACTTTGATTTAGAATTCATCAAGTCTAAATCAAAGAAATCTCTTGTCTTTGCCGAGTTACTTTGCAATCTTCCCGCATCCTCCAATGGTTTAACATCAGAAGCGTCAATCTTGGATGAGTCTCTATTTCTTATCTCGTCAAGTGATCCATGGTATGGAGATATACTGGTCTATCTCCAGACCCAAGATTTTCGGCCTAATACCTCTCGCTCTGAACAACGATGTATTCAATACCAAGCCAAAGATTATCTGATCATTGGTGATACACTTTACTGTCATGGTATCGGTACGATTTTACGTAGGTGCCTCACTCATGAGGAAGCCAAAAAAGCTTTGAATGAGTGTCATTCAAGTTCTTGTGGGGGGAATTTATCTAGTTACACTACCGCACAGAGAATTCTCCATGTTGGTTACTTCTGGCCAACTATATTCAAAGATTGCATTATTGTTGTAAGAAGTTTCCTTGCTTGCTAGATATTTGACTGAAAAACCAGAGTACCACCTGCACCACTACATCTAGTCATTGTTGTTGGCCCATTCGCCAAATGGGGCATTGAATTTATGACATGTAACCCCACCTCGGTTGAGGGGCATGGGTTTATTATAGTCTTCGTTGACTATTTTACCAAATGGGCCGAGGAGATGCCAACATTCAACAACAGTGGTGAAACAGCTGCTTTATTTTTCTTCAACCATGTAGTTTCCAGGTTTGGTGTACCATGAGCCATAGTTACAGATCATGGATCGTATTTTCGCAATCACATGATGGTTGAGTTGACTGCCAAGTTAGGACTGTCACATGATATTTCTACTCCATACTACCCACAAGCTAATGGACAAGTTGAGGCTATCAACAAAGTCTTTAAGCATATGTTGCAAAGAATGATTGGAGTTCATAAACGAAGTTGGCATTTAATCTTGTACTCGGCTCTGTGGGCATGTCAAAACTCAGTGAGGAATGCAACCAGATTTACACCCTTTCAATTGGTGTATGGTTTGGAAGTAGTCTTACCAATCCAATGTGAAATCTCGTCTCTCAAACTCGTGATTGACCTACTACCTGACACTTCTGAAGAAGAAGCACATTTCTTAGAGTTAATCCATCTGGATGAAACCCATCGTGATGCCATGTTAGCTAACAAAGCGCACAAGAAATGTATTAAGGCACAATATGATAAAAATTTCAAGCCTTGTGTCTTCTCAGAAGGTGACCTGGTCTTGATTTACGACCAGGAGTCTGATAAACTTGGTGTAGGAAAATTTGAACTGCTTTGGATGGGCCCTTACATTGTTAAGCGCGTTTTGATGAAAGGTGCCTAAGAGTTAGTAGACTATGATAGGATTCCATTGTCACAGCCTCAAAATGGGATGTACCTTAAACATTATTATGCTTAGTTAAGTGTAGTAAAAACCCATTGTATATATGCTTTGATTGTATGTGTGTGTGTGTTTCTTTTATTCTTATTTGGTTAAGTAATCCACTTTTCATTTGGTGCAGATGTCTAACTTTTCGGAACCATTTTTTGGTTACGCCGATGGGGCTAGTCATAGTACACAGAATATATCCTTTGCAGCATGGGCTATTTTCGCTCCAAGCGACGAGTTAGTGAGTTTTATAGGGATATGTATTGGATGATCGACGGACAACATTGCTAAGTATAGTGCGTTGATTGAACTCCTTTCTGATACCATTTCACTTGGCGTACGCCGAATCATCAGTAGGCTAGACTCACAACTAGTTATACTACAACTTACTGGCTTTTATACCATCTGAAACCCAACAATTCATCGCATGTTCCTTAGAGTTCATATTTTGGACATCTGGAATGCCTAGGGTCAAACCCTCTATGTGATCTTGTAGCTCAGCCAATGTCTCGGCTAAGTCTAAGTCTTGGAGAACTGATCTCCCAACAGGTCTTTGTACTAGCCCACCTGCCTCTCATTGGTGTCCCACAGGTCGAACATGTCCAACAAATGCATACATTAAAAAAAATGTGTTTTGTTTAGTCTTGGAAATAATCAAAAAACACAAAAAAATATAGAAACTTTAAAATCAAAAACACTTTGGTCAAACAATTTACCTATAGTACTCCACTGTGCCCCAACTAGTAGCATCAAATCCAGATCACCACTGAAATCCTTTCCTGAATATGGATATTTTGTGAAGGCCATATCCTATCGATCAAACCATTCAAAGAATGCAGGGGTAAATGAGATCAATGACTAACCAACATGTTTAGCCATAAGATCTACCCATATCTGCATCTATGGATCTCTAGGTCATATTACTCCTAGTGAAATGAGTTGTGGTTGCATAAGTGGTATTTTCTCCAGGGAAAAAGAAATCAAGATCGACCCATAGCCAAAACTTTTTGTCTTTCCATTCTTTACCTTGGTCAGTTGTTCTTTCATGGATGAAAGAACTGACTCACACCAGTTGAACACTTTTGGCTCTAAACACTCTAATGAATATTGCATATATGATCTGTTTGCCAAATGTAATGTCGTACTGCCATCCAGTTTGGTAAGGGTAAAGAGGATCATTCTCAATGATAAATTACTAACATCCCTGATGTTAATCTTTCCGTCTCTGCTAGGTTGAGCTCCTTCCTGGCAGAATTGTCGTATATAGTCTCTCACTGATTCACCTCCTTTGGTAAATCCTGATAGTGAGATGGGGGCACCTTGCCTCGACAATCCAGTCAGAAAGTATATATCATCGATGGTAAAAGGGATCACTTTGTCCCTAATGTGAAAGGCCTGATCGGTAGGACCCCAATAACGAACAAGGAACTGTAAAAGATCAATTCGTTGTGACATGATAGATAATCAAAAATACTTGAGTAACCCACATTTCCTTAGGGCCTCAACTGTACCCTGATTATTTAGGGAAATCATATCTTGTTCTTCATGCTCTCATTCTCTCCATATAATCACCATTTTGATCTGATGAATGTCTGCAATGCAACCATTAGACAAATTAGGATCCATTTTTTGCAAAAATCAGCGGTAAATTTGGGAGAAAATAGTTGTGTAAATTTGGTTTTTGCGCCTAGCGCACCCCTCCCTTAGAGACAGTACACTCCAATGCATACAACCTTCTGGGTGTGTGCAATGTAGCGCACCTTTTGATATTGAAAGGGTGTGTTGATCCAGAGTTTGAAAAATGAAACCCCAGGGGCCTCAAAAACTCAAAATTTTGCTTAAAACTGAAAATAAATGGAATGAAATGAAGGAGAACAGAGATAGCTCCTGCCTAATCTAGACAGCACGAGGAATGGTCCACTGAATCCTCCGCAATCAACTAGTGAACTTTGAGGTAAAAGCTCCTCCAGAGCACCAAAATCAAAGGGTAAAAGTGAAATGTAAACATGAATGGTAAAACTTGTTTTTATGTTTTTTTCTTGCACATTAAGCAAGTAAACATTAGTTTTATTTGTTTTTATCCATGGAACATGTATTTTTAATCTATTTTGATGGTTTCTTTTAGCAGGTTTAACAACTGAAATGTAGAATATTACGTGCTCAAATGTAAATTGAACATCTTTGACCACAAAGCAAACTTTTATCTCTTTTTTGAGCTTTGTTAAAAACGAAAAAGGAACACCTTGGGGTCCTCTTTAAGCTCTTTTCAGACTCTCTAAATATGAAAAGATTGCCGAGTGCTTGTCTTTTCCAGCTCATTAAAAGATTGGAAACGATATCTCTCTTGTATTATTTTATGCTTTTTTGGACTTGAGAGATTAACTTACGAAAAATAAATTTTGGAGTTTCTTTTTTTTCCTTTTCAAACTCCCTAAACATGAAAAGGACCGAGTTACCTTTATCATTAAGCTCGTTAGAAACATCAAATAGTGACAAACTTATACATCTAGACAATACCGAGTTTCACCTTCACTAGACTCGTTAAAACATCAAATAGCGATAGATTCGCCCAAAGGGTGAAATTATACAACAAGCATATGTTATCCTCCTAAAGCTTGATAAAAAATAAATATTTACTAGTTAGCAATGACTGGGGAAAATGGGAAAAAGCTAAAAACACTTTACGGTAGCAAGTTGCTCTTGAACATGACACTTCCACCTCATCACAGTGACTATGTGGGTTGGGTCATTCAGCTTGATGGTTATCACATCGTTGGTATATCATACCATCCATTACTTTGTTTTGGGTCAATGCTACCAACTCATCTTAGTGTCGCCGACATGTTCCAGAGAAGTCATTCAGTTCAAACTTCATCCTTTGCAATACCGTAAACCTTCATTTTCATGACTGCCATTCCTAAACCTTGTGTCGTTAGTTGATTTTTCATCTCCAAAATAATTTACCTCATTTTGTGTTGTTGATGTGGGATACATCAAGGCCATCCTCTGATGAATCGCTTCTTGTTGACATCAACACATTATCCAAGAAGTTGACTTAGAAACACCCCTTCAGTACCTTGAGGCTTGCATGCATCAATGGTAGGTTTCTCGCTTTCGGCGATAGGTTGACATCACTGGCCTTCGACTGAAAGACTTTGTATGGTGTTCGAAATCAAATAATTTATTCACACCATGCGAGATGTACTATAGTACCTTGAGGTTCATTATCATTACCGGTGATTCCTCACGCGTTTGCTAATGGCTTACATCATTGGCTGGTAATGAGACGATGTCTTCCCATGTTCAACTTCAGAACATCTATTGACATGGTTAGACTTGTACTTGAACGAAATATTGGACAAGATTGAAAACCCTGGATCTAGTTTCATCCATCCAGGCTGCGATATATTCAGGAGTACCATATCAAATGTACAATGGCCTTACATTCATGGTCATCCATACATGGGTCTATATCTGTAGACAACTATATTTTTACATGTAATGAAATTCTATAAGCTGAGCATGGGTATGCCTTCCTGTTGTGGCCAGCAACAACCCCACTTTTTATTTAGTTTTATCACTAATACTAAATAAGTGGGGACCCTTATTCAAAAAATTAAAAAAATAAATTAGTGCTTGTATTCCCTTTTTGAATAAAAATTACTATCATAAACTTAGGAGAATACCCGAAAAATCTAAAAAGACTTAAGTTTTATGATAAAGTTTGAATAAAACCACTCTCTCATAAAGAGCGTTGCATCGCAAAAAGGTAATGGATGCCTTCCTACAAGCGGAATCCTAAGATTACGAAATTGCGATGTGAATCATGCACTAAAAGACACTCATCACATTGCATGCCCAAAATATCACTTAAGGAGAAAAGCCTCAAACCACCGAAATGCGATGGTGCATCTCGCAAATTGCATTTCGCAGAAAACACATTGTAATGGATGATTACCACACGCAACGGATTAGTGATATTGCGATCTGCAATATTGCGATCTGTGATATTGCGAAGAAAATCGAAAAATCGCCTTATCGCAGATCTACAGGGCTCGTCATTCGAAATTTTTTTCCGTAAAATGATGCCTAGTTATGCACGTTAATGTTAATTAATGATTTAGTTGGTAATCATTAATGAAATATGGTTTTGATCTTATCGAAGAGCCATTTCACGTAGGGTGATATATTTGATATGTTTTCAGCATTTAAAGCTTTCCCATCACCTTTTTCTTATCATTACTCTTGCCTCATTTGAAAACTATAGGAGCGAAGAGCAGAGAAGTATACATATCAGTGTTTAGAATATTATGGGAAAGAAGGGTAAAGCTCCAAGTTCTGAAGATAAAGAAATGACACCCTTGTACATAGACACTACCTATAACAGAGATGTTGGTGTTACTACTTGGGAAAGCATGCACAGCCTACTCGAGGAAGAAAATCCTAGAGTAATGGAGGTTACAGCGACTGCAGATTCACACAGGTCGTCTGAGGCGTCTATTACATAACTATCATGTTCATTCTTGCACCGAATAGCAGTGAGGCCCAAGATTCTTCCATACACGGACATGGTCAAATGGGTACTGGATAGTGTTGATATCAAAAACAGACAATTTAAGACTCAGGGTCAAGGACTCATTGGCTCATTCACTCCAAAAGATTTGAGGCTCATGTATCATCTACTAGAGCCATAGAATACTTATAACAAACAGTTCATGGAGAAGTTCGCTAAAGAAAATGAAGATTTGGTAGAATGCACCAAGGATTGGTCAAGAAGGGATGAACCACTAAAAAAATATAAGCACGGTATGTATAGTATTGGTTCTCTCACCTCCCTGTATTACTTTGCTGCTGTTATGCTCTGTAGACTTTTTGGAAAGCCAGACGTTAACAAATTTTCATCTGAATGGCTACCACTATTGGATGCCACCACTAATGATACTATTGTGGATTGGGTTAAGATATTGTCCGAAAATTTAGCCACAGCCATTTGAATTACTGGTCCAAAAGAACTACTACTCAAAGGATTTATCCCCCTTTCTACTTATCTGCTTATCTGATGGATGCAAACTGTTATATTTTCAAGTTTCCTCTAATGGGTTGGAAATGGACTACTCAGGACCCCTTACCCATTCATATTTATCATAAAGAAGTATGGGATTCCAAGTTCATTCTGTATTTCTACAAGATTTGTCATGGAATCATGTTACCTCTGTACAAAATGTTGTATGATAAAGACGCTCCAAGTTTTTCTCTCGAAGTGGAGGTCGATATGCTCCTTGCCACGAGATGCTTCGGAGAAGAACTTTTCACATATGTTAGAGTATTCGGAAGTCTCACTTCCCCTCATGTCTTACCTTTATATGTCACTGATAAACTACTGGCATGAGAGATTGCCTATCAGACCTGCAGAGTGGGAGGTATGAGTAAAGAGCCGAAGGACAAGAAGAAGGCCATTTGGTCGTAATTTCCTATGGCCTATGGGGCCTTTTCACTATTTGATTTAGGCCATGCATTCAAAGAAGTAGACAACATGTTATGTCTGTGATTGTTCAAATTTCTAGGAAGACCATTCGACCCTTCTAATATCATTAAGAATTTCACTACTGCAGTCAAAATAAAAGTGTTTTCTAAAGAGATGATCTTTTTGATGATATGTTTCAACAGAAAAATACGCTTAAAGAAGTTCTGCATTCGACCCAAATTCGATTTCCTCCAGTAGAATTTCAAGAGTTAAAAATGTACAGAGAAAGGAGGTTAGCTAATATCCCTTTGGATAAATTACACTTGGAACCAGTAAGGGAACCAACTCCTAGTATCAATCTCAGTGGAAGTTCAGGCACAGATAGGTCTAAATCTAAGTCTGGGAGAGAAACATCAGAACATTCCAAGAGGTCCGAGAGTGACCATAATAAAAGCAAAGGTTCAGTAAGGGATACTGCCCAGTCTAAGGAGCGCCCAGAACAAGAGGTTTTGACCTCTCCATAGGTAAATCTTCCCCCTCTCATCGTCCAGCCACCACCAGTCAGAACTAAGCTGGATAAAGAATGGGAGACATTCAATGATTTAATCAATACTGAAGGACAGAGCACAAAGACACCTGAAAGTAATGTACAGACAATGGATGATATAGTCATACGGACAATCAGCAATGTCCCAAAATTGGAACATATTCACATTACCCCATCTTCTGAACTTATGCTCAAAATAAAGGAAATTCCTCCTCTTGATGTATTTTATAGTTTTCAGCATAAGGCGATGGTGAGAAGACAAAGAAAGAAAATGAAATTGGAAAGCATGCTCTCTCATGATGCAGAGAAATTAGACATCCTTTGGCAAGATCCTACCACTGATCCCACTGAAAATCTCACCAAATTATCTCAGATCGCAGGAGCATATGCTTCTGCGACCATTGATAAAGCATCTAAGGTACAACAATTACTGAAAGAAAAAGAAACAGCTTGAAAGAATACAGCATGACTTTCAACAAATGCAACTAGGATACCAGAAAATTTTGGCCGAAAGAGAAAAACAGTTATAGGTTATGCCAGAGATGCATAAGGATGATCCTAAGCTTACATAATTCATCACATAATCCATTTCCTAAAATGATCAACTCCTACAGCAGTAAGAAACATTGTGCCAAAGAATATCACAATGGAGCTCTTATTGTGAAATAAGCAATAGAATTACTAATCAAGTTGTGGACTTGCGACATGATTACAATTTAATTGATAAAAGAGTTACTGAATATTTGGCTTGGCAGGAATCAAAAGAAGGGAAAAAGGCAGGCGCACCCATAATCAATGAAACCCACAAAGAAATTCTCTTTAACAAGTGGGATGCACAGATCACGAAAGCAGAACAAGTGGCAAAAGAGGCAGCCACAGCAGTAAATAATGTCATTGACTGCATCAATGAAAAATTACATAAGGAAAATCTAATATTAGAGACCACTCCAGGATATTTACCAAATGTACAACATTTACAGACAAGCTGGAGACAGAAGGCTCAAGAAAGAGCAGAGTCCATCAAAAGGTTAACCAAGTTGAATTGGGATTCTTATTGGACGTACTTGGTAAAACCACACATCCAATGCATGACTCTCAAATGTATCATTAATTCTGCCAAGAAGATAGCGCCAACACTTGGCGATTCCGTTTTCGCAGGATAGCTAAAGTCGGAAGTCGGCCAGCCAACTCTCCTTAAGAAAATGCTAAATGCTTGTGACTACAAGGAATAGATACATAGATAGTTAATTGTCAGTTTTAGTTTTAGTTTTAAATTCAGTTTTAGTTTTAGTTTTTCTTTATTTTTTCCTGAAATGAGGACGGTCATTTAAACCGTTCCCTACATTTTTGTAATAAACTATTTTTAGATTTAGCTAGTAGTATTTAAACGCTTCTCATGCATTTAGAGAAGGGTCCTAAAATTTGTCAAAAACTTGTCCTCAGAAATTGCACTTTTGCACCCTCTGAGGAGGTTTTGATGAATGAATGGAACATGATTTATTGATATCTACATTTAATATCTACTACTAATATTGCACTTTTGTACTCTTAGTAGATGTTGGATTAAGAAGAGATAAATCATTATTGTTGAAGCTCATGAGTAGAACTAGTTATAAATAGTACTTTTATCTCTTAACGATTTCTGCTTATGTGTTAAGGTGATATTCATGTTCAGTTATTTATATATGAATGCTTGAATGCTTGAGTTATCATTTGGCACTTCTGTACGGTGATAGCAATTTATTTATGCTTAATATATGAGTGACTTATTATGTGATATGTTTTTCACAATTGTTTCGTCTAACTTTTTATACGAAACAGTTTATCTCTATTGAATTCGTTTCTCATAGCAATTGAATGATCTTTATTTCCAATTGCCATTAGAAATTATTTTAGATCGCATTACTGAAAGATTAAATCCTGGGTTAGTTTTAGAATTAGATATTTCTATTCATTAAAATACAATTGCATGTTGTTAAATTAGATTTAGAATAAAGCATTTTAATTAGAAATTATTAGAAATGATTAGAAAGGAAATATCAATTCTCAAAACACACACACATAAATTGGGAAAATGGTCTCATATCCCCAGTCGGACCCACTATACCAAACAGAAAAAGAGATGCTAACCAAGGTCCGGACCGGGTGGGTATCCCCCTTGTTGTAGACCCAATTTTCAGGGCTTCAACATATTTGGCGCTAGAAGGAGGGCCCCGAACTGTGAATGGAAAGTAAATCTAAATCTAAATACCATTCTGAGAGTAAATCACCCTCACCATCTCCCCCGACTTCTCCATCACATTTAGAATCTTTAAATCTTGAGCAAGAAGTCGATAAAACAACAACCACTGCCACAAACCCAAACATTTCAGAGAAATCTACTATTGAACCTCCTGAAGTTGAATCTTTGATTCATAAACTTCAACGATTTTCTATATCACCCCAAAAATCTGAAAAATATCAAGGTAGTGTGACTTCACAATATAACCCTTCTCATCCTCTTACCAAATTGAAGAGTGAAAAGTTTGGTATTGAACAAACTAAGTTACCTCTACCTACAAGGAAGAGAGCAAGGAAATCACCTAAAGGGTCTGATAGTGAGACTCTTCATCATCATCATCCATCTCAACCTCTCCACCGCAAAGTCAACCATCCACCCCTCCACTTCAAATTATTGTCCACCAAACCACTGGAACTTCAACATCTCCTTCTCAATCATCTGGAACTATAATATCTTCATCTTCCCAACCACAGGGATCATCTTCTACGCTTTCCTCTGTTAGTAGTTCAAAAATGGCCCAAACTCCATGGAATAACCCAGGGGAAGTCTTAATGCCTACGCCCTTGAGTCAAATACCAGCCCATCCTGAAAAATGGCTGCTTAAGTTTAATCCTGAAGCAGGCATGCTAGCAGAAGAACATATAAAAAACTTTATGTTATCTATAAATCTCAATGGGGTTACTAGTGAAGATGTTGTTGTCCGGCTTTTTCCTTACACTTTGCAAGGAGTAGCTGGATCATGGTATTTCTCATTACTATTCGGATCTATCACTACTTGGGATATTTTCCAAGAACAATTCTTGACTAAGTTCAGTGATGATAGGTCTACTACGACACTAATCAATGACTTGTCTAATCTTAGGGCTGAGTCAAGGGAACCTATCAAAGTTTTTAACTCATGTTTCAATAAACTGTTGAACAAAATTCCTACCACTTCCAAGCCTAGTGAAGAAGTTCGAAGTGAACGGTACATATCTGCTCTACCATCAAACGTAGAAATATTCGTTGATAGGGCTAACAAAACAATTCTAGCTGACAATATGAAGGAAGCAATAGCAGTAGAGAAACGTATCATAGCCCTAGAAAAGGAAAATGTTGTTGATGAGAGAAAATCTAAGAAGGTTACTTTTAAAGAAGATCCTAAGAAAAGAAAATCGAAAGACCCATTTGATTTAGAAGGATTGCAGAAAGTTTTGAAAACCATGTCTAACGAAATGGTTGACATTAAGAAACAAGTAGCAGAGACTTCTTCTAAAAAGCCTTACAAGCCTTATAGAAGAAATCCTTCAACTGATTCAAAGCCTCCCAATGCTATCACAAACACTGAATCAGAAGAAGAAGAAGAGGAAGTTTCCAACGAGGACCCTACTGATGAAGAAGAAGTTGTAGAAGTACAGGGAATGTGGGATTTCATCCTCCCAGATGAAGAGGATCAAGAGGCATTGCCAGTTAGTACTAGAAGTAGAAATCAACTTGATCCTCCACAACCTACCCCTAAGCCAAAGAGCGCAAGCTCAATGACTAAGGATAAAGTCACAGGAAAGAAAATGTCACCCAAAGCGACTCAAACAAGCCCAGTCCAAACAGATTCACCAACTCCATCTAAAACATTGATTGTTTCTGATGAGATGGAGTATAATATCATAGAAGACATGAAGAAGACTAGGGCTAACATTACTTTTTATGAATTGAGCAAGTTAAAACATCAAAAAAAGATACTTTTGAAAGAGCTACACGCAATACCAGTTGCACCTTTGCATACCGCTGTAATCTCACAAGCTTCTCATGAGATGGGAAGACCTCCAACTAATATGACTAATAAAGTTGATCCAAACGATATCGCTTTAATTGGAGGAAGATAAAGATCTCATACTCCCCCATTTATTCTTACTTATGAAGTTTTCAACAAAAATTTGCATAATTGTTTAGTAGATTTAGGAGCTTCATCTAATATCTTACCTAAATCGATATGTGCAAAGTTGAACGTCCAACCTCAAAAATCTGTTGTACGCATAGTTCAGCTGGACCGGTCGCAGGTTGAAGTGATCGGTGAACTAAATCAGGTTACCATAAGGCTGTCATCTAACCCAAAGGTATGTCAAGTTATCGATATTTTAGTTGCAGACATTCCAGAATTTTATGGCCTAATTCTTAGCAGAGATTGGTCTGAAAAGCTTCATGGATATTTTGCAACTGACTGGTCGCATATGTGGCTCCCTTACAATGGTAAACCAAATCAGATAAAGGTTGAGCGAGAAAGACATCAAAAATACATAGTAACAGAATTGGAAGGAGAAAACGAACCTGTAGCATACAACAACAATATAATTGGCAACTATTCTGTTGACTCTTTCTTAGGAAATTTTAATGCTCATACTTCGCCTTACTTAGAACATTTTGTTTTATCTCAAGTAGAAATTTTTTCTCAAACAGATAGTTCTAAATGTGTTAATTTCGTAGATAGTCCTGTAAATAAATCTTTATTTTGGAAGTTATTTTTTGACGGTTCTAAGTCTAACGAAGGAGCAGGAGAAGGATGCCTATTAATCAGTCCAGAGGGAAACAAAACTATGCTAACTTGTAGACTCGAGTTCAATTGCACCAATAATACTACAGAATACAAGGCTTTGGTCCAAGGATTATACAAAGAAATCGAATTAGATATCAAATATCTACAAGTCTTCGGAGATTCTGAAATTGTAATTAGACAGGTATGAAATACTATACATTGTTTATCAGGTCATTTAAAGAATTATCAATCTTTAGTACAAGATCTCACTGAACATTTTATAACATTCAATATTTCATCAATTCCTAGACTCCAACATGCTAGTGCTGACCTCTTGGCAAATGTAGCTTCCAAGCACATTCCCCTTAGAAGACTATAGCCCAGACAGATTCTCAATCAAATTAATCTTTAGACCCTCGATTCCTGATAAAATTACCAATTGGAGAATTTTCAATGATGATCCTGATATAATTTGTAAGCTTCCTCACATCAGAGGGATCTTACACTAATCAGATAATTAATGAGGACTAGCATGACAAACAATTGCAACAAGACAACACTAATAATGCTATGCCAAAATCAGTAGTCAAATTGGAAGACCTATATGATTTGAAAGACCGATTCAAAAGATCTACCAATTCAAAACTTCAAAGTTCAACTCTGAACTATGAATTAGTAAATCTAAGAACTGATACCAAGCCGTAGAATATCAATCTAGGTCTTGGCCTAGCCCCTGAAGAAAGGTTAGCGTATGTTCGTCTCCTAAAACCATACAAAAGTGTCTTTTCTTGGAAGTACGATGAACTTAAGACTTACGACACTTCTATCATCCAACATACTATCCCAATGATAAACGATGAAAAACCTATCCAACAAAAGCTGAGAAAGATCCATCCTAATCTGGAAAATTAGATTAAGTCTAAACTCAATAAATTATCAAAAGCCAAAATCATTTTTCCCATTCGACATTCTAAATGGGTTTCCAATATGGTTCCCGTTAGAAAAAAAAACAGAGACATTAGAATTTTCATTGACTTTTGAAATCTTAACAAAGCCTGCCAAAAAGATAATTTTCCTTTGCCTCCAATGGAGAAAATATTACAAGCAGTTGCAGGATCAAAATTAATGTCCTTCTTGGATGGTTTCTATAGCTACAACCAACTTTTGTTCCATCCCGATGATCAATTAAATATTACATTCAGAACCAAATGGGGTACTTATGCATATCAAAATATGCCTTTCGGTCTGATCAACGTTGGCGCCACATTTCAAAGGGCCATGGACATCTCATTTAAGGGATTAGTAAGCAAATTAGTAGTAATCTACTTGGACGATATAACTGTATATTCTAAAAAATGAGGTAATCATCTCAGAGATTTAAAACAAATTGTCCAACGTTGCCAAAGGTATGGAATTTCACTTAATGCAAAAAAGTCCTTTTTTGCATTAAGTGAAGGAAAACTTCTTGGTTTTATAGTGTCAAAATCTAAAATCCATATTGATCCCGACAAAATCAAGGAGATTTTAGAAATACCCTTGCCTCACAACAAGAAAGCTATGCAATCCTTCCTTGGCCAGATTAATTTTTTTAAGAGATTTGTTCTAGATTTTTCAAGGATCGTATCTCCCTTACAAGCAATGATTAAAAAGAATTCAATCTTCAAAGGGGGCCAAGACGAATATCAAGGCTTCAATCTGATTAAGCAAACGATTGTTAATGCTCCATCTTTAGCAACTCTAAATTTTTCCGATCCTTTAATTTTATATACATTTGCCTCTGATGGATCATATGCTGCAATACTCACTCAATAAAATCAAAGACAAGGCAGAAGTCCCAATTGCCTTTTTCAGTTCAAATCTACAAGGGGCTAAATCAAATTATTCAAACGTCGAGAAACAAGCTTATGCTGTTTTCAAAGCGATCAAACATTTCAGACCCTTTCTGCTTAAAACCCATACAAAAATCATAGTACCATTTCTAGCGGTAAGAAATATTTTAGTGCAGAAAGACGTGGGTGAGAAAAGAGCCAATTGGATTTTATGTGCTGTAGCATCAGTAACCAGCAAATATTGTAAAAGGTCAAGGCTTTTGGAAAATGTTGGCTGGAGCATCGCTTATTTCCAAAATACCATCTGCAGAAATACAAATGTATGAGGTAAGCCTAAATGATATTGAATCATTATACGTTGATATCATATTTTATCTAAAGAACGGATATGCTCCTTCAAACCTCGATTATACAAAGAAAAGAGCCCTAAGGTTGAAGGTTAAGCAATATCAACTCGTGAATGATGTACTTTTTAGGATGAATTATGATTCTGTCCTCCTTAGAGGTCTTGAGAAATCTGAAGCTGAAAAGGTGTTGCAGGAACTCCATGATGGACCAATAGGTGGACATTATGCTAGAGATGCTACAGCACATAAAATCCTACGCACAAGCTATTATTGGCCTACACTATTCAAAGACACACATAGCTACGTAAAAAAATGTCAAGTTTGTCAAACTGCTGCTGGGAGACAAAAGAAACCATCATTGCCTTTGCAACCAATTAATATTGAGCAACCTTTTGATCAATGGGGATTGGATATAATAGGTGAGATAATTCCTCACTCTTCTAAACAGCATAGGTATATTCTTACAGCCACAGATTATTTTACTAAATGGGTAGAAGCAGTTCCTCTCAAGAAAACTAATGCCGAACACATCATTGATTTCATAGATCAGTTTCTAATCACCAGGTTTGGTTTACCCTCTACTTTAATGTTTGATAATGCATCATATTTCTCTGGTAATGCTATGAATGAATTTGCACTCAAAAGAGGTTTTAAGCTTAAATACTCTGCCAATTATTACCCACAAGGGAACGGGTTAGCTGAATCAATGAATAAAAACTTAATTAGAATCATTAAACACTCCATCGATCAAAATCATAAAAATTGGCACAAATCTTTAATATATTCTCTATGGGCAAACCGAATAATACAGAAAGCCTCCATTGGCACTTCTCCCTTTAATTTAGTTTATGGGAAAGAAGTGGTCCTTCCAACTCATCTAGCGATTCCTTCTTTGGCCTTAGTTCAATTTATTGATGAAACACCAACTTCTTCCTTACAATTAAGGCAGCTGCAAATCCTTAAGCTAGAAGAGCAACGAGAACAGGCTAAAATAACTCATGCTCATCACCAAGCATTAGTAAAAGATTCTTTTGATTCAAACATGATATCCAGAAAGGACTTTTAGATTGGAGATCTAGTTTTAAAATGGGATAAGGCTCATGAGGAAAAGGGAAAACATACGAAATTTCAATGAATATGGCTTGGCCCTTTCCAAATTGCAGAAATCATAGGTCCATCTACTTTTATGTTACAAGATTTAATGGGAAAAAGAGAATCTTTACCTGTTAACAAGCAAAGCCTCAAAAAATACTTTCTATAGGAGATCATTCATCTATTTTTGTAAATTAGTTTTTCCTTTATTTTGATAATAAAACCAGTTGTTAATGATTACATTTGGAATTCACGAAAAAGACAAGTATTTCTTTTAGATTTTGTTTTTTTGCTTGTATAAATATAACTGATTTAGAAAATTGGTCATTATTATTGAAAGATACAGTCGAAGGCTATAAACCTAAAAATGATACTAGTTTCAACCTTTTAAATTTTGATAAAAAGCGACCTTTAGTGGGAATTTGTTTTATATCAGTCAAATGAAAAGTATCAATAACAAAACAAAGATTCTTTGTAGAAAAGCTCTCTCCAAAAACTCTACAATTGTCGTCCAGAGCTATTCTTAAAGAAACAATGACTTCCTCCCCACCTAGGGAATTACGAGCTTCAAGGAATAATCCAGCGATACACTTTAACTTAAAGAATAAGAGGTCTCATCACGAACCAACTTATCATGATCATAGATATTATAGCTTACTGACTTTGCCAAAACTGCATACCACAACAGGGCAATGACTCGAGATTGTTGCAATCAAAAGACAAGGGGTCTTATCACGAGCCAACTTATTTAGCAAAGTTATAAATCAAGTGAGTGGCACTATCATAATTTGGCTACCAAACCAAGGCATTGTTCTTTAAGGATTAAAATAAAATAAAAGCAATAAGTGTGGATATGGATTTCCCTTTGAAAATCGTATATTTCCCCAAGTAGGATACAGGATCATTGTTGGGTAATAGGTAACCCTGTTGAGGCTATAAACGCCTACTGGAAGTAGAGGCTCTACCTACGACAAATGAGTATATTTAAAAATAATTTACAGAGAAGGATTTGTTTTTATCTTTATAAACCAAGTAGTGACTGATGTAAATACAATGACTAGCTCTAGAAAGTAAATAAACAAAGTTAACATAGAAGAAACAAACTATCCTCAACAGCTGAAAGCATGGTGTACTTTATCTTTCTATAATAAAGTTTGATTTTCTGGAAAAAAAATTTGTTTTGGAAGTTTAGAAAACTCAAAAGAAAAGCAGAGATAACTGGTTCTTCCAAGTGAATCGCCAATTGTTGTGGCCAGCAACAACCCCCATTTTTATTTAGTTATATCACTAATACTAAATAAGTGGGGACCCTTATTCAAAAAATTTAAAAGATAAATTAGTGCTTGTATTCCCTTTTTGAATAAAACTTACTATCATAAACTTAGGAGAATACCCAAAAAATCTAAAAAGACTTAAGTTTTATGATAAAGTTCGAATAAAACCACTCTCTCAATAAAGAGTGTTGCATCGCAAAAAGGTAATGGATGCCTTCCTACAAGAAGAATCCTAAAATTGTGAAATTGTGATGCAAAATCACACACTAAAAGGCACTCATCACATCACATGCCCCAAATATCACTTAAGGAGAAAAGCCTCAAACCGCCGATATGCGATGGTGCATCTCGCAAATCACATTTCACAGAAAACACATTGTAATGGATGATTACCACATGCAACGTATTAGCGATATTGTGATCCGTGATATTGCAATCTGCGATATTGCGAAGCAAATCACAAAATCTCCTTATCGCAGATCTACAGGGCTTTTCATTCGAAAAAGTTTTTCCATAAAACGATGCCCAGTTATGCCCGTTAATGTTAATTAATGAGTTAGTTGGTAATCATTAATGAAATATGGTTTTGATCTGATTGAAGAGCCATTTCACGTAGGGTGATATATTTTATATGTTTTCATCATTTAAAGCTTTCCCGTCACCTTTCTCTTATCATTACTCTTCCCTCA
Source organism: Pinus tabuliformis (assembly GCA_031772625.1). Lineage (NCBI taxonomy): Eukaryota > Viridiplantae > Streptophyta > Pinopsida > Pinales > Pinaceae > Pinus > Pinus tabuliformis. The sequence continues at coordinate 339,280,029 of CM062807.1, read as the reverse complement.
TTTTCAAACTGCAGGAGCGAAGAGCAGAGAAGTATACATAGTAGTGTTTAGAATATTATGGGAAAGAAGGGTAAAACTCCGAGTTTTGAAGATAAAGAAATCATTCCCTTATACACAGACACCACCTGTAATATAGATGCTGGTGTTACTACTTCGGAAAGCATGCACAACCTACTCGAGGAAGAAAATCCCAGAGCAATGGAGGTTACAGCGACTGCAGATTCACGCGAGTCGTCTGAGGCATCTATTACAGAACTATCATGTTTTTTCTGTTAGAGTTGTTCTTGTTAGTCCTCTGTCAGAGATCAAAACTCTTTCTTTCATTTCATTTTTAGGTGTCTCACTATATTCACTCAGCTGTATTCCACTAGGGGCATGCCATAATTTGACAGAAAAGGTCTTGTTAGTCAGTTCCCCTCATGTCTGGCACCTGCTGGCATAGGTCTTTTGTCAATGTTCACTAAAGTCCATGACAGTCAATGTTCAATATTTTAATGGACAAGAGTCATTTTCAATCATTAGGTCTAGGGATTAGTCAATTTGGTATTCAACCATGTCCAATAAAGCCATGCAGGCCAGAGGGAGGCCCTTACAAAGTTATGATTCAAAGAGTTTCATCATCATGTTGACAGATTACGATTGTTCTTCAAAACTCTGTTTTGAAGAAAAGTCAAACAATGTGTCATTTGTGATAATTTTCAAAAAAGTCTCTAGTTTATTTCTTCAGGTGTAGTCATGGTCTCCTTGGCCAAGCGCCATGTCATGCGACCCCTGCAAAAGTGCCAAAACATTTTCATCATTTTAGCTAAAAATTCAAAGGCAAAAGTGAAATTCAGTGTTGCATTAAATCAATGAAAAGGGTCAAAATGAGACATTATCAAAGTGGGTTTTGAAGAAGCAAAAATTAAACCCATGACTCCAAGGTCTTTATATACAAGTTTCCACAAGCAACCAAGTCATTGTGCACACCAAGGTCATAGAGAAGCATAGCAAAGTGATTGAGAGTGCAAGCACACGTTTGGAGTGAGTTTGGATTCGTTTTTAGGAGCGCAACACACACACAGAGGGGCGCGGCACATATAAAGAGCGCGACGCACAGAGCACGACCCCGTAGTGTAAATTTAACACGGGCATGATGCATATACCGAGTGCGGCGCACTGGGTTTGTTGCGTGGTGCACACCCACAAAGGCCTCGATTTGTGCCAAACTTGCAACAAATCTTTTTGAAACCCTTCAAATCGACAAGTAGGGTCTATATCTTGGCTTTCTCATCACATTTTGTGAACATATGGTGGTTCATGGCTATGTATAATTGCAATAAAAAAACGCCTAAACCCTACCTCTTGAAAGCATCAAAGCCATTTCTCTAGGGTTGAAAACTTGTTGTGTTGATGCCAAGGCTCCTCTTTCACCTCTCATTTTTTTTCACTCCTTTCCATTGTTCCCTTCCCCCTTATCCCATTTTTCCCTATTTTTCCTACCCTAAAACATTACTAAACCCCTATTCCCTATCCCTCCACACATTTGTCAACTATAAAACGCCAAAACCCTACCCTATAAAATTCCCACAACCCTCCTACATATCCCTAAACAAAATTTCCCCCCATAACCCCTATTCCCATCATATTATTCCCCTTCCTAACACTCCCTTTTTGCATTGTTCCCCTTGGTGGCAGATCTCACAATAGCACCTAGTTTCACTACCATCATCAAAGGACAGTCCAAGCACAGTACACATACAGTAGTCATGGCATCTGAGCATTCATCCGAGTATGAGATGGAAACACAAAGTGATTCATCCTCGAAAGAATAGGCTCCCCGGAGACATCATAAAAGTGGCAAACATGTTAGGGATAAGCCAACCACCCTCACAGAATTGCAGGCCTGCCCTCTTGCTATGTCATGTTTCCAGCATCTATCATGTTTTGAGTTTTGTCAAAGAGTGGCTAATGTTCGAGTTCATCATGAATTGGCTCGTCTTTTTGTGCTTCACCTACATGGAGATCACTCTATCTTGGCCAGTGTCACCTTCACACTGACACTTGAAACTATCTCATTAGCAACCGGCATACCGAATGTTGGAGAACCATGGCACAAGAAACAGAAGGTTGATCGGTAGCATTATGAGCCTTACATTAAGGCTAGTTGCTTGAGGCAGCTCACAAGAGTCTTTCCATTCCAATATTTGAAAGATGAATATGCTCCACTCATGAAGTTGATCATGAAGTACTTCAGCTGTGAGGGAAGGTTCTATCGTCTATATTCCTATCACATTAGGTTGCTCATGCACTTTATCAAGGTATGGATTATGAACATCCCATATTTCATTTGCAGGAACATAGAGAGGATGAACACCTTCATGCAGCACAAGACCCCTCAGCAGCAACTTAACAACGTTTATCACTTTGCTCTTATTAAGATTTTGGTGGTTCATCAGCTGGGATTGTAGGGCATTACTTGGGATGATTTCATCTTCCGTGACCTCTTCAGCACTTCACAGGTATTATCAGAGGTTAAGCATGAGGGTGATCCTTCTTGTCGATATGAGCACCATGAGACTGCTAGTGTGCCAGTTTTCATCACATATCAGAAAGGCACCAGACGTTTGTTTGCAGCGGCAAAGCAAGTGTTATCTCCACCCAGGGTGGAAGGGGTCTCGCTTCCTCCATCAGCATCACAGGAACAGGACAAATGCAAGGAGCCAATGCAGGATGAGGGGCCTTCAGATGAGCCATCAGGTGAACAAGAGACCAAATTCGTTTTCCTTCATGATGATGATACATATATAGAACCGACAAGTGCACAGCTTAAAGAGATCATCCAGGAGCAGCGAGAAGAAATTCAAGCCATGTCCCTTGATTTGGAAAGAGTCAAATGGAACATAAAATATCTGGAGCAGAGGAACAAACAACTGGAGGACCAGAAAGCGATTATGGAGCTACAAAACATTTGTGAGCATCACCAAGCTGCACAAAGGAGAAGGGTGGAGCTCACGTCATTGGAGCAAGAGATCAATGAGGATCGGGAGGCCAATCTCAAGAGAGTTAACATGAACTTGGAGAGGTTTCTTGACAAGGCTGACAAGGACCATGCATTGCTGAGACACATGGCGTGAAACAAAGTGTGCAAGGCCCGAATCAGGAATTTTAAGGCGAAATTGAGGAAGGCGATCAAGAAGAAAAAGAGGCAAAGGGAGATCGATCAACTTCAGATATTGGCCGAAGCCTCTTTGGCCTAGCATAACACTTGATAAGGAAGCTCCATCTCAAATTTCAAGAAATTTGGGACAATTTTGGTCACATGACAAATTTTTGGGCACCCCTATTTTGACACACAGGAAGCAGTCTTGGGAGAATGAAGTTTTGGAGGGGCAAATGAGCACCAAATTCAGAAATTCTACTTGGGTTGGAGAGTAGACAGGTAGGGATTTCCAACAAGCACACTCGGGCACAATTTGGACTCTAGCGGGTACCTCAAAATCACCTCCAAAGTGGCGCGACGCGTATATATTTGGGCACGACGCATATAGAGAAAAAGGTCAAAATCACTTTCGCTTCACGACATTTCGATTCAAGAATTTCTCCAAGTGGGCCCGCTCATCTACACTACACTTTTTTGGCACCGAAGGCAAAATTTAAAGTATTTCCACTAAAGTTTGGCTTCTATCCAAGTGGCCAAGGAAGGCGAGCAGTCACCCAAGCCATTTGTCATTTTTGTAACGCTGCACCTGTAACTAATGGTTGGCTTTCCACTTCCACTTTGTAATGATTCAAAAAACTCTCCAACTCTTGGTCGTTCTATTTCGTCATGAAATATTCTATTTATTGTATGCAAACCATTTGCAAAGGGTTGGTTGGCATTTCTGGGAACTGTGGGAGAGAAACTCAGTGACTCACTGTACATTTTGACAGAGAATTAATGAAAGATTGCAGCGTTGGTTCATGAGATTCATGTGGCGTGAGTTTAGCAAATGTGTTTTCGTTATGTTTCATATTTTCATTCACATTCATTTCCAGTGAAACCTTTCTAAGTAAAAAAGGTAGAATTCAGTGCACTGCTCTGCCTTGGGATAGTTTTCATGTTCTATGTTTTCTTCTGTTGAAAAGGATTCACGTATTTATGCCCTTTTCACACTCTCAAATTATCTCTCCACCTCACATTTTTTTCAAATCTAATTGCTAGACTTTCCGCCTATCTTGCCTCACGAAATAACCTGCGTCTTTGAGTTAAATTCTCTACTCATGTTGTTCCTTGACCCCACACATCCCAGAAAACTCAGTTATTCTTCAAACATCTCCATCATATTTATTTACCTAGCCTAAAATCAGTATCCCTTTTTGGGTCATCTCAGACCCTATTGTTTATTTTCCTGAGTGTGACCCGGAGAGAGCCCTCTCCTGTTCTAGTAGGGCTAGCTACCAAACTGAGCATGGTTTGTGGTTACCCTGAATTTTTCCTTTCTTCAGCCTAAGGAAAATTTAGGTGCTAACATAGTGGCGACCATACTGGGGACGAAATTCTTTGTTTGTTAATCTTCTCCGTTGCATAAATGACAAGCTTAACCTACGAACACCCCATACTTCTGATAATTCTAAGCTTCCGGATGATAAGTTTAGGATTTGATAGGCTAAGTAAGTTGTTCATGTCTTGACTTTTTCGAAAATAGCACACTAGCTTCGAGACGATATACCAGAGCCAATCCAGATCTGGGTCCTCCTCATATCTATGAAAACCCCAACTTGATTCCAAGACTCCTTCGTCAAGAGAGCTCTATAACTCCCGTGTTCAAATCCTATTCATGTCCTGACATTTTTGAGTATCTTGAAGAGCTTGAGTTTGATGAGCGGTTTGAAATATCATTGTTTGAGACCAAATCCGAAAGGGTTGTTGACTATACTATCCCCAATCCACAATTTCTTGTAGACCTAGAAACTAAAAGGGCTAACCGGTCAATTGATAATTATATTGTGACATAGCTTCAAACTCAAATTGTTAATTCCCTACAAACTACACACACTCATCCAACACCTCCAAGACCAAATCCACCAAGAGTGATGACTGCCCATTTTTCACCTCTTGTGTTGCCTCAAGTTCTAGATGATATGCCTGCAGATTATCAAAGCAAAATCCCTTTGTTTGACGGTGCCCCTCACAGCATTACCACTCAGCAACATGTGGACAGAATGGCAGATTTCTATGACCTTCATGAGATCGATGCAGAAAATGTAGCAATGAGACTCTTTGTTTAGACATTTGCAGGTGAAGTTAGGAAATGGTTCAGAGGTTTTCCGGTTGCACGTATCGCCACCTTGGCCGAACTGCAAAGACAATTTTTAGACCACTGGGAAGTGAAAAAGAATCCTCTTCAAATTCTTGCTGAGTATGAGCAGATCAAACGAAACGCTGGTGAGTCGGTCCAAGACTACTGCATTAGATTCAATTCCGTTTATAATGAAATTCCTGATCATCTAAGGCCACCTGTGGGACTAGCCATGATGAAATTTCCAGATGGTTTTGATGCTGACATGGCTTATCAACTGAGAGAGAGAGAGCCGGCCATAATGGAAGACATGCAGAAAATCGCGGTCAGCGTTGAAGCAAATCTGCTATCCAAAAGAGCTAGAGCGAAAGCAGAAAAGAAGGTCACAGTCAAGGAAGAGTCTTCCTTGATGGATCAATTACTCAAGAAGGTAGAGCAGATGCTTGAAAGGGTGAAACTCGACAAACCTGAGCCACAAGTTAGAAATCGTAACTTCCGTGGCCAGCAGCAGCCACAATAGAGGATAAGGCAGAGAGATCAATGAGCCCAAGATAAAACAGCACAGCAGCCAGTACAGACACCTCTTCAGCAAAATTTTGTGAATGGACTGGACTTTGATGAGGAAGGGAAGGTAATAGGGGAAGAGAACCACTTCTTTACTCTGGATGATTTGCCTACTTACATTACTAAAGAGGAGGAGTATGCGGAAAGTTCAGCTGCACACAAATACGCAGATTTCATCCTAGCAAGTGACACAGTTTTGGAAGAAGAATCAGAGGAGTATCAAAGAGGCTATATGAATGCTCTGTCCGCTCAGCAGCGGTAATATTCACTTAGAAATAGGGATGTGCCAGTTAACCCAATTTAGAAGAGGAAGGAAGTTTTGGCATCAAAGAATGATTTGTCAGTTGCACAAAAGAAAGGCAAAGAGGCACATGGACCTGACAGCAGTAATTCACCATCAGTAGAAAAATCAAATCAGCAAATTGTATCGAGAGAAAAGGAAAAGAAAGAAGCCCCAGTCAAAGAGGTAGAAAAGACTTCCGCTTTTAGTTTAGAAAATGAAATTTCTAAATTGAAGGTATCCATTCCCTTGACTGAAATAATGAATAATAGCAGTTATAGAGTGCAATTTTCTAAAATTTTGAACTGTGATCCAATGTCTGATATGGTGAATGTCGAAGATGATCAACCCGAAATGATCTTTGGACCATCATTGAATGGTGAGTCTCCAAACAATGATGTGCCACCTTTTTATATCAGTTTAAGATTGCATGATTTTGTGTTACACAATGCCATGTTCGATTCCAGAGCTTCTCACAATCTCATGCCCAAGGCTATCATGGATAAGTTGGGTTTGGACGTCACCCGAAAATACCATGATCTCTATTCATTTGATTCCAGTAGAGTAAGATGTATCGGGCTCATCAAAGACTTGGTTGTAAGTCTAGATAAAATCCCAGTGAAGAATGTTTTGATGGATATTGTGGTAGCGGATATTCCTCCTAGGTTCAGTATGCTTCTTTCCAGGTCTTGGGCAGCAAAATTAAAAGGGACACTACAACTAGATTTCTCCTATGCAATGATTCCGGTGTTTGGCCAGATGAGAAAATTGTATCGGGAACAAAAAATGAAATACATGATTACAAGCAAGGAGAAACCCATTAATCATCCAATTAATTATGTACCTACATATCTAGAGTCTTTTGTTTTGTATTCAGATAGTTTTAATGATGTAGATAGTTAGTTAGTTGAAGCAGAAAGTATTCCAGAAATAGTAGAAACTTTCAGAGAAGTTTTTAAGAAAGAAGGACGAGAACAGCAAAACACCATTGAGAAATCAGCTGAAGGTAATGGATAAGCAGGAAAAACAGAGCCAGCAGAATTTTGGCACTTAGAAGAAGAGGAAGAAATTTTTTGGACCATGGATTTCGACGGTGCAGTGGGAAATGATGGTGCTGGAATTGGTATTTGGGTACGCAGTCCTTTCTCCGCCCCAAACAAGGTGCCTAGTAATGTGGGGGTATGCTCTTACAAATTAGCTTTTGATTGTTCAAACAATGAAGCTAAGTATGAAGCTCTGATCGCTGGTCTAAAGATTCTAAGAAAGCTGAACGCTAAGAGGATTGCAGTATATGGCGACTCCGAGTTGGTGATTAAGCAGGTCAGAGGTGAATATCAAGCAAAGCATCCTCAAATGCGGGCTTACCGGAATGCAGTCCTAGACATCCTGAAATTATTTTTGGAATATACCTTGACATGTGTGCCTCCTGTTCAAAACAGCATTGCTGATGCTCTTGCTAAGGCAGCCAGCAGTTTGAAGATTCCAATGAACTCCAGTAATAAATTCGAAATCCATGTCAAGCATCATTTTACTGTCCCCGACAATCAAAGGTATTGGCAAGTCTTCCAAGATGATGAGGAGATTGATGATTTTCTGCAAAACAAATGTAAGTTCAAAGAGACCTCAATTAATGAAGAAAATGATGATGGCAAAGATGAGGTGCAGATCAATCAAATGGACGTATTGTAGTTGAAGGATAAAATCATTCCTAAAGGCTTGATACCTTTAGAAGAACTCTTTGATCAAGATGACGTAGCCCACAAACCAACATTGCAACCAACAAAGAAGGGTGTTGAAGAGGTCAATATCGGAACAACTATCTAAAGCATTGCCACAAAAGATGAAAGCCAAATATATCAGTTTGTTGTCTTCATTTGATGACGTGTTTTCTTGGGATTATTCTGACTTGAATACATATGATACTAATATCATTCAGCACATTATAACCATTAAGCCTAATCAGAAACCTTTTAGACAGAAGTTGAGAAGACTAAATCCAAAACTGCTGCCATCAATTGAAAAGGAGATAAACAGGTTGTACAAATCAGGAATCATCGTTCCCATCATATTTTCGGATTGGATCTCCAATTTGGTGCCCATGTGGAAGAAGACAGGTGAGATTCACTTGTGCATTGATTTTAGGAATCTAAATAAAGTTTCATTGAAAGATAACTACCCACTGCCCAAAATGGATCATATACTTTAGCGAGTAGTTGGAGCATCTCGTATGTCACTGCTTGATGGTTATTCTGAATATAACCAAACTTCAGTCCATGAAGATGACCAAAACAAGACAACATTCACTACTCCATGGGGAACTTTTCATTATGCTAAAATGCCTTTTGGTTTGAAGAACGCAGGTGCCACCTTTCAGCGGGCAATGGACTTGGCTTTCACAAATGAGAAGGATGTCTTTTTGGTTGTATACCTTGATGATCTGATGGTGTTTTCCAAATATGATGAAGAACACATGTATCATTTGAAAACTATCTTTCAAAAGTGTAGAAAATATGGTCTATCGCTGAATCCGAAAAAGAGCTTGTTTGCCATGGAGGAGGGCAAACTACTTGGGCACATTATCTCAAAAGATGGCATTCGTATCGATCCTGCACGTGTACAAGCTATTCAGCAAATCGATCTGCCCCAGAATAAGAAGGAGATTCAGTATTTAAATGGTAAAATGATTTTTTTACGCCTCTTTGTACCTAATCTTGCTAAGAACCTTAGAGAGATCACAAACATGATTAAGAAGGACAGCCAAGTGAAGTGGACGGAAGAGGCTGTAAAATCTTTCAATTTAGTCAAATTGGCTCTTTCCTCAGCTCCAGTTCTAATCAGCCCAGAATACACTCAGAATTTTATATGGTTTTCATTTGCTTCGGAGCATACTATGGCAGCGGTGTTGATGTAGAAAAGATATGATCATGAAAGACCAATTGCTTTCTTCAGCCAGACTATAAGAGATGCAACCTTAAAGTACAATATCATTGAGAAGCAAGCTCTCACACTTGTGAAAGCATTGAAATATTTTCGGGTATACATTCTGCATTCTCATATTTTGGCTTATGTTCCTAACGCTACTGTCAAATATGTTTTAGTGCAGACCGATCCGGAAGGAAGACAAGGCAAGTGGATTGCAGCTTTGTTAGAATATGATGTGGAGATAAAGCCCACAAATCTGGTTAAAGGACAGGGATTGGAAAAGTTAATGGCCGAATCAAACTTACACGCCTTAGACATAAATCTGATCGTTGCTATGTCCGATGAGAATGATGAAGGTTCGTCAATTCAGGTATCTGAAATGTTTGCTATTTCTCCGTGGTATTCAGACATCATATATGTGCTGAAAAATTTGTCACCACGACCCAGCATGACTAGAAACAAAGCTAGAACTCTCAAATTAAAGGCTACCAAGTTTTGCATTCTAAATTCTGCACTTTATTGGAAAGATCCCGGTGGTGTTCTTTTGAATTGTTTGGTGGAAGAAGAAGCAAAGCAGGTCATGGAGGATTTCCATGAAGGGGATTGTGGTGGTCACCTTTTTTGGAAAACAACAACAAATAAAGTTTTGAAAGCAGGAAAATATTGGCCAACATTGTTTGCTGATGTATATAAGGTTGTCAAGAGCTGTCATAAATGCCAGATTTTTGAAGGAAGGCAGAAATTACAACCTTTGCCGCTTAAGCCCATTGAGGTGAGTGCCCCTTTTCAGCAATGGGGGTTGGATTTCATTGGTGAAATTCATCCCGCTTCTTTCGGTCAGCATCGATGGATTCTCACGACAACAGATTACTTCACGAAATGGATCGAAGCAATTCCCACTAGACAAGCTACGTATACGGTAATTATTTCATTCCTTGAAAATAACATCTTGTCTCGCTTTGGTTGCCCGAATAAGTTAATCATTGATAATGCAACAGCTTTCAAATCAAAAAAGATGGTAGAGTTTTGTCATAAATATCACATCATTTTGGGTCACTCAACTGCCTTTCATCCGCAAGGCAATGGATTGGCGGAGTCCTCTAACAAATCTTTGGTCAATATCATCAAGAAGCTGCTGGAAATCAACAAGAAGAGCTGCATAAGAAGTTGGTAAATGCACTTTGGGTAGATCGGGTCAATCAGAAAAATCCATTGGTATGTCCCCCTTTGAGCTTGTGTATGGAGTTGATGCCTTGTTTCCTACCTCTCTTGCAGCCTCGGTAGTCAAACTCCTACAGGAAGCCGACAGTGAAGATGATCCTATGCAAAGAAGATTGAATCAGATGATCCATTTGCAACAGACCAGAGAAGAAGTCTTCCAAAACACATCCAGGCTACAAGAGAAAATTAAGAAAATTTATGACAGAAAAGCCAAGGCAGACAAATTTTAGCTGGAAGATGTAGTACTGAAGTGGGATGCCAGGAATGAGGAAAAGGGTAAGCACGGTAAGTTCAAGAACCTCTGGAAAGGCCCCTTCAAAATTGCAGCATATCGGGGTCAGAATGCCTTTCTTCTAAAGGTAATGAATGGGGAAGATTGTTCAGGAGGGTCGATTAATGGTTGGCTTCTCAAGAGGTACCACTTCTGAGTTGTTTCTATTATTTCCACTGTCACTGTAAATACCATTTTATTTTAGTTTTGGTTTGAGTTTGTTTAGTCAGTTTTTGAGTCATTTTAAGTCCATATCTGAGTCAAGTTTCAGTCAATAAATGAGTCAAGAGTTGCATGTTGTTTTTCGAAATAATGACTCCATAGCCCAATGGACGAAGCCACTGTCTAGCTCTTCCAGAGATCTACTATTCTTGGCACCTCCAAGGAGCTACCATCCCCCATTGGAGCCAATGTTAGAGTTGGTCTTGTCAGTCCTCCGTTAGAGATCAAAACTCTTTCTTGCATTTCATTTTAAGGTGTCTCACTCCATTCACTCAACTGCATTCCGCTAGGGGTATGCCATAATCTGACGGAAGAGGTCTTGTTAGTCAGTTCCCCTCATGTCTGGCACCTGCTGGCGTAGGTCTTTTGTCAATGTTCACTAAAGTCCATGACAGTCAATGTTCGATATTTTAATGGAAAAGAGTCATTTTCTATCATTAGGTCTAGGGATTAGTCAATTTGGTCTTCAACCATGTCCAATAAAGCCATGCAGGCCAAAGGGAGGCCCTTACAAAGTTATGATTCAAAGAGTTTCATCGTCATGTTGACAGATTACGACTGTTCTTCAAAACCCTGTTTTGAAGAAAAGTCAAATAGTGTGTCATTTGTATAATTTTCAAAAAAGTCTCTAGTTGATTTCTTCAGGTGCAGTCATGGTCTCCTTGGCCAAGTGCAATGTCATGCAACCCCTGCAAAAGTGCCAAAAATTTTTCATCATTTTAGCTAAAAATTCAAAGGGAAAAGTGAAATTCAGTGTTGCATTAAATCAGTGAAAAGGGTCAAAATGAAACATATCAAAGTGGGTTTTGAAGAAGCAAAAATTAAACCCATGACTCCAAGGTATTTATATACAAGTTTCCACAAGCAACCAAGTCATTGTGCACACCAAGGTCATAGAGAAACATAGCAAAGTGATTGAGAGTGCAAGCACACATTTGGAGTGAGTTTGGAGTCGTTTTCAGGAGCACGGCACACACACAGAGGGGCGCGGCGCATATAAAGAGCACAGTGCACAAAGCGCGATCCCGCAGTGTAAAGTTAACACGGGCGCGACGCATATACCGAGCATGGCACATTGGGTTTGCTGCGTGGCGCACACCCACAAAGGCCCTGATTTGTGCCAAACTTGCAACAAATCTCTTTGAAACCCTTCAAATCGACAAGTAGGGTCTATCTCTTGGCTTGCTCATCAAATTTTGTGAACATATGGTGGTTCATGGCTATGTATAATTGCAATAAAAAAAACTCCTAAACCCTACCTCTTGAAAGCATCAAAGCCATTGCTCTAGGGTTGAAAACTTGTTGTGTTGATGCCAAGGCTCCTCTTTCACCTCTCATTTTTTTTCACTCCTTTCCATTGTTCCCTTCCCCCTTATCCCATTTTTCCCTATTTTCCCTACCCTAAAACATTACTAAACACCTATTCCCTATCCCTCCACACATTTGTCAACTATAAAATGCCAAAACCCTACCCTATAAAATTCCCACAACCCTCCTACATATCCCTAAACAAAATTTCCCCCCATAACCCCTATTCCCATCATATTATTCCCCTTCCTAACACTCCCTTTTTGCATTGTTCCCCTTGGTGGCAGATCTCACAACAGCACCCAGTTTCACTACCATCATCAAAGGACAGTCCAAGCACAGTACACATACAGCAGTCATGGCATCTGAGCATTCATCCGAGTATGAGATGGAAACACAAAGTGATTCATCCTCGGAAGAACAGGCTCCCTGGAGACATCATAAAAGTGGCAAACATGTTAGGGATGAGCCAACCACCCTCACAAAATTGCAGGCATGCCCTCTTGCTATGTCATGTTTCCAGCATCTATCATGTTTTGAGTTTTGTCAAAGAGTGGCTAATGTCCTAGTTCATCATGAGTTGGCCCGTCTTTTTGTGCTTCACCTACATGGAGATCACTCTATCTTGGCCGGTGTCACCTTCACACTAACACCTGAAACTGTCTCATTAGCAACTAGCATACCGAATGTTGGAGAACCTTGGCACAAGAAACATAAGGTTGATCGGTAGAATTATGAGCCTTACATTAAGGCCAGTTGCTTGAGGCAGCTCACAAGAGTCTTTCCATTCCAATATTTGAAAGATGAATATGCTCCACTCATGAAGTTGATCATGAAGTACTTCAGCTGTGAGGGGAGGTTCTCTTGTCTATATGCCTATCACATCAGGTTTCTCATGCACTTTACCAGGGTACGGATGATGAACATCCCATATTTCATTTGCAGGAACATAGAGAGGATGAACACCTTCATGTTGGAAATAATACTGAGAGGGGGGGGGGTGAATCAGTATTATCAAATTCTTTTCAATCTATCTTCCTTATTATACTTTGAATAATTCTTCAAATATTGATCATTACTTTGTATGTCAGTATCATAAAATAATGAGCAGGAACAAGAAAAGCAAATAGTCACACAAAAGAACACTAGATATAAGGTGGAAACCCAATGTGGGTGAAAACCACCTGCTGCAATATGTCTCTATCTTCTTTCAATTAGAAACTCCTTTTACAATGATTTTGTACTGGTGCAGTCCTTTACCAGTACGCAGGCTACAACCTGTAGAGAGCTACAACCGTCTCTCGTTCTCCAGCTTCTCCTGGAAGGGAGATACAACCCCCTTAGCTCTTGTACTAGCCAAGATACTAGTACGTAGGTACTGGCCTACTGAAGGCTACAACCTTCTCTTTCTTCCAGGGACCACGTTTCATAAATTTTCAGACTGGATCCATGAACATCAATCAATCATCAAGTATATCTGCATCAAACAATCTCCTTTTCCCAATTAGCACTGAATCAAGTAAACACTTCTCTGACAGCTATACCCAGAACACAGTAACAGTAACCACACACCAAATTCTGAACCCAGAATACTGCAGCAATAGACAGAGGCAGCTAGATCATAATTTAAAGATATACGCTACTTCAACAACCTGAAACCTGCGTGCAGATCTATAAAGGATAATTCCTTCTTTCAAATATTCAGACACTAATTAACCCAGATTGTTAGATGTATAGATCAAGCATGCACCTCATATAACAGATCAAAATCATGCAAAGATACTATTATTCAAGCATAAAGATTATGACCCATCAATAGAACTTATCCTTCTTTATGCGCTAAGGTTCCTCCTTCATTCAGATCCAGATCTGCACCATAACCCAATCACAAATATTTTAGATCTAGCACTTATTAGATATTCAATTCATTCGATGATGCTTTGCCAAATGATCTTCTTCCTCTTATATAGTCTTAGGCCTTCCACAATACCACGATCCAAAACCATAGGATCAAAAAAACTGTTGGACTAATACCATGAACCAACCATGAAAGTGCGTGAGATCAACACTTTTGGATGCAATACCACGAACCAAAACCATAGGATCAAAAACTATCAGACTAATACCATGAACCAACCATGAAAGTGCGTGAGATCAACACTTTTGGATGCAATACCACGGACCAAAACCATAGCATCAAAAACTGTCGGACTAATACCATGAGCCAACCATGAAAGTGCGTGAACTTTTCTCTTCATGAAAGGAACTTTTCTCTGCATGAAAGTGCGTGAACTTTTCTCTACATGAAATAAACTTTTCTCTGCATAAAAGTGCGTGAACTTTTCTCTACATGAAATAAACATTTCTCTGCATAAAAGTGCGTGAAATTTTCTCTACATGAAATAAACTTTTCTCTGCATAAAAGTGCGTGAAATTTTCTCTACATGAAATAAACTTTTCTCTGCATAAAAGTGCGTGAACTTTTCTCTACATGAAATAAACTTTTCTCTACATAAAAGTGCGTGAACTTTGCTGCACTATAATTTATCATCTGAGATGAGTGGGTTGTCATCAAGTACAACATATGTATCATAATGCCAACAATCTCCCCCTTTGGACTTGATGGCAACAACAACCAATCACTCTCCCCCTTTGACATCAAGGGCAAAGGGCAAACCAAGATAATCTCTTTCCTAGAGAAACATTCTGCTGCCCATACTCCCCCTGAGTATCTGCTGAAATCTCTGAAAGAGCTCCCCCTTTGTATATGCCAAGGTGTACCACTCTGTCCATGCTTCCTCTGAGTACATGCTGAAGTCTCTGCTCTACTGAAGTGTGTTGTTCATGCTCCCCCTGACTATAAGCAAGGTCAATAACTGATAGCAGCAGCATCTGACAATCACCATAAATGACCATGAAAGAGATAGAGACATATTGCAGCAATATTCCTTCTATCCTTCCTCCATAATGCCAACAATGCATTATATGCTCCCCCTGAACTTGTGCCATTCGATCTTTGACCAATCCACAACTCAGCAAATGTACGCATATACCCCAGATGAACCTTGCGTACAACCAACAATCAGAAGAGATTCAACAACAAGATGATGCATCAACAACCCCCAGCTTTTTCCTGAGGTATTCAAAGGTCTCCCTAGGCAATGGTTTGGTGAGTATATCAACAACCTATTCCTTAGAAGGAACATACTCCAACTTGACCTTTTGTTCAAGCACTTGTTCCTGGAGAAAGTGATACTTGATTGGTATGTGCTTTGTTTTTGAATGCATGACTGGGTTCTTTGAAATGCTGATTGCACTTGTATTATCACATAAGATGGAGATGGGTGGTGTACAAGTGATTTGAAAATCCTGCAAGGTCTGCATCATCCAAAGGAGTTGAGTGCAGCAAGATGCAGTAGCAACATATTCTGCTTCAGCTGTAGACAAGGCAATCGAACTTTGTTTCTTGCTGAACCAAGATACTAATCTAGAACCCATAAAGAATGCACCACCACTTGTGCTCTTCCTGTCATCCACGCTTCCGGCCCAATCTGCATCAGTATAAGCATGAAGTGTGAGATCTGTATCTGTAGTATACCATAAGCCATAATTTTGAGTCCCTTGAAGATATTTGAAGATTCTCTTTACTGCCTGAAGATGAGTTTCCTTTGGATTTGCCTGAAATCTTCCAACTATTCCCACTGCATGCATGATTTCTGGTCGGGTACCTGTCAAATAAAGTAGACTTCCAATCATAGATCTGTAGGTTGGTTGATGTATTGCTACTGATTCATCATTTGCACTGAGGCTACATCCTGCGACCATGGGTGTACATACTAGTTTTGCATCTTCCATGCCATATTTCTTCAAAATCTGCTTGAGATACTTGGTTTGAGACAAGAAGATCCCTCCTTCCTTTTGTTGGATTTGCAGGCCAAGAAAATATGTCAATTCTCCAAGCAAGGACATTTCAAATTCTTTCTACATCACCAAGGCAAAGCTTTGACTCATAGATTCTTCATTGCTGCCAAAGATAATGTCATCTACATACACAACAAGTATTAGCAATTTGTCATTTTCAATTTTTATATAAAGATTGCTATCTGCTGATCCTTTTGAAAAACCTTGTTGATGAAGATATTTGTCCAAACGATAGTACCAAGACCTTAGAGCTTGTTTAAGACCATAAAGAGCCTTTTTTAGTCTGCATACAAGATTTGGATCATTTCCAAGAATAAAACCATCTGGCTGCTCAATGTATACTTCTTCTTTTAAGTCTCCATTCAGAAAGGCTGATTTCACGTCCATTTGAAATACTTTGAACTTTTGAAAGCTTGAGAGAGCAAGGAACATTCGGATGGCCTCAAGTCTTGCAACAGGAGCAAAAGTTTCCTCAAAATCTATTCCTTCTTGCTGCGCATACCCTTTACAAACATGTCTTGCCTTGTTTCTAATTACTTCCCCATTTTCATTCAACTTATTTTTGAAGACCCATTTTGTCCCTATAACATTCTTATCCTTTGGTCTAGGAACCAGCTCCCAAGTGTTGTTCTTTTCGATCTGCTCAAGTTCTTCATCCATTGCTTTGACCCAACATTCATCTTTGCATGCCTCTTTTACATTTTGTGGTTCAGTGGAGGAGAGTAATGCCAAATAGCTTGAAGCTTCTGCAATTGTTCTTCTTGTTTGTACACCTGCTTCTTTCTGCCCCAAAATCTGAGATTCTGGATGATTCTTCTGAACGTACCGGGATGGAGTCTTCTCTTCTATCCTTATCTGTTCCTCTGGTGCTTCTTGAGGTTCTTCTTCTTCATCATTCTGTCTTTGAGGGTAGTCTTCATCTTCTTCGATATTTTCATGATTTACTTGCCTAGGAATGTATCCCTTTTCATCAACCACTACATCAATGCTGTCAACAATTCTTCCAAGTCTTTTATTGTAGCACTTATATGCTTTGATGTGTGGAGAATAACCAAGAAGAATGCCTTCATCTGCTCTAGGTTCAAGTTTTCCAAGTTGCTCATCAGTATTCTTAATATAGCATTCGCTCCCAAAGATTTTGAAGTGCTTTACCGAAGGAGTCTCACCATACCAGAGCTCATGAGGAGTTTGAGTGCTGTTCACTCGGACATTTGTTTTGTTGAGAATAACAATCGCAGCATATGCGGCTTCACCCCAGAAAGTTGTGGGAGTTCTAGACTCATCCAGCATAGCACGAGCCATTTGTTGGACTGTTATGTTCATCCTTTCCACCACTCCATTTTGCTGAGGAGTTCTAGCTGTAGACAATTCTCTTCTTATCCCATGTTCTTCACAGAAATCAAAAAATTCATTTGAGGTAAACTCCCCACCTCTGTTAGACCTGAGGCACTTAATTTTGTAACCTGATTCATTTTCAACCAAGGCTTTGAAGGATTTGAATTTCTCGAATGCTTCATCTTTGTGCTTCATAAGTCCTAACCAAACAAACCTGGAGAAATTGTCAATGAATAATATCAAGTATTCTTCTCCTCGAGGTGTCCTTTTCCTAAATGGACCACATACATCTGTATGGACTAGCTCAAGAGGCATGCTAGCTGATCCTTCCTTCTCTGGAAAGTTAGTTCTGGTTTGCTTTCCAAACTGACATGATTTGCATATGGTGTTATCTGGAATTTTGATATCTGGAAGACCAAGAACTGCCTGATATTTGCATGCTTTCCTTATTTGTGAAAAACTTAGATGCCCCAACCTCTGGTGCCATAACCAGTGTTCATCATCTTTGCTCAAATAGCATTGTTGTTGTCCTTCTTCAAATATGTATAGATTATTTGGAGTTCTTCTACCTTTGATCATTGTTTCACCTGTATCAAGATCACGAACACGACATCCGTTTGATCTAAATATCACCTCGGTTCCTTGATCACACATCTGGCTGACACTTAGAAGATTATGCTTCAATCCATCAACATACAAAACATTTCCAGCTTTGACCTTTTCTTTTAACTGAGCAGTGCCTTTTCCTTTTATAGCTGCAGGAGTATCATTTCCAAAAGAGACTTTCTTTCCCTTTTCTAAAGCAGAATATGATTCAAGTTTTTCTTTATCACCTGTCATATGTTTCGAACATCCTTTGTCAATGTACCATAGATTTTCTTGTCCTTCTGCATAAAATGCTATCCCACATCTTTCTGTTTGTGGTTCCTTTATTCTCCATGTTCTGGTGCTTGAGGCTTGTTCCTTTGTCTGCTGAAACCTGCTCCTGCATTCAGAATCTTTATGACCAAAGTTATTGCAAATAGACCATTCAACTTCATTTTCAAGAGCCGAAACATTTTTATAGGTCCTTTTTGTAATCCCAATCATACTTCTTTGTTTTTGAGCTTCTCTAGTCATGATTGTTTTATATGCAACACATTGAGCTGCTTTGTGACCAAAGTTATGGCAAGAGAAACATTTCCCATTGAAGAAACTTCTGCGATTATCAAATCTACCGGCCAAATGATTGTAATTTCTATTGTCATCCATTCTTGAAGTAAATTTAGAATATTTTACCTGTGGCTGGTTGTAGCTTTTTTTCATCCTTAAGACAGATTTCCCCTGGTTTACCTGATAGTCTTTGTTCGTTCTTGATGTAATTCGTCCCTGCTTTACCTGGTGATCTCCATTGTGCTTTTGCTCATTCCTTCTTGCTGCATCAAGATAACTCTTTGAGGTGGATGCTTGAGATGTTTCTCCATTATACCCCAGACCTGTCTTGTTTAGCGGAGAACGCTGTACATTGATGATCTCATCCAGAGTTTCAGATCCTTTGACAAACTTAAGATTAATAGCCTTTGTTTTCTCAATTTCTTTTCTAAGGCCAACAATTTCACCTTCTAACTTTTCAAGATATTTTTCTTTTTCATCAATTTGAAATTGTAGAGTATCAATGATCATATTATTTTCTTCTATACATGTCTTAAGTCTATAAATCTCTTCATAAAAACTATCCACATCTATAGCATCCATGTAATCATCATCTTCAAATGCCATTAAAAGTTTATAGTCATTACCTCGTTCATCTTCATCACTATTTGATAGACCATCACTATCTTCATGAGTGTAGTAGCTTTTCTTATTTGCATTCTGTTTCTTGTTCCATCTGGCAGGTTCCTTTCCTTTGTCAATCTTATCCTTATGAGGACATTTTGCAGCATAATGACCTACTCTTCCACAAGCAAAGCATTTAAAAAGTAGCTTACCTCTGAACCTTCCAGTACCCCATTGAAGATTTCTGACAAAATTTGATTCTTCTTCTTCTTCTGGCACGTGACTTGATTCATAGTAGTCTCCTTTGCCTGAAGCCTTAAAAGCAGCTTCTCTCCTGTCTGATGGACCTCCTTTTCTCATTTCATAAGCAGTTAGAATTCCGTGTAGCTGAGACATAGTAAGAGTTCGTAGATTTTCCTTTTCTTCTATTGCAGACACTTTAGATTCAAACTTGGGGGACAATGATCTTAGGACTTTTTCAACCACAACATCCTCTTTTATTTCTTCACCCAAGTTTTTCATACAATTAACAATCTCATCTACCCGAAGGAAATAGTTAGCCACACTTTCATCATTATACATTCTGAGATTCTCATACTGAATCCTGAGGGTTTGAAGTTTTGCACGTTTTACCTGTTCATCTCCTTCGTAGCTCAAAACAATCTTGTCCCATATTTCTTTTGCGGATTTATATTGCATAACCTTCACGAATTCAGATTGAGATAGACATCCTAGAAGAGTATTAACCGCCTTTGCATTTGTTTCATATTTCTTCTTCTCAGCTGAATCTGTAGGAGTAGCTGATGGAAAAGTATACCCTGTTTCTATAATGTCCCATACTTCTGTACCCAAAGATTGAAGATAGGCAGTAACTCTTACCTTCCAATATACGAAGTTTGTTCCATCAAAAATCGGTGGCCTGATTGATGCTTCCCTCTAGTAGTTGCTCATGATGTTAGATCTTCCTTCAAGCGATCAAGCTTCTTCAGAAGGACCTGCTCCGATACCAATTGTTGGAAATAATACTGAGAGGGGGGGTGAATTAGTATTACCAAATTCTTTTCAATCTATCTTCCTTATTATACTTTGAATAATTCTTCAAATATTGATCATTACTTTGTATGTCAGTATCATAAAATAATGAGCAGGAACAAGAAAAGCAAATAGTCACACAAAAGAACACCAGATATAAGGTGGAAACCCAATGTGGGTGAAAACCACCTACTGCAATATGTCTCTATCTTCTTTCAATTAGAAACTCCTTTTACAATGATTTTGTACTGGTGCAGTCCTTTACCAGTATGCAGGCTACAACCTGCAGAGAGCTACAACCCTCTCTCGTTCTCCAGCTTCTCCTGGAAGGGAGCTACAACCCCCTTAGCTCTTGTACTAGCCAAGATACTAGTACGTAGGTGCTGGCCTACTGAAGGCTACAACCTTCTCTTTCTTCCAGGGACCACGTTTCATAAATTTTCAGACTGGATCCATGAACATCAATCAATCATCAAGTATATCTGCATCAAACAATCTCCTTTTCCCAATTATCATTGAATCAAGTAAACACTTCTCTGACAGCTGTACCTAGAACACAGTAACAGTAACCACACACCAAATTCTGAACCCAGAATACTGCAGCAATAGACAGAGGCAACTAGATCATAATTTAAAGATATACGCTACTTCAACAACCTGAAACCTGTGTGCAGATCTAAAAAGGATAATTCCTTCTTTCAAATATTCAGACACTAATTAACCCAGATTGTCAGATGTATAGATCAAGCATGCGCCTCATATAACAAATCAAAATCATGCAAAGATACTATTATTCAAGCATAAATATTATGACCCATCAATATAACTTATCCTTCTTTATGCGCTAAGGTTCCTCCTTCATTCAGATCCAGATCTGCACCATAACCCAATCACAAATATTTCAGATCTAGCACTTATTAGATATTCAATTCATTCGATGATGCTTTGCCAAATGATCTTCTTCCTATTATATAGTCTTAGGCCTTCCACAATACCACGGTCCAAAACCATAGGATCAAAAAAACTGTTGGACTAATACCATGAACCAACCATGAAAGTGCGTGAGATCAACACTTTTGGATGCAATACCATGAACCAAAACCATAGGATCAAAAACTATCGGACTAATACCATGAACCAACCATGAAAGTGCGTGAGATCAACACTTTTGGATGCAATACCAGGGACGAAAACCATAGCATCAAAAACTGTTGGACTAATACCATGAGCCAACCATGAAAGTGCGTGAACTTTTCTCTTCATGAAAGGAACTTTTCTCTGCATGAAAGTGCGTGAACTTTTCTCTACATGAAATAAACTTTTCTCTGCATAAAAGTGCATGAACTTTTCTCTACATGAAATAAAATTTTCTCTGCATAAAAGTGCATGAAATTTTCTCTACATGAAATAAACTTTTCTCTGCATAAAAGTGCGTGAACGTTTCTCTACATGAAATAAACGTTTCTCTGCATAAAAGTGTGTGAACTTTTCTCTACATGAAATAAACTTTTCTCTGCATAAAAGTGCGTGAACTTTGCTGCACTATAATTTATCATATGAGATGAGTGGGTTGCCATCAAGTACAACATATGTATCATAATTCCAACACTTCATGCATCACAAGACCCCTCAGCTGCAACTTAACAGTGTTTATCACTTTGCTCTTATTAAGATTTTGGTGGTTCATCAGCTGGGATTGCAGGGCATTACTTGGGATGATTTCATCTCCCGTGACCTCTTTAGCACTTCATAGGTATAATCAGAGGTTAAGCATGAGGGTGAACCTTCTCTTCAGTATGAGCACCATGAGACTGCTAGTGTGTCGATTTTCATCACATATCAGAAAGGCACCAGACGTTTGTTTGCAGCGACAAAGCGAGTGTTATCTCCACCCAGGGTGGAAGGGGCCTCGCTTCCTCCATCAGCATCATAGGAACAGGACAAAGGCAAGGAGCCAATGCAGGATGAGGGGTCTTTAGATGATCCATCAGGTGAACGAGAGACCGAATTCGTTCTCCTTCATGATGATGATACAGATATAGAACTGACAAGTGCACAGCTTAAATAGATCATCCAGGAGAAGCAAGAAGAAATTCAAGCCTTGTCCCTTGATTTGGAAAGATCCAAATGGAACATGAAATATCTAGAGCAGAGGAACAAATAGCTGGAGGATTAGCAAGTGATCATGGAGCTACAAAACATTCGTGAGCATCGCCAATCTGCACAAAGGAGAAGGGTGGAGCTCACGTCATTGGAGCAAGAGATCAATGAGGATCGGGAGGCCAATCTCGAGAGAGTTAACATGCACTTGGAGAGGCTGTTGGACAAGGCCGACAAGGACCATGCATTGCTAAGACACATGGCTTTCCACTACATGGCGCGAAACAAAGTGTGCAAGGCCCAAATTAGGAATTTGAAGGCGAAATTGAGGAAGGCGATCAAGAAGCAAAAGAGGCAAAGGGAGCTCAATCAACTTCAGATATTGGCCGAAGCCTCTTTTTCCTAGAATAACACTTGATAAGGAAGCTCCATCCCAAATTTCAAGAAATTTGGGACAATTTTGGTCACATGACAAATTTTTGGGCACAACACAGGTTTTTTCTCCCTGTGCGCCACGCCACTGGCGCGGCGCTTAGGATTGGGAGCTCCAAATCACAAATGGTTTACATTTTTGGATTCAGCATGAAAATTCATGACTGTTGGTGCATGGACAAGAATTTTGGGCAAGTTTTGAGTCCCCAGGAGGTCAAAAACACTCTTAAAATGACCTCTCTGCCCCTATTTTGACACACAGGAAGCAGTCTTGGGAGAATGAAGTTTTGGAGGGGAATGAGCACCAAATTCAGAAATTCCACTTGGGTTAGAAAGTAGATAGGTAGGTATTTCCAACAAGAACACTTGGGCATAATTTGGACTCTAGAAGGTACCTCAAAATTGCCTCCAAAGTGGCACGGCGCGTATAGATTTGGGTGCAGTGCATATAGAGAAAAAGGCCAAAATCACTTCCGCTTCGCGACATTTCGATTCGCAACTTTCTCCAAGTGGGCCCGCTCATCTACACTACACTTTTTTCGGCACCTAAGGAAAAATTTAAAGTATTTCCACTAAAGGTTGGCTTCTATCCAAGTGGAAAAGGAAGGCGAGCAGTCACCCAAGCCATTTGTCATTTTTGTAACGCTGCACCTGTAACTAATGGTTGGCTTTCCACTTCCACTTTGTAATGATTCGAAAAACTCCCCAACTCTTGGTCATTCTATTTCCTCATGGCATAGTCTATTTATTGTATGCAAACCATTTGCAAAGGGTTGGTTGGCATTTCTGGGAACTGTGGGAGAGAAACTCAGTGACTCACTGTACATTTTGACAGAGAATTAATGAAAGATTGCAGCTCTAGTTCATGAGATTCATGTGGCGTGAGTTTAGAAAATGTGTTTTCTTTATGTTTCATATGTATTTCGTTATGTTTCATATTTTCATTCACATTCATTTCCAGTGAAAGCTTTCTATGTAAAAAAGGTAGAATTTAGTGCACTGCTCTGCCTTGGGATAGTTTTCATGTTCTATGTTTTCTTCTGTTGAAAAGGATTTATGTATTTATGCCCTTTTCACACTCTCAAACAATCTCTCCACCTCACATTTTTTTCAACTCTAATTGCTAGACTTTCCACCTGTCTTTCCTCACGAAATAACCTGCATCTTTGAGTTAAATTCTCTGCTCCTGCTGTTCCTTGACCCCACACATCTCAGAAAACTCAGTTATTCTTCAAACATCTCCATCATATTTATTTACCTAGCCCAAAATCAGTATCCCTTTTTGAGTCATCTCAGACCCTATTTTTTATTTTCCTAAGTGTGACCCGGAGAGAGCCCTCTCCTGTTCTGGTAGGGCTAGCTACCAGATTGAGCGTGGTTTGTGGTTACCCTGAATTTGACCTTCCTTCAGCCTAAGGCAAATTTAGGTGCTAACATGTTCTTGCACCAAATAGTGGTGAGGCTCAAGATTCTTCCATACACGGACATGGTCAAATGGGTACTGGATAGTGTTGATATCACAAATAGACAATTTAAGACTCAAGGTCAAGGACTCATTGGCTCGTTCACTCCACAAGATTTGAGGCTCATGTATCATCTACTAGAGCCACAGGCAACTTATAACAAACAGTTCATGGAGAAGTTCACTAAAGAAAATGAAGATTTAGTAGAATGCACCAAGGACTAGTCAAGAAGGGATGAACCACTAAAAACAAATAATCATGGTATGTATAGTGCTAGTTCTCTCACCTCCTCGTATTGCTTTTCTGCTGCTATGCTCTGTAGACTTTTTGGAAAGCCAGACGTTAACAAATTTTCATCTAAATGGCTACCACTATTGGATGCCACCACTAATGCTACTATTGTGGATTGGGATAAGATATTGTCCGACAATTTAGCCACAACCATTTTGAATTACCGGTCCAAAAGAACTACTACTCAGAGGATTTATCCCCCTTTCTACTTATCTACTTATGTGATGGATGAAATCTGCTATATTTCCAAGTTTCCTCTAATGGGATGGAAATGGACTACTCAGGACCCCTTACCCATTCATATCTATCATAAAGAATTATGGGATTCCAATTTCATTCCGTATTTCTACAAGATTTGTCATGGAATCATGTTACCTCTGTACAAAATGTTGTATGATAAAGACGCTCCAAGATTTTCTCCCGAAGCAGAGGTCGATATGCTCCCTGTTGCGAGATGGTTCGGAGAAGAACTTTTCACATATGTTAGAGTATTTGGAAGTCTTGCTTCCCCTCATGTCCTACCTTTATATGTCCCTAATAAACTACTGGCATGAGAGATTTCCTATCAAACCTGCGGAGTGGGAGGTATAAATAAAGAGATGAAGGACAAGAAGAAGGCCATTTGTCCGCAATTTCCTATGGCCTGTGGGGCCTTTTCACTATTTGATTTAGGCCATGCATTCAAATAAGTAGACAACATGTTATGTCTGTGATTGTTCAAAATTCAAGGAAGACCATTCGACCCTTCTGATATGATTAAGAATTTCACTACTGCAGTCAAAATAAAAATGTTTTCTAAAGAAGATGATCTTTTTGATAATATGTTTCAATAGAAAAATACACATAAAGAAGTTCTGTATTCGGCCCAAATGCGATTTCCTCCAGCAGAATTTCAAGAGTTCAAAATGTACAGAGAAAGGAAGTTAGCTAATATCCCTTTGGATAAATTATGCTTGGAACCAGTAAGGGAACCAACTCCCAGTATCAGTCTCAGTGGATGTTCAGGCACAGATAGGTCTAAATCTAAGTCTAGGAGATAAACGTCAGAACACTCCAAGAGGTCCGAGAGTGACCATAATAAAAGCGAAGGGTCAGTAAGGGATACTGCCCAATCTAAGGAGCGCCTAGAACAACAGGTTTTGACCTTTCCATAGGTAAATCTTCCCTCTCTCATCGTCCAACCACCACCAGTCAGAAATAAGCTGGATAAAGAATGGGAGACATTCAATGACTTAATCAATACTAAAGGATAGAGCACAAAGACACGTGAAAGTAATGTACAGACAGTGGATGATATAGTCACAGGGACAATCAACAATGTCCCAAAAATGGAACATATTCCCATTACCCCATCTTCTGAACTTATGCTCAAAATAGAGGAAATTCCTCCTCTTGATGTATTTTATATTCTGCAACATAAGGCAGTGGTGAGAAGACAAAGAAAGAAAAGGAAATTGGAAAGCGTGCTTTCTCATGATGCAGAGCAATTAGACATCCTTTGGCAAGATCCTACCACTGATCCCACTGAAAATCTCACTAAATTATCTCAGATCGCAGGAGCATATGCTTCTGCGACCATTGATAAAGCATCTGAGGTACAACAATTACTGAAATAAAAAGAATATCAAAAACAGATTTTTTAGCAACAGCTACAACAAGCCAGCGCCAATAGCGAAGCACAAAAATAGCTTGAAAGATTACAGTAGGACTTTCAACAAATGCAGCTAGGATACCAGAACAATTTGGCCGAAAGAGAAAAAAGTTACAGGTTATGCAAGAGATGCACAAGGATGATCCTAAGCTTACAGAATTCGTCAGAGAATCCATTTCCTTAAATGATCAACTCCTGCAGCAACAAGAAACATTGTGCCAAAGAATATCACAATGGAGTTCTTATTGCGAAATAAGTGACAGAATTACTAATCGAGTCGTGGACTTGCGACATGATTACGATTTAATTGATAAAAGAGTTACTGAATATTTGGCTTGGTGGAAATCAGAATAAGGGAAAAAGGCAGGCACACCCATAATCAATGAAACCCACAAAGAAATGCTCTTTAACAAGTGGGATGCACAGATCAAGAAAGAAGAACAAGCTGCAGAAGAAGCAGCCACAACAACAAATATTGTCATTGACTGCATCAATGAAAATTTACACAGGGAAAATCTAATATCAGAGACCACTTAGGGATATTTACCAAATGTACAACATTTATAGACAAGCTGGAGAAAGAAGGCTCAAGAAAGAGCAAAGTCCATCAAAAGGTTAACCAAGTTGAATTGGGATTCTTACTGGACGTACTTGGTAAAACCACTCAGCCAGTGCATCACTCTCAAATGTATCATTAATTTTGCCGAGAAGATAGCGCCAACACTTGTCGATTCCATTTTCGCAGGATAGCTAAAGTCGGAAGTCGGCCAGCCAACTCTCCTCAAGGAAATGTTGAACGCTTGCGACTATAAGGAACAGATACATAGATAGTTAGTTGCCAGTTTTAGTTTTAGTTTTAAATTCAGTTTTAGTTTTAGTTTTGCTTTAATTTTTCCTGAAATGAGGACGGTCATTTAAACTGCTTCCTACATTTTTGTAATAAATTATTTTTAGATTTAGCTAGTAGTATTTAAACCCTTCTCATGCATTTAGAGAAGGGTCCTGAAATTTGTCAAAAAGTTGTCCTCAGAACATGCACTTTTGCACCCTCCGAGGAGGTTTTGATGAATGAATGGAATCGGATTTATTGATATCTGCATTTAATATCTACTAATGAAATTTCACTTTTGTACTCTTAGTAGATGTTGGATTAAGAAGAGATAAATCATTATTGCTGAAGCTCATGAGTAGAACTAGTTATAAATGGTACTTTTATCTCTTAATGATTTCTGCTTATATGTTAAGGTGATATTCATGTTCAATTATTTATATATGAATGCTTGAATGCTTGAGTTATCATTTGGCACTTTTGTATGGTGATAGCTATTTATTTATGCTTAATACATGAGTGACTTATTATGCGATATGTTTTTCACAATTGTTTTGTCTAACTTTTTATACGAAACAATTTATCTTTATTGAATTCTTTTCTCATAGCAATTGAATGATCTTTATTACCAATTTCCATTAGAAGTTATTTTAGATCGCATAACTGAAAGATTAAATCCCGGGTTAGTTTTAGAATTAGATATTTCTATTCATTAGAATACAATTGCATGTTGTTAAATTAATATTAGAATAAAAGAATTTTAATTAGAAATTATTAGAAAGGAAATATCAATTCTCAACACACACACACATAAATTGGGAAACTGGTCCCATATCCCCAGTCAAACCCACTATACCAAACAGAAAAGGAGCTTCTAACCAAGGTCCGGACCGGGTGGGTATCCCCCTCGTTGTAGACCTAATTTTCGGGGCTTCAACACTTCCCTCAGCTAATTCATGAGAAAAAATCAAATTATCATGATATATGTATTTTAATTGATGCAGGTCACCTTCCACTTCGAAACCTCCTCTCCACATGATAAATAATTTCACTTGACATACATATTTATGACTTCATGCTTTAGGGGGATACTGTTACAAATCCATTTGGGCACATCAACCCCAACCTACAAATCAATACTATTAGGGCCCATCAAACCCTAATTCAGTTGTTACATGCCCTAAAGAAGTCAACCATTAGAATGCCTAGCTTCCCAAGAAGTTGCATGAACAAAATCATTTAGAAACTACCTCTAAGAAGATCAGTACATGTAGACCTTCATTAGGGTGTGCTGCAATGCAAACCATACACTAACAGGGTGGTATGCAGTGCACATAGTCCCTCTTTAGACTGCACTGGGTGAATTTGATCGAATTTCCATTGGGTTTTGAAAGATTCCTTATCCTTTGGATGCCTCTAGAAGTTTCTCAAACCTATCTGCTCCTTTTAGCTCGTATTTGGATGAGGTAGGGAGTTAAGGAACAACAATCCCTTATCCCTTCCTCCATGGAACTAAATTCTAAGTTTTGGAGGGAATTCATTATCACCATTTATGGCATAAATTCCTTCATTCACCTATAAAAAGACCACTCATTTAACTGATCAAGGGTTGGAAATTATTGAATTATAGGGAGATGTTGTTAGCATGATACTTGAGTTGATTTCAAGTATTGTAATGATGTCAAAATGTCTTGTTTGTTATGAGGAGAGGATGGGATTGAATTGGAAGGAGTGATGCTGAATCAAGCAATGGGTTGTAACTCTTCCTTTTACTAATAAAGTATTCAAAGCTTTTTCCATATGCTTGTGTTATTCATTTATGCTTTCATATGTATATCATGTTCTTGATTCCATGTTATGTTTAATCAATAGATCATTATCATATGCTTTGATTGGTTGTTGTCTTTTGTCTGTGTGTAGGTACTCTTCAAACAGATTAAGTACGAAGAGGAGTGACAGAATCGGTCAAGGGAGATAAGGAGCAAGCGAAGGCTACAGGTAGGCTTCTTTGCCTCTTATTTAATCTATTAATCATAGGAAAAGTAGAGACCTCTTTAAACTGTTGTTCTAGACTTAGCTACTAGTCTAGGGGTTTAAGCATTTATCCGTAGACACTAAAACTTCCCAAAACAGGTTTAGGCCCAACCGACCACTCTTCGGGTACCATGTGACACCATTCCAATAGACCATGTGGCAAATCCTCAATGGCCCTTTTCAATGCCACCAAAATTGGCGGGTGTCGCTATATTTGGCTTCTTTGCCAAATGTAGCAGTTCATGAAATTTATCTGGAGGTTCTCTATTTAGATCAAAGCTAAGTTTTACCATAAAATTTTACTGGCCATACCTCCCTAATTCAAATTCGGATGGAGGTATCATCTACGCCATTGGAATCCTGGTGAGAAGCCCTTCGATGTGGCACTGGTTCCACAACAATCCAAGGATTTTGATTTTTGAGCCATAGGGATCCACCTCAATTATTTCTCCCCACTGAGGAGTTTTCATTCCTCCAAATCCATAAACATGATCTACAATCCTAATATGCATAATGAGTGTCTCTAATAGGCCACCTTCCCTTTCCTTTACCTTTGTACCTCTGAACATGGAATTATGAAACTGACACCTATATCCATATGCAAACTTGTGGCTTCTAATACATGTCAAACTTACAAGACTCAAACAAAAATATACTTTCCAAGAGTTTATAACACACTCATGTTCAAGTTTACAATAGAAACAACATGCCTTTTTATCCAACTAAAATTACAAAAGATCACTATGTTTCATATACAATTGATGTTATGCATTCATCACTTTTAGAAACATATTCACAACATGCGATTTACAATGGTGTCCATGCCAAACTACTTAAAAGGGATTCCAAATCTATATGGATCTTCTTGGGATGCAACAGTTGCAATTTTTCTTATTCCTCCAGAATTTCTTTACCTTCTTTCTCTGTTGATGTGGAGAGGGATATTTATGTCATGTAAGGTTCCTATAATACTAGTGTATCCCCTTTATTATTATTGTTAGTGTAGATACTTATTGTTATTGTTGTGCGCATGTATCCCCCATATTGTTATTGGTGTGCCCCAAAGAAGCCCATTATTGTTATTATTGTGCCCTTACATTATTATTGTTATATAGGCTGATCTAGTTATATTATGACCCCTTAGACTCCTATATATATAAAAAATGTCTTATCATTTGTATCATCCAAGAATGTTTTATTTATGTAATTTAAAATAGGTTTCCCCCTCAAAGAGGATAATTTTTAAGCTGTTGATCTATCATTTCTTGTTTTTTGTGAGCTAGTTGCATAACATTTGGTATCAGAGCTTTGGATTCTATGGTTTTGTTGTTGCAAAAGGGTCATATTGTAATTTTTTATAACTTTGTTTGTAAGAAGGTTCAAAATTTGAAATTGTCACCATGTGGAGCTAAAATATTGATGAACGGCTTCTAAAAAATTTAGATATTTTTTCGATACATTTTCGGAGATATGGTCTGAAGAAGTTAGGGTTTTTGCATGTTCCAGAATTCAGCCTCAGAGAGGTGACCTTGGGAAGATAATCATAACCTCCTCTATGAGCATTGGATATAAATTTTGTAAAAATTTATTGCAATTGCACAAACTATATTTCTTCTTGTGTTATTTGTAGGGCCGAAGGTTGAAACAGTGACATGTGACATTCCTTACAAGTTCACTCTATTGAACGAGTCCATAATCATCTCATCGAGGGAGATTGGGCATAATATTATCTTGAAGACTCCAATTTTGGTCTAACTTATGGCGTTGGAAATAACACTTAGAAGGATATGATAGGATGAAAATTTAGACATTAGAGAGCCAATATTATAGAGTTACAACCATTTCAAGATCAAGCTCTTGAGAGAATGAAAAAGATGTGTAATTTTTAACAATTACATAACTTTTGTTTAAAAAATCAGTTTGAAGTGATTCCAAGAGTGTATTGAAGTAGTGATATCAATATTCAGTTCTAAAATTCCTCCCAAACAAAATAATTCTACACCCATTAAGCCCTCATTAAGCTTCATTATGACGAATGAAGGGGAAGTATTGCAACATGATATATCCAAAATTACGGGACCAAGTGAAACAAATTTCGTTCTCAAAAAGAGAAACCAATGATGAACTAATAGGGGACATGGATGGCTTAAAATTAAACATAAATGGTTTAAAATTATACATGTAAGGCTTGACAAAGTTTCTGCAGAAAGGATTCCCAGTGGTGATAAGGTATTCCATGAACACCATAACGAGGACAAAAGGAAGATGAATTGTGATTTTAGAGACTCCAATGCTAGGTTTAAGACCCACCACATTCCAAATAAAGATATTAATAAGTTTGATGACAAGGATTGGTAACATGGATACTACAGATGGAGAAATATTTTGATCTCCATGATGTGAAACACACAAAAAAGGTATGCATTTCATCTTATCTTTAGATCCCAATTAGTTTGTATCGTATCGATGGTTTTTTTCTCATAAACCAATTGTAACTTGGTCAATTTTTATGGAGGAAATGGTAGCACATTATGGGGATACAAAGAGAAACACCTTCCTTATCCAATTGATAAATATCAAACAAAATGGTTCAATGGAAGAGCACATTAAGGACTTCCAAAAATTGAATATCAAGGTAACTGATATTCCATAGGAGCATAGGACTCATGTCTTCATAGGGAATTTAAAGGATAACATCCAACATGAGGTTCACCTTTGGGAACCTGATTCACTGGAGAAGGAATTTACAGTAGAAAAAAAAGTTGAAAGAAAAATTATGGCAATGAGCAAGTCTACCACTGACAACTATAAATATGGAAGTGTTGTTTCTCATAAACTTCCACAATCTACAAGTTTGACACCACAACAATTGGAGGAAAAAATATCAAAATGGATTTGTTATAGTTTTGAAAGAAAATATCCTAAAGGTCATAAGCATGCTGAGAAGAAATTATTTTACATATATTGTGAAGAGGAGGTAGAAAAGGAACAAGAAACATCAAAAGAAGAGGATATACACCAGGAACCAACTCTAGAGAAAGAAGAAATGAATCCAGCCATATCTTGTAATGGATTCACATGAATTACCACTCCTCAAACTCTCAAGATAGAATGATATATTAGGAAGCAAAAGGTAATAGTGTTGATGGATTTGGGTAGTACCCATAATTTTATTCATTGTAAGATAGCCAAGGAATTGAATTTATTCCTATATCCAACACCAGAGTTTCAAGTGATGGATGCAAATGGGTGAACTATAAATTTCTCTGGAAAGTTCCATAATATCATACTAACCATGAGGAAATATGTATTGAATAGTCCAATTCTTTCCATTCCAATGGGTCGTGTTGATGTTGTACTGGGAGTCCAATGGTTACAATATATGGGTATCATATCTTTTAATTTTCAAGAACTTTCTTTGGAATTTTTATGGGAAGGAAAGGAAAATTAATTAAGGGGTATCGAAGGGAAACCAAGAAAGGTAATAATCTCTAATGGCATGAAAAGGATTCTGAATAAATGGAAATGGGGTGTAATTTCACAATTATGCTCACTACAGGTTCAAACATCAAAATCATCTATTTCTCCAAATCTCCAAAAATCCTTGGATAATCATTCCAAGATATTTGAGACTAACAAAGGCCTCCCTCATATTCGTGATCATGATCATTCTATTCATTTGATTCGAGAAAGTGTTTCTCTAAACATTAGGCCTTACAGACGTCCCTATGCCCAAAATACTGGAATTGAACATATGTTTGCATAAATTCTAGAGGCTGATGTAATTCAACCTAGTCAAAGTTGTTTATCTATGCACGTAATATTGGCACAAATGGGGGATAGATCATGGTGTTTGTGTCCATATTACAGGGAGATCAACAAGCTCACTATTAAAGATAAATATCCCATTCCTATCATTAATGAATTGCTGGATGAATTACATGGAGAAATTTACTTCACCAAGTTGTATCTTCATTCAAGATATCATCAACTTAGAATGAAGACTGCAGACATTCTGAAAAAAACATTCATAACTCATCAGGGTCACTATGAATTTTTGGTCATGCCTTTTGGCCTTGCTAATGCACCTTCCACATTTCAAGTTTTTATGAATTCCATTTTCAAACCCTTCCTTAGAAGATTTGTGTTCATATTTTTTGATGATATACTAAGCTACAAAAATTATTGGAAGGATCATGTTCAACATGTTGATAGGGCGCTCAAACTATTGGAGAAGAAACAATTATATGAAAAAAACTCCAAATGTCTCTTTGGAGTATAGAAGGTGGAATATTTGGGTCATATTGTATCTCATAAGGGTGTTAAGGTAGAACCTAACAAAATTAAAGCCTTTAAGGAATGGAAAATCCCCACAACCATAAAGCACCTTTTAGGATTTCTCAGGTTGATAGGGTATTTATACAAGGTTGTTAAGACAAAAACACCTCTAACAACATTACTGAAGAAAGATGCATTTCTTTGAATTCAGAAGCAACTAAGGACTTTGAACATCTTAAAAGGAAATGTTCCAAGCATTGGTCGTATCTATGTCAAACTTCACAAAAACCTTTATTTTGGAATGTGATGCCTTAGGAAATGGAATTGGTGTTGTTTTAATGCAATAAGGAAGACACATTTCTTTTGAAGGTTTTCCAATCAAAGGAAAGTATTTACACAAACCTATATATAAGAAGGAAATGTTGTCAATATTGCATGCACTAAAGCAATGGTGACCTTACCTAATTGGAAGACACATCAAGGTAAAAACAAATTATGATAGTCTTAAATACTTTTGGGAACAAATATTATCTTCAAAAGAGGATTAAAAATGGGTCACAAGATGTTGGGTTATGACTTTGAAATCATCTAGAAAAAAGGGGAAGAAAAATGTTGTTGTAGATGCACTCTCAAAGAAGGATGAGGATGTCGAATAATTTCTTTGTTCCATTTCTATTATCTAACCCGATTGGATAACCAAAGCAAGGTTTAAATGGAAGAATGGCGAAGAGGTGTGGACACTCATTCAAAAGTTGCAAAAATATCCCAATGCATCTAATACATTTAGCTGGAAAAATGATTTATTATGGTATAAAGATTGCTTATATCTTTGTAATAATTCCCAACTCAAAAAAAAATATTCTTTTGGAATTGTAGACCTCCCCCTTAGGAGGGCACTTAGGATTTTTAAAAACTTACCACATGGTCAAGAAGGAATTTGTTTAGGATGGAATTAAATCTAATATTCAGAAGTTTGTGGTAGAATGTTTGGTTTGCCAAAACAATAAAGTTGAGAAAATTAAGGCCCCAAGTCAGTTACAACCTTTATCCATTGCAACTCAAGGAAAGAGTGTCATTATGGTGGTAGTTGATAGACTTACGAAGTATGCACACTTTTGTGCAATATCTCATCCTTTTAAAGCCAATACAATTGCTACTATATTTGTGGAAACAATTGAAAAACTACATGGAAACCCAAAAACCATTGTAAGTGA
This sequence comes from Pinus tabuliformis, assembly GCA_031772625.1. NCBI lineage: Eukaryota > Viridiplantae > Streptophyta > Pinopsida > Pinales > Pinaceae > Pinus > Pinus tabuliformis. The sequence continues at coordinate 339,245,645 of CM062807.1, read as the reverse complement.
CATATATCCCATTTTCACTGGAAATTTTTGGATGGAATTATTTTCTTCTCTTGGAACTCAGTTGATTCATAACTCATATTATCATCCTGAATCTAATGGGAAAACTAAGATAGTGAATAAATGTTTGGAAGGATATCTTCATTTCTTTGTATCTGATAAAAAAACACAATGGGTCAAGTGGTTACCTCTAGCTAAGTGGTGGTATAACACTTTGTTCCATACTGTAGAAAAAATGACCCCATTTATGGCACTTTATGGATATCATTGAACATCTATCACATATCTTTAAGAGAAAATTCTAAGGTTTAAGCATTGGAGGATCACATCGTGCATAAACAACAAGTTCTCAAACTCTTAAAGTATAACCTTTATCTGGCGCAAAATAAAATGAAAGAAAATGTAGATCAACATCATAGTGAAAGAATTTTTAATGTAGCTTATTGGGTATTTTTATGGAGACAATCATACAAACCTATATATAAGAAGGATAATTAAATATCACCCAAGTAATATGGTCCTTACAAGCTTTTACAAAGGATTGGTACTATGGCATACAAATTAGAGTTGCTTGCATCTTCTCGGGTACACCTAGTTTTTTCGTGGTTAAAGAAGGTTATCGGTGACAAGCTCCCAATTCAAACAGTGCTACCATAACTTGATGAAGAAGGAAAAATTTGGTTTTATCCTGAAGTAGTCTCAAAAACAAGAACCTGACAACTATAGAATCAATTAATTTCAGAGTATCTCATTAAGTGGAAGAACTTACCCACTAAAGATTCCACATGGGAAGATGAGAAATTTATACAGAAACATCTGGAGCTACAAGCATTGAGGACAACGCTTTTTTGAAGGAGATGGGCATGTTAGGTCCCTATAATACTAGTGCATCCCCCTTATTGTTTTTGTTAGTGTATCCCCCTATTCTTCTTATTGTGCTCATGTATCCCCCATATTGTTATTTTTGTGCCACTAAATTATTATTATTATGTAGGATCTAATTATATTGTGACCCCTTAGGCTCCTATATATACAAAGGAGGTCTTATCATTTGTATCATCCAAGAATTTTTCATTTATGTAATGTAAAGGAGGTTTCCCTCTCAAAGAGGATAATTTTTAAGTCGTTGATCTATCTTTTCTTCTACTTTGTGAGCTAGTTGCAGAACATGTCATGGCTCCTTCCTGGTTGACATAACCTTCCTCAAACAGTTGTCTCTAGTGTAATTTGGTGAGTAGAGTTTGGCTTAGCTCTTCCTTTGGAATTCTCACTATCACTATAAGGTGGTGATGTTCTCTCAATATCTTTCATTATCTCAAAATTGTCTCTTGAAGACTCTCATGTCTTTTCCTTTTGTACATAGCACATTCATGCATATTCTGGAAGCTCCACCACTTGGATGAGATTCACAATGCGTTGCCCATTTACTCCTAGGCCCTTGCCTTCATATCCCATATTGTTCATTAGATTCAAACCAATACCTATGGAGTGTATTTCAAAAGCACCAAAATCATCATCATAATGTGAACATGAAACTGAAGAATCACTATTTACCTCAATTGTTGTTTCTTAAGTGGGTGATAAAGTCACCAACTGAGGTTATTGCAAGTTTTCCAAGGCCTCTTTCGTGGCTCATAACGGAAGCTAAAATATTTTCTTCTCCTCTTCTACTTCTTGTAGAAGTTTCCTCAACTTAGCATTCTTTGATTGAAGGATCTAGTTGATCTCCTCATTTGAATGCTGAGAAGAAGATGAAGAAGAAGAACATTCGCTCGCCAATATATTCTCATAAATTGTAATAAATATATCTACCATGTCTGCCATGCTATAGAAGTACTTGTAGAGAAATTTTATATTCTCTATTTCCTTCTTTGTGTCACACATATAATCTATGGTTATAATTGACTCTCACAATTCACATAAGCAAGAATACTGTTCTGATATAAAACTTGATCCAAAATCCATGATTTTCCATCATTATCCAAGATCTTTTCTTCTATGATGTTTTCAGAATTGTGTGAAAGAGAATGTAAAAATAGTGTATGCTGTTAGTGTCGGTATCTTCATCCCTCCGTCAGAGATCAAATTCTCTTGTTGCATTGCATATTAGGTGTCTCGCTCAGTCAGCTGCATTCCATTAGGAGTATGGATCATCTGACGGTAGTGGGTTGTTGTACATTTTCCCTCATGTCCTTTACCTGTTGGCCCATTTCCATTCATCAAGATCATCTGCAGTCACTTTTTGTCTTTAAATTTGCAAGAGTCATTTCTAGGGTTTCAGTTTCATTAGGTCTAGGGTTTCATCAAAAAGGTCTTCAAAATTTCCAATAGCAGCCAACAGGCACATGAGGAGGCTGAATAAAGTTCCAGTACTAATAGAATTCACAATCTCATGCTCAAAAATGTATTTTTTCCTCAAAACCCTGTTTTGAGGAAAAACAGAGTATTTTAGGTTGTCGTTGTATAAGTTCATGCAATTTCATTTCTCTTATATGTAAATTAATTCAGTGGCAACCCTGGTCACCTTGCCAAGCTTCAGTAGCTCCATCCCCTGCAAGGAAAACAAAAAATCAAGTCATTCAGTTCATCAAAGGAACAAATAAAATAAACTGCCCAAAAACAGAGTTGAAAAAGTAAGTCACATTGCAAACATTATAAAAGTGAGTTTTATGAAGGAAAAATCAAAAGCTCTTGTACATATATCATTTTTACAATTCAAAAATCTCATTGGCACTCAAAGAAGAAAGATTGAGCAAAGTGAAGGTCATGTTGGAGAAAGGAAGTGAAAACGCAGCAAAGAATTTAGGTTTTGTAGGCGCGGCGCATTGGGTGAGAGGCACGGCGCATACAAGTGGTGTGGCACATTGGGCCACCCTCCACAGTGTTAAATTTGTACTGGCGTGATGCATACAAGAGGTGTGGCACGTTGGGTTTGTGGCGCGGTGCATAGAGTTGCCAAGTCTGATTTCATCACAAACTCTCCCAAATTTGTAAAAATTGCTCAAATCTTCTAGTGTGCAAGTAAGTCAAGCTATTTTCCTTGCTAGTGAAAGAGTTCTTCTTAAAATTTATGGTGGTTTAGTGTGAAAAAACTCAAACCCTACTTCCTTGCAATTTCTTAAAAAACGATTTCCTAGGGTTTTCATTTGTCATTTTGCTACCAAGTTCACTCCACCACTCCCTCACTTTTGATTCCTCCATTTGTTCCCAATTTCATCCACTCATTCCTTAACTTCCAAAAGTCATTCACCCCTATCCCCAATTCTCATTTTCCCAAATCCTATATACAAAATCCCTAAACCTTAATTGTTGTCCCTAAGCTTACACACTATTCCCTAAACTCTCTATTTCCCAAAAAACCTATCATAATATTCCCAAAACCCCTCATACCCTCTCCCTCCACAGTCCCTCATACATTCTTACCCTTGGTGGCAGAAAACTAAAATCACCATAAATCTCTTCATACTCATCAAGAAAACTCACACATTAGCAAGCATGGAATCTAATCCTTCATATGACTGAGATGAAGAGACACACAATGACTCTCCTACAGAAATTCATGCACCAAGGAGACCTCAAAAGGGTGGCAAACATATATGAGAGGAACCTACTTCACTTGCTAAGCTGCAGGCCTACCCTCTTGCTATCACATGCTTCCAACACCAATCCTATTATTAGTTTTGTGAGATGGTTGCTAGAGTCCAGTATCATCATGAGTTAGATCGGTTGTTTGTGCTTCATCTACATAATGGCCAAGCCACTCTAGTTGGGGTGACATTCACCTTGACACCGAAGTCTATTTCTCTAGCAACCGGCATTCCTAATGTTGGAGAGCAGTGGAATAAAAGGCAGCAGATTGACAGGGAACATTATGAACCATACATCAAGCTCGGTTATTTGAGACAACTCAACAGATTTTTTCCCTTTCGGTACCTGAAAGACTCATATGCTCCTTTGATGAAACTCATAATGAAGTATTTCAGCTGTGAGGGATGGTTTTCTTACCTATATGCTTATCATATCAGATTGTTGATGCACTTTACCAGGGTGAGAATGATGAATCTCCCCTACTTCATGTGTCAAAATATTGAGAAGATTACCACCCTAGTACAAAAAAAGACTCCTCAGCAGCAGTTTAATAGTATATACCATTTTGCACTCATCAAAATTGTGGTCATGCATCAGCTTGGTTTGCAAGGCATCTCATGGGAGGATTTCATTTCTCATGAGTTCTTCACAACTCCTCAGGTACCTCGAGAGACTTTTCATGAGACAGGTGGACCTTCTCATCAACAGAAGGGTCATGAGACACAGACCGCTAGTGTGCCGGTGTTTGTCACCTATCAAAAGGGCACTAGACGGTTATTTGCAGCAGCAAAGCAAGTATCATCTCCACTCGGGGTGGAAGGGGTCTTGTTTCCTTCTTTAGCACAGTAGGTTCCGGATAAGGGCAAGAGGCCATTGCATGATGAAGGGCCTTCAGGTGAGCAGGAGACTGATTTCATTCTCATTCAGGACAATGACACAGATTTGGGCCCATAAAGCTCAAAGCTCAAGGAAGTCATCCAAGAGCAACATGCGGACATCAATGCTTTTTCCCTCAACTTGGAAAGAGCCAAGTGGATAATAAGGTACCTAGAGCAAAGAAACAAACAACTATAGGATCAACAAACCATAATGGAGCTTAGAAACATATGAGAAAACCGGCAAGCTGCCAAAAGGAGGAAAGTCAAGTTCACAACACTTGAGCAAGAAATCAATGTTGATCGTGAGTCTTGGTTGGATAAGACTAATATCCACTTGGAGAGGATGTTGGAGAAGGCCATCAATGAGAAAAACATGTTGAGAAACATGGCAAAACACTATCTTTCAAGGAATATGGTGTGCCAAGCTAGAATTAGGAACTTGAAGGCCAAGTTGAAAAAGAGATCGAGGAGGCAAAAAGCGCAATATAAACTTCAAATCTTGGCTGAGGCTTCCTTGGCCCAACACAGCACTTGATGGAGAAAACTCAACCCAAATTTCAAAAAATTTGGGACGCTTTTTGCATTTTTGAAATTTTTGGGCTGTAATGGTTGTTTCATCTCCCGAATCTGACCCCAAATCTTTCTGAATAGATGCAACAACCTTCTTCTTCTTGCCCTTGAACTTCTTAGGTCTCAGCTCTAGATGTAGAAGCTAACAATGCTCATCATCATGCCCATCCTTTTTATAGTGAATGCATGAAGCCTTGCTCTTCTGTGCAGTGTTAGCCTTCCTTGCTTTCCATTTCTACTTTCTTTTCTCCTTGCTCTTGCTTGTAGTGGGTTGGGATGATCCCCCAACTTCTGGACTTCCATTCTTTCCTCTAGCTTCTAGATGAGTAGCTTGTACAAATACCTCATCTATACTAGTTGGGTTAAACATGAGGACAGTATGCCTCATGTAGTTGTGTAGACCACCAATGTACTTCAACAGAGTCTCAGGTGAGTCTAATGAGATTCCTAGAATCAATTCTCTCTTTCTAAATTCTTGAGTGTACCCTTACACACTTTTCCCTTTCAACTGTCGAAGAGTTTGCCAACTCATCATGGCTTGCTGCATGTAGGCCAATGGATAGAACTGCTTTTTGATTGCAAAAACAAATTCACTCTAGAAAGAGATAGTCTTACCATGTCTTTTCATGTCAGCTTGGGTTCTGCATTCCCACAAAACCAAGGCAGTGCCTCCAAGGCATAGGCTTGCCAACTGATTCTTGCTCTTGTCTGAGTCGATATTCTACACTCTGCAATAAACATCAATTTGTCTAATCCAATTGTCTAGCTTTTCTGCGTTCAACTCTCCATCACATATAGGTAAATCAAATTTAACATCTAGTTTGATCAAAGATGCTTTCTTTTTGTGTTCAGGGCTGTTAGGAGGTGTGAAAAGCTTTCCTCTTTCCATTTTCCTTTTGAGTGGTCATGGAAGTGAGACTCATCTTCTCCCTTGTCTTGTTTAGAGCCTGATGAATCTTCATCCTTATGTTTTCTAAAGTCCCTATACATTTCTTCTAACATGGACTTTATGGCTAGGAAACTATCTATGAATTGAGGGTCTGGCCCCATAGAACCTTCCTCTGATGTTGTCTTCTAAGGATAGACTCTCCCAATTTCAGGATTAGTTTCGACCAACTCTCCTCCTCCTAATTTGAGCTTTGATCTAGTTAGCATTCAACAGCTAAACCAACACAAGCTTGTCTAACCTTAATAACCTAAAGCTCTGATACCACTTGATATGAAAATCACTCGTGATTGACCTTAGTTAATTAATTAATTAATGAAGGTATTACAGACTCATGTGTTGGTGTATGTCTATGTTATTTTAGGCAACGGATTGATCAGATTGCAAAATACACAGACACTGGAAAAATGGAAAATAGTAAGGGAAACATAGTAAACAAATACAAGAACACACCAAATTAATAAGGAGTTCACCCTATTCTCCAGGGCTACATCTCCGGTCGAGCTTTCAGTGGTGGCCTTCTTTTATTGTTTCTTTAATGCAAAGTTTTTATAGTGAGGCGCTCAATTTGAGTCTCCTGAAACAGATAATGCTTGGTAGGGTGGTTCTTGGATTCCCCAAGCCACTAGAGCGCACAAACTCTTTTCCTTTCCAATTCTTGACCTCTCTGGTATTTAATAAGAGGAGCCCAATGTGGTGCTCAACTCCCGATAGATCCTCACAGGAATTTCTTGAACCTCTCAAACCTTCTGTCTGCTCGATGCCGCCTTAGGTCAGCTCGGCTCTCTGTTTTCTGCTTCTTGCTTCACTGTCTTTTCTTCACTCTCACTCTCTTTGTCTGTGTCCTCCCTTCTCTCTCTGTTCTATTCTCTGTCTGTTCATGGCTTAAAGCCAATCTGCCCTTGACTGTTCGCTTCCTCTTCCACCCCTTCGGATTGCCTACTACTGTTTGCTTGGAGTTCCCTGCCTCTGCATCATCTCACAGAGAGTGGCCACTTGTCCTCTCACGAACTGCACCAGCTCTTCCTCAATGGTTCGGTTTTCCAGTTACACTGTGGAATGACTCATCTGCCAACTCGGAAGTCAAATTGGACTTCGAACTTCTCTATGCTGTGGCTAAATTCCCCTATCAAATTCTGTTCCTCCGTCGAGCGTAATCTTCGCCATCAGATCTGGAGCTCCCAGATCCTACGCTGTTCGCTCATTTCGTGTGGTTGACTTGCTCGACCATTAGCGCGCAATGAGAGGCGGTTTTCTCTCTCATCTGCTAGACATGTGTCGTGCGCTGAATGGAATCACTTGTTTTCAGCCAAATCCGCTTACCACCCAAGGATGCCTCCGATATACCGCTGGCTTTGGAGCACGAGACCTGCCTTTTGCCTTAGAGATTTCCCTACGGTTTCCCAGCTTCCCATATGACCGAGCACTCAGGGCCTTTCCTTCTCGAGGGGTTTTGCCTAGTGATGCGCTAATTTCACATCAGAAATGGCCTCCGTTTCCTGATCCAGGCTTCCCAACTGCTAGTTTTGTCTCCTGCATGGTCTCCATGGGCCTCGGTCAACGTGCTTTGACCGAGGTCCTCATCATTCCTTGTTGGCTGCAAACTACCACTATCCAGAGGTCTTCTTGATCACTCTTTGTTCATGAATTTTGAAGTCTATCCTGATTTGATACAGTCATGGCACTTTGATAATTTTTTTCATGGATACAATTCAGATCACTGCCTTTGAAATGAGAAAATGAGGTCCATTAGATATGAGAAAAGCATCGGCAAAGGGAAAAGAAAAGGAAGAGCACAATGAATCGGGACATAATTCAGAAGAAGAAGATGAGGTAAATTTTGTGAAGAAGCTTCAACGGGGTTCCGGAAGATTCAAAGGTAAGATACCATTCAAATGATTTGCTTGTGGTAGAGTTGGTCATTATGCTACTAAATGCCCTCATGTCAAAGGAAATATTTCTGCAAAAGGTAATAGAAGTTATTATACTCATGATGATAGTGATGGCTTTTCCAATAGTGATGAAGATGATCAGGAAATTAAACTACTCATGGCATATGAAAATGATGCCCTTAGAAAAGGAAGATATCCTTAAAGAAATTAGTCAACTCAAAATCAGTTTGGCAGAAAAGGATACAGTCATAAACATAGTGACACATCAACTAAGGATGAACACACTAAAGTGTGAGAATGTGAAGTAGTAAGTCTAAGAAAAGAACTTGAAAAGACAAAAACTCTAAATCTTAGATTTGCTAAAGGATCGGAAACGTTAGATGAAATCATCAAAGTTTAGCGTTTGCCTATTATAAAGATGGGTCTTGGTTTTCATGAAGGTGAATCTAGCTCACAAGATGACGTAAGGAAATCCAATGCAAAATCTGAAATGCTCAACATGGAGATAAAAGGTCAACCCCATCAACAACCAAGGAAAGAAAGACTTCAAAGAAAAACATTTCCATCTAAATATGGAAGGGATAATTGTTTCTTTTCTTTGAAAAATAATGTTGAATGTTTTAAATGTCATAATTTTCAACATTTTGCAACCAGATGCAAAAGTGGAATGGTTCAAGACTGTCACACAGAAAGATCATCAATTTCCAAGTACTTTAAGGGATATTGTTTTGCTTGTAATATGTTTGGTCACAAAGCTATTGATTGCGATAGAAGGAATATGAAACATGTAAGATGCTATGTGTGTAACAAGTTTGGACATTAAGAAACGGAATATAGGAACAAATTTCTTCCACCATACAAAAAGGAGCAAACATAATCACAATCCAAAGTATTGAAGAAGAAGGAATTGTTGTTAGAAAGATGTGCAATAGCTCAGTTTACAAACATAACAGACCTGGGGGGATATGAAAGTGTAAAAATTCAGTATTCTAATTCTCATACGCAGTTATTATCAAGAGAAGTTGCATATATAAGTGAGTTAGAAGCTGCACAGTCACGTATATGGTGTTTTTGAAGAAAAAGCAGTGGGACAGACTCAAGAAAAGGGGTCTGATATGGTTCAGTCAATTATCAATTATCTATTTTGTTCTGATTGATGATGGTTACAATCTTCTGATGATATGTGGAAGTGTTTTGGCCCTGATAAGTTGTTAATACATTGATGAATAACTAGTTGGTGATGATTCCTTGATGATTCTTACTAACAAATGCACAGATCAGATCTGATAGTAAACTATTGGCACTAGTTTAGGGGGAGCATATATTTCTAATAATGCATTGTTGGCATTATATTAGAAGACCTTGGTACATGACGATAATTATATTGCTTGATCCACATAGTTTTTTGATTCAGGTGACTCTTTTGATGATGGACATATAGAGGCTATTGATCTTGATGTTGCTGATACATGCTGATGGTGTAGATCATATATGGTGTATGATAGTTGCTGATGACTATCATGGTCTTGTTTAGATTGTTGGTCCTTGTTATAAATGTCATGTATATCATTTGATGTAAAAGTAATGAAAATGCATAATTTGTAACCCTTTTATCCATGGGAAGGATGATGTGATAATTGTTATTTCAGTCATGTATAAACATTTGGTATATCCCCACTTGGTTGGGTAGATGAGTCAAATTTGGTGTATCCCCACTTGGTTGGGTGATTGATGTATGTATGAGTCATTGGTGATAGGAAGGTAATACTCACATAGTTGAGTTATAGAGTCATGTTATCCTTTTGAAAAATATTTTTGCAGACTCTACATGTGCTCAGGGGGAGCATGGATAGTTTAGTGCATCTCAACATGTACAAAGGGAGAGATTAATTAGAGAATTCAACATGTACTCAGGCGGAGCATGGACGACATAATGTATATCAAAAGGGGAGAATATCTTGATCTACACTTTGACCTTGATGTCAAAGGGGGAGAGTATCTTGGTGTTTTGGTTGCCATCAAGTCGAAAGGGGGAGTTTGTTGGCATTATGATATGGGTGTTGTCCTTGATGGAAACTCACATAGATGACAGTTCACAGTGCAATAGGCTAACAACAAAGGATTACAGATCAAACTCCAGAGATTGAAGAAAGAGAGTGGTTTAAGAAATATATGTTGGTTCACTTTTTCCAAGCAGTGTATAAACGCGAGTCCACAGAAAAAAAAAAATAGTGTATACGTATATACATACCTCGCAAGAGGAAAATCGCATACAAGTTGGCAAATCAAGGTTTTTGTCTGAGGAATTTGTCCGAGGTATTTAGTCCGAGGTATTTGGTCTGAGGTATTTGGTCTGAGGTATTGATCCGAGGTATTTGGTCAGAAGTATTGGTCCTAAGTGGTTTTGGTCCGAGGTATTGAGAAAGGCCTAAAACTATATAAGGAGGAGAAGATCATTAGGCAAGGGTGTGCAAGTGAATGGTTTTCTAAGGAATACTACTATCTGAAGTATATGTTATGTTGCAAGGGCTATGATTATGAGATGATCTGAAATATTATGTTCACCTTGGATACAATGTTAGATTAGGATCATAATAACTAAAATGACTTATCATTGCATGATCTGATGTTGATTGGGCTAGATCTGATTACTAACGCATGTTCTATTTTGTAAATGTTATGATCTGGGTATCACTGAAGTCTAGAATAATTGTGATGTTTTAAGTTAGTATTTGAAGATCTATAAGCTGGTTCTCTTTGTTAAAAGAGCATATACACGCTGGTTCGACAAATAAAAGTAGCATACACATGATGAAATATGATGTTTGAAGTTGCAGTTAGTTCTAGTTGTTGTTGCAAAGTTCTGGGTTCTACTCTATGTTTTGGTGACAGTGTTCAGAATGTTCAGATTGATTGATTGTGATTTTCTTCGATGATGATGGGTTTTTAGTGATTGGCTGTATTGCAGTGGTGATTTATTATGAGATTCAATGTTGTTGATGGGTCCAGTATGAAAATTGGATGAAACGAGGCCTTTAGATTATGGTGTTGTGTTCCAGGAGTATCCAGTTTGAAAATTTATGAAACATGGTCCCTGGAGGAAGACAGAAGGTCGTAAAATTCTGTAGGTCTGCGCCTACGTACTGAAAAGTATATCAGCCAATATAAGAGCCAAGGGGTTGGAGATCCCTTCCAGTAGTAGCTGGAAAATGAGTGAAGGTTGGAGGCTTCTGTAGGGTAGTGCCTATGTAGTAGTAAACAGATCGGCTAGTACAAGAGCTATGGGGTTGTAGCTCCCTTCCAGTAGAAGCTGGGGAACGAGAGAAGGTTGTAGCCTTCTCCACGTGGGTTCCTGCATACTAGTATGATTCTGCACTAGTACAATATTGTAAACATGTTTGTGTTATATTAAAAGAAGACAACATTAGGTGGTTTTTGTCCCGCATTGGGTTTCCACCTTAAATCTTTGTGTTCATGTGTGTTGCTTATGTGTGATGGTTTATTATGTTATTAACACATGGTTACTATTTATATGGTTAATGAAGCACTGATGCACTGATTAAAGATCAACATATGATGAATTAACTTAATCATAAGTTTGTTGGATAAACGATGGTTTCTTTAAAGACATTTGCGTGTACACACTAGTTACCTTCATTGAAGTAGCATATATAAATCTAAGTATGAAATGAAAAATTATTGATATGATAATATTGATTCACCCCCCTTCTCAGTATTATTTCCAACAGGATTTTTTCACCCACTAACCATTGAACATTTCAAACTGCCAAATTTAACAATTTGAAATTTAATTTTATCCAACTTCCAGTAAGAAAGAACGTTGAAAAGTTTGGTTTGCTCAGCCGCAATTGACCACTATTGGGTCATGTGGCAGCCCCTCATTGGCCCTTTTCAATGCTACCAACTTTAGAAAGTGCTAATATAGTTGGTGTCTCCACAAAATATAGTGGTTCACCAAATTTATTTGAAGGTTCTCTAAATTTAGCTCCAAAGGCAAGTTTGACCATAAAATTTGATTAGCCATATCTCCCTCATCTGAAGTCAGATTGAAGCACCATCTATGTTATTGGAATCCCGGCGATGAGCACTTTGATCCTATGTTGGTCCCACAAAAATACAAGGACTTCTATTTTTTAGCCATCATGGATCCACCTTAATCACTTTTACCATTTTGTTTTCCATTATTTCTATGGACTCAACTAGCCTACTTAGCTGTCACATTGTTATCATGTGAAAATTTTTCTAGTTAATTATGTTTTCATTGTACTTGTTATCATGTTCATATTCAGTGTGTAATTTATGTGTTTCACCTTTCTCAAGAATCTGTGGCTTCCCTAGAACCTCAACCAACTTGCTTCAAATCCCCTAAATATGTAATCATTGGTAAATTATAAAATCAATAGGCAATGTAAGAAGGAACAATAAAAGAAATATTGCAAAAGGAAATAAAATCCATAATCATAATCATAATATAATTTGCAACCAAAACATCATGGCCATGCACATTCATAAATCAAATCACATAGTTAAGGTTCAAAATAATAGCACATCAAAAATAGTCCCAAAATTAGCTCAATGTCCCATGTCAAACACTCATGGTACTCTTTTCTACCAACCATGCATATTCATATGTAGAAAAATAAGTTTCCCTACTTTTTCAGCTCATGAGGACAATCTCGTTTTAGGTGCTCTTGCTGACAAGACAAAAATGAGATTATTTTTTTCTCCCTCTAAGTCTCCCAAGGCATTTTCCTACTATCATAACTTCTTTTTTCCAAGGGTTGAACCTGATGTGTCAGTTCCTACAAGAATTCTTGCAGCTCATATTTCCAATCTATCAGTTCTTGTTGTTTCCTGATAAGGTTGTTTATCTCTACCTTGTAGATCCTATTTTTAGTTTCCAATTCCATGAGCTGACCTTTCAAGTCTTGTATTCTTCCCATACACTTCCACACACACTCAACTATTAGTTTATAATGACAATAAAAATACATAATCAATGGTTTACAAAGTGAACTTAAACATGGTTCCCTGTAGTTGTTCACACAACATTTATGTAAGCTTTCTTTCATATTCCAGGTGACACACACATTAAATTCATAATAATTATCTTGTAATTGCAATTGTTTGAATTCAATATATAACCCATACTAAGTGATGAGCATCATTTCTCCATCAAAATTACCATCTAAAATCAGTTGTTTAAACACTTAGTAAGATTCAACCTTCTTATTAAGGCCAACTAGCATAGCACTGATAAACTCATAGAGTCAGTTAGCATGCATCACATTTTTAAAACTGTACATTCTTGAAAGGAGAACCCATCAAAAATGTGTAGGAAATCTCAAGTTAGCAGATAATCTGGATACAACCTATGAACGTAGTGCTATAACCAAGCCTTTCAACAAGAATTGATCAGTTACATAACTTTCTATAATGTACCTCTACTCAAACAAACCATGGTTTTTCCCCATCCCCTAGAAAACCATCTAAACAGAAAGGTTTGCATAGATAGTTAGAGTGTTGCATTAATGGGTCATGGCTAAAATATCTTTAGCCCATATATGGAAAATATACATGATAATTGATGTTCCATGAAATACAATTCAAAAATAAATGTAAGCAATAGTAACTAGTCTAAGGTTCATCTATAGGCTATTTAGTAAGATTCCCATCTACAAAAGGTTGCATAACCTACTAAATTTACATCTAATGCTCTAAGCTATAATTTTATTACAGAAGACTTACTTTGTTGTAATAAAATTTAATTCTTTATCATCATGGTTCTTTATGATTTCTTATAGGAAGCATGCACAAATGAATGCATATCCATCATACAAGGCAACTACAATCTTGATTCCTTTGCAATATTTGTTATTCTCCTTCAAATCTAATAACAATTCCTAATCAATTTGGTCGTAAGGCCTAAATAAGACATCTAGAATTTCACAATTCAATGAAAATCTAGTATTGAGCAGCCTATGCACCACCTATGGTGAGAACAAGAGTTAGTATAATGGAAAGGAAATTCTAGTAATTATAATGAGGGGAATTCCTCCTTGACATAAACAATTATCAATGCCTACGGAGGGTTGGGAAATCCACATGTTTAATAGCTTGGCCATGTATGTCAATATGATTCCTTTATAGCATCAATGAAATATATGAAGCATTTACCAACCCAAAAAGAATTATTTTTACTTAATTGCAAGTGTTTGAAAACCCACCCTAGGGTGGATGAATTGACTATTGTGTTGTGAACCCTGTTCCTTATATGGGTTTGGGTACACCCAAAAAAACCCTTGATTACCAACACTACCCATGTTCTTCAGGGTAAATCCTACCCAAAAAGGGATGTCAACCAAATTGGGTATCCCAAACCCTGAATTTGGTTCTGAGGGTACCTTTTCATTAACAATTTGGTATTGAGGGGACCCACAATAAGGGTTGTGATCACATTTACGAAATTTGAGGAATTTGAACTTGTAAAAGAGTTTTCAACTCCTCTTTCATGTCTAGATCATTTTCACGATGAAAAAGAGAAATAGACACTTAATTCTTGTTCATTAGTTCCATGGATGTCTTCAGTGAGGGAGTCTCATAGTATTACATCAAGTGAAAACATATTTTGAATATCATTTGAGAGATGATTAGATCCTTTTTACATACTAGTAACTATACCTTGGTTGACCTTTATCAAAATAGTGCCCTGTACAACAAAAGTAGTGTTGTCATATGATATATTGAACTATTTCAAAGAGGCCAAGCTTACAGATAGATTGCAAAAGATAGGATTGATTGTTTTAGTTCTTATGAATGGCATACATGGACACTTTATGAAAGAATAATAACAATAGGGAATATATAATAGGCCTCATAAAGAAGTGGCTCCATTATGTGAGGAATTTACTAATACAAAATTAACTTAACATTCAAGGAATCATGTCTAGGCTACTCTTGAATTCAATGAAGAAGTGTTGGGAGTAGGATCCCCCAAGGGCAGTTTTGGGGCTAAAAGCCCATGTTTGAGTCAAATTTTGTAATAAAATTGTAAAGAATCCACATTTTCTGGTTGGGAGCGCGAAGGTGTCATGTTTCATAAAGGGTAGTCCGCCCTTAGTTTTGTAAAGTAAAGTCAGTTGTAAGAAATCTACCCATGGTCCACGAACCATGGGATTGTATAAAAAGAGCTAAGCTCTAAGTAGTTAGAAGGACCCACCATGGAAGAGAGTCATAGCTCTGAAGTAAGAAGTCCAAGTCTTGGGTCATAGCATAGGTAGAGGCTCTGCAGCTGAGTGCACAGAGGCCTAGGGTAGAAGTCCACAGTTGAGTGCATGGAACCCTGCAGCAATGCGTGCAGGGTGGATAAAGTTTGTAAATACTTGGAAGTATTTTACAATTTCAGTGTCTTTGTTCTGTTGATGCATCTTGATATGTTATGTATGAATGTCCTTTATTATGCTTATATGATGCGCAAATGAATTCAATTACATTAGATAACTGAATGATATTATGGTTATCTGTTTACATGGGGTTAACTATAATTGTTTGATAAGATAAGAAATTCACTTAAATTAATTGGGGAATTTGCACGACATGCTGCCATAGCAGCGCGAAAGTACCTGAGCAGCAGGCTAGGGTTGCACAAAGATCGATCGTACCCTTTTGCGAAGGTATTGAACGATAGAATAGAAAGCTCATCTTGCAAGCCCTAGAGCGAAGCGACCTGTGCGAAGGCATGGATAGAAGAAATTAACCGACATCACAACCATCTTAGGGTGTGGAAACTTGGTTCCAACATCCCCCCATACTGCTTCAGGTGAGACTTCAATCTGTGCTCTGCAGGCTAATGCCGATAGGGCTAGTAGTGTAGGGATTTGTTTGGTTAATTAACGATGAACCTAGGTTAGGCCCCCTCAAGCCAAAAAATGGTTCCATTTTCGAGACCAGAATCTGCATAAGGGATGTGTGATGTCGTATAACTGAAATTCAAATAATAAGGATAGTTGAGATTGGTTGGATAGGAAGATCCACAAATTTGCAACATAGGAGAACAGAAACTCACAACTCACAAAGGAACAGTGGTTGGATAGATACCTGTATATAGAAATCCATGATATCTTCTTCTGCTCCTTCCCAATTGAGCTATATGAGTATATCGTGAAGCCAACAGATAGCTAAGGAAGGTGGAAACTTGACGATCCTATTGTTTAGACCTCGGAGCTAGTACAAAAATTCGTAACATCTGAGGACAAGATCGCTCGTGTTGTCGATCATTGGCTCAATCACATCATAGGAGGATTTGTGACTGAATTCAGGGTTGAAACCTCAATCAGCTATAGCGAGGCGGAGCAATTCTTTTTCAAAGGGCTGCGAGGTAACTACGTGAAATCTTTGAATAGCTGGATTAAAATGTTATTGCGTGAAAAACGAGTTATGAAACTACCTTGATGTTCAGAACTACGCGAAGCGGAAAAAATTATAGGAACAAAGGGAAAAAGGGTCCTAAATATAGTCCATTGATTTCACCTCCACGAGGTGATGAGGAAGGGATAGTGAAGGTTTCTTCGTGAAGTGATATTCAGTTAATAAGACAAGGATTCCTATGAATACCACCTCCGCCCACACCACCTCCAACTTCACCACCATCACCCGCGACTTCACCTGTACCACCTCCACCTCCACTGCAGTTCAATATGGAAAATTCAGTGAAGCTGCATTTGTTCGAAGGCTTGGGAAATGATGACCCCAACCAATTCTGGTTCGTTGTGAAAATTATATGGGAAGCTCAAGGTGTTACCAATGATTATATAAAGAAGGTGACATTGGTTAGTTCTTTGTAAGATCGCGCATTAACCTGGTATATCAAGTACTCTAATGATAACCTGAAAGTTGGAGTGGTAGACATCCAGACAGCACTGAATAGAGAATTCAGTAGGCCTAAATCCGAGGCACACTCGATTGTGGGATTCAAACAAATCGCAATGCAACCAGGCAAGACGCCTTGGGAACTAGATCAGAGGTTGAAGTGTACAATTTGCAAATCCAACATGAATTTCACAGACGGACAACAGCACGACTGGTTTATCGCTTCGTTGCTGCCACACTTAAGGGTTGCACTATCACAATAGAAAATAACGACTCAGGCAGAGCCCTTGGAGATTTCCATGAGACTACATGAAACTTCAATGCAAGATCCAAATCTGGGGGTTCAGCAGATCCATGCGCAATTGAAGAATTTGTGCCTTGAGATGCAAAGTTTGAAGTAGGACAAAACGGTTCGACCTAAGGTGTGCGCAGAGGTATGGTTCCTGAAATGCAAGATTCAGGGACATGACAAAGACCATTGCCTAGTCTTTGCGAACTATATTGTAGGAGGAGGACCGATGCCTTTCAGGCTGGAAGCTCAAGTAGGACCTAGTGCGGGGTCTGCATTATGGTGCACTATATGTCAGGTAGTAGGAAAACATGCCATAGATAACTGTCATTTGCTGCAGAAGTTTGTATAGACACCACAACAGTGGTTCTGCAACTTTTGTAGGTCGGTAGGGCATGATGAGTGTAATTGAAAAAGTTATGAATTGATGATGGATAGAACTCCCACCTATAGAGTTCAGGTAGAAACATGGCCCCCTGAACAGAGCGCAGGGATGGCTCAGATAAGATTTCAGGGGTGTATAAGAGGTCGAGGCAGAGGAGGACCTAGCAGAGGTCGAGGACAGTTGATCTGATACAATTGCGGAGGACCAGGACACTATGCCCATGATTGAACTAACCCAACGCGTCTGTCATGCAAGTATTGCACATTATTTGATCATGAAATAGAAGACTATCCTACACTGATAGCGATGATACATGAAAAAGGGGTGGTACCACCTCCGCCGACTTAGAACCTATAGATGATGAGGTTTGAACCACGTGAAGAGAATCCAAACGTAGATATAGTGCTTAGAAGTCGAATCACGACATGAGATGACAAGAGGAAACAACTAGAAGACTGTACATGGGTTCACAAAGCTCTAGCGAAGGAGGCTGAGTTTGATTTGGAGCACGCACATGAAACCTTCATGGAAGCCAAGAAGAGCTTCACTTAGGCATCCACCTCAGGAAGCAAGGATAATCCAGATCAGGAGATGGACCCTTCTATGCTCACAACTTTCTTGGAGACCTGTATGAAGTTACTGCATGATAGTAAGGTTGTGAAGGGGTTACAATAGCTCATCAATAAATGTGTTGGAACCACATCGGGTGAGCCATGCGTAGTACGAAAGATTGGAAAGGATAAGACAAGAATGGGATGGGAGATGAGACTGACCATGCAGATAGGAGAGTATGAAATGGATAAGGTCATTTTGGACCTGGGGTCAGATGCGAATGTGCTACCAAAACAAACTTGGGAATGGATGGGGATACCCACACTACAATGGTCTCCAATTCAGATAAGGATGGAAAATTAGCAGAAGATCATCCCCATGGGGTGGCTATAGGGGGTGACCGTAGATGTTGAAGGTTTGAGCGTGATGGTGGATGATAGCAACCCCTATCCTACTCTCCTGGGAATTGACTGGGCTACTGATATGAATGGGGTAATAAACCTAAAGAAGCGAAAGATGATATTTGAGAAGAAATCGCTACACGTAATAGTACCCCTAGATCCTGTTGAAGGATCACGCTATACAAAACCAGTCCGTGATTATGAGAGTGATGACAATTTGGACTATATTTATAAGATAATAGTGCAAGATCAAGATTGGGGGAATCCCACTGCGGATGGATGAATTACATGGGATCATGAAGGTTCCTGCACTTCAGACTTCGATGAAGAGTTAGAACGCTGGTAGAATCAGTTACATCAAGTGACTATGTTGAAATGCAACATGATGACCCTGTCGTTGCGCTATGTGTCCTCGGAGATAAGAAATTTGCTTACTTATGATGGCCTGAATGACATAGATATATTTTTGGATGCATTTGAAAGGGAGGTACCAGAAAAGTAGCACTTCCAAGTTTTGGACTTGGCATTACGTGCTACACCTACAGGATGGTGGGGTATGCATAAATGAAGCTTTGATGATTAGGACAAATGTAGGAGGATGATGAGAACACAATTTGGGAAGCATAAGATGCGAATGACAGACAACTATGATGGGCAAGATGATCCTCGCACGCATTTGGCCAGATGGACCCAGGCTTATGGGGAAAATCCCCAACCTAAATGGGTGCACTTGTTCTGTCACACCTTGGATGTTGTCCCAATGAATTGGTACCTCAAAACAAAGCTCCACCATGGTACAAGTGAATGGGATATCCTGTCTGAAGGCTTTGTAATGAAATTCAGTTTTGAAGATGGGTTTGACTGTATTGATGAGGCGCTACAAGAAGTGAAAGCAGCTATCTTTCAGATACCATAAGATCCTTTGGACCTGATTTAACCTGAGTGGGCTACTTAGCTAAGTCATGCACTGGAAAGCTATAATGTGACTACTGAAGAAGAATATTAGGATTCGCAAAATATTAACATTCCGGAAATACAAGGTCACCGCAAGATTAAAGGACCACAGATTGAGAACCCTAATATAACTGCGCCATTGAAAACGAAACAAGTGTATGCACTCCAAAAGTTTAGGCACTACTTGCTGGGAGGCCATTTAATATGTATACAGATCACTCTGCACTGAAGTACCTGGTCAATAAGCCTGTGTTGGGGGGGATAATCTGTAGGTGGCTCTTATTGTTCCAGGAATATAATTTTGAAGTTATTGTAAAGCCTAGACGACTGAACGTAGGACCAGACCATCTGTCGTGCATCAAAACGAGGGAGGAACCCACTGACTTGGAAGAAGGATTGCGTAACGTGCATCTATTTGCAGTGCACATCGTCGATGGCCATTTTTAAGATATAATAAATTTCCTAATGATAGGTATTGCATCGAAAGGATACAATGTCCAGCAGAAGAAGGAATTAGTGGTGTGCGGCATATTTCTTTGTCATTGTTGGACATCTATACAAAATGGGTTCTGATAAGATATTGCGACAATATGTACTTGAGTTTGAAAGAAGCAGCATCCTCACAGATGCTCATGGGGGCACCGCAGGATGACATTATGCAGGAAGAGCAAATACACAAAAGATTCTACACACAGGGTTGTGGAGGCCAACCCTCTATTAGGACTCAAAAGCGTATTGCAAGGCCTATGATGTGTGTCAAAGGACTGACAAGCGGAGGGAGGAGATGCCTTTGAATATGTAAATGATGTTGCAACCCTTTAAGAAGTGGGCGATAGATTTTGTGGGACCCATTCAGCCCCAAGGAAAGACATGAGTAGGGTACATTATCACCATGATGGAGTATTTGACTCGTTGGGTGGATGCACAACCTGTGAAGGATTGCAGAGGTGCGACTAGTGCAAATTTCCTATTTGAGCATGCATTGATACGATTTGGATGTCCAAAGATCTTGATGAGTGATCGTAGTACGCACTTTCTGAATGAGACGATCAACGACCTGACGGAGGAATTTCAAGTATACCGCCTGTTAGCACCTATATTTACCTCAAGCTAAAAAGGTAGGATCCAGGGCCAACATCAAACCACGCTCAGCCTCGTAGCTAGCCCTACGAGGATAGGATAGGGCTCTCTCCGGGTCAATCTCAGCGAAACATAATCAATGGGGTTGGAGATGACTGAAATACCAACTAATTTTAGGCTAGGTATGAAGTGCAAGGATTTGATTTGAGTTTTTAAGGGTTTTTGTTGGAAAAAAGAGACAGGCAAATTTGGGTCTGGGGATGAGGCCTAGTTTTTGCAGAGTTCTGATTGGGGCAAGGAAGGAAATCATTTTGATGCTTTGGATTGAATGAATGGATGGATCAGACGGGTGAGGGACTAAGGAGGGCAAGAAGGTCTCAAGATTCCTCCTCAAACATGTGAAAACATGTAAAATTAAACAAAATTTCAAGGCAAAGCAGAGCAATCCAATGAATTCTACCTTAATCACTCATTTGTTTAATTGCAGAAGACAAGAGAAGGGAAAATGATACACATAAACATCAGTGAACTTACAAATACATAGAGAAACACACCATCAAAACATAGAGCCACATGGATCCCAACAAGTGCTGCAAAACCCTGGTCTTTCCTTTGCCAAAATTGCAGAAATCAAATGTACAATGAAGTGCCAAGCAATCCCAAGTATCCAACCATGAAAATGACTTAGAAATTACATAATATAGACAAGCCAAACCCATTCCCTTGCCTCTAGGGGTCGAGCTCATCATTCTAGGAGTTGTTTCAACCAATTCTAAACAAGGAACTGAAATCTAGGCAATCAAACAACTTGCCCCTATATGCTAGGAAACTGATTCATTCATTTAATTTTCACTTTTTAGTGAATGAATCCTCTAGAACAAGTAAAAATGTGCCAATATTACATCATGGTCATCAAATTAC
Organism: Pinus tabuliformis; assembly: GCA_031772625.1. Taxonomy (NCBI): domain Eukaryota; kingdom Viridiplantae; phylum Streptophyta; class Pinopsida; order Pinales; family Pinaceae; genus Pinus; species Pinus tabuliformis. The sequence goes on along the minus strand of CM062807.1, from coordinate 339,224,303 downwards.
ATCATGGTAGATCAATAGTTACATCAAAAAGTAAAACTAGTCAAAACTGGGCAAATTTCTGAGCTGAAGAGTGAAAATGAGGCCAAATTTCTCTATGCGTCGCGCCCAAGTTCTCTATGCGTCGCGCCACTTTGGAGCTGATTGTGAGGCACTTCCCGAAGTCTAAATTGAGCCCAAGATAGTTCGTTGGAAATCCACGCCTGTCTAATTTCCAAACCAAGTGGAATTTCTGGATTTGGTGTCCATTTGCCTCTCCAAATGTCCAATCTCCCAAGACTGCTTCCTGTGTGTCAAAATAGGGGCAGTGAGGTCATTTTTTGAGTGTTTTTTGACCTTTTCAGGGCTCAAAACCTCCTCAAATTTCTTGGCCATATGTAGGAAAGCACAAATTTTCATGAAAAAAACTATAAATGCAAAGCTTTTTGGATTTGGAGCCCTCTAGAAAAAGCGAGCGCCACGTGGCGCAGCGCATAGGGAGGAAAACCCTATGTTAAAAATGTCTGTGCATATCTCCCTTTTGCAGACCAGTTTTGAGGACCTTCCCATGGTCCAAATTGGGAATGGGATAGCTAGTTGGAAATCGTATTGAGTCTAATTTCCAACCCAACTTTAATTTTTCAATTTGGAGTTCATTTTCCTTGTCAAAAGTTAAACCTCCCAAGACTGGTCAAAATGTGCCAAATGAGGCTGCCTCAGGGCAGAGTGCTGTTGCAGTCAACTTTTGAAGATCTTCCTCAACTCCAAATTGAGCTCATGCTGGCTCATTGGAAATCTCTTTGTGTCTAATTATCATCTGACTCAACAAACAAGTTATTTGGCCAACCATGCTAGGAGAAAACTTGATTTTACCAAGGTCACTTCAGAGGTGCATCAATTCTCCCGAAGCGACTGTATTTTTGAATTTTTTCTAAAACCATGACACCTGCGTAAAAAGTGAAGGAGGTTTCTCTTCCTTGGCATATTTTTCAAAAAAACCTCTGTCATTTTTTCCAAATTCATCTTTCCTTGCTCAAAAGCATCATTTGAGTAAAACCTACCCTGATGTGTGGAACAGAGGATTTGTCGAAATGAAGGGAATTGAAGGAGATAAGGAGCTTCTAAATTATTGAGAAAATTTTGGAAGTAGGGAGGGATGTTAGGAAGCAGGGGAAAGTGGAATTTCAAATATTGAGTGAGGGGAAGGGGTCCAAAAGGGCAAAACACAGGTCTAGCCTAGAAAATTGCCAAGTTGTAGCAAGAAACTGGGGTTTGTGCAAAAATGAGGAATTTGGGAGATCTCAGTGATGGGAAGTGTTTAATAAGGTACATTAAGGATAGGGGAAGGTGTATGAACACCAAGATACAAGTTTTGCTGGTGATTTGACCATCCAAGGGAAATTGCCTTCAAAACCCTAGGATAGGGAAATGACCTTACCTAGGTGCAATTGAAGCATGAACAAGGCATAAAATAACCCAGTGAAACTTGGCATGGTGATGACAACCCTCCGAATGATGGTACATTCTACCGAATGGTGACATGAAGCTCTTGGGATAGCCATTATGGTTTGGGAATTTTAAGTATGAGACTAGGGTTTGGTGCATTTGGGATTTTGGGAAAGGGAACTTGGGATTAGGGGTATGTGAATTTAGGGAATAAGGAGAACAAGGAAAATATACAATAAGGGAGTGATGAGCAAAACAACCAAATACAAAACCCTAGTAGCAATCTCCTTTGAAAATTTTGAAGAGATAGTGTTTGCTTTCCTTAACACACTTCACCATTCATCAAACACCATCAACAACCATCAATATTGGATGAAAAACCATGAGAGCAGTTCAACCTACTTGTATCGATGGCAAGGCATACATTTTGGGTGATTTTGGAGCAAATTTGGCAATTTTCGGGCTTCCTGGCTATATGCGCCGCGCACTCAGCCCAATGCATCGCGCCTGTGTTAAATTGCACTGCAGACTAAGGCCCTGTGCGCCGCGCCTGATGGGTGCGCTGCGCCTCCTGCCCAGTGCGCTGCGCCGAGCAACCTAGTGCGATTTTTACCCACACTTCACACTTCCTCACCAAATTTTCTATTTTGCATGTAAATGAACTATTGAACCACAAGAATATCTCCTATGGCATGGACTTTGATTCTTCATTTGGAAAACCCACTTTTGTAGTGTTGCAAACTTTGGCACTTTCACATAACTCTATTTTTGCTCCCACTTTGATTTTTTGGCTGAATGATGAAACTCTGTCTATTTTTGCAGGGATGATTGGCATGTAATTTCGGCAAAGGATGACCAGGGTTGCACCTGAAGCACCTCATGACTGAAAAACTTTAAAAATTACATATTTATTACAAACCATAAATTTGATGATTTCTTCTTCAAAACAGAGTTTTGAAGAAGAATCATGATCAAACATATGGACAATGAAATTTTGCAATGAAAACTGATTTTGAACCTCCCTCATGTGCCTGTGGACATTATTAGACCTTTTGAAGATGAAACCCTAGACCTAATGACTAAAATGACCCTTTTGCTGACCAAGAGACCAAATAGGACTGTGAATGACTTTAAAATTGATTTTGATGTATAGACACGGAGCAGCAGATACATGACATGAGGGAGATGAGTGACAAGACTATTCCGTCAGAAAATCGATGCTCTGAATGGAATGTAAATGACTAGATTGAATGAGACACCTAAAAATGAAATGCAACAAAAGAGATTTTGATCGCTGACGGAGGGCTGAACAGACCGACTCTAACACCACCAGAAGATCACTCCTTATCACCTGCAGGCTAACGGGATGATGGAGGCGTTCAACAAGGTGCTTGAAAACGTGGTGACCAAGGTTTGTAATGCTTAGTGAAGTGATTGGGACCTATGCATACCTGCAGTATTATGGGCTTATCGAACAACATGAAAAAAGTTGACTGGACAAACCCCCTTTAGGCTCGTCTATGGGGTTGAAGCGATGGATGACCTCCCAGGAAGTCCTGGTTACCGGGTGCAAGCCCCGGAAGTGATGATTGACGCTATGTGATTCATTTCACTAGTTTCAATCCCATTTCTTCACCCCTGTGAGCATCACCCGATGCAATGAGTGCTAAGTGAACTATTCAAAAATCATGAGAAATTAGTCAGTTACGACTACCTCTCATGGAAATGGTCATACGTGAATGACTTACTTAACGCAATTGAATCCCAAAATAATATCTAATATAATGCACTGCGTAAAACCCCCATACTTAAATTCAAAAAGAGTGAAGGGATCTCTACTTGAATGGTTCATGAGGCACAATACTTGCTAAGGTTTTGCAAATGGGGTAGCAAGCTAAGTGGGCTTGATTGTGGGGAAAACTCCACAGTTAAGCACGCTTGAGCCAGAGGCGATCTGGGATGGGTAACCTCCCGGGAAGTCCTGTTTACCGGGTGCAAGCCCCGGAAGTGATGATTGATGCTATGTGATTCATTTCACTAGTTTCAATCCCATTTCTTCACCCCTGTGAGCATCACCCGATGTAATGAGTGCTAAGTGAACTATTCAAAAATCATGATAAATTAGTCAGTTACGACTACCTCTCATGGAAATGGTCATACGTGAATGACTTACTTAATGCAGTTGAATCCCAAAATAATATCTAATATAATGCACTGCGTAAAACCCCCATACTTAAATTCAAAAAGAGTGAAGGGATCTCTACTTGAATGGTTCATGAGGCACAATACTTGCTAAGGTTTTGCAAATGGGGTAGCAAGCTAAGTGGGCTTGATTGTGGGGAAAACTCCATAGTTAAGCGCGCTTGAGCCAAAGGCGATCTGGGATGGGTGACCTCCCGGGAAGTCCTGGTTACTGGGTGCAAGGACCGGAAGTGATGATTGATGCTATGTGATTCATTTCACTAGTTTCAATCCCATTTCTTCACCCCTGTGAGCATCACCCGAGGCAATGAGTGCCAAGTGAACTATTCAAAAATCATGAGAAATTAGTCAGTTACGACTGCCTCTCATGGAAATGGTCATACGTGAATGACTTACTTAACGCAGTTGAATCCCAAAATGATATCTAATATAATGCACTGTGTAAAACCCCCATACTTATATTGTACCTAGTTTGTGCATAACGATGCTCATAGGTATGACAGATCGCAGAGCCCTGGAGGAGAGGCTCGCACAGTTGGATGAGCTCGAGGAAGAGATTTTTTTAGCTGGATTTCACCGACAGGTCCAAAAGCAGCATGAAAAGGCATGGCATGATCGACATATTAAGTTGCGCACCATTAAGGTAAATGACCTAGCTTTGTTATATGACATTAAGTTTGATAAATTTCCAGGGAAATTCAGGATGCACTAGTTAGGGTCCTATGTCATCAAGGAAATACCCGACAAAGGAGTGGTCCAGCTGGTTAAATCGAATGGAAAACCCTTCATAGGAAAGGTGAATGATAGTCACTTGAAGCCATACACTGGCGGTCTGACCATGTGACCAAATGAAGGTAGCACAGTCTTAGCACTCCAGGCGACTGAAAGGAGCCACAAGACTCTAAAATACACTACCCAAGTTGGGGAGTTGCATGATTAGAGGTTTGTGCGAGGCAAGGAAGTGTCACAGGGTCCACGACAGCGCAGAGGCAGTTGTGCCACCCAGGGAGAAATCGTGCAGGTCGGCCGGAAGGTGACCATTAAAGTCATTGTTCATGATTTGACGGTAGACGTGAGGCAAAATGGAGCAGGCAGTTGGCATTTAAGATGAAATTTATGGCTCAGATCCTTGAAAATATTCCGCCAATCTAGAAATAACGAATCGAATTTGGGATAGCGGTTGGATTTGAATTCAAAATGCCCTATAAATTACAAGTGGTTGTCCAACAAGAAACACTTGGCATTTTGAGTATTGAGTTGTTGAGATCTTAGACACCTATGGACTGAGAGTTCTTCGAGGCTTTCAAAGAGACTCCCGCATTTGTGAACTTGCTAGAGACATCATGAGAAGTGTTAGAAAGCGTTATGTCATCACCCGTAGAAATTATAAATACCGAACAAGTAGTAGAGAAGCCAGCACAGGAAATGGAAAGAGAGGAAGAAGTAGCTGCTATGAAAGTGGCCGAAGTATTGGTAGAGGTCCCTAAATTGTCGAGGACACCGATACCAAAGCCAACCCCAACTAAGGAAACCGTGAAGGATAAGAAGGGAAAGCAACCTGCCATATTGATGGGCACATTTCCAGGGAGAAACCCACCAAAACCCACTGCACAAGAGAAAGGCAAGGCCATAAACCTAGAACCAAAAGAGGAAGATATCGAAGACATCCCGATGGACGATGAGGATGTGGGAGCTGAAGTGGAGGAGGTTGAAGGCTAGGGTGCAGTTCATATTACTCCATTTCCAGAGTATGTCCCTCTGTGCAAGCCTAAGTCCAAGGTTCAAAAGGACATCAATGAGAGTAAGACTCCCTTGCAAACCCCTCTGCTGTCGAAGGAAATTGTTTTCGACGGTCTGCGCTTGGCATGAGTGCTTCTACTAAAGCTTGAAGAGTGGGACTTGGCAGACCATGAGAAGTTCCCACACTTGGCAACTGCATCATTGATAAGAATATGGGAATGACCACATTAGAGCCATGGAAGTGGCTCAAGGGAGTAGAAAAGGCAGGGTTTCTTAGCCTGCTCTGGATGTCGCACTATAACCGCACCCCAGTGACAGTTTTGGTCATCAAGAAGCTATTGTGCTTGGTGCATGATGGGTGTTTGTGGCTGGAGGATCCAATACCCATCATAGATAGGTTGATTCACAAAATAACGCGCCTTCCGTATACATTTGAGAGTCCAACCATGATCTTTGGTGGAAAGGGTGGTGAGCAGGCTCTCACAGAATCAATGAAGGAAAAATTTAAACCGGTGAAGAAGTCGCGCAGGTACACCATATCCAGCATCTTCGACCCCACTGTGAAGGTATCCACGTAGATCCTCGTAGGGAAGGTAATGAGGAAGTATCGCATTGATGAGGTGTTGGCACCTATCATTGCGCTCACACAATAGTGCACTAAAGTAGTCCAGTACAACTAGTTGGACTACCTTCACATTGAGTCCCTTGTGAACTGTTGCGAAGTACAAGAGCTCAGCAAGACATTCCACTACACGTGGCTCTTGCTGTCAACTATGTCGGTAGCATGGGAGCTACTAGAGGACAACCAGTTCCCTTTGGTCGCACCAAACCTCCCTCAAGTAGCGATGTATACTTCTCTGTGGGCGACCAAGGACACACAACGAGTCAGTGATAGCAAGATCTTCTGGATCTTGATGGAGATGAACATCAGGATGACCATCAATCACAAATCGTGATTGTCGCCTACGGTGTACGCCAACCTGTAGAGCTACGCCAAATTCAAAGCTGACTTCCATCGAGTACCCATCAGGGCATGGAAAGACCCTACGCAGAAGTGGTATGAATTGTTGTATCTAACCATCGATGATGCCATTGATGTGGTGCTTTATCAATGGCTGGTAGAGTGGCGCACTACCACGGACTTGGCGGTCAGTGGGAGCAAGTCTACTGCACAGAAGAATAAAGAGGAGGCCAAGTTGAAGATGGCACAGCTGGTCAAGAAGAGGAAAAAGGAGGCCACTGATAAGGCCTAGGTAGAGTAGGAAGGAAAGTAGACAAGTGGAACAGAGCATGGCTCTAACAAAGGAATGAGGTCTCCTTCACTTGAGATAGAGGAAGAAACATAACAGCATGGTGCGGACCCTTAGGAAAGGTCTGCTCACATCAACCACCCAAGAGAGCTGGAGAAGGGAGGGTCCAGGAAGAAATCAAAGACAACCAAGACCTCGCTAGACCCTATCACATTGACAGAGGGTGATTTACATGATATTGGTGACATAGTCAGGTATGTCACTGTGGAGGCCCTGTAGCAATTTGAACAACAACATCAGACCATCCTAGGGGCTATCCAAACAAGGTTGCATGAGTTGCAAACCTGCACATCACAGGTTGGTATGGTGTCTACCAGCTTGGCTATCAGCACTTTAGAGGCTACCAATATGCTGCACATGAAGGCTTCTAGTGTGATACTACTGCCAGATGGAGCTTTGACCACAGAAAATGAGGCTAACAGGCCCACTGTCAATGCCCTAAAGGGAGTTGGGTTGAACCTGGTAGCACTTCCGCACGAAGCACTCCACCTCTTGCGGGATGGAGTAATTTCATAACTGAGGGCCCGTGAGCACCATGCCCTCCAAGTAATCAACGAACAATGGATCAACAGTGAATAGATGACTCTACAAAGAAATTTTTCCATCGCCACTGAGACCGAGGTGACTAATCAGAGTAAGAGGATTATGCAGGTCATTGAGGAGGAATGTCAAATGGTCCCATAGTTAGCCATTCTAGAGGAAGATCCAGTCGAGGTACGCATCTGCAAGTTGGCCACAAGGGTGCGCAACACTCAGACTGAGATGGTGTGGATTCAGTTGGAGTTGAACCTAAAAATTACAGAGCTACAGTTGAGGGCTCAGCCTTCAACTCTGCTATAAGTAAAGGAATAGCGAGCAACCGCTATCACAGAAGTAGTAGCGGTGATGGATAGTGTAGTAACAAACTGCACGTAGTTGTTTGAGTAGTCATTTAAGGTCCTAACAAGCTTGCAGGAGGACCCTGATATACAGAGGCTAGAAATTGAAGCACGTGAGCTACAACAACGCTACGATGAGGTTAAGGGCGTAGCGCAAACTGTCGCGCTAACACAGAGACTAGAAAAGATGCACGAGGCCAAGTTGCTAAAGGAACAAGTGGACGCAGCGCTACACAAGGAAGCAGTGCTGAAGGCGAGACTAAAGCCCTAGATGGAGGAAGATTATGTAGCGATAGTAAATATCAAAGGCAAGCTTGCGACTTTGAAAGCGACGCAACAAAAGCTTTAGGCTAACAGCACAGGAGCAGTGACTAAGAAGACAGTGGAAGATGTGAAGCAGATGGAAACTCAGTGCACAACTGAGGTAGAGGTCATATGGGTCGAGCTGGAAGGGCTTCACGCAAAGATATCCATGCCTATCGAGTGACTTGAGGGAGAGTCACAATGTTTGTGTTGGGGGCCTATTGGGAGTAGGATCCCCCAAGGGTAGTTTTGGGGCTAAATGCCCATGTTTGAGTCAAATTTTGTAATAAAATTGTAAAGACTCCGCATTTTGTGGTAGCGGAGTGCGAAGGTGTCATGTGTCATAAAGGGTAGTCTGCCCTTAGCTTTGTAAAGTAAAGTCGGCTGTAAGAAATCTACCCATGGTCTGTGGACCATGGGATTCTATAAAAAGAGCTAAGTTCTAAGTAGTTAGAAGGACCAATCATGTAAGAGAGTTGTAGCTATGAAGTAAGAAATCCAAGTCTTGGGTCGTAGTGTAGGTAGAGGCTTTGCAGCTTAGTGTGCCGAGGCCTAGGGTAAAGTACGCAACTAAGTGCACGGACTCTTACAGCTGTGTGTGCATGGTGGATAAATGTTGTAAACACTTGGAAGATATCAATAAAGAGAAATATTTTTCAATTTCAATGTCTTTGTTCTGTTGATGCATCTTGATATGTTATGTATGAATGTCCTTTATTATGCTTATATGATGTGCGAATGAATGCAATTACATTAGATAACTGAACGTAATTACGGTTATCTGTTTACGCAGGGTTAACTATAATTGTTTGATAAGATAAGCATGTCACTTAGATTAATTGGGGAATCTGCATGGCACGTTGCAATAGCAACGCGAAAGTACCTGAGCAGTAGGATAGGGCTGCGCAAAGATCAATCGTACCCTTTCGCAGATGTACTAAAGGATGGAATAGAAATCTCATCTTGCAAGCCCTAGAGCAAAGGGACCTGCGTGAAGGTAGGGATAGAGGAAATTAACTGACATCACAACCATCTCAGGGTGCGGAAACTTGGTTCCAGCATCACCCCATACGGCTTCGAGTGATACTTTAGTCCGTGCTCAGCGGGATGATGCCAAAAGGGCCAATAGTGTAGATATTTGTTTGGCTAATTAATGTTGAACCTAGGTCATGCCCCCACTAGCCAACAAGAGGACATGATGAGAATGAACAAACAAGAGCTAAACTAATCCTCCAATCTCGAGACAAGAGTCTCTTATGCATTTAACCACATGTAGACCACTATTTCAAGCTAGCAAATGACATCTCTTTATAAATTGTGAACACATCAAAATATTAAGCCCTTAATCTCCATCGTTCTTGAGATAGAGCCTATTAGGTCCAAGTTTTGAACCTGGGAGCTCCTCCTTAATCTAATAACTAGAGTGGTTACTAAGTTGACCAAATATAGTTCAATGCGTGGTTACAAAATGGGATCATAAGTTTACACACACACACACACACATATATAGATATATATTTCCTTTTTTTGGGTAATTCTATTACTATCAAAATTTATTTGCAATATTTTCTTGTAGTAGCTTTCCCATTATTCCTATAATGTTAGGTGAAATTTGGACTAAATGTAATAGTCTTTGAATTTAGAAAAAATCATCCTTAATATGAGAGTACTTTGAGAACAACACAGACAAGCAAGTATAAAACCCTAGGGAAACTCATTTTCCATAATATGGGGTTGTAATCCAAGTTATGTGATAGTGTATATATTGATTCTCCAACCTACGGTTCTGACATTTTAATCATCGCCTAATATTATTGAAGAATCATGTACAAGCCAACTATAGTTATGAGTTATGTTCACAAATTTATAAGCCATTCATTTACAAGAAGAACAAACTATAAAATGCTACCCTCACGATTGATAAACTTTGTAGGCATTACTAGCAGATATAGAACACCAAAATTGTATGTGATAACAATTATGCAACAATCAAACTGATGACTATATCAATGGCCCATTATGAAACAACCAATCTCATGTCAATATCAACAACATCATTATGCAATGATTATACTCTTTCCAACAACAACGACCTTCATAACTCAATTTTGAAAGGTCATGTTGTAAATTATTACATATCTATAAATAAAATAATTCTAAACACCAAAGGATACCACAAGAAATAAAATGTTGACAATTTTAATTTATTATAGTAGATAGTCTGAGTAACCTCCCTACACATGAAACAATACCCTAGGGAAAGACTAAACAACATAGCTTAGTCTCAATCCTCCATCTATCATCTAGAAAATTATATTCCCACAAATGTTTATACATATTATATTATTGGTAACTATTTACATCAGGAAATATTTATTGGGGTAGATCCCATTGGTATGTATATCTTATTCCAATACTCAACAGTCAAAATAAGATGTAGTACATTTAAACAACTTTGGAAGGATAGCATGGCAGTGTTAAATTAAGTATTCTAGAGGTTTAGTGTCCTTAGAAATAGGATATTATAGTTATATGTTTTCTTCTTGTATGTCTAATAACATTTGATATAATAGTGTACCTATGCGCACCAAGGAATAGGAACATTGAACATAGTTTCTATAACCTAAACATAATCCACCTTCCAAATAGGCATATGCAACATTCCATAACGATTTTGAATTTAAGTTAGTATTGAAGATTTAATGAATATATATTATCTTATTCAACCTCATATCTAGTAGACTCCAAGCCATAAACCTCTACCACCAACAAAATTCCCAAGTTGCAGAGCTTTCTTGCACTAGAATTTTCGACCATTTGGTATGATGTTGTTTAAAAAAGGATGGTCGATGAGACTACGTGTGAAAACATCATAAACAAGTTTATATCATGATGTCCACAATATTTTAATTTACTTTTATGCTCTCTGAAGAATCGATGGTGGTTCAATACATATCATGATAAGTTGTGATACAAGGAGGTTGTACACAATTATATATCTATTTATAGATTCATGTAGATTTATGATAGTAAAGAAAAGTAGTATTTCAAGAATTGGGTTGGTTCTTGAGATAAAACTATAAATCATTATGCAAGTTGACAAAACCTCCCAACAGGAGACATGGGATCTATCCAAGTTTAATAACATATAATGGAGCAAGGAGATCCAACTAATTAAGTGGTATTTTATATTGTTGAATCTTATACCCTAATCAAATGCGTAGGACAATTTTTTCTTATTATTTTATAATAAGATAAGGAAGATAATGTGGAATTATCCAAGCAATTCCAAAATTATGAGCATGGATAGCCTCAGCATATAAAGGAAGCTATTATGAGAATAAGCGGTTGGATGACTTACTAAAAATTTACTATGTTATTCTTACTTATTGCAAGAACTGTGATGAATGCATCCCACCTAAGAAATTGAAAAGAATGTTGATCTAGAGAAAGGCGTTTTTTCATGTAACCTAAACAAGTCATTTGGTCGATCAAAGATGGTTTACAAGCCAACCAGAATTTAGCATGAAGTGGAACCAAAGAAGCCACACGGTACTAAACTCATTCAGCTAGGTATAGGCTGACCAAATCTAGAAGATTATGTACTTTTACATTGCTCCAGATCAGCTTTTGTCATTATGATAATGGATTGAACTAATTATACCTTGTGTGAATAAGCCATTAGGCTTGTAGGTGCACCACTTTTGTCACAACTTACTTCTAATATGAAGCTCTAATTTCAAACCATAGATATGAGGTTTGAGAGATACAATTACTTCACTCATTGATTAGGTTGTTCACCTAGGGGAAGAACACTTATGTTAGAGTGAATTGTAACATTAATAAAATAGGCATTTTGCACCTTATGGAGGGCCTAGGTGAATAGCACGAGCCAATGAATGGGAGGGGTGATCCTGTTGGCATTATGGCATAGGTTTGGAGCTATGGCACAGGTGTTGTCCTTGATGGAAACTCACTCTGGTGTCAGATCACAGTTTAGGCACTAAAAAAGACGAAAAAGATATATATGCAGGTTAACCTTGACGAAGCCGTGTATACACGCAGGTTAGACGTTCTGAAGTCGCGTATGCGTATACACGAACTTTCACGCAAGGAAAAGCGCGTACATGTTGGAGAACTTACTTTTGGTCCATGGTATTTAGTCCTTGGTAATTGAACCTATGGTTTTGGGCCATGGTATCTCGTCAGAAGTGTTGATCCCAAGTATTGGGTCCATAGTATTGTTTTATTATGGTTTTGGACTGTGGTATTGAGAAAGGTCCAAGAATATAAAAGAGGAAGGAGATCATTTGGCAAAGGATCATCTGAATTATTGAATATCTGATAAAGTGCTAGACCTGGAATATTGGTGATTGGGTTATGGTGGAGATCTAGATGAAGGAAGAACCTGAGCGCAAAGAGAAGGATAAGTTCTATTGATGGGTCATAATCTTAAGGCTTGAATAATAGTATCTTTGTATAATTTTGATCTGTTATATGTGGCGCATGCTTGATCTATAAATCTGGTAATCTGGGTTAATTAATGTCTGAATATTTGAAAGAGTGAATTATCCTTTATAGATCTGTATGCAGGTTCAGTGAGGCGAAGGCGCGTATACACGCCGGTTCTATGAGTAAAAATAGCGTATACACAGGTTGGTTCAAACACAAAAGTGTATGCATGTAGGTTTCTGGTTATTGAAGTAGCGTACATCTCTTGAGTTGTGTTCTAGCTGCTTCTGTTTATTGCTGCAGTGTTCTGGGTTCAGAATTTGGTGTGTGGTTACTGTTACTGTGTTTTGGGTACAACTGTCAGAGAAGTGTCTACTTGATTCTGTTCTAATTGGCGAAAAGGAGATTGTTTGATGCAGAAATTCTTGATGATTGATTGATGTTCATGGATCCAGTCTGAAAATTTATGAAACATGGTCCTTAGAAGAAAGAGAAGGTTGTAGCCTTCTGTACACCAGCACCTACGTACTAGTATCTTGGCTAGTGCAAGAGCTAAGGGGGTTGTAGCTCCCTTCCAGGAGAAGCTGGAGAATAACAGAGGGTTATAGCTCCCTTCCAGGAGAAGCTGGAGAATAAGAGAGGGTTGTAGCTCTCTACAGGTTGTAGCTCTCTACAGGTTGTAGCCTGCGTACTAGTAAAGGACTGCACCAGTACAGAATCATTGTAAAAAGAAGTTTCTAATTAAAAAGAAGATAGAGACGAATTGTAGCAGGTGGTTTTCACCCACATTGGGTTTCCACCTTATATCTTGTGTTCTTGTGTGTGATTGCCTTCTGCTCTGTTTCACTATTTCTGGTTACTGTTTATTTTATTCTGATACACAGATTAATGATCAACATCTGTAAGATAAAGTAAATTATAAGTTTGCATGGTATACGCGGGTTTCCTTATACATAGTTGCGTATATACGCGATTTTCACTAACTGAAGTAGCATATATTATATGGATTTGAAAAAGGAAATAATTGACTTGATAATACTGGTTCGCCCCCCCCTCTCAGTATTATTTCCAACAGATCCCTTAGTCTTGAGTCAGCATGATTGAAAGCCCAATAATATATTGGTTTTTGTATTGGGTTTGAATGTTCGCAAATCTCGTCTAAACAAGGTTTATTGATCCAAATGAGAGTGCAAAAATATGGTGTGTTACTTTCGAGTGCTTTTAATGTCAAAATATGAAAACATTCTAGGGAATCACATTAGGTGAGGTTCCATAGTCAAAATAAAGGTTATCTCACTATCTCTCTGCTTGTAATTAATGTAAGCACTAAGCCACTCACATAATCTCTTAGTACATGTTGGTTTCTTAGTTACACTCTTCCTCTAGGTTTTTAAGCACTGCAACTATGTTATCATATCAAGTGAAAATCCACACTAATGGTTGAATATGTGGAAAAGGGGTGATAATGAACAAGTTTCCATGACAATTTATAAGCAGGATATTGCTTCGAGAATTGTGCACAGGTTGCATTATTATACTTCTAGTGGTATTTTCTTTGTATTCTATGTCTTACATATGCACATAGGAAATGATTTTTAAACCAACCATATATTTATATACATTCCCATGTGTCTTTATGGATGAAGGTTAGACATGATATCTACTATTAGATACTTAATGGTGATAATGCCTTTTATAACCTTTTCTATTAATTAACCAAGACTATTATCATGGTATGTACAATTTTATGTTCATATGAAATAATATTACAAGATGTACAATGTAACATGAGGTAAGGATCCCTTATGCAGTCATGATAATACTAGACCAAACTCCTACCCACACCCATTGCTAACGCGCATTCATAAATACTATGTTGTGCAATAATACATAATGTTAGAAGTTGTTCGAGTGCCATCACAACATAAGTAGTACTAGTATGATATTAAACATGTCTTTACTAATCCAATTGACATTTAAACAATATCAGGAATACAACGATTTCTTGACAAATTGATAATAAGTACTTCCTCAAGTAATATGGGCAGCTGAGTCAGGGCCTTCCACTTTCTACCCAACCATAGATTTGGCTGCGCTGCAATCTTTCATGCATCCCAATCACTCTTGTTCCAAACTCCAAGGAATAAGTAGGCTACTCAAGGGATGAGATCAACTAGTGCTGGTTGAATGAGGGATTATAGAGGACCAATAGGTCTCCACCCTCAATCTTATACAAGGGAGTTGAGATATTATTAGATGCACCCTTATCCAAATACCATGGAGTCCAAAGGCTTCACCTCCACCCTGAATTATTATAAACATAGTGCTTTCCCCCAAAAATGAAATCTAGAAATTGTTGAAGAAAATGTAACTAGGTTCGATAAATATACATGCAATTTTCATATTTGTGCTTGTAAAGAAAATAAATATTATTTTTGTAAATCATATGAATGAGTTTCTTTCTCATTCCATAGGTCTAGGAAAGTCAAAGAGTCAAAATAATTATATATTCTTGAGCATATTTGTAATGTATATGAAGCTATCTAGTGTCTAAGAACAACCCTCCAAGACCATCATAATCCTCCAAAAGACAAGCAAGAAAAATGATGGAAAACTCTGTCACGTTGGCCAACAAAATAATCTAAATTGAAGTCATGTTGGCTAGAAAAAAAGACATCGCGGATCACCTGGCTATGTCGCCTCATTATGGAGGCATGACCACTATAACTACCCACCTACGGTCACCGCAAATGAGAGGAATATAATCTCGCATTATCTCTAAAATAAATCAGATAAGAACAAGGTTTGTAGCTTTGCATGTTGTGAATAAATACACTCTCAGATGGGATAGTTAGGAGCATAATCTTGGTGATAAGGTAAAGTGATACCTTCACATTGCACTCTGAAACCTCAGTCAAACTCAAGGTGTTGAAACTCGGATGGATACTGGATTGTGTCTCTTTGCATAAGGATCATAATTCAGATGGCGTGACTATGATTTCAGATAAGTACTAATGTAATGGTTACATTCTCAACATAATTCTAAAGATAAGGATCTCGATGCTACTCTCTACATCCATAACCTTAAGGATAGTTATGATCTCAATGATGGCTCTATCTCAAGGATATAATCCCATCTATAAAACCTCATCTACATAATTATGATCTCAATAAGAAACAAAGAACCAAGTAAAAATAGAGATACAGTGTAGCGGCCTTTCTCTCATAAATATCTCAGTGATGTTGTAGCAGTAGTGGATGTCTCAGTGGTGCTGATGATGATGATCTCAATAGTATGAAGAAGAGGATTGATGGCTTGGTCTTGGAGTGGCACGATTAGTCAAAGGTCATGGTCTTGGTTTTTGTCAATTGGAATCTATATAAGAAGAATTTTATGTAGGTTTCCCTCTTCAAGAGGGAGAGGTTTTGGACTTGGCAGCATCCCAACTTATTGTGTTCTTGTCTCTTTGTTATGATAACTATTTTGATGAATAAAATAAGACACACTAATGATAACAAGATAAACATTAATAGTTATCGTGTAAAGAAGAATATCATTAACCCTATTCCCTATATTCTTCAACATTGTTTCATAGCTATGGTTGCAGTCTAAGGAAGGGCATAAAAGAGACACTTAAGGATTAATTTCAAGAAGGACATCAGAACAAGTTGAAGGAATTGAAAGATCAAGTCTTAAATAAACAGTATACAACAACAAGACAAGTCAATATCAATCTCAGTTAATGTGAAGGAGGACTTCTCTGCAGCTTCGTATGAAGAACATAATTCATATATCATACCTATGAAATCTCTATTGGTAATCACAGTGACACCCTCTTATATATCTCATAAATTTTGGTACAAGAAGGAAAAACTTGATTTTATCATACTAGACAATATTATGGAAGTCTCTATAGAAAAAGGAAAAACACAATATTTACATAATAGTGATGACAAGGATCTCAAGGATCCCACATTAGCACACATAGTCTTGGTACAATTCGGATGGAGAAAGTGTCATAGTAACACACTATGCAGTCTCGATCTTAAGCATAAATATGATGATGATGGTATCATGAAACAATCATGAACTCAGTGACTCTAGGTACAGACCTCATGAAGACTTTAGTAATATAATAGTGCAGTGATGTTACAACAGTAATGAATCTCACGTGAGTCTCGTATAGATGAAGAGGATCATTGAAGCACTCATTGCACTTAGTTCCTTACTACCATGATCTCAGTCAAACAAAATATTGTTGAATAAGACAGTCTCGATAATAAGACAATCTCTCTATACACAATCCAATTACGATCTCTATCTATGTTATTTGGTGGAAAGTTTGGGCTCACATCATAGTGCCTCTTGACATACTGCGTATGTACAGTTCTCATAAATACAATGTTACAACTATATACTTTTTACAATTTCGAATCTTGTTTATAAACATAGTATGATTCTTGATGCTTGGATCAGAGTATGAATTTGTTGATGATGAATGTAATAAGTTCCACTTGTGGGATGACAGTATCACGAGCATGTCAATAATGTGCTCAAATATAGAAGGATTCGAAATTACCAAGAATATGAATTAGCAATAAAGATGATCTCAAGATCATAAAGCAGTTTTGGTGATGACAAGATCAAACATTTCATGGTGAGAGAAGGTCTCCAAAGAAGTCTTGGTAAAAGGATACTAGAAAATCATGATGGGCAGCTCAAGGAAAGGAAGCATGAAGGTGAAGATCTCATATTCACATGCTAAGTATCTCTAATGTTTAATCAATTTTTTATTTAATGACTTCGGTTTGCAAGGTAATGGAAATGCTAGAGGATATTCATAATCCTCATAACATGATCCTTGCATGAAATAAGGACGATAGTTATGGTTCTCATAGATGAATGAAGTCATTGAATAAGGTCTCATTTGAGTTCATGAAGGTATTCATTAGGGAAGCTAGTAGAGGAATCATGAACATTGTAAGAAATTCATGTCATTGGATAGGATGGAAGGAGCTGAATAAGAGGGAGTAGAAATATTTAAGTTAGTCTCCCTAAGTCTTTTTTTGGCTCCTAGATCCTATATAGAATGTGACTACAATATATTACAAGATGTGGTGTAACATCATCTGGTGACATCATCATGAGGGTGACTAAATTATATTCAAGGATAAGTAATATACCTCTGCCAACGTCTTAGGGTTTCTATGAAAGAAGGAAAGTTGTAGGAAAAAAATTTGCAGAAGTAAAACATTTAAAGAAGTCTCATCATTAAACAAAAGGGAACACATCTGTTGGATAGGGATATTTAATATCCTTGAGATTCTTTGATGGAACCTTCACTAGAAAATTCATTGATCTAGGGATGAAGCAAGTGTTGCAATAGAATCTCCAACTTGTGGAATTCATCAATATTGATATCATGACAAAAGAGCAGGTCAAGGGGTTTAAGATATTTTTTTAATCAAGGAAGCTATTGAAAAAAGCGTGGACTACCTAAAGGAAAAATGAGGTATGTATACTTGTATTTAAGTTTTATAATGTCATGTCATATGGTTGCAGATCAATACTTCTATCTTGAGAAGCATAATAAAAGGAAAAATATCTCCTCTTCTAAAAGGATGCAGAAAGACATAATTCACACCAGATGAAATCAACATAATATGTCCTCATATGAAACATGATGTGATTAACTACAATTTTATAACTATAACTAGAAAACCCCTAGGAACGAAATGTGTGAGGAAAGAAGATATTGTAAGATATGCAACCATGATAGAGACAATCAACATCCAAGAACCAAGAAGAGTTGACTAGAAAAGATCTCTTCAAAAGATAAGAAGACTCCATTGAAATTCTAAAAATGATAAAGACCCTTGACAATGGATATCTTTGGGGATGTGTCAACATGAATTCAGGATGTTGATACCTACATAAATATTTCACGATGAAGAACCACCTAGTAAGGTACGATTTTTTTTAATATTGATTTCTTGAATAATATCTGGATAAGTTCATGTAGGGCTACTTACAAGTACAACTAGCATTCATGTGATGAATGGAAGATTCATGATGAGAAAGAAGTAATCATATGACAAAGGTTCTAGATGTGAAGAAGGCCACTTTCCATGAAGAAAGGAATGACATGACAAACTAAGGAGGAAAGTGATCGATGAGAGTTGCCCTACAAGAAATAAGCTCAACTAAATTTCATGACATCAAGGATAAAATTTGATCAAGTAGCTAAAGAACCCACGAAGAAGAAGTTTTTGATGCATAGAAGAGTCCCTAGCTAAGATGGAGCTCTAATAGGTCCCTGATCAAGAGGGAGTTTGGATTAGATCACCTCAGGTTACAAAGGGGTGAGATTTGTGTTTTTCTATTTCATGTGTCATGCACTAGACCAGGACTAACAACCATAATTCTAGGTGAAGGCCATGGATGGGAATGAAGACACATGATAGACACAACATTCTTTTCTTCACCCAGGAAGAAAGAATGGAGGGTTGGGTAATCATATGGAATCTCATGCTCTTTGAGGATGTGTAGGGAATCCAGGACAAGAGTAGGCAAGAGGATAGATATTCTTTGAGGGCTAGGAACCCAAGATAAGAATAGTCCTAGAAGGTCATAATCAATGAACACCTGGGTGAGCATGTACCTTGAGAGACAATGATGAAGGTGTCTACAAATTATTGGTCTCGACAGCATTGTATCTCATGGTCTCATGGAGACATCGAGCTGTTAGTAAAGGCTTATCATTGTGACAATGCTCGTTGAAATGGTGCTATACCGATGGGATTACTAATCTGATTCTTCTTATGAGAAATTCTCTATATTGAGAATGACCAAGTACCATTGTAAATACCTCCCTATTTAATAGGGAGTGTTGAAGAAAATGTAACTAGGTTTGATATTTATACATGCAATTTTGATCTTTGTACTTTTAAAGAAAACAAATATTATTTTGGTAAATCCTACGAATGAGTTTCTTGCTCATTCCATAGGTCTAGGAAAGGCAAAGAGTCAAAATCATGAGCTCTTCCTGAGCATATTTGTAATGTATATGAAACTACCTAGTGTCTCAGAACAACCCTCCAAGACCATCATAATCCTCTTAAAGACAAGCAATAAAAACAATGGAAAACTGTGTCACATTCGTGAGAAATATAATTTATGCTGAAGTCATGTCAGCTAGCAAAAGAGACAACTGATCACTTGGTTATGTCAGCTCATTATGGAGGCATGACAACTATATATACCCACCTAGGGTCACCACGAATAAGAGGAATAGAATCTCACATTCTCTCTGAAATAACTCAGATAAGTACAAGGTCTGCAACTTCACATGTCTTGAAGACGTAGAATACTTAGGAGCAGAATCTTGGTGATAAGGTAAAGTTATACCTTCGCATTCCACTCTGAAATCTTGGTCGAACTCAAGGTGTTTAACTTGGATGGATAAGGGAATGTGTCTCTTCAACATAAGGATCATACTTCATATGCCATGACTGTGATTTCAGATAAGTACTATTGTAATGGTTACATTCTCCACATAATTCTAAAGATAAGGGTCTCGCTACTACTCTCTACAATCATAACCTTAAGCATAGTTATGATCTCAATGATGGCTTTGTCTCTAGGATATAATCCCATATGTAGAAAACTCATCTACATAATGATGATCTCAATAAGAAGAAAAGAAAAAAGTAAAAATAGAGATAGAAGTCTGTTGGTACCATCCTATGACCTCCTGTTTCCTCCTAAAACATATCATTTGCCTACTTCTTTCCATCATATATCTCTTAGAACCCTTGGAAATTGATTAGTTAATAGTCCTATAGTTATTAAAATGCATTGAAATTGATTTAGGAGTTTTATGTTAAAGAATTAGGGATTTTTGGTAAAATAGCTACAGGAAGTTCCAACATCCTGTAATTGGTTCATTGTTTGACATGTGGCATGACAGTTGGACTAGAACGAAGGGTAGGGATGAAAAGTAGAATGTCCAAGCATGGACGAATACCTATCCTACAGCAGAATCGACCTTCCTACATGCGTGGTCAACAGTGGTCAAAGTATAGCATGTTGGTGACAAAGGCAGCAACAGCAAAGCATTCTAAATTGATTTAGTTTTGTTCCTTTTTGAAATCAGTTTAGGATAGAAGAATTTTAAAAATCTCGACATGATAAAAGCGGCAACAGCCATATCATGAATGTACATTCGGTTTCGAAATGTAAGGGTTGTAAACACATATGTAAATACAGTCCTGTGTAATCAGTATTGGTAATCGTTGTATCATTTGAAACAGAGTTTGAACTTAATATCAAGAACACAGTTACAGTTACGATCTTTGTCTTGTTGCGTTGATTTGATAATCGGTTGAACACAGTCCAGTATACCTCTGGAACGCGGACGGGCCCTGCGTTAAACTGGTATACTGTTATTTCCTTTTCATTTGCAACTTAGGGTATTACATGACATGCACAGTAATTAGAATTGGTTGTTGATTTCAATCGAATGTGTATGGTTTATGTTTATGAGATCGCTTGAACAGTTCATCACTGGGATCATGAATCGTATCCTGTAAGGGATTCGATCCTCTGTTGTCTTCTAAAGCAATGTTATGAACTCTGCTTTCATTTCAAAGTATGTTTATAATTTCCAGATGTCTTTAGCTTGCATGAATATTAGTGAATGCTGAGTATTTGTTGAACAGGGGTTTCGTGCATGGTGTCTCTGTAAGGAGATTGAAATCTTGGTTTGAAGTGATACATAGTGTTTTAATTTGATAAATGAATTGAGTGACAGTGTGGTAATTAGGTAGATTAACTGAGTGACCTAGGTGCTTGGGTGATAGGTAACATACCTCAGTCTTCCGTAAAGAAGTCTTGTGACCTACCATCATAACCACTTAGCAAATAATCCTTTATGTCTATATACTTTAGACGCATGCCTCTAAGTTTACGCATCCTGGTCGATAATAAATATAGCCTAGTTTATCACCCTAGATAGGACACTACATTTTGGCGCCATTGCCGGGGAGGCGTACTTAAAGGATTTAAAAAAAAAAAAAAAAAAAAAAACTTCAATAAACAAAAACAAACAAAAACACAGTTAGAAATCATGTTCATTTATGCTTAGATTTAGAGACAGTCAGGGTAGATTCGTAAAAACCCCCCACCATCTAAAAACTAACCCATCATCATCAGGAGCAGACTCTTTAGGGAATACAACACCAGCTGAGGAAGTCATCCAAGCATTAGAAGAAAAACAAAAGTTAGGACAGAGAGTTACCCTCATCGAAGGGCAAACTTTATTCACACATAAATCGCAGAAGAAGCACTTTCCTAGATCTTCCACACAAGGAGAAAGTAGCACAGTGACCGAACAATATTTCTTTAATCTCCTCTATCAAACAAGTGACACTGACACATAGAGACCTATTAGAATGGCTGAGGAAGGAGTTGGATCAGTACCACATCAAGGATAGGGAGATGAAGAGGAGTCAACTTTTAAGTTTCCTATACATGAACCACAAGAAGATGATGAGATCAAAATGAAAAACATACCCCCATCCATGCTACCAAAATTCTATGGTATGGCTTCGGAAGATCCAGACTCATTCTTGTTCGAGTTTGACATTGTATGTCGAACATATGGCTATACAGATGATGCCCATAGGCTTAGACTCTTCCCAGCGACATTAAAGGCATCAGCCTTAAGATGGTTCATGAGGCTTGGTGAGCATGCTATAGTTGATTGGGATGGCATGAGGAGAATATTTCTAAGGAAATATCAGCCTTATTGTAGATCCAAAGATTCTAAAGATGATATCTTTAGAATGAGCCAGCAAGAGGATGAAACCTTAGAGGAATATTTAGAACGGTTTGTCTACAACTTACAAAAATCCAAACACCGAACTATGCCTCTTGATCTGATCCGCACAATATTCTTGAAAGGTATCCGAGAGGAATACATGGATGATCTTAACTTGATGGGCAAAGGTGACATTTCTGCCTTACCCTTTGAAGAAATCGCTGAGTTGTGCGAAAAGTATTCAAGGAGTAAAGCTAAAATGGGAAAAAGAACCCTGTCATCCAAAGTCACAAAATCTGCCTCTGCAAGTGTCACAAGGGCTGAAATAGGGAATCTTTTAGAAGAGTTTAAAACAGATCTGTTAAGCACCCTAGGGAACCAAATTGACACTTTAAAAGCTAAGAAGAAACAAGAAGATGAAGATTAGATAATTGCTATCTTCTGCCCAAAATGCCGGAAGAAACATGCATTAAAAGACTGCCCACTAGAAAACATCCAAGTTTGTGTTTTCTGTACTGAACATCATGATATGTTTAACTTTCCTAAAGTTAAGGTTTTGCAGAAATGTAATATGGCAGCCAATGCAGAGATGGAAAACGTGTATTACATGGGCACAAAGAGACCATGGCAGCCAAGGCCAGCACCTCAAGGTATGTTTCCAAATCAAAATTTGCAATTTCCTATAAATGATCAAATGTATGCACAGAACTCATGGAATGTACCCATGCCATGGCAGTACCAAAACCAAACACAGCAACAATGGAGACCATATCAACAGTACTCTCAATCTTATCATACATATCCTCAATCATACCCACCATATTCACAACCATATCAACAATACCAACAGCCGTATTCATCACATTCTCAACCATATCAGCAATATCCTCAGCAAGTTGTTTATCAGCCTCAACCTACTTAACAAGCACTGCCTGCTCCTCCACCAATAAATCCACCACAACTGCAATTTCCAGCTAACTCACAACCTCCCAGTTCCACTCAAATTCCTGCTCAAACTGTTCCAAATCCAAATAATAGAGCAGAGAGGCCAGCCTACAGTGTAGAAGAGGGAACCTCATATTCCACACTACCCTTGCAAAATATCAACTTGAGGTCTGGTAGGGTACTCCACAAAGATTCTCCAATAACAGATAAGCAAGAAGAAAACACACAAAATGAAAATGAAATGACAAATCAAAGAAAACCAAACAATGATACCAAAGATAAGTAGATGCAACCACTGCATCCACTTTTTCCAGACCGATTGGTCCAAATAAAACCTCCACTGTCTATACCACAGTTTGATGTCTTAGATGAACTCAAGAATGTCTACATAAAAATTCCACTGCTGCAAGCTATAAAAGACATTCCCATCTATACTAAAGCCATCAAAGACATATGCCTCAAGAAGCCTGCTAGAAAAAGGATTGATCCTCAAACCGTTCATGTTATAGGACATTTAGCAGGCCTTATGACCAATACCATCTCCATGGAAAAGTATGTTGATCCTGACATTCCCAAAGTAACCACCATCATTAACAACATACAAATTCCAAACACTTTGATAGATCTTGGGGCCGCAATCAATGTCATGACTCTTGAAACCATGAGAACACTCCAACTCATAAATTTGCAACATACAACGATTGTTCTAGAACTAGTTGATAGGTCTAAAGTGATTCCTGAAGGGATTTTGGAGGACATAATTGTCTCACTGGACTCTTGGGAGTATCCAGTGGATTTCTTAGTTCTTCAACCCAAATCCAATTTAGGAGGTCACCCTATCATCCTTGGTAGACCATGGTTAGCGACTGCTAATGCATTCATAGGATGTCGATCGGGCAACATGATCATTTCAAGAGGGACCGAAAGAAAACAACTCACTCTTTATCCATCGGCACAATCACCAGCAGTAACACACAATTTGTGGCTTGATGATAAATTCAATGATAAAGAAGAAGTACAATCTGTTTTTAGCATTGACCAAATCTATGATTTCCAAGAACAAGACAATAATGATTTGGTAGAATTATTCCTTTCTCAACCTGATATGTCCGAAAATTTGAGAAATGACCAATATCATGCTGCAGATGTACTTTTGGCCCAAAACTTTCAGGAAACATGCACCATTCAATCTTTGCAAACCACATTTCACGACATTTTTCCAGTTCAATCCATCACCAACACACAGAGTCAGATCATAGAGATTAGTCCAGGGAAAACTCTGAACATAGGCAATCACCTAGACTCATCTCAACAAGACAAATTGATTCGACTATTGAGAAAATACCAGAAAGCCTTTGCTTGGGACTACACCGATATGCATGGAATTCACCCCGACACATGCACTCACCATATTTATACAGATAGAACCATCAAACTAGTGAGGCAACCACAAAGAAGAATGAACCCCATGCTCCAAGATATTGTCAGAGAAGAATTGCAAAAACTTTTGAGAGTTAATTTTATATATCCTATTTCTGACAGTCAGTGGGTATCCCCATTGGTTATAGTGCCCAAGAAAAATGGTAAGTGGTGCATTTGTGTTGATTACAGGCAGCTGAACAAAGCAACGCTCAAAGATTATTTCCCACTACCATTTATTGACCAAGTGTTAGACACCCTAGCTGGGAAATCATCATTTTCTTTTCTTGATGGTTTCAGTGGCTACAACCAGATCAGGATAGCCTCAGAAGACCAGGACAAAACCACATTCACCTGTCCTTGGGGCACTTATGCTTACAATGTTTTGCCATTTGGACTTTGCAACGCTCCAGCTACATTTCAGAGAGTTGTGTTAGCTATTTTCGCTGATTTAATTCATGATTGTGTTGAAGTTTACATGGATGATTTTTGAGTATATGGCAATTCATTTGAACATGCATTAGAAAACCTTGAGAGAGTTTTGAAAAGATGTATTGAAGCTAATCTGTCCCTCAGAAATGAAAAGTGCTTTATGATGTTAAACGAAGGGATAGTATTAGGCCACTATATTTCTTTTCAAGGCATCAAAGTTGACCCAGCAAAGATCCAGATCATTGTTGATTTGCCAATTCCACAGAATCAAAGAGAGGTAAGAAGTTTCCTTGGGTATGCAAGCTATTATAGAAGGTTTATTGAAAATTTTAGTAAAATATCTTTACCTTTGTTTAAACTTCTAACCAAAGATGTACTTTTCAACTGGAATGAGAACTGCCAACAAGCATTCGAACTACTCAAAAAGAAGTTATCAACCGCACCAGTCTTGAGAGGGCCTAATTGGAGCCTACCATTTCATATCTTTACAGATGCATCTGACACTACAGTGGGTGCCTCATTAGGCCAAAAAGAGGAATCTTGTAATTATGCCATTTATTTCATTAGCAAAAATCTAACACCTGCAGAGTTAAACTACACAGTCATAGAAAAGGAAACACTTGCCATCATATATGCTGTGAATAAATTCCGACATTATATAACTGGTTATGAGGTCTTTGTACATACTGATCATTCTGCCATTAGACATTTAATGAATAAACCAATAACTAGTGGCAGAGTTACCAGATGGTTATTATTGTTACAGGAATTTAACATCACAGTGTTAGATAGACTAGGCAAAGAGAACCAGGTGGCAGACTTTCTATCTAGACTGCAAAATCCAGGTGAGGTTGTTCCGGTTGAAGATTCTTTTCCAGATGAAAATTTATTTGCAATTTCTATAGTAAATCCTTGGTATGCTGATTTGGCCAATTATTTGTCTACAGGAAGGACACCTCCACACTTTACTACAAAGGAAAAGAAGAGACTAGTCAAACAAAGTGCTAGATATTCATGGCTTAATGGCAATTTATTTTACACTGGTTATGATATGATCATTAGAAGATGTGTAAGAAATGATGAGGTAATTGATATTTTAAAATCTTGCCATGATGAACCGTGTGGTGGGCATTTTGCAGCTAAGCGAACAGCATTCAAAGTTCTTACTCTTGGATACTACTAGCCATCCATTTTCAAGGATGCCAAGAAGTATGTGAAGAGTTGTGACAGCTGCCAAAGAATGGGTAGGCCAACAGCTATAGATGAGATGCCCCTTCAACCCCAAGTTCACCTAGAGCCATTTGACAAATGGGCTCTAGACTTTATAGGACCCATTAACCCAACCTCCAATGGTAAGAAGTACATCTTAGTATGTACTGATTACGTCACAAAGTGGGCTGAAGCAAAAGCACTGGTTAGAGCCACCGAACACACAGTGGTAAATTTCCTTTTTGAAGAGATTTTTGTAAGGTATGGAGTACCAAGGGAAATAGTGACTGATCAAGGTACTCAATTCACCTCAAAGCTAGTGAAGGACATCATAGACAAATACCAAATCAAGCATAGGAAAAGTACCCCTTACCATCCACAGGCCAATGGGCAGGTGGAATCCACAAACAAAACTTTGGAAGGGATCATAACTAAAACTGTGGCAATGAACAGGAAGAATTGGGAAGAGAAGCTCAAAGATGCACTCTGGGCTTACAGAATTACGTGGAAGGATACTACAGGATTTACACCATATCAGTTGGTGTACGGCAAAGAGGTAATGCTTCCTATTGAGTTTCAAATACATACTTTTAAACTGGCTGCAGATTTGCAAATTGACTTGGACCAAGCACAACAAGAAAGAATTCAGCAGTTAAACCAGCTAGATGAAATGAGGCAACAAGCAGAGGAAACCACAATCCTCATGCAAAAACAAAGGAAGCAGTGGCATGATGCACATATCAAGAAGAAGCAGTTCAAGGAAGGTGACTGGGTTTTACTTTTTGACTCTAAATTCAGAGATCATAAAGCCAAGTTTACCACCCATTGGATGGGCCCATACCAAATTATTCAGGCTTACGACAATGGTTCAGTCAAGCTCAAAACTATTGATGGAGAAGGTCATTCCTTTACTGTCAATGGTCATCGCCTGAAACTATACACTAAGCCCATCAACAAGCAAGATTTTCTCCATACAGTATCTCAGCAAAGAGAGGTTGAGATATTGCAGCCCTCAGCTGCAGTATCCCTGCCTTAGTTCATTTCCTTTCAATTTAGAAATTCAAAAGAAAATTAAAAAAAAAAAAAAAAACACAAAACAAAAACTAAAAAAAAAATATAAAAATAAAAAAAAATTAATAACAATGGGTTAGATGTGAAAACCAGCCTCTGGCACACTCTAACCCCGAATTCCTACTTGAAAACCAATTCGTTGGCGGGTAAGAATTATCTTTCTTTTGTTCACTGTTTGATTTATCCACTGAATCATGACTTGAGGACAAGTCAAAACTTTAGTCGGGGAGAGAAGCATCAGCATTTTGTTCTCTTATCTCTCCATTGTAAATTCTTAAAGATTTCTTATCTCATCTCCTCACTGTACATCTTCAAAGCAGTTTGTTCCGGCATTCCAGATCTCAATAAATAAGTTGTTTTGTCATTGTTTTATCTCAGAGGGACCTGGTTATAAACATTATGCAGGGGGACCTGTTCTGTCCAGAAGACTATGCTACCAACACCAACAGTAATGGGACCTGTTTAAGACACATAGAAGGGACCTGTTAAGAGATTGATACTTCAGGGCTACTTCAACAAAGTTTCATCAAGTTTCTACAAGGATTCACAGGTTGCTGGGCATCAAGACTCCATCAAAAATCCAAGCTCAAGGAACCTGTATACATATAAGGAGCTGCATGAACATCTTCAAGATTTCAGAGGGACCTGTTGCATTCGAATCTATTCAGGGGACCTGTGATGAACAGCAAAGAATAGTCAGCAATGCCAATGCCAATGCCAATCCTACTCAGCATGTCAATGCAACAATAACCAACAAAAGTGTAATATGTTTCTTATTCCTAACATTTAATTTCTTAGATTAATTTTTAATGTTAATTTTAATGACTGTGACTGTTATGATCAATTTCAAGGGCACTACATTTTCCATCATCCCTTATCTCACTATTAATTCTTATCATCTTTCATACCCCAACCTATTTCATATTTCTAAATCCATTACCCCTTTTCATATCAACCTTGTTATGCCAACCGCACCCTACAGTCATACCAACATCTTCCATTTGGCCGAGTACCAATAGAAATAGGACACGTGGTGGATTGTGTTTTTAAAAAAAAGGGAAGGAAACAAATGTTAAAGCGGGCCTATTCATTGTATTCCACACGGCCGAATTATGATTCCACCACCCGACGTAGTCAAATGATTCAGAGGACTCCTTGAAATCATACCCCAGTATTGCATATACGCTTCCAGTGCTCCGATGATGACATCTATTCAAGCGGTACAGCCATTCCTCTGTTCCAAAGGATGAATACACTATGAAGTAAGTATAGTGGTTATTTCACCATCATTCTCAGTTATTTCACGCTAGCATTTGACTCTCGTGACTTCCACAGTAAGGATTGAAAGCAGTGAGCGCCACAACGAGGGAAATATAACCATTCGGTTTCGACTCCCACCAAAGTCACAAGACAGTCGACCGAGCATCATACTGAATATTAAGGGAGCGACACCACCAGGTAAAAAATTGAAATTTCTTTGTTGAAATTGCTAGAGCACGACCCTCTGCCAAAATGACCAATAGGGTCGAGCCGAGCATGTTTGACAGTTCTCAATATCATGAAGATTGCATTTCGATTCTCAGAGGGATACAGTGGTTGCCCTTTTTAGAGAAATTTCATGGAAGTAATGAAGAGGTTACCAAACAATTTGCTTTCACATTCAATGGAGAGAAAGCCCTGATAGGTAACTTCTCATTCAGGGTTTCAGAGGATACCATAGCCCAGTCAATAGGGATTAGCCCAAAAGGGGAGAAGTACTTTAAAACAAAGCAATTTAAAGAGAAATCGTGGACTCAATTTATGTCTAGATCCAGAGTCTCATCAGTTAACTGGAAGAAAGGTGTTCCAAGGAGTTGGTTGATGCATCCCTGGGATGAGATGGTCTATATTCTCCAAAAATTCGTAACCTGCGAAGGCCGTTATAGTATTGTCTATTTATACCATATTAAGTTGCTGCTACACTTGAAAATACAATGTGTTATCAGCCTACCATATTTTCTATTACAAAGCTTAACCAAGATGTCGAAGACCATTCAAAAGCAGAAGGGAAATGAGGACAAGAGCCTATATCACTTTGGCTTAATTAAAATTCTTATTGAGCATGAATTGCAGAGAAGAGGGAAACCGTGGAAGGAGTTCTTAGCTGCTAATCAAATTAAAGATGAGGAAGACAAAGAAGAACTGCAGGAGAACTCAGGTTTCATGAAGGATATCGATGAAGAGATCCTAGTATCCAAAGCCAGCAAGGTACCTCCACCTATGAGCAGCATAAGGACTAGGAAAATGAGAAAAGAAGATGCTCAGAAGGCAGAGCAAGATAAAATTTTCACCACTTATTCAAGAAGAACAAGGAGAGCACCGAAAGCCCAGTTACAAGAAGACCAGCTTGAATCCAATGCACCTATACCAATGGATATTGAAAGTAGTGACCACTCACTACCAGGACCAGGAGCTGATATAGAGGTTGAAAGCCATAACAGGCAGGAAAAAGGTTCACCACCTCCCATTAAGAAACAGAAGAAACTGGAGAAACAAATTGAGAAATTGAAGGAAGAACTCATGGAGGCTAATATGTTAGAAAAGGTTATCAAGAAAGAAAATGAGATGCTCCGAGCGCAGAGTAAAGAGACTCGGCAGAAGAATGAAAAGTTAAGGGAACGAATCAGTGAACTTGAGGCTGAGCAAACAGATATTTGTAAATGGGCCACCAAGTGGTACAACCAGAAGAAGACCCTCAAAGAAAAATACAAAAGATTAAAGCAGGAACTCCATGGTCAGAAAGATGCCTAGGTGAAAAAGAATGTGGACACATTGCTAAAGGCAGCAGAGATCCAGGCAGGGATAGAGTTCAAGGGAAGCACTTCGGGGTTAGCATGAGGACATGCTGATTCATTAATTCGGGGAGAGATGTTGTTACCATCCTATGACCTCCTGTTTCCTCCTAAAACATATCATTTGCCTAATTCTTTCCATCATATATCTCTTAGAACCCTTGGAAATTGATTAGTTAATAGTCCTATAGTTATTAAAATGCATTGAAATTGATTTAGGAGTTTTATGTTAAAGAATTAGGGATTTTTGGTAAAATAGCTACAGGAAGTTCCAACATCCTGTAATTGGTTCATTGTTTGACATGTGGCATGACAGCTGGACTAGAACGAAGGGTAGGGATGAAAAGTAGAATGTCCAAGCATGGACGAATACCTATCCTACAGCAAAATCGACCTTCCTACATGCGCGGTCAACAGTGGTCAAAGTATAGCATGTTGGCGACAAAGGCAGCAACAGCAAAGCATTCTAAATTGATTTAGTTTTGTTCCTTTTTGAAATCAGTTTAGGATAGAAACATTTTAAAAATCTCGACATGATAAAAGCGGCAACAGCCATATCATGAATGTACATTCGGTTTCGAAATGTAAGGGTTGTAAACACATATGTAAATAAAGTCCTGTGTAATCAGTATTGGTAATCGTTGTATCATTTGAAACAGAGTTTGAACTTAATATCAAGAACACAGTTACAGTTACGATCTTTGTCTTGTTGCGTTGATTTGATAATCGGTTGAACACAGTCCAGTATACCTCTGGAACGCGGACGGGCCCTGCATTAAACTGGTATACTGTTATTTCCTTTTCATTTGCAACTTAGGGTATTACATGACATGCACAATAATTAGAATTGTTTCTTGATTTCAATCGAATGCGTATGGTTTATGTTTATGAGATCGCTTGAACAGTTCATCACTGGGATCGTGAATCGTATCCTGTAAGGGATTCGATCCTCTGTTGTCTTCTAAAGCAATGTTATGAACTCTGCTTTCATTTCAAAGTATGTTTATAATTTCCAGATGTCTTTAGCTTGCATGAATATTAGTGAATGCTGAGTATTTGTTAAACAGGGGTTTCGTGCATGGTGTCTCTATAAGGAGATTGAAATCTTGGTTTGAAGTGATACACAGTGTTTTAATTTGATAAATGAATTGAGTGACAATGTGGTAATTAGGTAGATTAACTGAGTGCCCTAGGTGTTTGGGTGATAGGTAACATACCTCAGTCTTTCGTAAAGAAGTCCTGTGACCTACCACCATAACCACTTAGCTAATAATCCTTTATGTCTATATACTTTAGACGCATGCCTCCAAGTTTACGCATCCTGGTCGATAATAAATATAGCCTAGTCTAGCACCCTAGATAGGACACTACAAAGTCTTGCTCTCATAAATATCTCAGTGATGTTCCAACAGTAATGGATGTCTCAGTGGTGTAGTGATGAGGATGATCTTAGCAGTATGAAGAAGAGGACTGATGGATTGTTCTTGGAGTGGCATATTTTTTCAAAGTTCATGGTCTTGGTTTTCGTTAATTAGAATATCAATAAGAAGAATTTTATGCAGTTTTTCCTCTCCAAGAGGGAGAGGTTTTGGCCCTAGACGAATGATAACTTATTGTGTTCTTGTCTCTTTTATATGATAGTTATTTAATGAATAAAAGAATACACACTAATGTTAAAAAGCTAAACATTAATAGTTATCGTGTAAAGAAGAATCTCGTTAATCTCGTGCCCTAGATTCTTCAACAAAAATCACTACTAAAATTAGGAATACAAGCAAAGGAGGCTTTCAAATTTTACTTCCCGGGTGTTAGGGTCCCATAATAGGATTAGTGGTGTTGGCCTCCTACTATTCATTTTTGTCAGTTTAGCCTTTGAATCACTTGGTATCATAGTCTAAAAGTTTTTCATGTAAAAAAAAGGACATTTATCCAATCAGTCTAAGGTTAGGAAGGGTTTTTTTCTTATCATGTGTTTGTAAAATGAATTTTCAAGTGAGATCAACATGAAGAGATATAAATTAGCTTTCCAATGAGATATAGACCTCTCCAAATGGATTCAAGCATCAAAAGTTATGTCCAAAAGAAATCCTTCTTAAAAAGCCAGAAAATAAAGGAAAAAGGCTAAGTGTCCCTCATATCGAGAGTTTTTAAAAAGAGGAGTAGTGGAGGTCAGAGAAAATATGCGATCAAAAGGTTAAAACATAGCACCATATCATAGACATATCAGCGATTTGTGAATTCCGATTAGACATATCAGCACAGCCCAAGTCATATCACAAAATCGACAATCAACATATTGACGAGTGTATAACTAGTGATCTCATCATTGGAGGAGCACCATAGCCGGTGAATAATTAGTTGGAGGTACATGGAATATGGCATATCGATGTTCAAAGATCGGAGAATTGAAAATATGTGAATTTTGCATATTATAGAATGTTACGACATTACAAAGGTTGCAATGTGTGAAATCGGGACATAAAAAGGGTCGATAGTGTTAAAATGACGAGAAAAAGGGCTGATAATGTTAAACCACTGGTAAAGAGCTAAAACAATTTATAAAGGGTTTTGATTGTAAAACATAGCAAGAAAGGCCCTTTCTCTCTCCTCTAGAGACACACGATGAGCAACGATTAGTTTTGATATTCCATCATCTGACGTCAGCAATGAAGTGGTGGTACAGTGGACATGTGCCATGTAGATTCAACATTTTCAGGGACATAAGAGGCAAAAAAAGGGTGACATGGGTCACCACTCATAGGGAGACACGTGGCATAGGGTGATGTGAGATTGCAAATCGGAAATCAAAGGTTAAGAAATGTCCCTGCATCAAAGAAAAACCTCTGATTGAAAAATGTCGATAGAGGAGCTCCGATGAGGGGGCTGGCCCATGGTTATAAAAATTTCAAAGGACTGAGGGCTATTGGTACAATGATAGTGGCATGGATATATGTTTTATGTGTAAAATTAAAGTTGGGCAGAAAAAAGGTTAACAAAGGTTTTATAAAGGGAAGAAGTTTAACAAAGGAGTATATGTGTTAAAACCTCATGTGGGCCCTCCCTCATCCCCTCTCCACATGGACTAGGCCATGTCACTCATTGAAGATTCTAAGTTTTAGGACTGCAACAAAATGCTACATTGTGAAATTATTTATTGTAAAGTTCTGATATCTCACAAGGACCAAGCACATATGTGTTTTGGTCTTATGTGTTGTATGTTTGGACCATTTATGATGTGGAAATATTACAAAGAATCAGCCCCCTTTCCATCCAAAGGGTTTAATCCCCAAAAGGCTTTAGTCCTGAGTCCCAAGACTCAATCATGAAGATTCTGCCTAAACCCCTGGGACTAAGCGTCTCGCAAAGTTTCATCGCCGCACCCTTCAAAGTTGCACTCAACAAAAAAACATTGATTTTGTTAAAGTTCCAATGTATTGGCCCTCAGTCTTACCCTTGGTTGTAGAACAAAGAAACGTATTAAGTCACGCAAACATGGACTATCACACATTTGTTGCACAACATGGAGGGGCCAATGTTTCTTCTTTCTCCATTCCTCAAGCAAAGGATTTTTTCCCATTTTTAGCAAGTTTTTTGGCACCATGGCAGGAAGTTCTGGATTCTCTAGATTCAAAGACAAAGGATTAGAATAAATAAGTGAATTTCTAGATTTCTTGCATTTTTTCCAGTGATTGGTTTTATTTTTAGTGTATTTTTTATATTTTTTCCAAAAATGGTTAGATATTATTTTATAATCGATTCCTTTTTGGAATTCGAAGTTAGTCCAATAAGAAGTCTATAAATACTTTGTAATCAGGCTTATAAAGGATTGGAGTGTGTGGGATTATGTTGGAACTAGTATGAAGAAAAGGGCTCTCCATTGATGTAAGTCGTGTATTGGACGCAAAGTGATCAATTTACAAAAATACAAAAAGTTGTGTTCCAGGATTCTCGTGTCAAACAATTGGTGATGTGCTTCCTTATGTTAAATTGTTTCTTTTCTCAATTTTCATATTTTTTTCCCTCTTTATTGTTTCAAGAAGAGTAAGGGCCGAATTTTCTTAAGTGTACTCTACTCTAGCTTGTTAGCAATACCCATGTTTTCTTTCTGATGTTAAATATAGAATTCATCCCAGTATGCTCTATATTTAATTGAACTCAAATCATATTCACCCTATTCACACCAAAGATACTCTAAAAGATCCAAAGGTTTTCCTATCCTGCCCTATTACAGTTTCTCTGTCATTTTGTAATTGATTATGCAAAGTTTCATGACTCCATGCCCAATGTAATTTTCCCACTTCTTTCGACCAAACCTTTGAAAAACCCATCTTGAACTCAAATACGTAGCCTAAAATATAAAGTAGAAATCTAAATCATATAGAGAGATCCCTCTCTGAAGCTGGAAGGAATAGATCTCAACTTTAAATGTGGTTTTGTGGTTACCTTTGTAGTTTTCTTCCTTAACCTAGGAAAATTAAAGAGTGATAACTGTTGGGAATGAGTTCCCCCAAGAGAATTTTTGGGGCTAAAAGCCCATGTTTTGGGACAATTTTGTAGTAAAGTTGTAAAGTCTCCACATTTTGTGGTCGCGGAGTGCAAAGGTGTAAAGAGTTATAAAGGTTTGTCTGCCCTTATTTTGTAAAGTGTCAAGTCGGCTGTAAAGATCTACCCATGGTCGCAGACAATGGGATTGCATAAAAAGGTGTTAAGTAAGTAAGCTCTAAGTAGTGAGGAGGAAAATAGAGTTGAGATGGTTTCTACAGAGTGAGCTAGCTTGGAGAAGTCTAAGCATTTTTAGGTTTTAGTGTAGGTAGAGACTCTGCAGCTGAGTGCATAGAGGCCTAGGGTAGAAGTTCGTAGCTAAGTGCGTGGACCCCTGCATCTGTGTGCGCAAAGTGGATAGAGTCTGTATTAAACTGGAGATATCAATAAAGAGAAGTATTCTGCAATTACTGTGTATTTAGTCTCTATTAATGCATCGGATTATATTGCATTACGATATGGGTTTATATTACAATGTTTATTTGATGTGTGAATGTATGTGATTATATCTGTTAATTGAACGCAATTAAGAATATCATTTTATGTGACGATAATTGTAATTGATTGGTAGAATAAGTAAAACACTTGAGATAACTTGGGAACCTATACAATACATCATCATAGGAGCACGAAAGTACCTGAACCACTAGAGGGATGCACAAAGGTCAATTGTACACCTTTGCGAAGGTACTGAAGGGCGGGATAGAGGTCAGATTGATAAGCCCTAAGGCTTAGCGAACTGTGCGAAGGCAGGCGCAGGGGGTATAAACCCACATCATGACCATTTCAAGGTGCGGCAAATTGGTTTCAGCATCCCCCCATACTGCTTCAGGTGAGACTTCCATCTGCACTCCATTGGCTAATGCTCAAAGGTCTAGTAGTGTAGGGATTGTTTGGCTGACTAATGCTGAACCTCGTTCAGGGCCCACTGAGCCAACAAATGGTTCCATTACCAGGATCAGAATCTGCATGAGAGATGTGTGATGTCGTATCACTGGAATCCAAATAAATAAGAGATCGAAGGCTAGTTGGATAGGAAGATCCACGAATTTGTAGCGTAGGAGAACATAAATCCACACCCGACAAAGGAATAGTGGCTAGACAGGTGCATGTATACAGAAATCCACGAGATCTTTTTCTGTTCCTTTCCAGTTGAGTTATATGAGTGGATCACGAAGCTAGCAGATAACCAAGGAAGGTGGAGGCTTGACGGCCCTATTCTTTGGACCCTAGAGATAGTACACAGATTGGAATACTCTAAGGATAAGATCACCCGCGCTGTCGATCATTGGCTCAATCATATTATAGAAGGGTTTCTGACTGAATTAATGGTCGATATCTCAGTCAGTTACAGTGAGGCAGAGTGGCACTTTTTCAAAGGTCTGCGAGGTAAGTACTTGAAGGCTTTAAATGCTTGGATTAAGATTTTATTGTGTGAAAATCAGGTTATGTATCTACCTTGATGTTTGGAGCTACGCGAAGTGGAAAGGCTTATAGGAACGAAGGAAGAAAGGGTCTTGAATATAGGCCATTGATTTCACTTCCTTTGAGTGACGATGAGGGAGTAGCACAGGCTTCTCTGTGAAGTACAGTTCAGTTGATAAAACAAGGGTTCCTGCGACTACCACCTCCACCTACACCCCCTCCACCTTTGCCACCGTCACCTGCGACTTTGCCCACACCACCAACTCCACCATAGTTCAACATGGTGAATTTAGTGAAGCTATCATTGTTTAAGGGCTTGGGAAATGAGGACCCAGATTGGTTCTGGTTCATCGTAAAAGCTATATGGGAAGCTCAGGGCATCACTGACGATCACATGAAGAAGGCGACATTGGTTAGTGCTTTGTAGGATCACACGCTAACTTGGTACATCAAGTACTCTAATGATAACCCAAATGTTGCATTGGTATAGATCCAGACCGCTCTGAATAAAGAGTTCAATAGACCTAAATCTGAGACGCAGTCGATTGTGGGGTTCAAGGAAATCACGATGAAACCAAGTAAGACACCTTGCAACTTGGATCAGAGGTTAAAGTGTACAATCCACAAAGCTAACATGAATTTAATGGATGAGCAACACCGCAAATAGTTTGTGGCTTCGCTCCTACCTCACTAAGGGTTGCATTGTCACAACAGAAGATTACGACTCAGGCATAGGCCTTGGAGATTGCAATAAGGCTGCATGAAACAATGATGTAAGATCCGAGTCTGGGGGTTTAGTAGATCCATGTGTAGTTGCAAAATCTTTGCCTCGAAATGCACAGTGTCAAGCAGGACAAAACAGTTTGGCCATAGGCGTGCAAAGAGATATGGTGCCTGAAATGTAAAGGTCAGGGGCATGACAAAGACCACTACCCGGTCATTGCGAACTATATTATAGGAGGAGGATCAATGACTTTGAGGCTGAAAGCCCAAGCAGGGTAGAGCACGGGGCCTACATTATGGTGCATTATATGTCAGGTAGTAGGGAAACATACGATTAATAATTGTCATTTGCTGTAGAAGTTTGTACAAACATTGCAACAACTGTTCTACAACTTCTATAAGTCGGTAGGGCATGAGGAGCATAATTTCCAAAGTTATGAATTGATGATGGATAGAACACCTGCCTATAGAGTTTAGGCAGAAATGCGACCTCCTGACCAGGGTGTTGGGATGGTGCGGATAGGCTTTCAGGGGTGTGGATGAGGCCGAGGCAGTCGAGTACCTGGTAGAGGTCTAGGGCAGCTGATTTGTTACAATTATGCATGACCAGGACACTATGCCTGCAAATGCACTAACCCAACGCATCCATCATGAAAATATTGTACTCAGTTTGATCATGAGACTGAGGACTGTCCTACACTTATAGCAAGGATACGTGACAAAGGGGTGCTACCTCCACAGCCGACTCATAACCTACAAATGATGAGGGTTGAGCCTCGTGAAGAAGATCTGAATGTGAATATAGTGCTCTAAAGTGAAATTGCAACAGGCGACGATGAGGGGAAACAACCTTAAGCCAGTGCGTGGGTTCACAAATCTCCATAGAATGAGGTTGAATTTGATTTGGAGTGCACACGTGAAACATTCATGGAAGCAAAGAAGAGCTTTGCTAAGGCCTCTACCTCAGGGAGCTGAGATAAACCTGTTT
Source organism: Pinus tabuliformis (assembly GCA_031772625.1). Lineage (NCBI taxonomy): Eukaryota > Viridiplantae > Streptophyta > Pinopsida > Pinales > Pinaceae > Pinus > Pinus tabuliformis. The sequence continues at coordinate 339,186,590 of CM062807.1, read as the reverse complement.
AGGAAATGGACCCTTCTATGCTTACAACCTTTCTAGAGACTTGCATGAAGCTATTGCGTGATAGCAAGGCTGTGAAGGGGTTACATGAACTTATGAATAGATGCACCAGAAACACTTCGGGTGAACCGCGTGTAGTACGGAAGATTGGTAAGAATAAGGCAAGGACAGGATGTGAGATGAGACTCACCACGCAGATAGGAGAATATGAAATGGATTAAGTTATTCTGGGTTTGGAGTCAGACGTGAACATTTTGCCAAAGAAAACTTGGGAGCAGATGGGGAGACCCGTGCCGCAGTAGTCTCTGATTCAGTTAAGGATGGAAAATCAGTAGAAGATCATCCCCATGGGATGGTTGCAGGGAGTAATTGTAGATATTGAAGGCACGAGCACATTGGCTAATTTTGAAGTAATATAAATTGTGGATGACAGCAACCCCTACCCTGCGCTCCTTGGAATTTATTGGGCTACTGACATGAACGTGGTAATCAACCTAAAGAAGCGAAAGATCATATTTGAAAAGAAATTGCTTCGAGTAACAGTACCCCTAGATCCTATAGAAGGATCGCGCTATACTAAACCAGTCCGTGATTATGAAAGCAATGATGATTTGGACTGCATATATAAGATAATAGCGTGAGACCAAGATTGGGTGAATCTGACAGCAAATGGATGAATTACATGGGATCATGAGAGTTCTTGCACCTCAGAATCAAACAAATAATTAGAGCACTGGCAGAGTCAACTACATGAAGTAACTACGTTGAGCTATAACATGATGACCCAGTCCCTGCACTGTGTGTCATCAGAGGTAAGAAATATGCCCACTTATGATGGCTGGAATGATGTGGATGTGTTTTTGGATGCATTTGAGAGGGAAGTACTAGAGAAGCATAGATTCCAGTTTGGACTAGGCACTGCGCGATACACCAGCGAGATGGTGGGGTACGCACAAGGGTAGTTTTGATGATTGGCGCAAGTATAGGAGGATGATGAGAACACGCTTTGGGAAGCTGAAGGTACGAGTGATGGAAAAATATGACGGGAAGGATGATCCATGAGAACACTTGGCCAAATGGGCTAAGGCCTATGGAGCGGAGCCCCAACCTAAATGGGGGCACTTGTTCTATCACACCCTGGATGTCATCCCAATGAGCTAGTACTTGGAGACAAAGCTCCTCCATGGCGCAAAAGAATGGGATATTTTGTGCGAAGGGTTCATAATGACATTTAGCCTCGAAGACGGGTTTGATTATATTGACAAAGCACAACAAGAAGTTAAAGCAGTGATCTTTAGGATATCGTAGGATCCTTTGGATCTTATTCAACGCGATTGGACTACTTAGCTGAGCCACGTGCTAGGATGCTATAACGTTATTGTTGAAGAAGAAGATGAGGACCCCTGAAAGATTAATATCCCTGAAATCAAGGGTCACCGTGAGGTCTAGGGACCACACATCGAGAATCCTGATATAACCACGCTGCCGAAAACTAAATAGATAAATATTAGCACGAAGGAAGAGCCCAAATTCACAAATATTGGAGATTACTGGGATGACGTGATGGTAGATAAGGTCGTCGAATTACTCTGCAAATACCAGGATTTGTTCCCTACCACATTTACAGAGTTAAAGGGGATAATAGGAGACATGGGCATTATGAAGATCACGTTAAAACCCGACACAAAGTCGGTTAAACAAAGACCTTACCGTCTCAATCCGAAGTATAAGGAGAAGGTCCACTTATAGGTAGATAAGATATTCGCGATAGGAATCACTGAGCCCATTGAAGAATCTGATTGGGTGAGCCCAATGGTGGTACATGAAAAGAAGCAGAAGGATGAAATAAGGATATGTGTAGATGATCAGGAAGTTGAATGACGGTTGTGTGCATGATCCTTTCCTAACTTTGTTTGATAATGAGGTACTGGATAATGTAGGTGGCTAGGAAGTGTACTCCTTCACTGACGAGTTCTCTGGGTACCATCAGATCAAAATCGTGCCTGGAGATAGAAGCAAGATGACCTTCGCAACTGAATGGGTATGTTTGCAGTACACTATAATGCCTTTTGGATTAAAGAATGCACTTGTGATTTTTTCACGCGTAGTCATTGTTGCATTCAAAGACATCATTCATAAGTTTTTGGAGATGTACTTTGATGACTGGATTGTGTTTGGGTTGGTAAAACACCATGTCACAAGTTTGCTCTTAATGCTAGATACTTGTCAAAGGTGCCAAATTGTGCTCAATCTGAAGAAATGTTTTTTTTGTGTCCCTTTTAGGATTTTTCTGGGTCATGTGGTATGAAGATAGGGATTGATGGTAGAACCTGCAAAGATCACAATGATAATTAACCTGGAGGCACCAAGGAGTGCGAAACAACTATGCACAACATTGGGACATACTGGGTATTATAGGAAGTTTATCAAGGGCTATGCCAAAATCACAGTGCCTATGCAGAAGTTGTTGAAAAAGGATGTCACGTTCTGTTCAAATGAGGACTGTCAAAAAATCTTGGATGTGCTGAAAGGAAAAATGGTCACCGCGCCAATTTTAGTCTTCCAGGATTGGGAGAAGGATTTTCATGTACATGTAGGAGGGAGAATGGAGGATTGGATAAGCATTTGAGGACTGGTACTCCTTAAGGATTGGAAATCCAAGATAGGAAGCAGTCCAATGGACCAACACTCTTTGAGGATCTAACAGGGTATCCAAGATAAGACTAGTTGAAGAGGACTGATATTCTTTGAGGATTGGGAATTCAAGATAAGAATATTCCTAGAAGGACATACCTAGTGAACATCCTGATGGGGTATGTGCCTTGAGGGGTTCAGGTATCCATATGTATGCCTCCCAACATTATGCTCTAATATTGTGGAGAGTCAGAGCTTGTTAGTGAAAAAGGCCTTACTATGTTGCTATTTGACAATGTTGGTCATGACATTGATGCTTAAAAAAAACGGCCTACCAATCTGAATCTTCTTATAAGAATATTTCAGTTTAAGAGTATCCTTGTACCTGTTTTATTATGAATACACCCCTAGTTAAGAGGGAGTATTATAAAATGTAACTAGGTTTGGTCTTCATAATTGCTATTGTACTTACGTTATTGCATATTTCATCATGTAAATATCAAAATAAGAAAAAGAAATATTATTTTATAAGCATGGGTTTCATTCTCAATTTGATTTCTCATCTAGGTCAAGCATGTTATTCATGCTTCTAGGGTTTATTGAGTCGAAAGAATATTTTTCATAAGTGAAAATATTGTATTAGAGTCAAGTCCCATTTGGACTTTGAAAAGAAAGTGGAAAATAAATTTATTTGAGTAAAACATGTAATTTTTGTACTCTCAAGATCAAGTTGGCCCTACCTCATCAAGTCAGCCCTAGAAGGGGTAATTCGATGTCCTGGATGTGTATGAATAAATATAGTTCGACCTTCTTGAAGCACTACACAAGGAAGTTCGATATCCAAGACAAGAAGAGTGAAATTCAAGAGAAGAAGTAGCAAGAAATTAAGAGAGAGAAAGTGAAGTCTAAGAAGGAAGAAATTGAAGTTTCTACCCTAGAATTTTCCCTAAATATCTCACACGTGTGATTTTTGGAGCTGTTGTAAGGGCCAGAGTTGCAAATTTATTATAGGTCCAATATTTTGAAGTCGGGGACTAAAAATACGAAGTTGGAGCTAATTGGAAGGTTTTTGCTTGAGTTGATTTGTGTTGACTTTGATTTGTTGGAAGAGTTTGTAAGGAGGGTTGACTTGGGTCTTTCTAGAAGTATTTTCCTTGTTGTTTAGGTCTTAGATTTCTCGTTTGATCTAATTCTATAAGAAGAGAAATATTTTTCTGGGTTTTCCCCTTGGAGGGGTTTTGCCTTAGCTTGGAACCTATTTATTTGTGATCTTCATAGTTTATGGTTTTGGTAATCATTTGATGAACAAAACATAATAAAGTAATAAGATTGCAACACAACATCACAAAAAATTATCAAGTAAAGAGAAATCACCCTAAATGTTGCCCCTATCGATTTCTCAACACATCCTAAGTTGGTTATGTTATGCTCCTATATCAATAGGTATCATATTTCATGATTGACTTGGTTAGCTCTGCAATATGTACATACCTTTTCTTATTGCAAAGGTTTTCCATATTCAAAAAAATCAAAAAATTTAAAAAATTTAAAGAGGGTATACCCTAAAAGAAAAATCAAAGGGTGAAAAGAAATGAACCCCAAATAAAAGGACCAGGAAAGTGTGCAAGTCCAAATGCCACTACTATTTCACTTTTCTGTAAGTAAAGCATTATGTACAGCTTGTTGAATTTTCTACCACAATTGATGAATGGCCAAATAGCTTAATCTTGGCTAGTTCATGTTTGAATTTCCTGTTTTAAGAGATAGAGAATAAAAATCTGTCCAAACTGTTTAAACTTGGCAGATAAGTAGATAGGTAGAGAAACAAAGGAGCTCAACTGCTTAATTTGAGCCCTTGGAGGAAATAAGTGCAGATTTAGATAGGCTTATCATGTAAAGAAAAGAAAATTGATGAGGGTTTGCCTGTCCAAGTGCACCCAAAGAAAAAGGAGAAAAAAATGTTAGGTACAGTAGGCTGGGTAAGCAGTTTTGATGTTGCAGAAGCATACTTGTGATTGGTTTTGTCTCTCAAGATCTTCATCTTACTATTATCACAAGTACCATGGCAGATGTTGGGATACAGCTCAAGCAAAGCATAACTAACTCCCCTTTATCCCTTTCCCAAATCATCTACTAATCTCCCAAAGGTATTAAGATCTGCTTAATATCCTTAAGACACTCATTCCCTTTTTCATAAAAAACCTAAGTAAAACCCTTTTTACTTAGGAAATTGTACAAAATCACATAGAAACTTTTTTTCCTTAAACCTAAGTTTTAAACTTTATAACTTAGTGCTTATTTTCATATCATTTCTCATATTAACGGTTAACATTATTATATAACTCCCTATAATTATTCCCCTTTCCCGTATTATATTAATATATTCAGAACCCCAAAACTTTATTATTCCCGCCCCCGGCTAAACTATAGCCATATATCGTTGTTTGAAATGGAATTGTAGGTTTATTTGAAACCTTATAATAACCATTCCCCACGCACATGAGGGATTAATTAACCCCACGTTAGTTAATAACCTAACTAAAACACCCCGCCAACCAATAAACACAGCCCCGATATGATTTATTAATATTTATTACATTGGGCCCCCGCGCATTAACCCTCCACTATCTCCGCAGAGCGCCAACCATCCGATCTCGGCCCTTGCATCAAACGACCAATATTCATATCGCGACCCGCCTATCCACCAAACATTAACCCCTGGGGAACCGGTGGTATTTCCCCTGTACAAATGACACACGTTGATCGCCTGCACTGCTCGCTGCCCCTCTGCCCAAAACTGCCCTCTGTGCGGGAAAAACAACTTACCGCCCCCACCCCCGCTGGCCCTTCGCTGACATCACCGCCATGTCACTACCACGTCACCGTCTCGTACCCTCCACTACGTGACAAGTTGTCCCGTCATGCTGACGAAATCCACTCAATAAATGCCAAAAATACCCTCCAAAACCAATTTTCGTTAAATAAATGATAAAATGTCATTTTTTCCCTGATTTTCTGCAAACTGCGCTCCATGCAAAGTACATCCAGTCTACTGTTCGAGCAGTTAGCCCATCACTCAGCCAAGAAACTCCAACATCATACTCGGTAGTCCGCCATTTGACCTGCAAATTCACAGTTTTACCTCCGTAGTCCAAGTATTTATCCATTTTACCGGTAACCTTGTAAATTCCACTTTTCCACGAAAAATTCTACCTATGAAAACCAAATTCGAGTTGAGAACAATCTGTTTAACCCATGAAAAGACTCCTAGACCTGTGGTTCAGACCAATTTTCCACAACAATCCCGAATTCCAGTTTGAAAACACAAGAACCAAACATGGAAGCCCCCGCAGCCCTGAATGTCGTGCCTGTAAATGCACCTCACAAAGACTTGGATTATTTGCCTCTCGTAGACAAATATTTTCAAATAAAGGACTTGACCACTGATTATAATCATCTTCAGGGTTTCTACCAAATTAGGGATAGTTATCTAAGCAACTCTGATATTTTTGGACTGTGGGAATCAAACCTTCCCCTGTACTTCCTTCCCTCAGTCCATGTTTTTCCAGACATCATTCACCAATGTTGTGCCAACTATGACCTTGTTCATAGGGCAGTTATATCTCCTTCCCAAATTGTCCTTTTTTCCATAACTGCTGAATCCATCATTGAAATGCTACATTTCTATTCCACTGAGCCTCTTGCTCCTCTTTCCATGGGATTTTTACTTGAAAAAGCTTCTCAATTGCCCAACTCAGAGATAACCCATATTGCTCAGATGTTCATGTCACCAAAGCACCAACCTACAGGCCCTCCTCCTTATCTGCATGCTTTTTTCACTGAAACTGGTAAGCTTATTGTTGACACGAAATCCTCTATCTTGGGATTTAGGTCTAGTGAATATGTGGTGATATCACCCTGGTTCTATTATCGATATTTACTCCAGGACAGCCCCCTGCTGTCAAGTATGACTATGCCACTTTTATTGCCCACAAAATCCATAATCAGTTTATAAATTTGGATAGAGGAGTCTTCAAATACACATCTTTTATATACCATCTGTATATAAAATATTAGAAGGAGTCTTCATAGGTCTGTGATCTTTTGGAGCTCAGTCTTCTACAATACCTATGAGTGCCCTTATACTTATAGTGAATTCATTGACTTGTTTGTACACCCAGCCTCCACTCTGTTGATAGGGGCTCCTCCTCCTAGGATCCTGGGGATATGAAGAAGATTTTTCAGCTTTCCAAACAATACAGAATAGGTGACTGGTACTTCTACCAGAATCACATAGAGATCAGAATGTATGGGTGTGAACTTTGCCCTTTTAAGTTGCCCAAATATGTGCCCATGAGGTTATTTGCATTAGAATATTTCAGACATGTCATCAATGCAGACCTAACCCACTTTTGTAATGTAAAGAAGAAGGCTCAACTGAGAATCAAAAACCAGTTAGGCCCTTATGTTATCCATTCTAGGGATGCATGGAAAGATGTAGAACATATCTTAGAAGACCACTTCAGATTGAAGAAAAGTTTTGGGTGGGTGCCATATGACCCATGTAGTTTCATAAGTGACAGAAGGGTAAGATACAAGCTATCAGTGTATGTACATCATAGGATTCCACAAATTGAACAATATGCAAATCAGGAAGAATGGGTAGAAGGGATCTTAATAGAAGAAATTACTGAATAGGAAAAAATTGAAAAAGTTATGAAAGATCTTGAAAAAACCCTTGACCTGGACTCTTTTGGACAGGTATCTTTCAAGCTACCTCCACAGTCAGGAGTTGGGACATCCTCTACTGGAACTTTTCAGCAGTCGGCACAGAAAACCAGCACATCAGTCACAGGGACTTCAAAGGTCAAAGAAGTAGAAACTACAGAGCAACCGAGAATGACTGATCAGCTAGGGGGGTCCAAAGAACAGGAACAGGTGCAAATTCCTCCAACCCAAAATAAAGCACTAGAAATTCTAGCATTACATACTCCTCTAAATGAGGAAAGAAGTAAGAAGAGAGACAGAGAAGAGGCCACACCTATCAGTGGACTTGCTGAGCAACCAGGAGCAAAGAGACAAAGACTGACTCCTCTGTCAGAAGAATAATTATTGAGGAAATGACAGACAGTCTAAGAGGTGAGAGGGTGGTCAGCCATCAAACCTCCCCAGTGATAGAAACATCAACTAGTTCCCATAGGCAATAGCTAGAAAGGCGGCACAGTGTAGAGGTGTCATCCACCAGGCCACAAAGCAAACAGACCTCAGACATCAAGAAAACTTTCATAGAGATAAAGGACAGGAATGATCCCATGAGAATTGAAATTTATAATCAATACTTAAAAATGGCCCCCTCAACCCAGCAAAGATTGATGTCTGCCTATGACATTAAAGAAGGCAAAATGATTATGAGTTATTTTAAGCCAAAGGTGCAGCAACCCTAGTCGGCAGCAGATTATATCAGAACAAACTTGGAGGTCCTAGCCAAAGACATTCATCCATTGGACCAAATTGAACTTCACAAACAGACTGGGGAAATGGTGTATTCCACACTAACTGAAAAAGCAATGTTGGCCCACTAGTTACAAAGTTCCTTGGACAACACAACAGCTCAGTTACATTGGGAAAAAGCTTCTTCTCTGGCCAAGAATAATAGAATCAAATCCTTAGAAGAGATCATCATGGAACTAGGACATGACCCCAAAGATGCTAAAGGCATAAAGGCACTAATCAAGAAGAAGAAAGAGGACATTGCTGCCCTAAGGAAACAGTTGAAGCTACCTCTTTCAAGGCACTCTCAGACTACAGAGATTATAGAACAAAAATCAGAAGAAGACATGATGGACCTGCTCATGAAACTCAATGAAAGATTAACTGATACAGAGTAGGCACTGGAAAAAGCATTAAAAGAGAAGTATGGAGAGTCGACCTCCCAGCCACCTGAGGTAATCCCTACAGTCACAACTGCAGTCCCCTCAACAATTGGATCAGTATTGCCCCAAATGTCCCAGCAACCACAACTGAGGTAATCACAGGTACAACATCAGCAGGAGCAGCACCAGGTAGCAGTACAAGTATGAGCATAGAAGAATTGATAAAATCCATGGAAGAATTGAGACTCCAAGTGTCAGAGCTAAAACAAGTAAAGGAAAAATTGGAAAAAATAGAAAATAGTTATGATAAATCCAAAATAAGTGTGGCAAAGAAAATAAGAGAGGTTAAAGCATTAGAAAACAAAGTCAGAACATTGGAGAAGGATCTCAGTATGGACAAGCCTCTAGTAGAAATCAAATGGATTCTCTGGAACAACATCAATCAATCCCTAAGTAATGTTTGGCCATCTATCCAAGCAATTTATGAGCAGATTGACTTAGTGAATGCGGCACATGGAGAAATTCAAAAAGCAAGAGATTTATTAGGACAAATGCCTAATTAAGCCAATCGGCTCATACACTTTTTGAATAGCAGAAACAGGGAACAGCTGGAACAACTCGGCATCACAGACAAGACAGGCACCATTTTGGATATCAAAAGAGTTCTAACCAAAAGAACTTTAATGCAAATTTTGGAAAAAAGATGCCAGGATATGCAAGTAGAAATTAATTCTTTCATGCAAAGTTTTACAGTTTTGCAGGATAAAGGGCTGCCAAGTCTTTTAGGAAATAATGACCAGCTTATGAAACACGTAGATTATGTACACAAATTAAACACATAAGCTGTTGATCAAATTAATTCATCAACAAGTGCTTCAGGAGTAAAAGCACTCCCCACAGGCCAAAGTCTCTATGATAATTTGGAGAACTTATTTTTTATTGAACATGAGGTAAAACATCTATTTCAGCTCCAGCCTAATTTCTTCATATATACAGAAACTGATGAAACACTGAGGAAACTTCAGAGGCATAAATTACCAGATCAACAGTCGTGGGAAGATATGTTGGGGATTTTGTAAAATCTCTCCCAAGTAAAGCATAAATTTTGGGTTATTTTTCTGCGATAAGATAAACAGAGATGAACGAGGATCAAACGGGTCAAAGTGTATTGAAATAGGATTGAAAAACATCTGACCAAAGACGAAGCAGTCAAAACAGAGTATCAGTGGAAGACAACTGTAAACCAACTCAGTGAGCCTACCTATGGAGCAGCCACCACAACATCAATTTATTGTTTCCCTATTTACGAGACTATTTGTCTCTATCTTTGTAAAAGGGGTTATTTCATCACTAGATATTATCTACATCAGATATTTTGTAAGATTTTTTGTAAGACATTTTGTATAAATACCCCCCAAATGAAGTATTTTGGGGTTGGTTGGTGAAGTATTCATAGATTTTGGTTGTAATACTGAAACTTTGGAATAAAAAGCTGTTGGAACCATTTGTTGTTTGGCCTACTGGATGAGGAATTGATGCAACAGACTTGTCACAGAATTCTTGAGTCAAACTCCAAATCAATAAGTCCCCTATATCTCATGTTTTATATTTTTCTTGTTTGCTATATCATCTGTGTTTCATAATCTGAATAGTAAAGAAAAAGATTAATTTAGAATTTGCTTGACTGCACTCTATTTTCAGTCTTTATTATTCTCTATGTTTTCTTCAGAATTAGTATAAGCAGTGAATTCTTAATTGCTCCTGCTTCCTGGTTCTTTCATTTTGACTATTTGCTAAGGAATTCTTAACTGCTCCTTAACAGTAATCATCCATTTTCCCTCTTTCAATATGTTGAAGGATTCTTAACTGCCCTTCAACCATTTGAGTCCATTCCATCTGATTTAAATTTGTTCCATGTTTGACTACCTTGCTCTATGATACCATCTTCTACTAAGAAACTTAATCCAGAAAGCCATCTTTCTTTGACTCCATCATGCCCAATGGACTGAACTATTCAGTTTACCTCACTATTTTGTTGGATTCCACAATCCAAACACAATAAAAAACCCTTGAACTTCATAACTAGCCTAACACATTTCAAAACAAAGCTAAGTCATAAAGAGAGAGCCCTTTCTGGATGCAGATTTGCTAGAATCTATATCTAAAAGATTGTTTTGTGGTTACCTCGTCCGTATTCTCTTTCTTACAACTTTGGGGAACAACCTGAGTGATAACAGGTTAGAAGGTCCACTACCTTATTACTTGTTCTCTCAACGTGAGAAGGCATAATGATTGGAATCATATGGATCGGGTGGTTAATATGCATAATATATATTTCTCCAATATACATGTATGGAAATTTTTTCCTAGAGAAGCTCCATCAATCAATTTCTTCACTCTTGATATGATCAGTGAAAAATCACCCTTCATAATCATCCTAGAGAATAACAAGTCCAATATATAGAGCTGCAAATTCAACAATATTGTTACTTGAATGTCCCATAATATCTACAAACACAAACATTGGTTGCTCATAGTTGTCATTGAAGATTCCTCCAAGATTAGCAAAACCAAGATTTCCTTTAGATGGCCTGTCAAAATTAAGTTTAAGGAATCTAGGGGGAGGAGAGCTCCAGGAGGCTAGAGGACTGGAATACATACTTCTTAGAGGAAAAGGATCAATGAAAGGAGAAAAATACGATTGTAGATTGCACAAAATTGTGGCTTCCAAACCTTCAACTTCCTAGTATGGAAATGACCAAGGGTGGTGTAGTACTATTTCATAAACACTCTATGATGCTTTTCCCATATTACCTTCCCTTCTGATGATCAGTTATTAAAGATGAAATTGTTTCTCTCCTTCCATATGTTCCATAGCAAAAATCCTAGAATGAGTTCCCAAGCTTGATCTATAAAAGGATTCTTTATCATATAGGATCTCCAACCTTCAATCATTCACATGATTCCATTCATATTCCTGTTCAACTATCCAAATAAGTTGAAGAGTTGAGACCATAGAGTTTCAAAAAAAGCACATGTAGTGAGCAAGTGCTCCATGTCCTCTACATCTAATCTACATAGAAAGTAGAGGGAAGAGACTTTGAATCCTCTGTAGATGATTTTATCCCATAAAAGGGCCCTTTTATGTACAAACAACCAAAGAAAATGGGCAACTTTGGGCCATAAGTTCTGAGGCCAATTCTTTTTCTAGATCAACTGATGAGGAAGATTGGTGTGACCTGCAACTAGTTGATATGCGTCTTGGATTGTGAGCATACCCTTCTACTTATAGTCCCATCAACCTTTTTTTTGGTACCTCGAAGAGTGGATCTTTCCTTTGTTAAGTTATTTTATTAACGTGTCCAAATTGGCTTTATCAAGAATTTGGGACCAACTTTCCTTATTTTTCCACTCTCCACAAGGTGCACTTCGCTATTTAGTTTTGATAATCTTCACTGTCAAGGGACCTCTATATTTCATAAGCTCTTATATAACAAGACTTTTTTCCCTATCACCAAGCTTTGGACACTGCTACCATGAGTCCATCCAAAACAAGGCATCCTTTCCCTCTTGGACTTCCCAAAACTAGTGTTGTTGTATGATGGATTTATTAATGCTAGCCAAATTCCACATCGAGGATCCTTGTGGATGGTTTTTAGCTTTCAATTGTCATTTCCATGATATAGAGGGGTTGTATTTCCTACTCCAAAGTTGCCTCCATAACTCCTAGCCACATTGGATTGACCTTCATCATATTTTTTCCCCCACAATGTTATTTAGAATTTGTAGATCATGACCTCTAGCCAATTTGTGAAGACATAATTTATCCCAAGCTACAAGGGTCCATTTAATTTCTTTCATAGCCCCTCCCTAAGAAGGGATATGTAGATAATATTGATGGATTCAAGGATTCCTTTGGGTGTTTCCAACACAGAGAGAAGATACACTAGAGGGGTTTGCAAGATTGACTTTAACAAGACGTCTACCAACAACATTGAGAGATTTGAAGGTCCAACAATCGATTTTTCTGGATATTTTATGGACTAATTACTTTTAGTGAATGGTTCTAAGGAAGATTTCAACCAAAGGCACCCTTGAATATTTCACAGTGTGAGAACTGCATTGAAAACCTAATAATCTAGATAGGTGCCCCTACACTGCTGAGTTATTATTAAAGAAATAAATTTTAGATCTACCCATGTTAATGGATGTACTTGAGGCCTCCATGAAGTCCTATAGGATCTATTTTATATATCTAGCTTCTGTTATTGTAGGAATTCCCATTGGCATCATATCATAAATAATTTGTTGGTTGGAGATGGGAAGATCATTGCCACAGAGTCTTAATCCTTTTATCTTTCCTTGTGTTATTGCTACCTTTATGGTGCGTCCTAACCCTTTTGTAGCAAGAATAAATAAGAGTGGTGAGATAGGGTCACCTTGCTGAAATCCATGTGAAGACTTAGATGTTGAGGAAGGAGATCCATTAAGAATCACCAAGAAGAAAGTGGTTGCAACCATAACTCATATCTAGTTAATCCAACCACTTGAAAATCGAAAGGTCATGAGAACATTGAAGAAATAATCCCAACTAAGTTTGTCGATAGCCTTAGACAAATCAAGCTAAATTAACATACCCACTTTTTAAGATTTTTTCATTGAATGAAGGACCTTGTGAGATATTGTTATTCCATCAATCTATTTGTCTTGCAAATAACTAATATGCTCTATTGAAATTAGACTTGGCAGGAATAACTTGAGACAATTTGCAATGAATTTCGAAATAATCTTATATATCATATTGCATAAGTGTATTTGTCTAAGGCTACTAGGATCCTGGGCCTTATCAAACTTTGGTGTTAGTGTTAATAGCATGGAATTTAGGGCTAGAAATAAAGAGCATGTACTGGAAGATTCCTCCACTAGGTCATGTATTCATTCATCAAGGAAGTGCCAACAAGCCTGGAAAAAAGTTTTGGTGAACCTGTTCGAACTCGATGTTTTTTTTTAGCATGGACATTATTGCCTCTTTGACTTCAACATAGGACACCCCTCGCATTGAGGTAACATTATGATTTGGTTGAACCAACATTAGGATGTTTTCCATGATCTTTTGAGTTGGTATCCATTGGGCTTGATTTATTTCAACTAAAATTGATCCATAATATCTAATCAACTTTTTGCTTCCTCTTTGTGATTTGTGATTTTTTTCCTTGCTTCATCTTTAACAAACAAAAAAATCTTATTATGATGTTGTTGTTTGATCATTGATTCATGAAAAAACTTAGTTCTCTTCTCCCCTTCTCAAAGCCAATGGATTCTTGACCTCCATAATATTTCCTCATGTTGTTTTCGATCCTTCATTTTTGTGAGAATTTCTCCTTCTTTTGTTGTGAGATCCTTAGTTATCACCTCCATGGGTTTTTTTTGTTGAACCTATTGCATATATACTTGCATCTCTTGTGTTTTCTCGAAAATATTTCCAAAATCCTCTTTGTTCCATTTTTTGATGTTTGACTTAAAAATTTTTAGCTTTTGTTAAGACTTGGCCATATTGGGGGGACCCTAGACTTGAATCTCTTCCCATGACGCCTTTGTCTTCTCAAGGAAGGAGGATTCATAAGCTAACAATTCTCAATTCTAAAATGCCTATTTTTGTAAGTTTTAACCATGTACAATTAATCACTACAAACAAATTCTTAATAAAATAGACAAGATACAACGGAAAATACACAAATTTACACATATTTTTATCTTGGAAACCCAAACTTGGGAAAACCAACAAGTTTCTTTTTCATTATATATTTTGTATAGTGTTACAATAAAACATACATCTCGCTGGGTCGGTGACCCTAACAACAAGATATGGTTGTTTACAGTTCACATCTGCAATGAAAAAATAAGAAAACCTTGCCGTAAAAATATCATATGCAGCCCAAAACACAAAACAACAAGAAATAACCAATGTAATAACCCAATGGAAGCTTTAAATGATTAATGTTTTTTATTAGAAAACACTTGGTGAAGAGGATTTACAACATGAGTCTCCAAAATCCCCCTCCATGTGATGGGTACTTTGATTTCCTTGTGCTTCAACGATATATTTCTCTCTCAATACGCAAAAAACCCAAAATCAAGATGGAACTCAAGTGGGAGCTCAAATGTAATAAGACGAGAGTGACGGCGATGATAATGATCATGGTGAAGAATGAATGGAAAACCCTCTTATTTATAACAAAGTATTGGACTCAATTAGGAATTGGAAACGAATAAAATATTATTGACCAAATCAAAATCTAGTCGTTAGGAATACTTTATTATATTGTTTGGAGAGGGAAAAAATGTTCAAAATTGTCAAATATATTTATTTACAAAATGGTTGAAGTAATTAACAAATAAAATGATTTATTATTCACTTTGCAAGGATTAAGAAAAGTGTGAATTTGAAATAATTATTAAATAATGGTTTAACAATTATTCAAAAAATTAGAATAAGAAATAATAGATAAATAACAATTTATTTAATTATTCCAAGGTGATTTAGTCAAATGGGTTAAGAAATATATATATATATATATATATATATATATATATATATATATATATATATATATATATATATCTATATATATATATATATATATATATATATATATCTATATATATATATATATATATATATATATATATATATATATATATATATATATAACACGAAAGAGTATTGGTTATATTAATCTGTGCCCGTTCAAAAATGAGATATTTACAAGTCTATTACAGTGTTGGGCATCCTAAGCTACAAATGCAGGTTGTCTAACTAGGCTAGTTATCCCTCAAAATTTCAAAACAAGAATGAACACCTATTATTATACTAGTATATTCTCGGAAGAATTGGGAAAGGAGCAAGGTACAAATAAATCCAGTCATAACATCACAAACTAATCTTCATTGATGACATGACGGTTAAGGTCAAGGCCCAAACTTTCTTTTGTAGGCAGAGAATTCTGCTTGGTGAGCTAGATTTTGAGGTCCTTGAGCATGCTTATGAGCACCCCTTATTCATCTTCTAGATTTCCAAATTTATTTCTTTTTTACATGTTCAATTCTTGCATATCTCTGGCTGCAATCCTCTATTAGTGAAGGAGCATCTACAACTCGACAATATCGACTCTTAATTTTGTGTGCTCACAGGAACACATTCCGGAGGTAGGGGGCGAGAAGGTGGCCAGGGGAGGGAATTTGACCCAATCTTACACGACGTGGCTTACTACCCTGCCCGAGCAAGGGCGACGAAAACAATAGGAACAAAAATTTGTTGCAATTAGCACGATGATACCTTCGAACCGACTTTTGGTCACTTGCAAAGGCACCAAATTCGTTACTAAATTAACTGTAAAATACTTCCTGCCGAAACAAACCAACTTCACCTGAGGCAGAGGCACCTGATACTAGGATAGGAGCAACCCCTAGACATTGTTACCATCTAGGGGTAACCCAAACCCTTCTAAAGAAACCAACCACTAAAAATTCACAGGACAAAGCTAGACACCATCGCAATTGAGAAGTTCATACTGTAACCCCATGATTTATAGACTGAGATGAACAAAAGCCTCATGCGAAGCAAAGAAGTGGCCTGCATTCCTCCAAGATCCCATGGTGATTCCATAATTGCTTTGGTAGACGAAATGAAATTCATCTCAGTCATCCTCACCTTCAAGTGGGTGAGCCATCTGATCTGAAGCAAGGGGAGTAAATGCGACATGCTCATAGAGGGAATTCACATGAATATGAATTCCTCGTAATGAACCCAAATACGAGGAACGAATATGAGAGATCCCACACTTAATGGATTTGTCATGTCGGGTGGCCTCCCATGCTTAGATATACTACCATCTCGTGTCAGGGAAGGTGAGGCTTCAAGCGATGCCAAGTGTGTTGGGTGCATGTTATATTATTTCCATGACTAGTTGCACATGCTGGGTCCAGAGCAGCACCACAAGAATTTTTTTTTGGACCCTATATTAGGTGGGTGGACCTACCTATGATTTTGTACATGGGTTTTGCACATGGTTTTGGGCATAACGGTTTTTTGCCCATGGTATTTTATAGATTTGGTCAAGGGAACTATAGTTATGTTCTAATCCAGGGTTAATGGATTGGGGTTTATGAATGCTTCAACATGTATATATATGTATTGTAACATTGAAAGAAAAATAATGAAAAATCAATCTGGTAGTCCTGGTTTTGGGATCTAGGGGAAATATCTGTTTTATATTTTATGTTCTCGACATTTTTATTTTATGTTTTTAGAATTTGTATGCAGGTAATTTATGTATAGGGTTAAAACCTACACAGTGGAGGCGAGGATGGAGGATGAGTGGAAACAAGGGGAGGGAGGATGCTCTGTGGGTGGGGATATGTTCCATGTGCACCATGCTTAAGGCCTTGGGGTAATGTAACATAGCTATATAGACAAACATTCTAGACTTAGGGGATGGGTAGGAAACCATCAATTCCAATTACCATAGTATGAACTTCATTCATTTGGCATGCCTTGTTGGCTTGAGTATTTGCTTCCATAATTAGGCCTCTTAGGATATGAAAAAATTATGATTTATAAAAGAGAGGGAGTATACCAAGGGCGCGTTGAAGCAACTGATTTAGCTTGTTGTTCTGGGATGAAGAGTTGGATTGCACATGCTTTATGAGGAAGAAGGAGTCACCCAGAATTGTCACCTCCTTAATTCCCCTTTGGTGTGCTAGGATGAACCCAAGATATAGGCCATAAGCTTTAGCTTGGTTGTTGGAATTCATTCCCAAGCCCTAGGCATAATGGTTAATAATTATTCCTTCAAGATTTAATGAGAATTCCTCCCCCTCCTCCCACCCAAGATGGGTTAAGAAATAATTAACAAATAATTATTTAATAATTATTTCTAGATAAAATTAAATAAATAATGATTTATTCAATTATTCTCAAGGGGTTTTTCAATTTTAAGCAGAAATAATTTAATAAGAATGGTTTACTAAATTATTTCCTATGGTGAAAGTGACATGGTCTATTTCAATCTACCTAGTTAGAAATGACTAGGTGATCATCTTTTAGGTGATAACAGATTGCCCCCCAATGTACGAGCATTAGGAGCAAATCGTATGACCAAAATACATTGTAGGTTATACTTCCACGAGGCACCAAAGGGGAGTTAGAGAGAGAGAGAGAAAGAGAGATAGTTGAAGCAATGCAAGGAAGGATGGAGGAATGGAGGGGGTGATATCTACTAAGATGATATAAGTTTCCTTTTATTTTGGAGTACATGATCTTAAATGAGGCAAGGGAGGCATACCCATGGCCACCAAGATAGATGAGTACAAATAATAATGGTGTGCCCAACAATGTGGGACTGAGTTACAAAGTACATGATACATGATATTCTAGCATTAATGGGCCAAAATGTGAAATAATAATACAATGAGTCCCATATACATAATGTGCCTGGAAAACATAGGTAAGGACTAAATACAATAACATCTGTTAATATGAGTACATGAGACATAAGGCCCCTCAAGATGACATGGGGAGGGGGTATCACAACTAAATAATCCCTGTTGCATAGGAAAGGGCTCTGAAGATATGATTGGATCATTTAAATGAGGCATGCATGTTGTGGGCACTACAAGCGGCGGGAACCGAGCGAGTCAAATCAATGGAACTGCATATGAGGCGGGATCATAATCGACTGACATCCGGGCATGTGGGGGGCTACCTGAAGGGACACCCCCTCATGAGGCCTAGGGCATCTCACACATACCCAAGAAATACTGGTATAGTCTACTGGATCACCAAACCATCAGGTGTACCATTCTCGATCATGTGATAACGAGTTGCAGTCGAGGACACGAGAAAAAAACCAAGTCAAAGGGAAATGATGATTCCCTTTGCTTGATCCCAAGCATCTAATAATGGTGAAAGATGGAACTAAGGTACACTGCCCTCTAGTCCACTCTACTGAAATAAATGTAGTGAAGTCAATAAAAGAGAACCTGCCAGAGGATAGGAAATGAGGATTCGTGAACACAGGCATGAGGGTCATAGCAATGTGACTGATAGATTGACACCATAGATGATGGTGGAAGGAGACAAGATGAGTGGTGGATTGATGACTTCACTTGTTAGAGAATGATATGCATGGTTGACTTGGAAATGACTGAATTGATTCTAGAGGGGCTGGTCAATTACTCAGACGAATACTTTTCAAAGATGAAGCAGTATAGTTGGAGGCCAAATATGAACACAATGGGATGAATGGGACACAAAGATGGATGAAAAACTATAACTAATTTAAGGGGAGTCAGAATAGACTCCATAAATGCAAGGGTGACTCATCTCTCATGCTCTGAACAAGGGTAACTCAATGATGCTGCCACATGGGGGGAGGCCCAAAGGGGACTATAAAAACATGAGTAAAAAATGGTTACTCATGGCGAGAATTGACATGTGAGCCTGATCCAGATCTTGGGGGGAGGCCCGCAAGATCTGAAGAATTGCAATGCTAGAAATAAAATGACATAACACACAGTAAATAAAACCACAAATAAACATTTTATTAAAACCGATAATAACTATAAAGGCTACATTGTGGAGGACCATCTGTCCTTTTACAAAATGTGATTTGTTACTTATAGTATTTTTGAGTTACAATACCACGAGTCAATTCCATGTGTGAATGAATACCATGGGTGGATGTCACAATACCATGGGTCAATTCCATGGGTGAATGAATACCATGGGTGGATGTCATAATACCATGGGTGAATGAATACCATGGGTGGATGTCACTTATAATACCATGGGTGGATAAATACCATGAGTGGATAAATACATTGAGTGGATGCCACTTACAATACCATGGGTAAATTCCACGGGTGGGTGAATAACATGGGTGGATGAAAACCATGGGTTGATGCCATTTTCCATTTAGATCATTCCTCCCTCCTTAAGAAGCAATGGTCCCCATTGCGTGAAGTTCCCTCCCGCGAAGCCTTTGTTAAATATGAAGAGCCACTGAAGAGAAGGGTTTTTGTGGTTAACCCATAACCATGATGAATGAACATCCGAGGATAGAGATACCCTGTAATGCTTGTGATCAACTGTGATACTGATAGTGTGCAGCCTAGAAAATGGACTTCGATGAAGTGTGGGTTTGTGGATGACCCATAACCATGATAAATGAATATACGAGGATAGAGATACCCTGTAATGCTTGTGACCAACTGTGATATTGACAGTGTGCAGCCCAGCAAATGGACTTTGTTGAAGTGTGCGTTTGTGGATGACCCATAACCATGAAAAGCAAAGATCCGATAATAGAGATACCCTATAATGCTTGTGACCAACTGCGATACTAACAATGTGTGGCCTAGCAAATGGACTTTGATGACAAGGATTTTGTGTAGTTGACCAATACCCATGATGTTGGTCGTTGATGAAGTAGCAGGTACCTACATAGCCTGGGGTGGGAGGGCACATCTCCAAATAACCCAAGCTAAATTTTGCTACTCTGGAACTCATGAATGTGAAGCAAGTGCCTACTAAAGTGGGGTGGGAGGACACATCTCCAATGAGAATCTGCTCCGAATGTTGCTCCAGAATTAAAATGGACATAACTTGGTCAATATAGCTCAAAATATTTATTATAACCTATTTTTGGAAGCAAAAGGACCATTTTGTTTCTTCCCATGTGTTGCAAATCCTTATCTGGACACCCTAGAATCTCCAATTCGCACTGCAATTTTTTTCCACTGTCACAAAAGTTCTGAAAAATAGTTGATTTTAAATGAGAGATATCTCCCACATCCGAACTCAGATTCAACCCATTCTTTTTTTGAAATTGGGTGATTTTTCAAGAGGATCTCATATCTATGATCCATTTTCTAAAATTCTGCACAAAAACTTCAAAAAGTGATAGGATATTCGTCGTCCAGCAGTTGTCGTCAGAAAAAAAATTCTAGAACATAACTAATTTTAAATCAGTGATATCTCCCTCATCCAGAATTCGATTTGGCCGATTTTTTTATGAATTTTGGTATTTTTTCACAAGGAATCCAAATCTGTTATTTGTTTTTGTAAATATTGTACCAAATGTTTCAGATCTGATCTACAAACTCGCCACCCAAAAGAAAATTCCTGCAAAAAAATGAAAAAGAAAACTTCTTCTTGCTTGGCCCAAGAAAGTGCTATGTGGAGGTTGCAGCGCGTTCCTGAAGTTTGTTTAATATTGCTGCAAAAATTTGAAACTGAAATATGCATGAAACCCTCATTTCCATGGAATCGTAACTTGCTTTGATACCACTTGTTGTGGAGGTAAATCCTCTCTGCAGACAGAGACGATCCCTACTAGCCCAGACCGGGTCTAGCAACAATCACACAATGCTATCACGCAAGTTCCTAATTGCAAATAAAAAGTAGATGGTGAGAACCTACTTGGATTCCAACACTAGTGTTCGTCGAAGAGATATCACCCTCGCTCCTTTGCCTTGGCCGGTCACGATCCCCACGATATCCGTGATTGGACACCTACACATGCAAAGAACAACACGAAAACAAGCATAAAATCTAGTAGATGCAATTATATATCAGTCAGAAAAGATATAACTCAACATCGAACATAAGACAATGAGAGTGGAACCATAATGATAGTCATCTATTATTAATAAATAACAAAGAAGAATACAACCATTGTTCTGACGTCAAATCCTCCTTTGGCTGGGTAGTCAACTACATAAGTCTTGCAAAGCTTGTTGGGATGAGGAACAAGCCTCTCTCTCTTTGGGTGACAAGAATCTCCTTACTTAGATTTGGCCTTATGGGTGCAAAGAAGGCTCTTGCAGCTTCAAGCTCTTGAACTCCTGGAACTACTGACTATTGTGACTGTAACTAGCTTGCTCAAGGCATAGAGACAAGCTTTTATAGATAGAGAGGGAAGAGATAAGATCAACCACATTATTCATGGGATTGGCTTTATCACTTGGAAACTTCCATGAAAGGTGGCAAACCACTTTCCCTTCTATGGAGATTCGAAGCCAAACCATCCTAGCTCAACATAGATTCAGTTGGTGAATGGGTGGAAGAGAACCTTCGGGAGTTTGGTGGTTGAAAACTTTACTCAATTCAGTTGGCGCGAGTGCGACTCTGAGACAGAGCGCCAATGGTGAGCCCTTTTTAGAGGATTTCCCTCATTGGCGCGGGCAGTGAGCTGTGGACCTGCGTTAATGCAAAAAGAGTTGTTTTCATGGGTATTTTGCAGGAGATGTCTTCAGGGCAAATGAAGCTCATACTCAGAGGAATATAATGTAAGTGGTTTCAGGTCATGTCACTTCTCATAGGTCTCGGAATGAGTCCTCCAGTGTACAGGTGAGGGGTAACAGGGACGATGACAAACGGTGACAAATTGCTGTGTAACACCACTGATCTAGATCTTGGGGGGAGGCTCCCAATATCTAAAAGATTGAAATGGATCTTGTGGGGGAGGCCCCCAAGATCTGAAGAATTGCAATGCTAGAAAGAAAATGACAGAACACACAGTAAATAAAACCACAAAGAAACTTTTTATTAAAATCAATAATAACTATAAAGGCTACACTGTGGCAAACCATCTGTCCTTTTACAAAATGCAACTTGTTACTTATAGTATTTTTCAGTTACAGTATCACGGGTCAATTCCTTAGGTGAATGAAAACCATGGGTGGAAGTCACAATACCGCGGGTTAATTCCATGGGTGAATGAATACCATGGGTGGATGTCACAATACCATGGGTCAATTCCATGAGGGAATGAATACCATGGGTCGATGTCACTTATAATACCATGGGTGGATAAATACCATGAGTAGATGCCACTTCCAATACCATGGGTAAATTCCACGGGTGGGTGAATAACATGGGTGGCTGAATACCATGGGTTGATGCCATTTTCCATTTAGATCAGCGTCGACCAGTGCAAAGGTAGAGTGGTACCAAAGTATAAGCAACTCATATGAAGAAATTCGATTTTAATAGGTGACAAAGTGAGACCTTGTGGAAAAAATGGTTTCCTAGTGAAGTGTCAAATTACCAAAAACAAAGAGAGACCCATTATAAAACTCGGTGAGAGCTTTCCAATGGTGCTGACGGTTCATCAAACCGAGCTATGGTTTGGTCACAATGGGCGATGGAAAAAAATTAGGGGTTTCTCTTATAAAAGGGCTTCTTGCCCCCAAATCTAATCCATTTTCACATTGAGTCGTTGGAGAATTTGGAGAGGAGGATAAGGCCCTAAATCTTAACAGATTATAACGAACAAACTAATTGTCAGAATTCAGATCTGTGAGTTGCATGTAGGTGGCCTTACTTATCTCAGAGTGGCCTTAATGCTTCTTGGAAGGATGGTTCCTCATGAAGAATCAAGGTAAGAAGGGAATACAATAATGGACTACTAAAGAAGGTCTAGGATCATCCCCACCCACCAAGTCAAACATGGGGACCAGGTGGTAAGTGTGGCATCACATAGAGTATGGTATCAAGTATCTATGATATGTGATGTGTATATGGCTTACCGGAGAGGCTGGTAGGACGAATTATACAAGAAATGAAAGGATAATCGACCATACCTAGATCGTTACGGTCTAGGCCAAGACTTATAGTAATCAAGTGAGAAGGTGGCTAGGGATTCCATCATGCCCCCAAGCATGAGATACTTCCCCCTCGCACATGATGATGGAGAGGACTGATCGGGTGGGAATAATGCCCCATATCTAGATGATTTTTTGAAGTGTGATTGTGTTCCAAGTTCTCAAATAAGAGATTCAAGCATTCGATCCTACTGACATGACATCCTCCAGTAGGTGATGAGGGGATGAAAGGGTATATGTGATCCACAATTTTGTAGTGATAGTTATAACATGCTATGGACATGCCAGGTGTATTTAGAACAATGGAATCTAAACACATGTTGAAGAACTGGTTCACCATTTGTTTATTTTATAAATGTCTTTTTGTGGGAAGGATAAATAAAGGATGAAGTAAGAGAAAGCAATTGGTGGATTACCAATCTCATTTGGCATTGCATATATGAATCAAATGGATTGGATTTCTAGGTTGACATGCATGGTGTCATGATACTAAAGAGTGGCTTTGGATATAATGAATTGATGCTCACCTATATGACAATGAGGTTGAACAACAACATTATCTAAGGGACTATGTTGTTGATGGAAGATGGAGGAATGATCAAGTGGATCATCCCTCGAGTGCTGAAGTGATATGAGACTCTAGAAGTTCTTCTAAATGGGGAATAATAATGGCATTAAATTCAACATGACTAGATGCACTAGGAGGGTTAGGGAGAATTTCTTCTTCTGGACTCTCAAAGTGAATGCCCCCTTACCCAAACATTGAGTGGTAATGCAATGGCCACAAGGTGGATGTGGCTCGAATTCATGGGTTCGAAGTAAGGGGTGATCAAGGACAATTTTAGGGGCGAATGTTCGCCCTTTGGCGAAATTAAGGGGTTCTAAATTTTTAGTGGGCGAATATTTTGTATCATATTACATTTTTACAAATCACCTCAAATAGCCCACCTTATTTTAAGGAAGAGGGTAAAAAAGGTAAATTTAGCCCTTCAAATGAGGACTTACAACCTTCCATTCGCCCATTTTCAAGAATAGGTTTTATTTAAGTGAATCCTATGGGCCAAATACCATATATGAGAGGTATGGTAAATAAATAAAACATTTTTTATATTTACTCCATAAGTCACCTTATATACATGTAAGGATGTAAACAAATAAAAATATAAGTAAAGTGGAGGTATGATAAATAAATAAAACGTCTTTTTATACTTACTCAAAAGGTATGGTAAATAAATAAAAATCTAAATAAACTAGACGTATCGTAAATAAATAAAACCTCTTTTTATATTTAGTCCATAACCCTCGTTCTATTTATGAAGGCTCAAGAAAGAGATTTTATTTAAGTGAATCCTATGGGCCAAATACCATATTTGTAAAAGAGGTATGGTAAATTAATAAAAATATAAATAAACGAGAGGTATGGTAAACAAATAAAACATTTTTTTTATATTTACTCCATAAGTCACCTTATATTTACGAACACTCAAAAAATGGGTTATATTTCCGTGAAACCTATGGCCAAAATACTATGGGACAAATACCATGGACTAGATTGTTATTAATACCACGCAAAAAACCATTATTAACCCTAATATTAGAATTAATAAAAATAAAAATGGCACATGGTATTGACCCATGGTATTCACCAAAATGGCACATGGTATTGACCCATGGTATTCACCTGGAATGTAGCCTATTTAAATGGGGGAATTAAACCAGCATGTAGCCTATGCTAAGATTAACTAGGACTTTACAAAGTTTTATTATTTAGTGAAAGACTTGCCAAGTTCTTACAAGATTTTATAATTGAGTAAAATATTCTAATAAAAATAAAAATGGCACATGGTATTGACCCATGGTATTCACCAAAATGGCACATGGTATTGACCCATGGTATTCACCTGGAATGTAGCCTATTTAAATGGGGGAATTAAACCAGCATGTAGCCTATGCTAAGATTCACTAGGACTTTACAAAGTTTTATTATTTAGTGAAAGACTCGCCAAGATCTTACAAGATTTTATAATTGAGTAAAATGTTCGCCATTACTGGTGAGAGATTTGCCAAAAAATTATATATACATATTATATTATTGATAAAATCGCCTTCCATTTTTCCTATATACCATGGAGATTCGCCCATTTATTATATTTATAAATTTAGGGGGGGTTCTTAAAATTTTCCTTGGGGGTGATGGAACCAATCATCATCATGGGAGAGATGGTTCACATGTGCATCATCAGAATGGGTGGGATTGACTTGTAGAGGTAACATCTACCAATGTTGAGATCGAAGTGTTCGCCGAAGAAGGTTTAACCAAATCACAATATAAAACATCAAGAGAGTCCCAATAGATCAATCCCATAGATTACAAAAGGTAGAGAATAGGGGAAAAAATATCCATCATCTCAACATCAGGAGCAGGAATCAAAATGGTGGGTTGAGAAACCTCCTGTTCTGGCATAACAATCGGACCAAAACCTGTAGGCATAGGAGAAGTGGAATCACAACAAGTGACATCTAAATCATGAAGCACTTATAGTATATCACAAAAATCTTCAAGATGAGGACAATGATGGGAATACTAACCATAATTATCACACAAAGCACAAGGGTGATTTGTGCGCAAGGATCTATTCTTGTTAGCTGACTTGGGTAAGGTTACATGGACCTGAGGAATGTTAGAGTCAGGAAAGGTATCATACACCACATTCTTGATATGAGGGAGCTTAGGACAATTATTGGTGGCATGCCCAGCAACATCACAAAAAATGTATGGAGGAGGAGGCTTAGGCGGTTTAGGAGGAACTTGAGTTGTCTGGGGTGCCTTATCTTTGGGTCCCTTTCTTTGGGATTCCCCCCCCCCCCCTCACCTGATGCTTTTGCAACAAGACTGGCTTCTTGCTAAGGTTGTTGTGGAACTGAAGTAAAGGAAGGGGTAGGAACAACAGGTTGAACCGGTGTCAAAGATGTGTAAGGTTTGAGTTACTTAGGAGTGTTTTCGGGAGGATCAATGTACTAGATTGGGATCCCCAAGGTGATATTAGGTAGACTCAACATAGCCATAACAAGGGTAGAAAAGATTCTAGGTGGAGGGAATAAGAAAGGTATCTGACCATAAGGGTAATGACATGGGGGAACTACTCCCAGATGGTTAAGAGTTGGGGGAACGGTTTCAGGTTCAAAAGGGCCAAGAGAGATACCAATAGAAGGAAATGGATGTAGAGGAATTGTACTTGAAGGCTGGGTTGAGTTAGGAGCAAGAGGTTGCAAAGGAGTTGGCTGCTATGAAGTTGTACCAAACCACTTGTAAGTAGCCCATGATGCTTGAAGCATGCAAACTCTGGATGAGCTAGGCTCAGAAGGGATAGGTAGTGGGCCATAATAAGCCCCAAGCAACGTGGAATCTTTATAGACTCTAGGAGACACATCGGTAAGGGAAGTGATAGTCTTATTTCCATTCATTGATGAGATAGTGGTCTAAGGAGATGCCTGAGGCTGAGGGTCATAGTAAGTCAGCTGATCAATAGTGACAATCTTTCCATTGTGAGGAAAGCACATATTACGCAATATAACAGATGCGACAACATACATGGCATAGGTGTAACGACAACCCAATAAGATGTTATAATCTAATGGGGCATCAATAACTTCGATATCAATCAAGATAATCTTGCCAATAATAGTAATGGGACAATTGTGATACAAACTGAGGGGTTGCAAGGGATGGTTTTTCAAAACACAAAGAGTGATGGTGGATGGGGATAGGTCAGGGGAACCAAGTTGGTTGCAAACATTAGCGGCCATCACATAGGTGGAGATGCCTTTATCTATGATACACTTATGGACCATGGAATCCTTTATGGAGAATAATATTTGAAAGGAAATTGAATAAGGAAGGGGGGTATGTTTCACTTTGTCAACATCAACGAAAATCATACAATCGTCAGAGGGATCCACAGTGCCTAAAGCAGATAGTAGAGCTTTCTATTGGGATGGGTATGTTTGGAAAACTTGCAACAATGATATGGAAGTAAGAAAATGTGGCAAGTCATGTACTATGCTATAAGTATGGGTGGCTTTGGAAGAAGAAACATTTCGATGTAATGGACCTTTGGGGATCTTGGAGGGGACCTTGACTTTAGTTTGAGGGATATATAAGGTGCCATTAGGTGATGGCAGAGGCTCAGTGGAAACTTTGGTTTGGGGATTAGCCGATGACTTTGTAGGGGGCTTGTCATATTGGCGTGATTGATTTTGAAGGTTGACTTGTTCAGTGTT
This sequence comes from Pinus tabuliformis, assembly GCA_031772625.1. Lineage (NCBI taxonomy): Eukaryota > Viridiplantae > Streptophyta > Pinopsida > Pinales > Pinaceae > Pinus > Pinus tabuliformis. Next base: position 339,159,138 of record CM062807.1, on the reverse strand, counting down.
GACTTCGTGAGAATTTATCATGAGGATCTGGTAATTGTTCTGGCCAGATGGTGACAGTTGAGGAGATGCATTACCCTATGTGGGTTGGGCAGCTGCATATTCTTGACAGGGAAAAAGGTTTGTAAGAACAACTGGTTGTGATGAAGTAGGAGGGGGAGGAGGCGAGCAATGGGCTAAGGTCCTCTAGAATCAACTGCATGAGCTTCCCATGCCTGGTGCATCTAAGGTAAAATGGGACACTCATGTGTATAATGGAAATATACTCTGCAACAGGCACAAGGTTTATTCGTATAAAGAGCCTTATTTTTCTTGGCTTGTATGCCCTATTGCTGGGTTACGGGATTAGGCTAGTTTCCCTGAGGGGCATTAGGTGGTGGAAATTGGTTGCCTTGATTACCTTGAGGTGCCTAGTTCTGGTTACTCTTCCCCTTATTCTTTTTCTTGAGGTTGGGGAGATTGGTTGTTCTCTGTTGAGCATACACTTGACCTTGAGGAGGTGCTTGATGTTGTGGTAGAGGTGGAGGAGACATGCGAGGTTAGGGCGCTGGTGCTAGAGGGGCTAGATCTCTAGGAGGTGCATACAGATATAAAGAATTGATGATAACATTAGGATAACTAGGTGAAGCGACAACTGGCCCTGACATTGATTGATGCAGATGGGGATATGTGTATGATGTGTTTGAACCTGGGTAAGTGTTTCCATGGGAAGGAGCGAGAGGGGGATAGGTTTAAGTGGAATTGGTCCCCCCCGGGTTAACCATAACTCATATGAGGTTGAGGATATGGTTGAGGTTAAGGGTGTGAGATAGATCCAATGATACCATCTGTGACATGAGATTCCCCCTATGTATTAGCAACACCAGGCCGAGGAAAATCAGGAAGGACACTATAAACATATCTTGATTGTGCATAAATCATGTCATATTTCAATGCTACTTGGAGCGCTTCTTCCTCAGACTAGGGGAAGTGGAAGGCGACATATTTACCAATGGGTATCATAAGTGATCTACAGAAACAATCCATATAGACACAATCTTCAAATTAAAGAGCCTTACACATGCTCCTCCTTCTATGCCATTCTTGACCATGCTTAGATAGGCATGTGGAAAAAGTTTGATGGAAGGAGGTCAAGAGTTTGGTACCAATGTCATATCGAAGGGGTAACTGGAAGTATGACAAAAAAGCTTTGGCTAGAGTCACGAAGGTGGAATTCGAGGCATACTAAGGATATGGTAATTCTCCAAGTGTTATGTGATAACACTTGGAGAATTACCTGATCCTCAATATAAATAGCCAATGTAATAAACCAATGGAAGCTTTGAATGAATACTATTATTTACTATAAAACACCCCGTGAAGAGTATTTTCAACATGGGTCCGCAAAATCCCCCTCCGTGGGATGGGTCCTTTGATATCCTTGTGCTTCAACTATATATTTTTCTCTCTTAATATGCAGAAAACCCAAAAGAAAGATGGAACTCAAGTGAGAGCTCAAATGAAATAAGATGATAGCCGCGGCGATGTTAATGATCGTGGTGAAGAATGAATGGAAAACCATCTTATTTATAACAAAGTATTGAGCTTAAGTAGTGTTATAGTCCATTTTGTCACATCCGACCAATGAGCCTCATAATCTGATCAATCAACATCCTATTCCTCCTTGTCACCATCTTGAACAAAGCCCTAAGCATGTACCTTTCATTTCCCAAAATTTTAGCCCTAAACTATTTCATTTGAGTCAGTTTAAGGACCAACGCTCTCTGTAAGCCTACTGGGGTGTGTTCACCAGCAGGTTGCTCCACTATGGCCTGCGTTGGTCACCAGTAGGTTGTTCCCCTTTGCACCTGCATTGGTTTTAGAAGTCCAAGAAGTTGTTTCAACTACTTACCTTGGATAAAACATTTAAATCCTATCCTTCCTTACATTGAATTTTTCACCACTTATCCTTTGATCCTATCTCTCCATCAAAGGTGGATCTCTTACCCTAGATTGGTAATTATATAATAAATCACAACTTACTTTCCTTCTCTATATATTACCAGCCTTCTATGTGGTTGGGGGATGGCTTTCGAAGAGTGATTATGCCCTTATGTTGCTGTAGTGAGTGGTCATCATCTGATGCATTTAGGGTGATTGGAGGTGCATATTGTCACAAGGAAATGACAAGTCAAAAACTTAGAGGAGATATTATACAAGATCAACAACTTGGAGGAGCTATTCTACAAGATCAATTGCTACTTATGGTTGTAATCTCCTTCCATTTATATTAATGCAAAGAATCCATTGTTTTCCTATATGTGATGTTGTTGTTTCACTTATTTCAACACCATGTTAATCTATTGAATGAAGTATTTATATGATACTACATAGATCTCGTAGTTTCCTGGCTTGTGTTATCTGCTTGTGCAGGTGCTAATTTTGGCATTCAGAGCTGTAATTGGATCTTCCAAGCTAAAGAAGGATTGAAGTGTGCAAAGGATTCCAGGTAGGCCTCACTTTGTCATCTATTTACTTTAAGGAAAAACAATGTATTCCATATATCTATGTTGCTATAGGTTAGCCACTAACCTAGGGGAGATACTTTTGTCCACAATCGTAAATCTTGTATAACAAATTGGTGACCATATTGAGGAATAGAGCATTCCCTTGGTGGTATCCTTGTCCATTTGTTCTATTACCTCATTGATAGACCTTTGCTATATCAGCCAACCAAGAACAAACCTAGGAAGTGATTTCATTGAACCTTTTTTTATAGTTTTTGTGCTAGAATTCTCTTTCCCAGGCCCAATGCACCCCATGTGCCTTTGATAGAGTGTTACAGATCACCCTGGCCCATTGTGCACCAGCGTTGCATCACACTGGTTCCTCTTCTACCCCAACGTTGGCTCCTTTTTTGCATGAATTTTTCCTTGATTCTTGAGCCTATCTTTGGTCAGCCTACTTCCACCCGAACTTCCCTGAGTCTTCAATGTCTTGTGGTATCTCTAAAGCCCCCATTTGGTTTGCATTTGTGTTGTTTCCTTTGGTAAGAATTGGTTTTGATTTTTCTTTGTTCTTATCACTTGGTTACTTGCGAACTGTTTTCATTTGGTTGTTGGTCGCTTAGATGAATTGTTGTTCTAGTTCTCATTGTGAAAGGTGTAAGTGAATCAGTAATTGAACATTTGCATCTTATTTTTCTCCATTTCGAAAATTAAGTGTGGTGAAAAGAAAAAAAATCATCGACATTTAGGGTTTTTCATGTGCATTAGTATAGGGACAGTTGCATCGGAAAGGAAATTGCATTCTACATCTTGATTTTTTCTTCCCTTAGATAGATTTTCATTGAAAGAGAAAGGATTTCTATTTTCGCATGCAATATTTGCATTTTAGGATATTAAGGTGACATTCGTGGTGAACCCTAAAATGAAACATAATCAAAGATAAACAGTAAAATTGTTTGAATCAACATAAGGAGCATTTCGAACATTAACACAAACATTTAGAGGTCTAGGCTAGAGACGTGTTCTGACATCGTTAAATGTGGGAGCTGTCATTGTTTTCCAGTGTTGCATCCCTGAGGTGAAATATCGTTCCACGTATGTGATTGTATAACACCGTACTCCATGTACATTCAGGTATATTGGTGGTGCTCCATGCATGTAAAGTATATGGGAATGTTCTCATTGAATGGTTACACATTAGACAACACTGCTATAAACTACACTCCCGCATACCATCATGTATATTTTGCGAGTCCCCAATAGGTTGTTATCGATGCATAGGTAACTGAGTCTACCGCCTTGTATATTGTGATACACCGAACACAACATTCAGGGATATTGGTTGTCGTACGATAAGTCCTTGGTTCGCCAAGGTGTATATTGGTAATCCTTTATGCCTATATTAGTCTCTTTTTTATTTATTTCTTTTTGTGTTAATACAATTTATTGCCCAACATAGAAGAACAAAACCCCCCTCCTCATAGTTCGCGTAGAATGAAAAACAAGCCTCCACATTGTCCAGAGGCTACTCTTAACCGTCGTCTGAGACATAGGAAAACACAACTATTGAATTAGGAACATAGGGAACTACTTCTGGCCCTCTACCTGATATTGATCAGCCATAATCATATGTCCCTTTGAGTTTTGAACCTGAGATTACATCTGTTCCTGTTGGTGACACTGAAACAATTGAAATAGAAGTCCATGAAACTTTGTTACCTAAGGTCGTTGAATCTGATCTACCCGAGTCAGAAACTTTGTTTCCTAAGGTTATTGAAGCTAAGGAGCCTCAACCATCTTTACCTACATCTTTGGTACCTTCCTCCTCTCTTCCTTTGTCTCATACGGAACCAATATATCTTGGGCCTGACGGTGAGCCTCTTCCATACAGACTTATAGGTATTGAAGAGATCCCTCAAGAAGAGCCTCGTCCTTCTACTCCTGGTCATTGGGAAGGACCTTATTTTTATCAAACCAATCCTCTTCCAGCTCCTAAACCTTAGACACAATCTCCTTTACCTCATTCTTTATGCCTACCCGCGGATCTCTCGCAACAATCTTCATTGGGATTGTTAACCATGACTAGAACTTATTCAAATTCCCAAAATGTGTACACCACTATGGTTGATATGTTAAGTGTTGCATCCTCATGTATGTTTGTAACATCACCAGAAGCTAAGTTTGTATGGTGGCCCGTCTGTCCCACCTGCCTATCAGTCATTATCTGGTACCTTTTCTGGTGTGACTTCCAATCCTTGGACCTCTTTCATGTCATCCAATTTGAGAATAATGTCTGGTACTTCTCTTATGAATGCCACACAGTCTGCTCCTCTTCCTCCATCTACACCTACAATAGAGAAGTAGGATGATGCTTATATCAGTGGGAAAAGCTACCTTCAACAACCCAAACCTCATGTTGAGTACCCTCCATCTGGATCATGGTTGCCTCCACAATCCCCTCCTCCCATGGCAAGTGGATAACCTATTGTTGGTATCCCTCAATATGGTAATCTACCTATTTATAGTCCTCCTTATCCTGGAATGGCTGCCAGTGTTTGGAAACCTACTTTACCCATATAACAAGGTTCATATTGGGATCGATTGTTGAATCCTCAAATTTTACCATCTTCGTCGCAAATTCCTACCTATCCGTCAACATCTCAACAAGCTCAAATACAAGTGAGCCAACCTTTACATCCCATTCCAACAGTGTTTGGTTCTCCCTAGATCTTGATTCATCACCATGTACAAGGTTCCTCACCTTCTCAATCACTTGCACAAGGTACTCCTCAAGTTTTAGTGGGTCAAATTCTTCAAAATTTGACACAGTCTCAATCAAACCCATACCAAGGGGAAATGAAAACCCTAATCGAGCAACAATATGGATCACATCAAGTGCCTTTTCAAGGCCATCAAATACAAGCCCAGCCATTCCAATAGCTTTATCGCCATTCTGGGGCTGGGTAACAAACCCACTTGTATGTTGGTTATTGAAACCCTCCATATTCTGGTAACTAGGTTCCTTATTATTAGAACCCTCCTTATCCAGGAATGCAAGTGCCTGTTGCTTAAACTATCCCTTCATATCCAGGTCATCTGCCTCTAGACTTTAAATGATAGTTGCCTTTTATGGCTACTCTTGAATTGTTGGTTTTAACTAGGCTTACTAATGATCCCATCGGTTAGTCACCATGGTGGCTGATTATTCCCACTAAGTTACTTTATGATATCCCAAAGTTCAATGAGAATCCTAGAGAAGATTCGTCAACACATGTTATGGCATATCATCTGTGGTGTTCATCCAATTCACTTAATGATGATTCAATTTGACTCTATCTTTTTGAATGAATGCTTATGGATACCACAAATAATTGATTTATTGAATTACCTAGAGCGTCGTTTCATGACTTCAACACTTTAGCCACTACCTTCTTCACACATTTCCAGTTTCCCATTAGACATAAAAATGGAACAGAACTATTGACTAAATTTAAACAATCATACTCTACTAACATTTCATATCACATTCATGAGTGGAGACACTGTTGCTGGTTGGTCAAGACTTATGTTCCTGATCAGTTGTTAGAAGAATGGTTTGTCGAATATTTGTTATCTCCCATAACAGAAGATGTTTCCAAAGGTGGAGTCGCAACCGAAGAGAAAGTTATTGCTCATGCTCAATATTTAGATCTGGTTTATACCCAATTGGGCATGCTCTATGATAAGATAGCAAACACTCATAGGCCTTCAAAAACTGCTCCTCCCCCACCTAGTAAAGAATCTCATGTTGTCGATGGCATTATAGGTTCTGCTAGTTCGTAGTTGGCAAGTAAACCATCTGGTATTTCTCTTGCCACTCCTGCACAAAACCCTCGATCTCATCCTCCAGATGCTTTTGCTTCTGAGATAAATGTCATCTCATGTTATAAAGGCAAGTCTCAACAACAACCTGTAAGCAAGAAGAAAGGTAAAGGTAAGAAAAAAAAATATTCCTCACCGTAGGATAAACAAACAATTTCGTCTTCGAATGAGAAATGAAAGTTTGATACCCATGTTTGATTTGTAAGGAGGATCACTTTACACATGATTGTCCGCACTGCGCTAAAGTGAATCTGTTTCTTAAATCATCCACTTCTTTTGTTGTGCTGACCGACCCATTTCCCAATCAGGAGACTCTTATGGTTGCTTGTGAAGCTTCTTCCACAAATATAGTTTTTATGATTTCCTCCTCAAAGATGAAATATGATGTCTTCGTGGCCACTCAAAATAAGGACTATGGTAATCTGAATCCACTAAATGGTTAGGCTACTGATTAACTTGGTAGTTCAGATCCACCTTCATCTAATCCTGTTCCACCTCTTGTTCCTATAGAATTGACTATCAAGCCTTCAAAGGGTGTTATCCTTAAGTCTGCTTTCAACCCTCATTCGAGACCGCTCAAAATTACAACGTATTTGAAAACTTGGTCCCCTTAGGCTATGTCAACTCTTAAGCTATTGAAAAATTGCCCCACGCAAAAGAAGGACTTATTTTCAACTATCGGATGTGTGGATCCATCAGATTCCAACCTAGTGGTTTTCTCTCATGAAAACTATAACCTTCGACTTTCAACTTAGTTAGCTTTTATGATCCAGGTCGTTTTCCATGGTAAGAACATTCATCGTTGTATTGTGGACGAGGGATCCTCGACCTACATCATGTCCTTATCTTGCTAGAAGGTGATTGGTTCACAACTAAGTCAATCGACCACCACATTAAAATCCTTGGGTGGAAGGACATATAAACCTTGTGGGATTCTAAACTTCCTCCATGTGGAATTAGGGGGAAAATCCATCTCCGTTGAAGTAGAAGTTATTAACAGACCTTTGAATTATAATCTTCTACTAGGATGTTTCCATTTTGACTTACTTCTGAATGATTTCCTTTCCTCATAAAGGTGGGATCGTGGCCATAGATCAACTCACCTTTTGCGCCTCTGATTCTAATATTACTGGAACTGTCCCTATTGTAGGTGAATCCAAACATTCGTATTAGCACATTGGAGTTGGTTTATTGAAGGATTCATCGCTTATGGGAATGCTTTCGCTCCCTCTCTCTCCCCTTCTCAGCTCCTCCACTTTGGTTTCTTATATCAACATGATATCATCATCTACGATCTTAGTTGATCCATGGATTATGCCTGAAGAAACCAACATCAAAAATTTTGGCGACCGAATTCCGCTTAGCCCTATTGAGCAAGATTATGAAGCCATCTACTCAGATTATGTGGCCCATAATCTTTCTTTGATTAATTGGGTAGATCGATCATTGGATTATGGCACACCCTATGATCCTTTCTCATGTACATTCTCTACCAACGAAAGCATCATGGAGATCATGATGTCAGACACGGTGCCATGGGACAAACATCATCATTGTTCCTCCTTCCTAGATACCATTCAATATAATATCAGTGGTGTGTACCTACCTAATTTTATCAAACCCTTTATGATTTTTGTTTCCATTCATGAGATCAACTCTAAAAATAACCTTTCAAATATTGAAGAAACCATTCCTCTCAATATTTCAATTAAACCATGAATAGTAAAAAAATTATACATTAGACCATCTTATGCTTCATCTGAAATCAAGATTTATCAAGCCCTTTTTCATGATACAGAGATGCCTTTGCATATACATGCGAGGAAATGTGAGGTATCGACCCAAACATCATAGTGCATGAAATCAAGATGTATCTCGATGCCAAACCAGTCCGATAGCGCCTCTGCTCTGTCCATCCCAAGAAGGCTATTGGGATAAAAGATGAAATCAAAAAGCTTCTTTGGGCTGGTTTCAGATACCACGTTCCTTTAATTGATTGGATATCGAATGTTATCCCTGTCAGGACGTTAATTGAGCTTGTCCAAAGGACAACTACCCCACCCCATTTATTGAATAAATTGTTGATGATTGTGCCTGATGCGAGATTTATTCATTTATGGATGGATTCTCAGGCAATAATCAAATCAACATTCTCCTGGCATACCAACTGAAAGCCACATTTAATTTTCCATGGGGTTCTTTTGCTTACAGAAAGCTCCCTTTTGATTTAAAGAACATAGGGGCCACATTTCAATGTGTGATAGACTATTCTTTCCACGATATCAAGCACATTTCGCAACCCTATTTGGACAATCTCCCTACTCACTCCAAGCATTAGGCTGATCACCCCATGCATTTATGGGCTATTTTCCTCCATTGTAGACATTATAACATTTGACTCAACCCACAAAAATGTGTATTCTATGTCGGTTCTAGTCGGCTCCTTGGTTTCATCATTTCGAAACAAGGAATTCATATTGATCCTTTAAAAGTCTAGGCAATCATTAACTTGCTTTCGTCTTTCACTCTTGTTCAGTTACAAAGACTCCAAGGGAAATCCAACTTCCTGAGGAGGTTCGTCCCTAACTACACTGAACTGGCCAAAGGATTTACTTGCTTACTGAAAAAAGGGATTCCTTCCATTGGGATGACAATGTGAAAAAATCATTGGATTCCTTGAAATATGTATAGGTTCAAGCATCTCTCTTATGTCCTCCCGACTATTAGCGTGATTATTTCCTCTACCTTACTACCGCCATATCTAATATAGCTATGGTTTTGGTCAAAGAAGATGATATGGGGACTGAACATCCCATTTATTATCTGAGTCAGAACCTCAATGATACTGAGATCTAGTATACTCATGTGGAAAAGTTAGCTTTGTTAGTTGTTTAAGTTATCTAAATATTTCACCATTACATCTTACTTTGAAAAACTGTGGTCATTGCAGATTGCAACCCTATGACATACATATTGTCATGTCAATTGCTAGGGAGAAAATACTCTAAGTGGATTGTTATTCTCCAAGAGTTTGACCTAGAATTCATCAAATCCAAGTCGAAGAAATCCTTAGTTTTTTCCAAGCTAATGTGCGATCTCCCTTCCCTTGATGTTGAATCTACATCTGAAGATTCCATCCCAGATGAGTCATTGTTCCTGATCTCGTCATCTGACCCATGGTATGGAGATTTTCTCATCTATCTCCAGACCCAAACTTTCCATCCTAATACCTCTCACTCAGAGCAGTGACGTATCTGGTACCAATCCCGAAACTATGTGATTATCGGCAACACTCTTTACCGTCGTGGTATCGATAAGATTTTACGAAGGTGCCTCACTCTTGAGGATGCCGAGAAGGTATTTAATGAATGCCACTTAGAGGCATGCAGTGGACATTTATCTAGTTATGCTACCGTGCAAAAAATCTTACACACCAGTTACTTTTGGTCCACCATTTTTCGTGATTGTATCCTTGCAGTTCAGAAATGTCATGCGTGCCAGATCTATGTTTAAAAATTATGCACTCTGCCTGATCCGTTGCATCCCGTTTTCACCGTTGGTCCCACTGTGAAATGGGGCATCGATTTTATGACATGTAACCCTCACTTGACTGGGGGGCATGGATATATCATTGTCGATGTTGACTACTTTACTAAGTGGGCCGAAGTAATGCCTACATTTAATAATATAGGCAAAATGACTGCATACTTTTTCTTCAATCACACGATTGCTAGGTTTGGTCTTCCACAAGCAATAGTAATGAATCACAGGAAGCACTTTCAGAATCATATGATGACCAAATTACTTGCCAAATTGGGACTTCACATGAAAATTCCACTCCCTATTATCCTCAGGCTAAAGGACAAGTTGAGGCGATTAACAAAGCTCTTAAGGCTATGCTTCAATGTATGATAGGGGTCCACAAATCAGACTGGAACTTACTTCTCTTTGCTACCTTGTGAGCATATCAAACCTTAGTTATAACTGCTACTGGATTCATACCCTTCTAGTTGTTGTATCGTCTGGAAGCGATTCTCCCCATTGAATGCGAAATTCCATCTCTGAAACTAGCTATCGAACTTCTTCTTTCTACTTTCATAGAGGAGGAGTTTCCTTTACATCTAACTCATTTGGATGAAACCCGAGGCAATGCCACGTTAGCCAATGAAGCCCATAAAATATGCATCAAAGCGCAATATGACAAAAGTGTCAAGTCTAGAATTTTCTTGGAAGGAGACCTGGTTCTCTTATATGACCATGAGGCCGAGAAGTTAAGTCAAGGAAAGTTCCAGCCTATGTGGTTGGGCCCATACATTGTCAAGTGAGTCCTTGCAAAATGGGCTTATGAGTTAGTAGATCTCGATGGGCTTCCATTGGCACAACCTAAAAATGAGATGTACCTCAAAAAATACTATGCTTGATCCCATGCATGGTACATTGTATATATATTATTTGTAGGTGTTTTGAGTGTGTTTGCAGTGTGTTTTTCAGAGTTTCCCATGGTTTTTGTTGATTCCATTTACTTTTGGATTGCATATGTCAACCTATCTTGAACCGCATATTGGTTATGCCGATTGTGCTAGCCATAGTACTCAGAACCTATCCTCCGTAGCGTGGGTTATCTTTGCTCCAAATGGTGAGCTAGTGAGTATGCAATGGATTTGCATTGGTCACTTGACTAACAACATCACTGAGTATAACACAGTGGTTGAGCTACTTTCTGATGCTATTTCACATGGTATCTATCGTATAGTCATCAAGCTTGACTCCAAGCTCGCGAATATCTATTCAGTGAGAAATCCCTCCATCCTTCCCATGGTTTTGAGAGCGTGTCTTTTGGAAATACATTTAGATTTCATAAGATATGAACATATTTCTAGAAATTTGAACACATTAGTAGATGCCCGAGCTAATTTTATTTTAGATCGATATTTGCAACGAATGTAAATAAATTTCAATTCACATCACATCATATTGAAAGCATAATAGGAACTATTGAACATTGAATATATATATATATATATATATATATATATATATAAAGTTTGGTTTTACAAAAAGTGTGCCCTGAGACACATATGGCTACATCGTGCATATAAAAACTACATGCAAAACATCTAAGTTGACAAAATCAATAGTGCTCATGATAAAATGACACTACACAAGCTACCTTGCACAGTAATTAACCAATATGACTAGGCACTCTAATTGTGTGTCACTAAAGTCATAATGAAAGCTGATCATCCATGGTATCATCAATCCCGTGTGTTAGTCCTTTCATGTGGCACTCCACCTCTGATAGGATCTCTACTACATCAGGATCTCATAGTGCATCCTGTCCTTCGCAATGACCTGTACTGGTCCCAGTACCTCCTCCTACGACTATCTCTTTGGGTGACAATGATATGTAGCACCTATTGGTCAAACAGGTTCGATGTCTACATGAAAACATCAATTAGTTTAGTCTCAGGAACATGAAAAAACACAAAAAATTTCATAAAATTTTCAAAAACTTAATGGTTGAAGTATCTTACCTAAAGCATCCCACTGTTCACCCTTAGGCAACTCGAGCTCGGGATCATCATGAAAATACATCCATGTGTAAGGAAAATCATCGATGATGATGAAATGCCTGCGTATCCACCCAAAGAAGGCTAGTGAAAATTTGATCACAGATGGGCCTGCATGTCGGCTCATATGATCTAGCCACCTCCTTATCTGTGGGGTCATCAGATCGATGGGCCCAAGTACAGTATGCTAAGGCTACAATAATGGAACCTGCTCTAGAGAAGAAGAAATTATGATCACGCTATAGCTGAATTTATTCAATTTCTCCTCCTTTGCCTGAGTAATTTTTTCCTTCAAATTTACCAAGATACCCTCACTCCAGTTGAATATTGTCAGCTCTAGACATTCTACTCCATACTGCATGTATGATTTTCTTGCTACATATAGTGTTGCGTTGCCTGCCAATCTTGTGATAATGAACAAGGTATTTCTCAGAGGTAATTGGGATACATCATTTATGCTGATATTTCCATCCCTAGTAGGAAGGGCTTGAGGTCTACAACAGGTAGTGATATAGTCTTTCACCGTCTCGCCTCCACTTCTTCCACCTAGAAGAGAGACGGGGGCACCTGGCTTTGACAATCTCCTCAAAAAGTAAATATCATCTACCTGTATCTCGAGTAGATTCTCCCCAAACCTGAATTCCTATGCCTGAATATCCCATGAATGGATAAGGTACTTCAACAACTTCATTTGTTGCCTCATACCAGGAGGCCAGAAGAATTTCAATAACCCACAATTTTTTAGCACCTGGATGGTAGCAAGGTCATTTTCTGCATTCAAATATTGTTTCTCATGTTCTCTTTCTTTCCAAATGAATGTTATTTTGTGCTAATGGGTACCTAAAACATCAACAAGGAATCCATTAGGCTCTTTCCCATGCAAAAAACTAGACAAAATTTGAGGCAAAACTGAAAGAAAACTTAGGAAAATGCACCCAACTCACCCCAACAATGTTTACCAGAGCCTTGCACCTCTACCTAGGTGCAACATAATTTTCGACACAGGGGGGTTCGTTGGTCCCAGGGAATTTTTTATGAACACCAGGGGCCTCAAAACCTTAAAAATTTTGCATGAAAACACAAAAATGGACCACAGAAATATAGAGAAAGGTTTCAGTTCCTACCTAGAAGCGACAACACTTGAAATGGTTCCCCGGATTGGCCACAATCAACTGTAGAAGATCGAGGGAAAAAGGGATCCAAATACTTACTATTGAAGTTAAAATGTGAAATCGTAAAAATTACAAGTCATTTTGAATATTTATGGTCATTTTCTCGTTATTTTATTCATTTTTAGTATTTTGACCTAGATATGCTTCATTTTTACTATGAAACAGGTATGTTTAATCCCTCTTGTGGTGTTTTGAGCAAGCTAACAACTATTAGCAGATTTTCATTATGTTTGAACAGGTTATTTTTACCACAGAGTATAATTTTATCTCTTTTTCAGGTTCTTTTCAAACTCCCAAACTATGGATAGATTACTGAGCACTTGTCATTTCGAACTCGTAAAAGTAAATGAAAAGACATCTGCTCAGTATAATTTTAACCCTTTTCCAGACTGAGATAGACTAACTATAAAAAAGGAATACCTTATTTGAACATGGCTAAGAGGGTCTCTTAGGTATTGTTTTCTACCTTTTTTGACCTAAGGGACTACCTACGAAAAGGGACATCTAGAGTTTTCTTTTTCACCTCTTTTTCAAACTCTCTAAACATGAAAAAGGTGTTGAGTTTTACCTTTGTTGGACTCATAAAAACATAAAACAACGATGGACTCGTCGATCATGACAAGTCTGAACCACTCCTTCTCAGGGTTTGTTAAATATAATTGGAGGGATTCATTCAAAGGATGAACTTACAAATCAAACATAAGTTATCCTCCTCAAGCTTGTTAAAAATAAAGAGGTACTGACCAGTATGGTTGGGGAAATTGGGAAAACAAGGGATTCCATTTTTCTAATGGTAGCGAGTCGCTATTGAACATGACACTCTTCCAATTCATCTTCGTGGTTGTTGGGTTGGGTAATCATCTTGTCTTTTCATTATCATATTGTTTTCAAAGGCTCCATTTCAGTTTTGGGTCAATGCTGCCAACTCCATTCAGTATCGCCGATTTTTTCAAGAGAAGTAATTCAATTGATCGCCACTACAATACTCTTAAGCCTTCATTTCATGTTTGCCTTTCTTGATCTAGTTCCATGTGAGCATCATCTTTATAATTCTGTATCAATCATGATACCTGTTTCGTGTCGTTGGTGGGGGACACATCAAGGCCTTCCTGTGACAAGTCACTTCTTGTCGACATCAGCACATCATCCAGGAAGTTGACTTAGAAACACCCCTTGGTACCTTGGTGCTTGCATACATCAATGGCAAGTTTCCTCACTCTCAGCGATAGGTTTACATCAATGACCTTCGACCGAAAGATTTTGTGTGGTGTTCAACATCAACTCATTCATTCACACCATACAAATTGTGCTATAGTACCTTGAGAGCCATTAACATCATTGGTGGTTTCTCTTACCTCTGTTAACAGTTTACATCATTGGTCGATAATCATATGGTGTCTACCATGTTTGAATCTAGCTCATTGATTCAATTGGTTAGACTTGTACATTGGTTGGTCGTGTGAACGAGATAGAAGACCTCAAATCTAGTTTCCACCATCCGAGATGCGATTTCAGGAATTATGAAAATATCGCAATGTATGATGGCCATGATCATATAGAGAGTCATCTAGTCATGGGTCCACCAGTTGCATCTGTGGACGTGTCTTTTGATCATTATAAATGTTATGTTTTCCTATGAGTTGAGTACAGGTATGTCTCCCTAAATAAACAAAGATGTCATATTGTAAATGTATTGTAACATATGAATCTCATTAATTGCCCTTGATCCCTACTTGTCACAAGGTAAAGTACTTCAACCATCAATCATCATCTCTGACTTTGCACTATAGGGGGAATTCTGTTATAGGCCATTTTTTCACATCTGATAAGTGAGCCTCATAATGGGATCAATCAACATCATATTCCCCCTTGTCACCATCTTGCACAAAGCCCTAAGCATGTACCTTTCATTTCCCATAATTTTAGCCCTAAACTGCTCCATCTAAGCTAGTTTGAAGACCAACGCCCCTTGTAAGCATACTAGGTTGCGTTCACTAGCAGGTTGCTCCACTATGGCCCACATTGGTCACCAGCAGGTTTCTCCACTATGGCCTGCGTTGGTCACCAGCAGGTTGTTACCCTTTGCACCTGCATTGGTTCTAGAAATCCGGGAGAATGATTGAGATTCCAGATGCTTCCCCTTCTAGGAGTTTCTAGAAGTTGTTTCAAATACTTACCTTGGATAAAACATTCAGATCCTATCCTTCCCTACACTGGAGTTTTCATCACTTATCCTTTGATCCTATCCCTCCATCAAAGGTGGATCTCTTACCCTATATTGGTAATTGGATAAGAACTCCCAACTTACCTTCCTTCTCTATATATTCTGAACCATCTATGTGGTTGGGGGTTGGGTTTTGGAGAGTGATTATGCCCTTATGCTACTGTAGTGAGTGGTCATCATCTCATGCATTTAGGGTGATTGGAGGTGCATATTGTGACAAGGAAAGGAAAAGTCAACAACTTGGACGAGCTCTTCTATAAGATCAATTGCTACTTATGGTTGTAATCTCCTTCCATTTATATTAATGCAAAGAATCCATTATTTTTCTACATGTGATGTTGTTATTTCAGTTATTTCAATACCATGTAGATCTATTGAATGAATTATTTAGATGATACTACATAGATCTCATAGTTTCTTGGCTTGTGTTATCTGACTGTGTGGGTTCTAATTTTGGCATTCGAAGCTGGATTTAGAGCTTCTAAGCTACAAAAGGAGCAAAGTGTGCCAGGTAGGCCTCACTCTATCACCTATCTACTTTAAGGAAAAGCATTGTATTCCTTGTCTCTTTGTTGTTCTATGTTAGGCACCAACCTAGGGGAGATACTTCTGTCTACAATCGTAAATCCTGTATAACAATTATGAATTGGAAAATAATAAAATATTATTGACCAAATCAAAATCTAGCTGTTAGGAATACTTTATTATATTTTTTGGAGAGGGAAAAGATCTTCAAAATGGTCAAATATCTTTATTTAGAAAATGGTTGAAGTAATTAACAAATATAATGAATTATTAATCACTTTGCAAGGATTAAGAAAAGTGTGAATTTGAAATAATTATTAAACAATGGTTTAACAATTATTCCAAAATAAGAATAAGGAATAATAAATAAATAGTGATTTATTTAATTATTCCAAGGTGATTTAGCCAAATGTGTTAAGAAATTATTATCAAATAATGATTTAATAATTATTTCTAGAGAAAATTAAATAAATAATGATTTATTCAATTATTCTCATGGAGTTTTTAGATTTTAAGCAGAAATAATTTAATAAAAATGCTTTACTAAATTATATCCTATGGTGAAAGTGATTTTACTATGATAAAATTAATCCTACATGGTGTATTTCGATCTACCTAGTTAGAAATGGCTGATCTTTTTTTAGGTGATAACAAAAAAACCATGGCAAAAACCACCATGCGCCACAAAACCACTCTTAACAAAGTTGTGGGCCGAAAAATTCAAAAAACATATGGAAAAAATGGCCAAAAAAATATGTTGGGACACTACCCAAAACCCTATGCAGGGGGGCTCCTTCCCCCTTGCATACCCCCCAACCAGGGGGAGGAGGAAGAACAACCCCTATTGGGACCCCCTTTTGTTTGTGGGGCATATAAGTCATGCACAAAATATAATACATACCCAACAATTTTTATGGGCAGCTTTGATATTAATTTCTAAACATATTTGCTAGTGATCTGAACATGTAGAAGGAAAAATAAATGCTTCCAAGAATACATCCACTTGTAATAGATATTACGAGATTAAGAATCCATCCAAGTGCAAGGCTATTTGGTTCTTACTGTCATGGTGATTGTTCCATGTGAATACTCCATTAACTGTTTCTACGTTGTCAATCTTCATTCATTACATCAATTGTTTGAACTATTGGGAGTCTTTGTCTAAGCAGAAAATACCTCCATTTTCTTCCTCTTGTGATGTCACTATGTTGAAGTATCCTCCTAGAACCCATATCTTATCTCGGTGAATCTCTATAACACTAACGAAGTTTTCAAGAAAGCTTGCCTTTTAATTCACCATATTTGGCCCATGTACTATTGTTATGCATCCCATTTCTTTTGATCTTGAGTAGTGGAATCTACCAAATATTATCCTCGTGGTAGCCATCCAATTCGTAAATTCCACTTTGTTTGGATTCCATAATATAGCCACTCCCCTTAATTGATTGGCAAGATCTAGTGCTAGGGTTTAACATCCTCTCCAACAATGCGAGGTTATTGGTATGACTTTATTATTGTCACATTTGCTCTCCTATAACACTACTATTGTAGGGAGTTCGCTATAGATTCTCTCATTGAGAAGCATTTGTTTGCCTTGGTTGCTAAGGCCTCTTATATTCCATGAAATTATATTCACTGGGAAGAATGTTGGGCAAAGGAAAACACCTCCATTAAGAGAGCTACTTGTCTAGAATTGACACATCTCCCATCTCCTATATTAACTCTTTTTTGCTTTTCCTACCTCTCTTTTTATCTTCCTTTTCATGCTTGGGAGTATCTTTGAAGATTTGTGTTTGGATACCAATATTTGTTTGGGATGAGCTTGCTCCCTTTAAGGTCACATTCCTTTTATTTTTTAGCCACATATATGTTTGTCTAAATAGCTTCTTTTGTTGATCTTGTATCGTTATTGTGTCCTCACTTATCTATTCTTTAATGAGGTATAAGAGTTTGATTTCATCCATATCCATGTCCTTCAACCCATCAACATTCCCTATTCCCTATACATATAGCATATCAATTTTCTTTATTGGATTCCTTTGGTACTTTTCTCTTACGCGATTTTGCCTCTAGTTTTCTGTTGGGCTAATTTATTGACTAAATTAACACAAGTATTTAATTATCAATCCGGGTTTGTTAAACTTGGAGGCAAATCCACCGTATATGGACATCAGATATAATCAAGTTTAGAAGATAAAATTTGAAGAATTAAGGAAGTACATATTATAAATATAAACCTATTCTAACAATTTCTACTTCATTTATGTAATATATGAGGGAAGGGGCTCCTAACTTAGGAGAACCAGGTTGTCCTTCCCTACAATACTACTTTCATGAAGATAAATCTAAGAGCACTCATTAACAATGGTTTATGATGCAAAAGATGTAAAAGAAGAGGCTCCTAACTAAGGAGGTCCAGCTTGTCCTCCTTCACAATCCTACTATATCACAATCACCATTGCTTCAAACCAGAAATGCATAAATAACTTCAAATGAGAAATGGAGAATGAAATTCAATTTTAGTTCAAGATCAAATAGAAGGGGAATTTAACTTAAATTCCTTTGTGTCCCTTCATATGTAGATTAGAATTAAACCAATATTCATTCAGAAACCATCACACATCTAAATACATTTGAAACAAAAACTAGTCTATGAAAACTATGAAAATTGAACCAAGAAGTGTACTTAGCTTGGTGTGGGGGCCCTCCACCCTTGCCTTGCACACTTGAAGAAATCTCAGCTACAACAACTTCAGTAAATCAACCAAGCATGAACAACAAATTGGAATGAAACAAGTTCTTCAAATTAGCTCCCTACTCCAATTATACAAAAGTTACATATAAATTCCATTACAAAAGCCATCAAAGTCTTGGCTTTAAATAGAGATTTAATGAAAAAACTAATTTATATTATCTCTAACAATCATATCTACTCATATCCATCTATCTAAGTCGAACTCATCCAATTCATCCCAAGAAATATGATCAATCCCATAAAATCTCAAAACTGCCCTATTTCCTAGGGATTTTCTGGTGACTAGTCATGTTTGACCAGCCTTGACTGGGCCTAATAAAGCTTGTTCTAGCCAAACCAAGTGGAGTTAGATTAGTCCTAGTTCCCAAGCTGTCCATCCATGCATCAAACGCGAGCCCAAGTGTCCTGCAAACATGTCATCCACATAGCTATTACGGGAATTTATGATTCAGTCCAAAATTGCACTTGAAACTCAATTTTCATAAAAACTTCTAGAAATTGCAAAATTAAAATTAAACACCTAAATATGCATAAAATACATCAAAATGAGATGGATGTGATGGAAAATGGATGGAAAATATAAGGATTAAGTAGGTTTCCCTAAGCAAAAATAGACCAAAACTGAGGGCCAACATCTCCCCCTTGCTGATCTTCAAGCATGTCCTCATGCTTGCTTCTGCCTTTTGACCTTTTACTTCTCTATGCTGATTGATCTGCTAATGTACCTGTGGCTCTGTCCTTTGAAGAAGAAGCTTTCTCTTGAGCTACCTGCAAAAGTGTATCTATGCTTTCATGTACTTCTTCTCTTTTCTTGTGGATGACTCTCTTTACCAATATATCATTCTGGATGAGCAGCTTCAGTGAAGACAACAAATAAAACTTGAATTTTACAATACATTCTGACACAGGATTCATGTCCCTCTCAAATAAGCAATATCAACTATTTTACTCAAAGGATCCAATATCCAGTTTCTCTTTCATCTCACTAAAAGAAGCAAATTTTTTATGTCTAGGCATTCACTGTCAATTTAGCCATTGTTTTACCCATGAAATCTGCAAAATAAGGGTCGAAAGAACCATAAAAATATCCCAAATAGAAATGAATTTGAGAAAACTGTCCTCATGGAGTCTAATTAGGCTCGTTCTGAAGAAAACCCATGTTTTCGTTTTTCAAATTTCAGTTTATTTTGCACAGAAGAAGCAACGAAAAATAGTAGCTTCTCAAAATTGTAATGCATTCCTGAGATTGAATGATCATTCAATTTGCAATCAATTTTTTTCTCTTCAAATTTTCTCTCCAGTATCCTGCTTACCTCGTTTCTGATGCTATTTTTTAAAACAATTGAATTGCAAGCTTGTTTGATTTCTGTCTCACAACAACAATAAGTCACTGTTTTTTTTAAATCATTACCCTTTGTAGAAAAAAAACAAACACCTCTTGTAAAATAACTGAGCTCTGCTTTGAAATGGAAATACATAAGAAAAATATCTTAATGTAATCTCAAGTTATTGTTCTTCCTCTCCTTGTATAATTCACCATGCAAGCCAAGATTCAATAACTAATCTTCAGCACTATATGAAAAGAGAACTTCAGTAGTTTTCATCTTCATTGTAACAGCTCTCAAACAACAACGTATTTCTACAAAGATTCAAATGATTCCCTCTTACCACCCCTGTTTGTCAGCAGCATACAATACACAATATACAACCTTGATTGTCAATATAATCCAATCCCCTGCAGCAGCACTTAAAATTCATTTATTTACAGAATATACACTCTCTGTTATACATTACAATCCCTGTTGTGCAACAACACGCAATATAGCCTTGTATAACAGTAAAAAAAACGTGTCTGCAATAGAACCCCTACTGAAACAGTACTTTTAAAAGAAAATTCATCCCCTGCTCTACGTAATACAGCCCTGAAAACTTTGTTTTTATTTAACCAATCTTTTCATGCATCGAACTGAAACTCGGTTTTTATCATACTGTTTGTCCTCATGTACAGGTGTAGCTTTTAGGCTTGGCACGCTTTCAAAACTTTCTCATTTATTATTTCAACATGCAGTCAACCAGAATAAACACCCTGTTCGTGGAAAATTTGATCTGTGAAGACACCCTGGCCAAGATTTGTTTTGATTTTTCTATCCTACGTTAACAAATCACATGTTAACATGAAGCTACTTCCTCGTGCATGCAAGCAAACTCACTGTGTAATTAATCTGAATGCAGTTTAAGAAGTGGCATGATTCCTCTATATCTAGCAGTGACTTGAAGATATTTCTGAGCGTTCCTCCTCATTCTACGGATTTTCTGGAATTTGTTGGATGACTGTGTTAAGCAAAACAATTTCAATTTAAAATCTTTTCGGCATTTCAAAACAATAAAGCAACTTGTGGCAGCGTATATCTTATGGTGACAAATATTTAACTGAAGTTATATCTTTATCCTTGTAATCCTCTAACCATTGATAAATTTACGGGATTAACTCTTACAGGTGGCAGAGGATTTTAATGTCAACAAGTAGCAAATGATTCTGGAACTAATGTCTCATATGACACATTTCAACTAAATCTGAAGTTCGATCATTTTAGTTTAATTTCTGAGGGACCGATGCTTACCTTCATTGGGATCTCTCTGCGTGATTCAAGGGATTCACTGCATTTTGAATGGCTCAGCGTGTTGACTGAAATTTCCCACGAGATTCTGGGCAACCCACTGGCACTATTTACCTACTTATTTCTCCACGGATTCAGCATGCTATTTCTACCCTTGACTCCTCTATCAAAACGTTTTTCTTCTTTCAAAGATGGTGGAGCTCTCTCTGTTAAATGCACAGGGTTTTTTCTCTACTGTTTCAAAACGTTTTTACCATTTACTGTCCTATTGACTATAGCTGTAGCTCTACGTAATTCTCTACAACTCACAGCAGCTCTACGTTTTGCTTCAGCTCAGAATAATATTTTTAATGGCCATGAATGTTTTACTACAGCTCCAACATTGTTCTACAGCTCGCGGGGTTTCAGAACTGCTTAATTCTCTGAGCTTCAAATGCATATTTGACTGTTTTTTTATTTGGTTGCTGTCCCTTTTGACTGATATGTCGTGTATAGTTTCCATTGGGCTGTTGAATAGAACTGTTTATACCATGTTGTTGCCACCATCTCATATTTGAATTCATCTTTGAAGCCATCCTTCTATATACCAACTCATTATGTCGTGACTTATCCGTTGACTATCATATATACCATCGTATTTCAATGCATTACCACCGGCTTACCATAATAACCGTATTATCATAAGGTTTGGTATAATAACCTTGCACCATCACATCGTATTTTCATAAAGTTTGCTATGATAATATCGTATTACCATTTCATGCATTATGATATATTTAATACATTAATCATTCCTATTTTGTATTTTCTTGAAATATATTTCATAATGTGCACATCCCTTATGTTTTACAATATCTCTTTAATTTTAAAATGACCATTTTGGTCATATTTAAAATTATTTCCCATAATACTAATGTTTTATTTGTGGTGCAGGTTTCAACTTATTAAATCCTCACTTTGATCCCTTTTGCTTTATGGAAAGATACTTAGGGTTAGGGTTATGAAATGAATATGGAATGATAGTTAAATGGGTAGGATAATGAATATGGAAATGAATATAATGAATAGGAATGTGGTTAATGGAGGAAAGGATAATGGATATGAATTATAATGAATGGAATGTAAATATAAGATTAGGTCTAAGATAATGGGTGATGTAATGAATATATGCATTCAGGTATTAACTCAATTTTAACAAAGTCTAAAAATTTCTACAAAAATTTGAATTTACAAGAGCAAGAGAACTTACTATACTTGTACTTCCCTGTAGTATTGGATGAATGTTGTTGTTCTTTAACAATATTGGATGAAGTTGTCTTGATCGAATATCATAGATAGATAGAAACATAGAGCTTATTTATGCTTCATGTTCTAGCATCCTTCACTGATTCTGGTCCATTGATTGTCGATGTCGTTCAAGTCCCTCTGCAATTGATTCATGATAACTCAGGTCCCTTCTATCATGTACATTTTTATGCAATATATACATGTTTTTGCTAACATTTCAGGTCCCTCTGCAATTGATTTCAAAAATATTTCAGGTCCCTCTGCCAACAATACAAGTTCTGTCGTCAATTCAGCTGCACAACTAAGTTTATTTTTGCGAACCTTCCCCCCTTGCTGATGGGAAGACTTGTCCTCAAGTCTTCTTTGTTTTGGAGGATGATTCCTGCAAACTCAAACTGAAGAAATGGTAAAATAAAATAAAGAATTCATATTGGCCAAACAAGTTGGTTTTCCGATATGAATTCGAGTTTGTATTGTGCCACTTTCGTGGATTTTCACAACCAAACTCCTTTATTATTTTTGACCTTTTTCTATTTTTTCTTTTTTGAATGGAGGTGGGGTGTAATGGAGTAGGGAAGTATGAAAAGCTTATGAAAATAGGTTATATCGAAGTCATGATGTAGTAGTAAGTCTGGACTTCAACATGCTTGGTCATGGAGCTTAACATACAGTATGGATGATGGATGAAATCATGGACAAATGATGATGATCAAATCATGAACAATATGAATTCAATATGAAAGGCTTCTTTGGAGATTGATGTGACTTGACATAGTACTGAAATTGACTGCTTCTTCTAATGATTGTCTTCATGTCTTTTTGCCTTGATCTCGATCATGTTGTAGGATTTGGTGGTGCTGTTGGTCAACATTGAAGAGAAAGCTTCAAGAGTTGGAGTTCCATCGAATGAACTCAACATCAAGTGAATTTTCACTTTTCTTTGACTTGAACATTTGTATTCATATTCTAGAATATTAATTTGACTTTGAAAATTACTTCATCCATGGAGTTCACTCCTTCATTCTTCTTATGACCTGCAAAAACATAACACTTGCCTGCAATAAAACATTAGATGATGGAGGAAGAGAGGTGTACAGTCTCTCTTCTTCCAATAAACATGTAAATCATTACAAGCATTGCTTAGAAAACAAGTCCAAATATGATAGACAAACATAATGCATTTATTTACCCCTTTGAGGAATGGTGGCCATCCTAGACCTCCTAGCGGTATTTTGTTTACAAAATATTCGTTTGATATCCTATTAGAGTGATTCCAAATCCAAGTTGAAGTGAATTCATATGGCTACCTCCAGTATAAATAGGTTTTCAAAATTTTTTAAAATGATATGGTAAATATTATAAGGAGTGCCATGTTTGATAGATCTGCTTGTTAATTTTTAACTAGACCAACAGTCACTATTTGAAGCGTAACTTCTTTGATAAAGATCAGATCAATGTGATTCAACTTGGATATTAAAGTAGATTCATTTTTTTATTTCCAGTAGAAACAGGTTTTAAAAATTATTAGGCTTGATATCATAAAATTGGTGATGAACAGACCTAGGAGGCAGAGTTTTGCTATACTGTTTTGAAGACATGCAGTCACTAAATGTGGCATAACGTTTTCATTTCACCTCAAAATGGGATGATTCAAATTGTGTATTAAACTAGACTTGAATATATATCTCCCATATAAACATGTTTTGAAAAGAAGATGATTTGGTATTTCAAATATGCTAATGAACAGTCAAGACCTAGAATTGTCACCATGCATATTTTTCGACAAGCAGTTAGTATTTCAAGAATAAATTTTTCATATGATACTTGATTGAAGTGATTACAATTGATTTGGAAACTAGATTCCAAGGGCTATTTTCCCTATGAATTTCAGATAAAAATGTTTCCATTAGACACCTCAAATATAAGCTGTACTAACTCTGTCCTCCACATGTCACTTGAGACCTAGTTTTGATTTTGATCACATTTTTATTTGTGATATAAATTGAAAACTTTAGAATGGATTCCAAAACTAGATTTCAAGAGATATGTAAAATAAACCATGATTTCAAAATGATCCTATATGGTTACCCAAAATAGGATTGTTCTTACTGCATTTTTCCATGTAGTCCTTCAAATGAATATTGAACAATGATTTGAAGAAATTGTTTGAAACAAATTTATTGTGGAAGTTTTATTCATTCTACTTGTTTATTTATTCTATTCTATCCTATTCTATTTTAAAAAAGTAATTCATTCTCTCAAGTATAAGAGAATTTCCAGTGCATCCATTTTCGTAACAAGATCATAAGTAAACTCATATCGAAATTTGGAAAATATACTTTAATGAAATTTTGGACATGAAGATTTATTTGATCAAGATTTGATGAGAAAGAATGTTGAAGAATGGAGTAGTGTTGTAACCTATTCTTTAACATCATATTGTCTTTGAAAATGGATTTTGTAGTTTTTTTTTTTTTTTTGATTTTATGTTTTTATTGGGGGGTTTTGTTTTGGAAACCTAATTTTAGGATCTCTATTTCTAGGCATAAAGAAACATAACTAAGAGAAATGTATACTAGCTAAATTTTTTTAGTGGTTTTGTTTATCTTCTATTTGACTATGCTGATAATTGCCTCCCCGGCAACGGAGTCAAAATGTTGGGCTAATTTATTGACTAAATTAACACAAGTATTTAATTATCAATCCGGGTTTGTAAAACTTGGAGGCAAATCCACCGTATATGGACATCAGATATAATCAAGTTTAGAAGATAAAATTTGAAGAATTAAGGAAGTACATATTATAAATATAAACCTATTCTAACAATTTCTACTTCATTTATGTAATATATGAGGGAAGAGGCTCCTAACTTAGGAGAACCAGGTTGTCCTTCCCTAAAATACTACTTTCATGAAGATAAATCTAAGAGCACTCATTAACAATGGTTTATGATGCAGAAGATGTAAAAGAAGAGGCTCCTAACTAAGGAGGTCCAGCTTGTCCTCCTTCACAATCCTACTATATCACAATCACCATTGCTTCAAACCAGAAATGCATAAATAACTTCAAATGAGAAATGGAGAATGAAATTCAGTTTTAGTTCAAGATCAAATAGAAGGGGAATTTAACTTAAATTCCTTTGTGTCCCTTCATATGTAGATTAGAATTAAACCAATATTCATTCAGAAACCATCACACATCTAAATACATTTGAAACAAAAACTAGTCTATGAAAACTATGAAAATTGAACCAAGAAGTGTACTTAGCTTGGTGTGGGGGCCCTCCACCCTGCCTTGCACACTTGAAGAAATCTCAGCTACAACAACTTCAGTAAATCAACCAAGCATGAACAACAAATTGGAATGAAACAAGTTCTTCAAATTAGCTCCCTACTCCAATTATACAAAAGTTACATATAAATTCCATTACAAAAGCCATCAAAGTCTTGGCTTTAAATAGAGGTTTAATGAAACAAACTGATCTATATTATCTCTAACAATCATATCTACTCATATCCACCTATCTAAGTTGAACTCATCCAATTCATCCCAAGAAATATGGTCAATCCCATAAAATCTCAAAACTGCCATATTTCCTAGGGATTTTCTGGTGACTAGTCATGTTTGACCAGCCTTGACTAGGCCTAATAAAGCTTGTTCTAGCCGAACCAAGTGGAGTTAGCTTAGTCCTAGTTCCCAAGTTGTCCATCCATGCATCAAACTCGAGCCCAAGTGTCCTGCAAACATGTCATCCACATAGCTATTACGGGAATTTCTGATTCAGTCCAAAATTGCACTTGAAACTCAATTTTCATAAAAACTTCTAGAAATTGCAAAATTAAAATTAAACACCTGAATATGCGTAAAATACATCAAAATGAGATGGATGTGATGGAAAATGGATGGAAAATATAAGGATTAAGTAGGTTTCCCTAAGCAAAAATAGACCAAAATTGAGGGCCAGCATTTTCCATCGCCCTTCTCTTGATTTGTTTCTTGAGGATCTATTTGTTTCTTATGATATTTTTCCTCATAATGATTTTTGGACTGAAGGGGCTCCTCTAGTGTCACCATATTTTGTGCTTGAGGGTTTTTCTGACGAGGTTGGACTTTCTAAAAACCCTCATGATCCAATTTCTATTTATGTTCCTTTGTTTCCTTTGTGAGGTTTAAGGGAAAATCCCTAAAGAGATGGTTGTTTTCATGGAAATTTTTACATTTGACGATACATGCTCATAATCTAGAGGTTGTTTCCAATCTTCACCATGGTATGGAATTTTTATTCATTATGGTAGTGCATGGGAGATATTCATATACACACATATCTTCGCATATGACATGTAGCATCCTCACTTGGTGACTTCAAACATTTTCACAAAATATTTGATCATGTTTCCAATACCTTCTAAGATTTCATTCTCCCAAAATTCTTTTGGAAGAGATATAAGTGAACCAAAACTGAGGCCGCTAAGTATTGTTTCTCTTCCCCATTGTACTTTTATTACACAGATTTCATGAATAACCTTGCATTATTGAAAAATACGGGTCATTATTGAATATCTTTTTTCTATCTTCGAAATATGCAAAAATCAACGTAAAGAAACCCTTTTCTCCTAGCTGAAGATCAATGTGTCCCTTCAGCTTCCATTTTTGTTGGATCCATCCAACCAATTCTCTCTTAGTCAGCCAAATGCCTATGAACTTGCATATTAAGGCATGATCCTTCATATGCTAGATGTAGCTATCAATTCTATCCTATTTTAATTTGTATTTTAGATCCTTGATTCCCTTAGGGAGGCATCTCCCTTGCATATGGTTTTTCCAATTCACCCCGAGTGGAGGATCTATTTGTTTCCATTTGCATGACTTGGGACCATAGCTGATCGATGGGGTGTTTGCATCTAATTTCTTGAATTCGAACCTCCATCCTCTATTACCACATTCTTGAAGGAGGGGTTTGCACTCCCCCATATGGGTTAAAGACCAGATCAATTCTACAACAACAATTAAATTACTTCTACACAACAATAGATTTGGGCCCTACGAAAAACCCTAACCTGTAATTATATTTACTATTTTTTTTTATTTTTTTATTTTTTTATTTTTAGTTTTTGAAGAACTTAGTTATTATTTCTACAAAATGGCTTGTGTTTCCTTAAATTCCTTTATAATAAATATTGATAATTTGGATCTTTGACTCCCTATCAAATGAAAAAAAGGGATTTATGGTCACACACACACACACACACACACACACACACATATATATATGTTTGTGTGTGTGTGTGTATGTGGAGGTAGTTTGTTATAGTAGCTTACTTCCTCGACCTTCTTTACCATTGGTCATTGCTCAAATCTTGAATAACATAAGGCATAGTGCACATCAACAATAAAATTGAGGTACAATACTACCCTATCTTTCCCCCAATTTGTTAGAATGGGGAAATTAATTGAAAACCTTAAACTAATGCACAATAGTTTCTTGGATCATAATCATTATCATTTCACATAGTCACTCATTTCTCCTCCCTTATGATGGATTAATCAATGTTTCATTGACATTGTTTCACAAATCAAAAACTTGTTTTGTCATCTCCTATTAATGAATTTGTTTATCTTGGGAAGAACATACTCTACCTTTCATTCTCAATGATGTTCTCCCTCTCAAATTTCTTAAGTTCTTTTGTTTGTAAAGTTGTCTATGATCCTCCAAGCTTGACCTATGACTTAAGAAGCCACAGCCCAGGGGCATCTAATCCATCAAAGTCACCCAGGGATTGCACCCAGCCTGGGCCACACCAACCCTAATATCATTGGATTTTTTAGCGTCTCTCCTCCCCCTAGCACAAGGAACAACCAACCCGTGTGATGTTTGATCCTAGGTAACCTTGCTAACGAGGCCTATCCTCAATCAAAAGTGCTAGTGGGACTTGACCTCTCCAATTTATTAATTTGAAATGGATGAGTAGTGTTAATTTTGCTATTGACATTTTTTTTTCTAATTGAATGAACTAGTTGTCATTAAATTCATTATCTTAGTGTGTCAAATCTAACACCAACTAAAACTCAAACAAATGTTTTTTTTTGAGGCACTAAAGATGACATCTAGAGTGCTTAGTTTTGCATCGACCTTGACTTTTATCACCTAAAATGTGTTGATTTTTCATAATACACATAAAAGTATTCTTTGGTGATATTGTTTGGAATGCAATATTGTTAATATTATTGCACAATTTGTTTGTTTGCATAGTTAATATACTTATTTATTTTTTGCTTCCAATAAATATATTCATATATTAAACTCATTAGTTAATTAACATAGTTAATTTATTAATATTAATTGATATATATTTTTTATTAATTACTTGGTTTATATAATTAGTTTTCTTTATCTTGTTTATTAGTTGATTTATTAGTGAGTTTGTAGGTCACAATTTGGCTTTAGAAGGGGATATTGCATGTGTATTTAGTAAGTAAAATACTTTTGTTGTGGGGATTTCTTGTCCTAAAAACCACGTTGTCTCATATATGGAATTTGAGATATGGCTAGGTTATGACCTTAAAAATATACTTTGCTTTATTAGGGGGTTGGGGTGTAATTTGTTACAAGGTGATAGTTAGAGAGTTAAGATATTTGGATGAGAGTTTTAGAAGGCATATAATGTGTTAAGGGTTATAGATTAGTATGTTAGAGGGCATTAGTTATAATACTAAGGGTTTATTGTATTAGGTACTCATATATCCAATATGATCATGCTAAAAAAGCTAGGGTTACTATAATATAATGTTAATCTAACTCCAAATGCAAGTATTGAAGAACATGGTTGAACAATTTTTTATGATTATTTATTAGAAAGTATTAGAACAACCAAAATTTTTGATTAAAGGGTATGAAATCCTTCCAACCTTGATTAACATACATATTTGGGCAAACATTCTTTAACATATTAACATACCATGTTTTCATGGACTTGATTATTTTTTCCGGGAGTCATTTAAATGGTGTACTAAAATTATGTTCACTAGAGGTGTATTTTAGATGTGAGAGGATGTTATCGGGAAAAGTGTCTATTTAGAACTACTCTATCCCACTAAGGTGTGACAGCTACCTTAGAAACAAACAGAGAAAACTACTTTTGTATTCTTCTTTATGAACTATAAACAAAGAGGAATAGGATGAACCAACCTGTGTCTTGCGCTAGTCCTTCGATCCAATCTCTCTTCTCTTTGACAGCTCCCAGCTACCTGCTCCCTCACTTGCCCAGCTTCACCAAGTACCTGTAAGAGCACAGAAGAAGGAAACTATACAAAGACATGGGTTTATATTCATAAATAACTTAGGATCGGATTTAAGTTAACCATACAAATGTAACAAGCATCAATGAAACACAAGCATGGAGAAGAAACTCAAATAGTTTTATTGATATACAAGAAGATCCAGGAGGAGTTACAACCGATGATTCCTGACCCAACATCAACCTCCTAGCAAGGAAATCCCTTCTTCAACCCCAACAAAGCATAGATCACCCAATTCTCTGATATGTATCTCAAAACCAACAACAATTCCTTACAATGTGCAAAATTCCAGCCTCTGGATCTCTGGGATGAGGGATCCATATATAGATGTATGCAAGGAGGATGAGTCAGCTCATGATTTGATTAGTGGCTTCTCTCTGTCAGTTCTTGCTTCCACTTGGAGACTGAAAGCCTCCTACTCATCCTTGGTCGAATTCAGTGAGGCAAGTGTCATTGGAGAAGATTATGGAAGCTTCCATTGTCTCTCCACCTCGTGGAATGACACTGCCATTTGTCATTTCCCGCTCAACGCACCCTGGTAGTGCATTTAGGTGCATTGCAATGCACCTAGCTAGTGGACTTAGGTGCTATGCAACGCACTTGGCTAGTGGAGCAGCTGAAATGATCCTGATTTGACTTATTCTGAGCAGTTTCTGGTGGAGAACTTCTGGGAGAAGCTGTAATTTGTTGACCTTGTTCCTTTAGGAGTTAGAACAACACTTTTAGGGACTTAGGAGCCCTTGGTTTATGGACGTTTCATGCTTAGAGTTGTAAGGCACAAAAATGTCTATAACAGAGGAGTGTGAGAGGAGATCATGGATTTAGATCAAAAGATTTCAAGTGAGGACACAAGACATGATGTGGGACATCATGTATGCAGATTTGAAAAATAATGTTTAATGTATATTGGAAGAAAAGCAACGCTCCATCAATTTTTACTACAGTCTAAATTTAATGTACAATTTATTAATTGAAATTGAAAATAAATCCATATTATTATTTATTTTAGGTGAAAAATTACGATGAGAACCCATATGATTTTAGATTGATGCAAAGAGATGTCAAGTATCAAAAATATGTAAAAATTAAAAACATAAAATAAACAATGAAGCATCGAATATGGACGAGGACCTCCTACTATTGAATAATGTTGTTGATAGTGAGTAGAAGAGGATATGCCAATGGAGTCTATAAACATAGAAGATGATGAGTATAACAAATAAAAGGTTGCTACTAATGATATACATGGATACATATTTTAGGAAAATAATTGTTTTTGGATGTTTTGAATGCCAATTGGGCTATTATAAAAAATAATTACATAAACAAAGATCCCACCTCAAAACTTTGTTCCCAATGTTAAAGTCATCAGCTGTTAGGTCCCTATAATACTAGTGATTCCTCCATTACTATTGTCATTGTATCCCTTATTGTTATTGTTGTGCCCCTATTGTCCCCATATTGTTATTATTGTGCCCTATAGAAGCCCACTATTGTTATTTTTGTGCCCTTGTATTATTATTATTAGGTCGGATTTGGTTATATTGTGACCCCTTAGACTCCTATATATAGAAATGAGGTTTTGTCATTTGTATCATCCAAGAATTGTTCATTTGTGTAATGTAAAGGAGGTTTCCCCCTCGAAGAGACTAGTTTCTAAGTCATTGATCTATCTTTTCTATCTTTTTGTGAGCTGGTACAAAATTATTTTCTTATCTTGGTACTTAGTTAGCTCATAGCTCATATTATCATCCTCAATCTGATGGGAAAACTGAGATAGTAAACAAATGTTTGGAAGGATATCTTTGTTGCTTTGTATCTAATAAACAGACACAATGGGTCAAATGGTTGCCTCTGGCTGAACGATGGTATAACACTTCCTTCCATACTGAAACAAAAATGACCCCATCTATGGAACTTTATGGATATCATCCACCATCCATCACATCATATTTAAGAGAAAATTCTAAGGTTCAAGCAGTGGAAGATCACATTGAGCATCAACAATAAGTTCTCCAACTCTTAAAGGATAACCTAACCTTGGCGCATAATAGAATGAAACAACAGGCAGATCAACATCACAGCGAAAGAAGTTTTGATGTAGGTGATTGGGTATTCCTACGGCTACAACCATATAAGAAAATGTCCCTCAAGCAAGCTAAGAAGACTAATAAATTATCACCTAAGTATTATGGTCCATACAAGGTGTTGCAAAAGATAGGTACTATGGCATACAAATTGGAGCTTCCTACAGCTTCTTGAGTGCACCCTGTTTTCCATGAGTCATGCTTAAAGAAGGTTATAGGTGACAAGCTCCCAGTTCAAACAATATTTCCAGAACTTGATGAGGAAGGAAAAATCATATTGGAACCCGAAGCAGTCAAAGAAACAAGAACTCAACAGCTACGAAATCGATCAATTTCAGAGTATCTCATCAAGTGGAAGAACTTATCCGTTGAAGATTTGACATGGGAGGGTGAGAATTTTATACAGAAGCATCTAGAACTACTCAAGCGTTGAAGACAACAATTTTTTGAAGGAGAGGGGCATGTTAGGTCCCTATAATACTCGTGATTCCACCATTACTATTTTCATTGTATCCCTTATTGTTATTGTTGTGCCCCTATTGTCACCATATTGTTATTATTGTGCCCCATAGAAGCCCACTATTGTTATTTTTGTGCCCTTATATTATTATTGTTAGGTTAGCTTTGGTTATATTGTGACCCCTTAGACTCCTATATTTAGAAAGGAGGTTTTGTCATTTGTATCATCCAAGAATTGTTCATCTGTGTAATGTAAAGGAGGTTTCCCCCTTGAAGAGGTTGGTTTCTAAGTCGTTGATCTATTTTTTCTATCTTTTTATGAGTTGGTTTCATAACATTAGCTTTGGTTCTTCTATCAAATATCTTTTTAATATTTTCCTGAATAAATTGGGTCTTGTTGTATAGTTCCTCCCTAGGTATCTGCAACTAGATAGTTTGATTGATCCTTCTTTGTACATCATTGGGTTCAACTTGCACTTCTTGAATGATCTTCATGACTAGAACTCCTAAAGAGGATGGAAAAACTGCATCCATTCCATAGACCAATTGGTATGGTGACATGCTAATTGATTTTTTAGTAGTAATTCTGTCAGCCCAAAGTGCATTGACCAACTTGTTATGCCAAGATTTTTTGTTGTCTTCTAACAAATTTTTGATGATGTTTACCAAACTTTTATTTTAGGATTCATCCAACCCATTACCCTGAGGTTAATAAGTTGTTGAATGTCCCAAAGTAATGTGGTATTTATGGCAAAATTCAACCATCTTCTTAAATTTAAATGCTACAACATTATCAGTGATGAGTTTTCTAGGACAACCAAATTTGGAGAGGATATTAGTCTCAACGAATTTAATAATTACAACATCAGTGGCAACTACAGAAGGGGCGGCCTCTATCCATTTGGTAAAGTAGTCAATGGTTGTAAGAATCTAGTTATGTTGGGAAGAGGAAGAGGGATGAATTTCACCAATGAAGTCTAGTCCCCATTGCTGAAAGGGGATTTCAATAGAGATAGGATTTAATGGCAAGGGCAACAGATTTCACATTCCCTAAAAAATATGGCATTTATGGCTTGAGGTGACTTGTTTGTGAATGTCATGGAAAAGAGTAGGCTAGTAGAAACCAACTCTAAAGGATTTTATTGGCAGTGGTTTTCCAATAAATATGCCCACTGCAATCACCTTCATGGAATTCTCGCATGACTTTTTCTGCATCATCCTTTAATAAGCATGTAAGTAAAATACCCCCAGCACATTTCCAATACAAGACATTTTCTATAATGCAAAATTTAACTGCTTTTAACTTTAGAACTCTTGCCTTTTTCTTAGTCAAACTAGGAGGAGCATTTAAATTAAATAAGACATAAATCAAGTCTGCATACCAGGGTGAGTTTAGAAATGCCTCATTAATTTGTGGAGTTGCTTGTTCCTCTTGATTATCTAATGAATCAACCAATTTAATGTCTAATGCATGGAAATTTGACTCAACTATCAATTTGGTTAGTTCTTGACCTTTGATTAACTTGGTGGGCTTGATTTCTAAGTCATACTGAAGAATGACAACAATCCATTTGCCTCGTTTTCCATCAACTCCATTCTGCATCAAAATATCTTTAACCACTGAATTAGGTACATAAGTATTAATATGGGAATGCAAAATATATACTCTAAAATATTTTATTGCTTTAACCAATGCAAATGGTTGTTTTTTCATAATGTTGTATTTGAAAGATGAATCTCTTAAAGCTTTACTAAAGAATGCAATAGGTTGTTCAAAACCTTCATTGCTTTTCTGTAGTAAGGCCGCTGCAATAGTGTGTTAAGAAGAAAAAGAGAATATTATGAAATCTTTTGTAAAATCCAGGCTAATCAACACTAGTGCTTTGGTCAATTCCTGTTTAAATAAGTCAAAGGATTTCTTAGCCTCAATATTCCACTGGATTTCCGAATCCTTTTTAAGCATGTTTGTTATGTTTCTAATAAGTTGTACAAGGTTAGGAATGAATCTCCTTAGAAAATTTATTTTTCCAATAAAAGATTGAAGCTCTTTGATTTTTCTTCGATGACTGATTTTTAATATTGCTTCAATTCTATTGGGATCAATCCTAATACCATCCTTGGAAATAATGTGACCAATAAGTTTTCCTTCCTCAAGGCCAAACAATGTCTTCTTAGGATTTAGTGAGATGCCAAACCTTCTACATTTTTCAAGCACTCTTCTCACATGTGATAAATGTTCCTCACTAGTTTTATAATAGACAAGAATGTCATCTAGATAAATCACAATAAAACGACCAATTTCATTAGCAAAGGAAAGATTACACCCCGGGTTAGTGTAGAATTAGATATTTCTGTGTATTAGAATACAATTACATGTTATTAGATCAGAGTTAAAGTAAAAGCATTTCACTTAGGAACTTTTAGAAAGGAAATATCAAATATCAACACACACACACACATAAATTGGGAAACTGGTCCCATATCCCCAGTCGGACCCACTATACCAAATGGAAAAGGAGCTACTAATCAAGGTACGGACCGGGTGGGTATCCCTCTTGTTGTAGACCCGATTTTCGGGGCTTCAACACCGCCCTAAGTGAGGTTATGTTCTTCATGCTCAGCACTTTGCAGCAAATTTTCTTTCACTTGCTGATATTTTTTGTCTTGCAGTCTAACACTTTTGACTCTTTCTATTAGATCTTTTGTATAAGAACTTACAACTACCTAGTGATTTACTTATATTATTATGCTCAAAGAATCAACAACCTTGTTTTACATACCTTTTATGTACTTGATTTCAAAGTCAAATTCACTGAGCATGGCTAGCCATCTTTCTTTCATAGCATTCAACTTTGGTTGTCCAAACAAATATTTGAGCCCACTATGGTTTGTCACGAGTGTAAATTTCTTTCCAAGGAGGTAATACCTCCACATTTTTAAAGCATGAATGATGGCAACCAATTATAAGTTGTGTCACATAATTTACCTCATGCTCATTTAACTTTGTGGACTAATATCATATGACTTGCCCTTCCAACATCAAGACTAAACCAAGTCCTTCTTTGCAGGAATCAGTATACACCACATAATCCTTTTCAAGATTTGCAATTTTTAGCACTGGTGCATGAGTGAGAAAATGTTTTAACTCTCGAAAGGTTTCTACACATTAAGCAGTCCAATAAAATATTTTTCCTTTTCTCTACAAGGTTATAATGGGATGGTCTATCCTGGAGAAATTTCAAATAAATATCCTATAATATCATGACAGTCCCATGAATGATCTAATTTCATCCACATTACTTGGTGTTGGTCACTCCATTATGGCTTTGATCTTTTCAGGGTCAACTAATATTCCTTCCTTAGAGACGATATGCCCCAAATAATGTATATGTGACTGCAAGGTCACACTTGCTAAGCCTTGCATAGATCTTGTGCTCTCTCAAAATTTGTAACACTACAACTAAATGTTTCTCATGCTCTTCTTCCATTCTTGAATACACCAGTATGTCATCAAAAAATACAATGAAAAAATTGTCCAAATAAGGATGTAGTACATTATTCATTAGGCACATGAATGTGGCAGGGGAATCAGTAAGCCCCAAGGGTACCACTATGAACTCATAGTTCCCATATCTTGTTCTAAAATAAGTTTTATGAATATCTTCCTTCTTGATTCTTACTTGATGGTATCTTGATGTCAAGTCAATCTTGGAGAAAATTGTTGCTCCTCTAAACTGATCAAAGAGATCATCAATCCTTAGTAATGATTACCTATTTTTGATGGTTACCTTACCTAACAACCTTTAATCAATGCATAATCTAAGTGTTCCATATTTCTTCTTTACAAACAATATTGATTCTCCCAGTGGAGACACACTTGGCCTTATGTAATCTTTGTCAAGAATTTCCTTCAGCTACAATTTCAACTCAACCAATTCTGGGGCACTCATCCTATATCGAGCCTTAGGGCCTGGTGTTTCTCTAGGTACCATCTCAATAGATAAATCTCTCTATGTGTGAGGAGGTAATACATGAATCTCAAATGGAAAGGCATCTGCACACCGATAAAAAACATGGTACTTTTGTATCAATTCAACTTCCTTGTCTCCTATTTCTATGGAAACTACCTCATTCTTGGAAACTTGCACTGCAAATGACATGAATCATTTTTTATGGCTACATTTTTCCTACATAGCCATGATTAACCTAACTGAAATGGGATTTTTCTTGCCCTACAACACTCTTTTTGTTCCTTGCTCATCCAAGAATTCAATTTATTTTTCATAGCAGTCTACCTTGGTCTGATGTAGATATAACTAGTACATTCCCAAAAATATGCAATACACACCCAATGGAAACACATTCATGTGGGATTTTGAGCTCAAATGCATAGTAATTTACCCAATGGTTGATTTTTCTTTTTGTCCCGGTTGCAAAATGAACCAACCATGGTTCTTCATGCAGCTCCTTTCCCAAACCACATTTCTCAACAAGCTCTGGGCTGACATAGCTATAATTAGAGCTTGGATCAATTAAAATATAAATGACTTGCTCTTGTAGATTACCTTCCATATTAATGATGGATGTCTGGTTATCTTCTTGGGGGTTGTTCACTACTGCGTAAATTCTTGGCATACTCTGAGCTACTTCACCCACTATTCTCACCTCATGGCCACTATAAATATTTGGCCCAACATCTTTTGAATGTGGAAAACATCTCCTCTTGTGGTTCCCACCACAAGTCCAACAACTGAGCTACTCTCAGCCTTCCAACTTGGGTTGTGCTAATGCTGGTTGATGCACATTTTTCTTATTATCAACATTGATCTTCTACTAAAACTGTCTTGTATGAGTTAGGTGCTTACCTTCTTTCCCTTCTAAGATTTCCTTGGGCCAATTCCTCTTATGCCTAGAATTTATTTTAGCCTACCAATTACTTTTAATATCAGGCTTGCATTTTTCTTGCTCATAGAAATGTGTTAGCTTCTTGATAGCATCCTTCTGGGATTGAGGTTCCAACAATTCAATTTTATCCCTAAATGCCATAGGAAATCTGCTGAAGAATCTTTGAATTTTTTCTTTTTCATCCTTGAGATATGACACATACCTCAATAGGTATAAAAAATTGGTGTTATACTCATCACTAGTTAACTAACCCATTTTGAGTTCACAGAACTATCTTTCCTCACTATGATAATAATGTTCAAACAATGATTTCTCTCTAAAGAGAATTGCAAACTCATCTAGGCCAATTATTTCTCAACAATTCTGATGAGCCTCATCATTGGGTAATTATATGGGCCTTAATTGGCCTTAATTCACCTCCTAGCTTAGTCAAACCAACCATTCTCACAACTTATTTCATACTTTTGATTATATTTTGTTTATGAGATGAGTTAGAGTTGGATATTTTGCTTTGTGGTCTAATGTGCATGTAATGCGGGAATAAAGGATAAAAGCAAGGAAATGTGGTAAAGACCTTGGTCAAAACTCAAATGGGACAAGGGAGAGGAATTATAGGAGGTAAATCCTCCTCATTTACTACCCCTCCATTCGAATATTCCTCCATCAGATCAGAGTGTAAACAACCAAATCATGAGGACTAAAAGATAGCCAAGCAAGTGAAAGTGACGAAACTAGTTTATCTTGTGTCGGAAGCCAAGCCTCCCTAATGGGAAGGAAGTCATTGGAGACTTCAGATGTATAAGTAGAGAGGCTTAGGACCTCAGTAGGATTCAAATTCTTATTGTAAAACTCTACTTTATGGATGAGTTGCAAGACTTGTGATAGTTTGTTATGTAATCCATGGTTTTTATAATAAATATGAGTTTTGTTTTGAGCCAGAACTGAGTTAACTCAGAGGGCTGAAGCTCTTGGTTTAGGGCCAAACCCGAGCAGCCAAAGCTCCTCTTTATTGTACATGTATGCTAGCATAGGTTTCTGGTTCTGTTCATTTTCTTAAGTAGCTTCCTGGTTTTTTGTTCATTTGCTTAAGTAGCTGCATTTCCATTATAGCATTATAGCATAGCTTCTTGGTTTTCTATTCATTTGCTTAAGTAGCTTCCTAGTTTTTTGTTCATTTGCTTAAGTAGCTGCATTCCTATTATAGTAGTGTAGAGTAGATTGGTTGTGATTTAGTTTACTTCTATTTGTGTTTTTTTCAATTAGGAGGTTAGCTAGGAGAAAAATATCACCATAAGGTTGTCCATAGGTGTCTCAACCTCTCCTCCTCCCTCTGGGACCATGAATTGAGGAAGAGACCATTCAACAATCCCAAAAACACAGGTTTGTAGTTCTCGCATGAGCTTTGGAGTTTGTTGTTTGATGTAGTTACTTGTTTCATTTCATTATCACTGTTTTCCCTCACTCTCGGTCCACCCTCACCCTCACTAGTTTTTTTGTCATTTTCATTTGAAACCTCCTTCAAAACGTTCTTCATGCATCATTTCCTCACCGTCTGATCCACAAAAAACCTAACCAATCACCATGCGATTCATTAATTTACACAACGACCATCACGCGTGAAGTTTTCCACCTACTTTATGCGCTCTAATCTCCATCGTTGATCTGTCTCTTGATCAAAAGGCTATCACGTCACCTCAATACTTTATTCACCCCAATCTCCACCATCGATTTGTCTAGCCTGATCCAATGGCTATCGCGTCACCTGCTCGCCAACTAGCTTGGCCAATCTCCACCGTCGATCTATCTAGCTTGATCCGACGGCTATCGCGCAATATTGTGTAGATTCTTGCACCACTGTTATCCGCCTAAGAGCACGCGAGAAAAGTGGTTTTCCCGCATTATGTGTCACTCAATTAGGCTAATCGCGTGAAATTTCAAAATACAACTTACAACTTTGAGGACACGCGAGAAATTGCTTACTGCCTCCAAAAACCCGCTCCATCATTTTCGCACGTTTCTTTCGCGATAAGATCTATGCCATTCATCTGCCAATTAATCCTATTCGTCCATACATTCACTTAATTCCTCACGATAAGACCTCGGTCATTCATCTACTTCGTTACCATGTTCATTCACCTATTCACTAAATTAGCCGTGATAAGATATCCACCGTTCATCCTGTTCGTTAACCCTGTTCATCCATCTATTCACTTAAGCCCCTACGATAAGATCTCTGCCATCCATCTTCTATTTGTTGATCGATCCAACGGTCCCTATGCACTATTGCGTCCTTACGTCCTCCTTTCACCAATTTCGATCTTCGACTGCTCTTCCACTTGAAAATAGATTTAGTTTAGTTCCTTTGCTTACACCTTAGTATAGTTTAATTCTCTTTACCTATGCAACTTAGATAGCAACATTAGGTTAGTGTTGATTTAGCAATTCTATTTAACATAGCTATTTAGATGGTTAGTTGGGTTATGGTGTGGTTTAGCATTACATGTTTTCTTCATCACTGCAGTAGAGTAGCTCTCTTAGAATATATTTTCTCTTCTTCAATCAAAGAATTAAGCTTCTTCTGACCCTATAGAAGTCTATCTTGGAACCCTTGGGGTCTCTTGCCAAATGAGTAGTGACAACAGGCAGGACCTTCACTTTTACTTGTGAATATAGCACTGTCACTTCCAAGTTTGTACAAACCTCGGGTTGATAAGTAAAGCTGGTAGCCCTGGGAGTTGAAACATTCTTGTTGCAATACCTAGGCTCATCAAATACCTCCAAAATTCCTCCCACCATATATCTTATTTTCCCTTCAGGACCTTGGTGGTGACTCTAGCTTTCATATTCCGAGAAATTTTGTATTCTGAAAAACGTCTTCATTCCTAGTAGCCAATATTTTACATCCTCTGCTTTCTTCATATCCCCATCAAATGTAGATGACTTGGATTTCTTAAATTATTCAGGCATGTGATCCTTTCCTTTGCTTCATGAATTATAATGA
This sequence comes from Pinus tabuliformis, assembly GCA_031772625.1. NCBI lineage: Eukaryota > Viridiplantae > Streptophyta > Pinopsida > Pinales > Pinaceae > Pinus > Pinus tabuliformis. The sequence goes on along the minus strand of CM062807.1, from coordinate 339,118,895 downwards.
TGATAATGGTGAGAATGGTGATAGTGCCTCTTGGCAACAAAACTATATGTTTTTCTTGAATAATGCACATGTGTGCTATTTCCTCCCTTGGGATGCTGAAAGCTACATCTATTGGCATAATGTACTCACTTCCTTAACTGTGTCTCTTTCTTGACCTACCACCATCTGCTCCATTGGTATTTTCCTCTGAATCTTGAAGGCTTTTCTTGTCTCTATGATTGGCCCTCAACTCATATTTCCTTTATCTTTTCCAATCCAAGAGACTTTGCAGAATGACTACATAGATCTCTACTTGACTTGCTTGGGTTCTCACCAACCTCTCATTATCGACCTAAAATCTTCTCACCTCATCCCTTAGGATTCTCAGGCTGTCCATCCAATCTATTTAGTGATTCCCTCCCCCTTGGCCAACTGATCTCTCTTCTTCATTAGCTTCGACCCCATCACTTCCATTTTTTGATTGATCAAAACTCTACTCAACCATTTCGGTCATAATTTTTATAAATTGTTTACGTTATGATTTTTGTGATGTGTTTTTAGGCATAGACATTATTAGAACTTTCAAAATAATAAATAAACACATAATCGAGACCTTGAGCTTGCATTCATGGTTCTGCCATGTGGTTTCCTTTTGTGACAAAGCAACCATGTTAGTGTGCAAACACATTTACAAATCACATGAATCAACCACTTAATCCTTTTATCATGATAATTAACTATAATAACATATTTATGACTATGGTCCTTCTCTCGTCGGGCTTCTGTAAACCAAACAGTTCACAATAGAACAACCTTACTAGCAAAATAGTAATCGATGACTCATACCATCTTTTAAAACCTAAACAATTAATTAGTCATTTTTTTCAAAATCATCACTTGCCCGTGACGAAGCCCAACCAGTCCAAACATTGAACCTGGATGCTCCAATATCACTCTGTAATATCACTCAACCCCTCAGGTTAGCATTAGAGGAATGGGGAAATTATTTATCATTATTATTCTTTTAAATTCCATGTTAATAATTCCATATTTATAAATATAAACACATAAATATATTTTTATATATATCTTCACCATTCCCACCGAAAACCCAAGGGCTCTCATTCTTCATATTTTACAAATGCCTTTCGGTTGGGTCCCACTAGACATGTCACCTAGACTTCTCTCTCTCGCGATGGTTTCCAAACCATGTCTTTGGTTACTCATCAGCTACTCTACACTAGGTTTACATTGACAATAGTCCCCTCTTACCTCCTCCTCATAGTCCAATCATGTTCGCCAATTACTGCCACTACAGTTCACCTTATCCCGACACCTCATCTCTTGTGATGAATATTTATTCCACCAGGAACACAACGTTGGGATGATCTAGTTGTGGGTCCTCCATCTGACAATGAGAGCTCTGCCAGGCTTGCATGTAAGGCCACCTAGCCAACCGATGTCAGCTTGTTCTCCTCCATCCAAGTGCTTGAAATTTCCTACCCTCTTAATCTCTTATAGGCAAGGATTTCAGGCTTATGTGGGTTGTGGGCAAACCCTCTAGCCAATATCACACCGCCAAGCACACATCATCTTACCATGTCATCCCTGTGCTTCAATCCCAGCTATCCATTTCTTGCGACTTTAGATATGTTTTGGGGTAAAACCTCTAAGATTTATCTCTAGGCCACATTAGTTTCATGAACCACACCCCTGCATGACCCTTAATCCTAATTGGGACATGTGGGGGCATTGCCAATTCAATCCATGTTGCTCACCCCTCCCTTCTACCAACACCTTATGCGGCTGCTCTGAGGTGAACTTCATGGGATGACTTATTAGGTGGGTCCATCCCCAATAATGGCATAACGGTCGAGCTATGTGGCCACTAATGTGTCTTGGCTATCTTGATCCTAGTTACTCCCTTTTCTCCCCGTAACCATTCTATCAGGGTAATCCTTTTGGTCACGTCCACAATGTTGCTACCAATCATGTAAGGGGAAAATCAACTGCACTAATGGAAGGTCTCCACGACTTGGGCTTGATTTATGAAAGGATAATGTTTCTTGCACTTTTCTTATAAGTTCGGGGATTTATCCCTCTCTTCCGCAACAAGTTTTCCTTCTCATTCTCTTTCATGGCTTGGCTAAGAAACTTCGGCCCTACCTCATGTGACCTATTTGATGTGGCTTTCTGTGATCGCACCAAAAAGAAGCTCTATTACTGCATATCCTTCCTTGAGCTAGTCTTTTCAACCATGCCTCAGAGGTCTAGTAGGCATCCAAATCAACATCAAGGATTCATGTTGATGTCAATGGTTTACTAAGGAATTCCATGGTACTACCCCTCCTAAGTTGGGGGAAAGACTCGCCAAAGAGCTCCTAGCCTACCTGCATTCCCCGTTCTCAGATAAGGAATCCCACACATTCTAACATATCTGCTCCAGCAGCCATTACCTACCATGGGACTGGAATGGAATCATAAGAGGTTTCCACCTCACCTACTACACGTTGACAGTGTCAAAATCCATTTCGAGCCCATAGGCAACTCCATGGTGTTGTGAAGAGCCTTCTGGTGCCTCATTGGTGACACTGGGATGCCAATGAAAGATTTCCAGCTTGCTAAAAATTCAAGGATGAAGGCCATTTAGGTAAATTTGATGGGCTCATCAGGCCCCTAGGGAAACATCCCTCAGCTTTAATGCAATTCCTACCATGTGGCATAACAACTTGTAACACAAGAAAATAAATGGATGTAAGTGAGAAAAAACTATGTTGAGTAGAAAATGTTCCATGTAACTATTTCTCATTAACAATGAAGGGACCTGAGCCCACAATTTTCAAGTTTTATTCCAATCTTTCTATGGCTTTTGTTACTGCCTGCATCATGGCCTTATGTTCCTCTATTATTCACTTATGTGTTTTTCCAAATACACTTAAGAATTTCATCTATATTAAGGTTCAATTAAGTTTCATAACTTAGACCTTCTTATTATATAGTTTATTACACATATTTGGCACATGTTGTTCTGTGTTCAACACCAACAAGTCATTCACACATCATCTTATTTCTAGTTCCAAAGCTCATGCTCACTTAGTTTATTTTAATAGAGTCACTCGTTCTAGATAAACTGTAGAAATTTTGAATAATTTACCACATATTCAACAGAGATTATCCTAATCATGTACTATTGCGGAATACATACACAATACATAAGCTCCTCTACGTTGATCATCAATTTAGCAGCATCAATAACAATAAAACATCAAGAGCATTCACACATTAACACAGTATGTAACCCAGGGAAAGCATCTCGCTAAAAACCCCAACTATCTGTATATTAATTATTGATACCATGTAACATTACAAAGTACAATGCTTATCACAAGCAATGCAGTACCAGCTCCACCTGTTACACACAATACAACTAAGATTTGATCTCCAAATCTATTCCATTGCTTGCCTGCCTCCACTGCTTAATACGTGCTCAAGAATGAATGAGAATGGTTTACCAAACTCGTATTTCACCTCCAAAGAATCACTCACACTATGTTTTATGTGAGCAGAGGCTATAATACTGGGAAAATACATGAGAAAACTCATTGGCATACTCAATCCCTTGATTGTGCAAATCCTCATGCACAACTATAGTCACAACTGATAGCAATCTGATTCTCTAACACCTGTCCCTGTTGAATTGAACATGCACTGACATGCAACTGAGTTAACTGATGTATTCTATAGTTGCATTATGAGTTAATAATTATTTTAACAACTCATCATTAGTCTATTTTCGGTTAGACTAATTACAACTAGTTTAACCAAGTCAAACTGAACACAACTCCATCAACTCCACAATCAACTCCACCAAACTCAACTGATTGAGTTCTAACTGAATTCATGCATGCAGCAACTCAACTGACTCATAAGAAAATAGCACTTCCTTCTGACAGCTGCATGGGCCACATCTGTAGCTCAAACTGAAGTGCTCCAAGAGAATAAGATCAAGTTTATAGTCCAAATATTATTATGAGACAATAATATTTGACTTTTCAATTTTGGACAACCAGTCTAAAAATAGACTTTGATCACTCCTACTGTGATCACTCCTACTGTGGTCACTCCTGCTGTGATCACTCCTACTGTGGTCACTCCTACTGTGATCACTCATGCTGTGGTCACTCCTGCTGTGATCATCCCTGCTGTGGTCACTCCTGCTGTGATCATCCCTGCTGGGATCCAAAAATAGAACTTGCGCCATAATTTGCCTGCGGGCCCACTTAGTGAAGGCGACTCTTTTCACTAAGCTCCATCATCTTGTTGCAATCTCAACACTCCCTCTCGACAAGATATCGATTATCAGCAACCCCTATCCTGCCTCGGTGATATTCGAATTTGCTCCTGGTGAGAGCCTTTGTCAGAATATCAGCATCCTGATCCTCCATTGGAATGTATGAAAGCAACATGATCCTCTGCTGCACACAATCTCTGATATGATGGTACCTGATGTCAATATGCTTAGATCTATCATGAAATACATGATTAGCCGAGAGTTTAATGCAACTCTGGTTATCACAGTAAATCATAGTAGGATCCAAATGAGAACCGAACAAACCAACCAGGATCTTCCTCATCCATATAGCCTCGCATGCAGCCAAACTTGCTGCCATATACTCGACCTCCGCTGAACTGAGTGCCACAGATCTCTGCTTCCTGCTATACCAAGAAACTGTTGTCGATCCAATACTGAAGACCCCTCCTGATGTGCTCTTTCTGTCCGTTGGGCTCCCTGCCCAATCTACATCCGTGAAGCCACATAGCTTCACCTCATCCTCTTGTCTGTACCACAAACCATATCCCAATGTGCCTCTCAAATAATGTAATACATGCTTTCCCGCCTTCCAGAAGAGCTTGGTAGGCTTAACCATAGCTTGTGAAAGCTGGTTAACTGCATAGCATATATCAGGTCATGTATTGACCAAATACATCAGCGACCCCACCAACTTTCGATAAACAGTGGCATCCACTTCTTCTCCTGAAGTGGCATCCTCCTTCCTCCAACCTCCAAGAAGAGGAGTATCAACAGGTTTGCAGCCATGCATGTTGAACTTCTCCAGTATCTCCCGAGCATACTTTCCTTGAGAAACAAACAGTCCACCACTGCACTACCATATTTCCAATCCTAGGAAATAGTGAAGGAGGCCCAAGTCCTTCATCTTAAACTCTGTAGCAAGATCCTTCTTGCATGACAGTATCAACAGCTCATCACCCGTTAGAATCAAATCATCAACATACAGTACAATGATAAGCAACTTACCCTCCACCACAATCTGGTATAGGTTAGGATCCGCCTCGCTCTTGGAGAATCCAAGTCTTGTGAAATAGCTGTCTATCCATGTGTACCAAGCACGTGGTGCTTGGTTCAACCCATACAGCGCTCTCTTGAGCCTACACACATGCGACTCGCTGTTGAAGACCTCAAAGCCTTCGGGCTGCTCAATGTACACCTCCTCCTCAATGACTCCGTTGAGGAACGCAGTCTTCACATCCATCTGATGAATGTGCCATCCCATCTGTGCTAAGAGAGCAAGAATTGTTCGTATGGAAGAATACCTTGCGACAGGTGCAAAGGTCTCCTCATAATCGATCCCCTCTATTTGTGAAAAGCCTCGAGCAACAAATCTTGTCTTGTACTTCTCCACACTCCTGTCAGCTGCCTGCTTAACTTTGTAGATCCATCTCGAACCCACCACTGATTTCCCTTCTGGTCTAGGAACAATCTCCCATGCACTGTTTCTGAAAATAGAATCATACTCTTCCACCATGGCGTCTACCCATGCGGGATCCTCCACAACTTCCTCGAAAGAGGATGGCTCAGTCACAACACACTTTCTCATAAGAGCCATGTATCCATTGTACCGATCAGGTGACTGTCTCTGCCTGTGTTGGGATGTAGGTGGTCCTACAACTTTCTCTGCATCTTGAGCCAGTCGCTCAGCTTCTGTCAAGCGCTTTCACCCTCTGATGGTTGGCGCTACATGAGTGGTCTCTTCCACTCCATGAACCTCGTTCTGTGGCTGATCCACATCCTAAAGCTCATCCTTAGGAACTAATAGCTCCTCATCTGCATGTAAGTGTAGCTCCCTCTCAAGCGAACACTTCATGGCTTTCTCCTCCTGAAATTTTATATCCCGTCGCATGACAGTTTTACCACTGTCTGGAAAATACACACGATAGTTGTGGGGCATATCAGTGTACCCCACAAATATCCCAACCTCTGTGGTCAACTCCAACTTCTTCCTGCCATCCTTTGTCACATGCATGTAAACGTTAGCACCAAAAATCCTAAAATGAGAAAGATCAGGCTTCTTACCAGAATAATCCTCCTCAAGTGTACTCATGCCAAGTATCATATGAGGACAACGGTTCTACACATAAATTGTTGTATTGCATGCTTCCGCCCACAAGTGAAGGGGTAGGCCCTGATCATGCAACATTGCTCGTTGAACACCCACAATCGTTCTGTTCTTCCGCTCAGCTACCTCGTTCTGCTGTGGGTTATGGGGAGCTACGAGCTCTCTATGAATCCCTTCTGCCTTGCAGAAATCCTTGAACTCGTTCGAGATGTATTCACCACCATTATCGCTCCTAAGAGCCTTCACCTTCTTCCCCGACTCCTTCTCGACCAGTGCTTTGAATTCACAAAACTTTGAATATGTCTCGCTCTTCTTCTGCATGAAGAAGATCCAGCACTTACGAGAGAAATCATCAACAAAAATCACATAATACCTATGTTTTGTTGTCGAAGCAACTGAGAAAGGTCCACACACGTCTGTGTGAATTCTCTCAAGGATCATCGTGGCGTGACTATCCTTCTTTTCAAAGGTGGCTTTCACAAACTTCCACAAAGTACACCCCTTGCACTGATCTGACTGCACAAGTGTGCCTTTAGGAAGCCCTGTAGTGATCTGCTGCAGTATCTTCAAGGCTCCATGGTGAAGGTGACCCAATCTCCTGTGCCACAACTCGCCATCATCCTGGCTCACCAATCCTTCTGCCTTGCCTACCATTGCTGCACATCCATCTACATGCAACTGATAAAGGTTCCTCACTCAAACCCCTATCTTTCGGGTCCCACCAGTTGTCTTGCTACGCAAGAAAGCCTTTCCCTCGCTGAAAACAACATCATACCCCTTGTCTTCTAACATCGCCACTGAGATAAGATTCTTCTTCAATCCTGGAACATGCATGACTTCCTTCAATACGAAGGGTTTACCAGACTCCCTCTCAAAGGAAATGGTGCCGATACTGGTCGCACTGTATCTACCATCATCGCCCATCTCGATGTGCACTCCAAGGTCTTTGTCCTCCAGATCAGAGAACAAATCTCTATCTCCCGTCATGTGAAAAGACGCACCACTGTCCAAGAACCACACCGATCCCATCACACTTGAAACCAAGCATGCGATCAATGAAAAATCAAGCTCAAACTGTGAGGCTAGAGCCTCTCCTGCTGAAGATCCAGCAGCCTGCTTGTTCTTCTTCTTCTGCGGATAATTAGTGGCATAGTGTCCATGCTGGTGACAGTGAAAACACTTCACCTTGGACATGTCCTGCTTCTTGCCTTTCGCACCGAAATGAGAAGCTTTCTTGTTCTTCCCCTTCTTTGCTTTGGCAGCCAAAGCGCAATTCTCTTCATCAGATACCTTTGATGAAGATCCATTCTCACCTTTATTGTTTCTGAGTTTATCCTTGAGCGCCAGGTCGCTCTTGCTTTGGAATAACATTTGCAATCCGTTGAAAGACATTTCAACAACACTGCTGCAAATTCGATTTCCACCAGCTCCAACTCAACCGCCTCAAATCTAAGATTCGTGAGAACACAATATTTCTCGTACAAAGATTGACTGTATGGGCATTCACCGGATATCTCACCTTCCAAAGGAAGGATGAATCCAGAGGCTACCTGGCCCGATTATAGACTCTGCCTGAAGAAATAGAATGTAAACACTTCCTGAATAGTAGATTTGATGATCAACAGCTCTGATACCATGTAGAAATTTTGAACAATTTAACACATATTCAACAGAGATTATCCTGATCATGCACTATTGCGGAATACATACACAATACATAAGCTCCTCTACGTTGATCATCAATTTAGCAGCATCAATAACAATAAAACATCAAGAGCATTCACACATTAACACAGTATGTAACCCGGGGAAAGCATCTCGCTAAAAACCCCAACTATCTGTATATTAATGATTGAGACCATGTAACATTACAAAGTACAATGCTTATCACAAGCAATCCAGTACCAGCTCCACCTGTTACACACAATATAGCTAAGATCTGATCTCCAAATCTATTCCACTGCTTGCCTGCCTCCACTGCTCAATACCTGCTCAAGAATGAATGAGAATGGTTTACCAAACTCGTATTTCACCTCCAAAGAATCACTCACACTATGTTAGACGTGAGCAGAGGCTATAATACTGGGCAAATACATGAGCAAACTCATTGGCATACTCAATCCCTTGATTGTGCAAATCCTCATGCACAACTATAGTCACAACTAATAGCAATCTGATTCTCTAACACCTGTCTCTGTTGAACTGAACATGCACTGACATGAAACTGAGTTAACTGATGTATTCTATAGTTGCATTATGATTTAATAATTAGTTTAACAACTCATCATTAGTCTATTTGCGGTTAGACTAATTACAACTAGTTTAACCAAGTCAAACTGAACACAACTCCATCAACTCCACCAAACTCAACTGATTGAGTTCTAACTGAAGTCATGCATGCAACAACTCAACTAACTCATAAGAAAAGCGTACTTCCTTCTGACAGCTGCATGGGCCACATCTGTAGCTCAAACTGAAGTGCTCCAAGAGAATAAGCTCAATTTTATAGTCCAAATATTATTATGAGACAATAATATTTGACTTTTCTATTTTGGACAGCCAGTCTAAAAATAGACTTTGATCACTCCTACTGTGATCGCTCCTGCTGTGGTTACTCCTACTGTGATCACTCCTGCTGTGGTCACTTTTGCTGTGATCATCCCTGCTGTGATCCAAAAATAGAACTTGCGCCATAATTTGCCTGCGGGCCCACTTAGTGAAGGCGACTCTTTTCACTAAGCTCCATCATCTTGTTGCAATATCAACATAAACAACACACAGGCACACACATGTATTTAGCATGTCCATCAATATCATATCTGCATAAAAATGCATCCACATTCATACATTAACAACACAATACAATTCCAAAATCCAGGACTAACACAATCAAGAGTGCATCATGGTTCATCAACTGATAAATAAGTAGAAGCATATACTTATCTTTGATCTTGCAGTGAAACTGAGTTTGAGACAAGGAATCTCCACCCAACCATAGACCACTGCATCCACACTTACTTGTAGATATCACCCCCGAGCCAAATTTTAGAGTATGAGGGGGATGCTTTCTTAAGGGATTACAACACCAGTTTCCAATTGAAACATGGACTCCAAAGGACCTCCTTCCTCAATCCCACTAGCTGACCAATGCTTCCTTCAAAAACACAAGGAGTCCATAGGTAATCCACCTCACCCCAAGTGCTCACACAGGGATTCTCCCCCTTCTAGGGATTCCAAAATCCATTATTACAATAATGCAGTAACCCCAAGTCTTCAATTAGGTCTTCCTTCACGCTTCTTCAGGATGGCCTCTTCCCAATATGTTATAGGGCTCCAAAGTCTACTATCTTAACCCACAACCTGTAGGGGACCCAAGCAATTACAGGACTCCAAAGATTCCATATCAAGCCATAGCATCCACAGACCCAAGATGTTATAGTGCTCCAAAGACCTTTGTCTCAACCCACAGCCTCTAGGGATCCAATTTGTTATAGGGATCCAGGGATCCTATCTCAGCCCACAATGTCTAGGGACCCCAAGCTATTACAGGGCTCTAAACACTAGCAGATCAACTTGCACTCTCTAGGGAACTAGAGAACCAATCCCCTTCTCTTCACTTCTCTTCTCTTCATAATTTCCTACAAATTTTGTCTCGCTGAATGATCTAATTTCTTCTCTATTTTATGTTTGCCTCTTCCCCTCTTGAATGAATGCCTACTGTTATATTTTTTCCTTGTTTTTCATTTTCTATTACGTTCTTGTTGCTCTTCCACCTACAGTCCCTCTACTAGACTTCCTATCCTCATTCATGTTGTTGTTTCTCAAGAAACATGGCCCTCTATACTTTCTTTTTTAGCCCATTTAATTCAAAAACTAGTCTCTTAAATTCCTGTACCAACCTATTTTTAATGGTCATCCTATAATTTAGGTTTTCTTTCACAAGAAACTACATCATCCCAAGCAATCAATCCTCCTCCCTAGCTCTGGAATCTATGCCCCTTTTACTCAATCCCCCTTTTTTATTTCACATATTTTAAAAATATTTACAATGTAGTTTATGAGAGAACCATGGGTGGGGTTTTCATAGTCCCCTCCCTCTTGAGGGAACACCACCCTCGGTGTTCATATGCCCATACGAAACACTAGAAGCAAAACACAACACATATTGTTTTATGGAGATTTATACAAACAACTATATACAACATTTACAATCATGTCCATGCTTTCTTTAACCAACAAACAATAATGGATAATTAACTTATGGCATCAATGATTTCTCACGTTGCCTCCTCTATCCCAAAGTGATTCCGTTGCATCTTGACCTACTATATTGCTTGGTTCTGGAGCATGAGACTCCTCGGGTCTAGAATGAACATTGGATCTAGCTAGAATTCTCCCTCTGGTTCCACCTGTAGCATAGACCAATCAATCACATGATTAGCATCATGTACATATATTTTAAGAAAAGAAACATGGACAACACATGAATTGTAACTGATGGCAATATATCCATTATATAATCCACTATTTTGATCCTCCAAAGGATTTCAAATGGCCTACAATATCGTGGTTCCAACTTGGGACATGTTCTAATCCTCAAGGAACTCTTATTGGGCTTAATCCTTAGATAAACATGCTCCCAAACATGGAACTCGTTATGCAATCTATGCTAACCTGCATAGATTTTCTACCTATCCTGTGCCACTTTCAAATATTGTTTTATGATTTTAACTTGATGCTAGATATCCTTGAGCATATCAAGTCCTACATGGACTCTATTCATTGGGTCACTCTAGCTAATAGAGTTTTCACAACTCCTGCCATACCATGCCTCAAATGGGCTCATATTTACGGATTCTTGGTATCCATTATTGTATGGAAATTCCACAAGTGGAAGATATTTTTCCCAGTAACTAGGCTAATGCATTACATACATTCTTAAAATGTCCTCAAAGATTATTTTAATCCACTCTGTTTCCCAATTTATTTGGGGATGATAGGTTGTACTAAATTCCAATTATGTTCCCATTCCCACAAACAGATACTTCAACAACTTAAAAGTGAACCTAGCATCTCTGTCTGACACAATATTCTTGGGAATTCCATGTAGTCTCATTATCGCCTTTAGGTAAATGTGTACTATGTCACTGGCGGAATTGGTCGATTTAACAGGCTACAACAATCTTGTCAGATGCTTGCACTCAACCTTTACCTATTGGAATTCCATGCATTTTTCCATGAAATCAGCCACATCCTTCTTGATATTCAACAAGAAATATTGATTTTTAATGGTTGTAAGGGTATTTTGATACCTTGGATGGCCCGAACAAGGATTAACATGTGAATCTATCATTACCAACCTTTTCATTTCATCATTGTTAAGAACATAAATTTTTCCTTTGTACATGATTAGGTCATCTTCATTGAGGTGATGTTCTTCATCGTCATCACTTTGCAACAAATTTTCTTTCACTTGCTGATATTTTTCATCTTGCAGACCAACACTTTCGACTCTTTCTATCAAGTCTGTCGTATAAGAACTTACAACTACCAAGTGATTTACTTGGATTCTTCTACTCAAAGCATTAACAAACTTCGGTTGTCCAAACAAATATTTGAGCCCACTATGGTTTATCATGAGTGTAAATTTCTTGCAAAGGGGTAATGCCTCCACATTTTTAAGTCATGAATTATGGTAGCCAGTTCTAAATCATGTGTCACATAATTTACCTCATGTTCATTTAACTTTCTGGACTCATAGCATACAACTTGCCCTTCCTACATCAAAACTCCACTGAGTCCCTCTTTGAAGGCATCAATACACACCATGAAATCCTTATCAATATTTGCAATTCTTAGCATTGGTGCATGTGCAAGCAGTTTTTTTAACTGTTCAAAGCTTTGTGCACATTGTGCACTGCACCCAAATATTTTTCCTTTTCTTTGTAAGGTTGTAATGGGATGGCCTATCTTGGACAAATTTCGGATAAATCTCCCATAATATCCTACCAATCCCATGAATGATCTAATTTCATCCACATTCTTTGGAGTTAACCACTCTATTATGGATTTGATCTTTTTAGGGTCAATTGAGATTCCTTCCTTGGAGACAATATGCCCCAAATAATGTATATGTGACTAGAAGAAGTCACACTTGTTAATATTTGGATAGAGATTTTTCTCTCTCAATAGTTGTAACATTACAGCTAAATATTTGTCATGCTATTCTTCTATTATTGAATAGACTAGTATGTTATCAACAAATACAATGATAATTTTTTTGTTTGATTTTAAGCTTCTGTGGTGGTTTTTTGGAGTAGCATGAACCAGATTATCCACAGTGTTATGTTCATCTTGTCGACATTTCGAACCCCAAAGGGGGTCCATCATCAGGACCAAAATTGATAGAATATGAATGATAGTTTCTTGAGAGAAGAAGAATCTTCCGACTAGAGTATATATAATCCTAGAAATTGATAAATTTTGATATAGAAGATGACCCTTACATATATGAATTCTTTTTTGATTTATAATTATTTATAATAATTTTAATTTAATTATTTATTTTAATTTTGATTATCCTAGCTTTAATTATTTTAATTATATGTTAAAAGGATAAATTAATTAATAATCCTTCATAAATACACTTGATTAAATACTAATTGTAAACTTATTTAATTAATTAATTCAATTAATTAATCAATTAATTTAATTAAATAATCAATTAATTAATTAATTGATTTTAATTTAATTGATTAATTAATTAAAATTAATAAAATTTATTTATTTATTTTAATTATTTTTATTTGATTAATTAATTAAATTATTAACTAAATAGTTAATTAGATAATTGATTAATTAAATAATTAATTCAATTAATTAATTAAAATTTAATTGATTGATTAATTAATTTATTTCATAATTTTTATTTTATTATTCCTATTTTTATTGATCTCCCAATGTTAATTTTATTTAACCCTAAGGTCTAATTTGTAAATAAGTAAATTATTTTATTTTAATTTATTAATTTATTAATTTTTATTTATTTTATAATTTTAATAATTTTAAATTTGGTTATTATTAATTAATTTTCAATTAAATGATTAATTTTATCAATTTTGGGGAACCAGTGATACTATGCTTCTAAAGGTCTGGAGGGATTTATTTGTCTAATCAGGGGAAGCCAATTTCCACTAATCTCACTCCCATTATCCCTGTTGAGGTTCGTAGGAAATTTCATAATTTCGATGGCCTCTCTAATTTTTCTCTTTTGATAATGATCCTCTCTTGCAATTATTTTAGCATCTTCTAAACACACATAGGATAATCAAAATTAAAATTACTATAAATAATTGTAAATCAAAAAAGAATTCATATATGTAAGGGTCGGCTTCTATATAAAAATTTATCATTTTCTAGGATTATATATACTCTAGTAGGAAGATTCTTCTTCTCTCAAGAAACTCTCAAGAAAATATCATTCATATTCTATCAATTTGGTCCTGATGATGGACCCCCTTTGGGGTTTGAAACGTCAACAAGATGAACATAACATTGTGGACAATTTTTTTATCAGGCACATGAATGTGGTAAGGGCATTCGTAAGCCCAAAGGGTACCACTATGAAATCATAGTGCCAATATCTTGTTCCGAATGCAGCTTTATGAATGTATTCCTCCTTGATTATTACTTGATGGTAGCCTGATGTTGGGATGGGGTCCCCTAGGATCAATTTTGGGGCAAAATCCCAAGTTTTGTTGTATAAAGATGTAAAGTCTTTGCAAATTGTGGTCGCGGAGCACGTAGATTGTTAAAGAATCATAAAGGGTTTTACCCTTCATTATGTAAGTCAAGTCGACTTTTTGAGGATCTACTAAATAAGTATGTTTTAGGATGTCTAAGGAAAGTAATGAAGTTGGTCTATGGGAGAAGTCTAAGGAGTTAGCGAAGAAGAGTAGGAAGAAGGGCTCTGCAGATGTGTGCGCAGAGGCCTAGAGTGGAGTTTGTAGCTGAGTGCGTAGGGAATTTTGAGTCTGTAAGAAGAACAAAAGATTAATAAAGAAGATTATTGCATAAATTCCTAAGTTTTGCCTATTTACTTCTGTTATGAATGAATGCGCTTTATGTTGCAATGAATGATGGGTTTATGAAATAATGATGTATTAATGCGTGGTTTTACCTAATCTAAATTGTTATATGAATGCAATTAACATTAACTGTTTACATGAAGATTACCTTATTGTATGTTGAAGTTATCGAACACTTAAGCCGATCAAGGTAATTACTGGGTTAAGAAAAATCTTCAGTGCGCGTAAGTAACTGACCAGTCTGTTCAAGGTCCGCAGAAGATAGTCATAGACCTTCATGGAGGTCTAGGGGCTGAATAAAATGAGTTATATCAATAAGCCTTAAAGTCTTATCGATCTGCGTGAAGAAAGATTAAGGACACAAAACGACATCACAATGATCTCTGGGTACAGAAACTTGGTTCCAGCATCCACCCATACTACTTCGGGTGAGACTTTAGTCTGTGCTCTGCAGATTGATGCTGAAAGGGCCAATATTGTAGGGATTTATTTGGCGCAACTAACTCTGAACTTGGGTTAGGACCCTCTAAGCCAACAAATGGTTCTGTTGCCAGGACCAAGATTTGTATAAAGAGGTGTGATGTTGCATCACTGGAATCCAACAAAGAAAGAAATTGAGAAGTGGTTGGATAGAAAGATCCATGAATTTTTGACGCAAGAAAACAAAAATCTGCGCATTCTCGATTGAACTATATGAGTGGATCGCTAAATTGGCAGACGACTAAGGAAGGTGGAGGTTTGAGGGTCCAATAGTGTGGACCTCGAAGCTAGTGTGGAGGTTGGAAGCCTCTGAAGATAAGATCACGTGCGTTGTCGATCACTATCTTAATCGAGTCATAGGAGGATTTGTGACAGAATTTGTGATCAATACCTCAGTCAGCTACAATGAAGCAGAGCGGCGTTTTTTCAAAGGATCGCGAGGTAAGTATTTGAAATCTTTGAATACTTGGATTAGAATGCTCTTGTGTGAAAAACAGGTTATGCCACTACCTTGATGTTTGGATCTACGTGAAGTGGACGATTATTTAGAAATCATCAGAGAACAAGTCCTGAATACAGCCCATTGATAGAATCTCCTTTGAGCGACGAAGAGGGAGCGGTACAGGCCTCACTGCAAAGTACTGTACAATTGATAAAGCAAGGTTTTTCACAAATACCTCATCCACCCACACAACCACAACCTCTACCACCGTTCAACATGTCTAATACGATGAAGCTTCTCGTTTTCAAGGGCTTGGGAAGTGAGGACCCTGATCAGTTTTCGTTCATTGGAAGGTTGTATGGATGACACAGAATATTACAGATGATCATATAAAGAAGGCACAATTGGTTACTTCTTTACAAGATTGCGCATTGACATGGTACCTTAAGTACTACACGGATAACCCATTGGCATCATTAGCAGACACTCAGACTGCTCTGAATAAGGAATTCGGAAGACCTAAGTCTGAATCGCAATCAACCATTGGATTCAACGAAATCGCGATGAAGATTGGTGAAACTTCCCGGGAACTAGATCAGAGACTAAAGTGCAGAATCCATGAAGCCAATATGAATCTCACAAACAGTTAGCACTGTGATTGGTTTATATCTGCACTCCTACTTCACTTGAGGATTTCTTTGTCATAGCAAAAGATAGGGACTAGGGAAAAAGCATTGGAGATCGCAATGAGGTTACATGAGACCCCTATCTAGGACACGACATTGGGAGTTCAACGAATTCATGCGGAGTTGTAGAACCTCTGCTTGAACTTGTAGAGCTTGAAGAAGGAAAAAGAGGCTCGGTCGAAGGTGTGCAAAGAAGTTTGGTGGCTAAAATGTAAAAACCAGGGGCATGATAAGGATCATTGCCCTGTTTTCATGAATTATATAGGGGGAGGGCCCATGCCTCTGAGGAAAGAAGCCCCAGTAGGACCAAGTACAAAGCCTGCACTATGGTGTGTTATTTGTCAAGTAGAAGGAAAACATGTAACAGACAATTGCCACTTGCTGCAAAAATTTGTGCAGACACCCGAGCAGTTATTTTGCAATTTCTATAAATCGATGGGCCACAATGAGCGTAATTGTTGTAGCTCTGAGTTAATGATGGAGGGAATGCCTGCGTATCAAGTGCACGCAAAAATTTAGCCTTTGAATTAAGGCATTGGGGGAGCACGCGGAGGATACCAGGGGGCAGACGAGACTGAGGAGGAGGAGGACATGGTGGAGGTCGAGGACAAGTTATTTTCTACAATTATGGAGTGCAAGGACACTACACACAAGAATGTACAATCCAGAATCACCCATCTTGCTGATACTGTACCCAGTTTGACCATGTGATAGAAGAAATCCCTATATTGATAGCCAAGATGTAGGAGAAGAAGGCACAACCTCAGCAACCCACCCAGAATTTACCGATGATGAGGGCTGAGCCCCGCAAGGAGGATCCCAATGTAAATATTGTGCTGCAAAGAAGAATGATGATTGGTGATGATAAAGGAAAGAAACATGAAGAAAGTGAGTGGGTTTGCAAGGCTCCAGAAAAAGAATTTGGGTTTTACCTGGAGCATGCAAAGGAAACATTCATGGAAGCAAGGAAAATCTTCGCTGAGGCCTCTACCTCAGGAAATTAGGACAAGTTATCTGAATAAGTTGACCCTTCCATGCTTACCACTTTCTTGGAGACTTGTATGAAGCTACTACGTGACAACAAGGCAGTGAAAGGGCTACAAGAATTGATAAATAAGTATCCTGGTAAGGAAGGTGCTCCTAAAGGACACCACACAATCAAGAAGATAGGAAAACACAAGGTGAGAATAGGGCACAAGAAGAGGCTTACTGTGCAAATAGGAGAGTATGAAATGGATTAGGTTATTCTAGATCTGAGGTCGGATGCGAATGTTTTTCCTAAACAGACATGGGAAAGAATGGGGAGACCTGCGCTGCAATTTTCCCAAATTCAGCTAAGGATGGAAAATCAACAAAAGATTATCCCTATGGGGAGATTGCATGGAGTGACTATAGATATAGAAGGAGCAAGCGCACTGGCCGATTTTGAAGTAATAGAGGTTGTTGATGACAACAATCTATACCCCATGCTCCTGGGAATTGTTTAGGCCGTTGATATGAATGGGGTAATCAATTTAAAGAAATAGATGATGTTGTTTGAAAGGAAATCGCTCTACATAGTAGTGTCGCTGGACCCTGTAGATGGACCACGCTACATTGAACCAGTCCGTGGTTATGTGGAAAGAGATGATGACTTGGACCAGATATATAAGATAACATTGTGAGATCAAGACTAGGTTAATTTAACAGCCGATGGAAAAATTACATGGGACCGTGAAAGCTCTTTTACCTGAGATTCACATGAAGAATTGGAGCACTCACAAAGCAGGTTGCATGAAGTATCTACGTTGCATTGTAATATGATGACTAAATCGTTGTGTTGTGTATCATCCGAGGTAAGAACTTTTCCTTATTATGATGGACTCACTGATGTAGATAAATTTCTGGATGCATTTGAAAGGGAAGTATTGGAGAAGCATCGCTTCCAAGCGCTGGATTTGGTGCTACGCGTTATGCCTAGACAGTGGTGGGGTATTCATAAAGACTATTTTGACGAATGGCACAAGTACAAAAGAATGATGAGATTGCGGTTTGGTCACCGAAAGTTTGGCTAACTAAAAAATACGATGGGAGAAATGATCTACGCGATCATTTAGCAAAATGAACTAATGTTTATGGAATGGATTCACAGCCAGAGTGTGTGCATATTTTCTGTCACACTTTGGACATCGTTCCTATGAATTGGCACCTGGAAATAGAGCTTCGCCACAGTACCGTAGAGTGGGACATCTTATGAGAAGAATTTTTTATGACCTTCAGCTTTGAGGATGGGTTTGAAAGCATCAACGAAGCACTATAGGAGGTTAAGGCAACAATCTTCAGAATACCGTAGGATCCTTTAGACTTGATTCACCTAGATTGGAGCACCTAGCTGCACCATGCGCTGGAATGCTACAATGTGACTATTAAATAATATGATGAGGATCCAAGGAATATTAACATCCCAGAGGCAGAGGGCCACCACAAAGTTTAGGGACCGCAGATAGAGAATCCAGACATTACTGCACCATTGAAAACTAGACAAGTGAACATTGGCACAGAAGCGGAGCAGAAATTCGTGAAGATTGAAGATTACTGGGATGATGCCACAGTAGATAAGGTCACTGAGTTGCTCAGTGAATACCAGGATTTGTTCCCTACCAAATTTTTAGACTTGAAAGGTATCATAGGAGACATGGGCATGATGAAGATTACCTTGAAGCTAGACGCGAAGCTAATCAAGCAGATGCGATATCGCCTTAATCCCAAGTATAAAGAAAAGGTCCATTTGGCGTTGCACAAGATGTTGGCAGTGAGTATTACTGAACCATTGGAGGAATCTGATTGGGTGAGTCCAATGGTCGTTCAAGAAAAGAAGCAGAAGGATGAAATAATAATTTGCGTAGATCTCAGGAAGCTTAATGATGCTTATGTTCATGATCCTTTTCGAACTCCTTTCACAGATGAGGTACTAGATAATGTTGGAAGGTAGGAGGCCTATTCATTCACTGATGAGTTCTCTAGATACCATCAAATTAAGATTGCACCAGAAGACAGGAGTAATACCACCTTCACGACAGAGTGGGGATGTTTCCAGTATACCGTGATGCCTTTTGGACTTAAGAATATACCAGTGATCTTCTCGCACGTAGTCATCGTGACGTTCAAAGAATTCATTCACAAGTTTTTGGAGGTATATTTTGATGATTGGAGAGTGTTTGGACTAGTAAAGTGTCATGTAGCCAGTTTGCGCTTGATGTTGGATACATGCCGAAGTTATCAGATTGTGTTAAACCTGAAGAAATGATTGTTGTGCATGCCTTTCAGAATCGTGTTGGGTCATGTGGTATGCAGGCGGGGACTTATGGTGGACCCTACTAAGATCGTGGTAATAATTAATTTGGAGGCACCAAAAAGTGTTAAATAGCTGCACGTAAAATTGGGTCACACTGGGTACTATCGGAAGTTCATTAAAAGTTATGCTGAGATTACCGCACCTATGGAGAAACTACTGAAAAAGGACACTACATTCCATTGGGATGAAGAATGTCAGTAGACCCTGAATGTACTAAAGGAGAAAATGGTCACCACATCGATCCTAGTCTTCCCAGATTGGAAGAAGGAATTTGATGTGCATGTGTATGATTCATGTATTGTGCTATGAGTAGTGATGACACAAGTTGGTGAAGGAGAATTTGATCAACCCATAGCATTTGCAAGCAGGAAGTTGTCTAAGGCTAAAAAGAATTACTCGACGATCGAGCATGAAAGGTTAGCTATGGTGTACGACCTCCAGAAGTTCAGACATTACCTACTAGGTGGACATTTCAACATGTAAACAGACCATTCTACATTGAAATATTTAGTTAATAAGCCTGTGTTGGGGGAGAAAATATGTAGATGGATACTGTTGTTTCAGGAGTATGATTTCGAGGTGATTGTGAAGCTAGGAAGGTTGAATGCCAGGCTAGACCATTTGTCGCGCATTGAAACTGGAGAGGAGCCTACCAATTTGGAGGAATGGTTGCCTAATGCATAGCTCTTTGCAGTGTGTGTAGTGGATAATCACTTTGCAGACATTATCCACTTTTTGACTATGGGGATGGCTCCAGAAGGATACAATAGCCAGCAGAAGAAATAATTGGTGGTACGCGTGGAATTTTTTTTAGTAATTATAGGCCATTTGTATAAGATGGGATCAGATAATATACTTAGAAGTTATGTGCCTGATTTTGAATGGAACAGTATCCTTGTTGAAGCTCATGGAGGAGCTGTGGGAGGGAATTACGCAGGAAAAGCAACAACACAAAAGATTCTACGCGTTGGATTGTGGTGGCCGACACTGCATAAGGATTCTAAAGAATAATGTAGGGCATGCAACACATGTCAGAGAACAAGTAGGTCATCGTGGAGGGATGAGATTCCTTTGAATCCACAGGTGTCATTGTAGCCATTTGAAAAATGGGAAATTGACTTTGTAGGATTGATTTAACCTCCAGGCAAGAAAACAGGTGCGTGGTATATTATCACCGTGACTGAATATTTGACTAGTTGGGTAGAGGCACAACTTGTGAAGGATTGTACAGGGGAAACAACAATGAAATTTTTATTTGAATATGTGTTTACCAGGTTTGGTTGCCTGAAGGTTTTGATGAGTGATTGTGGTACGCATTTTCTCAATGAAACAACCAACGCGCTAACAAAAGAGCTCTAGGTTTATCACCATAAGAGTATGTCATATCATCCTCAGTCCAATGGCATGGTCGAGGCTTTTAATAAGATATTGGAGAATGCGCTGATGAAGGTTTACAATGCATAGTGAAATGATTGGGATGTGCACATACCAGCAGTGTTATGGGCATACAAACCTACTTGCAAAAATCTTACTGGTTAGACACCTTTTTGGTTGGTCTATGGTGTGGAGGTTGTAATGCTTATGGAGTATATCATGCCTAGTCTACGCATAGTGGCTTTCACAAGAATGGTGGACTGTGGAACCTTAGAATATTGGCTCGCGCAGCTAATGGAGCTTGAGGAAGATAGGTTTTTGGTTGGATTCCATCAGTAGGTTCAAAAGGAACGTGAAAAAGCTTGGCACAATTGGCACATCAAACTGCACACATTCAAGGTAAATGATTTGGTTTTGTTATATGACAGTAAGCTTGAAAAGTTTCCAGGAAAATTTCAGATGTAATCGCTGGGGCCATATGTTATCAAAGAGGTTACAAATGGTGGAGAATTTTCGATCATGAATTTGAATGGGGATCCATTTTCAGGAAGGGTAAATGGAAGCCAATTGAAGCCATACACTGGGGATCCAACCCAATGACTACATGATGGTAGCACAGTCTTAGCGCTCCAGGTAGTTGCAAGGAGGCGCAGGACTATAAACTACACTGCCTGGTTTATAGAGCTATGTGACAGGGGGGATGCACAAAAATGAGTGATGTCACAATACCAGAGGAAGCACGAAGGGAGTTGCGCTATAGGAGGAGAGACTGCGTAGTGTAGCTAGAAAGTAACCATTACAGTCACTTTTCATGATTTGACTGCTAGGAGACAGTTAAGAGGAGCGGGGTGGCCCGACAGTTAAGGCATTTAAGGCTAAAATATTTGGAGATCTACTTCCAATCAGCATTTATGAATGGATTTTGGGGGGAACGGTCGAATTTGAATTCGAATTTGCCTATAAATTATGCATGGTCGTCCAACGAAAAGCACTTTGCATACTTAGAATTTCTGTGTTGAGTTGTCGATTATTTATGAGTCCTTGTTGTTTTGTTGATTTAGTTGTTGCTTCTATATTTCATAAGCTACCCAAGGATACCTAGCGTTTTATTCTCAGCACGATGTCTGGACCTGGAGATACCATTAGTACTGGAGGGGCTGTCACCTCTGAGGGAGCTTCCCTAGAGGTAATGAGCAGGGAGGCTCCAACTGTTGTGCGTATGACGCTGAGGTTGCCTAGGCCAAAGCCTACACAAGTAAGAGAAGTGCCCAAACCTAAGAAGGACAAGAAAAAGAAGCCCATGCCAGTGCGTGAGTCACTGAGGAAGTATGCTAGGCCTAGAGGAAAGAAAATTCGAGCGCTAAGGAGAATGGGAAGGTGGTGGATTTGCAAGATGAAGTGGCCGTGAAGGACATAAACATCGAGGGGATGGATCCAATATCCAAGCTGTCGGATTATGTCCCTCCATGCAAGGGAAAAGTGAAGGTCACTAAGGACCCAGATGTAGGAAAACTCCTCCTCAATACACCCCTGCTACCGAAGAATATCACTTTTGAAGGTCCGCGCTTAGCATGGATTCCCCATCTCAATATGGAAGACTGTGATTTGGCAGACCATGAGAGGTTCCCCACTTGGCAATAGAAAAAGTACACATCATAAAATCAATCAGGATAGTGCAGGACTAGCCATGGAGCAACTGGTGGAACAGATCAAACATGTAACCACGCAAAGTGCGCCTGAAGTAGCAATTGCACTAGTAGAGCTGGGGGATCTTCACAGTAAGATCTTTGCGCTAGCATAGTGACTCGAGGGCGAGTCACCATCTTTGTGTTGGGGGCCTATTGGGATGGGATCCCCTAGGGTCAATTTTGGGACAAAAGCCCAAGTTTTGTTGTATAAAGATGTAAATTCGACACAAATTGTGGTCGCGGAGTGCATTGATAGTTAAAGAACCATAAATGGTTTTACCCTTCATTATGTAAGAAAAGTTGGTTTTTTGAGGATCTACTAAATAACTGTGTCTTAGGATGTTTAAGGCAATTAATGAAGTTGGTATATGGGAGAAGTCTAAGGAGTTATCGAAGAAGAGTAGG
Organism: Pinus tabuliformis; assembly: GCA_031772625.1. NCBI lineage: Eukaryota > Viridiplantae > Streptophyta > Pinopsida > Pinales > Pinaceae > Pinus > Pinus tabuliformis. The sequence goes on along the minus strand of CM062807.1, from coordinate 339,096,004 downwards.
AAGAAAGGCTCTGCAGCTGTGTGCGTAGAGGCCTAGAGTAGAGTCCGCAGCTGAGTGTGCGGACCAGTGCAGCTGAGTGCGTAGGGAAGTTTTGAGTCTGTAAGTAGAACATAATATTAATGAAGAAGATTATTGCAGAAATTCCCGAGTTTAGCCTATTTACTTCTGTTATGAATGAATGCGCTTTATGTTGTAATGAATGATGGGTTTATGAAATAATGATGTATTAATGCGTGATTTTAACTAATCTATATTTTTATATGAACATAATTAATGTTAACTATTTACAGGAATATTATCTTGTTGTATGTTGAAGTTATCGAACACTTAAGCCAATCGGGGTAATTACTGGGTTAAGAACAATATTTGGTGCGCGTAAGTAATTGACTAGTATGTTTAAGGTCTGCAGAAGACAGTCGTAGACCTTCGCAGAGTTATAGGGGATGAATAAAAGGAGTTATATCGATAAGCCTTAAAGGATTATCAATCTGTGTGAAGACAGATTAAGGGCACAAACTGACATCACACTAATCTTTGGGTGTGGAAAATTGGTTCCAGCATTCCCCCATATTGCTTCGGGTGAGACTTCAGTTTGCACTCTGTATATTGATGCCGAAAGGGCTAGTAGTGTAGGGATTTGTTTGGTGCAATATCCTCTGAACCTGGGTCAGGACCCACTAAGCCAACACCTGAGCTCAATTCAATCTTGGATAAAACAATTGCTCCTCTCAACCGATCAAATAGATTATCAATCCTTGGTAATGGATACCTACTCTTGATGGTTACCTTATTTATATGCCTATAATCAATGCATAATCTAAGTGTTCCATCTTTCTTCTTTACAAAAAATACCATTTCTCCCCATGGGAACACACTTGGCCTTATGTAAACTTTGTCAAGCATTTCCTTTAGCAGCAATTTCAGCTCAACCAATTCTGAGGTGCTCATCGTATATGGAGTCTTATATGTTGATGTTACTCCAGGTACTGACTCACTAGAGAAATTTGTCTCTCTGTGAGGAGGTAATCCAGGAATATCCAATAAAAAATACATTTTCATACTATTGTATAAATTTAGCTTCGTCATCTCCTATTTCTCTGGTAACTACCTCATTCTTGGAAACTTGCACCATAAATAACATGCATCCTTTTCTGCTACTGTGTTTGGCCTACATAACCATGATTAACCTCACTGAAATTATTTTTAACTCCCTGCAACACTATTTTTGTTCCTAGGTCATCCAAGCATTCAATTTCTTTTTCATAGCAATCTACCTTGGTTTGTTGTATATAAAACTAGTCCGTTGACAACAATATGCCATACACACCTAATGTCAACACATTCATGTGGGATTTTATGGGCATGCTACTAAGCTCAAATGCATAGTACACTACCCAATGGATGATTTTTCTTTTTTTTCATTTCCAATCGAACCAACCAAGGTTCTTCATGCATCTCCTTGCCCACATCACATTTCTCAACAAGCTCTGGGCTGACATAGCTATAATTAGAGTCTGGACCAATTAGAATAGAAATGACTTGCACTTGTATCTTACCTTCCATCTCAATGATGGATGCTTGGTGATATGCTTGGTGTTTTTCCACAATTGCATAAATTATTGGCATACTCCAAACCACTTAACCTAGTGTGCTAACCTCCTAGGCACTGTAAATATTTGGCCCAACATCCTGTGAATATGGATAACCTCTCCTCCTATGGTTCCCACCACAAGTCCAAAACTTGAGCATCTCTCAACCTTAGAACTTGGGTTGTGTTGAAGCAAGTTTTTACACATTTTTCTTATCAGCAATATTGGTCTTCTACTAAAATTGTCTTGTATGAGTTGGGTGCTTACCTTCTTTCATTTCTGATATTTTCTTGGGCCAATTCTTCTTATGCCTAGTGTTTCTTTTAGCCTGCTAGTAACTTTTAATATCAGGCCTAGATTTTTTTTCTCATAGAAATTTTCTAGCTTCTTGATAACATCCTTTAGGGTTTGGGGTTCCAACAACTCAATTTTATTCTCAAATGCCATAGATAATCCACTGGAAAATCATTGAATTTTGGATTTTTCATTGTTGAGATAAAAGACACACCTCAATAGTTCTAAGAACTTGGTGACAAACTCATCACTGGTTAACTGACCCATTTTGAGTTCATAGAACTCTGTTGGCTTACTATCATAATAGCATTTAGAAAAGTATTTCTCTTTAAAGAGCTTTTGAAACTCATCCCAGGTCAATTATTTCTCAACAATATCTCCAACATTCTTCAAATCCTCCCACCATATATTTTCTTTTCCTTTCGGGCTATAGGTGGTGAATCTAGCTTTCATATTCTATGAATAATAATGTATTCTGAAAAACTTCTTCATTCCAAACAACCAAGATTTTGTGTCCTCTACTTTTTTCAAATCCCCATCAACTATGGGTTGCTTGTATTTCTTAAATACTTCAGGCATGTGATCCTTTCCTTTTCTTTGTGAATGATGATGATGATAATGGTGAGAATGGTGATTGTGCCATTCCAAAATAGAACTAGATGGTTTTCTTGAATAATGCACTGATGTGCTAGTTCCTCCCCTTTGGTTGCTTAAAGGTACATCTCATGGCATAATGTCCTCAATTCCTTGCCTATGTATTTTTATTTACCTACCACCGTCTGCTCCATTGGTGTTTTACCCTGACTAATGAAGGCTTTTCCTGTCTCTATAACTGACCCTCAACTCAAAATGTCTTTGTCTCTACTAATCCAAGAGACATTGTAGGATGACTGCATTGATATTTTCTTTCCTTTCTTGGGCTCTTACTAGCCTCTCATTATCAACCTTAAATATTATCTCCTTAGTCATCAGGATTCTCAGGGTGTCCATCCATTCTAGGGAGTGATCCTCTCCCCCTTGGCCATCTCGTCTCTCTTCTTCATTAGCTCTGACCCCATCACTTCCATTTTGTGATTGATCAGAACTGTACTCAACCATTCCAATCCTCATTATTGTAACTTCTCTACTTTATGATGCTTGTGATGTGTTGTCAACCACACACATTGTTAGACATTTAAAAATAATAAATAAACACATAATTATGACCATGATCTTACATCGATGGTTCTACCATGGGGTTTCTTGTTGTGACAAAACAACCATGTTAGTGTGAAAACACATTTAAAAATGATATGCATCAATCGTTCAATCCTTTTATCATGATAATTAACAATAAACAACATAATTATGACTATGGTCCTACTTTCACCAAGCTACTATCAACCAAACAATTCACACTAACACAAGCTTATGAGGAAAACAATAATCAATAATTCACACTAGATTTTAAGACCTAAACAATTAAGTAGTCAATTTTTTTCAAAATTATCACTTGCCAGTGACAAAGCCCATCTAGTCCAAGCATTGAACCTGGATGCTATGATACCACATTGTAACATCATTTGATCCCATAAGTTACCATTAGAGGAATGGGGAAATTATTTATTTATTAGTATTATTATTTTAAGTTTCACGTTAATAATTCCATATTTATAATTATAAACACACACACACATATATATTCACCATGTCCGTCGAAAACCTAAGGGATTTCCTTCACGACAAGGGTTTGATATTCGAAAGGTTAAGGTTTCCTGCTCTTTTCTTATAAGTTTAAGGCCTAATCCCTCTATGTCGCAATGAGTTTTTCTTCTCATTCTCTTCCATGGCTAGTCTAAGGGACTTCGTCCCTGTCTTATGCGATGTCTCAGATGGGGATCTCTACGATCACCCCAAAAACAAGCTTTGCTACTGCACAAACCTCCTCGAGCTAGTCATTTTGAACATGGCTCTACATCAGAGGTTTGGTAGGCCTCCATATCAACATCAAAGATTCTTGTCAATGTTAATGGTTTATTAAGGCATTCCATGGTACTACCTCTCTTGAGTTAGGGAAAAAGACTCTACAAAGAGTTCTTTGCCTACCTACATTCCCCGTTCTCGGAGAGGGAATCCCACACATGTTGGTGTAGGCACTCCAATGACCATTACCTTCCACAGGCTTGGTGTGGACTCCTAATAGGTTTCCACCTTGCCCACCACATGTTGAGCCTACAAGAATCTACATGGAATTGTACAAAACCTTTAGATTCCTCACCGACGACATTAGGACACCAACAAAAGATATCTAGCCTGCCCAAACTGTAAGGTTGAAGGCCATTTAAGTAAATCTGATGGGCTCATATTTCCTTAAGGGAAAAAACCCTCAGCTTTAACACATTACCTTTCCCGCAAAAAAAAAACTTGTACCACAAGCAAATAAATGGATGTAAGTGAAAGCAAACCCTGTTGAGTAAATGATCTTCCATGTAATTGCTTCTCATTAATAATGAAGGGTCTTTGAGCCCATTGTTTTCAAGTTTTATTCCAAAATTTCTATGGATTTTTCCTCGTGATGCTTCGTGCATCATTGCCTTATGTTCTTCTATCATTCACTTATGTCTTGTTCTCAAGACACTTAAGAATTTCATTCGGATTAAGGTTCAATTCAGTGCTATAACTTAAACCTTATTATCATATAGTTTATTACACATTTTGTGCACATGTTGTTCTATGTTCAATACCAATAATTCATTTGCACAACATCTTATTTCTAGTTTTGAAGCCCATGCTCACTTAGTTTATTTTAATAGAATCACTCTTTCTAGAGAAACATCACACGCTCTCATATATTTAGCATCTCCATCAATATCGTATCCACATAAAAATGCATCCACATATTCATACATTAACAACACAAATATAGTTCCAAAATCTAGAACTAACACAATTAGGAATGCATCGTGGTTAATCAATAGATAAACAAGTACAAGTAGATACTTATCTTTCAACTTGTTGGGAAACTAATTCTAGGACAAGGACTCTCCATCCAACCATAGATAATTGTAGCCACACTTACTTGCAGTTGTCACCCCTAAGTCAGATTCCAAAGTCTGAGAGGGGTGCTTGGTTAAGGGATTAAAACACTAGCTGACAATTGAAACAGGGACTCTAGAGGGCCTCCTTCCATAATCCCACCAGTTTCCCAATTGTTCCTCCAACAAAAATGGGATTCTAGAGGTATTGCACCTCTCTCAAATTCTCACACTGAGATTTACCCCCTTCTAGGGAGTCCCTAATCCACTGTTGCAATAATACAGTAACCACAAGTCTTCAATTAAGTCTTCCTTGATGTTGCTTTAGGATGGCCTCTTCCCAAGTTGTTACAGGTCTTCAGAGTCTATTATCTCAACCCACAGCCTTAAGGAGACCCAAGTGGTTACAGGGCTCAAGAGATTCCATCCCAACCCATAGCCTCTAGGTACCCAAGCTGTTACAGGACTCCAAAGACCTTTGTCTCTGCCCATAACCTCTAGGGATCAAAATTGTTACAGGGCTCCAGGGATGCTATATCAATCCATAATGTCCAGGGACCCCAAGATGTTATAGGGCTCCAGAGACTAGAAGCTCAACCCATAACCTTCAGGGAACTAGAGAACTAATCCCCTTCTCTTCTCTTTTTTTCCCTTCAGAGCTGCCTATTGATTTTCTCTCACCGGATGCCTAAATTTCCTTTGCCTTTTCTGTCTTCCTCTTTCCCTCTCGAATGAATACCTAATGATGTAATTTTTCCTTGTTTTTAAGTTTTGGTTGCATCCTTGTTTCTCTGCCATGCACAGTGCCTCCCATGGACTTCCTATTCTCATTCTTATTATTATTTCTCAAGCAACACAATATTGCATACGGTCTTGTGTAGCCCATTTAATTCAAAAATTACTCTCTTAATTTCCTACACTAGTTAGTTTTTAATTGTTGTCTTGCAATTAAGGTTTTCTTTCACACGAAACCACATCATCCCAAGAAAGCAATCCTCCTCCCAAACTCTAGAATATGTGTCCCTTTGACTTAGTCCCCTTTTTTAATTTAACATATTGTAAAAATATTTACAATATATTTTATGAAAAAACCATGGGTTGAGCTATCACAAACTAGAGTGGAGGTTTAATACTATTCCAGTTGCATTTTCTAAAGATCTTTGTGGAAATGAGAAGGTTATATGGTGCATGTGGCATTCAACCTATTGTGTATTTGGGAGAAGTTCGAACTGAGGACATTAATGGAGGTCTATATCACAAGAAGAATGTTTTTCTTCACAGGTGTGCCATGCACAACACCTACCCCTCCCTGGTTTTGTTAAGGCATGTCAACTATTTTATGATCGTATGTCATTTCCCACTGTACTTCTGATATAAATGCATGGTTGTATTTTTTTCATGTCAAAGGTATGATGAGATTGAAGGTGGTGGGGAGGCGAAATCCTCACCTAGCCTCTTCTATTCCTTTCTCATGCTCTACATTAGATGTTGGGGTTCCTTATTCTCATTTTCTAGCAAGATTGGGAGCCCTCTTCTCTCAGAGGGATGGTGGATTTTGGTTTTCAACAATTCTCAACCCTCGATACTTGACAAAGGCCAATGAAAATCGTCCTATTTTTACACAACATGACAATGGGCCCAATTTGAAGTGGTGGCCCTTCCTGTTGGCATTATCATACAAGTGTTGTCCTTGATGGAAACTCACTCACAGGTCAGTTCAGTTTTGATGAAAGGAAACCCACAGTGTAACAGATCCATTTAGATGTAACAGGGAATTGGTATAGAAGAACAGGAAGATGAAACTAAAGTCTACTAATCATAATGAAGAAGTTGAAGGTAAAGGATGGCAAAATGCAGTTTAATATGTATACGTGGGTCCACAAAACAAAAGGCGCGTATACGTATACACGCACTCCTGCAAGAGGAAAAGCACATATAGGTTGGAAAGTCAAGGAATTTCAAGAGTAGAGAATACCAGGGGTCAATACCATGGTATTAGACCACAATATTGAGCGAAGTAACGACTATTTGATCCCGACAAAGAATACCATGGGTCCTAAGTGGTTTTTGTCTGAGGTATTGAGAAAGGTCTAAAACTATATAAGGAGGAGACGATCATAAGGCCATGGTGTGCAAATGAAATGGGTTTCTAAGGAATACTTCTATCTGAAGTATATTTTATGCTGCAGGGGCTATGTTGGTGATTTGATCTGAAATATCTTGTGCACGTTGAATTCTATGTTGGATCAGGATCATGAGACCTAAAATGACTTATCATTGAATGATCTGATATTGGTTGGGCCAGATCTAATTGCGTACACCTGTTTTATTCTTTGAATGTCATGATATGGGTTTGTCTGAAGTCTGGAATAGTAGCGAAGTTATGAGTTAATATTTGCAGATTTGTATGTTGGTTTTCTTTGGTGAAGTTGCGTATACACACCAATTTGGCTCTTCCAAGTAGCGTATGAAAAAGAAAAGTATGTTGTTCAGAGATGACTGATCTATTTGATCAGTACTATTATTTTATTATTGTTTGTCAATGATTTCTTCTTAGATCTAAATGTAAAACCGAATGCATAAGGAGTTTGATATCTAATTGATTCATTGTATAAGTGAGAAGGGTGATCTCTGCTACTGCCTATGTAAGGCTCTGTAAACTGACAGTAGATGTTCAGTATATTGTTGGTTGGTGCAGACTTAATTCAGAAGTTTTATGTTTCAGTGGTTTTGAAGGTATATAGAGGTTTGATTAAAGGAAGTAGTGTATACATGCAGGTTGGGTTTAGTAAAGTAGCATATACATATGATGCATGATTTTTGAGGTTGCAGTTGGTTCTGAGTGATGATGTAGGTTTATGGGTTCATCACAGTGTTTTGGTGAAAATGAGCTGATTGTTTAGATTAACTGATTGTTGGTTGATGCAATTTGAGTTTCAAAGTTTCTCATGGGTCTAGTATGGAAATTTGATGAAACAAGGGCTTCATGTGTATTGTTGTGTACTAGGAGCATCCATTCTGAAAATTTATGAAACGTGATCCCTGGAGGAAGAGAGAAGGTCGTAGCCGTTTGTAGGCTGGTGCCTACGTACTAGTAAACACATTAGCTATTGCAAGAGCTAGGGGGTTGTAGCTCCCTTCCAATAGAAGCTGGAAAATGAGAGAAGTTTGTAGCCTTCTGTAGGTGGGTTCTTGTGTACTGGTATGAGTATGCACTAGTAGAAGATTGTAAACAAATTTTCTTATTATTAAAAGAAGACAGAGACAACAACAGTAGGTGGTTTTCACCCACATTAGGTTTCCACCTTAAATATTGGTGTTCATGTTTGTTTCTTATATGTGATGGTTTATTCTGTTTTTACTGCACCGTTTAATAAGTTACTGATGCACTAGTTATAGATCAACCCATGATAAATTAACTAAATCACAATTTCTTTGGGTATACACTAGTTTCACTAATCACAGTAGCGTGTACACGGTAGTTCACTTCACAGAAGTAGGATATATAAATCTGTTTGGGAAATGAAAAATTATTGATCTGATAATACTTATTCACCCCCCCCTCTCATTATTATTTCCAACAATTGGTATCAGAGCAAGTCCTTCATAAGAAGCTTGAACGCTTGAAGGAAGATCTTTCAAGATGAATAATCATGAAGGCATGGGATCCATTAGAAAACCAATCTTCAATGGGAGAAACTTAGTATATTAGAAAATAAGAACCAGAGCCTATCTACAATCACTTGGAGCCGATGTTTGGAAAATTGTGGAAGGAGGATATCAATTTCGAGCAGCAATTCCTACACACTCTGCAGGTAAGAAGTTATATGAAAACAATCCCAAAGTTGTCAATATGTTATTGGGAAGTATGTAAGAATCATAATTTCTCAAAGCCATGCATCTCAAGACAACCAAAGAGACATGGGACAAAATCATTCAAAGCTACGAAGGAGACTCTCAGGTAAAATGTGCTAAGCTTCAAACTATCAGAATTCAGTATGAAACCCTTAAGAGGCATAGTGATGAGAGTATTGCTAGTTACTTTTTGCGTATAGATGAGATTGCTAATTGTATGAAGAATTTGGGTGAAGAGATAAAGGAAGCTACTTTAATTGAGAAAACTTTGAGATATTTGTCTTCTAAATTTGAGCCAAAAGTGTCTGCCATAGAAGAAAAACAATATCTTCAAACTATTACTATGACTCAACTCCATGGAATCCTAATTGCCTTTGAAATGAGAAAAGGAGGTCCATTAGATATGAAAGAAGCCGCTTTTAAAGCGTCAGCAAAGGGAAAAGAAAAGGAAGAGCACAATGAATCATAACACACTTAAGAAGAAGAAGATGATGTAAATTTTGTCAAGAAGTTTCAATGGGGCTCTGGAAGATTTAGAGGTAAGATACCTTTCAAATGCTTTTCTTGTGGTAGAGTCAGTCATTGTGCTACCAAATGTCCTCATAAAGATAAATATGAAAAAGGAAAGGAATATGTAAAAGGAAATAGAAAACAGGTTGTGAATAGAAGGAGTTACTATACACATGAAGATAGTGATGGCTTAGCCAATAGTGATGAAGATGAAACTAACCAAGATTATAGACTACTCATGGCTTATGACAATGATGATTTTTTGGATGCCTTAGAAGAGGAAGACTTTCTTGAAGAAACTATTAAACTCAAAATCTATTTATAAGAAAATAATATGATCATCGATACGTTGACACACCAACTCACTAAAAGAGAAAAACACATTGAAAATATAGAATGTGAAATTGTTGGTCTAAGAAAAGAACTTGAGAAGACAAAATCTCTTAATATTAGATTTGCTAAAGGATCTGAAACTTTAAATGAAATCATCAAAGTTCAATGTTATCCCCTGATAAAGACAGGTCTTGGATATACTGAAGAATCATCTCAATCACAGAATCCGTCAGCCTACACCAGAAGCTATCTTGATGTAGCAAAGACTAGTGAATAGTATGTCAATCGTCAACAAAGGCCTAAAATTACTCATTAGGTAAATCATACCCAATTTACTCCAAGGATGAATATTAGTAGAAGCTTCAACCAACAGGTAAACAATGCCAAAAGATTCTATGATCGCAGACACTTCTTTAATGGGCAATGTTTTTCATGTCATAACTTTTGGCATAAGGCTACTCAATGTGTTGCTCACAAAACCATCATGACTAGAGAAGCACGAAATCAAAAGAGTGTAACAAGAATCAAGAAAAGTTCCTATAATAACTTTTCTCCTCTTGAAAATGAAGTACAATGTTCGATTTGTAACAACTTTGGTCATGAAGAATCTGAATGGAGGAGCAAATTTCGGCCATCACTTCAAAAGGAGAAAACATCATTAAATCCCAAGATATGGAGAAAGAAGGAATATTAATTAGAAAGATGTGGCGTAGCTTTGTATGTAGAAGGACAAGAAAATCAGTGGTACATCGATAACAGATGCTCCAAACACATGATAGGTGATAAAGAGAAACTTCATTCATATAATGCTTTAGAAAAAGAAAAGAATGTCTCATTTGGAAATGACACTCCAGCTGTCATTAAAGGTAAGGTTATGCCTTCTTGAAAGAAAAGGTTAAAGCTGGAAATGTCATGTATGTAGATTGTTTAAAGCATAACCTCTTGAGTGTCAGTCAAATGTGTGATCAAGGAAATGAAGTTGTGTTTCAAACAAATGGATGTGTGGTTTGTGATCTTGATACGGGAAAGACCATGATCAAAGGAACATGAAGTCCAAACAACTTATACATACTCAAAGGAGGACAACAACAATGCTATCTAGGAAAAACTGATGAAAATGGCTATGTCATAGAAGATTGGGACATCTAAGCTTTTCTCAAATAAGAAAAGCATGCAGGCTCAAGGCAATTCGTGATCTTCCAAATATCAGTATCCCATAAAATACCATATGCAAACCATGTCAAGTCGATAAGAAAACCAGAGTTCACTTCAATGAAAAAGAAGGATCATAAAGTAAGCCTCTTGAACTCATCCATACTGATTTATGTGGACCAACAAGGAAAAATTCATCTCGTGGAGAAGAATAATTTATTTTATTTATTTATTATTTTTCCAGGATGTGTTGGACAGGTCTAATAAAGCATAAAGATGAAGCATTTGAAAAGTTTAAAGCCTTCAAAGCTTTAGTTGAAAATGAATCAGATCGAAAAATAAAATGTCTCAGATATGATCGAGGGCGAGAATTCATATCAGATAAAATTCTTTGACTTTTGTGAACAACATGGAATAAAGAGGCAATTCTCTGTCACAAGAACTCCTCAACGAAATGGCGTGGTGGAAAGAATGAATGGAACAATTCAACATATGGCTCGAGCAATGCTTGATGAATCTAGAACTCCTGCAACCTTCTAGGGTGAAGCTGCATTTGTTGTTGTGACTATTCTCGACAAAGAAAATGTATGGATAAATAATAATCAAACTCCATATGAACTTTGGTGTGGTAAGCTTCCTACTATAAAACACTTTAGAGCATTTGGAAGAAAATGTTTCATCAAAAGGACTGATGAAAAACTTGGTAAGTTCGAACCCAAAGAATACAAAGGAATTCTTCTTGGTTATTCATCCAGAAGTAAAGGATACAAATGTTATAACAAAAACTTTAGAAAATTGTTGAAAGCATTGATGTTGTAGTTGATGAAGCATGCAGAAATATAGAACAAATGAAATCAATAGAGGAATATGACATTGAAGAAGTTGGGGAATGCTTTCCCGCATCAAATCAAAATGATATGGAAGAAGAAACCAATGAAGCACCAAAAGGAGATACAACAGATAGGGAAAATAATCCATCCAGGTATGTTCAGAAGAATCATCAAGATTCTCAAATTCTAGGAGAAAAGGGGGCTGATGTACAAACAAGAAGAACTCTTATAGGGGCCTCAAGCTATCTAGCATTACTATCCTCCACCGAACCTCAGAATGTAAATGAAGCCTGCAAAGATGAATGTTGGGTCAAGGCCATGGATGAAGAACTTGACCAAATTGAAAAGAATGATACCTGGGATTTAGTTCCTAGACCTCATGATAAAAATGTTATAGGAACAAAATGGATATTTAAGAACAAGCTGAATGAAAATGGAGAAGTTATTAAAAACAAGGCCAGAATTGTTTGTAAAGGGTATGCTCAACAAGAAGGTATACATTTTGAAGAAACTTTTGCACCTATTGCCAGACTTGATGCCATAAGGATGTTTCTTACTCTTTCTAGAGTTAGAAAATTCAAAGTATATCAAATGGATGTAAAATCAGCCTTCCTTAATGGAGATTTAGAAGAAGAAGTTTATATTGAACAACCAAAAGGATTCATTCTTGGAAATGATGCAAAACTCATATGCAAGCTTAAAAAGGCTCTCTATGGTCTGAAACATGCTCCAAGGGCTTGGTATTACCACCTTGAAAAATATATACAACAACAAGGTTTCACGAAAGGCTCTGCAGATAGCAATTTATACACAAAGGTTGAAAATGATAAACTACTAATTATTGTTGTTTATGTTGATGATATCATCTTTGGTAGTAATGAAGAATCCATGAGTCAGAATTTTGCTTCAGTAATGCAACAATAATTTTAAATGTCCTTACTCAGTGAACTTACTTATTTTCTTGGTGTACAAGTACAACAAACAAAATATGATATCTTTCTTTCACAAACCAAATATCTCAAGAAAATCTTGAAGAAGTACGGAATGGAAGATTCTAAACTAGTATGTACTCCAATGGTAACATGATTCAATCTCAGTTCTAATGATGAATCACCAACTGTAAACCAACCAAATTACAGATCTATGATTGGAAGTTAGCTTTATCTAACAAGTACCGAACCTGATATCATGCAGGTCGTAAGAATTGTTGGAAGGTTCCAAGAAAATCCAAAGGAATCACATCTCCATGTAGTCAAAAGAATTTTCAAATATCTTCAAGGAACTCAAGACTTTGGACTATGGTATCCTAAAGATACATAACTTACTCTTCATGCATATACAGATGCAGATTGGGCAGGAAATGTTGATGATCAAAAGAGCACTAGTGGAGGTGCATTCTATATGGGTTTCCGGTTAGTGTCATGGTTCAGCAAGAAACAAAGTTCGATTGCCTTATCTACAACTGAAGCAGAATATGTGGCTGCTGCATCTTACTGCACACAACTACTTTCGATGATGCAAATATTGCAAGACATTCATATCACATTCACTCCACCCATCTCCATTCTATGTGATAATACAAGTGGCATCAGTATTTCGAAAAATCTTGTCATGCACTCCAAGACCAAGCACATACCCATTAATTACCATTTTCTACTACAACAAGTGCTTGAAAAAAATGTTAAATTGGAGTATGTTCCCTCCAAAGAATAGGTTGTTGATATATTCACTAAACTGCTTCCTAGAGAAACATTTGAATATCTCAAACAAAAGCTAGGAGTAGTTGCTGCATCATCTTGTTGTTAAATCTAGTTTTTAGAGGAAGGTTATTATACACGGGTTTCATGAAGTATATTCGTGTATACACGCGGGTTTCTGTGGCTGAAAGAGCGTATATGTTTTTCTAACAGGAAAACAGTGGGTGAGACTTTGATATGGGTGCTTTGTCTGATATAGATACAGTCTGACGTATGCTTTGTTCATTGATTTTTATCTAACTGATAAAGATTCATTGATGAATGACTGTTGACAATGCACAGGTAGCACAAGTCCAGGGGGAGAATTAGCCTTCACTCACATTCAGCATTGTTGGCATCATGGTTGTTGAGTTCAGCTATGGCTTCAGATACTTATATCATTTGTTGCATAAGTCGTGTAAAGATCTAGGGTGTGATATGACTTCTTCTATCATGGTCTATATATCAACGAGTCCTATTGGACATATGATGTAATTTGTATCCCCACTTTGCATGGGATGGATGATGTAATAATTTTTGTATTTTTGTCATGTATAAACAATTGGTATATCCCCACTTGGTTGGGTGGATGAGTCAAATATGGTGTATCCCCACTTGGTTGGGAGATTGATGTATGTATGAGTCATTGGTCATAGGGAGGTCATACTGACTTAGTGAAGTTATAGAGTCATGTTATTCTTTTGAAAAATATATCTCTACAGACTCGGCATGTACTCAGGGGGAGCATGGATAACATAATGTATATCAAAGGGCGAGAATAACTTGGTCTGCCCTTTACCCTTCATGTCAAAAGGGGAGAGTATTTTGGTGTTGCTTGTTATCTCTAACAGTCTTTACAGCTTTTTGTAATCAACACCAACATGGTTGCCATCAAGTCCAAAGGGGTGGATTGTTGGCATTATGATACAAGTGTTGTCCTTGATGGCAACTCACTCATAGGTCAGTTCAGTTTTGATGAAAGACAACCCACAGTGTAACATATCCATTCATATCTAACAGGGCGTTGGTACAGAAGAACAGGAAGATGAAACTAAAGTCTACTAATCAGAATGAAGAAGTTGAAGGTAAAGGATGGTGAAAACAAATTTAAGATGTATATGTAGCCCCACAGAACAAAAGGCGCATATACGTATACACACACTCCCGCAAGAGGAAAAGTGCCCACATGTTGGAAAATCAAGGAATTTCAAGAGTAGAGAATACCAGGGGTCAATACCATGGTATTAGCCCACAATATTGAGTGGAGTAATGACTATTTGATCCCGCCCAAGAATACCACGGGTCTTAAGTGGTTTTGGTCCGAGGTATTGAGAAAGGCCTAAAACTATATGAGGAGAAGATTACGAGGCCATGGTGTGCAAGTGAAAAGGGTTTCTACGTAATACTTCTATCTAAAGTATATTTTATGTTGTAGAGGCTATGTTGGTGATTTGATCTGAAATATTTTGTGCACGTTGAATTCTATGTTGGATCAAGATCATGAGACTTGAATTGACTTATCATTGAATGATTTGATATTGGTTGGGATAGATCTAATTGCGTACACCTATTTTATTCTTTGAATGTCATGATTTGGGTTTGTCTGAAGTTTGGAATAGCAACAAAGTTATGATTAATATTTGTAGATCTGTACACTAGTTCGCTTCGGTGAAGTTGCGTATACATGTTGATTCCACTCTTCTAAGTAGCGTATGAAAAAGAAAAGTATGTTGTTCAGAGATGACTGATCTATTTGATCAATACTATTGTTTTACTGTTGTCTGTCAATGAAGCATTCTTAGATCTGAATGTAAAACTAAATGCATAAGGAGTTTGATATCTGATTGATTGATTGTATAAGTGAGAAGGGTGATCTCTACTACTACCTATGTAAAGCTCTGTAACTTAACAATAGATGTTTAGTATATTGCTGGTTGGTACAGACCTAATTTAGAAGTTTTATGTTTCAGTAGTTTTGAAGGTATATGCAGGTTGGGTTCAGTAAAGTAGCGTTTACATTCTGATGCATGATTTTTGAGGTTGCAGCTGGTTCTGAATGATGATGTAGGTTTTTGAGTTCAACAGAGTGTTCTGGTGATAGTGATCTGATTGTTCAGATTAACTGATTGTTGGTTGATGCAGTTTGAGTTTCAAAGTTTTTGATGTGTCCAGTATGGAAATTTGATGAAATGAGGCTTTCATGTGTATTGTTGTGTACCAAGAGCATCCAATCTAAAAATTTATAAAATGTGGTCCCTAGAGGAAGAGAGAAGGTCGTAGCCTTCTGTAGGCCGGCATCTACGTACTAGTAAACACATTGGCTAGTACAAGAACTAGGGGGTTGTAACTCCCTTCCAGTAGAAGCTAGAAAATGAGAGAAGGTTGTAGCCTTCTGTAGGTGGGTGCTTGCGTACTATTATGCGTCTACACCAGTAGAAGATTGTAAATAGATTTTTTTATTATTAAAAGAAGACAGAGATGACAACAGCAGGTGGTTTTCACCCACATTGGGTTTCCACCTTAAATCTTGGTGTTCATGTGTGTTTCTTATGTGTGATGGTTTATTTTGTTTTTACTGCACCATTTAATAAGTTATTGATGCATTGGTTATAGATCAACCCATGATAAATTAACTAAATCACAAGTTCTCTGGGTATACACTGGTTTCACTAATCACAGTAGCGTCTACACGCTAGTTCACTTCACAGAAGTAGCATATATAAATCTGTTTGGGAAATGAAAAATTATTGTTCTGATAATACTGATTCACCCCCACTCTCAATATTATTTCCAACACTTCCCTCTTGGGCACTTCAAGTGACTAACTCTATAGGCGGAGAAATATGTCAACTTAGACTAAAAAATAGAGGATTTTACCCCTGTTTTCATCAATGCATAACCAATTAATGCTTCTCCTCCCTCTGCTACATCCCCTCTCTAACCAGTGATCATTTCAGACTAAGGTGGATTTCTAGTGTCCGTCTATGTCAACTTAATGGCTATGGTTCTAAGGGGGATGGTTACAATTTTGTTCATTGTCAATGCTTGTATATCTTTGTTTCTTACACTATGCAGTCGATGACGACAATATGTTTGTTACGGTGTTGTGTTGTGCGTTGGCTTGTTACCAATGATCAATGGTCTCGCTTTGTTCCTGATGGTGAAGTGTTTATGGCACTTGTGTTGCATCTAGTCCTCTATGACCATGTAATGGTTATAGTTTTTTTGCATTTTAGATGATGTATGGTTGTAACTGATGTTAATATTAAGAATCTAGTTTTGATAACCACTATCCATGCTTATCATAATACCTATATAAAATTGGTTTTATATTAATAAAAAATTTAGTACTCTCTTAAAAAAAAGCATGAAAATGAGATCACTTAATCAACTCCACCACTATGCAATAAGTCTTAATCCTTTTCCACTTTGTTAATGGAATGAAAATAATAAGTCTTAATCCTTTTCCACTTTGTTAATGGAATGAAAATAATTTTCTTATTGCAAAATACTAATAATAATTATCTTCCACTTATTCTAATACTAGTAGAAAATTAAAAAGTATAAACATAAAATTATTCCTTTTCCTGAAAATATTTTTCTAAATAATAATAATAGTGGTCTTCCTCTTTTTCCAATATAATAATACTAGTATAGCAAGTAGAAAAGCAGAGACATAAGATCACCCAATCAGTTGCAGCACTATGCAATAAGTCTTATTCATTTTTCAGCTTTATTGATTGAATGAAAATATTATGATATTTAAATAACATTTTTGTTTTACTGCTTTTCCACTCATAATATTTAAAGCTAAGCACTAAGTTTTATGTTATTTAAATAACATGTTTGCTTTACTGCGTTTCCCTTCATAATATTTAAAGCTCAGCAATCGTACTAGTTTTCCACCTTGTTGATTGAATGAAAATATTGTGATATTTAAATAACATTTTTGATTTAATGCTTTTCCACTTGTAATATTTAACGCACAGGATGAATATGACCTCAGACCATGTAACCAGTGGCCTCACACCATATAATCTAATCGACAGGAAGTTGAAAGGCAAGTTGTGTCGACCTCAGACCATGTAACCAGTGACATCACACCATATAATCTAATCAGTAGTGAGAAAATATTAACCAAGTATTTTGTAGTAAATTAATGATTATTTCTTTTTAAGTATGGGGGTTTACGCAGTGCATTATATTAGATATTATTTTGGGATTCACTGCGTTAAGCGCGCTTGAGCCAGAGGAGTTCTGGGATGGGTGACCTCCTGGGAAGTCCTGGTTACCGGGTGCAAGTCCCGGAAGTGATGATTGATGCTATGTGATTCATTTCACTAGTTTCAATCCCACTTCTTCACCCCTGTGAGCATCACCCGATGCAATGAGTGCTAAGTGAACTATTCAAAAATCATGAGAAATTAGTCAGTTACGACTACCTCTCATGGAAATGGTCATACATGAATGACCCGATGCAATGAGTGCTAAGTGAACTATTCAAAAATCATGAGAAATTAGTCAGTTACGACTACCTCTCATGGAAATGGTCATACATGAATGACTTACTTAACGCAATGAATCCCAAAATGATACCTAATAGATTATTTCTTTATTTATTAAATTTTTTGTTAGGATGAAAATAACATTATCATGTTCAATGAACATAATGAAAAAGCAATCATTTATCTGAAAACACAATAAATAAATGAATCATTTTGTCATTAGTTAATATTAAACATTATGTAGTAAGTTTAGTCTTGGGTATTGAATAAGAACAGCAAACGGTTCACTTATTGCATGATGTTTACTATATACTCCCATACAAATCTTATTGCACTGCCACTTTATCCTCCTCCTCCTCTGCTTGACAGGGGGCAACAACGCTGCTATCTGCAATGAACACGGAGTGGCTTGATTTCCTGAAAGGAATGGTGAAGCCAGTGGCTGCTTTAGCAGTGCCAGCAGTTGCTGTCTTCCTCTCACATCTTCAGAAACTTGAGCTGGAAAAGGAAATGCCATATGCCATAGCAAGGGCCTTTCTTCAGCTCTCTCTTATTGGCTTCGTGTTGCAATTTATCTTCCATCAACAAAATGTGGGGTGGATTTTGTTGGCCTATTTATTCATGGTATGCTCTTTTCCCTCACTTCACTTCAATTCAATTATGTTTCTTCATGATTGCTATGTGTAATACAAAATATGAGTCAACTTTTAGAATTTCTTTTCAGCTTTGAAAACAAATTTTGTGTGTGCGCTCTATTTACTTTTTCCAAATCTTATTCGGCGTTAATTGGTAACTCCATGGATTCAGCTCATAGTATATGGTAAGCAGGGAGTAATAGATAATTGAATTTGTACGAACTGGTAGATATTTCTGCATCTTTTTATTTTATTTTAGAATGCAATTGACATCACGGTACAAACTGGTGGTACTTGCATGTTGCAACGGTCTGGGCGGTTGGTTTGCACGCCCCCAGGCCGCACACCCTTAGGCTGCAATCGAATCTGCGGAGCTGCGCATGCTGCAGTGTATTCAGATCCCTGGCAAATTATCAAAAAAATGATTTGACGATTATCAGCCGAGTTCAGATCTATGACTAATTATAAAAAAAATGATTTAACAGTTGTCAGCCGAGTTCTGACACGTATTTGTAATAAAAAAAGAACCCATGATGCTTTGTAATAAAAAAGGAACCCATGATGCTTCTATAGGGAACTAACCTCACCCATTTAAAAAAACCTGTGATAAAGTCCAAATAGAAGCATAGTACAGAAATCCTTGTTTGCTCATAAACATGATTACCTTTATGGTAAGTATCCTACTATTTGAGTGATAAATAAGTATTTCAGAATAGCTGAAAAATGGGTGAATTTTCAATTTTCGAATAATTTGTTTTTCAACACTTTTTTATGCAGGTAAGTGTAGCTGCTTACACTGCAGGCCAGCGAGCACATCAAGTACCGTATAGTTCATATGTTGCAGGAGCGTCCATTATGTCTGCAACATCCTTTACATTATGTTTGCTTGTTATATTAAATGTGTTTCCATTCACACCTAGATATATCATTCCCATAGCAGGAATGATGGTTGGAAATACAATGACTGTCACTGGAGTAACCATGAGGCGCCTCCGAGAGGATTTAAAACAACAACAGATCCTGGTTCGTCTATTCATTCAATTTTTAATTTATTTTTTCCCTCTCTAAAATTTGTTTATAAAATAAGTTGTTGAATGTGCATTTGTGTATATATAGGTAGAGACAGCTCTAGCCCTAGGCGCATCTCCGAGGCAAGCAATGTTGCTACATGTTAGAAGGGCTGTAAAATTGGCCCTTTCACCTGCTATCGACAATGCAAAGACTGTTGGGCTTATTTCACTACCAGCGGCAATGACTGGCCTTATCATGGGAGGTGCTTCTCCTCTGGAAGCAATTCAACTCCAGTTGGTTGTGATGAATATGTTAATGGGTGCTTCCACCTTCAGCTGTATCATGTCAACTTACCTTGGTTGGCGGGTCTTCTTTACCAAAACATACCAACTTAAAACGGAGGTTCTCATGCTTAATTAATAGTCATTAGAAATTCCATTCCACTTTTTAAACACGGTTTCCTTCCTACCTGCAATATTAACAAAAAAAAATTCAATGTGAATGAGAGATTAAAGGCGCTGTGTATCTCAAATCTTGAATCCAGGTATTTGATGCTGATATTTTTAATAATTATTTTGATTAGAAGATTATATTTTTTAAAATTTTGATTTAATGATTAATTATTATTAAATAGATGATATAGATTTAATTTCTATAAAAATTTTAAAATATTTAAAGGTTTATATTAATGTTTAATGTAATTATGTTTTCTTCTTATTTTTAACTAAATTGATTAATTTAAAACAACAAAAAAATCTTATATGAATAAGTGTAATATAAAGTGATTATGGTTTTTTGGACCTGTAGTATTGATATTATGGGGAGTTATGGGATGGGGGTGATGTTTGTGGCGGAGTTCTGGCTCGTTTTGTAGACTGTCTTAATCATCTTTGTTGTGACAATTTTGAATGCTTGGATGATTAGGATGACACTTGATTGATCATTTTTTTGAATATCTGGAGGTGGTCATGTGTCTTTGCTCTTGTTGGTCGCCTTTTTCTTTGCCTGAAATGCTCTCCAAGAACAATCTTTCTTTTCTCCTACACTTGAATTGACTCCTCCAGTGGAGTCTCATCCTCTATTACATAGGTGGTATTTCTACGAGAAATGTTGCAATTTGCACTGTGTCTATGGGTCTTGGTGTGGTGGTCGTGGTAGTATTGGGTGGCCCTGTGGATGTTGTTGGTGGCGGTGTAGTTTAGGGTGGTTCCATATATGTGGGATTTGCACAATGTGCACCTGAATTGCCATTTGGGATTTTTTCTGCATATTCTACGGGGGCGAGCTTTGCATTTGCTATTTTTTCGGGTGGTTTTTGATATATTCCCTCCCGTTTTTGTTTCTCTCCCCTCTGCGCGGGTGGTGGTGTCACGTCATGGGTGGTTGAATCTGTGTGCTAGTTTCAGGGTCCTTCTCTGCATTTGGGTGGTGTCGATTCAAAACGTTGTTTGAGGTGTCCATTTTTTCCAGTGCATCACAGGTTTTCCCCTGCTCCACTATTTTCTGGTTATTGACTTTCCGGGGAGTTCCAAGGCTCTCTTTCTTGAGGTGCATTTATGATCCATCTAATGGATCTCTTGCACTCACTTTTTTAGATCTCATCCTCGCCTCGATCCTTGTCCTTCCTATATTTGATGGGATTATGCCATTTATGGAATCTCAGGTGTATTTGTGTCTTTATTCATTGTGGCTACTTTTTTTGGTGGGTGGGTGTACCTTCTCTTGCTCTTTTCTCCGAGGTGGCTGCATTTTCCTGGGATCCCGAGGGGCGATGTCGCCATATTTGTATGAGCACTACATGGCACTACATGGAACGTTGAAGTATTGTTGTTATTACACCCGTTGTTGACTCGTTTTATTCCTTTTTTCACGCCCAAGACATTTTCTTTTCCCCTATACAGAGATTTGGTAGGTGCACATCACCCCATAGACTGGATGGGTTTTTAATGTATGTCAACTGTGGTGGGTGGGATGGGTGATGATCTACAGTTGGATGGGGTACTTGCCTACCTCAACTCAGGTGTGGTTGCACAAGAGGCATTCATACAGGCCAAGATGGATGCTAAGTGTGCACAAGGTGGGGTGCCTCAACTCCGAAGGGTGGATGATGCATCTGAGGGTCGGTTGCAGGGGTGGAAGACGTGTTGCATGGGGAATCTACACGTCATGCAAACAAACACGACAGGCTTCATCTTGGGTCTCCATAGTTCAATTCACTATTGATTTCGCCTACCCTCCTAAAGACCAGGCAGCAAGTTGCTCAGCCCATTAAGCCTTGTGCTCAAATTAAATTCTTAAGCTTTGGTTATGAATTTTTATGGGATCAGTTCACTAGTTTACAAAAGAGGACACTCGTGGGGAGGTGGATTTTTGTTGACCCGACTAAGAAGGATATCCAACACTGGGTGAATAGAACTTGGTCACCAATGCTAGGATATACTAAGGTGAGTTTGCTGATGAATGCCTCGTTCAACTTCCATTTTCTGCAGATCCCCTAGGTACACAGTTGATGCTTTCTTCAGCTTCACCAATGGTACATTGGTTTCAATCCTTTATTTCATACGCCACGAAATGACATCGTTTGGGTGAAGCTTCTGGGCCTCCCCCTGGAATTTTGGACTAAGAATGCCCTGATGGTGATTGGGAACTCGATTGGACGCTTTATATACCTAGAGCCTGGTATTGTGGGACCTGGGTGTTCATGATAAACATGTGGCTTGGATTCTAGTTGAGGTCGGTTTTCGGGTGGACTTCCGGAAGACATTGATCTGCAATGGAGGTCAATTAGATTCTGACAATGAATTGACTATTAGGGGATGTCTATATTGCCACTGCACTAGACAACTATTAAGTCGCTTCTCGGGTAGACGCAGGCCACAACATACTAGACGGGGGCATCAAATGAAGTTTCTGAATGATTCACAATGACATGACATTGGATTGGTGGGGTAATCCCCCTCAGGTACCTCCCCTCCTCTCCCTTCTTCTACTTTACATGGTGCTCATTCGTCTCGCTCCCTATCTGGTGCACGTCCCCTAGGTACCTTGGCTCCTTACATCCAAATTTCACCCCCCTGTCATGCGCACTCTCAGCAGATGGCCAATGAACCTCTCGCAATCCCTCACCTTATCTCGGAACATATGCAGGTGTCCCATCTGCCCTCCCTAGAACCCCCCCTCCATTCCGCCTTGCTGCCATTGGTGATTTTACCCTCCATTCCACCACTCAAGTTGGTTTCTCCCACACCGCTTGATAGACAGGAGGTGGTCTCCTCTCCCCGCAATTCTGTGGACAGTGATATTGAATTTCTCCTGCATAACTCAGATTTGAAACTCAAATCTCTGACTATTCATAAAGGAAAGGCTCCCAAGTCGCCCCCTCACATTAGCCCCGCCTCTGCCAAGAATATCACTGTTAGAAAGACTGATAAAAAAGGTAGCCATCATTTTTGGGGCAGATCCTCCTCCCGACCTCCTCCTTTTTAGGACTCATCTGGCCTTCATGATGTTCCTATTCAATCCTCTATTGATCCTTAGGCACTTAGAGCATAGATGCCCTTTCTGGGTGTCCTATGATGAAGATTCTATCATATAATATTAGGGGTTTGGGGGATCACTCCAAAAAATTGGATCTCTGCTAGATGATTTGCTTTTTATGTCCTGATATCATTTTTATTCAAGAAACCTTATCCTCAGAGGCTCGAGCTATTTCATAGTTTTTGGATATCTGCCCAGCATGGCATTTTGTTGGGGCCGACCACTCTGGGGGCTTATTAGCCATGTGGGATCCGCGGAGGGTTGTCTTTTGTGCACATAGTCTCATTGTTGGTATCCTGGTGTTAGGTTGTATCTGTGGTTATATATGTAATTTTCATCTTCTAAATTTGTATGCTCCATATAAAAATATATCTAAGTTTGGGGATCACATACGAAACAACAACATTCTCAAAACCAGTGGACTTATATTGGTAGGGGACTTTAACGCCACCCTGCTGGAGTAGGAGAGATGGGGTGTCCATTCTTGACTGGAACCTTTGGCGGATAGGTTATTCAGACTTTTTGATGGAAATCATATGAGGGATATCTGCCCTATTCTGATCTCACCAACCTGGAGCAATCACAAAGTGGGGGATAAGTATATAGGTAAGCGACTAGACAGATTTATCATCAAGGAACAATTGACTAAACAATTGGGGAATCTTAGATCTTGGATGTAACAGCCCTGGTGAAAATTCCATGTAAAAAATATATATAAATACCACGGATGATGGGACACGTATTCCAAGCTGAATGGTGGGAAAGACATCCTAGTGTGTGTTCATTTGGCTATTTATGGCTAAGGAAATTGGCAAAGGTAATGGCTAAGGCATTAAAGAGGCAAAAATGTATTTTGGCACATTTATTTATGAAAATCATGGAAATTAGGAGAAAAGGAAGGTGAAAGGTCACATTTTGCATATGAGGAAGAAATTGAAGGAAAATAATGGAAAATGAAGAAAATAGAGGCCTCATTAATAAAAAGGCTTATGAGGATCAGTGGGCAAGACTTGGTCAGTTTAGCTTTAGAGCTCTCTCATTATTCTCTCTCTCTCTCTCATATTCTTGGTTACTTAGATTTTCTTTGAGCACTCTTGGAGGGTGTGGCATACTTGGATTCTTAGAGCAAGAAGGCAAAGGAAGAGAAGAAAAGAGAAAGAGGGCATCGATATCAGCAACTACATCAAATTTTATTGTAGGTGCCAAGTTGAATGTATGATTTCTTCACTAGTTTTGGCATGCATGGCACATGGATGTGGTTTCATGGTTTTGATATGTCATTGGCATGGAGGATGGCCGGGATTGACAATGGATTTCCTAGCCTTGCCATTTCCTGGATAGCCATGGTGATTGTGGGTTTACTTTCATTGCTTTGTTTTGGTTGGTTCTCACTTTTCCATAGCTTGGGTTGAATTACTAGTCCTGGTATCCCTAGTTGAACAAACGCTCTAGAAGCCCTGCAACAGCTTGGGTTGAGTTACTATTCCTAGAAGCCCTGGTTAGACAAATGCTCTGGAAGCCCTTGGCGGGTTGAGTTTCTAGTACTAGAAGCCTTGGTTAGACAGACACTCTGGAAGCCCTATATAAGCTATGGGTTGAGTTACTAGTTCTAGAATCCTTGGTTGGACAAATGCTCTGGAAGCCCTTGAAGGCTTGGATGGAGACCAATTTGATGATGGTTTTTGGTGATATCCGACTGTGAGGTGGAATCACTATTTGATGGGTTGAGGTGGGTGGCCTCTGGAAGCCCTGGATGAGTTTTGATTGATGTGTTCTATGAGATCCCACATTCATGCTTGGAATATGGCACGAGGGTGATTGGCTGAAGAGAGACTAGGTTCATCCAATCTATGTTCGGGTGGAACATGGTAGTCCCATCACCGGTTGGTTTATTGCATTTATTAATGAAAAATTCATTCCCTTGATTTTCATGTGCAAATGTACTGATATATATATATATATATATATATATATATATATATATATATATATATATATATATATATATATATATATATATATATATATATATATGGATTTTGATGGCTGATATATTTATTGTATTTATGTTCCTATTATGTTTTTTTATATGCACATTTACCGCATAGTATGTTACAGAGTGGTATCAGAGCATGGTTCAAACACTTGGACTCGATGGGCTCTATCATAGGTAAAATGAAGAACAAAGGTTAGATTTTAGACATTTCTGTCATATATGTTATAACTTTTCTTCTGTGGAATATTAGAAGTCGAAAATTTGTCCATACTGAAGGTAAATCCCACTGATAATGTGGTAAAAATTTCAAATATTGGTTCACAATCCTTTAGGAATTATGATCTAAGGAAGACGACCTTCCTGAATGCACCTTTAAATAGGTCACGTTGGAATTTCTGCAATAACTTTTCTTCTGTAGGCTTTCAGAAGCTGAAAAATCGTTCACATTGAGGGGAAATATCAATGATTATGTGGTAGAAATTTCAGATATTGGGTCGCAATATTTTAGGAGATATGGGCAGAGGGAGTCTAGCCTTCAGAATGCTCCTAAAATCAAGTCTCAAACAAGTCACGCTGACATTTTTGTTATAACTTTTATTTTGGACACTCTGATGAGCTGAAGTTTTTTCTACAATGAGAGGCAATCCACTTATATTTTGATAAAAATTATAGACATTTATTCACTATATTGTAGGAGATATGACCGGTGGAATTCGAGCTTTCTTGATACTCCTAGAATTGTGCACCAAATAGGATTGTGTTGGTATTTTTGTTATAACTTTTCATCTATGAAATCTCAAAAGTTGAAACTTGAACCATAGTGAGGGAAAAACTGATCATATGGTTCAGTTTCCATAATTTGTACAACTACAGTTTAGGATATATGCATTGAATCATTCGCTATATTAGTTTGCATGCAAAGTGTTTGATGAAATGCTTAAATGGTTCAATGATTAATTGCGTAGAAACTGTTTGATAAAATGCCCCAATGAGTATGTTGTTTGTGGTTGGGGATAGTATTAATGTGTAATAGTATTTTTGTAGTTGATATATTCTTACTTGTATCCAAATAGTTTTCTATATTAGTTTGCATGTAAAGTGTTTGAATAAATGCTTACATGCAAATGTAATAGTATAGTAGTTGTTGGAAGAAAAATGTAAAAGTATGGTAATTGTTTGAAGAAAATGTTATTTTTTCTTAAATGTAATGGTATTGTAGTATGGTAATATGGATGTAGCTGATCTATGTCTATTTTCATGCAAATAATTCGAAGATTTGCATGTAGGGAATTTGAAAGGTTGCATGCAAGGAATTTGAAAAGTTGCGTGTAAGGAAATGGAAAAGTGGCATGTTTTTGGTTATTATGTGACAAGTGGAATAAGTGAAATGTTTTTTACTTAGCCTCATAAAAATTTATGATAAATAAAAATCATTTTTTTTTCAAGTGTGGTTAAATTTAGTAGAGCTTTGGATATCCCATTTCCATAATTGGACATTGGAGATCGGGCCATTATAGTAACTTCCTCCTTCTACCTTAGTGTGGACCATGGATAGTAATGGGGTATGCTATAGGTTGTTAGTACTGGTAAAAGTTGATTTCAAATTGGTAGACACAATGTCTTGATTTTTGGAACATGTGACTGATTGTGTATGAATTATATGTCGCTTACAAGTTGATTTCATGATACCTACTTATATCCTTGTATGTTAGGTTACATTTTTGAATATTTTGATGACATGTAACAGTCTTGTAGGTTGATTACAAGAATTGATCGCTTATGTTTGACTACATGCGTTTATACGTAGGTGTAGTTGATTTGACATTTCTTATGCATAATGTTGGTTACATGTGGAAATGTGTACAATGGAGTAATGGTTGTTGTCATGCATAAGGTAATGGTTTGTGTAGTTTATGTGGTCATGCATTGATGAATAGACTATAGCTGGAATGATGTGTATATGATTTGGTACTCATTTTTCATGTGTGTATATGCAGTTGTTATGCATGTATGGTCTTGGTTATGATTATGCATGTATAGTAGGTCAAACGTGCCTTGTGAAGTCATTGTATGCAATTTAGGTCATCATGATTCTATTGGTTGTTATGATGCTAATGTGTTGGCTAAGATAGAGCAGGAGATGCAGATCATTATAATGAGGTTGCAACATTGGATTTTGGGGTAAGAGTAGATCATTATACAGGTAGTGTATGCTTGGCATGCAGGTATGTAAGTTAAGGATTATTATATGCATTAGGGTTATGTACATTAGGTTTATGAACATGTATTTGATGATAAGGTTATATTCATGATAGATGTTAGATGATTAGTGTGATTATATGCCCATGTATTAAATAGTCAAGAATGATAGTAACCTATAGTTGTATGCATTGATATTGTTGTTTTACATTAGTAACCTGATGATTAAGTTATATGTTGTTGATGAGCAAGATATATAGATTATTATTGTTATATGCTATTAGCTTGATGATTAGGGCCATTTCATTGATATATTGATGTTATAATTTGGATTGGTCATATGCGTGATGGTTATGTTCATTGCCTTGAAGATCTTGATGTTATATGTATTGCGTTAATCTGGTTTGACCTATGCAGATGGTTATGGTTGTGATATTTAGGTATGAATCGACATATTTGTGATATGGTGTCTATTATCACTAAGAATTTTCTCTAGAAGTTAGAAGAAGAAAGAAAATGATCGAGGTAACCATAAACCAACTTTTAAGCATAGGCTCTAGTGAACCTATGGCTCAAAGAGGGCTCTCTCTATATGATTTAGCTTTGTTTGCTAGGATTTCAGGCTAGTTCTGAAGGTTCAGGGGGTTTTTTTATTTGTATTGAAGATTGGATGGTGGAATCCTTAAAACATATGGATAGAATGATGTATTTGGACCATTGGGCTATGGAGTCAGCAGAAGGGTAGTAGATTTGGAATTAACTCACTAAAGGGAGTGTTCAAAGGGCAAGCTAGTAGAGTATAGTGCAGGTCTTTAGGGCAGATGGGTGAAAAGCTCTTAACCAGGGTGAGAGAGCAATTGAGAATTCTCAAACCGGGATTAAAACGAGGAATAAAGGATAACCAGAAATAAAGAGCAATTAAGAATCCTTTGCTATAGATTACAGAGAGACAACCTAAACTAAGGAGCAATCAAGAATTCCTTAACTTAGATAATTAGTAGAGAACATTTAAATGCATAACAGTTAAAACAAATTGCAATGAAGCAAATTCTGAGATATCATTCCATATTATAGTATTCAGATATAGAAACACATTAAAGATTATGGAAAACTTTTAAGAAATATAACAATAACAAGAGAAAATACTTGTCTACACTTCGCTCTACACATGAATCCTGTGAAATATCTTGTCTTTATTCATCAATCCATCTTGTTGGTCCAGTCAGTGATACAATAGCTTTACAGTCTTTTGATCAACAAATGTCTATAGAAATGTCTAAGAATCCATCCTACATACTTTGAATTATGAAGCATTTATACATAAATTATTTACAAAATATCTCAAAGCAAACTTGAGATTTAATCTAGGAAATAAAAAATATCTTCTTGCAAGAAGATAGAGATAATTATTGAACTGTTTCATGTTGTCCCTTTTATTGTGGTACCGCTGGCTTTTATGGTTGGATTTAAGTCCTTTATGCTAGCTTGATGTTGTGGTATTTTACGCTGGAATCTTCTTTAACTTTTATCTTTCACCTGATACTCTTTGGCACTAATACTCTTTAACCATGCTGACCTGTTTTCATTTGTTTACCTGGTTGTTCTACTTTTACTGTGCAATAACCTTTTCACTGTAAATTTCTCACAGTAAATCAGTCATCTTTTCCCACCATTTAGCATCAGGTAACTTGACATTCATCATTTTCCTATATATCTCATCAGCCTCGGTATACTTGGCAAAATTAGGCTTGGTGATGAACAAATGTTTTATCTCATGCTGGAGAAAAAACAAGTTCTCAAATGTATTATACAAAACTTTGCCTGTTGGCAATGCTTTTATCGTTGAAGTTCTTGCTTGTTCTTTAGTTAACTACCTGAGTCTCTTATTATAGTCCTATTGTGTCATAAGTTTGTCGTTAATGACCAATGGACTGGGCAATCCTTTCTTCCTCAAAATTTGGAATTTAGCCATGAATATATCGATGGCTACCTGCATGTTCTCACACTTTTCTTCCAAGTTTAGCATTAGGTTTCTCTTGGAAAGGACCTTCCTTATTTCCAAAATAGTTTCAGTTTTGTCTTCTATATCCATCTCATGAGGCTCATACCTGTTTTTCTTGTTAAGGAAGTGGATGAGTCTATTGGCATCCTCATGCATGTCTCCCAATTCTTCCTTGACTTGTTAGATAGCTTTTATAGCTATCATTATCAATTTTGTCTGCTCAAAAATAACTTGAATAGATGGCCACATATCATTGACAGAGTCAATGATATTAGGCTTAAACAGTTCTTTGGCTTGCCCAATGGGTTTCTCCAATGTTAAGTCTTTCTCCATAGCTTTGACTCTTTCACTCATTCTGTTGGCCTTTTGTGCCTCTTCCTTTTGCATAATTTGGGCAAGTTTGTAATCAATTTCTAAACTTGCCACCTTTTCTTTCATTCTATTCATTTCTGTAGCCTGAATAGACATTTCTTCCATGGCTCTAACCAACTCTGCTTCTTTTTCTCCTGATGCACCTACTTTTGTAGACTCTGTTGTGACTGAAAATGCTGTGGTAGGTGGAGTTGTAGGTGCTAGTGAAGCTGCTAGCGTGGAAGTTGTGGCAATGTCAGTTTATTTTAATTGGATCAAGTTACCCAATTCTTTCTCTATCTCCGTTAGTTGATAATTGAGTTGTAGGACCAAGTCCATCAACTCCTCATGCTTGTGCTGGGTCTCCAAAACTTCAAGTGTTTGAGGATGTTGAAGCTGGGGTATTTTTAATTGCTTCTTACGTGCAACAATATCATCGTTTTTCTTCTTTATGAGCTGCTATGTAGCTTTAATATCTTTGGGATCATGTCCCAACTCAATAACTAAGTCTTCCAAAGACTTAATCCTAGTATCCTTGGCCTGTGAGGAGGCCTTCTCCAACTGAAACTATGTCGAGATATTATTCAATGAGTTTCGTAGCTGATGGGTAGCTATGGCTTTACCTGTAAGGGTGGAGTATATCATCTCTCCAGCTTTTTTATGCAGTTCTATTTGGTTTATGGGATGAATATCTCTTTCCAATACTTCAAAGTCAACCCTCTTGAAGTCTGATGATGTCTTGGGTTGTTGTGTTGTAGGTTTGACAAAGAACATTTGAAGCTTTCCCTCCTTGATGTCAATAACTAACATCAACCTTGTTTGATTTGTAGGAGTGATTTTTAGATATTGAGCATATGTCTGAGCTTTGAGCTTCTCATTCCTCATTTTGATTTCTTTGTATCTGTCCTTTATGTCTTGGTCCTTGTCAGCAGGCCTACTAAATGAAGACACTTCCACACTTAGATGCCTTTCCAACATCTGATTTTGTGATGTGGATGGTTCTTGTGTCTCCCCAGATGGGGTTGTGCCCTTGCTTCTATCCAGATTAGTGTTGGTCACCTATGCTGATCCTTCTGTATATTCCTATTCAGAAACAGGATTGAGCCTTTGCCTTTTGCTATGACTGGCTTCACACTGTACACTAGATGTATCCATGCCTAAAGTGGAATCCCCCTCTCTATTTCTCTTGGGATTTATTTCTTCATTTTGGGGAGTCGGCATGATAGGAAGGGTACTCATGGCCAGTTCTTCCTATTCAGGTACCTGCAGAAATGATCTCTCATCAAACTGCCTTTCTAAGTCACATAAGGAATTTTCTACATCTACCTCTCTATCTACAAGAGTGTTTTCCACCCACTCAAATTGATTTGCATATATTTCTATCTCTGGTATGGGGTGGTGGATATAAGGTCCCAACTTGGCCTTTTTTCTCAATCTGATCATGAATTCTTGAGGGTCATACCTCCACATGAAACTCTGTTGGAACTTCATTTGTTGCAAAATTTGGTCTGCTTCCTTCCCTGCCTCTCTAGAATTGAGATGAAGGGGCCTAACTAGTTTTTAATTTGAATTGTGGTATTTTCTTGGCCGAGACAAAATTTATCTCATCAGAGTTCATTATTTGCCTATAGTACTCTAGAGAAAATAACCTCTTGGGGAGGTATTTGGGTAGTTTATATGGTGCAAGCTGGAAACCATAAATCCTTATCTCTGTGTGGTTTTGGGAGAGGTACCAATCTCCCACTTTGCTTTGTTTATACAACTGAAGGACCTTTTTGATCTCTAAACTTATCCTCGGTGGAGGGCTTCCTTTTAGCATAGTCATCTCTAGATGAACAAAAGAATCTATGAAATCTAAATAGGTATATGGTGAGTCATACTTATGGAATAGTGGGGTCCAAAAAATGACAGATATGGGCTAGCCTTTGGTATCCAGCTTCTGGAGGGGAAAAGGAAATCTATCTGACTGATAATATAAGAACATATGGTAAAGGATAGATGATTATTTGAACACTCTTTCATTGTTCATCCTGGTGAACTATTCATGCATTCTCTCAGCTATGAACTCAACATTATTGTACACAACAACAAGAGGGTGTCATGGGGTATAGATTGACATGACAACCAGGACAAGTTCATGAACAAATTCATCAGTGAAGTAGCCTAGGACACATGATATCATGGTGATGATTTTTTTGTCTCTTTCAGAGAACATGGCATAAAGATATTGGTGGGGGGGGGGGGGGGGGATTTTTAGGAATGTACTGCTCCTCAACAATGAAATCTTGGAAAAATTCGGCCAGTATAGAGGGACTTAATTTGGAATATTGGTCTAACAAATCTCCAATTAAGAGTGGAGTTATGTTTGGTCCTAGTTGGAGTTGTAACATTTCATTAATGGATTCAGTTGTGATAGTAAACAACACCTTTTGGTCATGAGACATTACGGTTCTATGACTAGGGATGTAGCATGCATGGCACATATGGACAATTTATGGGAAGATATGTACTTGGGGGAACTGATATTTTGGCAAATTTGACTCCCAACGACCAATATCATCAGCATGGTTGAGGTATCTGTCGCTACTTAAACAATGGATTTTAAGCAGGTGGCCTTGGGTAGACGTATCTTTGTTTTGGAAATCCTTGTCAGCCAAGGGAAGGTGATCGAGGTCCAAATGAGGAATTGTGATAGGTCTAACATCCAAGGCAACAGGGACAACCATTATTAAGTTCTTGTGGATTTGAATTAGGCGTTGAGGGTTTATTCAAAGGTTTTAAAATGGAAATAGGAAACTTATCAGAGGGTTCAGCCACATGTTTTCTAAAGTTAAGCTATTTTTCAATTAATTTTACTTATGAAAATACTTGACAGGCTAAACGTTTCCAATTTTGAATGAGGAGTGGTATTCTATGGTGAAACACCTGGAATTGGGCGAATTGGCTTCAAGTTGAGGGTTCATGGTAGCTGCAGAGGTTTGTACGGTTCTAGTACGGACTGAGAGGTTAGTTGGGTTGTCTGCAACGTCTTCTGGAGCGAATTTGGAGGTCTGTGGCAAGTTCTGCGTTTGCAGGAGTCACAAAGGTTTTCAGAGTTTATAGAGAAAAAAGAGTGAAAAGGGAAAAAAGACGGCTTTGCGGCCTTTTACAGAAAAACAATTACTTTTGGCGGGTTCATTTATGAATGAATAGTTGACAGTTTTTTCGGTTAAGCGGGGAAGTGGTTTTGCTTGGCCATCGCACCGCTTTTGTGGTGAGGGTGTAGAATTTTTCTACAAATCAGTGAGCTCTAATACCATGTAGAAATTCCCACTGTAGATCAACAAATTATGCAATATAATAAAACACAATACAAGATCTACTTCTACAACACTTTACGAAAGCTTAATCAATTTGAGCACGATCAATGAGAACACATATAACTGATATGGAGAAATCAATCACACATAACACAGAAGAATTTACCCCGAGAAAGCCTCAGCCTAAAACCCCAACTCTATATTATCATACATAGGATTTATACAAAGCCTTAGCTCTCACACAGCTAGCCAGCTCTTAGTACAATCCTCATAGATGAAGGTGGAAATACATCAGGATTACACAAAGCCTTAGCTCTCACAGCTAGCCAGCTCTTAGTGCAATCGTCCTGGATGTTCACAGGCAATCAAGACTTCTCCTAAGCCTTCTCCTCTACCCTCCAAGCCTCCTATTTCCTTGCGCAATTTTTCCTGGGTGATCCTCCTGTTACCAAGTGTAACACTAATCTCTCACACTGATCTCACACCCTGTAAAACTGCACAATCCTCAAGGAATCTTGATCCTTCTGCTTGGATTATTTTCCTTTATAGGAAAAGTCCATCCAATTGATAGTACATTGTCCCTCCTCTGATCTCAACTGGGTCTTTCTCTAAACTGACATGCATGGGTTATTTATGAGAGAGTATTTAGTTATCTAAAGTGCAGTAGTTACATGCATGAAAGCATTAACTAACTGAACTCACATTAATTTAAACAAACTATTTAAATCAAATATAACTGGACTTGACTTAGTTAACTGAGCCAACTAATTACAAATCAAAATAGAACTCATCCTTATCTCTTTAACTAATGGATAAATTCCTCAATTAATAGATAAACTGTTGCATGTCTTCACATATACTTCATGTTTGATTTTTCACAACTAATTAACTCATGGAGAATTAATTAATTTATTTTCAAACAACTGTTAAGTTCAAATTCAAATTTTACTTTCTATTTTTAGTCCAGGGACTGACTAAAATAGGAATCCATCCTAAACTGCTAAAAATAGAAATTCTATTTTTAGCACTTCCATTTTTCATTCCTTATTGCTCAATCCAGCATTGGTACCCAAATTGCTATTTTTAGCAGTGATGTTTTTAGAAATTCTATTTTTAGCATTTCTTGTTGCCATTTTCAACACTCCCTCTCAACAAGAAATGTGTTCAACTCGAACCCAATCCAGTACCTCTGGAATGTTATGCATGCAACACATCTACCAAGTGTGGTTGCTCCAGCAACTCTCGGAACAAAAAAACTCCCACTGACCTCTCTGTTGGGCTAGAACCATATTATGATGCTGAAGATCTACCTACTGCTGACAAGTGCTCCCTCTCTGACCTCTAAGCTACTGCAACACTCCATGCATCTCGCACCATTGCACATCTCTCTGTGCCATCCTGCACTAGTGCAACACTCCTGTGCCTCTCGCATCGTTGCAGCCTACTGGTGGCTGGGTGATTCCCCCGCCTCCCTGACTGGTGGCTGGGCGATTCTGGGAATCACCTAGCCACCTTCCGTGTGGTCGTGCGAGCTGCTGGGGTGGGGCCAGCCTAGCCAGGGCTGGCGCCACCCCGGCAGCCCGCACTCCCGCATGGCTGGTGGTTGGGCGATTCCCAAAATCGCCCAACCACCAGCCGGGTGGGCGGGTGGGCCGTCAGGGTGGTGCAGCCAGGGCTAGCACCACCCCGACGGCCCACATGCCACCTAGCTAGCGGCTGGGCAATTCCCAGAATCGCCCAGGCACCAGCTAGGTGGGTCGGCGGGCCAGCGGGGTGGCGCGGCCTAAGGCTGGCACCACCCTAGTGGCCCGCACGCCCGCTCGGCTTGTGGCTGGGCGCTAGTGCCACCTAACGGCCTACACGCCCGCCCGGCTGGTGGCTGGGTGATTCCCAAAATTGCCTAGCCACCAGTCGTGTGGGCGGGCGGGCCGCCAGGGTGGCAAGACATAGGCCGGTGCCACCTCAGCGGTCAGAATCACCTAGCCACCAGCCGAGCGGGCAGGCGGGACGCCAGGGTGGCGCCACCCTATGCCGCGCCACCCCGGCGGCCCACACGCTCGCCCGACTAGTGGCTGGGCGATTCCGAGAATTGCCCAACCACCAACCGAGCGGGCGGGAGGGCGGGCCGCCAGGGTGGCGCGGCCAGGGCTGGCGCCACCCTGGTGGCCTGCTCGCCCACTTGGCTGGTGGCTGGGCAATTCCCAGAATCACCCAGCCACCAGCCGACCGAGCGGGCGGGTCACCGGGGTGGCGCAACCCAGGCTGGCACCACACCGGTGGCCTGCCCGCTCCTTTCCCGCCCGCCCACCCACACACCCACCCACTCACTCTTGATTCAGGGATCCATTAGAAGAGGAAAATGAGCAAAAGGAAGCAGAAAATATTGTGGAAGAAGACAATGATGAAACTCTAGAAGATGAAGAGTTTGGATTACGTGATATTGTTGATTAAATTTAAGTTATGCTTGGAAATCAAACTTTGCAATCCTTTGACTTTGACATTTTATGAGAAGAATAAATACTCAATTAAGGTTGTTATGTGTTCAATATTTGTAATATGTGATTTTCGCATTGATTTTTAAGTTAATCATTATTTTTTGAAAAAAAAAAAAAGTGATTATTATTTATTTTTTGACATGAAATTCATAAAAAAAAAACTATTATTTAACCATTTTTAGTTAAAATTTTCGTATAAAAATTGTGATTTTGACATGTCAATTCTAGCAAAAAATTATCAAAACGTGTAGTTTTTTAGTTATATTTATGTTAAAAATGGTTATTTTTATATCCATTGTTAAAAAATATTGTTTTTTAGAAACAATTATTTCATGTGGATTGAAAAATTAATTAAGGATGTATAAATACATAGAATATCGAAAATTCAAAATATCGACCTTTTAATTTAAAAATGCAAAACAATAAAAACCTCACTACAAAAAAATCAAAATTAAAATAAAAAACAAGAAAATATGAAGAAAATGGCCACTTCAAAAATTATCAAATTTACAAAATAATTATTTACATTTCATACATTAGAAGATTTAAATCCAAAAAATAGGTCTTTTAAAAAAAGGGTCTGATGTAGAATACCCACTTTTTTAAATCAGCATGAAAATCACTACCATTCTAAAACGTAATGTACATAAAAAAAATTGAAGTGTCAAAAACTATGCTCTAAAAAAAACATGTGTGTTCTGCATCACCCCTTTTCAAAATCAGGTCACTTTTTTGCTATCTCTATGAAACGGGTAACAGTATCAGTTCTCGTTTCAAAGTTTACATTGTTTTTTGAAATTTTTAACAAAAATGTTCATAATTGTCTAGTAGATTTAGGTGTTTCTTCTAACATCATTCCTTATTCGGTGTACCATAAATTGAATGTAACACCTCAAAAATGTTTTATGCAAATTGTTCAATTAGACAGAACAAAAGTCAAATTTTTAGGAGAAATGAATGGTGATTAGACTATCTTCTAATTCAAAGGTATTTCAAATAATTGATATATTGGTAGACGACATCCATGAATTTTATGGTATCATATTAAGCATGGATTGGTCCTAAAAATTACACAGTTATTTTACAATAGATTAGTCATACCTTTGGATCCCCTTCAATGGTAAACCAAATCAAATCAAATTTGAAAGGAAGAATCATATGAAGTATTATGTGACCGATTTATATGGTGAAAATGAACTTATAGGTTTTAACAATAATATTTTGAGAAATTATTCTTTAGAATCTTTTTTTGGTAGTTTTCCCGCCCAAAAATCTCCTATTCCTGGTGATTCTGTGTTATCACAAATAGAAAAATTTTCGCAAAAATATTCATCAAGGTGTATTAGTATTGTATAAAATCATGTAAATAAGCTTGATGATTGATTTTGGACACTCTATTTTGATGGACCGAAGTCCAGTGATGATGCAGGTGCTGGTTGTATCCTAATTAATCCAAATGGAGAGAAAACCATGATTTCCTGTAGGTTAGAGTTTGAATGCACTAATAACGTAGTTGAATACAAAGCGTTGGTTCAAGGTTTGCAGAAAGATATTAGCCTTGATGTCAGATATATTAAAGTTTTTTATTATTCCAAAATAATTATTAAACAGGTAAGGAATACAATTCATTGTGTTTCTAATCACCTTAAACATTATCAGTCCTTAATTCAAGATTTGATTATACATTTCATGGCATTCAATATAACTCTAATTCCTAGAATTCATAATTCTAGTGCATATATTTGGCTAGTGTTTCTTCAAAACTCATACCTCCAGAAGACTTTAGTCCAGATAGATTTTCAATAGAATTGATTTTTCCCCTTTTATCCCTAAAAATGTTACAAAATGGGAAGTGTTTAATGATGATAATGATATTCTAAGTTTCTTGACTTCTGAAGCTTCTTATACAGATCAAATCATTGATGAAGATGAACATCATAAGAACCTCAATAAATATTCCGATGAAAATTCTTTACCAAAACCTGTAGTAAATTTAGAATATTTATATGATTTGAAAGATCGATTCAAGAAACTCACCAAATGTAAACTCCACAGTAGTACCTTAAGGTTTGAATTTGTTAATTTAGGGTCTGAGGAAAAACCTCAGAATATTAATTTAGGACTTGGACTCTCCCTTGATGAAAGGATTTCCTTCATATAATTACTGAGATATAAAGATATTTTTTCCTCGAGTTATAATGATCTGAAAACATGTGACACCTCTATAATCCAACGTACCATTCCCATGCTTCTCTATGTAAAGCCAGTTCAATAAAAACTTAGAAAAAATCACCCAAATCTTGAAACACAAATAAATTTCAAGCTGAATAAATTTCTTAAAGATAAAATCATTTTTCCATTCAAACATTCCAAGTGGGTGTCAAACCTCGTCCCTGTCAGAAAGAAGAATGGTGACATTAGAATTTGTATTGATTTTAGGAATTTGAATAGAGCATCTAATTATGAAATTTTTTCTCTCCCTAGGATGGAAAAAATCTTACAGTTTGTTGTAGGATCCAAACTTATGACATTTTTAGATGGTTTTTTAGGTTATAACCATATCTTCACTTTGCAGATAGATTAAAGATCACATTTCAAACCAAATGGGGAACCTATGGTTATCAAAAAACGCCTTTTGGTTTAATTAATGTTGGAGCTACATTAGAAACAGTTATGAATATTTCCTCAAAAGGTTTGATTAACAAATTAAGTTTTGTTTACTTAGATGACATTACAATCTATTCAAAGAAAAGGAGTACTCATCTAAATGTTAGGGTCCCACCCTAACCCCCTTATTTATGTCATGGGATCACGTCATAGTCAAGAGTCAATAAAGCCCATATTAATATTTGTAAGTGGTTAACCCGCAATTAATGACGGGACCACAGTTAGTTGCAAATGGGCGGTAGTATTAGTTAGATGGTAAATGGGCGGTAGTATTAGATAGATGGTATTAATAAAATCCACGATATTGGCTCGTGGTATTGCATGTATGAGTCATATATAAAGGATAGAGACTCCCTGCGAGGAGCATTGTGTCTTGTTTTGTAATCGAGCTCTGCTCTATTGGAGGTTGCCCCCTCGAAGAGGCCTGTGAACATTTCTCTCTGGATAATAAAATCATTGCTATTCTGTGCTCTGGGTATATTTTCTTCGCATATTTTGTGTTCTCGGTATCTTTTCTTCGCAAATTCTATGTTTGGGTATCGCTTTGCAGGTTAAGAGCATAACAAGTGGTATCAGAGCACTTTCCAGGGCTCGGTGGGATCTCCAAATTTTAGCAAAAATTTTTTTAGGCTAGAGACGTGTTCCGGCGTCTTTAAACCACGGGATCTGTCGTTAAGCGCATAAACCTGCGGATTTGGGGAGGCATGCACGCAGGAAATACAAGAGGTGGTCACGTCTGTTGGACTCCCTTGTAACCCCTGTGGGTACCCCTTCGAGTAGTAGCGCATTAGACAGAACCGCGCACGGACTGTCTTCCACGTACCCTCTGGGTATATAGGAAGCCCCCTAGCTCCCTTGAAACCTCGCCATAGATAAAACTTCGGCCGTCTTGTGGCTACAGCACACCGAGAACAGCACTCGGAGAGATTACTCGCCCGTACGATAGGGTAGTCGGGTTGTACAGCTAAGGGCACGGTCGATCCTCCTTAGTTAGAGCCCTGAAACATTGGGTCGAGTACTACTGTCAGACCCTTATGTATATTGCGATCTGTAGCACCTGACACTCCCCAAGACCATAGTTCCCTTTCTATCGGGGGATCACACATCATCTATTCCAAATCAGCAGCAGCAGTTGTTCCACCATTCAGATCTCTCAGATCCACCAGATCGGAGCAGCAGCAGTTGTCCACCATTCAGATCTCTCAGATCCACCAGATCGGATATTCCAGCAGCAGTTGTTCCACCATTCAGATCTCTCAGATTCGCTAGATCGGAGTAGTTGGGAAGGGTTCCTGTACCTGGATATAATTTTCGCAGGACTTTTGGCGGCATTGACATTTTGAGGATTTGGCGACTGCAGTATTGATCAGGAAGGAGTAAAACTCCGTTAGGAGTTTTCTAAAAAAAAAAAAAAAAAAAAAAAAAAAAAAAAGTCTGAGATCTTCCGGGGCGCTTATTGGTGACCTAGCCCATCAGAATCAGGACG
Organism: Pinus tabuliformis; assembly: GCA_031772625.1. NCBI lineage: Eukaryota > Viridiplantae > Streptophyta > Pinopsida > Pinales > Pinaceae > Pinus > Pinus tabuliformis. The sequence continues at coordinate 339,056,508 of CM062807.1, read as the reverse complement.
ACGAGCTGAGCAAAGTGGTACCATTCAATTCTTAGTAACAATTTTTAGGCGGTCCCAAATTTTCGTCAGGCGGGTGTATGGTAGAAACTCGCGCTCAAGCAATGGCCAATGAAAGGTTAGACCAAATTGAAGACCATGTGCACTCCCTCCACACTGCTGTGGAAAGGCTCGAAAATCAACTTAAAGGAATAGGTCTCCAACTACAGGACAAGGGCAAGGAGCCAGCCCACGAGGAGGCGTATAAGGGTCATGAATACCATGAGGGGGAGTCTAGCCACTCTCCTCACGTCTGGCACACCCATCCACCACCCAATCAGAGACCTCCCAAGTTGGATATGCATAAATTTGACGGTTCTCACACGTCCGCATGGCTAGCAAAAATGGAGCAGTATTTTCAATTGAATCATATCATAGATGAGGGGACTAAGCTTATGGTGGGCACCATGTACTTGGACAGTGAACGATGGCAATGGAAGGAATGGTATCAGCATTGCAATGGACAATTTCAGAATTGGGGCCAATTTACCAAAGCTCTTCGAAATCGCTTTGAACAGGAAGACTCTTTTTTGGGGCGTCTCACTAAGCTCCGACAGATGGGTACAGTAGATGAATATATTACCGCTTTTGAAGCCTTAGCCTTCCGCACTAAGGGTCTCACAGATGAATTCTACATGGAATGCTTTATCAGCGGTCTTAAAGAAGCCATCAAAGCTCAGGTTCTACTCCACCACCCCCCCACATGGAACGAGGCTTGCCAGGTAGCCCGTAAGGTGGAACGGGCACTAACAGCCCAATCCAGCCGTCCCAACTTCACCGCTAAAGGTCGTCCCTCACAGGCTCCCAATATGACCCAAACACTTAAGGTTCAAAAGGTGTCACCTGCAGAAATGGCCGAAAGAAGGAAGCAAGGACTATGTTACTACTGTGATGAAAAATATTCCCCGGGTCATAAATGCAAAGAGCACAAGTTTTTTCAAATAGATGCCACTGACTACAGCTCCACCGAGGAAGATCCACCACTTGAGGAACCAGAGGCGACCGAAGAAGATAACCAATAGGAGATGGTATCTGATGAACCAATGATTTCGCTACATGCATTGGCAGGAATTTCTTCCCCTCAAACTCTCAAAATCAGGGGTTTTCTTAAACATCGCCCAGTAGTAGTCTTGATTGATAGTGGAAGTACCCATAATTTCATCCACCAAAAGATCGCTGAAGCAGCACATTGTTTTGTCCGAGCAGTTTCTAACTTCCAAGTCCAGATTGCAGATGGGGGCACAATGAAATGTGAAGGTCGCTGTGAAAATGTCAAAATTCAAATGGGGGATTATCACTTGAAAACCCACATGTTTGCAATACACATGGGGGGTTGCGACATTGTCCTAGGTGCGGAATGGCTCCGCACTCTTGGGCCAATCACAATGGATTTCCAGGAGTTATATATGAGTTTTAAGCAGAACGACTACACACATACCCTCCGTGGACTACAAGCGGGAGCCCCCTCTATCATAAGCTCGCATCGTATGGAAAAGTTGTTAAAAAAGGGCCATCATGGAGTAATAGCTCAATTTAATGCCATCCAGGTAGTAGACACCATGTCTTCGCCAATTCATCTTGAGATGCAACAGATTTTGAATAAACATCGGACGGTCTTTGACAAACCTCATGAACTTCCACCCTCGCGAGGGGAACATGATCATAGCATCACATTGGTTCCAGGGGCCCAACCCCCAAATGTGCGGCCATACAGACATCCGTTCACCCAAAAGAATGAAATAGAAAAAATCATCAAGGAATTGTTGGAAGCAGGTGTCATTCGTCCTAGCATTAGTCCTTACTCATCTCCAGTCGTCATGGTCCTCAAGAAAGATGGGGAGTGGCGGATGTGTCCAAACTTTAGGGCCCTCAATAAGTTAACAGTCAAAGATAAATTTCCCATCCCAGTGGTTGACGATTTGCTGGACGAACTCAATGGGGCTCAATTCTTCACTAAATTGGATCTTCGCTCGGGCTACCACCAAATTCGCATGAAGGAAGTCGACATTCCCAAGACAGCTTTCAGAACTCATGAAGGCCATTATGAGTTCCTGGTCATGCCATTTGGTCTCTGTAATGCCCCCTCTACTTTTCAGAGCCTTATGAATCACCTCCTCAAACCATATCTCAGAAAATTTGTCCTGGTCTTCTTCGATGACATCCTCATCTATAGTGGCACTTGGGCGGCACATCTTCAGCATGTAGATATCCTCTTGCAACTGCTCCGCAAGCATAAACTATTTGTCAAAATGTCTAAGTGTGCATTTGGCATGGAAGAAGTGAAGTATTTAGGCCACATTGTGGGCCGTGAAGGTGTCAAGGTGGATCCCAAAAAGATCCAGGCAATGCAAGAATGGCCTCAACCTAAGACCTTGAAAAGCTTGAGAGGATTTTTGGGTCTCACAGGCTATTATCGTAATTTTTTCTGCAACTATGGCCGCATAGCGAAGCCCCTGACGCAACTTCTAAAGAAAAATTCCTTCTTCTGGAACAAAGAAGCACAACAGGCATTTACCGCTCTCAAAACCGCCATGTGTTCCACTCCGGTCTTAGCACTACCGGACTTCACCAAAACATTTGTCATTGAATCTGATGCTTCGGGAACAGGTATTGGAGCTGTCTTAATGCAGGAAGGGCGACCATTGGCCTTCACCAGCCAACAACTAAGTGGGAAGAACTTGGGCCAATCCACCTATGAGAAGGAAATGATGGCCATCTTACATGCAGTTGAGACCTGGCAACCTTACTTGTTGGGGCGACGTTTCCAGATCCGCATAGATCATCACAGTCTTAAATATTTTTTAGAGCAACGCCTATCTTCCCCCCAACAAAATAAATGGTTAGCCAAAATGCTGGGTTATGATTATAAGATCATTTACAAGAAAGGGAAAGACAACAGGGTAGCAGATGCATTGTCACGCCAATTTGAGGAGGAAAGTACTCTGCTTGCAATATCCCTCCCCATTCCAGACTGGATTGAAGAGGCTCGCAGGGAATGGTTTTCACATCCTGGGCTCTCCCAACTCATTTCTCAATTACAGGCAGATCCTAATTCCAGCAAGGGCTACTCGTGGCAGAATGATATTCTTCGCTACAAAGACAGAGTCGTCATATCACCAACATCCACCCTCAAAAGTCGCATTTTGACATAATTGCATTCCTCTCCCATTGCAGGACATTCGGGCTTTCAGAAGACATACGCTCGCACCAGAAGATCATTTTTTTGGACCGGCATGAAACAGGACATCCTTACTTTTGTAGCAGAATGTGACGTCTGTCAACGCCACAAGGGGGAAACCGTCAACACACCAGGCACATTACAACCATTGCCCATTCCGGCGTCAATTTGGATGGAGGTCTCCATGGATTTCATTACAGGTCTTCCAAAGTATGGGAACAAATCAGTCATCATGGTGGTTGTGGACCGACTATCGAAGTATGCTCATTTCTGCACTCTACCCCAACCATTCACACCTACTTTGGTTGCTCAAACTTTCATGGATCAAATCTTCAAATTGCATGGCATGCCCACTTCTATTGTGTCCGACCGCGACCCAATCTTCACCAGTAATTTTTGGCAAGAGCTCTTCAGAATACAAGGCACTCAACTCAAACTCAGTACTTCATATCATCCGCAAACAGATGGTCAAACCGAAGCCGTCAATAAATGTCTAGAAACCTACCTTAGGTGTTTCACTTCAGAAAAACAACACCTTTGGGTACAGTGGTTACCTCTGGCGGAATGGTGGTATAACACCAACTATCATGCCACCACCAAAATGACTCCCTATGAAGCAGTCTATGGACAACTTCCGCCATCCCCTACTTCTTATCTCACGGGGTGCTCCAAAGTACAAGCAGTGGATCAACTCTTACAACACCGTGCAACCATGCTTGCCCACCTGCGCGAGAATCTTCATCAAGCTCAGAACTGTATGAAGCAACAGGCTGACCAACATCGCTCAGAGCGCCAATTTCAAGAAGGGGATCAGGTCTTTTTGAAGCTGCAACCATATAAGCAAACATCACTCAAAGACAAGGGATGTCAAAAGCTCTCTCCAAAATTCTACGGACCATATCAAGTACTTCAGCGCATTGGAGAAGTGGCTTACAAGCTGGCTTTGCCACCCACAGCAAAAATCCACCCAGTTTTCCATGTATCGTGCCTCAAGAAAGTGATTGGGAACAATTGCCGAGTTCAAACCAGTCTACCTGAATTGGATGAAGAAGGATCAATCTGGCTTCAACCTGAACAGGTTCTAGACACACGAGACAAGCACCTGCGCGGCCGCATGATTAAGGAGGTCCTCGTCAAATGGAAAGACACCTCGTCGGAAGATGCAACTTGGGAACCAGCCACTATTCTTCAGCAGTTTCCGCAGCTTCAGCCTTGAGGACAAGGCTAGTCTTAAGGGGGAGGGCATGTTAGGGTCCCACCCTAACCCCCTTATTTATGTCATGGGATCACGTCATAGTCAAGAGTCAATAAAGCCCATATTAATATTTGTAAGTGGTTAACCCGCAATTAATGACGGGACCACAGTTAGTTGCAAATGGGCGGTAGTATTAGTTAGATGGTAAATGGGCGGTAGTATTAGATAGATGGTATTAATAAAATCCACGATATTGGCTCGTGGTATTGCATGTATGAGTCATATATAAAGGATAGAGACTCCCTGCGAGGAGCATTGTGTCTTGTTTTGTAATCGAGCTCTGCTCTATTGGAGGTTGCCCCCTCGAAGAGGCCTGTGAACATTTCTCTCTGGATAATAAAATCATTGCTATTCTGTGCTCTGGGTATATTTTCTTCGCATATTTTGTGTTCTCGGTATCTTTTCTTCGCAAATTCTATGTTTGGGTATCGCTTTGCAGGTTAAGAGCATAACACTAAATGACTTAAACAAAATCTTTAAAAGATGCAGGAGATTTGATATTTGTTTAAATCCTAAAACATATGTATTTTCTCTTAGTGAAGGAAGTATTTTAGGTTTTATTGTTGCGAAAGAAGGAATTAGTATATACCTAGAGAGAGTCAAGGCTATATTAGAAATTCCATTGCTTCATAAGAATAAGTCTATGCAGTATTTCCTTGGACAAATCAATTTTGTCAAATGATTTGTTCCCGATTTTTGACAGATTGTCATGCCTTTACAAAATATGATAAAAAATAAAGCAATATACAAGTGGGTACAATCTAAAAGAACATCTTTTGAGTCAATTAAGTAAGCCATTATAGATGCGCCTTCATTATTGTCTCCCGATTATTCCAAGGAATTTTCCCTATATAACTTTGCCTCTGATCATTCTTATGCAATAGTTTTAACTACCCAGAATAAAGAATAATTTCAAGCTCCTATTTCTTTTTATAGTTCTACTTTACAAGGAGAATAATTAAATTATTCTGAAGTTGAAAAATAAGCTTTCACAGTCTATAAATCAATAAAGCATTTCAGACTTTTTCTCTTAAAATCACAAATAAAAGTAATTGTACCTTTCCTGGCAGTAAGGAAATTACTTATACAAAAGGAATTAGGAGAAAAGAGAGCTAACTAGGTTACAAATTTACACGAGTATGACCTTGAAATCAAACTAGCTAAGATTGTTAGAGGTTAAGGTTTTTGTAGATTGGTGACCAATGCATCTAACAATACATTGGAAGCTGATATGCGTAAACACATTCAAGTTTCAAAGCCATGTCCTGTTGATACTCAATCTCAATATGTTGATTTTTTTTTCTACTTAAAAAATGGCTATGCACTATTTAATTGGATTCCAAAAATAAAAGAGCATTGATATTGAAAGCCAATAAATATCAACTCATTAATGACATTTTGTTCATGAAAAAAAAAAAAAAAAAAAAAAAAATATATATATATATATATATATATATATATATATATATATATGATTATGTTTTTCTTAGATGCTTAGAGAAGCCCAAAGTTGAAAAGGTGTTTCAGGAGTTATTGATGAGCTCCATAAATGGGTAATTATATGGGTTCATTTGCCTCCTAACACAGTTAAATCAACCATTCTCTTAGCTTATTGCATGTTTTTTTATTATATTTATGCGTATGGAGTGAGTTGGGTCAATTATGATGCCATGAGGTCTAATATGCGTTTAATGCAAGTTTTTGTTGAATTTTGAGGAAAACGTCAAAGATTCAATGGACAATTGGAAGAAATAATTTGAAGTGGACAAAGGAGAGGATTTATAGGAGGGAATCCCCCTCATTTATTACTCCCGACTTTGAATTCTCCTTCATGCAGCTCGGAGCACAAACAGCCAAAGCAATGCACTAGGAGGCAACTGAGAAAGTGGAGGATAACTTATGTTTATCTCGAGTTTTGGGAGCCAAGCCTCCCTGATTTTAAGAAAGTTGTTGGGAGCTTCAGTTGTATAAGTAGAGATGACTAGGGCCTCACTAGGGTCAATTTTTTATTGAATTTTTGTTGCAGTTTTGCTCTACTCAACTTCGAGCTTACTTTTGATGACAATTTCATGTAATCCTATTACTATTTTGATAATAAATATGAGATTATTATTGAGCTAACACTGAGTTACCTCAGAGGGCTGAAGCTCTTGGGTTAGGGCCCAATCCAAGCAACCAATCTCCTCTTGTTTGTATTTATATGCTTTGTTTCAGTTTATGGTTTAGTTGTTGTTAGATGAATTTCTTTCTTGGTTAAGAATAGGTTGTTTTTGGTGATTTAGAAGGTTGCTTCCATTTATGTTTTCTATTGCATGATAAATAGAGATAGAAAGAAGATACAAAAGGCCAGCCATAGTGCCTTGGCCTCCTTTCCTACCTTTGGGCCATGAACTGAGGCCAAGACCCTCTTGCTGCCACAAAAAACACAGATTTTCCTTCTCCATAGGATTTCTACTGTTGCAGTTTGTTAGAAGGTTAATGCTTTGCTTTAGATATCTTTCACCATGTTCATTTCTATCTTTGCAATAAGTCTTCTTCCATGCTTTCTCTCATTATAGCATTTTTCAGCATTTCTTCCCATAGCTCATATTTTAGATTAGCTTGATGCCAAATTCTATTTTTTGATGTACTTAATTTCCTTGCTTGCTTGGTTTCGTTGTTTGACTGTCAGATATTTTGCAGAAAATTTCTCCTCACAGTAGGTCAACCCATCAACCATCACATTCTCTCCCTAATCTATGCCCTACAAGTCACCCAAAGTTCACCTCAAATCTGCCTTAGTTTTCTGCGTTTTTCCATCAGACTTCTTCCTCTCTCCCGACCATCTTTCCCTCTCCTAGTGATCCTTGGTGAACCCTAGGCACCCTAACACATCATCCCAACCTTCATCTACCCTTTCCACCCACTCTCACACCTTTAAAACCTTCAAAACTACTCTCGGCATCCTCCTATAGACCTCCTATAGACCTCCTGTAGATCCCCTGTGTCCTCCTGTAGATTTTCCTGTAGGCTTCCTTTTGAAGGTCGATTGCAAGGAAAGCCTCTAAAAGGCCACTTGAGACCTCCTAGGACCCATCCACACCATCCTACATCCTCTCAAGTCCCAAAACCGCCCTCCATCACCACCTATTCGCTGCCACATTCACAAACAAATAAATTACATGCATGAAAAATTCACATAAGAATACATAAAAACCCAAAAAGATATTTTTTCCCCATTTACTTCTAGAAATAGCTTGAGTAGATGTTGTTTACTTGCTTGAGTAGGTAATGGAATTCATTTCATGGTTTTCATATGTCTTTTTACAAAAGTAGGATTAGGTTGTTAAGTAGGGTTTGCTAGGTTTACTTTACATTTCAGTCTTTTTCCTTTTTTCAAGTAGAGTAACCTCTGTAGAGTAAGTTTTCCTTTCTTTCATCACATATAGAGCTTCTTCTGAAATCCATAGAAGTTGGCTTGAGCTCCTAGTGATCTTGTGTCAGCTGTCTAAGTGACAGCCTGCAGTAAGAACTAGTACTTATGCATACAACACCGTCGCTTCCAAATTTATTACGAACTATTGGGTTGATAAGAGTAAAGTAGGCAGCCCAGGAGTTGCAACATTATTGCTGTAGTATTGGTGCTCACTACTTTTTGGCACCGTTGTCGGGGAAGTGTCAGAGTATTTTGTGATTACTGCTTTCTTCTATTTTCTATCGCAACATTCTGCTAAGTAGTTTATTTCAGCAAAAGTAGAATAGTTGTTTCTTTCAGTTTCTGCATTTCCTTACTTTCCTTTTCAATTCTGTAAATTTCATTTCAGCAAAAGTAGACTAGTTATTTCTTTCAGTTTCTTCATTTCCTTGCTTTCCTTTTCAATTCTGCAAATTTCATTTCAGTGAAAGTAGACTATTTGTTTCTTTCAGTTTCTGCATTTCCTTTCTTTCCTTTTCAATTCTGCAAATTTTATTTCAGCAAAGTACATTTCAGTTAGTTGCAATTTGTGTTATTCAATCCATTTTAGTTTTGCAGGTACAATCAATGAAAAAAACAAAAGCCAACCAAAAATATTTCCTTTCATGCCTCGTAAGAATAGAGATAATTTGGGAAAATTCTTGCCCAACACCCCCACTACATCACACAGCCAACCTTCTCTCTTCTTCGGTAACAGTGATCAAGAAGAACCTTTAGGTGAACAACCAGAGATATTTGAAGAACTTATAGGGGAAGAAGAAGATGAAAACATCCCTCTTGAGCCAATGGCTGAAAACAAAAATGCTAGGGCAAATGGAGAAAGAATAGAGGGTACCTTTCCCATTTGGGAGACCAATGGGGACACCAAAATGAAGAATATAAGTCCTTCAGCCCTACCTCACTTCCATGGTTTGACTACAGAGGATCCTGACACCTTCTTGTTTGAGTTTGTTGTCAACTGTCAAACCCATGACTATGCAGAAGATGAGCAAAAGTTGAAACTATTCCCTTCTACTCTCAAGGATGCAGCATTGCGCTGGTTCATGGGGTTACTTGGAAATAACATCACAACTTGGGCTCAGATGCAGCAGGCCTTTAATAAAAAATACTGAGACTACTATAGGTCAAAAGATACCAAAGAAGAAATCTTCTGAATGACCATGGGAAGTGATGAATCCTTGGAAGATTATGAAGAGAGGTTTCAGCAGAGTTACAAAAGGGCCAAGTGCACACTTGACCCTGAATCTCTAAAGTTGGTTCTACTCAGGGGAATCCCGGAAGACCTTCTAGACACCCTCCATCTACTGGCCAGGGGAGACATCTACCAACTATCTTATGAGGACGTAAAGACTGTCTTTAGAAAGCATTCTAGAGCAGCCAGAAAGAGAGGTAGGGGGATTCAACCCGTAGCCAACACCTCCTCTTCCAATTCATCCATCAAAGGTGAACTCGGAAACATGCTGGAAGACTTCAAAAGTGAGATGTTGCAGACTCTTGCCATCCAAATGGATACCTTGCATATCAAAAGGAAACAAGAGGAAGCAGAGAGGGCTTTGGCCATATTTTGTCCTAGATGCACTAGGAGGCATCCTAGGAACGAATGTCCATTGAACTCTATAGAGGTTTGTTTAGTCTGTGAAGAAGATCATTCTACAGATAAGTGCCCTTCCTTGCCCGGACTTAAAGCTGTATACAAGGGGGCTGAAGGAGCCACTGAACCACTCTGTTTCATGAACCAAAGGAGATTGCATGGACCTAGACCATACCAGTAGAGGATGTAAGGGACATCTCAGGCAACTACAACCCCAACCAAGTCACTTACATGCCTTCGTGGGGACCCCCTGCTCATCCTTCCTGGTCCACGCCTCCTCCTTGGTCCTTTCCATCTCAATATCATGCCCAACCAGCCGCTCATTCATTTCAATCCTATGCATAGCTAAAACCTCAGTGGAATGCATCTCATCAGGGGTGGAGGCCCCAGTAGAGCTCTCCTCCCGCTCTTTTGCCTGCACCACCTGCTCAACCACAACTATTGCCTCCTGCTCCACCAAGGCAACCCCAAATGCCTGCCCAACTGAACCTGAACCCGAACAACAGACAGGCTCAACAAGTATATAGTGGGGAACCATCATGCCCAATGTATGTTGTGGAGATTCAAGAGATTAACCTGCGATCTGGGAAGGTTCTCCCAGATAGCTAGCCTCCACCTAGGGAGGTTGAGGAAGATAAAGAGGAAAGTGAACCTAAATCAATTCCACCCTTTCCTGAGAGACTATCCAAGACAACACAGCCTACCCCAGAAGAAACTAAACTTCTGGAAGAATTGAAATAGTTATGTGTGAAGATACCACTTCTCCAAGCCATAAAAGATGTGGCTATATACAATAGGTTGATCAAAGAGAAGTGCTTTAGGTATCCAGAAAGGCGCAAGAGAGATGCCCCAACCATCAATGTCATAGGACAACTATCAGACCTGATGTTGGGGCAGGTAATCTGTTCAAAATATCTGGACCCTGGAAGCCCAGTATTTGATGTCCACATCAATGGCACCCTGATCCCACATACCTTGATTGATCTGGGAGCTGCCATTAATGTGATGACAAAGGAAACAATGCTCAAACTTAACCTCTAGGGCTCCTTAAGGAAGACCACGACAATACTGCAACTAGCAGACCACTCCACCGTGACCCCTGAAGGGATTGTGGAATATGTGATGGTCTCCATTGATTCTTGGGAGTACCCTGCAGATTTCTTAGTTCTCCAGCCGAAGGCAAAGATCACTGGGTATCCTCTCATCCTAGGAAGACCCTGGTTGGTTACTGTCGATGCCTACATTAGTTGTCGGGCTGGGAACATGACCATCAAGAACTAGCATATGTCCAAATAGTTAATCCTATACCCTCCTACCCAACCCTTGCTAGAACATGATCTACCCCTCTGGTTGGAGGAGGAGGATGAGGATGAAGTCTATTCTGCACCACTTTGTGCATTAGAAACTGCCATGGGGGGGAAACTGCAAGATGAGGATGATATCATTGAAAATGTAATTCAGAATCCACCCCCAAGTATCTTACCATTAGAGGACATAGTGAAAGAAACCCATTAACTAATCTCTGTGTGGCTGACCCAACCTCTCTCCATGTTAAGAATATAGAGTTCGGCCCAGGAAGAACCTTGAAAATCAATCCATCCCTATCCACTTCACAAGAGGACTTTTGCAGCTTATTGAGAAAAAATTTAATGCCTTCGTCTGGAGTTATAAGGAGATGAAGGGAGTGCACCCTTCAGTATGTACTCATCATAGATACATTAAGGAAGATCGCAAACCAGTTAAGTAGCCTCAAAGGAGGATGAATCTAGCACTTAAAGACATTGTTAAGGAAGAGTTGCAAAAATTACTTGATGCAGGATTCATCTACCCCATCTCTGACAGTGAATGGGTCTCTCCTTTGGTGTTAGTGCCAAAGAAAAATGGCAAGTGGAGAATCTGTGTCGACTATCGGGAATTGAACAAAGCCACTAAAAAGGACCATTTTCCTTTGCCTTTCGTAGATCAAGTGTTAGATGGTCTGGCGGGGAAAAAGTTTTTCTCCTTCCTAGATGGGTTAAGCGGGTACAATTAGATTCAAATCAACCTGGAAGACCAAGATAAGACCACTTTCACTTGTCCTTGGGTTACCTTTGCATACCGGTTCCTTCCTTTTGGTTTTTGCAACGCTCCATCCACTTTCCAGAGAGTAGTATTGAGTATATTTTCTGAACTGGTTCATGATGCAGTGGAAATATATATGGATGATTTTACTCCTTATGGTTTAGACTTTCAGGAAGCTTTATCTAACCTAGGAAAAGTCTTGGAAAAGTGTATTGAGATGAACCTGTCACTCAGTCTAGAAAAATGTGAATTTTTGATGACTGAAGGGACTGTGCTAGGTCATGCAATATCTCATCAAGGATTGCAGGTGGACGCCAACAAAATTACCATCATCCAAAGGTCCCACCTCCTCAAAAGGTGAGAAATGTCAGAAGTTTCCTAGGCTTAGTTGGGTATTACCAAAGATTCATTAAAGATTTCAGTAATCTAGCATCTCCGTTGTTTGGTCTTCTAGGCAAAGATGTCGAATTTGTATGGTCGGAAAATTGTCAAGAAGCCTTAGATTACTTGAAGAGTAAACTTGTGACTGCCCCAATTTTGAGAGGCCCAAACTGGGCCCTACCTTTCCACATTCACATAGATGCCTCAAACAAAGCAATAGGAGCAGCCTTAGGACAAATTGATGAAAAGTTACCTTATGCCATATACTTTATAAGCAAAAATTTGTCAAAGACAGAGTTAAACTACACAGTGACCGAGAAGGAATTCCTAGCTACTATGCATTCTTTAAACAAATTCATACATTATATCACAGGCTATCAGACCTTCGTGCACACTGATCATGCTGAAATTAGATATTTAATGAACAAACCAGATGTAAATGCTCACATTATTAGATGGTTGCTTTTACTGCAGCAGTTTGATTTGACCATTGTTGATAAGCCTGGTAAAGAAAATGTTGTTGCTGACTTTTTGTCTAGAGTAAATTTGCCTGCAGGTGAAGAAGGAATGGTGGATGATCAAATGCTAGATGAACACTTGTTTCCTGTCTCAGTACTCTCTCCATGGTTTGTTGATATAGCGAACTACTTGGTTTCATCACAGTTCCCACCACACCTGTCCTCGAAGAAGAAGAGCAAGATAGTAAGGAAAAGCGCCCCTCTCACCTAGATTGGGGGTAATCTCTTCAAACTTGGCCTAGATCAAATCTTAAGAAGATGTGTCAGGGAGGTGGAAGTTTTTGACATACTCCTGACCTGTCATGACGAGCCTTGTGGAGGTCATTTTACAGCAAGGAGAACTTCTTTCAAAACCTTGCAAGTAGGCTACTATTGGCCCACTCTTCATCAAGATGTGAGGAGATACACCAGCCAATGTGATCAGTGTCAAAGGATGGGGAAACCTACTCCAAAGGATGAGATTCCCATGTAGCTTCAAGTGACCTTTGAGCCATTTGAGAAGTAGGGAATGGACTTTGTGGGTCCTATCAACCCTCCTTCAAAATAGAAGCAATACATCATTGTGTGAACTGATTACCTGACAAAGTGGGCAGAAACAAAAGAAATCAAAGCAACAAAAGAGGAAAAAGTAGTTGAGCTTTTGAGAGAAAACATATTTTATAAGTTCGGGTATCCAAGAGAATTGGTCACAGATCAAGGCAGTCAATTCACTTCCAATTTGATTGAAGACCTACTCACATAGCATAAAATCAAGCACAAGACTTCCACCCCTTACCATCCACAAGCCAATGCGCAAGTGCAAGTCACTAACAGAGCTTTGGAAGGAATTCTGACCAAGGTAGTGAGCAGCAGCAAAAAAGATTGGGTGGATAGATTAGTTGAGGCCACCTGGGCCTACAACACAACATGGAAGACCACCACAGGGTTCACACCCTATGAACTAGTCTATGGGAAGAAGGCTTTGCTATTAATAGAATTTGAATTCAACACACTAAGGATGGCAGCTTAGCTGGACCTAGACCTCAGCCATGCACAGAAGGAAAAACTACTCCAGCTCAATGGATTGGATGAACAAAGATTGCAGGCCCTTCTCCACACAGAGGTAGTTCAGCTTCAGAGGAAGATATGGCATGACAAAAATATCAAGGAGAAGCAATTCTAAGAGGGAGATTGGGCACTGCTCTATGCAAGGTATAAAGACCTCAAAGGCAAGCTAAGGACAAGATGGCTGGGGCCTTACACTGTGGAAAAATGCAATGACAATGGTTTAGTTCTGATCAGAACCATTGATGAGGAAGCCATCCCCATGCTTGTCAATGGACATAGGTTGAAAATTTACAAGAAGTCCCTCTCCAAGTGAGATTTCATTAAAGATCTGAATAAGATATTGATGGTAGTGGAGCATGTCTTAGCCTCCACTTCACCCAATCACTGAAGAAATAGAAAGAGAAATTAAAAATAAGGTCTCAAGTGAAAACCTCCATGATGCGCTTGAGTCCCATCATTCAGTTGAAAACCTCTTCTGAGGCGGCTCAGTGATGCCAAAAACATTAAAAAATAATAATAATAATAATATCCCTAGGTGAAAACCTCCCTTGGAGGCACCCAGGGCAGGCAATTAGGGTGAAAACCTCCTTGAGGCGCCCTAGTTGTTTTCAAAAAAAGGAGAAAAAGAAGAAAAGGAAAATTGAATTTTAATGTGTATTGCAGGTTGCAGGAGGACCACAGGGAGCAAGAGAAGATGCCAAAGAGCCTATTTCACCTCCTCCACACTCTTCTCCATCATTTCTGACCTTTCTTCCACCCCACTGTGTTTTTCTTCCAGAAACTATGTGTTCTACAAGAGGCCATGTGTTTTCTACACGAGGCTCCTATAGGAATCACATAGAGACAGAAATGGTTCCAAAAAGAAGTTTGAGGGGCTAGGAAGTGCTATGAAGAACATGTAAACCCTCCTACAGCTATCAACCCTCCTTGCCATCCATTCCACACCTGCATCACATCATCATCATCATTTTTTCCCCTTCCTAGCATAAAAAAACACAGAAAACCAATTTTTTAGAAAAAAAAAAACAACAAAAACAAATAAAGGAAGCAACATCTAAAATCTCACCTGCAGCTTACCTAGTACCTCTCCATCTCCATCAACATCTGTGGCATCACCTCACAGCTTCCATTACATAAATAAGCTGAAATTTTAAAGGGAGAAGCAGCTACAGGAGCTCCTGTAGGAATTCTTGTAGCAGCTGATCCCATTAAAATCAATCTACAACAACAAAAGAAGTGCAATCATGGGATTGAAGGAGACATTTGAAGCTTATACCTAGCCAAAGAATACCTACACAAGACAAATAGCCACACATCAAAAAGCAGAGAGCACGCAACAAAGGAAATACAAGCATGCAACAATAAAAGGAGCCAAAATACCTCACAGCACATACATTCAACTCACAGGTAAGTGACTAACTTGGTCCTCTATTGCATTTGTGTAGTTGAAAAATATGCATAAGAAAATGAGATGGTTGGGGTTGAATGAGAAAAGGTGGCCAGTTAACTTGGCCACCTTCATCCAGTTGACTGCACTCATCCGAAGATGTCACCACATGTGCGCATAGTCAACTTAGAGAAAGATCCCAAGGACAAGTAATGGAGGGTTTGCAAACTCTGATGCAATGATGAGAGGTGATTGCGGGAAGAAACCATGATGACAATGTAGGTGAGGACCAAAGGTCTAAATATGGCTAATGTACCTATTTTCCATCTCACCCCATCACTGGAAATATCTAAAAGAAGGAATAAGTACTCCTCCTCAAAACACTCTCACCACCTTTTCTTTCATTCTATCCTCGTCCACTTAGCTGCAGCAAGCTCCTTGTCACCCCACAGCCTCGAAACCATCGTTCTCCATCGCTCTCATCCATCCTCCTACTATTGGAATTCTACAGGAGCACTTACAAGTTCTATAGGAGCACCTACAAGAAGTTCTACAGGAGGGGAAGTGAGTTGTTTTTAAGGAGAAAACACAGGTTTTTTGCTCAATTTCTGGCTTGAGGAGGTAGGTTCCATGCATACCCACCTTGATTATCAATATGTGCAAGGAATGATATCATTTTAAGAAGGAATTGAGTCCATAGAAGAATAGAAATTACATAAAATATTTCTACCTGTTTTTTTTTTTTTAACACAGTTTTCCTCTGTTTTCCTATTTTCTTCAAAATTCTTGTCTCCATTTCTACATTTGGTGTTCAAAAGGGGTATAAGCACAATGATAGGAGGATTCATGAGGAAGGAGCCTACTAATTCAACCAGGCTCCATGAACATCCCCAAGTAGTAGCCATATTCACCAGGGCAAATTGGATGACATTTTTTGAGAAATTCCGAGGGTTTAATGAGGAAGTTGCTCAGGAATTTGCCCTTTCTTTAGTCTCTCAATCAAGAACCCATGCCATTGTTACTTTTAGAGGTTTTCCATGGAAATAACCCCAGAATTTATCAGTAGGGTTACTATCCTTCCTCTTGGATTACCTTGGAGCAAAGATGAAAAACCAATTGGACATGCTACCAATAAAAACTCCTTCCAAAACAATGAACATCTTGTAGAAGATAAAAATGGCATTAGAAGGACAAGCATACCCTACCCTTGGGATGAGGTCAGTTACTAAATCATCAAATATGTTTAACTGTGAAGGGAGGTATAGCATAGTCTATGGCTACCATTTTAGAATCCTTCATGAGCTGAGATATGGTATGGACATTCCAACACCCCAGAAACTCAGCATCCCCTATTTCCTCTTGTAGTCCCTCATAGACTCCAGCATTAATTTCAAGGCAAGGAGTCCAGATCAGCTAGCTCACCATGGGTTAATTAAAATTTTAGTGGAAGAAGCCCTCCATACATTCACAATCCCCATAGCATGGGAAATTTTCCGAAACATGACAGCAGAAGATGACATAAAGGCCCTCACCTATGATATCAGTCCTTCTGATAGTGAGGATGAGGAGTAGTAAGGGGGAGAAGGGGAAGAAACTGAGGAACAAGAAGGGAAGAAGGAAGAAACCAAAATAGAGAAGGAAGAAACAAAAACAGAGCAGGAAGAAACAAAACAATCAGAGACAGAGAAAAAGACTGAAGGAGGAGAAAAAGGGGCAGAAAAGGCAGAAGTTTCTCCTGAGACCCTAGAAAGAGAGGTAGTAGCTGCTCTCACTACCCTCAGCACCCCAATTAAGCCAAAAAAAAAGAGGAAGAGACAAACCTCAATGTATTTCAATGCTAGGAAGAGCACAACGATCAAAATAGGGAAACCCCAGCCTTCTTCTAAAGTGCCTATTGTTATTGAAGATTCACCCTCTTCCCAAGGGAAGGAATCCCCTTCCAAGGCACCTATCACTTATGAAAGGGGGACTCCTAGATCTCCCACATGGAAGGAAAAAGTAGAACTATAGGACTCAAAACCAGTTCTACAGGAGGTACAAACTGTTCTACAAGAGACCCTGTCAAGACTACAGGAGCCCAAAAAACTTGAAAAAAGGATAGAAGGACAGCCACAAGGGAAGGAGGAAGCAATAGAGGCACAAGAACCTAACCCCCAGCCTAGTCTTGGCTCTTACTACAATCTCCTTGAGGGGGGAAGAATCATTCCATAAAAATTTGCAATCCCACTATTCTTTGAGTTGGAGAAAGAAGGAATAAGGACCCATAGGTGGATGCAAATCGCCAAATCCAAGAGGGTTGAGGATATTGGCCATATAGAGAATCAAATTAGAGAAATGGGTAGAGAACTAAGTACTGTTAGACATAGAGAAGCAATCACAAGAACTCTCCTTGAAACAGAAAATGAATTGCTAAGAAGATAGTTGCAAGAGAAGGAGACACAACTGGCATGCATGGACAGCTAGTCCATGGAGGCACTGCAATGTAGAACCCCAGCAAAATCCTATGGATTATACATCAAGGACCAATGGCTACAGTTTTAGATAAAGACTTTGGCACAAAGAGGCACAATGCCTTTTTAAGATTACAGACAATTTATGGACCTGTGTGACCAAAGCTCATCAGAAGACAAGGCAAAAATAGCAGAATTCCATCTTCATAACATGGCCCTCACAGACATGAATTTGTGGGACCCCAATGCTAGGCTAGGGGACCTGCAACTAATGGCCATGGCATCATGGATGAATCATGAGGAGTTAAGGGTAGCAGAAATAAGAAAGTTGATGATAAAGGAGCAAAATGAGCCCTTAATGATCAGAGGTGAGCCATCAGATCCCATGGCTCTTATCAGCACACACCACCTACTTACAAATAATCCTAAAATTACCTCTAGATATATAAGTGATCAAGCATAGGTCATTGCACATTTTGAGCACATGGAAAGGTTACTTGGGGATGACTGTGTGCATGCTTGTATGAGGAGGTGGAACACCTTACCACATAGTTTGTAGATCAGGGAGTATCACTCCCCAACAAGGATGAAAGAGGCATTAAGGAGAGTGCCAATGTACAAGTGCTCCATGCAGAGTTTGAAGGTCAATTGTATTGGCCTCAAATTGAGTCCCCCAATGCTGCTAGGCATGCTAGAAGGCAGAAAAGAGGAAGAAGAGAAACAACAGTGTGAAGAGGTAGACAGAAAGGCATGATTCCATGGCAAAGAAGAGGAGATCACATCAGAAGTATGGGATGTTAGGGAGGCCACCAGGGCCATCAAAGATGAGGAGATGGACTAAGTTGCTCAGAGGATGAGCAACACCTTCAGTAGGGGGTGATGATGAGCCCCAGAAATGAGTAATTATATGGGCTCATTTTGCCTCCTAACATAGTTAAATCAACCATTCTCTTAGCTTATTGCATGTTTTTTTATTATATTTATGCTTATGGAGTGAGTTGGGTTAGTTATGATGCCAGGAGTTTTAATATGTGTTTAATGTAGATTTTTGTTGAATTTTGAGGACAAACTAAAAGATTCAATGGAAAATTGGCAGCAATAATTTGAAGTGGACAAAGGAGAGGATTTATAGGAGGGAATCCCCCTCATTTATTACTCCCTACTTCGAATTCTCCTTCATGCAGAAACAGCCAAATCAATGCACTAGGAGGCATCCGAGCAAGTGGAGGATAACTTATGTTTATCTCGAGTTTTGGGAGCCAAGCCTCCCTGATTTTAAGGAAGCTATTGGGAGCTTCAATTGTATAAGTAGAGAGGCCTAGGGCCTCACTAGGGTCAAATTTTTGTTGAATTTTTGTTGCAGTTTTGCTCTGCTCAACTTCAAGCTTACTTTTGGTGACAGTTTCATGTAATCCTATTACTATTTTGATAATAAAGATGAGATTCTTCTTGAGCTAGCATTGAGTTACCTTAGAGGGCTAAATCTCTTAGGTTAGGGCCCAATCCAAGCAGCCAAGCTCCTCTTGTTTGTATTTATATGCTTTGTTTCAGTTTATGGATTAGTTGTTGTTAGATGAATTTCTTTCTTGGTTAAGAATAGGTTGCTTTTGGTGATTTAGAAGGTTGTTTCCATTTATGTTTTCTATAGCAGGATAAACAATGATAAAAAGAAGATTCAAAAGTCTAGCCATAGTGCCTTGGCCTCCTTTCCTCCCTTTGGGACGATGAACTGAGGCCAAGACCCTCTTGCTGCCACAAAAAACACAGATTTTCCTTCTCCATAGGATTTCTAGTGTTGCAGTTTGTTAGAAGGTTAATGCTTTGCTTTAGATCTCTTTCACCATGCTCATTTCTATCTTTGCAATAAATCTTCTTCCATGATTTCTCTCATTATAGCATTTTTCAGCATTTCTTCCCATAGCTCATACTTTAGATTAGCTTGATGCAAAATTCTATTTTTTGATGTACTTAATTTCCTTGCTTGCTTGGTTTCATTGTTTGACTGTCAGATATTTTGTAGCAGATTTCTCCTCACAGTAGGGCAACCCATCAGCCATCACATTCTCTCCCTGATCTATGGCCTACAGGTCGCCCAAAGTTCACCTCAAATTTGCCTTAGTTTTTTGCGTTTTTCTATAAGACTTCTTGCTCTCTCCCGACCATCTTTCCCTCTCCTAGTGACCCTTGGTGAACCCTAGGCACCCTAACACATCATCCTAGCCTTAATATACCCTTTCCACCCACTCTCACACCTTTAAAACCTTCAAAACTGTTGTCGGCATCCTCCTGGAGACCTCTTGTATACCTCCTATGGCCTCCTGTAGATTTTCATGTAGGCTTCCTTTTGAAGGCCGATTGCAGGAAAAGCCTCCAGAAGGCAACCTGAGACCTCCTAGGACCCATCCACACCATCCTACATCCTCTCAAGTCCCAAAAACGCCCTCCATTGGCACCTATTTGCTGCCACATTCACAAACAAATAAATTACATGCATGACAAATTCAAATAAAAATACATAAAAATCCAAAAAGATGTTTTTTCCTCATTTCCTTCTAGAAATAGCTTGAGTAGATGATGTTTACTTCCTTGAGTAGGTAATGGAATTCATTTCATGGTTTTCATATGTCTTTCTGCAAAAGTAGGATTAGTTGGTTAAGTAGGGTTTGCTAGGTTTACTTTACATTTCAGTCTTTTTCCTTTCTGCAAGTAGAGTAGCCTCTGTAGAGTAAGTTTTCCTTTCTTTCATCACATATAGAGCTTCTTTTGGAATCCATAGACGTTGGCTTGAACTCCTAATGATTTTGCACAAGCTGACCAAGTGACAGCCTGCAGTAAGAACTAGTACTTGTGCATACAACACCGTCGCTTCCAAGTTTGTTACAAACTACCGGGTTGATAAGAGTAAAGTAGGCAGCCCAGGAGTTGCAGCATTATTGCTGCAATATTGGTGCTCACTAGTTACATCATGGACCAATTGGTAGAGATTATAGTGGAGATACTACTCCCCACAAAATCCTATTTTTTGGATATTATTAGCCCACCTTGTTCAAGGATACTCATGCTGATGTGAGAAAATGCAAAATATGTCAGAGCACTTGAGGAAAAGAGAAGAAAGCAGCCTTGCCTTTACAAATAGCTAATCTCGAGCATCCCTTGAAATAATGGGGGCTAGATATTATAGGTAATATTTTTCCACATTCTTCTAAGCAACACAAATATATTCTCACTACTACTAATTATTTCACTAAATGGGTGGACGCAGTGCCCTTAAAGCTGGTCAATTATGAAATTGTTATTGATTTTATTGATCAACATATAATGACCAAGTTTCAGCTTCCTAATGCTCTCATGTTTGATAATTCTTCATACTTGTATGGAAATCTAATTACTGAATTTGCATTAAAAAGAGATTTTAAAGTTAAGTATTTTGCAAATTATTATCCCCAAGGAAATGGTTTGGCACAATCCATTAACAAAAGCATTTTAAGAATCATAAAACTAACCATAGATGAAAATTAGAAGAATTGGCATAAATATTTAATTTTTTCTTTATGGGCAGAGATAATTACTCACAAAGCTTCTTTAGGAACTTCACCTTATTATCTAGTTTATGGAAAAGAATCAACGTTTCCTCCTAATGTAGCTTTACCTTCATTAGCCCTATTGCAATCAATTGAAGACCAACCATGCTCCTCTCTCCAGTTAATATTATATCAAATTAGAAGAAGGGAGAGAAAAGGAAAAGAAAATTCATGCCAAATATCAAAACATTATTAAGTCATGGTTGATGCAAGTATAGTAGGGAACAAAATTTTTGAAATTAGTGACTTTTTTTCTAAAATGGGATAAAGCCCATGAAGAGAAAGGAAAACATACAAAGTTTTAGAAACATTAGCTTGGTCCATTTCATATCATTGAGAATATTGGCCCATTTACTTTTATTCTTCAAGACTTACAGGGTAGGAAGGAATCCCTCCCCGTAAATGGGCTAATCCTGAAAATTTAATTTTCTTGAATACTCATGCTTTGTTGTAAATATGTAAATAATCATATATAAATATTTGAGTGCCTATAATATAGTTTTTTGTATGATACTTTATTGACTTTATACTTGGGTTATTATATTTATTCTCTTGTCATTCTCATGAAATTCATATGTAAAAAGAAAAATTCCCAAGAAAATTATTATTATGCTGAAGTTCAGTCTTTCGTAAATATTATAATATATGACTTATCTTCATCATTTAGTGAACTTTTGTAGGCTGAATCATTAACAAGACAATTTTGCCTTATGACTAGTCATATTTTAGAGAAGTTATTAAAATAAATAAGAATATAAAATGTTTTATCATATTTTGACTCTCATTGTCATCCACGACTCTTAAGGATAAGGTCTACCTCCCCATCCACTAATTTATCATTTTTAGAGTGTAATTCAAAAAATATTAAGCATGAAAGGCAAGAGGTTTAATTATGAGTCGACTTGTTCAATATCATTAATACTTGTGAATGGCGTTGTCAATATCTGATCACCAAGCCAGGACAATGGATTTAAATCAAAAGAAAAATTTAAGCAAGTATGAACTAAAATCCTCTAAAAACTTTTCTAGTGGATGCGATACTAGTATTTCTTGGTTAAATGGTAACCCTATTGAGGCTATTGATGCTTGATGGTAGCAGTGACACTACCAGTGACAAATGAGTCTATCTTAATGCTAAACTTTAATTAGATATTTATTTCATCATTACAACTAATATTAAAAAATGGCCGTGAGAGACAAATAGAGTCTTTTATAAATAACAAGATATGAGGTTTACAACTAATGATTTTCAATTTATTCAAAGAAATTTTAATAAAAAAGTTGAATTATGACATTATAATCTTTTCAAATTTTTATTATTCCTTTATATTTTAAAGTTTCATTTATTTAATAGAGATAATTATTTCGCCGAGTGTATCGCCATTTATTGTAGCAAAACAACAACCCCCATTTTTAATTTAGTTCCTAATAAATAATGGGGACCCTTTATCTTTCATACTTATTTTCTTTAAATAAAATGCTTTGTTTTATTAATAAAGGGTATAAAATGAATTAATCACAAGCCTTTTTATTACAATAACTTTGTTAAAAATTAAAGTTTCTCCCTTTATCGTAGCTCTTCATATCAGAGTTTTAATTTAAGAACGTTGCGAAATATCAAAGCTCTGATGGGCCTACTCCTGAGTTTCTCATTAATATTGGAGTCTCTTTGTGATCAGCCCTTCCCATTTCGTAAAGTTACAGAAAGGATTCTCTCCGATGTTCGATCCTAGATGCCTTTATTAAATGTTTATAAAAGACTCTGTTTTAGAGCACTTATTGTAAGACGTAATATTGTAGCTCTTTCGATATTCAAACTCCAAAAAATTAATATTAAAGTAATCACATCAAATTTTATAATATCGGAGATTGATTTTAATTTCATCCTTCATAATTGGCTCTTATGATATTCTTCAAAGTCCTTGAGATACCTTTATTGAGCCTCTTTCATTAGAACCTCTTTAGAATTAAAGTTACGATATATATTATCTCCGATATATGATTTTTAATAAAACTTTTGATTGCAGACAATGTTCTATCAAAGTATTATATTAAGTCACCTTATGATAATAATTCTCCCAATAATCCTTGCATACCATCCATCCGAACTCATATTTCCAAATGCTTTTCATGATCATTATATGATCGGAAGCTTTTCATTTCGGAAGGCCAGCATAGCATAACTTTATTTTAAATCACCCTCCAAAATCTCACCTTTGATACTTTGACATGGCTTCTCACTTTTGTATTTAGTGGATTTTAGTGATCTTAAAAACATAAAACTCTTCATTTAATTCACTTCGATATCATAAGATTTGTTCAAAAAAAGGGATTTATTATTGCAAAGTGTATTGACTATTAGAACTGAGTTCTGTCCAAGTAAGTTTTGTAGCTAATCTCGTGTGTGTCAATTATAGGCAAGCTTTGATTCCCATTATCGTGAATATATGTTGAAGGCAAGTAAAACCAAGAAAAAGGCTTCATCACAGCAACAATCTTCTGGTCTTTTTATATAAGATATTGATGAAAATATTCCTACATCGAAACTATTCTAAGATATAGTCTATGTTATAGATGTTGGGCAGTCTTCCTGGGAACCAATTTATAGGTAGCTTGAAGATGAAAATCCCAAAATTACTCAGAGGATAGTAATTGATGATGATAGCACCCAGGTTTTCAAAAATAATTTCAGTGATGTTGCTAATTTGTTTCTGCATAGAATACCATCCAAGTCGCGACTTCTTCCTTATACTGATATGGTTCGATGGTTGTGGAGAAATTTAGTATTTCCGACAAGAAAATTCATACCAAAAAGGGCACACTCATTGGGTCCTTTAAAAGCAAGGGTTTACAATGCATGTACCACCTGCCCAATCCTCAATAAATACAACAAGGAATATATTGAGGCATTTTTAAAGGAACATGGTCACCCATCGGAGCAAATTAAACAATGGAGAAAATATTCAAGTAAACATAAAGTGGAAGAAAGTGGTAAGTATGTTATTGACTCTCTTGCGAGCCCTTATTTCCAAATTACTACTATGATGTGTAGGTTGCATGCACTATGATTTTTGATAATCTAGTTGCTCACATTTTAGCTTTTAGGAGTGGACATAGTATCTCTGAAAGCAAAATCCAAATTTTCTATATGTCTTCCTATAGTATGGATACTTTGTGTTTTTCAATGGGATTTTATTCTACGGGATGGAAATGAACTCTCAAAGATCCAATACCCATCCATGTTTATCATAATATCTTATGAGAGTCAAAGTATCAACAACATTTATATCAAATCTACCACGAAGTTATTACCAAATTATCAAGTTATTTTTGGTACAAAAGAACCTCGAATGTCCTCGGAGGCTGAAGTTGATCTTTGGTGAGTTGAAAATTGGTTTGGTGAGAAATATTTTACATATATCAAAGTTTATGACAGTTTATAAAACCCTCATGTTTTTTAATTATACATTCCATAAAAGCTCTCGAGTAGAGAAATAGCCTATCAAACTGTTGGACATGGTATTTCTAGAGTTCTGGGAGACTGAAATAAACATTTGTGGCCTACCTTTCTAGCTAAGTTTGGTATATTCTCTTTGGATAATTATAAGAATGTAAAGAAGAAAATTCAGGCTATTCAAACCCTTAGTCTTCCTACTATACCCAATAGGCAATATGAACCCAGTTCTGTGGTTAAGTGTTTCACAACTTCACAAAATATCAAACAATTCATGCATGAGACTGACAGATTGGATGATTTTTTTGAGAAGTCTTCTTCTTATTTGCTAGTTTTAAAAAGAGTAGAGGAGAAATTCACTCCTAAATAAATACTCATTTTTCACAATACAGAGCCCCAGGATAGCTTGTCTTCCTATGCAATTATTTCAGGTATGTCAAGTGAAACTTTAAGCAATGATTTTCAGTTTACTGGTTCTTCACAGTCACTCTTCCCCAACCTAAAGGAGTTGTGGCTTCTTATTCTTCTCAGGTAGAATGTTTTGTGACTAATCCTAAATTGAATGAGATTTGGAAATAGTTACGCCAAAATCTAAACTCTAAGAACAATGAGTTTCAAACTACTAAAATTTCACAGCAAATGAATGTTCAGGATGCTCCAAAGAATCTTGAACAAAGTTAAAAGCAAAGAAGAATACTGGAAAATATATTGTTGAAAAGGATGTTGAGGTTATCCCTGCATTTCCTTCCTCCAAAATTATTTTAAATATTGAGGGACTTCCTCCATTAGATATTTTCTAGAGTCCTCAGCACATCATTGTATTGAAAAGAGGAAGAAAGAAGAGAAAACTTGATCAATCACATGCATTAGTATCTGGTAATGTATCCCTCTTTGAAGTTTTATGGAAATTCTATACATATAAGGAAAAAAAGGAATTGGGTAGACTCACTCAGTTTACTGGTGCCTATATCTCATCCACAATTAATAAAGTTGTAGAAGTGAAGCAATTACTAAAGGAAAAAGAGGAGAAAATTTCCCTATTGGAGCAGAACCTTGAAGATGAAAAGAAAAAGATCACTGAACATTAGCAGTCACATGTAACAAAATTTCAACAAATGTTTGACTCCCTCAAGGTCTAGTATGGTACATATTTAGAGACCAAGAATAAACGAATTCAAGAAATGAAAAAAAGGATTGAAAAACTACATATTATTCCTGAATTAAGAGAGTTCAAGAGGTAGGCCAAAGAGTTAAATGCCCTTCTTCCACAACAAAAAATAGTATTTTTCCCTAAATTAACAATAATTCAAGGCCAATACAAGACTGTTGATTCCCAGGGTTATCAATTATCATAAATGAAGAACTATTTTGAAGCGATGGGTGAAAGTATAACAAGTTTATTAACTTGGCAAGATAGTGAAGAGGGTAGAACTTCTAATCTACCCAAAATTGAAGAGGATCATAAAATTATTGTCTTTATAGAATTGGAAATCTGGATGAAACAGGTCAAAGAATATATATATATGAGGCTTGAGATCTTGCCAGTAAGATCATTGAATCAATCAATGACAATATACTGCAATCCAATATTATTTCGAGTTGTCTCGAAACTACCCTACCTGAAATCAGATTGTTGATAAAAGGCATGGCAAGAACACTCCAGAAAAATTGAAGAAATGGTTGATTAGTTGAACAAAGTTACTCTTGAGCATCATTGACAGCTCTTAGTGAAGCCTCACAGTCAATAGTTTCTATTTTGATTCCTTTCAAGTGTCACCATATAAGTGATGCAAGCTTTGAGGAATGCCATCTTTACAGGTCAAATGCAGATCAAGACAAAGTGTCCACCCAAACTCAGGGATTTGATCAATATGTTCAATCTACAACAACAACTGTTAGACAATCTTCCTCCTAAGTATATAAAGTTGTTGTAACTATTTCCATGTTTTCCACTTATTTTTACTTCTATTCAAGAGTTGTTGAAGAGTTTTTAGATCTTTCTTTTATTGAAAAAGTATAGACTCCCTCTTTAAGCTATATACGATGTTTTGAAGTTTTGTAAGAAGGAGACTTAATTTGCAGTATTGTAATTAATTTTTTCTTAATATCAAAGATGAACCACTTTATTTTTTATGATGAGAAGATCTATGATGTATAGGACACTACTATGCTTTATTTATATATTTTTTTGGAATAAAATGGTATTATGTTTTTGTTCATATTATCTATGTTTTAATCAATCATGTATTATCTCTACTGGTATGTTTGATTGAAATATAAACAATATTTTTGAACAAAATCTAAATATGTGTGATGTCCTAGCAAATTAATTTAATTAACTATTAAATTAAATTAATTTTATTTGAGTTAACTTCATAATTGCATGATGATCTACATTATTATGTCAATTGTGATATCATTGTAACAGGTATACTATCAGCTTGCTCATGTTTAGTATTAGTCTATATTAGTTCTTATTTCAGCTTCGTAGTTGACATTAGAAAAATTTAATCACATCCATTATATTCCATATAGTTTTATTTGAGGGGACAGTGGTCCCAAAATTACAATTGTAGCCATCACTCCAAATGGAAAAGGATCTAACTTAAGGTCCCAATCAGGTGGTTTCCCCAATGTTGATGCAGTCATTTAGGACCACGAACAAGAGGCTACTCAAAGAATGAGATCAACCAATGTTGGTTGAATTAGGGATCCCAAAGGACCAATAGCCCTACACCCTCAATCTTATGCAAGAGTGTCTAGATATTGTTGTCTCCACCCTTATCCAAGTACTAGGGACTGTAAAGGATTCACCTCTACCCTGGATTCTTATAAAGATAATGGTTCCACCCAAAAAATAAATCCAAATCTCATTACTAAACTTAGGAAAACAAGCAAAGGATCCTTTGAAATTCCCTTTCCCAGGAATCCAAGGAATGATCTCCACCCTAGTTGTTAAGGGAACCAGACGTCCTTGTCCTCACCTAGGGAGAAATCAATTAGTGCTCCTATTTCTCAATCAAATTGCTTCCCTCCTCTGCAATGAAAAGGTCAACTCCTTTTTTCCATTGACCACCTATTACGCTTGCACATTTGCACATATCTCTTCAAGAATAACATGATGGATTCTTAGCATAGTAAGATGGCTCACCTTCTGTGTAAATATTTTGATCTCCTCACTAGCTATAAAATGAATTCTTAGTAACAACATGATGCTCAATTTAGTGCAAAGGTCCCATTTTTCTTCAACGATCATATGAAGAATCCCAACATCAACATGATGTTCATTTCAACACAAAGGACTAGTTTTTCCTCCACGATTATAAGATGATTCCCAACAATGATATGATTTTTTATTGATAGAGGAAGATGCATATATTTATATGTTATAGTCAACATTTTGGAACCTCTAGTTGGGTCAATTTTTAGGACTTTATAAAGTGAGAAGATAAAAAGAAATAATAAATATATGAAGGATATCTCATTAAAACCCTAAATGGCTGACAGGAACAAAATAAATTAATAATTTAATATATAAATAATATATATTAGATGTATCCCTGATCGGGGTGCGTACTAGATCCTCAACACAATTACCTCAGTTAAATGTTGGGTACCTTGAAGGACAAATCCACTACCTTCCACATGTGTAGAAAGGATGGCAGGGTTGCCTCATGCATGAGGGGATGTAATAATAAGGAGGTTGGAGGCAAGGGGAACCATTGAAGGTGTAGGTATCTGGTTGATTGCATGCAGTGGTATGGAGGCAGGTCGTTGGCTCAAAGAAAGTTAGCAAATGAGGTTGGCTACTATGGAGAAATCCCAACACTGGCATGCATTTAGCCTTCACTAGTGCTGGTTATTTAGTATGTAGTCAGTTTCCTTTCCTTTTTCTCCATGAAGAGAGTCTTCTGGGTAAAAGAATTGGGTCAGTCTAGTTTGAAGTCATGGGGTTTATAGGGTATGTGCCCTGTCTTGATAATACATGTGCCGCTTCTCTCGTTGAATTCTGGTAATTGGACTAGGTCTGAACCCGTGTCTATTATTAGGTCTGGGTCGGCCAGGTCTGAAATTGTGGGGAGTAGAGGGCTTGAGTCCTGTCTGGAAAATGCATGCATTGGTTCGAGGGGTCAAGTATGGTAATTGGAATGGGCATAATATTGTGTTTATTATGTAGGTCTGGGTCGGCCAAGTCTGAAATTGTGGGGAGTAGAGGGCTTGAGTCCTGTCTGGAAAATGCATGCATTAGTTCGAGGGGTCAAGTATGGTAATTGGAATGGGCATAATCTTGTGTTTATTATGTTTGGCATCTACCTGCCCCCAAAGAGGGTTAATTTAGGGCCTTCTCGTGGTAATAGAACCCATGGCTCTGTATCTGTATAGGGTTGACCTAGCGGGGCTCTCAGGTAGTATAGTGAAGTCTCAAGGCTCTAGCTACCACAATTCTAAGTCAAGTCAGGATGAGTGGGTGATAGGTAAACTAGTGAGGGGAGGCTGTGTCGTCATAGAGACTCCCTCGTTTCCATGTGGGAGCAAACCATTGGGACATTACCAAGAGAATTGGTCTACGTTGATTCTGCCCCTTAAAGCTGATGGTAATACTAGTTATCAGGATAGGTTGTGCTCTAATTACTAGTATCAATGTAAGGGGATGGAACCCATGTCTGTTTCTGGGAACACTGTGAATAGTTGTTTGAATATCTATTCATAAATGCTAGATTGGCAGCAGATTTTCAAAGATCTCGTTCTTAAATTCATCCTTAAATTCTGCCCCCCCTGCTCCTCTTAACCATTTTTCTCATTGTCAAATCATGAACAATGATGGTAAAAACCACTTTCTGATTACACTATGCGGTCTCTCTTCCAATAGCATAGCTCCCTTCATGCATCTGCTGACATTGTGACACTCGTCTATCCCACACAGGCCCCTCACTACGTAGCTCTATAGCCCGGGTAGTGTAGTTTATAGTCCCACACCTCCTTGTAGCTGCCTGGAGCCCTACGACTTTACTACCATCATATAGTCATCTGGCCGGATCCCCGATGTATGGCTTCAATCGACTGCCAATTACCTTTCCAGGAAATGGATCTCCATTCAACTTCACAAGTTGAACTGCTCCACCATCGGTAATCTCCTTGATCACATATGGCCCCAACCAATGCATCTGAAATTTTCCTGGAAATTTATCAAACTTTTTGTCATATAATAAAACTAAATCGTTTACCTTGAAGGTGTGCAGTTTGATGTGCCAATTGTGCCATGCAATTTCACACTCCTTCTGAACTTGTTGATGGAATCTAGCTAAGAATCTATCTTCCTCTAGCTCTATCAGCTGCACAAGACTTGCTTCTAAGGCTCTGTGGTCTGTCATTCCCGTGAATGTCACTATCCATAGACTAGGCACGATGTACTCCATCAGCGTCATAACTTCTATGGCATAAACTAGTCGAAAAGGTGTATGTCCAGTCAACTTCTTACAAGTAGTTCTATAACCCAATAACACCGTTGGTACGAACACGTACCAATCATTCCTCTGCACATTCAAAACATTTGTTAGTGCATGCTCCAATATCTTATTAAATGCTTCCACCATCCCATTAGCCTGAGGATGATATGACATTCTCTTCTGATGATAAACTTGGAATTCTTCCATCAACATGTTGATCGTTTCATTAAGGAAGTGCGTACCACAATCACTCATCAAATTTTTGAGCAACCTATCCTGGTCAGCACATATTCAAAGAGGAAATTTTCTTTTGTTGCCCCTATACAATCCTTTAAAGGCTACAACCTACCCATCTGGTCAAAACTCAGTTGTGGTGATGATATACCACACTCCCATCTTCTTTCCTGGAGGCTAAATCGGTCCTACAAAATCAATTGCCCACTTTTCAAATGGCTACAAGGACACTTGTGGATTCATAGGTGACTCATCCCTTTGAAATAGCCTGCCCATCCTCTAACATGTATTGCATGCCCTACAATATGCTTTGGAATTCTTATGCAATGTTGGCCACCACAACCTAGCGCGTAAAATCTTCTATGCTGCTACTTTTCCTGCATAATGGCCTCCTGAAGCCCCTCCATGAGCTTCAGCTAGGATATTGCTTCATTCAAAATCAGGAACATAGCGTTGCAATATCTCATCCGCTCCCATCTTATACAAGTGACATGCAAGAAGAGAAAAATATGTCTCGCACACCACAAATTCCTTCTTCTGTTGACTCGTGTATCCCTCTGGAGCCATTCCCATAGTTAGGATGTGGATGATGTCTACAAAATTATTGTCTGCCATGCACACCGCAAAGATCTATGTGTCAGTCAATCCTTCCTCAAAATTAGTGGGCTACTCACCTATTTCAATGCGGGAAAGATGATCCTGTCCGGCATTCAATCACCCTAGCTTCACAATGACTTCAAAATAATATTCCTTAAAAAACAACAAACATCTGTATATTCCCCCCCCACCCAACACAGGCTTTTTGACCAAGTACTTTAATGTAGAATGGTCTATATACATCTTAAAGTGTGCCTAGCAAGTAATGACTGAACTTCTAGAGTGCGTACACCATAGCCAACCATTCGTGCTCCATCATCAAATAGTCCTTTTCAGCCTTCAACAACTTCTTGCTCGCAAATTCTATCGGGTGATCCAGTTATCCTTCACTGGCCTGGGTTAGTACTGCTCCCAACACAATACATGACGTGTCCACATGCACATGAAATTCCTTCTTCAAATCCTCATTCCAACAGAATGTAGCATCCTTTTGCAATAGTTTCTCCATTGGCGCAGTAATATGGGCATAATGCTTGATGAACTTTCAGTAATAACCAGTATGACCCAGTGTTGCGCGTAACTATTTAACACTTTTTGGTGCCTCCAAATTGATTATAATTGTGATCTTAGCTAGATCCACCATTAATCCTTGTCTGTACACTACATGACCCAACAAGATTCTAAAAGGGATGCAAAATAAGCACTTTTTCAAGTTTAATGTGATCTGATACCTCCAACACGTATCCAACATCAAGCGCAAACTAGCGACATGGAATTTGACCAACCAAACACCGTCCAATCATAAACGTATACATTTAGAAACTTGTGAATGAACTCTTTGAACGCCGCAATGACTACGCGCGAAAATATTTCTAGCACATTCTTCAGTCCAAAAGGCATTACAGTATACTGAAAGCATCCCCACTCAGTCATGAAGGTAGTCTTACTGTTGTCTTCTAGCATGATCTTGATCTAATGGTACCCCGAGAACCCATCAGTGAATGAGTATGCTTCATTTCCTCCTACATTATCCAACACTTCATCGGTGAATGGAGTTGGAAAGGGATGTAGTATACCTAGGGGGGATAATATGGGGTACAGAGGGAGGTACCCAAGTGAATAATGTAATAATGGGATGGGCCATAGTAATAAATAAAGTGGTTAACCCGTATCATGTAAGAGACCACAAGTAGTTAGCAATAATGTAATAATCCCATGGTATTAGATAGATGGTATTGAGGGAACCATGGTAATGACCCATGGTATTGTATGCATGAGGGCCATATAGAGGCTAGAGACTCCCCATTGAGAGATTTCAAGGATTATTGTATGAATAGGCATATGGCTTGTGGAGTGTCCTCCTTCCTTAAGGAGTGAATGTATGGTGTTGCCCTACCTTAAGGGTTTGATCAATAAAGAAATATTTCTTTCTATATTCAGATCTTGTTATTTCTTGGGTTTATTTCTATTATCATATATTTCTAGGTTAGATCTATAACAAGTGGTATCAGAGCTATAACAAAGGATCATGTACGCAAGTATCATTTAGCTTCCTGAGATCTACACATATCCTTATTTCATCCTTCTGCTTCTTTTCCTAAACAACCATTGGACTCACCCAGTCGAACTCCTCCACTGGTTCAATGATTCCTGTTGGTAACATTTTTTCCAACTCTAAGCGAACCCTTTCCTTATACTTAGGATTAAGGTGATATGGTCGCTACTTCACAGGATTTGTGTCTGATTTCAACATTATCTTCATTACTCCTAAATCACCTATTATCCTCTTTAGGTTTGAAAACTTTGTAGGGAACAAATCCTGGTACTCGTGGAGCAACTCAACGACCTTATCCACCATAGCATCATCCTAGTAGTCACCTGTCTTCGCAAACTTCAGCTCCGCTTCTGTTCCAATGTTCACTTGTCTTTTTTTCAATGGCGTAGTGATATATGGATTCTCTATCTGTAGCCCCTCAACTTCGCGGTGACCTTCTGTCTCTGGGACAATAATTTTCCTCATATCCTCCTCTTCTTCTTCAAAATTCATATTGTAGCACTCCAGTGCATGGTGCAACTAGGTGGTCCAATCTAGTTGAATCAAATTCAAGGGATCCTGAGGGATTATAAAGATTATTGCTTTAACCTCCTGCAGCACTTCATCGATGCTCTTGAATCCATCCTCAAAGATGAATTTCATTAGGAATCCATGCCTCAAAATATCCCACTCATCTGTGTTGTGGCGGAGCTCTGTCTCCAAGTATCAATTCATTGGTATTACATCCAAGGCCTGACAGAACAGATGCACCCACTCCAGTTGCAGTTCTACTCCATAAGCATCGATCCATTTTTCTAAGTGATCGCATGGATCACTCCTTCCATCATATTTCTCTGCCAATTGTACCTTTGGGCAACAAAACCATACCATCATCAGTCTTCTATATTTGTGCCATCCATCAAAATTTTCTCTATGCATACCCCACCATCTTGCAGGTGTAGCATGCAGCGCCAAGTCCAAGGCTTCAAAGCGATGCTTCTCTGGCACTTCCCTTTCAAATGTATCCAAAAATTTATCAACATCCATTAAATCATCATATAAGGTAGAATTCTTACCTTCAATGATACGCAACATAATGATTTGGTCATCATGTTACAGCGTAGCATAGACACTTCATGGAATATATTTTGCAGTGTTCCAATTCCTCATCTGAATCCGATGTGCAAGATCTTTCGCGGTCCCATGCAGTACGTCCATCTATTGTTGTATTAACCCAATATTGATCTCGTACCTTTATCTTATAATTTTTCTCCAAATCATCATCACTATCATAATCGTGGACTGGTTCAGTATAGTGCGGTCCTTCTGCAGGGTCCAAGGGTACTACTACGTGGAGTGATTTTCTTTCAAATGACATCATCCGCTTCTTCAAGTTGATCACCCATTCATGTCGATAGCCCAGTCAATACTAAGGAGTGCAAGGCAAGGATTCCTGTCATCGACAATCTCTATTACTTTGAAATCTGCCAATGTGCTCGCGCCTTCAATATTGACTGTCACTCCCTGCAATCTTCCCATGGGGATAATCTTTTGTTGATTCACCATCCTCAATTGAACAGGAGACCACTACAACGCAGGTCTCCCATTCTCTCCCATGTTTGTTTCGGAAAAACATTTGCATCTAACCCAAGATCCAGAATAAATTGGTCAATTTCATACTCTCCTATTTTCACAGTCAGCCTCATCTCATGCCCTATTCTTGCCTTATTCTTACCAATTTTCCTAACCACACGCAGTCCCTTAGGAGCATTACCAACACATTTATTGATCAACTCATGTAATCCCTTTACGACCTTTCTGTCACATAGAAGCTTCATACATGTCTCCAAAATGGTAGTAAGCATGGATAGGTCCATTTCTTCAGCCTACTTATCCTGACTTCCTGAAGTAGAAGCTTCAGCGAAGCTTTTCTTCTCTTCCATGAAGGTTTCCTTCGTGCGTTCCAAATCAAAGCTGACCTCCTTTTATCAAGCTTTTCAGACCCATTCACTTTCTTCTAAATGATTTTCCTTATCTTCACCAGTCATCATTCCACTTTGCAGTAAAATATTCACATTCGGATCCTCTTCGTGGGGTTCAGCCCTCATCATCTGCAGGTTTTGTGTAGGCTGTTCAAGCCGTTACCCCTTTTCACACCTCTTAGTTATTAATAAAAGGAATTCTTTTGTTGCGCAGTCAAACTGAGTATAGTATCGGCATGACAGGCACATTGGGTTCATACATTCTCGTGTGTAGTGTCCTGGCCCTCCACAATAGTAGCAAATAACTTTTCCCTGACCTCTTGCAGGTCCTCCTCTGTCTCAACCTCATCTGTGCCCCTGATATCCTTTGTGTGCTCCCCTAGCACCTTGATCCAGAAGCCAAGTTTCTATCTGCATTCAATACATGGGAATTCTCTCCATCATTAACTCGTAACTATGACAATTGCACTCCTCGTGACCTACTGATTTGCAGAAGTTGCAGTATAGTTGTTGCAGTGTCTGTACAAATCTGCAACAAGTTGAAATTATATGTCGCATGTTTTCCAGCTACTTGACAGATGGAACACCATAGCACGGGCCTTGTACTTGGCCCTACTTGAGCTTCCATCCTTAGAAGCATCGACCCTCCTCCTACAACATAATTCGTGAAGAGAGGGCAATGATCTTTATCATGCCCTTGACTCTTACATTTCAAACACCAAACCTCTTCATGCACCTCTAGGCAAGCTGCTTTATCCTTCTTCAGACTTTGGAACTCTAGGAAAAGGTTCTACAACTCCACGTGAATCTACTGAACTCCCAAAGCAACATCTTGAATTGGTGTCTCATGCAATCTCATCAAAATTTGCAGGGCCTACGCCGGGGTCCCAATCTTTTTTTGTGATAAAGCAACCCTTAGATGAGGCAAGAGCGAAGCCATAAACCATTCATGGTGGTGCCCATTTGTAAGATTCATGTTAGCTTCGCGGATATTTCACTTTAATCTCTTATCTAGCTCCCAGGGAGTCTCACTGGGCTTCATCATGATCTCCTTGAATCCAACGATTGATTGCATTTCAGACTTGGGCCTACTAAATTCGTTATTCATTGTATTCTGAATGTCTACCAATGCATCCGTCAGGTTATCAATGTAGTACTTAATGTACCATGTCAGGGCACGTTCCTGCAAAGCAGTAACCAATGTTGCTTTCTTCATTTGATCATCTGTAATGCCCTGGGTTTCCCACATAGCCTTCACAATGAACCAAAACTGGTCTGGATCCTCATTCCCCAAGCCCTTGAAAACAAGAAATTTTACTAAATTCGCCATATTGATTGGTGGTGGAGATGGTGTGGGTGGATGTGGTATTTGTGGGAACCCTTGCCTTATTAACTGGAAAACACTCTACGAAGAAGATTGTTTCTTCTTCATTGTCACTCAAAGGAGGATTGATTAGCGAGCTATATTCAGGTCATGTTCCCCTTCTATCCCTGAATAACGTTCCACTTCAAGTAGCCTCCAAACATAAAGGTAATTTCATAACCTTCTTTTCACACAAGAGCATTTTAATCCAAGTATTCAAAGATCTTAAATACTTACATCGTGGTCCTTTGAAGAAGCATTGCTATGCTTTGTTGTAGCTGACTGAGGTATCGACCGCAAAATCTTTCGCAAACCCTCCAAGGATACAATCAAGCCAGTGATCGACAATGCATGTGATCTTATCTTCAGAGACTTCCTGTTACACTAAAATTTGTCACCATGACTATTTGCAGTCAGTATGGCTCCATCAATAACCATACTGTCCTCCTTGGCAAGTCTTATACCTCTACTCCTCATGTCAAACTCCAAAAAAGAGAGAAAGCCTTTAAAAATCAATATAACTCTGGTTACGCACTTTCTCTTACTCTTACCTGCGGGCCCGCACCTCAAGTACATAATACCTGCGTACTTGTACGCTCTGTCTTTAAAGGGGTGGGTGCGTACCCCTGTAAAAGTCAAAAGGCACAAGTTTTACTTCAAAAAACTTACTTGCGGTCGATTCTAGAGCATTCTAGAAGATGGTTTGACGTGGATTGAGCGCCTCTAGATGGTTCATGCATCCCAATGAAAGAGGAACTTATCCCATGAAGAGGGGAGCTATCCCTTTGAAATAGGGGCTTATCCCATTGATGGTGGACCTTTTTAACTTCCTCCAAAGCATTATAAATACAGGCATTGGGCCAGAGGGAGGGGAGGTTGAAAGCTGAACATTCTTAAGGGTAGATGCTGCTGAAATTAGGACTCCCTTATAGAGCTTGAGAGGAGAGATCCCATTCATTTCTTAACTTTATTTGGAAGTGGGTGAGCTGATCAAAGTAGAGGAGAACTCTTGCTGGACCCTGGGAGGGACCTGCACAACACCAAGGCACTGGTTGTAAGGTTTCTTTTGTTTCCAATTAATACAATCAAGTTCATTTTTCTCAACAAGTTGTTATATATAATTTGTTTCATAAACTCCTTGGTCTTTATGATGAATGTGTTTCATTATATGAGTTATTCAGGTGCTATGTAATCGTTTGCTTGTTAGTGTATGCAGGCTTCAAGGAGAAGGAGCTCATCTGGATCGAAGAGGCTTGGCTGCTACAAACAGCGTTGGATTAAAGGTAAGCCTTAAACACCTGGTTGCTTTTATTTTAAATGCATATTTAGGGAAAGATAGTGCTTGATTGTTTTGTTTGTCACTAGAAACGCCTTAGTTTCTAGGGAGGTCGGTTTTTTCTGCAAAATTGACTCTTTCCGCATGACAAAATGGCGACTCCAATGGGGAATCCATGGATTTGATTGATTTCTCTTTTGATTGATACTTTGATTTGAGAAACGTTGATTTCTTTCTAGTTTTTGACTGATTGACTGTGAATTTGGGTAGAATAACTTAGGATTGAGTTAGTTTTTTATTTTTCTTGTTTTTGAAAGAAGTACGCACCCTCTGAGTTAAGCACAGTGCGTACCTGTACGCACTTCTACTTTGCGCACAGAGCGTGGCCGCACCTGTGCAAACGAGGCTGCCTGCGTACCCTGTCAAAAGTTTAGAAAATTTCAATTTTTTCCTTTTTATCTTTTAGATCTTTTTTATAGCTTATTTATTGCTGCCCAGATCCACTGGTTACCTGTCAGAAGTTCTCATCTAGGCTTGTTTCATTAGCATCAAGGGTTTTGGTGAAGTTCATAGAAATTCTAGCCCTAGGTTTGATTTTTGTATTGGTCTTGTAGTGACTCTGGATTTAGAGGTTGTAGAAACCTTGGATATCCCTGGTCTTTTTAGTCTTCTTAGGAGTCTGACCATTCGTAAAATCCACCTTTGAATTGAGAAACCTACCGTTGTGTTGTCTCTTTGCGGAATTTCGAGAAGGCTTGTTTGTTAAGCTGTGAATTTCATTCTTAAGAAAAAAAACAAGAGTTTTTTATTTTTGTTTTTGACTGATTTATGATTCTACATGAATTAGTCCTTGGTTGAATTGTAACTGAGTAAAACAACCTGGAATTATATTTTGTAGGTTTTTACCTCATTAGATTTTCTTTTAGGTAAATTTCTCTTAGATTTTCATAGATCTTAAAATTTATTTTTGTTAAGTAGTTTTAAATGCTTTGTTAAAATAGGAAAAATACAAAATCTCTTTTGAAGAAAGTTTGTTTTAGTAGTGTTTGAAGTCTTTGAAAGAGAAAGGAAGTTTTCATGAAATAATTAGTGGTCATGTGTTGTGTGCTTTGGAAAAGATAAAGAGACTTTTTCTTTGATTTTCATTGCTAAGAAAATTGTCTTTATAAATTTTGCATTCTCCAACTCTATTAGCTAGGGAATTCATTGAAAAGGAAAGATTGTTTTTTCATCCTAGGTGCATCTTTTTAGTGGATTTGAGTCGAGTCTACACATCATAAGTTTCATCTCCGCTACCTTTTGTCCTAAAGAAAAGCCATAAAAATAACGCTTAAAGTAAAACTAACTTAGTAACTTTTTATTTACTAGGGCTCTGATACACCAACATAGATCAGGCTAGTGTCTTGGAGTAGGAGAGTAATTAACTCTCCAAGACAGTAAAAACAAACAAGTAGCTTATCTTGCAGTAGGATAAATCCAATTGTTACATTTATGCTCTAGGAAAGCTCCTCTTAAAGGAGAAGCACGAGATCGTGTCCGAACCAGTGAGGGGATCAATCCTCCTTCATTGGGAATGACGCCAGATATGCACGTACTACAAATGGTAAACCTCGGATTAACCATTGTCGAGGAGCCTGGGGTCACTTGTCGGTAAACCTTGGATTATTGTCAAGGAGCCGGAAAGGGGATTGAGCTTGTTACTCTGCCCTTGCGTGCATATCGGATCGTAGACTGTTCCCCCAGGTATATTTGTTGCTGTTGGTGACCTTAGTGACTATTATCTTTAGGATTCTTCCTAAGGTGACGGTGGAGGGAAGATCCCACTGTACCTGGAGCAGACGTCGGCTAGACTCACTTGGATTTTCTGGGGGTTTCACTTCACTCGAGACGGTTAAAGTGGAGGAACTTGGTCCAGTCTATTCATTAAGCAGGTTGCCGGGGTAACTGTTCCACCCGCCATTTCTGTACTGAATTCTGCGATGTTGGATTTCATCACCAAC
This sequence comes from Pinus tabuliformis, assembly GCA_031772625.1. Lineage (NCBI taxonomy): Eukaryota > Viridiplantae > Streptophyta > Pinopsida > Pinales > Pinaceae > Pinus > Pinus tabuliformis. Next base: position 339,017,682 of record CM062807.1, on the reverse strand, counting down.
TAGTGTTTTCGGTCCAGAAAGTTACTGTTTGTGTGTGGTTTGACGCCCTAGATTATTTAGGCGTGTGATTCAAATTTGTTTGGTTCTTTAGAGACTTTAGGCGGTTTGCTTTGAGATTTTACTTTGTTTGCGTGTGCAGTAGTTAAAAGTTTTTAGCTGTGGCTGAATTACCAAGACAGTCCCGTAGACTTCAGGGCCAATCTCCTGAGGTTGTAACCGTGGCTGATTTGTTGAGGAAGTCCCGTAGACTTCGGGGCCAACCTCCTGAAGAAGTCCCGGGCCATTATGGAGGTTTGAAAGTCCTCGTAACTCCTAGTGGCAGTAAAGTAGGGTCACCTGAAGAAGGAGAGTCTTCGTTGGTTGTTCATCCTGATTACCAAACTCTAGAAACAGGTTATAATCCTGAAGCTATTTCGGTTTCCGAACTTGCTGGTAGCTTTTCGTCTACTAGTGATATAGGCGAAGAACCTGAGATATATGAACCTGTTACTCCAACATCGGGGTTTGTCTCTCCAACTTCTAGTGCTCCTAATTCACCTAGGGTAGAAAGAGTAATCACCGAAAATCTTCCTTCTGGTTTGATAGCTATTGAAGAACTTGCTCCGGAAGAAGAAATAGGCATCCCTATCCCTGAAAATCAACCTACTATTGATCTAAGGGAGCGTGAATCAATTTTTTACAGTCCACCTAGAAGTACTACTTGGTATCTTTCTTTAACTAATTATTTGGACAACTCAGTGTTAAGTTTTTCACCACCTCGTGCTCCTTATCCACCTAGGGGTTTTTATACTCCCGTAAATATGTCAGGTCAGTCGTCCATGTTTACTCAATCGCCTGAATCTTTTTTGTATGGCGGTCCTTCTGTTCCCTCTAGGTATCAGTCACTTTCTGGTACTTTTTTGGGAGCATCTCCTCAACCCATTGAATAGAGGTTATTCACTGGAAGCAATGGTGCAAAGCCGTTGAGCGTAGAAGACATTCTTATGATGTCAGGTTCTATTCCCAATTCTCAACCTCAAGGTGGCCAGTTACCGCCTGGGGGGCAGCCTCAATTAATGCCTGGGGGGCAACCTCAAGGTACACAATTTGCATCTGCGGGGAAACCTCAAGGACAGTATGTGCCTACGGTACATCACTTTCCTCAAGGTCAACCCCAGACTCAATATGTACCCCAAGGTCAACCCCAGTATCAATTTATACCTCAAGGTCAACCCCAGTATCAGTACATGCCTCAAGGGTATCTACCCCAAGGTTAGTACTCGAACCAAGGTTTCCAACCACCCCAAGGTCAATCTTATGTTCAAGGAACGGGAAATGTACCTTTCAATTATCAATCCTACCCTCAACCCGGTTTTGGATCTCACTATTCTCAACCAATTATGGGTCAGTACCCCGGAATGAACATAGTGTGGGATCCATCGCAAAATCAACAGGTGTTGCAACCAAATGTACAGTTGTCATCTCAAACTGGACAACCCTTAGTTTCTGGTTCACCCCAGCAACCAGTCTGGTCTAATATTCAAACTTCTGTACCTTCGGTAGTTTCTCAGTCTGGGCCTACTACGCCTCGTACTCCATCTCAAACGACTGCTGCAACTGCCGCAACATCTGTTCAATCTACCCCACCTACTTCTGGAGTATCGACAGCTTCGGTTTCTACTGTTCCTGTATCTACTCCTCAGACATCTTTACCATCGTCTGGATCCACGATTCAAACTACGGTTCAGATGCCTGTAGGACAACCTGGTTTAAGTACGGTTGTCACAAGTCAACCACAATTCACTTATCAACCGTACCAGGGACAGTACCAATTCGGTCCTGCTGTCCAGCAGCCAGTTTACCAGTATCAACCATATCCTGGGTACACTTATCAACAACCACAACAACCCCAGTACGGTCCGGTTAATCCTGGTTTTCCAGGAGGATACAATATCCTGAACGCGATTCCTATTCCTAGTTATCCTGGATATCCTCCTCCTGGGGCTGGTCTCATGACCCAGAGTTTTAGGGATCCTAATCGGCAGCTACCGTTTATCGCAACTTTGGACTTACCAGAATTGTCATGCCTAACGAACGATCCAATTAATTATCTTCCATTTTGGCCGCCAATGCCGAATAAGTTGCCCAGTGACATTCCCAAGTTCGAAGGTAAATCTGGAGAGGACCCGTCGAACCATGTGATGACTTACCATCTTTGGTGTGCCTCTAATTCCATCTCGGATGATTCGATCCGCTTACGTCTTTTCCAGCGCACTCTCATTGGTCTTGCGGCCAAGTGGTATATTGAGTTACCACGGGCCTCTTTTTATAATTTTAGCTAGTTAGCTATCTCGTTTTTAACTCATTTTCAGTTTCCGATCAGATATGATAATGGCACGGAGTTACTAACTTCATTAAAGCAATCAACGTCCACTTATATTTCTGATCATATTCATGAATGGAGACGTCGAAGGCGGTTAGTGAAAGTTTTTATCTCGGACCAGATCTTAGCTGAATGGTTTGTTAAATCATTGTTACCGAAGATTACTAAAGACGTAGCTAAGACCGGAGTAGTTACTGAGGAGCAAGTGATTGCTCAAGCACAATACCTTGACTTAGTTTATACTCAGTCAGGTACGTTACATGAAAAAATCCCAGATCTTCCCAAAGGGAATCAAATCGCTGCAGCTCCTTCGGGATCTCATGCCGCTGATGGTATGATTGGTACGGTTAACACTAAAAGTAAGAAGAAATCCTCAAAGAATTCTTCTCCTATTATAACCTTACCTCCCCGACAGGAGATTCTTTCGCTGAACTCTCCGTCGATATTCACGCTGTAGAGTCATCTACGACTAAATCAAAATCCGATTGGCAGAAGAAAGGGAAGAAGAAGAATAAAGCAGACAAAACTCCAAAGGAGAAAACTGAAAAATCGGAAACTAATGACGAAAAACGCAAACCTCGATATCCTTGTCTTATTTGTGAAGAGGAACATTTTACAAGAGACTGCCCTCATCGAGCAGAGGTTGCAAAGATCGTCAAAGGTTCCCAAACTCCTGCTGTTTTGAAGGATCCATTTCCAAAAGATATCAAGATGATAGGTTCTTCCTCGAGTGCCAATGAAGAACCCATATTGATGATGTCCCATGTAAGGATTGCGACTCGATCGCAAGATTATGGTAGTAAAAGTCCTGTTGATGGCAAAGAAGCAGAATCTTCTCATTCTAATCCATCAACCTCAGCTCCCGGTTCCGATCCACTACAGATCGAGAAGCCTAACCCAGACTTAGTAATCAAACCGCCCGCCAAGGGTATACTTCGAAAGTCTGCTTTCAATCCACATGCGAGAGCGGCCTAGAATTATAACATTGTTGAGGACTTAGCTGTTTCACCCTCAGCAATGTCGGCTTTGGAAGTGTTGCAATCATGCCCAGCACAGCGTAAATTACTTTTGTCGGCTATAGGAGTTGTTGATGTTCAGGACCCGAACCTAATAATCTTTGATCTAGAAAATAGTACACCGCGTTTGCCTCATCAAATGGCTTTCCAGATCCCAGTGATAGTCAAAAACAGGCCTATTCATCGGACTGTAATTGATGAGGGAGCTTCAACGTGTATTATGTCGATACAGTGTTGGAGATCACTTGGTTCTCCTTCACTAAATCAATCCCCGACAATTCTTAAGGCCTTTGATGGCTGTGGGTTTCATCCTTTTGGCATTCTACAGGATTTGCCTATAGGGGTTGAAGGAAAAATAGTTAGTCTAGATGTGGAGGTGGTTGATGCCCCTCTAGACTACAACCTTCTCTTGGGTCGAAGTTGGTCTTACGCTATGACAGCGGTCGTTTCATCGGTCTTCCGAGTAATAAAGTTCCCACATAATGGAAAGATCGTAACAATAGACCAGCTGGCTTACTTTTCATCTGACCCAACCTCTTCAGAGAGTATTCAGCATGTCGGTAAAACGACTATCCCATATAAGGATGTTGGAGTAGGATTAGTTAAAGATGCTGGTTTACTGGGAACTTTTCCTTTAACTCCACTCAATGCATCATCTTCATTTGCAACCATTCATATGATTACATCAAACACTATTTTTTATGATGATCCTTGGATCGTTCCTTCTGAATCTGAAATATACTCATTTCGTAATTTTATGCCGTTGAGTTCATATGAAATTGCCTATGAAGCCGTGTTGGAGAGGTAAATCCCCTCTACGGATAGAGGCGATCCCTACTAGCCCAGAATGGGTCTAGCAACAATCAATCAATGCTACTGTGCAAGTTCCTAATTGCAAATAAAAGATAGGCAAAGAACACCTACTTGGATTCCAACGCTATTGTTTGATGAAGAGATGCCGCTCTCACTCCTCCGCTCTGGCCAGTCACGATCCTCCACGATCTCCGTGAATAGATACCTGCACACACGAAGAGAAAGACAAACAAAAGCGTGAAATCTAATAAAAGCAACTATACATCAGTCAGAAAGGATGTAATTCACATTAACCATTACAAAGACAAATGAGAATGGAACCATAATAGTAGTCATCTATTATTAAATCAATAATAGAGAAAGATACAACCAAAGTTCTGACGCTGAGTCCTTCTCTAGAGGGTCCAGCCAGCAAGTCTCTTAAGCATTCACCCTTGGAGGTAGATTCTCCCAAAACAAAGCTCTTTCTCACACAAGCAATACTCACAACCTTCCTTAAGATTCCTCTAGCAAATCCACACTTGTCACACCAACTACCTATTAGCAGCAACAGTCTAAGCACTATGAATTCCACACTATCCAAACTAGCTGCTCATGGCAATGGTGGAGGTTTAAATAGGAGAAGGAGTCTCCATGAATGGTGGGAGGACAAGCTTATCTTCAAGGAAGGTGGTTCCAAATGACGAACAGACATGCCATAGAAGGGAGGGCGATACTCACAAGGCTAACAACCAGGTCTGGAGTTATCTGGAAGGCTGGCTGTTAGAACAAATTCGCCCAAACTGGATCAGCGCGGGTGTAACACTGAACTGGAGCGCTGACAGCGCATACTAATAACAGAGCAGGCTATGTCAGCGCGGCTTAATACTTTTATAGGTTGCGCTGGCTCATGAAATTCAACCAGCGCGGAAAACCTGTGTGCTTCCGCGCTGGCAGCGCATCAGTTATACTATAAGCCGCCAGTCAGCGCGGTTATTTTAATAACAGTCGCGCTGATGAAATAAACTTTGGCAAAGTGGGTCATTTGGCCAGTTAAGAGAGCATGAGCATGGCACATTTGATTTCATGGCACAGTAGGGAGACTGACAGGGAGACAGTGACAAATTACTGCGTAACAGATGCCCCCTAAAGCATGAAGCCCGAGAGAGTGGGAGGGGTGAAATGCTTTACAAAACTGCTGAACTGGAACTCCACCAGGAAGGACCTGCATGTATGTACAACTAATATCTCGATTACATGTAGTCTAGGCATGGGCGCAGCCATCCAAAAGACATACAAAGAAGGTCTGTGGTATGGACGCAGCCACCCAGCTGAAGAGACCATGATGATAAGAAGGTATGGTCGCAGCCATCCGAAAGACTCAGGTATGGGTGCAGCCATCCATCAATGAGTCATGTAATAATAATCCACAAAATCGCAGCTTGGTCCATAACAGACAAAAACCAGGGTCTTGCGCTCCATCCCAACCCGAACAAAGTACAAATCCAAGCATGTGAATACATGAGCTGAAGTCGAACATGCATGGACATCGTCTGATTACCAGTCAATGATGAAAACTGTTAACAGACGTGAGAGGTACCACCAATAATGACAATGGTCCTCAAGGTACTTATAGGTACAATCCGCGGCGTGTGAATCAATGAGCTAGTGTCGAACACCTGCAGAATCATCCGATCAGAGGCCAATGAGGAAAACCTCACGTCGAACACGAAGAACCTGCCATTGAGGCATGCAGGCTCTAAGGCACCTGAAGGGAGTCTCTAGGTCACTTTCCTAGATAATGAGCTGAGGTCGACAGGAAGTAACTTTGATCGAAGGTGGGCCATAATGTTTCCCACATCATCAACACGAGATAGAGAAGGATAAAATATTTTGTGTGAGACATCAGAGGGAGGTGGTAAGCTTGCAGAGGCCAACTTCTCTTGAACATATCGGCGGCACGACAGCGGATTTGGCAGTATCTGACATCAAATGAGCAGAGGTCATGGTGACAAGGCAATGAGCAGATGAGAGGTCAAATAGGATAACCCAAACCCATGGAGGCTAGTGTAAAACAAGATGAGAAATCCCCACCCAGACACGAATGCGGACGAGTGCCATGTTCAAGAGCGACATACTGCCGACACGACCATTATTACAGTTTCATTTTCCCCACCATTTCTGGCAGGTACCCCGGTTATTTTTGGATGACAAGCTTGACGGGGATAGCATATGCTTGGAAAGGCATCATTTTGACGATGTCCAATGTCATTAAGTTTTAACGAGTCTGACAAAGGAAGAACTCAGCGTCTTTTCCTGTTTAGAGAGTCTGAAAATACAGCGGAAAAGGAAACTCTAGGGGGGTCCTTTTTCGTAAAGTTGTGTCTCTCGAGCCCGAAAAAGTATAAAACAATGCCCGAAAGAACCGCCCGACTAGTATGACCGAGGAATACTTTTCGTGAATAGTGACTTCGACCCGAAAAAGTAAAAAAGCAGTCGGAAGCACGTCGTTTTAGAGCCAATAACGAGTGCGAAACGACAAACACTCGGCAATATTTTTAAGTTAAACGGTCGAAAAAAGAGCTTTAAAAATGACCGCCTCTCGTTCCTTTTAACGAGCCGAAAGGGAGCTCGACCATCTTTTCTTGGTTTATGTCGGAAAAGAGCTTAAAGACGACATTTTTTGGGACCAAGTGTACATAGTATCGTTATGACCACGCCGGTTGCTAGAACCTGCACAAGAACACCACCCGCGTAAACCTGTTCGACATGTTTAAAAAACATAGTAAAGCATGCATAAAAGCATAATATAGTGACATTAGTGCGAAATCCATGGTAAAAATATGACAAAAAACCCACATTGATAAGAAACTATAGTTAATTATGAATTTTTTACTATAAATAGGGGGGTAAAAGTCATTTTTTACCATTGTTACCATTTGAGTTGTGAAGAACGTTGTGGAGCTGCAAGGTTGACGGAGCGATTTCCAGCCCGTGCGGACACCATTCATCCAGCAGCTTGTTCCAGGTAGGTTCTCCTCTCCCTGCACTTTAATTTGACTCATTTTGAGAGCAATTCCATGGTGGGAAGTGGCCCTTTGGGCAAATTCTTTGAGCGTTGATGCGCTCTCGGTCAGCGCGGATTTCCCGCTCGGGTCTGCGCTGATCGATTTAAATTTACACACACCACCTCTCGGGTCAGCACAGAAAACCCGTGTTCTTCCGCGCTGACCCAAGGAAAAAACAACGGGGCGCCATGATCAGCGCGACTGTTTTAAAAACAGCTACGCTGACGCCGTAAAATTTTGTTTTTAAGAAAATGAACGTACAAACTCCAACGGTTAGCGCTCTAATGTTTTTTCATGGTCTTGCAGGATATAATGTCTTTTGTTTAGCAAGAGAGAGCCCACGATGACGAGGATATAGCTGCTTATGCCATTGCGGAATGCCGAAATGCAATGCGGGCGTGCGGGTTCTTAAAATTATTCCTCACTCTGCGCCTGAGGGCGCAACCTGATCTTCTCGAGTTCTTAATCAGAGCTTGGAACCCAGTTGACGGAAAATTCACAATCCGTGGCCGGGACATTGAGTTTGATTCCACGGATATCTATTTTTTGACTGGATTGTCACGCCGGGGCCAGATGCCCATCCTGGAGGGGCAACGGCCCAGCGGTGAGACCCTTGACCAGCTCATGGCTCGAGTGTGCCCACGGGCTGTTAAAACACGGAGTGGGAAGGTGGGTATCCCGACGGTGGACGACATGGTTCTTCGCACCATACTCTTTATGGTGACATGGGCAGTGGGCTCTTTGGCCAATCATGAGGCCTCAAAGACCCATCTACTACTAGCTCTAGAGTGTTTACAGCCTACCATTTTCAACTGGGCAGCATCAGTGATGACCAACATGAAGAGGCAATTGAGCAACTGTCGATGCGGAGAGTCGAAGCAGTTTGCTTATGGGTCGCTCTTACTTCCGCTCATGCTGGAGCGGGTGCCGGCCCTACAGTTGCAGACCATGGCCATGGATCCACCTAGAGGTCCCCAGGAGACGAGGGCTAGTCGATGGGGTCGTGTCATGCCGCGCGGAGGTGGCGGCCGCCCAGTGGCTTGGGGGTGTATTTTCGAGAGTGGCTGGATCGACAGGTCATCTTCGTAGAGGACTAGCCATATGCCGGTATGGACTTCCGCGGCGATCCCGACATGCCACTGCCCGTGGGAGAGCATTGGGATGATGTAGGTATGACACTTGATCTCTTTTCAATATTTTTTAATGTTTTTGATTTTTTATGTACATGTCTTAATAAATGTCATGGTGTGCAGATGTGGGACCCGTGAGACCCATTGGCCTAGCCCCAGAGGCATGGAGAGAGGGGCAAGGTGCTGGAGCCCTGGCCCTAGTTCCTCCAGGAGTTGACACGACGGAGACTATAGCTCGCAACCTCGAGGGTTTACTGGTGGGGGTGCCAGATTACCAGGGGGTCAAGGAGGTCCCCATAGCTCACCAGATCCACACAGTGGGGGTGGAACCCAGGATGCACCACCTTTTGAGGCGGGTGGCACGGGCAGCTGTATGCTATAGAGAGCATAACCCAGCTCAGTAGTCATCTAGGTCTTTTTCCACTGATGTTTTTGAGAGACATATGTCTCGGATGTACCGAGGACACCGGCTTTACTTCAGACACATACACTTATTTTTGAGCGCCTTAGTGCGCCACACAATATATATATATACCGATTTTGGATGGATATTTTACATATGATGATGTTTTATATGCTATGCAAATGTCTAATACAAATGTGATCTAATTGTATCAGTTGCACAACATGCGATCCACATATTTTTATTTTTATGCAAGCTTAAAATCACACATGCAAACACACATGCAAACTATGCTTGGAAAATAATTCATTTACATATGCTTATTCCTAGATGGATCTTTTCTTCATGTGATGATGTGTTTTATATGCTATGCCACTGTTCGACACACATGTGATCTGATGTATCTACTGCATAACAAACGACCCATCGTGGAATGTATTTACGCACATGCATATTTTTTATTTTTACGAAAGCTTGAAAACACACATGACAATCACGTATGCAAACTATGCTTTGAAAATGGATTTTATTTTGATGCAAGCTTAAAGGCATGTATATACATGCAAACTATGCTTGATGGAAAATTTTATTTTTACGCAAGCTTAAAAGCACATGGTACATATGCAAACTATGCTTGATGGTAAAGGAAATGGGCATGCCCCCCAGCATCGTGTCTCAATTCGAGGTACATGCCCCCCAAGCTTCAGGCCATTGAAAATGGGTTGAAGGTTGACATAATGGTTAGTGTGTTCGAATTGCACGAGCTCATGTTTCATTGTTTTAACGAGGTTGACACCGGTAAAAGAACTATCCTCGGATCCAAAGTCGTTTCATTATTTTAACGAGGTTGATACATTAGAAAAACTATCCTCGAAAGTCCTTGTTTCATTTTTTAGCGAGCTTGACACAAGACAAGGAACTGTGCTCGATCCAGACTTCATCATAATGAACGGGAAGTGGAGGCCCCCAAGAAAGTGGCTCCGGAGGGAAGGCCGACATCTTGGAAATCAGGACCTAATTCCCCTAGGACACTATGCACGATGGTGTCATTACTGGGTACGGGCACAGGGTAGGTGGCCACGTAGTTGATTTGCGGTGAGGCAGATGCAACTGGTGGATGAAAACCAGGAGGGATGGAGAAGTGCGCCAGAGGGGCTTGAGGATGAACGAACGATAATTGATCGAACATCACTATTCTTCCATCGCGTGGAAAGCAAACCACACGGAAAAGTGAAGAAACAAGGGCTCTCATGGCATACACATAATCACGACCAAGGAGAAGACTGAAGTCTAAAGAACCTTGGGTAACTGAGACGTCTATATAGACAGTCTTGCCCCCCAAAGTAATAGGAAACTTTGGAAGGATCCCTAATGGCTGACTCGTTCCTCCGTCAAACGCGGTGAGATGTGGTGCGACAGGTACAAGCGATGGGGAACCCAAGGCTCGCCAATTAGTAACGGGCATAAGACTAACCGATGCTCCTTCATCTAACACAGTGCCCGGCAGCGCCTTATTGCAGGCATAGGCGGTGACCCAGAAAGGCACATGGGATGGAAGGGGAGGGGTAGTCAAACGACTCCAATCGAAGGAAATAACCGAACTACTTGGTGGGGGAACCATATGGTCGCCCCCCTGTTTAGAAAGAACCGAATCTGAATTCTCTGGAGAGGTTGGGATGGGAAAGCCATCATCAGGCTCCGGAGAATTTGATGAGACGAGAAGAACATGGGAATGTTTCTCTTCCGAAACAGAGTGATCGAGGGGAGGTGAACTCGAATCAACACCCTTTCCGACCAACGGCGGGTCTGGAACAGGTTGGGGGCAGCCGGGTTCGGGAAGAGGGGCCTGGACAAGAGAGGTATCTGAAGTAATCTCTTTGTCAGTAGGGACGCGATCTGCAGCTGCAGAAAGACGTTGATATCCAACAGGAAGTTGGGGTGAGGGAGCTGGGAGACTTTCCAAGACACTGGAGGCTTTATCCATGAGTGGACAAAGGTGAAGGGGATGATTGCCTTCACAAAGTTTACAGGGGATTCGAATCTTCCCTTTCTCCTTACCATTCCCAACTGATGAGGTAGCATCGCCATGATCTTCAGCGGACGATGAAGGGCGGGCCGGATCGTGAGACCAGACTTCTAACACCCGGGGAATGCCAGGACAATCACGAAGAAGATGGTCTTCCTTGCATAATCGACAAGGAAACTTAACCTTCCGCGGGGGAGCAGAAGGTGGCCCGACTTCAGGTGTATTGGAGGAGATAGCTGGACTTGAGGAGGGGACGGCGCGTGTAAGCTCTCCCTTAGGGGACTTCTTCTTCTTGGTCTTCTTCTTCTTCTTCTTAGCCACCTGGTTACTCACATCGAGAGTTTCACCAGGCGAAGTACAAGAGGAAGACGTAGAAGTAGGCGTCGAAGGGGAGAGATCCACCTTAGGATCAACATGATGTTGTTCAGGTGGAGGGACTGATGGACTAACAGCCGATACGGTAGGGACCAAAGAGGTTGAAAACAACCAAATAGGCAACCCGACAGTTAACCCTGGTAGGGACAACGTTGCCATATACGGAGCACCAACATTCCCAAGAGGAGGGAATTGACCTGGATTCCCATCAGGGGGGGAACCTGGGTTAGTGAACCCCGGAAAAGTTGCCATTGCAAACGAAAAAGAAACCTACTCAAGCTAACGCACACGAGATCTAACCAGGTAATGTTATCGTGGCCAAATGAATTTTAAGACGCACAGACACAACTTGACCTTTTCATGTTTTAAGAGTCAAGAAAAGGAAAAAAGATGACTCTAATCACCTTCGAATGTTTAATGAGCACGAAGTGACAAGACGCTCACTGGCACCTTTTCTTTTAAGGAGTCTGAAAGGGATCAAAAGTGACTACTCTGGAGATTCTAAGCAAAGGGTTTACCAAGCAATCCGTAAAACTGCTTATACACCTTGGCAATCATATGAGAACCAAGGACTTTACGTATTGCAGTCAATCTTCGCAAATGCTGTGTTCGGTGCGTTACGGTTCACAAGGCGGCATACTCGGCTTCCTAGGGATCAAGGTCGATAACCTATTGGGGTCTCCCCTATATACGCGACGGTACGTGGGAGCTCAAATCCGTGCTAGACCACTATCGAGTCACAAGAGGAGGAATCACCCAACCGTAATGTGAAACAACAGTGACTAGGTTTAACGACGCCGGAGCACGTCTCTAGCCTAGACCTCTACAATATGAGCGTTATGTTCCAATGCGTTTTTAAGTTCATTCAGTTTATTTTATGGTTGATCTTGATTTAAGTTTCGGTTTCAGGTCCTACCGTATGATCTCTCACAATTGCTTAGATGCAAACTACATGCCAAAGGATACCATTTCGTTCGATGAATTTTAACTATGAGAGGGTTAAGAGTTTTCAATCAAACAAAACGAACTCAAACAATCAAACAATTTGATGTAGCTAATGACAAAGAAATAAAATTTTTCTTTTGAGAACACAAATCAATGAAATGCTCTTCTTTCCATTAACTATTGAATGCAAAAGACATTAGTTTGATTTCTTTTTCAATGGCACTGTGCACTTAAAATGAATTTTGAGAGACAGCAACACCGAGTAAAGAGAAATAAAATCACTCAATGAAAAGCACAACAAGCGTGAAAAGAGCCGATTGAACCCAAGCAACTGTGATCTGTGTCTGGGTAGTGAAACAATCCGAGGACTGGTTCAACGACAATCACCTCAACAAACCAAGCAAAGAAAGCAAAAAGAGGAAGGTTTCCGCAATAGCAAAGGCAAGTAGCAACGAACTTTTGTGAACAAGTGAATAAAACAAGGTCAATCCAGTGAAAGCGGGATGATGGCACTAGGTCACAGGACACAAAAACGAAATTCATCCGACAAGACTTCGCAAGCGAGTGTTTCACAATTCAAACAATAAATATCAAGTCATAAACCAAGTAAAAAGAGCTGGAGATATTCAAACCAACAGGCTCAGGAGGCAAAATTGAAACAAATTCAATTTTACAGGATCAGCGCGGGTAGCCCGTAGCAACAATGCACTGACAAGAGGTCACGCGTAGCAACAAAGCGCTGTCAGCGCGGAAGGACACGACTTAAGCGCGCTGGTTCGATTTCATAACCGTCGCGACTGTTTTACATACAAACGCGATGACAACAGGGTCAAAGAGACAGCTATGCGCTGTCAGCGTGACTGTTTTGATATAAACCGCGTTGAGGCTAAAAAAGATGCAGATTCAAGCCAGAAACTCCCAAACCAAAGCAAGAAACTTCTTTTAGCAATTAAGACACTTCCCAGATTGAACCAGGAGGGTTAAAAGCAGAGAACTAATCTCCAATTTTTGAAAAGAGAGTAACAATCAAACTCAAACACAAGAATGAACAAAAAGAGACAAAGGCCAGCTCCCCAGTGGAGTCACCAAATTGTTGGAGAGGTAAATCCCCTCTACGGATAGAGGCGATCCCTACTAGCCCAGAACGGGTCTAGCAACAATCAATCAATGCTACTGTGCAAGTTCCTAATTGCAAATAAAAGATAGGCAAAGAACACCTACTTGGATTCCAACGCTATTGTTTGATGAAGAGATGCCGCTCTCACTCCTCCGCTCTGGCCGGTCACAATCCTCCACGATCTCCGTGAATAGATACCTGCACACACGAAGAGAAAGACAAACACAAGCGTGAAATCTAATAAAAGCAACTATACATCAGTCAGAAAGGATGTAATTCACATTAACCATTACAAAGACAAATGAGAATGGAACCATAACAGTAGTCATCTATTATTAAATCAATAACAGAGAAAGATACAACCAAAGTTCTGACGCTGAGTCCTTCTCTAGAGGGTCCAGCCAACAAGTCTCTTAAGCATTCACCCTTGGAGGTAGATTCTCCCAAAACAAAGCTCTCTCTCACACAAGCAATACTCACAACTTTCCTTAAGCTTCCTCTAGCAAATCCACACTTGTCACACCAACTACCTATTAGCAGCAACAGTCTAAGCACTATGAATTCCACACTATCCAAACTAGCTGCTCATGGCAATGGTGGAGGTTTAAATAGGACAAGGAGTCTCCATGAATGGTGGGAGGACAAGCTTATCTTCAAGGAAGGTGGTTCCAAATGACGAACAGACATGCCATAGAAGGGAGGGCGATACTCACAAGGCTAACAACCAGGTCTGGAGTTATCTGGAAGGCTGGCTGTTAGAACAAATTCGCCCAAACTGGATCAGCGCGGGTGTAACACTGAACTGGAGCGCTGACAGCACATACTAATAACAGAGCAGGCTATGTCAGCGCGGCTTAATACTTTTATAGGTTGCGCTGGCTCATGAAATTCGACCAGCGCGGAAAACCCATGTGCTTCCGCGTGGGCAGCGCATCAGTTATACTATAAGCCGCCAGTCAGCGCGGTTATTTTAATAACAGTCGCGTTGATGAAATAAACTTTGGCAAAGTGGGTCATTTGGCCAGTTAAGAGAGCATGAGCATGGTGCATTTGATTTCATGGCACAGTAGGGAGACTGACAGGGAGACAGTGACAAATTACTGCGTAACAAGTCGTGCAGTCTTTTACCGACCCATGTTCAACCAAAATCGACCTAATGAATGTGGTCCATGAGGAATCACTTTTCACATCAACCTCGAAGTTAATAGCGTTTCCCGAAGTTTTTTCATCTGACGAGCAACTTCGTGAAGTCCTATGTGTAGACGATTTACCATGGGAAGATCTCCATCACAGATCTTCGTTTTTACCCAAGGATGATCGTTTTGAAAATGATTTCTCGTCAATTTTTACAACTGAATATGTCAAGGAAGCTCAGAATCCCATGAAACATCCTGATTCAGAGCTGAATTTGGGAAACATCTCTCGAACTATTCCCATTGACATTTCGGTTAAGCCTGGAATTATTGAAAACATTCATATAGGTGCCTCATGTACAGATGACGAAATTCAGACATACAAGGCCCTATTTCAAGAATTCCGTGACGTGTTTGCCTGGTCCTATGAGGAAATGCCAGGAATTGATCCCGTGATTGTTGTTCATGAGATCAAGACTTACCCGGACGCTAAACCCGTCCGGCAACATTTGCGTCAGATTCACCCACGAAAAGCTGCTGCAATTAAAGCAGAAGTTGAAAAACTGTTGAAAGCAGGTTTCATTTATCCGATTCCATTAACGGATTGGGTATCGAATATTGTTCGGGTTAACAAAAAATAGGGAACAATAGGAATATGCATCGATTATAGGAACATTAATCGAGCTTGTCCAAAGGACAACTACCCAACTCCCTATATCGATCAAATCATTGATGATTGTGCCGGCAGCGAAATATTTTCCTTTATGGACGGTTTTTCCGGATACAATCAAATCAATATTCTACCTGCCGATCAACCGAAAACGGCTTTCATTTGTCCATGGGGGACATTTTCTTATTGTAAATTACCTTTTGGGCTCAAGAATGCTGGAGCAACTTTTCAAAGGGCGATGTCTTATGCGTTTCATGACATCAAACACATTGTGCAACCGTATCTCGATGATTTGCCCACTCATTCATTACATCGAGCTGATCACCTCGTCCACTTACGTGCAATCTTCATGAGGTGTAGGCATTATCGTATTCGGTTGAACCCACACAAATGTGTCTTCTGTATAGAAGCGGGACAGTTTCTAGGTTTTGTAGTTTCGAAAGCCGGCATTCGCGTCGATCCCTTGAAGGTAGAAGCTATCGTCAAATTGCCTCCTCCTTCGAGTCTTCGCCAACTCCAAAGTTTGCAGGGGAAAGAAAACTGTTTACGACGATTCATTCCTAACTACGCCGAGGTTACAAAGGGTTTTACACGGTTGTTGTAACAGAACGCTCAATTCTCTTGGGATGAGATAGCTCAAAAATCTTTTGATGCACTCAAACACGCATTGACCCATGCACCGTTGTTGCATCCTCCCAACTACAACCAAGATTACTTTTTGTATCTCGCCGCCTCCCATTCCACCATTGGAATGGTCTTAGTTCAGGAAGATGAATTCGGAACGGAACATGTGATATATTACCTTAGTCGGACATTAAATCCAACTGAGCTAAAATACTCACATGTGGAGAAATTGGCATTGGCAGCTGTTCAAGCTTTCCAACGTTTTCGTCACTACATTTTACTACGTAAAGCTACAGTCATTTCGGATTGCAACCCTATGATCTACATTTTGACCAAACAATTGCTAGGGGGCAAGTACTCTAAATGGATTGTTATCCTGCAGGAGTTAGACTTGGAGTTTGAGAAATCTAAGTCTAAGAAATCTTTAGTTTTGCAGAGTTAATGTGTGACTTCCCGCGTGCTGACACAGAAACTGTGGCAGAGGAGCCCATTGCAAATGAATCTTTGTTTCTAATCAGCACTTTAGACCTGTGGTATGGGGATATCACCATTTATCTCCAGACCCAATCCGTTCGGCCCAAAGTTTCAAAGTCGGAACGTCGGAAAATTCGATTCCAGTCCCAACAGTACAAAATTATTGGAGATACTCTTTATCGCCGTGGAGCGGACTCTATTTTTCGACGTTGCTTAACTCACGAAGAGGCTGAAAGGGTTCTAAATGATTGTCACAGGAAGTTTCTTGCCAAAAGCCCTTTTTCTCTCCTCAAATAGTAAAATGGTAAAAATGAATTGGTAAAAGCCCTTTTTATAGGTTTTTTGGGTAAATAAATGGTAAATTTGTTTATTTTTCACCATGAAAAGGTATTTTTCAAAGTATTTTTATCTATCTTCAACAGGTATGAGTAATGTGTTGGTTTTTGTGCAAGATAAAGGATTTTCAGGGAAAATTGTCATTTTTTACAAACAAAAACACCAGAGTCATCTTTAAGCTCTTTTCTGACTCCTAAAACATGAAAAGATTGCCGAGCGTTTCTTTTACACTCGTTAAAACGGAATTAAAAGACGGTCCTCTTACAGCCATTTTCTGACCGTAAAAGCATGAAAAGATTGCCGGATTTTTGTCGTTTCAAATTCGATATTGGAAATAAAACGACGTGTCCTTGATCGCTTTTTACTTTTCAGATCAGAGACACTAATCATGAAAGTACTCCTTGGTCGTAAAGATCAAGCGGTTCTCTCAAGTATTATTTTATACTTTTTCGGGCTTGGGAGACACAAATTTACGAAAAAGGTCAACCCTGGAGTCTTCTTAAGTTTTTCAGACTCTCTAAAATTGAAAAATGCCGAGTTTCTCCTATACTGGACTCGTTAAAATTTCACAGTAAAGGACCTGTTCGATTACAAACAGGAACGGACCACTCCTTCTTAGGGTTCGAATCTAAACTAAGTTGGACTCATCCGAAGGATGAGCTTATAATCAAGCAAATGTTATCCTCCTCAAGCTTGTAAAAAATAAAGAGGTACTTGCCAGAAATGGTGAGGGAAAAGAGAGGAAAATGAGCCTATTTGTTATACTTTGTCTCAGAAAAACCTTATCACCACTCTTGAACACGACACTTTTCATTCACCTGGGTTGGGAAATCCTTTGCCTAATAGTTGATCAAACCACATTGAAAGTCTTCAGCCGGTTTCTGGGTATTAAATTTGGGTCAATTATCACCAAGCCATCTGTTGTGTCATTATGTGTTCAAGAGGAGTCTTGCAAATAAACCATTCATCTGCAAAATATCTGTCATCCATCTTGACCATCCCTGAGTCAGTCCTTACAGCTACATTTCTTCAACTTGATCTATGATTTCATGTTGTGGGCTTACCTGCAACGGATTGCTTTCTATCGACATCAGCACATTATCTAGAAAGATGATCTAGGAATCATCAGTACCTTGAAATCTGCATGCCTCAATGGCAGGTTTCTCGCCTTTGACGACAGGTTACATCAATGACCTTCGATCAAGGGATTATGTGACATGTTTGACATCAACACATTCATTCACATCTCATGGATTGTACTGGGTACTTTGAGAACCATTGACATCACTGGTGGTCTCTCTCACACTTGTTAACAGTTTACATCATTGACTGGTAATCAAGTGGTTTCTACCATGTTCGACATCAACTCATTTATTCGCATGGATAGAATCGTACTATTTTGGGAAGTAGAAATGAAGACCCTGGATCTAGTTTCCGCCATCCAGGCTGTGAGGAGTTTTGTATTCATTATACAGTAGACTAATTATAAACAGATGGCTGCGTCCATACTGTGTCTACATATGTCTATGATTATGATGTACTACGAAATCATTCCTATATCAGAGCAGTAGTTAGTTTGTTAGTTAAGTTTTTGATCTGAGTATGGGAATGCCTACCTCAGCGATGATATGATCTCATATATGTATTTTGTGTTGAATATTTGCAGGTTCCAACTGGGCTCTCCACAAGATAATCCTCGAAATGATAAAGTGCTTCACCCTTCCTAGATGATATGAAACCCTAATCTACTACAGACCTCGCACTTTAAGGGGAAATCTGTTACACTAAAATTTGTCACCATGACTATTTGCAGTCAGTATGGCTCCATCAATAACCATACTGTCCTCCTTGGCAAGTCTTATACCTCTGCTCCTCATGTCAAACTCCAAAAAAGAGAGAAAGCCTTTAAAAATCAATATAACTCTGGTTACGCAATTTCTCTTACTCTTACCTGCGGGCCCGCACCTCAAGTACATAATACCTGCGTACTTGTACGCTCCGTCTGTAAAGGGGTGGGTGTGTACCCCTGTAAAAGTCAAAAGGCCCAAGTTTTACTTCAAAAAACTTACTTGCGGTCGATTCTAGAGCATTCTAGAAGATGGTTTGACGTGGATTGAGCACCTCCAGATGGTTCATGCATCCCAATGAAAGAGGAAATTATCCCATGAAGAGGGGAGATATCCCTTTGAAAGAGGGGCTTATCCCATTGATGGTGGACCTGTTTAACTTCCTCCAAAGCATTATAAATATAGGCATTGGGCCAGAGGGAGGGGAGGTTGAAAGCTGAACATTCTTAAGGGTAGATGCTGCTGAAATTAGGACTCCCTTATAGAGCTTGAGAGGAGAGATCCCATTCCTTTCTTAGCTTCATTTGGAAGTGGGTGAGCTGATCAAAGTAGAGGAGAACTCTTGCTGGACCCTGGGAGGGACTTGCACAACACCAAGGCACTGGTTGTAAGGTTTCTTTTGTTTCCAATTAATACAATCAAGTTCATTTTTCTCAACAAGTTGTTATATATAATTTGTTTCATAAACTCCTTAGTCTTTATGATGAATATGTTTTATTATATGAGTTATTCAGGTGCTATGTAATCGTTTGCTTGTTAGTGTATGCAGGCTTCAAGGAGAAGGAGCTCATCTGGATCGAAGAGGCTTGGCTGCTACAAACAACGTTGGATTAAAGGTAAGCCTTAAACACCTGGTTGCTTTTATTTTAAATGCATATTTAGGGAAAGATAGTGCTTGATTGTTTTGTTTGTCACTAGAAACGCCTTAGTTTCTAGGGAGGTAGGTTTTGTCTGCAAAATTGACTCCTTCCGCATGACACTTCCAATCTTTGTACTAACTCCGGGGTCCAAACTATTGGACCGTCAAGCCTCCACCTTCCCTGGTCGTCTGCCAATTTAGCGATCCACTCATATAATTAGAACATGAAGGAACAAAAGAAAATTTCATGTATCTGTATGTATAGATACATGTCCAACCACTGTTCTTTCGTCAATCATGTGTTCCTGTTATATTTCATCGCGAATTCATGGATCTTTCTATCCAACCAATCCTCAATTTCCTTTTTAGTTGGATTGCAATGATGCGACATCACACATCTCTTTATGCAGATCCTGGTCATGACAATGGAACCATTTTTTGGCTTAGTGGGTCCTAACCCAGGTTCAGAGTTAAGTTTTCCAAACAAATCCCTACACTCCTAGCCCTTTTGGCATCAATCCGCGAAGCGCGAACTGAAGTCTCACCCGAAGCAGTATGGGAGGATGTTGGAACCAATTTTTTGCACCCAGAGATGGTTATGATGTCGTTTTATACCCTTTATATGCCTTCGTGCAGATCGATAATCCCTTGAGGCTTATCGACATAAATTTCATTTACCAGCCTCTAGACCTTCACGAAGGCCTACGACTGTCTTTCGTGGACCTTAAACAGGTGAATCAGCCACTTACTCACCTCTGTAATAACTCATAAGTCTATTATTACCTAGACCTGATTAAGTGTCTGATATCTTTAGCATGCACTAATATATTCTTCACGTAAACATATATTATTACTTATGTTCATATAAAAATGTAAACCATGTAGAATCGCACATCAATATAGTATTAAATCATAAACCCCATATTCATCATAGAAAAACGCATTAATTCATAACAAAAGTAAATGGATAAAACATAGATATTTCCATAATAGTCTCTTTATTAATACTTTAGATTTGCTTACAGACTCAAGACTACCTTGCGCACTCAGCTGCAGGAGTCTGCACACTCAACTGCAAACTCTACTCTAGGCCTCTGCGCACATAGCTGCAAAGCCTCTCTTCTACTTTATTCTAATGACCCATTACATCAACTATGAACTTTCTATCTATGTCTTAGACTCTCTAAGACTCTCCCTTTTATACAATCCCATGGTCCGTGGACCATGGGTAGGTCTATACAAGCCGACACAACTTACATAAAAGAAGGGAAAATCCCTTTTTGACACTTATTATCTACGCGCTCTACAATCATAACCTATAGAGACTTTACACTTTACATCACAAAACTTGGGCTTTCAGCCCCAAAACATGGGCTTTTGCCCCAAATTGACCTTAGGGGACCCAGTCCCAACAATATTAGATGTAAGGTAGATTTATATATTGTAGATTTTAATGTAATGTTTTATCTATAGAACTAAATTATAATTATATATATATATATATATATATATATAACAAATTTTAGTTAAGCTATGGTAGTTATTAATATTACTATTTCTAATGTAACTAGATTAGTAAGATTTTTATTTATATTAATATTACTAAGAGTCTAAATTTTATTAATAGTTTTATAATGTAACTATACAATAAATTGTAATATTATTATGCATTATATATTATATGATAATGTTTATACAAATTAATAATATAATATATAGTTTAAAAGATAGCTATATTAATTATGCTTTTAATATATTAATTTGTATTATTATCGTTTATGTTTAGGAGGGGCCACCAATTTTTATTGAATTTTATGCCATTGTCTCTATTAATATTATTATCAAATATTTAATGGTTTAAATTGACCACTTTCAATTTAAAGTTGTTTAAAAGATTGAATGTTCATGTGGTAAATGCTATATCGAAGAAGCTTAACATGCCTTCAAATAAGGAATCAAGGAGCATAGTGCAGACACAAGACATGAAAGAACACAAAACTCAGCTATTGTAGAACATACTAATAACACCAAACATCATGTTTGCATAGAGAATGCAAAAATCCTTGCTAAAGAAAGCCTCTATAATGGAAAAAAGATAAGAGAGGCTCTCAAGATTAAAAAAACCCTAATAATATTAATAGAGACAGTGGCATAGAAATCAATAAAATTGGTGACCCCTCCTAAACAAATATGATAATAATAAAAAATAATATATTAAGAACATAACTAATATAGCTAGCTTTTAAACTATATATTATATTATTAATCTATATAAGTATTATCATATAATATATAAAGCATAAAATATTATACTTTAATATATAGTTCCATTATATAATTACTAATATAATTTAAACTCTAATTAATATTAATATAAATAAAACTCTTATTAATAAAGTTACATTAGAAATATTAATATTAATAACTACCATAGTTTAGCTAAAGTTATATCTATATATATATATATATATAACTGATTACATTAAAATCTATAATATATAAATCTACTTTAAATCTAATATATATATTAAATTATTAATTTATTTTGGCTATGTTAGCCATTTAAGGTTTGAATGACATATTCTTCATATATTTATTATTGTTCTTTTTCTTCTTACCTAATTAAGTCCTGAGAATGGACCCGATTGAAGGTTACAAAATGTTGGGTATAACACTTAAGTTTGTGGATCTTCCTGTATTAATCAACAATCCAAACTACATAAGTCTCAAAATAATAATGATATGATTTATTGAAATTTCTATTCCTGTGTTCTTTATTTTTTTCTTTCATTCTTTTTCCTATAACTACTTTCATATTACACTAGTTCTCTCCTATACATTGTATGAATTCCCTTTCTTTCTTCCTCTCCCCTACATTAATTCATTGCCATAAGATATATACAAGGACAAGAATTAAAGTCAACTACTCCACAACATAATGAGATCACTCCATCTTTTGTTTCTGCATCGCCCTTTAGTGATGACCCCCTATCCTTTCCCCATTTGAATTTGGTTCCTCAGTGGTTATTTCCCTAGGCATGTCAATATCCTTTGGATCAATCAACCTTAATCGATTTGTCCCCTCAAGCTCCATTTTTCTTTTATTAGTTGGCATAGACATCCCTTGGTCGGTTTTATGCCTTCCTACAAAATATTGTGGGCCAATCATCTTAACTCCATGTAATCTCCTACTTCTTACCTACTATTTGTCCCAAGCAACATTACTCCTCATCCCAAAAAGTTTGTGTCGCTTGACTCAGTCCCCTTTTTATTTAATTTAATTTAAAAATTTTATAATAAATGGGAAATATAGCCAAGGTTGTCACAAACCCCTTGCCCTTGGGGGAACGCCATCCTCATTGTTTAATGACCAGATATAGTATAAGAAAAAAAATGCTTAAAATACCAAATACAACTAATATGGAGCCTTATATATATACAACTCTTTTCATATTATTACAATACCATTTATATGCATAGTGGCTTACCCAACCACTCGGTAAAAAATACTTTTTTTAATTCATCCATCTTCCAATGGAAATTTTTGCATTTAGAGACGGGGGGCTTTGGAATGGGTTATTTGAGCCTAAAGGATTTAGCTAGCGTACAGTAAGTACTCGGAAGGTACACTTGACTGGACAGGGGACTGGGTGATTTGGAATGGTTAAAGAGGTTAAACCCAAATGGATATATCTCTACTAGGTGAACACGGATACTGGTGTACTTTTCTTGTTGGAATTGGAAACAGCAACCATCCCATTCGTAGTCGGAATCAAGACCAGGTGAAGTCGTGCCAAATAGTTGGGCTGGGATACTCAACTGGGCCACTTGGCGAGTCTACTCAGCTTGGCTTGGATACTCGGACTGCATGGCTGCTGCGATATTGCTTGGTTTCTACTCGACTGGACTACTCAACTGGGCTGCTCCGCTTGGTTTTTATACTTGGATACTCAACTTTTGCATACTTGGCCCGGATACGGGTTCTAGAAAACATCCTCTCCCTAGATTGAGAGCCTGCTTACGCTTTGATGTATTTCATTTAAATTTGATATGTTGCCTTTCTCTGTAGTTCTTCCTACCTCTAATATTAGCCACTACTATCCTTGTGCATATTGTTCCTTCAACGAACAATTCCTAGCTCATTGTTTCCATGCACACGTCCAATCAAATTTTGATTCCAATCACCTATGCTCATGACCAAAAAAAAATAAGAAATTATGGCCTTCCGTTCTCTGCTTCCAAATCTGTCGGAAAATTTTTTCACCCACCTTCTGTGTAGTAACTCACCTTCCAAGTTTAGATATCCCCTTCTATGTAGTCACCCACCTTCCAAGTTTAGACATCCCCTTCTATGCTTCCTAGACCCTTGGGCAATCCATTCTTTGGAAAGGCTTCCTTGCATCAGAAAGGTATGAAAACTAGGGCATAGCCCTACCTAAATATTATCAAACTAGTTATATCATGCTTATGGAAACTCATTGGCACCATCGTTGCTAGTGTCCTACAATGGCCTTATTCCTGAGGTGTTTTATTTTGCCCAATGTTTTTATTATTTGTAGTCCTATTTGATAATTGGAACTGAGCAGTCTCATGTCTATACCTACATCATAGACACACAGTCTCCATGAAACTCATCATAAAGAAAAATGTAATGAATGTATATTATATCTTATTTATAGTTTGTCCTTGTAGTGAACTTGGAATTTTCCATAATTTCTATAACAAACTAGGTTAGTGCATAATCAAATCATCATAAGCTAAAAATATCATTAGATTAGCTCAAGAATCCAAGTTATCATAAATCTTTCTCATAATTTAAAGATTTAGAAGATAATAAATAATTGTTTCTTATCTTGATTTAATGGCTTCATATTTTGTCGTACACACATGCAATCAATTTCTTATCCTAGCAAACACCTGCATAATCGCATGTCCTCCATCGCCATAGTGTCAACCCAAAGTGGCTACTCTAAGGCTCCAGGTATGCTCCAAACTATTTGTCAAGGTACCAACTCAAAAATCATTCTTCTCCAGGGATCTAGGTACCCTTCACCGTGAATGATCAAGGGAATCTAGAGATTTTTACCTCCACCCAATGATGATTCTATATATAAGACCATTTGTGACTATGGGAACTATAATACTAGGTAGTTACTACAAAACGAGGTAGTTCTTTTTCAATAGAAATATTGGCAATTTGTGACTATGGGAACTATAATACTAGGTAGTTACTACAAAACGAGGTAGTTCTTTTTCAATAGAAATATTGGCAATTTGGAGACACACAAGCCTAGAGAGTCCTAAACCTGCATGTCCCATTCAAGTTACACAACATTACATGCACATAACATATATACATAGAAAAATACATGTACATATGGAACATTATGACATATGCATAACACATTCCATAAAAAATGACTCCACACATTGTACATGGAATTCATAGACCGCACCACATCTATTTATGTGAACCATGCCATACTTCCCCTTTTGTTTTTCCACGTTCACAGTCCTTGCATGCAAAAAAATGTGAGAGACATTTTCCCATGATATTGGAATCATAATTATGTAGGAATTCCCTTTTTTTTAATAGATGTTGTCCATGAGCAAGAATCTTTCCATTCAAATGGCCCCTCACAACCCTAATAGAAAAAATTATAATTTCATATCTATATGCAATAGAATTATCATATATTCAATACATAAGCATATGTAAAATAAATTTATGGTTAAGGGAACTCCTTTTCTTATTTGGAATATCTGAGTTACTAACATTAACCAAGATCTTTTCTTTGGCTGATTTTAGCAAAATTGCATGGAAAAGAGCATGAAAAACAACATGTGAAACCACTTTAAGAAAAAGAAACATAAAGGAGATCATAAGAGAATGCACACAACAATTTGATAATGGAGTTTGTGCAATGTGGACTACATCTCCAG
Source organism: Pinus tabuliformis (assembly GCA_031772625.1). NCBI lineage: Eukaryota > Viridiplantae > Streptophyta > Pinopsida > Pinales > Pinaceae > Pinus > Pinus tabuliformis. The sequence goes on along the minus strand of CM062807.1, from coordinate 338,992,562 downwards.
GCCCTACTTCAATAGTGGGGAGGCCGCTTCATTCATCTCATTTAAAATAAAGGAAAGTACATGGTAAAATACATTATTATCCCTCCATTCTTGGGATTTACTTGAAATTCGACTACTAAAATCATAGCAATCACAACACCATTAGATATGTCTCGTCCTCTTGAGACTTTTGACTACAAACATGACCTACTTTTGATAGGTGCATTTTTTTCTCAATCTTCATGCCCAACAATAAATGATGAAGGTAGGTTTCTGCCATGACTCTTGAATTATGCTTCCCAAATGTAAAAACAGATTACACCATTGCAATCCTTGCGAAATTATGGTTAAAATGAATATAAATTTGGCTACAATTTTCCACTTGCAAATCTAGCCCCATAAGGAATATTTTAGATTCCTCAAATATTGTACATCAGAAACACGCTCTCTTGAAAGAGGTGCATGGGCAAGGTTCCACCCTCTTGGTTCTAGCCTCATCAGGATTTCATCGTCACAGTCCCTCATCCTCGACTGTTTTTGTTGGCTCATCATTCTGTAACCGGCCCTCACTACTGGTCCAATGACAAAGTAAAAGGTTAAGTAATATTTTTGTGAGTGATAATATCAATGACACACTTTAGCATGGTTTGTTGGCAGCCACTATGAAAAACCTTAGTGACCCATGGGTCATCGGTTTGATCCAAAGACCCAACCACATTTTTCTATTTTAAACGTACAAATAAAATGTGTTTTGATTTAAAATCATCGATTCTAACATTGACACCCAACCCGTTGATTGGTCGCACATTATTTTAAAATATAATGTTGACAAACAATGTGGCCTATCTGTTGACTATCTTATAATTTTTTTTTAATTAATACCACCCAAGAACTATTGAATGGTAATTGTGTTAACTATTGGTTGGACTGCCAGATATTGGGGTGTCTTTGGTTGGAGTCGTCGATCTAATTGATTCATTTTTGTTGGAACCATGGTCGACTAGACTTTGATCAACAAACGTGCCATATATATAAACTTCGGTGGTGTTATTCAAGCTTCCGCTAGTTTGAAATAGTTCCGATAAACCAAATTTTCATTGTTTCCCATAAAATATTAACGTCGACCCCCGAATTTGATGTTATATGTAACCATCAGCTGTACAGTTGTAACCGTTGAACCATTTGAAATGTTCCCATTGAACTGTAGCAATCTTAGGATTGGTTATATGCCATGGGTTTGGCTGTTTGGATTGGCGCTATGTTTGGCACTCCTCCAAACCAAATTTAATCACCCATAAACCATATGTTATGACTGACCCATCGTGTTGTTGACCGACACCAAATTTGGCATGTCCACCGAACAACTAGTCATTAACTTTGGTTGGATTGTCGATGTAAATATCAGTTGGAAACAAAATGTAGCTAATACAAACCACCAAATAAAAATTATAACCATCGATGTTTTGGTTAGGATGACTTTTTGGAATTTATGCCAAACTTATCTTTATAACTTCTTGTTCTTGGTTGGGTTTGGTGGGTTCACCAGGTTTGGTGGCTTACCAACTGTTGAACCTTTCAAACTTCTAAATTTAAATGACTTGAAATTTAATCTATGCAATCGCCAATAAAAAAAACTACTACCAACTTTGGTTGGGTCTGTTATAGATCCATTTGGGCACATCAACCCCAACCTACAGATTAGTACTATTAAGGCCCATTAAACCCTAATTCAGCTGCTACATGCCCTAAAGAAGTCAACCATCAGAGTGCCTAGCTTCCCAAGAAGTTTCATGACCAAAATCATCCAGAAACTTCCTCTAAGAATATCAGTGCAGGTAGGCCTTCATTAGGGTGTGCTGCAATGCAAACCATACACTGACAGGGTGCTATGTAGTGAACTTGGCCCCTATTTGGCCTGCACTAGGTGAATTTGAGCAAATTTCCATTGGGTTTTGAAATATTCCTTATCCATTGGATGCATCTAGAAGTTTCTCAAACGTATCTACTCCTTTGAGCTCGTATTTGGATGAGGAAGGGAGTTAAGGAACATCAATCCCTTATCCCTTCCTCCATGGAACTAAATTCTAAGTTTGGGAGGGCATTCATTATCACCATTTATGGCATAACTTCCTTCATTCACCTATAAAAAGACCACTCATTCAACTGATCAGGGGATGGAAATTATTCAATTATAGGGAGATGTTGTTAGTATGAGACTTGAGTTGATTTCAAGTATTGTAATGATGTCAAAATGTCTTGTTTGTTATGAGGAGAGGATGGGATTGAACTGGAAGGAGTGATGATGAATTGAGAAATGGGTTGTAACTCTTCCTTTTACTAATAAAGTATTCAAAGCTTTTTCCATATGCTTGTGTTATTCATTTATGCTTTCATATGTATATCATGTTCTTGATTCCATGCTATGTTTAATCAATGGATCATTATCATATGCTTTGATTGGTTGTTGTCTTCTATCTATGTGCAGGTAATCTTCAAGCGGATTAAGTACGGAGAGGAGCAACAGAATTGGTCAAGGGAGATAAGGAGCAAGTGAAGGCTGTAGGTAGGCTTCTTTGCCTCTTATTTAATCTATTGATCATAGGAAAAGTAGAGAACTCTTTAAACTGTTGTTCTAGACTTAGCTACTAGTCTAGGGGTTTAAGAGTTTATCCGTAGACACTAAAACTTCCCAAAACAATTTGGCTACTCTACTAGGGATCGATCATCCATCCTAGCAGCTTATTAGCCTCTTAAGACATTTCTACATACTGTACTTGTGGTCATTCATTGAATTTTAGTCTTTTTTCATTGAAAATTGAGCCAAAACTATGAGAAATTGTCCTCAAATTTGCTTACTGTCACCAACATAGTCCAATGAAGGACACTGTTCACTGCAATGCACTTCTCACATAGACCCAGTGCTCTTCAGCACACTGTCTTTCACTACTGCCTGTGTTGATCCCTTAAGGTTAGTTTCCCATCTAGGAGCTGAAGTTTTTGAGCCAATTTTCTCCTGTTTGAATGATTTCTGAATGTCAATGATGTTTTGTTTCTGAAAATAGTGTTTTCATATCCTTACCTGGCCCTACTTAGACTAGGATTGATAAATGTTTCTTATGTATTCACTTTATCATTTTCAATCTATCGTCGAAAGTTAGTTTTTTATCGATTGATCTTTAGCGAAAGAAAGTGTCGTAAAATCGTCTTTTCCTTTGAAAATTGAATTGTCATCAAATCTTAATTCATGAAAGATAGATTGATTGATGTGTGCAAATGATTAGTCATTTTGTTTAAAGTGTCGTAATTCCTCATTTCTTTGAAAATGAAAGTGTCATAAAATCTTCCTTTCCTTGAAAAGAAATTGTCCCAAAATCGTCCTTTTTATGAAAATAGATTTTTGATCAATTGTGCATATTTCCTTTTTGTTCATTCACATTAAGGGAAATTGAAAACAAATACATGCATGTTGCATTAAAAAGTTTGTGTTTGTTGATAAGGAATAGTGTAGGGAATTTGCATTTACATTGTGCTCTTTCCTCTTTGATCAAAAAGAAATATGATTTCTCTATCCCTAGGTAGCTAGGATTTTCATGGTTAAATTGAATGGAAAGAATGCTTATCATGATAGTTGAATTCCTAGGAATTTTAGAATATATCACGTGGTGAACTTGAAAGGTAAATTCCTAAGCAAGATAAAGTTAAAATAAACATCGATTTACATAATGGAGCATTGTCATTAACACAAACATTTAGTGGTTCTAGGCTAGAGACGTGGCCAGGCATCGTAAAACAAAGCAGTTGCCTATAACTTGTCTGCAATACATCCCGAGTGTGATACCTCATTCCACGTACGTGAGTATATCGTAGCTTGTCCATGTACCTTTGGGTATATAGGGTGGTGTTATAGTACGTAAAGTATATGAGAATGCTCTCACTGTGCAGTTTTGCATTAGACAATGCTTATACGGACTGGGCCTCCACGTACCTTCGAGTATATATGGGAGGACAACTCTAGGTTGCTATCCATCCTTAAGTAACCAAGTCGGCCGCCTTGCAAATGTGATACACCGAACACAACATTCGGGGAGATTTCCTGCTCATACTTCTTGGTTTGCCAGGAGGTATTCTGTAGTTCATAGTTGCCTGGTAAACCTTTTGCCTAGTTACCCCATTTTTTTTTGATAATAAAATTAATCAGCAATCGTGGAGGATCATCAACCCTTACCCCGTCTTTCACAGAGAACAACTAGCAAAGTTCCTTTGCCTCCCGAAGCGACACCAATTTGGACAAAGCGGTCTCGCTTAACTAAGTCTATTACATCAAGAACTCCTAGTTCTTCATCTGAGTTACCTAAATCATCTATTTCGGTAAGTACAAAGACTCCAGTTACTCCAACTATTTCTGGTACAACTGTTCTTGAAGAAGAATTTTCACAATTACCTGAGAACATTAGCACTGATCCTAGTGAAACTGTAACTGAAGTTGTTTAGCCACAAGTTGATACTCAACTTTAGATTGCTCAACAAGAAAGTACTTCTGAATTTGAATCAGTTCAACCAAAAGTTAATTAAAAAACAATCCCAGTTCCAACAGAAGTTACATCTGAACCTGAAGTTGTTCAAGAACCTCTCACTGAAACTGTTGTTCATTTACCAGAACATCTAGACTTCAAATTTGAACACTCGAAAGTTATTACTTTACCGATTAACCCTCAGACATCAGTAACTATTGAAACTCCAACTTCACCAACACTAGAAATCTTTTACGGACCTGACGGTGAAGTTCTTCCACCAGGTTTGATTGCCACAGACGAAGAATTAGAAGAATATTCCACACTTGGAACCTCGTTTCATTTTGGAGCTGGGCTTTATCTTTACCCAAGTATTCCTAATTTCTTTGCTTCATTTGATCATGCTTCTTTTCAAGTACCCGTAGAATCTTTAGGACAACTTTTGGGTTAGTTAACTATGGCTAAACAACCATTAACATCTCATACTCTATCATCTGATGCAGCTGTAGCATATTCGTCTTCTATCACTTCTTCGATGTTTTATACCACACCTGAGTTGCACTTGTATAGTGAATCTTCTGTCCCGATTGGTTACCAATCATTATCTGGAACCCACTCAGGGGTTGCTTCTTGTTATAGACTTATTTTGGCACTGCAAACCCAATCATATATGTCTATAAACCAAGGGCTCTTAAACCCCTAAAAGTGTTGTTCCACACCCTAAAATATCAAGGTCAACTGATTACATCATTTCCCAGAAGTTCTCCCTGAAAAACCACTCAGAACTGGTCAAAACTAGACCATACAGACTACTCATTGCTAAGGGTGTGATGCATACTGACTGTAACATTGGCCAAGTAAAGAGCCTTCTATAGGGTGTGATGGGTGAGAGTAGACAAATGGTAGAGATGGTTTTCTAAGTGGAAACCCAAAGAATCTTCTAGAAACTTCTCATATGACACTTGCCTCTCTGAATTTGCCCAGGGATGAGTAAGATATCATGAAATCTCCAAGTGGAACCAAGAACTATCAATGAAATGACACTAATCAAAAACCCAGAAGCTGACTCACCACTCTGCAAATATCTATAAATGGATCCCTCATCCCAGAGATATAGAGGCTGGAATTTTGTAATTTGTAAAGAAGTGTTGTTGGTTTCTCTTTGAGACATTGTATTGTTGGATGATCTTACTTTTCATGAGGTGAAGAGGGCTTTCATGCTAGGAGGATGATGCTGGATCAGACAGCTGGGTTGTAATCCTCTCTTCTACTTCTACTATCAATAAAGTTATTTGAGTTTTCCTCCATATACTTGTGTGCTTGTGAATCTTGTATTTGTGTATGCAATTGTATGGTTAATGTACTTCTGATTCTGCATTGTCTATGGTATCATAGATCTCTATTCTTTGATGGTTTTTTGTTGCTTTGCCTCTATAGGTGTTCTTTGAAGCGGGACAAGTGAGAAAGGAGTGGCAAGGTCTATCAAAGGAGAGAGGAAACAAGAAAGTAGCCAAGTGAAAGATCAAGGTTGGTGCTCTCTGCTTCTCTCTTATCTATCATACATAAAAGAAAACACAAGTTACTTTGAATTGTTTGTTTCTAAGATAGCTACCTGCCTTAGTGGGACTAGTAGATCAAATAGACACTAGTTTTCTTAGAAACAAAATGGCGACTCTGTTGGGGAGCGAATAGTTTGTTTGTTTGTTACTGTTTTTTGCTTTATAAACTACAGACGGAGCCTGAAGTTAATCCAGCTAGCCTTTGAAATGATTTTTCTATTCAACTACAAAGTAGATCAACGCTGCTTCAGTCAATCTTTGGGTTGGTTTATGAACTGAACATCTGACTTGCAAACATCCTAAGTGCACTGGTGGTAGCTCAATAACCACATAATATCATACCCCTATACTTTGTGTTTACTGTCTATCATATCTTGGCCTAAATCACTAAACTTAGCTACAAATTTTGAGCAAAAACCAAGCTCAGTTTCATTCCCTAGTCCATCGCACTGTCTCTCATTGGTAGTCTGGATGCATCGCACCTCCCGTGTGCTGCAAGTGAGATGCATCCTTGTTTCCCTTAAGGACATGTGTGATGATTGAATGAGGCTGTTTCCCTCTCTGGAATTTGGTTTTTTCTTCATTGTTTTCAGCTCTATTAAGTAGTTTTGATGCTTATGATCAGTATATCATTGTTGAAATCTTCTTCCTTTACATTATTCAGCCTCCATTGATAAGGAATTGTGAATGTTTTTTTATGTATTTTTCATCATTTACAGTCCTCCTTTGTCAAGAGTAGCTTAATCGAACTGTCATCTTTTGATTCAAAAATGTCGTAACTGTTGTTTTGAGTCAAGAAAAATAATGTTGTAAAGTCTTCCTCTTTTAGATAGTTGATTGTAATTTTGTCATTGTATTTGATTTGAATTGTCAAAATTTAAAGTGTCGAAAGCAGTTCTCCATTCGAAATTGAGAGTGTCATCTTAGTATTCCTTTCATTTTGAAAATAAATTGTTAAAGTGTCACTTTGAAGAAAATAGCTCAGATCTATACTTAGTTTTCCTTTTTTTCATTCTCACATTAAGGAAGCGGAAAAAAAAATACATGCATGTGCATTTGCATTTAGACTACATGCGGAAAATGATCTAGGAAAAGTGCATTTAATGTGTGCTCTCTGCTCTTTGTTGAAATAATCATACTTTTCTTTCCTTAGTAGCTAGGATTTTCATTGCTAAAAGAAAAACAAACGACTATTTATCATTTTAGATTTCATATTTAGGAATTTTTCATCTACATCACGCGGTGAACCTTGAAAGACAAACTTCTTAAAAAATATTAACTATAAAATAAACCTCAATGAACATAAAAATTCTTTGGAACCTAATGCACTACATCTAGAAGTCTAGGCTAGAGACGTATTCCAGCGTCGTAAATCCTGGTAACTATCGTTTTCATCGAAGGTTGGGTGATTCCTCCTCTTTGATATGACAAGTGCCAATACAGACTTGTGCTCCCCGTACCGTCGAGTATATATTGGGAGACCACAATAGGCTGATATCCTTTATCCTTAGGAAGCCGTGTCTGCCGCCCTATCGATCGCAATGCACTGAACACAACATTTGGGAAGATTGACTATCGTACGTAAAGTCCTTGGTAATTTCTCTTTCATTTACCACCAAGGTGTGTATTGCAGTTTTGCGATTGTTTTGGTAATCCCTCTGTCTAGACTTCCAGAGTAGTCACTTTCATTCCTTTTCGACTCCTTAAAGGAAAAGGTCCATCTGAGAACTTGTCACTTTAGGCTCATTAAAAATCGAAGGCGACTAGAGTCACCTTTAGCTTTTTCTCGACTCTTAAAAATTGAAAAAGAAAGTTGTGTCAAAGTGTCATAAAATTCATTTAATTCGGAATAACATCCCTGTTCCTTCGTTGATCTTAGGTTGAGTTAATGGAGTCCACCAATCAAGTATTTCCCCTTAGGGAAAATCCTAGTCCTTTCTCTTCTTAGGGAGATATTGGTGCTCCTTATATGGCTACATTGTCCCTTCTAGGAATCACAATTGGCCTGCCAGTGTGGATATTCTCAACCTCTGTCATTCAAAACACCGTAATTCCTCAGCAATCGAATCAGCAACCAGATGATACTGGAGTTGCTCCCCCACCTTCTACTTCATTTATTTCTTCCTCTCCTTCTTCCTATTCGCTTGGCGAAACTAGTGATACTAAAAACCAAGTAACTGAGAAGAAGAAGAAAGGGAAGGAGAAGAATAAGAAGAAGCCAGTGGCGCAAGGGGTCAACCATGCATCATCCGGCGAAAACCCGCACACCGCACCTTCCAAACCTAAATCTCCATGCGTAATTTTCAAAGGAGACCACTATCATCGAGATTGTCCTTGTATCCCGTGGATCTTGAGAGACTGGTCTCCACGTTTGCACCATCCGGTGTCATCAATCTCTATCGATCATGTTGAGAGTACACCATCAACTAGTCAAAATTAAGTCAATGGACAAAAAGGAAGATCTAGATTTCCTTGTAGGTTGTGTGAGGGAAATCATGCCATCCACAGTTGTCCTTTTCTGGATGAAGGTAAAAGTGTCTTGGATAACCATCCTGCTTCACCACAATGACTTCCGCCTCGATACAAGAAACTCTTGCCAAGTCCATCACTAGTTGAAAATCCGACTGACATACCTCTATTGTCGGTCGAAATGCCTATCATTGAAGATAAACCCTCTGAGTCCACACTAGACCAAAGTCAACAAGTTGAGGCAGAAGTCGGCCCAGTCTTGCCTTCAGAAGGTTCACCTTCAAATGATACGATCTCCAAAGAGAATGAGAACGACACTGTTCAAATTATTTTTGTTAACACAGAGTCTGATGAACATGGGGGAAATCTACCCGTTCCTTTACCATAGGAAGGAAGTTCCCCATTTCAAGAGATTCATCCATCCATTTATTCGGTCCCTCCTCCAAGCAATCTAGTCGTTTCCTGTGATTGGAATCTGCTAGCGGGACCCCTCCTTCCATATAATGTACCATTCCTAATCATAGTACAAGTTTACAGAATGATCATGGATATCACTATCATAGATGAAGAGGCTTCCATGAGTATCCTTTCCTCAACTACTTGGAAATCAATTGGTTCGCCACCGCTTCTACCCGAGAATCGAAATTTGTCAGGCTTCAATAAAGGAACCAGTTGACTGTTAGGGATCCTTCCAAATTTTCCTATAACTTTGAGAAGGAAAACCATTCATTTGAACGTGATGGTAGTCCAAGGGCCATTATATTACAATATACTCCTTGGGCGTGACTACATTTACAGCATGGGAGCTATTATTTCCTCACTCTTTCGGGTGATGTGTTTCCCGTATGAAGGCAGAATGGTAAAACTTGTTTACCAGCTTTCATTTCCCAGTTCAAACATGGCTACGAGTCAAACACCATACCTAAATGGTCTCTTCAACCTCCAGTTCATCCACCTAATTACCGCGAGTAATTCAGTGAATGTAACGAAACCAAGGGGCATGCACCCTAGTCTGCTTCAGCAGGCAAACCCAGATGAAAAAATAGATTTCCTCATAGGATATATGACCAGTCTGACACACCCGTCCGTGAAGGATATGGGATAAGTTTGGAAAAGGATCTCCTCGTCGTAGGTTATATGATTGGTCTAAAACACCCGTCCGTGTAGGATATGGGATCATTTCGAAATAGGATCTCCTCAAAGGTTATGCGATTGGAGTGTCGACCCACAGCATTCACCTTTGTCTATTTTGATGGACAAAGCCAAGGAACTGTTTCATCTGCTCTGCGGATGAAACAATCTTGCTTAAATGCAAGGACTTCCATATGGTAACCTGGAAACTCTACTTTTCTTTATACCTGGGGGCATGCAAACCTTTTTTATGCAAGTGAAAAGCGACCAGCGTAACTCTAACCTCGTAGTATTTTAGTCTAACTTTTAGTTCAAACTGCTTAGGTTAGGTGATTGGTCTGATCCACCATTCACCTTTGTCGGTGGCCCTGAAAAAGTAAAGGAAACATTTTGTAGGAAACTATCCTACCTAACCTCAGTAGTTCATTAACTCTTAGTATCATAGTTGGTCATTTCTAGTCTGCATACAAAAGGCAACTGAGCAAAGTTTCGCATGGGACAAGCTCATTAAAAAATGAAACTACTAATAAGAGACATCTTTAAAGAAGACTGGAGTGAGCAATGTTTCCTCAAAGTTCAAGCTCGTTAAAAAATAAACCGAGTAGCAAGCAATGTTTCCGCAAAGTTCAAGCTCGTTAAAAAATAAAACCCAGCAACGAGCAATGTTTCCACAAAGTTCAAGCTTGTTAAAAAATAAACCTAACACTGAGCATAGTTTCTAAAGATTCAAGCTCATTAAAAAAAGAATCCACCCTCGGTAAATAACCTTTGTGGTTGCATTGTTATTAGCCTTTTGAGCCTTGGTCGTGTTCTTACTGTCACCTCCACTCTTTTAGCTGATAATATGCCTCCACTTGATTGTTTACCCTTTTGAGGAATAGCTGCGACGAGTGATTCTGTTAGACACCCTCTTTACACTTCTGTGCTTGAGAAGTTCCAAACTTACCTAGAACCAGTTGCTACCCAAAAACATCACTTGTTCCTAAAAAACGAGTCTCTTTTATGCTCCTTTTAGACTTGTAAAATATGAAAATATTGTCGAGCTACTGACCTTTCCAGCTCATTAAAGTAAAGGGATGTGTCATCCCTCCTCTAAATTTTAATCTTTTTGGACCTGAGGGATCATTCCACAAAAATATTGAGCGCTTGTCTTTTTTTGCTTGCTAAAACTATTGAAAAGTCGTCCCTTTTGTATTATTTTATACCTTTTCAGACTTAAGGGATTATACCACGAAAAAGGATTGCTAGAGTTTCCTTTTTGTCCCTTTTCAAACTCTCTAAAAATGAAAAGGACCGAGTTATCTTTGTCGTTAAACTCGTTAAAACAATAGCGACAAACTTGTCCATCTAGACAAGAGCGAGTTTCACTGTCGCTAGGCTCGCTAAAATATAGCGACAGGTTTGCCCGAAGGGAAAATTATAGAACAAGCATATGTTATCCTCCTCAAGCTTGACAAAAATAAAGAGGTACTGGTCAGCAATGACTGGGGAAAAAGGGAAGAAAACTTGAAGAACTTCATTGGTAGCAGGTCGCTCTTGAACATGAAACTTTTACTCCATCACCATGATTGAGTTGGGTTGGGTTATTCCGTTCACCGGTCACATCACCATTGGTCCTTCGTACCATCCATTTTTTGGGTTAACGCTACCAATCCATTTCAGTGTCGCCAATATGTTCAAGAGAAGTCGCTCAGAGAATTCACCAACCTAGCTAACACCTCATCCACTGCAATACCTTCACTCTCCATTTTTCATGACCGCCATTCCTGAACCTTGTATCATCAGATCATTTTCACCTCCAAAAAATCATTTGCTTCGTTTCGTGTCGTAGATGTGGGATTCATTAAGGCCCTCCTACGACGGGTCACTTCTTGCTAACATCAGCTCATTATCCAAGAAGTTGACTTAGGAACAACCCTTTCAGTACTTTGAAGCTTGCATGCCTCAATGGCAAGTTTCTCACTTCCAGCGACAAGTTTACATTAATGGCCTTCAACCGAAAGATTTTGCATGGTTTTTGACATCGACTCATATATTCACACCACATGAATTGTACTATAGTACCTTGAGGGTCATTATCATTGTCGGTGATTCCTCTCGCACTTGTTAACAGCTTACATTATTGGCTAGTAATCAGGTGATGTCTTTCCATGTTCGACTTCAGAACATCTTTTCACATGGATCGACTTATACATTGAGCAAAGATTGAATGAGTTTGAAGACCCCAAATCTATTTTCATCCATCTGGGCTGCGATATATTCAGGAAAATAAAGACATCAAATGTACACCATAGCTGCACAGATGATCATCCGAGCTAAGGGATGATGGCTCTACAAGAATCACTAGTCTACAACACAGACGATTGTCTATCCTATGTACATGTAAATGAATTTATAAAGTTGGGCATGGGAATGCCTGCCTCAGCTAGATCATGAAAATAATGTCAATATAATGTATTGTATTGTATTTTATACAGGTCACCTTCCAGTTCGAGAGACCTCGGATCCTCATGACAAAGCATTTCGCACGACATCAGAAGATTTACGACCTCATGCTTTAGGGGGCAACTGTTTTAGACATATTTGGGCACTACAACCCCAATCATATATGTCAATAAACCAAGGGCTCTTAAACCCCTAAAAGTGTTGTTCCACACCATAAAATATCAAGGTCAACTGATTACATCATTTCCCAGAAGTTCTCCCTGAAAAGCCACTCAGAGTTGGTCAAAACTGGACCATACAGAATGCTCAGTGCTAAGGGTGTGATGCATACTGACTATAACACTGGCCAGGTGCGATGCTTACTAAAAGAGCCTTCTGTAGGGTGCAATGGGTGAGATTAGACAAATGGCAGAGATAGCTTGCTAAGTGGAAACCCAGAGAATCTTCTAGAAACTTCTCATATGATACTTGCCTCTCTGAATTTGCCCAGGGATGAGTAAGATATCATGAAATCTCCAAGTGGAACCAAGAACTATTATTGAAATGACACTAATCAAAAACCCAAAAGCTAACTCACCCCTCTACAAATATCTATAAATGGATCCCTCATCCCAGAGATCCTGAGGCTAGAATTTTGTAATTTGTAAAGAAGTGTTGTTGGTTTCTCTTTGAGACATTGTATTGTTGGGTGATCTTACTTTTCATGAGGTGAAGAGGGCTTTCATACTGGGAGGATGATGTTGGATTAGACAGCTGGGTTGTAATCCTCTCTTCTACTTCTACTATCAATAAAGTTATTTGAGTTTTCCTCCATATACTTGTGTGCTTGTGAATCTTGTATTTGTGTATGCAATTGTATGGTTAATGTACTTCTGATTCTACATTGTTTATGGTATCATAGATCTCTATGCTTTGATGGTGTTTTGTTGCTTTGCCTCTACAGGTGTTCTTTGAAGTGGGACAAGTGAGAAAGGAGTGGCAAGCTCTATCAAAGGGGAGAGGAAACAAGCAAGGAGCCAAGCGAAAGATCAAGGTTGGTACTCTCTGCTTCTCTCTTATCTGTCATACATAAAGGAAAACACAAGTTACTTTGAATTGTTTGTTTCTAAGATAGCTACCCATCTTAGTGGGACTAGCAGATCAAATAGACACTAGTTTTCCTGGAAACACTTCTACACCATGGTCATCACCCATGTCCTCAACCAGAATTTTACCTGGTTCTTCTCTAATGGGAACTCAACAATTTGATCATGCATATCAATATCAAGTTGGGAAATCTGGTCAACAAAGACCTATGTATCCATTAAATACTGGATTGCCACCATATGGAGAGCAATATGCTTATTCACCATATCCTCCTTATTCCAGGGGACTACCATATGGTAATATCCCACAATATTCAAGTCAACCTAGAATTAGAGTTTGTTAATGGCAACCAAAAATGCCAGTTCAACCAAGGCTTTTGTATCCAACACAACCAATGTAAACCATGTCACTTATTCCTATTACACCTATTGTTACTACTGTACCACAGTCACAAGTTCAAACTATTGTATCTCAACCTGTTCAAACTGATCCTTCTACCTTGCAATCACAAATTTCATGTCAAGAAGTTCAAATTCCTCAAGTTTTACTACAACAACCACTTGTTTATGGAGTCCAACAACAACCTCAGGTTAGTGTACCCTTATCTGGACTGACCCAAGCTTGCACTGGTATAGTTTACTCACAACCTAGCCAAACTCTCATTATTGGGCAGCAACAACCATTGAATCCACAATAGTTATATCAATAACAACAACAATTGATTCAACAACCGTGGCAGCCTCAATTTCAACAACCCCAATTCTAGCAGTACCAACCTCAGTTTGGACCTGTTTCACAGGCTCAACCTAGTTTTGGTCAATCACAAGCTTACCAAGGTCAAGGTCAACAAGGCTTTGCAAGTTATGGACAACCACTTATTCAATCTGGTTATCAACAACCATCTTACACTGGTTTTGTTCAACAACCATACCAAGGTTACCAAATGCAGATGCCCTATTCTAGTATGCAAAGACCTATTACCCAATCAATTCCATCATATCTTGGGTATGCTCAACTTGACTTCAATCAACAGTTGCCATTTGTAGCAACTTTAGAATTACCAAATTTAAATCGGCTCATTAATGATCCAATCTTAGATGCACCTTGGTGGTTGGTAATTCCGAATAAGTTACCTTCTGACCTTCTGAAGTTCATGGAAATCCTGGAGAAGACCCATCAAATCATGTTATGACCTTTCATTTGTGGTGTTCATCTAACTCCTTAAATCATGATTCAATCAGACTTCGTCTTTTCCAAAGAACAATTATTGGTCCCACTGCTAAATGGTACATTGATTTACCAAGAGCTTCGTTCGATAACTTCACCACTTTAGCCACTACTTTTTTGACCCACTTCTAGTTACCTATTCCTAATGCACATTGACTAGCTTTCATTGTTCCACCTCCTCCAAAATCGAGTAAGGACTCCCATGCCGGTGACAGTGTGATCGGTTCTTCAAGCACACAATCAGTAGGAAGACCATCTAGTCAAACTCTTGTTGTTTCCAATCAAACTACCAATGCATCAGAAAATACTCTTGCCTCTGAGATTAATGTTGTGTCATTTGACAAAGGCAAAAATCCAAAGCAACCAGCAAGCAAGAAAAAGGGACTAAACAAAAAGAAAAAAGGAAATTCCCCTCTGTTATAGACATTTTTGTGCCTTACAGCTCTGAGCATGAAATGTCCATAAACCAAGGGATCCAAAGTCCCTAAAAGTGTTGTTCCTGCCCCTAAAGGAACAAGGTCAAACAATGACAGCTTCTCCCAGAAGTTCTCCACCAGAAACTGCTCAAAACTAGTCAAATTAGGATCAATTCAGATGCTCCACTAGCTGGCTGCGTTGCAAAGCACCCAAATCCACTGGCTAGGTGCGTTGCAACGCACTTGAATGCACTACCCAGGTGTGTTGAGCGGGAAATGACAAGTGGCAGAGTCATTCAACGAGGTGGAGAGACAATGGAGGCTTCCAGAATCTTCTCCAATGACACTTGCCTCATTGAATTCGACCAGTGATGAGTAAGAGGCTCTCAGTCTCCAAGTGGAAGCAAGAACTAACAGAGAGAAACCACAAGTCAAAACATAAGCTGACTCATCCTCTCTGCCTACATCTATATATGGATCCCTCATCCCAGAGATCCGGAGGCTGGAATTTTGTACTTTGCAGAGAATTGCTGTTGGTTTTGAGATTGAGATTAGTGCATTGGGTGATTTATGCTTTGTTGGAGATGAGGAAGGGATTCCTTTGCTGGGAGGTAGATGCTGGATCAGGACTCACTTGGTTGTGTCTCCTCCTGGATCTTCTTATCATATCAATAAAACTATTTGAGTTTCTTCTACATGCTTGTGTATCAGTGATGTTTTGTTATATTTACATGTTTAGCTTAATCTGATCCTAAGCTTTTTATGAATGTAAATCTATATCTTTGTGTAGTTTCTCTCTTCTGTGATCTTGCAGGAATTTGGTGAAGCTGGGCCGGTAAGGGAGCAGGTAGTTGGAAGCTGTCGAAGAGGAGAGCGATTGGATCAACAAACTAGCACAAGACACAGGTTAGTTTATCCTTCCTCTTCGTTTACATTTCATAAAGAAGAATACGCAAGTAGTTTTCCTTGTTTGTTGCTAAGGCACTGTCACACCTTAGAGTGGGATAGGGGCGTTCTGAATAGATACTTTTCCCAACAACAAAATGGCGACTCCACTGGGGAGCGTGTCTAGTTAGTTTGTTTGTGTTTCTTTTGTTGTTTGCTTCATAAACACAGAAGTAGCAATCGAACTGCATTCGCCATTATCAAATGCAAAGTAGCTGCTACTTCAATCCACCCATTGGATTTGTTTATGATTTGAACATCTGATCCACAAATGCTCTAATTTCCCTTTGTGATAGCTCTTAGTCCTCCTTTAAATCATCCCTCTAATTGTACCTTAATGATTGCTTTTACTCGACCAAAATCCATAGATTAAACTGCAAACTGTGACCCAGAACCCGGATAGAAGTCTCGTTTCTGCCCCAGCGCAGGCTCTGTGAAGAGGTTCTGCATTTCAATGCAGGTCTCGAGAGGGCTACCTGCGCTGCAATTCAGTTTCTCTATGCAACAGGTGCGCTGATCAGCCCTTGCCCTGTGCAGCTGAGGTTCTTTGCTTCATTTTGTTCAGTTTTATCTCTGATTTTTGCAGCCTGTTATCAGTGTATGTACCTATATGAAAACCCCTTTTATTTGCCTTAATTCCGCCTCCTTTTTACAAAAATACTTGAGGTGTTCTTTGTGTATTTGTTACATCATTTACAGTTTTCCATTGAAAAGTAAAATAGTCATACTGTCGTCCTTAGATTTAGATCTGTCGTAAGTGTCAATTTTGATCTTAGGAGAAAGTTTCTTTGCTGTTGACAGTTGATTATACTTTTTACTTTTGCTTTGGTTTGAATTTGTCTCTTTCTAGTGTCGAAACGAGTGTTTACTTCAAAATCATAAAGTGTCGTAATCTTCTCTACCCTTTTTGATTTCGAAAAAGAAGCTTGTTTGTGTTTTTCACTTCAAAGCAAATTCAAATTTGTACATCAACTTTCTTTTTAGGCATCAATATTAAGAAAGTGAAAACAAATACATGCATTTGTGCATTTGCATATTGATAGTTTGTATGGTTTGATTTAGGAAAAGTGCATTTACAGTGTGCTCTTTGCTCTTTGAGAAAAGATTGTGTCTTTCTTTTCCCATTTGTAGCTAGGATTTTCATTGTTGAAAAGAGATAAAAGCTTGCTTATCATCTTTAGATTGCATTTAGGAATTACATCTACATCTCGTGGTGATCCAAAAAGGCAAACTTCTAAGAAAGATCAACCTAAAATAAATTGAATGAATCTAACAACGCATTGGAACTTAACGCACAACATAGAGGTCTAGGCTAGAGACGTGTTCCGGCGTCGTAAAGCCTGGTAACTGTTGTCCTCACTGATGGTTGGGTGATTCCTCCACTGTGAAATGATAAGTGCCAGTACGGATTGTGCTCCCACGTACCGTCGAGTATATATTGGGAGACCCCTATAGGATTAAAACCTTTTATCCATAGGAAGCCGTGTCGGCCGCCCTACTAATCGCAATGCACCGAACACAGCATTCGGGAAGATTGACTGTCGTACAGTAAAACGTATTCTGCAGTTTTGTGATTGGTTTGGCACACCCTCTACCTAGATCTCTGAAGCAGTCCCTTTCGTTCATTTTCAGACTCCTTAACAGAAAAGGTCCATCTGAGCACTTGTCACTTCAGGCTCATTAAAAATCGAAGGAGACTAGAGTCATCTTTTGTTTTTTCTCGACTCTTAAAAACTGAAAAAGCAAGTTGTGTCTAAAGCGTCTAAAATTCATTTAATTCGGAAACATACTTCCCCTTTTGTATTTTAGTTGATCAAGTAATCCGCAATCGTGGAAGAAAGTCAATTGAAACCCCGTCGTTCGCGGAGGCTTACAAGTCAACCGTCTTTGTCTCCGGAATTGAAACCAGTACGGACAAAGCGAACTCGTTTAACTGGTTCCAAATCTCCTATTAAAGTTAGAACAAGTGTTCCAACATCATCCGAGATTCCGGTTACTCCAAACATTTCTGGAAACCCTGCCTCTATAAAGGAAGTTCAACAGCCACAGAGGGACAATGATACTGATCCTAGTCTGAGAGTAAACACTTGTGTTACTGAACCAATTACATCTACAACCGGTTCGGAGAGTCTTGCTCTTCAAACATCTGTCGATGTCGATTCCACCCCTTCTTCGGCACCAGAAATTTTTTACGGACCTGACGGTCTTCCCCTTCCACCTGGTTTGATTGCAATTGAAGAAATTGTAGAAGATCCTCAAACAAGTACTCCAACGCACTTTGGAGTCGGGGTCACTCTATATCCTTCTTCATCAGAAGTTAGTCTACCACCAGTGGAAGTTCCTGTAGAATCGCTAGGTAATCTTTTGGATAGACTCCAAATGTCTGAACAACCGTCAACATCTAGGACTGTGTCGACTGACACAGCGACAGTAGAACTCCCTGCCGTCACTCCGACAATGTTCGCCGGCATACCATCTGTCCCAACTAGCTCTCAACCGCTAGAAGGAGCCCACTCAGGGGCTATTTCAACAGTCTGGTCTGTTCCTGTTTGTTCAACCGGAATAATATCCGGTAACTCTTATGTTGAGTCTCAACAAATTGATCCATTTGGAGGTCAATTTGGGCAATCCGGTCCCTAAGGGTAGACAATCCCCTTAAGTTCCGGACTACCACCGTATGGGGGGCAGTATGCCCTTTCATTACCCCCTCCGGGAGGATATCCATACGGGAGTTCACAACAATATTCAGGTTACACTAGAATCACCTCAAGTGGTTGGGTACCTATGCTACCTCAACAACCAAGAGTTGTGTATTCAATGCAACAATGTGTACCTATGTCGAACATCCCGACTACACCAGCTATTGTGACGGTGTCACAAGTTCAAACGCTGCCTGTTTTGTGCCAACCTCAGATTTCTCAGGTTGTAATGCAACAGCCCCTTGACCCTGTGAGTCAACCACAATCGCCAACTAGTGGGGCGACACAGGTCCAGACGGGTACAATTACCCCACACCTTGGTCCAATGGTTAGTATAGCGCAACAGCACATGGCTTCACAACCGTGGCTAGTGCAATACCAACAACCACAATTCCAACAAGTATACCAAGGTACTGAGCAGCAGATCTTTGTGAACAGTGGACAGCCGTACATTCAAAACGGTCAAAATCAACCATTTTACAATGGTCATGTCCACCAACCATATCAGTCATACCAGCATCAACTGCATTATGCTGGTATGCAAAGGCCAACTTTTCAGGCGATTCCATCGTACCCTGGGTATGCTTCACCTAACCTGAATCAACAGTTACCATTCGTGGCAACTTTAGAGTTACCTGATTTACACCGGTTAACAAACGATCCAATTGCTTACGCCCCTTGGTGGCCAGCGATTCCGCATAAACTTCCATTAGATATTCCTAAATTTAATGGAAATCCGGGTGAAGATCCATCGAATCACGTGATGACATTTCATCTATGGTGTTCATCAAACACCCTCAACGATGATTCGATAAGGCTTCGCCTCTTCCAGAGGACGTTAACGGGTCTGGCGGCAAAATGGTATATTGAATTGCCCAGAGCTTCATTCGACAACTTCAGTACCTTAGCCACGACTTTCTTAACCCATTTTCAACTACCAATAAGGTATGAGACGGGAACATAACTACTTACCAACTTCAAACAGACAACAGCCACTCACATATCTGATCATATACATGAGTGGTGACGTCGTCGCAGGATGGTAAAAACATACGTTCCCGATCAGCTATTAGCTGAATGGTTTATCAAGTCGTTATTACCTTCCATCACGGAAGATGTGGCAAAGGGGGGAGTCGTAATGGAAGAGCAAGTTATAGCTCGTGCGCAATATCTGGACTTAATCTATACTCAGTCCGGCGCGCTCTACAACAAAATACCTGACGCCCCTAGACCAGAATTCTCAATTCCTCCTCCTCCTAAATCGAACCATGACTCTCACGCCGGCGATGGCGTGATTGGCAAAACAGACACGAAATCGACAAAGGCTACATCTAAGAAGACCCGTAAGATTTCAGATCAAAATGCAAAAGACGAACTTCTTGCTTCGGAAGTAAATGCCGTATCGACAGATAAGGGCAAAGAAACCAAACAACCAGGAAGCAAGAAGAAACAAGGCAAAGGGAAGAAGAAGAAACAGGATGAGTCATCTCCTGAAAAACCTTCTTCAAACCCTACTGGAAATAGGAAACCCCCTTCAGGGTGTCAGATATGTGATGAGGATCATTGGACGAAAGAATGTCCATACAAAGCTGAGCTTAAAAGATTCTTTAAGAGTTCGAAAACCTCAGCAGTATTGACTGATCCGTTTCCAAATCCAGGAACAAATCTGGTTGAAAGTGGAAATGCTTCCCCGTCTCAAGTGCTAATGTTGTCGATTTCAAAACAGCAGAATGATGCTTTGATTTCGACAAGGAACAAAGATTACGGGAATCCGCAGCTGTCGAACGACAAGGATAAAGATCGACCAAGTAGTTCGACAACAACTTCGACAGAAGTTGTACCACCCATCATTCCTGAATTAACAATAAAACCGCCAAAGGGAGTAGTACAGAAGTCGACGTTTAATGCTCGCGCTAGAGCGGCACAACATTATAACATAGTGGAAGATTTGGCCCAATCGCCATCCGCTATGTCGACTCTTGAAGTACTACAAATTGCCCATCCCAAAGGCAGGATTTGTTATCAGCCATTGGTGGGGTTGACCCAAAGGATTCCAATCTTGTATCCTTTGACCACAAAGGATACGATCCTCAGTTACCAGCCCAACTAGCTTTCCTTATTCAAGTGAAAGCCCTCAACAAAACTGTTCATCGAACAATTATTGATGAGGGGGCATCTACATGTATTATGTCGATGAGTTGCTGGAAAACTTTAGGATCTCCAACCTTGTCGCGATCCTCGACAACATTAAAAGCATTCGACGGAAGGACATATACCCCATATGGTATCCTAAATAAATTGAAAGTTGAACTAGGGGGAAAAACGGTAGAAATAGATGTTGAAGTCTTCGATGGGAATCTTGATTACAACATCCTACTAGGAAGACCATGGATATATGCCATGGCAGCTGTTGTGTCGACCTATTTTAGAAAGATTGCATTCCCCTTCCAAGGAGGGATTACAATCGTCGATCAACAAAACTTCCTCCCTAATGGTTCTCAAGTTACAGGAAGCATTCCCATGATCCATGGGAGCCCCCATTCGCTTCAGAATATCAAAGTAGGCCTACTAAAAGATCCTATACTAATGGGAACTTTCGCTCTTCCACCTCCAATCAATCTGGCGGAAGTAACGTCGATAGGAACCTGTAATATGATATCTTCCACAAAGATTTCAGAGAACGATATCAACATGGATCATGCAATGGTTTTGCCCCCAAGCCCAATAGAAATATTATAGCAATCAATGTTTCTAGCATGGGAGGAAAACCCGAATCAACGCTCATCAAGCGTTTGGGTAGATAGGTCTAGAGAATATGGTACCCCTTCTGATCCTTGGTCGTGAGTGCATGGAACCGATGAAGGAATCGTACAATCAATGTTGATTGAAGGGGCACCATGGAGAGATTGCCACCATCGTTCCCTTCTTCCGGATTATGAAGAAGATACTCGAGATGACCTTTATCATCCTTCAGTTTTTGAATTCCTATCAAATACTATAAATACGGTGGATTCCGAGCAAAACTCATCCAACATTGAAGAGACTATAGCCATAAATATCTCGACTAAAACAGATGTTGTAGAGAATATTTATGTTGGCAAATGTTGTTCTCCTTCAGAAATGGAAATATATAATGCTCTTTTTCGCGAATTCAGAGATGTCTTTGCTTGGTCATACAGTGAAATGCCAGGCATCGACTCGAGTATCGTTGAACACGAAATTAAGATGTATCCAGATGTCAAACCGGTACGACAACGGCTCAGGCAGGTGCACCCCAAGAAAGTCGTTGCCATGAAGGCAGAAGTTGAAAAACGTCTCCATGCTAGTTTCATCTACCCGGTTCCTCTAACCGATTGGGTATCGAATATTGTCCCTGTTATGAAGAAACAAGGGACAATTAGAGTGTGTGTCGATTATAGGGATGTAAATCAAGCTTGTCCAAAAGACAACTACCCCACACCTTTCATCGACCAGATAATTGATGAATGCGCCGGATGTGAAATCTTTTCATTCATGGATGGATTTTCTGGGTATAATCAAATAAATATCCGCCCACAGGACCAGTCAAAGACTGCATTCATTTTTCCGTGGGGCACATTCGCATATCGAAAATTACCCTTTGGTTTAAAGAACGCAGGGGCGGCGTTTCAGAGGGCAATGAATTATGCCTTCCATGACATCAAAAACATCATTCAACCATACCTCGACGACCTTCCGGCTCACTCGTGAAAGCGGACTGATCATCCGCAGCATTTAAGAGCGATATTTCTACGTTGCCGACACTACAAGATATGACTCGATCCACACAAATGTGTATTTTGCGTCAGTTCTGGTCGTTTACTTGGCAATGTAGTCTCCAAGGATGGGATTCGTCTCGACCCATGCAAGGTCCAGGCAATCATAAATTTGCCTCCACCTTCAAATTTTCTTCAGATTCAGAAACTCCAAGGGAAAGCAAACTTTCTGAGGAGGTTCATTCCAAATTACGCCAAACTTGCTAAAGGTTATACATGTCTTTTGAAAAAGGAGGTACCCTTTGTCTGGGATCAGGTCGCGCAAGCTTCCTTTGATGCTTTGAAAGATTTCATAATGAAAGCATCATTAATGTACGCCCCCGATTATCAAAGAGATTTTAACCTATATCTGGCTGCAGCAGATACAACCATCGCAATGGTTTTAGTTCAATAAGTCGATGGAATTGAACACCCTATATATTATTTAAGTAAAAACTTAAATGATATAGAAAGTAAATATTCTTATGTTGAAAAACTAGCGCTTGCAGCTGTTCAAGCGATACAAAGATTTCGACACTATGTCCTCTTCCGGAAAACTACCATTCTGTCAGATTGCAACCCCATGACTTATATATTGTCGCGACAGTTGCTGGGGGCAAATATTCAAAATGGATAGCGATCCTTCAAGAGTTTGATCTGGAATTTGTAAAATCCAAATCAAAGAAAGCTCTAGTTTTTGCAGAATTATTATGCGATCTCCCATCGTCGTCCAACGATGAAACATCTGAAGAATCAATCGTGGATGAGAATTTGTTTCTGATATCTACAAGCAATGAGTGGTATGGAGATATAATAATTTATCTCCAAACCCAAAATTTTAGGCCTAACACCTCTCACTCTGAACAAAAACGTATTCGATACCAAGCAAAAGACTACATGATCGTCGGTGATACACTATACCGTCGTGGTATCGATACAGTTCTGAGAAGGTGCCTCACCCATGAGGAGGCCGAGAAAGCCCTGAATGAGTGTCATTCAGGAGCTTGTGGGGGGCATCAATCTGGATATGCTACAGCACAAAAAATCTTACGAGCAGGATACTTCTGGCCAACAATGTTCAAAGATTGCATAACCGCAGTCAGAAGTTGCCATGCTTGTCAAATTTTTGATAGCAAAACCAGAAGACCACCCGCACCTCTACAGCCAATAGTTGTTGTTGGGCCGTTCACCAAATGGGGCATCGATTTCATGACATGTAACCCCACCTCGACCGGGGGCATGGGTATATCATAGTCACAGTTGACTATTTTACCAAATGGGCCGAGGCGATGCCTACATTAGATAATACTGGTGAAACAGCTGCCCTTTTCTTTTTCAATCATGTAGTCGCCAGATTCGGTGTACCACAGGCTATAGTCACAGATCATGGATCACATTTTCGCAATCGCATGATGCTCGAATTAGCTGCCAAACTAGGATTGTCTCACGACAGCTCTACTCCGTATTATCCGAAAGCCAACGGACAAGTTGAAGCAATCAACAAGGTCCTAAAGCGCATGTTGCAAAGGATGATCGAAGTTCACAAAAGAAGGTGGCACCTAATCATGTACTCAGCCTTGTGGGCTTACCGAACATCGGTAAGGAATGCAACCGGGTTCACACCCTTCCAACTGGTATATGGCTTGGAAGCAGTCTTACCAGTCCAGTGTGAAATCTCGTCTCTTAAACTCGCAATCAATCTCCTCCCCGGAACTTTAGAAGAAGAGGCCCGTTTCTTGGAATTAATCCAATTGGATGAAACCCGCCGTGATGCCGCTTTGGCTAACGAAGCCCATAAGAAAAGAGTCAAGGCGTAGTTCGACAAAAATGTCAAACCCCGTGTCTTCTCAGAAGGTGACTTGGTCTTGCTTTACGACCAAGAATCCGATAAATTGGGAGTAGGTAAATTTAAGTCTTTATGGATGGGCCCCTATATTGTTAAATGGGTGTTAGCAAAAGGAGCCTACGAGTTAATGGATTATGATGGAATTCCACTGGCGCAACCTCGTAATGGGTTGTACCTCAAGTGTTACTATGCTTAAATAGTAACCAATATGCTTTTGTTGTATTTTGTTTTCACTAAAGTGTTTGTTTTGGTCGAGTAATCCACCTTTTTACATTTATTGTAGATGTCAAACCTTTTGGAGACATGTGTTGGATATGCCGACGGAGCGAGTCGTAGTTCGCAGAACCTGTCCTCCGCAGCCTGGGCCATTTTTTATCCAAGCGGCGAGTTAGTAAGTTTCAGAGGTGTATGTATTGGTCAATCAATGAATAACATCGCTAAGTATAGCGCGTTGATAGAACTTCTCTCTGATGCCATCACCCATGGTATACGCTGACTAATTGTCAGGCTAGACTCACAACTCGTAATACTACAACTCAATGGTATATATTCCGTCCAAAACCCAGCTATTTATCGCATGTTCCTAAGGGTTAAGATTTTGGAAAGACAATTTGATTTTATTCAATACAACATATTTCCAGAAACTTAAACACATTAACCGACTCATTAGCAAACTATGTGTTAGATAGACATTTGTAACATTTATAAAAAGAAACACATCATCAATGTTTTACATGTGGATCATATAGCTCAACTAGAATAAAACCCCGAAAATCAAAATATATATATAGCTGTTTACGGTTTACATATAATGTTCTGTAACCAAGACAAAATCGGTCGCATGACCTAAAAACTCAAAATGCTAGGGGGCACCCTAGTCTAATGATGCTCGTGATAGCAAGTCACAGCCTGTGCGATCATGCATAAGAGACGAGTCCATCGTCTAGGCACACCAGTAGTATGCCACTGTAACTGCAAAGGTAGCTCGTCGATCCTCACATCGGGAATACTGAGAGTAAGGCTCTCAACCTGCTCCTGCACAGCTGTGAGAGTCTCGGCCACATCAAGGTCACGAACAGGACCAACATCTGCAGTACACAAGAGTTTGATTAAAGTCTTGATAGAATAAAGCACAAGGAAATTATAAATAATAAATGTAAACAGTGATATGGTCAAAGATTTTACCAATAGCGCCCCACTGCTCGCCGTCCGGCAGTACTAAATCTAGATCACCCCGGAAGTCCATGCCAGCATATGGATACTCGGCATAAGCCATCTCCTAACGATCAAAGCACCTGAAGAAGGTATCAGAAAACGAAATCTGAGACTGACCAACATGCCTAGACATATGGTCAACCCATCTCTGCATACGTGGTTTAGTAGGAGAAGGTAAGTCGAGTGCAATGTACTGCGGCTGCATCAGTGGTATCTTCTCCAAGGCAAAGGTGGTCAAAATAGAACCAAACCCAAAGTTCTTCAACCTCCCATCCTTTATCTTGGTCAACTGACTTTTCATCACAAGAAGTACTGCATCACACCAGTTGAATATTTTCGGTTGGAGGCATTCCAAGGCATGCTGCATATAGGATCTGTTGGCTACATGAAGAGACGCACTCCCAGCCATCCTACCAAAAGTAAACAGGATAAACCTAAGGGACCTGTCAGTAACATCTCGGATGATGATCTTGCCGTCTTTACTCGACTAAGATCCTTCCCTGCAATACTGGCGGACATAATCTCTCACAGAGTCACTCCCTCGGGCCGAACCTGACAAAGAAATGGGGGCACCCCGCCTCGACAAGCCAGTCAAGAAGTAAATGTCTACTGTAGTCAAGGGGATAGATTTGCCCCTAATCAGGAAAACTTGATTGATAGGATCCCAAGCATCGAGCAAATACTGCAGTAGGTTGATCTGCTGTCTCATGCTAGAGATGCGGAAGAACTTCAGAAAACCACAGTTCCGCAGCGCGTTCACAGTAACAGGATCATGTAGGGCAATCATGTCCTCTTCTTCATGTTCTCGTTCTCGCCATGTAAGGGTCATTTTGCTCCAATATCTCTGCAAAAACAAACAAGAGAGGAGATTAGATCCTGATTTTGATGAGAAACAGGGAAAAATTCCATTAAAAACTGTGCAACAACTTTCCTTTCTGCGCCTAACGCACCTACACATGTGTTATAGGTGCGTTGAATGTCAAGTTACCTTCATGATGACCCACATTCAGCGCAAGTTTCGATATGCCCAGGGTGCGTTGATGGCAGAACGAACCCATCAAACCCCAGGGGCTCAGAAAAGCAGGGAATGAAGCACAGAATGCAGAAAGGAAACCATGAAATGAAAGAGCTCAAGTTTAGCTCCTGCCTGGTCCAGACGGTGCCGAGAATCGTCCACAGAATCTCCCAAAATCAGCTGATGAAAATCAAAGGGGAAGAGGCACCTCCAAAGCTCCAACAAACCAAGTTCAAATGAAATGGTAAAATGAGAGGTAAAAACACTTTTTGAATTCTTTTTACGTAGTTCAAAGTAAAATATTAGCGTTTTAATCTCATTTCCAAGCAAATGTTGTCCATTTCTAACTAGTTTGATGTAGCAATTGAAGATACAGTACTATCTTTGAAAAGCAAAGCTATTTATGGTAAAAAATCAAAGCAAGACCATCTTATCGAGCAGTTTTAGCACATAGTTCATGCTCGTTAAAAAATAAACATAAGACCGAGCAAGTGTTTCAATCCGCGTTTAAGCTCGTTAAAAAATGAACTATCCTCCGGTAAATAACCACCGTGAATGTAACATTATCAGCCATTAAAACCTTGGTCGTGTTTGCACCGTCACCTCCAATTTTCATTGGCTAATCATTCACCTCCATATGATTGTTTACCCATTTTGAGGAACAGCTGCGAAGAGTGATTTCACTAGCCATCCTTGTGACACTGTCATGCTTGGAAAATTCCAACCCTTACCTGGAATCAGCTGCTACCCATTTTATCACTCGTTCCTCAAAAGACGAGTCTTCTTTAAGCTCTTTTCATTTGACTCGTAAAATATGAAAAGATTGCCGAGTTTTGGCCTTCCAGCTCGTTAAAGCGACCGGAAGAGCTATCCCTCCTCTAGATTTTAATCTTTTTGGACCTGAGGGATTATTGCACAAAAAGATCGAGCGCTTGTTTTGTTCGACTCGTTAAAACTGTCGAAAATTCATCCCTTCTGTATTGTTTTATACTTTTCGGACTTAAGGGATTAGATGACGAAAAAGGAATTTCAGAGTTATCTTTACGTACCTTTTCAGACTCTCTAAAAATGAAAAGGACCGAGTTATCCTTGTCGTTAAACTCGTTAAAAAAATTAATAGCGACAAACTTGTCTTTAGATGAGAACGAGTTTCACTATCGCTAGGCTCGTTAAAACATAGCGATGGGTTTGCCCGAAGGGAAAATTATAGAACAAGCATATGTTATCCTCCTCAAGCTTGACAAAAATAAAGAGGTACTGGTCAGCAATGACTGGGGAAAAATTGGGAAGAAACTCAAAGAATCTTTATTGGTAGCAATTCGCTCTTGAACATGACACTTCCACTCCATGCCTGAGTCACGTTGGGTTGTTTCATTCACCGGTCACATCACCATGGTCTCGCCATACCATCCACATTTGGGGTAAATGCTACCAATCCATCACATAAGTGTCGCCGATATGTTCAAGAGAAGTCACCCGTGTCCCATCCACTGCCATACATTATACTTCATTCTTTCATGACCGCCACCCTGAACCATATATCATCAGATTGTTTTCACCTCCATCAAAATCATTTGCTCCGTTCCGTGTCATTGATGTGGGATTCATCAAGGCCCTCCTTTGACGGATCGCTTCTTGTCGACATCAGCTCATTATCCAAGAAGTTGATCTAGGAACACCCCATTCAGTACTTTGAAGCTTGCATGCCTCAACGACAAGTTTCTCACTTCTGGCGACAGGTATACATCAATGACCTTCGACCGAAAGATTTTGCGTGGTGTTCGATGCCAAGTCCTTTATTCACACCACGTGAATTGTACTGCAGTACCTTGAGGGTCATCATCCTTATTGGTGATTCCTCTCGCGCTTGTTAACAGTTTACATCATTGACTGGTAATCAAGCGATGTCTTTCCATGTTCGACTTCAAAACATTTCTCACATGGATCGACTTGTACTTCGAGTGAATATCGAATGAGATTGAAGACCCCAGATCTAGTTTCATCCATCTGGGCTGCGATATATATTCAGGAAAAATAAAAACATTGACATGTACAGCATTGCAGCACAGATGATCATCCTACCAAAAGGATGTTGACTTCATCAAAATCATCAGTCTACCATCAGACGATTGTCTATCCTGTGTACATAAAAATGAATTTATAAAGCTGAGCATGGGAATGCCCACCTCAGCTAGATCATGAAAATAGTATGAAAATAATGTATTGTATTGTATCTTATTACAGGTCTCCTCCCAGCATTGAAAGAACTTCGGATCCTCCTAATAAAGCATTTCACCCGATAAACGGCCTCATACTTTAGGGGGCAACTGTTATAGACATTTTTGTGCCTTACAGCTCTGAGCATGAAATGTCCATAAACCAAGGGATCCAAAGTCCCTAAAAGTGTTGTTCCTGCCCCTAAAGGAACAAGGTCAACCAATGACAGCTTCTCCCAGAAGTTCTCCACCAGAAACTGCTCAAAACTAGTCAAATCAGGATCAATTCAGATGCTCCACTAGCTGGCTGCGTTGCAAAGCACCCAAATACACTGGCTAGGTGCATTGTAACGCACTTGAATGCACTACCCAGGTGCGTTGAGCGGGAAATGGCAAGTGGCAGAGTCATTCAACGAGGTGGAGAGACAATGGAAGCTTCTAGAATCTTCTCCAATGACACTTGCCTCACTGAATTCGACCAGTGATGAGTAAGAGGCTCTCAATCTCCAAGTGGAAGCAAGAACTGACAGAGAGAAGCCACAAGTCAAAACATAAGCTGACTCATCCTCTCTTCTTACATCTATATATGGATCCCTCATCCCAGAGATCCGGAGGCTGGAATTTTGTACTTTGCAGAGAATTGTTGTTGGTTTTGAGATTGAGATTAGTGCATTGGGTGATTTATGCTTTGTTGGAGGTGAGGAAGGGATTCCTTTGCTGGGAGGTAGATGCAGGATCGGGACTCACTTGGTTGTATCTCCTCCTGGATCTTCTTATCATATCAATAAAACTATTTGAGTTTCTTCTACATGCTTGTGTATCAGTGATGTTTTTTTATATTTACATGTTTAGCTTAATCTGATCCTAAGCTTTTTATGAATGTAAATCTATATCTTCGTGTAGTTTCTCTCTTCTGTGATCTTGCAGGAATTTGGTGAAGCTGGGCCGGTAAGGGAGCAGGTAGCTGGAAGCTGTTGAAGAGGAGAGCGATTGGATCAACAAACTAGCGCAAGACACAGGTTAGTTTATCCTTCCTCTTCGTTTACATTTCATAAAGAAGAATACGCAAGTAGTTTTCCTTGTTTGTTGCTAAGGCACTGTCACACCTTAGAGTGGGATAGGGGCGTTCTGAATAGATACTTTTCCCAACAACACCCTCCAGAGAAATCATCTGATTCCTCTACTGCAGCAAGGAAACCTTGTTATCCATGTCTGATATTTAATGACGATCATTATACAAGAGATTGTCCACATCGCTTTGAGGTCTCTAAACTTTTAAAGACTTCAAACACATCGGAAGTGTTGACAGATCCATTTCCAACCTAGAAAACACATTTGATTGCAACATATCATGCTTCCACATCACAAGTACTCATGCTATCCATAGCAAAACCACAAAATTATGTTTTGGTGTCAACAAGAAACAAATATTAAGGAAATCCATTGTCATCGAATAATCAAGCCACTAATCAACCTAATCCTTCGACCTCGACTTCATCTAAAGTTGTTCCACCTATTGTACCTAAATTGACTATAAAACCACCAAAGGAGTTGTACACAAATCGGCATTCCCCCCTCGTGATCAAGCAGCTAAATACTACAACATAGTAAAAGATATTGCTCAATCACCTTCACATATGTCAACCCTTGAGGTGTTGCAAAATTTTCCCTCCCAGAAACAGGCTTTACTGTCAGCAATAGGCAGAATAGATCCTACGGATTCAAATCTTGTAGTCTTTAACCATGTGAGATATTAACCACAATTACCAGCGCAATTAGCTTTCCTAATCGAAGTAAAATATCTCAATAAGAATGTTCATTGAACTATTATTGATAAGGGGGAATCTACTTGCACTATGTACATGAGTTGTTGGAAAACACTTGGTTCACTACCATTGTCACAATTACCAACCACGTTGAAAGCTTTTGATGGAAGAACATATACTCCATGTGTGATTTTGAGTAACTTGCAAGTTGAACTAGGGGGCAAAACGGTTACTGTTGAAGTTGAGGTAGTTGACGGACCCCTCAATTACAACATTTTACTAGGAAGGCCTTGGGTATATGCTATGGTTGCTTTGGTTTCCACGTACTTTCTTACTATTGCATTTCCTTTTAAGGGTGGAATCACAATCAATGATCAGCTAGCCTTATTTACCAATAGTTCACAGGCTACGGGAAGCATTATGTTGGTACATAGACCCCCACTGTCACTTCAAAGTGTTGGATTAGATCTCTTTAGAGATCCTTCCCTAATGGGTACTTTTACCCTCCTATCACCATCTGATTTGGTGGAAGTGGCAAGAGTAGAAACCTGCAACATGATTTCCTCCACCTCATCTAATTTAAGGAGGATTTCCAACCAATTTGAAGTTGACAGTAATCATGAGGTATTGTCGTTAAGCCCCATTGAATTATCATAGCAGTCAATTTTTCTGGCTTGTGCGGTAAACCCAAATCCGCACTCAACTTTTGTATGGGTAGATAGATCGTTAGAATATGATACCTCTTCAGATCCTTTTTCACGTATACATTCTACAGATGAAGGAATCATCCAATCAATGATGATAGGAGAGGAATGGTGAGAAGATTATCATTATCGTTCCCACCTTCCAGATGACAATGAATATTATTCAAATGAAATAAACCACCCATTAATCGTTGATTTCTTGTCGAATTCTATTAGAGTAGAAACTGTAGATTCTGAGAGTAATTTGTCAAACATAGAAGAAACAATTTCTATAAACATTTCAACCAAGCCTAATATTGTAGAGAACATTCATGTTGGCAAATCATGTTCTCCATTGGAACTTGATAATTACCGTGCTTTGTTTCGTGAATTTAGAGATATTTTTGCATGGTCTTACGAGGAGATGCCAGGAATTGACTCAAGTATTGTTGAACATGAGATTAAAATGTACCCTGATGTCAAACCAGTATGACAACAACTTCGACCTATTCATCCTAAGAAAGTTGTTGCCATTAAAGCAGAGGTTGAAAAAATTTTGCGTGCTGGTTTTATTTTTCATGTACCTCTTACCAACTGGGTATCAAACATTGTTCCAATGATGAAAAAACAAGGGACAATTTGAGTGTTCATCGATTATAGGGATGTAAATCAAGCATGTCCAAAAGAAAATTACCCTACACCCTTTATTGACCAAATTATTGAATAATGTGCCGGATGTGAAATCTTTTCATTCGTGGATGGATTCTCTGGCTACAATCAAATCAATATCTACCCACAGGACCAATCTAAAACAAATTTTATATGTCCTTGGGGCACATTCGCCTATAGAAAGTTACCTTTGGTTTGAAGAATGAAGGAGCTCCATTTTAGAGGGCAATGAATTATGCCTTCCATGACATCAGGCACATTATTCAACCTTATCTTGATGATTTACCTGCTCATTCACGAAAGTGGTTTGATCAAGCGTAACGAGCAATATTTTTACGATGTCAAGACCACAAGATATGACTCAATCCACAAACGTGTGTGTTTTGTGTTGGCTCTAGTTAATTTCTTGGATTCGTAGTCTCAAAAGATGGTATTCAACTTGATCCAATTAAGGTTCAGGCAATCCTTGACTTTCCTCCACCTTCGAATTTGTTACAGTTACAGAGACTTCGAGGGAAGACAAACTTTCTGAGGAGGTTTATTCCAAACTATGCTGAGTTGGCTAAAGGTTTTACACATCTATTGAAGAAAGAGGTACCCTTCCATTGGGATCAGGTTATGCAAGCTTCCTTTGATGCTCTCAAAGATTCTCTGATTGCAGCATCATTAATGTATGCCCTAAACTATCAAAAATACTATTACCTGTATATTGCCATTGCATATACAACCATTGGTATGGTTTTAGTCGAAGAAGAAAGTGGAATTGAACATCCTATTTATTACTTGAGTCGTAATCTTAATGATACAGAAAGTAAGTATTCCTACATCAAAAATTTAGCTTTAGCAGACGCTCAAGATGTACAAAGATTTTGTCATTATATCCTCCATCGTAAAACTACCATTATATCGGATTGCAACCCTATGACATACATTTTGTCACGTCAATTGTTGGGGGGGGAATATTCAAAATGGATAGTAATTTTGCAGGAGTTTGATATAGAATTCATCAATTCTAAATCAAAGAAATCTCTTGTCTTTGCCGAGTTACTTTGCGATCTTCCCGCATCCTCCAATGGTTTAACATCAGAAGCATCAATCTTGGATGAGTCTTTGTTTCTTATCTTGTCAAGTGATCCATGGTATGGAGATATACTGGTCTATCTCCAGACCCAAGATTTCCAGCCTAATACCTCTCGCTCTAAACAGCGATGTATTCAATACCAAGCCAAAGATTATCTAATCGTTGGTGATACACTTTACCGTCATGGTATCGATACGATTTTACGTAGGTGCCTCACTCATGAGGAAGCCGAAAAAGCTTTGAATGAGTGTCATTCAAGTTCTTGTGGGGAGCATTTATCTGGTTACGCTACCACACAGAGAATTCTCCGTGCTGGTTACTTCTAGCCAACTATATTCAAAGATTACATTATTCTTGTCAAAAGTTGCCATGCTTTCCAGATATTTGACCGAAAAACCAGATTACCACTTGCACCATTGCATCTTGTCATTGTTATTGGACCATTCACCAAATGGGGCATTGAATTTATGACATGTAACCCCACCTTGAACGAGGAGCATGGGTTTATTATAGTTGTCATTGACTATTTTACCAAATGGGACGAGGAGGTGCCAACATTCAACAATAGTGGCAAAACAGCTGCTTTATTTTTCTTCAACCATGTAGTTGCCCGGTTTGGTGTACCGCAAGCCATAGTTATAGATCATGGATTGTATTTTTGCAATCACATGATGGTTGAGTTGACCACCAAGTTAGGACTGTCACATGATAGTTCTACCCCATACTACCTGCAAGCTAATGGACAAGTTGAGGCTATCAACAAAGTCTTTAAGCGTATGTTGCAAAGAATGATTGGAGTTCATATAAGAAGTTGGCATTTAATCATGTACTCAGCTCTGTGGGCATATCGAACCTTGGTGAGGAATGTGACTAGATTTACACCCTTCCAATTGGTGTATGGTTTGGAAGTAGTCTTACCAATCCAATGTGAAATCTCGTCTCTCAAACTCGCGATTGACCTGCTACCCGACACTTCTGAAGAAGAAGCACATTTCTTAGAGTTAATCCATCTGGATGAAACCGATCATGATGCCATGTTGGCTAACGAAGCGCACAAGAAATGTATTCAGGCACAATATGATAAAAATGTCAAGCCTTGTGTCTTCTCAGAAGGTGACCTAGTCTTGCTTTACAACTAGGAGTCTGATAAACTTGGCGCAGGAAAATTTGAACTGCTTTGGATGGGCCCTTACATTGTTAAGCATGTTTTGATGAAAGGTGCCTAAGAGTTAGTAGACTATGATAGGATTCCATTGTTGCAACCTCGAAATGGGATGTACCTTAAACGTTACTATGCTTAGTTAAGTGTAGTAAAAACCCACTGTATATATGCTTTGATTGCATGTGTGTGTGTGTTTCTTTTAGAGTTCTTATTTGGTTAAGTAATAAACTTTGCATTTGGTGCAGATGTCTAACTTTTCAAAACCATTTGTTGGTTACACCAATGGGGCTAGTCGTAGTACACAAAATTTATCCTTCACATCATGGGCTATTTTCGCTCCAAGCAGCGAGTTAGTGAGTTTTAGAGGGATATGTATTGGATGATCGACGAACAACATCGCTGAGTATAGCGCATTGATTGAACTCCTCTCTAATACCATTTCAATTGGCATACGCTGAATCATCATTAGGCTAGACTCACAACTCATTGTACTACAACTTATTGGCATTTATATCGTCTGACACCGAGGAATTCATCGCATGTTCCTTAGAGTTCGTATTTTGGAAAGGTATTTTGTGCTTATTCAATATCATCATATTTCTAGAAATATAAACACATTAACTGATTCTCTAGCAAATTATGTGTTAAATAGACATTTTCAACATATGTAAAGTAAATATTTTCAGTTCACATCATCAATTGAATAGGATTGCATCACTTAACCATAATAAAACTCTGAAAGTAAAATAGGTGTTAAAAGTTTTTACAAATAGTTTGTGTCCAAGATAAAAATTGGTCATCTGACCCAAAAACTCAAAAAGTATGCAAAAACATCTAAGTAGATTAGTGTTGCTCATGACAACAGGTCACAGCCTATGCTATCATACGTAAGAGTCTCATTCAATGACTCGGCACACCGATGGTGTGGTGCTGCAGTCACATAGGCAACTCCTCAATCCGGACATTTGGAATGCCTAGGGTCAAACCCTCTATGTGATCCTGTAGCTCAGCTAATGTCTCGGCTAAGTCTAAGTCTCAGAGAACTGCTCTCCCAATAGGTCTCTGTACTAGCCCACCAACCTCTCATTGGTGTCCCACAGGTCGAACATGTCCAACATATGCATACATTAAAAAAAATGTGTTTTGTTTAGTCTTGGAAATAATCAAAAAACACAAAAAAACGTAGAAACTTTAAAATCAAAAACACTTTGGTCAAACAATTTACCTATAGTACTCCACTATGCCCCAATTAATAGCATCAAATCTAGATCACCACGGAAATCCTTTCCTGAATATGGATATTCTGTGAAGGCCATATCCTGTCGATCAAACCATTCAAAGAATGCAGGGGTAAATGAGATCAATGACTGACCAACATGTCTAGCCATAAGATCTACCCATCTCTGCATCTGTGGATCTCTAGGTCCTATTACTCCTAGTGAAATGAGTTGTGGTTGCATAAGTGGTATTTTCTCTAGGGCAAAATAAATCAGGATCGACCCATAGCTGAAATTTTTTGTCTTTCCATTCTTTACCTTGGTTAGTTGTTCTTTCATGGATGAAAGAACTGACTCACACCAGTTGAACACTTTTGGCTCTAAACACTCTAATGCATATTGCATATATGATCTGTTTGCCAAATGTAATTTTGTACTGCCATCCAGTTTGGCAAGGGTAAAGAGGATCATTCTCAACGATAAATCACTAACATCCCTGATGTTAATCTTTTCGTCTCTACTAGGTTGAGCTCCTTCCCGGCAGAACTGTCGTATATAGTCTCTCACTGATTCACCTCCTTTGGTAAATCCTGATAGTGAGATGGGGGCACCCCGCCTCGACAGTCCAGTCAGAAAGTATATATCATCGATGGTAAAAGGGATCACTTTGTCCCTAATGTGAAAGGCCTGATCAGTAGGATCCCAAGAACGAACAAGGAACTGTAAAAGCTCAATTTGTTGTCGCATGCTAGATAATCAAAAATACTTGAGTAACCCACAATTCCTTAGGGCCTCAACCATACCTTGATTATTTAGGGAAATCATATCTTGTTCTTCATGCTCTCATTCTCTCCATATAATCACCATTTTGATCTGATGAATGTCTGCAATGAAACCATTAGACAAATTAGGATCCATTTTTTGCAAAAATCAGCAGTAAATTTGGGAGAAAACAGTTGTGTAAATTTGGTTTTTGCGCCCAGTGCACCCCTCCCTTAGAGACAGTACACTGCAATGCATACAACCTTTTGGGTGTGTGCAATGCAGCGCACCTTTCGATATTGAAAGGGTGCGTTGATCCAGAGTTTGAAAAATGAAACCCTAGGGGCCTGAAAAACTTAAAATTTTGTTTAAAACTAAAATAAATGGAATGAAATGAAGGAGAACAGAGATAGCTCCTACCTGATCCAAACGGCACAAGGAACGGTCCACTGAATCCTCCGCAATCAACTAGTGAACTTTGAGGTAAAAACTACTCCAGAGCACCAAAATCAAAGGGTAAAAGTGAAATGTAAAAATGAATGGTAAAACTTGTTTTTATGTTTTTTTTTCTTGCACATTAAGCAAGTAAACATTAGTTTTATTTGTTTTTATCCATGGAACAGGTATTTTTAATCTCTTTTGATGGTTTTTTGCGCAGGTTTAACAACTGAAATGTAGAATCTTATGTGCTCAAATGTAAATTGAACATCTTTGACCACAAAGAAAACTTTTATCTCTTTTTCGAGCTTTGTTAAAAATGAAAAAGGAACCACCTTGGGGTCCTCTTTAAGCTCTTTTCAGACTCTCTAAATATGAAAAGATTGTTGAGTGCTTGTCTTTTCCAGCTTGTTAAAAGATTGGAAATGATATCTCTTTTGTATTATTTTACGCTTTTTCAGACTTCAGAGATTAACTTACGAAAAATAACTTTTGGATTTTCCTTTTCGTTCCTTTTCAGATTCCCTAAACATGAAAAGGACCGAGTTATCTTTATCGTTAAGCTCGTTAAAAACATCAAATAGCGACAAACTTGTCCATCTAGACAAGACCGAATTTCACCTTCACTAGACTCATTAAAACATCAAATAGCGATCGATTCACCCAAAAGGTGAAATTATACAACAAGCATATGTTATCCTCCTAAATCTTGATAAAAAATAAAGATTTACTAGTCAATAATGACTGGGGAGAATGGGAAAAAGCCGAAAACACTTTACGGTAGCAAGTTTCTCTTGAACATGACACTTTCACCTCATCACAGTGACTATGTGGGTTGGGTCATTCAACTTGATGGTTATCACACCGTTGGTCTATCATACCATCCATTACTTTGTTTTGGGTCAATGGTACCAACTCATCTTAGTGTCATTGACATGTTCAAGAGAAGTCATTAAATTCAAACTTCATCCTTTGCAATACCGTAAACCTTCATTTTCATGACTACCATTCCTGAACCTTGTGTCGTTAGTCGATTTTTCATCTCCAAAATAATTTACCTCGTTTCGTATTGTTGATGTGGGATACATCAAGGCCCTCCTATGACGAGTCACTTCTTGTCGACATCAGCACATTATCCAAGAAGTTGACTTAGAAACACCCCTTCAGTACCTTGAGGCTTGCATACATCAATGGCAGGTTTCTCGCTTCCGGCGATAGGTTGACATCACTGGCCTTCGACCGAAAGACTTTGTATGGTGTTCGAAATCAAATCATTTATTCACACCATGCGAAATGTACTATAGTACCTTGAGGGTCATTATCATTATCAGTGATTCCTCTCGTGTTTGTTAATGGATTACATCATTGGCTGGTAATCAGACGATGTCTTCCCATGTTCGACTTCAGAACATCTATTCACATGGTTAGACTTGTACTTGAGCGAAATATTGGATGAGATTGAAAACCTTGGATCTAGTTTCATCCATCCGGGCTACGATATATTCAGGAGTACTATATCAAATGTAAAATGGCCTTACATTCATGGTCATCCATTCATGGTTCTATATCTGTAGACGACTATATTTGTACATGTAATGAAATTCTATAAGCTGAGCATGGGTATGCCTTCCCTTAGCTAATTCATGAGAAAAAATCAAATTATCATGATATATGTATTGTAATTGATGCAGGTCACCTTCCACTTTGAAACCTCCTCTCCACATGATAAAGCATTTCACTCGACATACATATTTATGACTTCATGCTTTAGGGGGAAATTGTTACAAATCCATTTGGACACATCAACCCCAACCTACAGATTAGTACTATTAGGGCCCATCAAACACTAATTCAGTTGTTACATTCCCTAAATAAGTCAACCATTAGAATGCCTAGCTTCCCGAGAAGTTGCATGACCAAAATCATCCAGAAATTGCCTCTAAGAAGATCAGCACAGGTAGACCTTCATTAGGGTGCACTGCAATGCAAACCATACACTAATAGGGTGTTATGAAGTGCACTTGGTCCCTCTTTAGCCTGCACTGGGTGAATTTGAGTGAATTTCCATTGGGTTTTGAAAGATTCCTTATCCATTGGATGCCTCTAGAAGTTTCTCAAACCTATCTGTTATAGACATTTTTGTGCCTTGCATCACTGAGCATGAAATGTCGATAATCAAGGGATCCAAAGTCCCTAAACATGTTGTTCCTACCCCTAGAGGAACAAGGCCAACTAACCACAGCAATTCACTGAAGTTCTCCACCTGAAAACACTCAAAAACAAGCCAATTCTGGATCATGTCAACTGCTCCACTGAGCATCTGCGCTGAATGTCAACTGCTCCACTGTCTACCTGCGTTGAATGTCAACTGCAACAAAGGATACCTGCGCTGAGCGAGTTTGGACAAGTGGCAGAGTCATTTCTCAAGGTGTCAATGCCCAGGAAGCTTCTAAAATGACACTTGGATCAGGGAATTCGACTGGTGATGAGTAAGAGGTTCCAAATCTCCAAGTGGAAGCAAGAACCTCCAAGTGGACTCAAGAACTATGAGAGGGAGAGGACACTAGTCAGTTTCATACCAGTCTCAAGCTGACTCATCCTCTCTCCAATATCCCTATATATAGATCTCTCCTACAAGAGGTCAGGGGGGCTGGAATTTTGTGAATGTAAAGAATTGTTGTTGGTTTATGGCTGGATACATTGGGTGGTTATGCTTTGAAGGGAGCTGAAGAGGGAATTCCGTTCTGCTGGGAAGGAGATGCTGGATTGGAGCCCCATGGGTTGTATCTCTTCCTGAACCCTGTTACTTTCAATAAAGCTATCTTGATTCTTTCCTATATGCTGGTGTACTTTGTATGATTGCATTAGTGTATTTGATTTACTTCTAATCCTGAATCATTTATGAATATGTACATTTGCCTTTGTATTGTGTTCTTCTCTTGTCGCAAGTAGCTGTTCTCTTGTCACAGGTAGTTGTTCTCTTGTGACCTCGTGGGATTCAAGTAGTTGTTCTCTTGAGCAAGCGAGGAGGCGAGTAGCTGTAGACACACAAAGGGAAAGAGGATCTAGATCGAGGGACAACCGGAAGACAACGGTAAGTCTGCCAATCTCCCCTCTTTCACATTTCATAAAGGAAGAAATCATAATAGCTGTATTCGTTTGTTGCTAAGGCGCTGTCACACCTTAGGAGGATAGGATCATCCTAAATAGGCATTTTTCCCCACAACAAATTGGCGACTCCACTGGGGAAGAACTTGTTTATTCATTTCATTTGTGTTTCCGTCATTTGTTTACTTCATAGACTTGACAGCAACTTTGAACTGCAAAGTAAAAAGTTGTTGCTTTGATCCAGTGGTTGGACTTGTCTATGATCTAAACTAGATCCACAAATGATTTGATGATCCTTGTGATAGTCTTTAGTACCCTATCAAAGTATCCCTCTGTTTATACCTTGCTTGTGTTTCTGATTTGGCCTGAAACAGTCGATTTTTGAGCATTTTGTGACCCAGAAACCAAGGGAAACGAGAGTTTTCCCTTTCAGCGCAGACACTGTGAAGGCAGTTTGCATTTCAACGTAGGTCCCGAAGGGGCTACCTGCACTGAATGTCAAACTGACAGTGTTAGACCTGCGCTGAACCAGTGTGGCCTTGTGCAGCTGGGGTTCTTTGTCCTTTGTTGCCCTGTTTTGATCTCTGTTTTTTGCAGCCTTTGACCAGCATAGGTACCAGTCTGATAAGCTTTTCTTTACTTGATTCCGCCTCATTTTTGTACAAAAAGATTGTGAATGTTTTTATGTGTTTGTGGCGTCATTGACAGTCTTCCTTTGCATGAGTAAAGTAGTCATCCTGTAGCCTTTGATTCAGATTTGATTGTAATCTTAGAAGAGAGTTCATTGGCTGATTGCAGATTGATTATAGATTTACTTTTGCTTATTGGTTTGAATTTGTGTCTTTTAAGTGTCAAAACAAGTCTTTATTTCGAAAAATAGCAAAGTGATTGTAATCTCTTCTACCCTTGTTGTTTTCGAAAAGAGTGAACTTGTTTGTATTGATCATTTTAAAAGCAAATTCAAATTTGTGCAAAAAGCTTTCTTTGTAGGCATTTATACTAAGAAAGTGGAAAAAAAACACCTGCATTGTGCATTTTGCATTTGATAAGTTTGCATGTTGGATTTAGGGAAAGTGCATTAGAGTGTGCTGATTGCTCTTTGAGAAGAGATAGTGTTGTTCTTTTCCCTTAGTAGCTAGGATTTTCAAAGTTGAAAGATAATAAAGCTTGCTTATCATCTTAGACTGCATTTAGGAATTTGTATCATACATCTCGTGGTGAACCTTGAAAGGCAAACTTTAAAAATATCAACCTAAAATAATCTGAATGAACCTAAAAACGCTTTGTAACATAACGCACAACATAGAGGTCTAGGCTAGAGACGTGTTCCGGCGTCGTTAAATATAGTGACTGTCGATCTCGAAGAAGGTGGGTGATTCCTCCTGAGAGACGGTAGCGCTAATACGGATTGTGCTCCCACGTACCGTCGCGTATATATTGGGAGACCCCTATAGGCATATATCTTTTATCCTTAGGAAGCCGTGTCGGCCGCCCTACTGATCGCAATGCAGTGAACATAGCATTCACGAAGATCGACCACCCGTACTGTAAAAAGTATTCTGTGGTTTTGCGAAAAGTTTGGCACACCCTCTGCCTAGATCTCCAGAGCAGTTTCTTTTGGCCTTTTTCAGACTCTATAACAGAAAAAGTCCATCCGAGCATTTGTCACTTCGGGCTCGTTAAAACATTGAAGGAGACTAGAGTCATCTTTAACTTTTTCTCGACTCTTTAAAAGTGAAAAAGCAAGTTGTGTCTAAAGCGTCGTTAACAATTTATTTTAAACGGAACAATCACCCTTTTATCCTGCGTTGATCTTTAGGTTGAAAAGATGGAGCACACCAACCAAGGAATTCCTCTTGGTGGAAATCCTAGTCTCTTCTCCTCTTGGGGAGATGTTGGTGCACCCCACATGGCCACATTGTCGCTTCCAGGACTGACAATTGGCCTACCAGTTTGGCTCTTTTCAACCAATGTCATTCAGAATACCACCATTCCTGAACAGTCGAGTCAACAGTTAGATCAGACAAGAGTTGCCTCCCAGCCTTCAACTTCATCTTCCTCCCCTCCTTCCTCTTCGCTTGACGGAACTGGTAAATCAAAAAACCGTGTTCCTAAGGAGAAGAAGTAGAAGAAGAAGAAGGAAATGAAGAAGGAGCCTAAGGCGACTGGGGGCAAACAAGTGTCATCTGACAAAAATCCACACACCGCACTCGTAAGGCCTAAATCGCCATGCGTCATCTGCAGGGGAGACCACTTCCATAGAGATTGTCCCTGTATCCCACGGATACTGAGAGACTGGTCCCCCCGTTTGCACAATTCGGTAGCATCGACCTCTGATAGCCATGTCGACTGCTCACCGTCAACTAGTGGGAGTGAAGCTCCAGGACAGAACGAGAAAGCTAAATTTCCCTGCAGACTGTGTGAAGGTGATCACGCCATCCACCGTTGTCCCTTCTTAGATGAGGCACAAAGAGTTCTGGAAGATCCCCCGATTTTACGAGCGCAACTTCCTCCTGGATATCAAAGACTCTTGCCAAGTCCCTCACTAGTTGAGAATCCGGCTGAGCCACTCAAGTGGTCAGCCGAAGCACCTGTCATTGAAGATGAACCGTCTGGATCCATGCCTGACGAAAGTCAAAAGGTTGATACGGCAGTTGACCCGGTTTTGCCTTCAGAGGCTCCATCTTCGAATGACACCATCACAGAGGAGAATCAAGACGACACCATCCAGATTCTCTTCATCAGCACTGACTCTGATGATCAAGGGGGCAATGCCACCATTCCTTTATCGCAGGAAGGAAGTTCATCAGAGCGTTATCCGGCCGTATATTCGGTCCCACCACCAAGCAACCTGGTTGTATCCTTTGATTGGAACCAACTAGGCAGACCCCGGTTGCCAGCCAGTGTACCATTCAGAATTATTTTTCAAATATACAGAATGGTAATGGCTGGCACTATCATTGATGAGGGGGCATCTGTGAGTATCCTTTCCTCTATTGCTTGGAGAGCGCTTGGTTCACTAGCGCTTTTGCCTGAAATGAGAAATCTATCAGGCTTTGATAAAGGAACCAGTCGACCTTTAGGGATCCTCCCCAATGTGCCCATAACATTGAAAGGGAAGACCGTTCACATGAACGTGATGGTCGTTCAAGGACCCTTGGATTATAACCTACTCCTTGGACGAGACTATATATATTGCATGGGAGCTGTAGTCTCCTCACTCTTTAGAGTAATGTGTTTTCCGCATGAAGGAAGAATGGTCAAGCTCGTGGACCAACTTTCATTTCCCGGATCACACGTCGCAAATATTCATGTACCATCCCTAAATGGTCTATACACGCAAGAAGTGTCTCAACCAACGGCCCGTCCTCCTGATGAGCGCGAGTAATCCGGGAGGATATGACCGGAACCCAGGGGGCATGCATCCTGGCCTGCTTCGGCAGGGAAACTTTGGGTATAGGGTAGGTTTCCGCGGGAGAATATGACTAGTCCGTACCCCGTCTGTGGTTGGAAGAGGGGTTGTTCTAGAATAGGATTCTTTTGTCAAAGTTACGTGTTTGACACCAGTCATTCACCCTTGTCTATTTCGGTAGACATTGCCGAGGAAGTGTTTTGTTTGAAAGATTCACGAGACGATCTTTGGGTAACCTGAAAGAGGTAAGCCTCTCTCGATTTTAAACACATGTTTTGGCGGAGGGTAAGTAGAGGTAACCTTGAAACTCTGTTTTATACCTGGGGGCATGCAAACCTTTTGGAGTGCAAGCAAGGGGCGACTATTTATTTTTTAAATTTTTAGGTCCTCCCTTTAAACCTGTAGGTATAACCCTTTAAACTCGTAGGATTAGTCGTTTCCGAACTTGCATAAAGAAAGGAGAGGGAGCATAGCTTTGGTAAGGCGCAAGCTCTATAAAAAATGGGATCTTTCATGAGACACTCTTATCTTATGACTGGGTAATCGAGCAGTTTTAGCATAAAGTTCATGCTCGTTAAAAAATAAACGCAAGATCCGAGCAGTTTTAACGCGGTCTTCATGCTCGTTAAAAAATAAATAAAAGCAGTGATCAGAGTTTCCTCAAGTGTTTAAGCTCATTTTTATCTAAAAAATGAACCCATTCCGGTAAATAACCACAGTGATCGTAAATTTATCAGCCGTTAAAGCCTTGGTCGTGTTTGCACCTGTCACCTCCACTTTTCATTTGGTCGATCATTCACCTCCATATGATTGTTTACCCATTTTGAGGAACAACTGCGAAGAGTGATTTCACCTAGCCATCCTTGTGACACTGCCGTGATTGGAAAATTCCAACCTGTACCTGGAATCAGTGGCTATCCCTGTTTATCACTCGTTCCTCAAAAGACGAGTCTTCTTTAAGCTCTTTTCAACTGACTCGTAAAATATGAAAAGATTGCTGAGTTTTGGCCTTCCAGCTCGTTAAAGGACGGGAAGAGCTATCCCTCCTCTAGATTTTAATCTTTTTGGACCTGAGGGATTATTGCACAAAAAGGTCGAGCGCTTGTTTTATTCAGCTCGTTAAAGTTATCGAAAACTCATCCCTTCTGTATTGTTTTATACTTTTTCGGACTTAAGGGATTAGATGACGAAAAAGGAATTTTGGAGTTGACTTTATGTACCTTTTCAGACTCTCTAAAAATGAAAAGGACCGAGTTATCCTTGTCGTTAGACTCGTTAAAATGATTAAATAGCGACAAACTTGTCTTTAGACGAGAACGAGTTTCCCTATCGCTAGGCTCGTTAAAACATAGCGATAGGCTTGCCCGAAGGGCAGGTTATAGAACAAGCATATGTTATCCTCCTCAAGCTTGACAAAAATAAAGAGGTACTGGTCAGCAATGACTGGGGAAAAATTGGGAAAAATCAAGAAAACTTTGATGGTAGCAGGTCGCTCTTGAACATGACACTTTTCCTCCGTACCACATTCGGGTTGGGTTGTTTCATTCACCGGTCACATCACCATGGTCTCGCCATACCATCCATATTTGGGGTAATGCTACCGATCCATCGCATCAGTGTCGCCATATGTTCAAGAGAAGTCGTTCAGAAAGAGTCAACCGGGTCCCATCCACTACCATACATTATCCTTCATCCATTCATGACCGCCACCCTGAATCATATGTCACAGATCGTTTTCACCTCCATTAAAGTCATTAGCTCCGTTCCGTGTCACTGATGTGGGATTCATTAAGGCCCTCCTATGACGGATCGCTTCTTGTCGACATCAGCTCATTATCCAAGAAGTTGATCTAGGAAC
This sequence comes from Pinus tabuliformis, assembly GCA_031772625.1. Lineage (NCBI taxonomy): Eukaryota > Viridiplantae > Streptophyta > Pinopsida > Pinales > Pinaceae > Pinus > Pinus tabuliformis. Next base: position 338,947,874 of record CM062807.1, on the reverse strand, counting down.
AACCCCTTCAGTACTTTGAAGCTTGCATGCCTCAATGGCAAGTTTCTCACTTCCGGTGACAGGTATACATCAATGACCTTCGACCAGAAGATTTTGCGTGGTGTTCGACGCCAAGTCCTTTATTCACACCACGTGAATTGTACTGCAGTACCTTGAGGGTCATTATCATTATCGGTGATTCCTCTCGCGCTTGTTAACGGTTTACATCATTGACCGGTAATCAAGCGATGTCTTTCCATGTTCGACTTCAGCGCAATTCTCACATGGATCGACTTGTACTTAGAGTGAAGATCGAACGAGTTTGAAGACCCCAGACCTAGTTTCATCCATCCGGGCTACGATATATATTTAGGAAAAATAAAGACATTTGACATGTACATCATTGCAGCAGATGATCATCCTACTCAAAGGATGATAATTTCACCAAAATTATCAGTCTACCATCAGACGATCGTCTGTTCTATGTACAAAAATGAATTTATAAAGCTGAGCATGGGAATGCCCGCCTCATCTAGATCATGAAAGCAGAATGAATCATAATGTATTGTATTGTATTTTATTACAGGTCTCCTCCCAGCAGATGGATGAACTTCGGACCCTCCTGGATAAAGCATTTCACCCGATAAACGGCCTCATACTTTAGGGGGCAACTGTTATAGACATTTTTGTTCCTTGCATCACTGAGCATGAAATGTCGATAATCAAGGGATCCAAAGTCCCTAAACATGTTGTTCCTACCCCTAGAGGAACAAGGCCAACTAACCACAGCAATTCACTGAAGTTCTCCACCTGAAAACACTCAAAAACAAGCCAATTCTGGATCATGTCAACTGCTCCACTGAGCATCTGCGCTGAATGTCAACTGCTCCACTGTCTACCTGTGTTGAATGTCAACTGCAACAAAGGCTACCTACGCTGAGCGAGTTTGGACAAGTGGCAGAGTCATTTCTCAAGGTGTCAATGCCCAGGAAGCTTCTAAAATGACACTTGGATCAGGGAATTCGACTGGTGATGAGTAAGAGGTTCCAAATCTCCAAGTGGAAGCAAGAACCTCCAAGTGGACTCAAGAACTATGAGAGGGAGAGGACACTAGTCAGTTTCATACCAGTCTCAAGCTGACTCATCCTCTCTCCAATATCCCTATATATAGATCTCTCCTACAAGAGGTCAGGGGGGCTGGAATTTTGTGAATGTAAAGAATTGTTGTTGGTTTGTGGCTGGATACATTGGGTGGTTATGCTTTGAAGGGAGCTGAAGAGGGAATTCCATTCTGCTGGGAAGGAGATGCTGGATTGGAGCCCCATGGGTTGTATCTCTTCCTGAACCCTATTACTTTCAATAAAGCTATCTTGATTCTTTCCTATATGCTGGTGTACTTTGTATGATTGCATTAGTGTATTTGATTTACTTCTAATCCTGAATCATTTATGAATATGTACATTTTCCTTTGTATTGTGTTCTTCTCTTGTCGCAAGTAGTTGTTCTCTTGTCACAGGTAGCTGTTCTCTTGTGACCTCGTGGGATTCAAGTAGCTGTTCTCTTGATCAAGCGAGGAGGCGAGTAGCTGTAGACACACAAAGGGAAAGAGGATCTAGATCGAGGGACAACCGGAAGACAACGATAAGTCTGCCAACCTCCCCTCTTTCACATTTCATAAAGGAAGAAATCATAATAGCTGTATTCGTTTGTTGCTAAGGCGCTGTCACACCTTAGGAGGATAGGATTGTCCTAAATAGGCATTTTTCCCCACAACACTATCTACTCCTTTGAGCTCGTATTTGGATGAGGAAGGGAGTTGTGGGAACATCAATCCCTTATCCCTTCCTCCATGGAACTAAATTCTATGTTTTGGAGGGCATTCATTATCATCATTTATGGCATAACTTCCTTCATTCACCTATAAAAAGACCACTCATTCAAGTGATCAAGGGCTGGAAATTATTGAATTATAGGGAGATGCTGTTAGTATGAGACTTGAGTTGATTTCAAGTATTGTAATGATGTCAAAATGTCTTGTTTGTTATGAGGAGGGGTTGGGATTGAACTGGAAGGAGTGATGCTGAATTGAGCAATGGGTTGTAACTCTTCCTTTTACTAATAAAGTATTCAAAGATTTTTCCATATGCTTGTGTTATTCATTTATGCTTTCATATGTATATCATGTTCTTGATTCCATGTTATGTTTAATCAATAGATCATTATCATATGCTTTGATTGGTTGTTGTCTTATGTTTGTGTGCAGGTACTCTTCAAGCGGATTAAGTACAAAGAGGAGCAACAGAATCGGTCAAGGGAGATAAGGAGCAAGAGAAGGCTGTAGGTAGGCTTATTTGCCTCTTATTTAGTCTAATGATCATAGGAAAAGTAGAGAACTCTTTAAACTATTGTTCCAGACTTAGCTACTAGTCTAGGGGTTTAAGCATTTATCCGTAGACACTAAAACTTCCCAAAACAGGTTCAAGCCCAACCGACCACTCTTGGGGTGACATGTGACGCCCTTCCAATAGACCATGTGTTAACTCCTCAATGGCCCTTTTCAATGCCACCAAAATTGGCGGGTGTCGCTATATTTGGCTTCTTTGGCAAATGTAGCAGTTCATCAAATTTATCTAGAGGTTCTCTAAATTTAGATCAAAGCTAAATTTTACCATAAAATTTTACTGGCCATACCTCCCTCATTCAAATTTAGATTGAGGCATCATCTACGCCATTGGAATCCTGGTGAGAAGCCCTTCGATGTGGCACTGGTTCCACAATAATCCAAGGATGTTGATTTTTGAGCCATAGGGATCCACCTCAATTATTTCTCCCCACTAAGGAGCTTTCATTCCTCCAAATCCATAAACATGATCTACAATCCTGATCTGCATAATGAGTGTCTCTAATAGGCCACATTCCCTTTCCTTTACCTTTTTACCTCTGAACATGGAATGATGAAACTGACACCTATATCCATATGCAAACTTGTGGCTTCTAATACATGTCAAACTTGCAAGACTCAAATAAGAATATACTTTCCAAGAGTTTTTAACACACTCTTGTTCAAGTTTGCAATAGAAACCACATGCTTTTTTATCCAACTAAAATTACAAAATATCACTATGTTTCATATATAATTGATGTTATACATTCATCACTTTTAGAAACATATTCAAAACATGTGATTTACAATGGTTTCCATGCCAAACTACTTAAAAGGGATTCCAAATCTATATGGAGCTTCTTGGGATGCAATAGTTGCAATTTTTCTTATTCCTCCAGAATTTCATTACCTTCTTTCTCTGTTGATGTGGAGAGGGATATTTATGTCATGTAAGGTCCCTATAATACTAGTGTATCCACTTTATTATTATTTTTAGTGTAGATACCTATTGTTATTGTTGTGCGCATGTATCCCCCATATTGTTATTGTTGTGCCCCAAAGAAGCCCATTATTGTTATTATTGTGCCTTTACATTATTATTGTTATATAGGCTGATCTGGTTATATTATGATCCCTTAGACTCCTATATATATAAAAAAAGGTCTTATCATTTGTATCATCCAAGAATGTTTCATGTAATTTAAAATAGGTTTCCCCCTCAAAGAGGATAATTTTTAAGCTATTGATCTATCATTTCTTGTTTTTTGTGAGCCAGTCGCATAACATTTGGTATCAGAGCTTTGGATTTTAGGGTTTTGTTGTTGCAAAAAGATCATATTGTAATTTTTTATAACTTTGTTTGTAAGAAGGTTCAGAAATTGAAATTCTCACCATGTGGAGCTAAAATATTGATGAACGACTTCTAAAAATTTTAGATTTTTTTTGATACATTTTCGGAGATATGGTCTGAAGAAGTTAGGGCTTTCGCATGTTCTAGAGTTCAGTATCAGAGAGGTGACCTTGGGAAAATAATCATAACCTCCTCTATGAGCATTGGATTTAAATTTTGTAAAAATTTATTGCAATTGCACAAACTATGTTTCTTCTTGTATTGTTTGTAGGGCCGAAGGTTGAAGCAGTGACATGTGACATTTCTTACAAGTTCACTCTATTGAACGAGTCCATAATCATCTCATCGAGGAAGATTGGGCATAATATTATCTTGAAGACTCCAATTTTGATCTAACTTATGGCGTTGGAAATAACACATATAAGGATACCACGGATGAAACTTTAGACATTAGAGAGCCAAGATTATAGAGTTACAACCATTTCAAGATCAAGCTCCTGAGAGAATGAAAAAGATGTGTATTGTTTAACAATTACATAACTTTTGTTTGAAAAATCAGTTTGAAGTGATTCCAAGAGTGTATTGAAGTAGCGATATCAGCATTCGGTTCTAAAATTCCTCCCAAACAAAATACTTCTACACCCATTAAGCCCTCATAAGCTTCATTATGGAGAATGAAGGGGAAGGATTGCAACATGATATATCCAAAATTACGAGACCAAGTGCAACAAATTTCATTCTCACAAAGAGAAACCAATTATGAACTAACAGGGGACATGGATGGCTTAAAATTAAGCATAAGTTGTTTAAAATTATACATGTAAGGCTTGAAAAAGTTTCTACAGAAAGGATTCCCAGTGGTGATAAGGTATTCCATGAACATCATAATGAGGAAAAAAGGAAGATTAATTGTGATTTTAGAGACTCCAATGTTGGGTTTAAGACCCACCACATTCCAAATAAAGAAGTTTGATGACAAGGATTGGTAACATGGATAATATAGATGGAGAAATATTTTGATCTCCATGATGTGAAACACACAGAAAAGGTACGCATTTCATATTTATATTTAGATCCCAATCAGTTTGTATCGTATCAATGGTTTTCTTCTCATAAACCAATTGTAACTTGGTCAAGTTTTATGGAGGAAATGGTAGCACATTATGGGGATACAAAGAGAAACACCTTCCTTAGCCAATTGATAAATATCAAACAAAATGGTTCAATGGAAGAGCACATTAAGGACTTCCAAGAATTGAATATTAGGGTAACTGATATTCCATAGGAGCATAGGACTCATGTCTTCATAGGGACTTTAAAGGATAACATCCAAGATGAGGTTCACCTTTGGGAACCTTATTCATTGGAGAAGGAATTTACAGTAGAAAAAAAAGTTGAAAGAAAAATTACAGCAATGAGCAAGTCTACCACTAACAACTATAAATATGGAAGTGTTGTTTCTCATAGACTTCCACAATATACAAGTTTGACACCACAACAATTGGAGGAAAAAATATCAAAAGTCATTTGTTATAGTTGTGATAGAAAGTATCCTAATGGTCATAAGCATGCTAAGAAGAAATTATTTTACATAGATTGGGAAGAGGAGGTACAAAAGGAACAAGAAACATCAAAATAAGAGGATATACACCAGGAACCAACTCTAGAGAAAGAAGAAATGAATCCAGCCATATCTTGTGATGGATTCACATGAATTACCACTCCTCAAACTCTCAAGATAGAATGATATATCAAGAAGAAAAAGGTAATAGTGTTGATGGATTTGGGTAGTACCCATAATTTTATTCATTGTGAGATAGCCAAGGAATTGAATTTCTTCCTATATCCAGCACCAGAGTTTCAAGTGATGGTTGCAAATGGGTGAACTATAAATTTCTATGGAAAGTTCCATAATATCATACTAACCATGGGGAAATATGTATTGAATAGTCCAATTCTTTCCATTCCAATGGGTCGTGTTGATGTTGTACTGGGAGTCAAATGGTTACAATATTTGGGTATCATATCTTTTAATTTTCAAGAACTTTCCTTGGAATTTTTATGGGAAGGAAGGGAAAATGAATTAAGGGGTATCGAAGGGAAACCAAGAAAGGTAATAATCTCTAATGGCATGAAAAAGCTTCTAAATAAATGGAAATGGGGTGTAATTCCACAATTATGCTCACTACAGGTTCAAACATCAAAGTCATCTATTTCTCCAGATCTCCAAAAATCCTTGGACAATCATTCCAAGATATTTGAGACTAACAAATGCCTCCCTCATATTCGTGATCATGATCATTCTATTCATTTGATTCCAGAAAGTGTTTCTCTAAACATTAGGCCTTACAGACGTCCTTATGCCCAAAATACTGGAATTGAACGTATGTTTGCATAAATTCTAGAGGATAATGTAATTCAACCTAATCAAAGTTGTTTATCTATGCATGTAATATTGACACAAAAGGGGGATGGATCATGGTGTTTGTGTCCATATTACAGGGAGCTCAACAAGCTCACTATTAAAGATAAATTTCCCATTCCTATCATTAATGAATTGTTGGATGAATTACATGGAGAAATTTACTTGAACAAGTTGTATCTTCATTCAGGATATCATCAAATTAGAATGAAGACAGAAGACATTCTAAAAACAACATTCATAACTCATCAGAGTCACTATGAATTTTTGTTCATGCCTTTTGGCCTTGCTAATGCACCTTCCACATTTCAAGTTTTGATGAATTCCATTTTCAAACCCTTCCTTAGAAGATTTGTGTTCATATTTTTTGATGATATACTAAGCTACAACAATTATTGGAAGGATCATTTTCAACATGTTAACAGGGTGCTCAAACTATTGGAGGAGAAACAATTATATGCAAAAAACTCCAAATGTCTCTTTGGAGTATAGGAGGTGGAATATTTGGGTCATATTGTATCTCATAAGGGTGTTAAGGTAGAACCTAACAAAATTAAAGCCATTAAGGAATGGAAAATCCTCACAATCATAAAGAACCTTTGAGGATTTCTTAGGTTGATAGGGTACTAATACAAGGTTGTTAAGATAGAAACACCTCTAACAACATTACTAAAGAAAGATGCATTTCTTTGAATCCAGAAGCAACTAAGGAATTTGAAGATCTTAAAAAGGAAATGTTCCAAGCATTGGTCATATCTATGTCAGACTTTACAAAAACCTTTATTGTGGAATGTGATGCCTTAGGAAATGGAATTAGTGTTGTTTTAATGCAATAGGGAAGACACATTTCTTTTGAAGGCTTTCCAATCAAAGGAAAGTATTTACACAGACCTATATATAAGAAGGAAATGTTGTCAATATTGCATGCACTAAAGCAATGGTGACCTTACCTAATTGGAAGACACATCAAGGTAAAAACAAATTGTGATAGTCTTAAATTCTTTTGGGAACAAATATTATCTTCAGAAGAGGATTAAAAATGGGTCATAAGATGTTGGGTTATGACTTTGAAATCATCTAGACAAGAGGGAAGAAAAATGTTGTTGTAGATACACTCTTAAGGAAGGATGAGGATATCGAATAATTTCTTTGTGCCATTTCTATTATCCAACCCGATTGGATAACCAAAGCAAGGTTTAAATGGAAGAATGACGAAGAGGTGTGGAAACTCATTCAAAAGTTGCAAAAATATCCCAACGCATCTAATACATTTAGCTGGAAAAATGATTCATTATGGTATAAAGATTGCTTATATCTTTGTAATAATTCCCAACTCAAAAAAATTATTATTTTGGAATTGTAGACCTCCCCCTTAGGATGGCACTCAGGATTTTTAAAAACTTACCACATGGTCAAGAAGGAATTTGTTTACGATGGAATTAAAGCTAATATTAAGAATTTTGTGTCAGAATGTTTGGTTTGCCAAAACAATAAAGTTGAGAAAATTAAGGCCACGAGTCAGTTACAACCTTTAGCCATTGCAACTCAAGGAAAGAGTGTCATTATGGTGGTAGTTGATAGACTTATGAAGTATGCACACTTTTGTGCATTATCTCATCCTTTTAAAGCCAATACAATTGCTACTATATTTGTGGAAACAATTCAAAAACTACATGGAAACCCAAAGACTATTGTAAGTGACATATATTCCATTTTCACTGGAAATTTTTGGATGGAATTATTTTCTTCTCTTGGAAATCAATTGGTTCATAACTCATATTATCATCCTAAATCTAATGGGAAAACTAAGATAGTGAATAAATGTTTGGAAGGATATCTTTGTTTCTTACAAAGGATTGGTACTATGGCATAAAAATTAGAGTTTCTTGCATCTTCCCGAGTACACCCAGTTTTCCATGTTTCATGGTTAAAGAAGGCTATCGGTGACAAGCTCCCAATTCAAACAGTGCTGCCATAACTTGATGAAGAAGGAAAAATCTAGTTTTATCCTAGAGTAGTCACAAAAACAAGAACCTGACAACTATAGAATCAATTAATTTCAGAGTATCTCATTAAGTGGAAGAACTTACCCGCTGAAGATTCCACATGGGAAGATGAGAAATTTATACAAAAACATCTGGAGCTACAAGCATTGAGGACAACACTTTTTTGAAGGAGATGAGCATGTTAGGTCCCTATAATACTTGTGCATCCCCCTTATTGTTTTTGTTAGTGTTCCCCCTATTCTTATTATTGTGCCCTTGTATCCCCCATATTTTTATTGTTGTGCCACTACATTATTCTTGCTATGTAGGATCTAATTATATTGTGACCCCTTAGGCTCCTATATATACAAAGGAGGTCGTATCATTTGTATTATCCAAGAATTTTTAATTTATGTAATGTAAAGGAGGTTTCCCTCTCAAAGAGGATAATTTTTAAGTCGTTGAACTATCTTTTCTTCTACTTTGTGAGCTAGTTGCATAACATGTCATGACTCCTTCCTGATTGACATAACCTTCCTCAAACGGTTGTCTCTAGTGCAATTTGGTGAGTAGAGTTTGGCTTAGATCTTCCTTTGGAATTCTCACTATCACTATAAGGTGGTGATGTTCTCTCAGTATCTTTCATTATCTCAAAATTGTCTCTTGAAGACTCTCATGTCTTTTCCTTTTGGACATAGCACATTCATGCATATTCTAGAAGTTCCACCACTTGGATGAGATTCACAATGCGTTGCCCGTTTACTCCTAGGCCCTTGCCTTCATATCCCATATTGTTCATTAAATTCAAACCAATACCTATGGAGTGTATTTCAAAAGCACCAAAATCATCATCATAATGTGAACATGAAACTGAAGAATCACTATTTACCTCAATTGTTGTTTCTTAAGTGGGTGATAAAGTCACCAACTGAGGTCGTTGCAATTTTTCCAAGGCCTCTTTCATGGCTCATTATTGAAGCTGAAATATTTTCTTCTCCTCTTCTGCTTCTTGTAGAAGTCTCCTCAACTTAGCATTCTTTGATTGAAGGCTCTAGTTGATCTCCTCATTTGAATGTTGAGAAGAAGATGAAGAAGAAAAAACATTTGCTCGCCAATATATTCTCATAAATTGTAAACAATATTTCTACTATGTCTGCCATCCTATAGAAGGACTTGTAGAGAACTTTTTTATTCTCTATTTCCTTCTTTGTGCCACACGTATAATCTATGGTTATAATTGACTCTCACAATTCACACAAGCAAGAAGACTGTTCTGATACAAAACTTGATCCAAAATCCTTGATTCACCATCATTATCCAAGATCTTTTATTCTATGATGTTTTCAGAATTGTGTGAAAGAGAATGTAAAAATAGTGTATGCAACCACATAAATAAGAATACACATAAAGGAGATCATAAGAAAATGCACACAATAATTGTATAACGAAGTTCATCTAGTGTGGACTACCTCTCTGGACCCTAATTCAATAGTGGGGAGGTTGCTTCATTCAGCTCAACAAAAAGAAAGGAAAGTACATGGAAAAATAAATCATTATGCATCCATTCATGGAAGTGACTTGAAATTTGACTACCCAAATCACAACAATCACAACACCAATATATATATCTCATCCTCCTAACACTTTTGATTGTAAACATGACCTACTTCTGATAGGTTCATTATTGTCTTGAAATTTTTTCCCAACAATTAATGATGAAGCTCAGATTTTTCCATGACTCCTAAATTCTGCTATTGAGATGTAAAAATTGACTACGCCATTGTGATCCTTGTGAAAGTTTCCTTAACATAAGTATAAAGTTGGAAACTTTAATCCACCACCTATAAATATGGCCCAAAAGGGAATCTTTTAGATTCCTCAAATATTTTGCATTAGAAATATTCTATCTTGAAAAATGTACCTCGACAAGGTTCCACCCTCCTGGTTCCTAGTGTGTTAGAGTTTAGTCGTCACAATTCCATTTCAGCCTCTCATGGTTCTGTTGGCTCATCGTTATGCTCTCAATCCTCACCATTAGTCTAATGACAAAAAAAATATTAAGTAATATTTGTGTGGGAAATAATATCAATGGCCCACTTGGGCATGGTTGGTTGGCAAACATAATGTAGGACATTGGTGACTCATAGTTCATAGGTTTGATCCCTAGACCCAACCACCTTTTTCTTTTAAACATACAACATATGGCTTTTCTTAAACCCACTGGTTCTAATGTTTGCACATCACCTGTTGATTGGTTGCACATTTTTTTTGAATATACTATCGACAAAATATGTGGTCTGCTAGTTGAGTATCTTATAACAATTTTTTTTTTATAAATTAAGATCACCCAATAATTGCTGACAGGTTATTGTTTTAACTGTTGGTTGGACCGCCACATATTGTAGCTCTGGTTGGAGTCATCAGTCTAATTGATTTGTTGTTGTTGGAATTGTGGTCAACTAGACCATTGTCAACAAACTTTCCGTATATATAAAATCTACCGATAATATTCAAGCTTTAGTGAGTTTGAAGCCATTCCCATAAACCAAAGTTTCATTGCCACTTGAAAAATGTTAATGCTGAACTAACGAATTTTATGTTATATGTAACTACCGGCTATACAATTGTAACCACCGAACCATTTGGAATGTGCCAAAATAATGATACCAGTTGTGGGAATGGCCATATGCCTCTATTTTGGCTATTGGGGTTGGTGCTATGTTTGGCACTCTACCAAAAAAAATTTAAACACCAATAAACCATATGTTATGACTAATCTATCACGTTGTTGATTGATACTAGATTTGGCATGCCCATCAAACAACTAGCTATTCACTTTGGTTGGAATGTCGATTTAACTATTTGTTGGAATTACAATGTGAACAATACAAAGTGCCAATTAAAAATTATAATGTTTGGTGTTTTGGCTGGTATTCTCATTTGGAATTTATGTTAAACTTATCTTTGTAACCTCCGGTGCTTGGTTGGGTTTGGCGGGTCTGTGGGGTTTGTTGGCATTATGATACAGGTGTTGTCCTTGATGGAAACTCACATAGATGACAGTTCACAGTGCAATAGGCTAACAACAAAGGATTACAAATCAGACTCCAGAGATTGAAGAAAGAGAGTCGTTTAAGAAGTATACGTTGGTTCACTTTGTCCAAGCAGCATATACACATGAGTCCATAGAACAAAAAAAGCGTATACGTATACACACACTCTCGCAAGAGGAAAAGTGTGTACAGGTTGGAAAATCAAGGTTTTGGTCCGAGGTATTGATCCGAGGTATTTAGTCCAAGGTATTTGGTCTGAGGTATTGGTCCAAGGTATTTGGTTCGAGGTATTGGTCCGAGGAATTTGGTCCAAGGTATTTGTCCTAAGTGGTTTTGGTTTGAGGTATTTAGAAAGGCCTAAAACTATATAAGAAGGGGAAGATCATTAGGCAACAGTGTGCAAGTGAATGGTTTTTGAGGAATACTTCTATTTGAAGTATATGTTATGTTGCAAGGGCTATGATTATGAGATTATCTGAAATATTATGTGAACCTTGGATACAGTGTTAGATCAGGATCACATGAACTGAAATGACTTATCATTGCATGATCTGATGTTGATTGGTCTAGATCTGAACACTAACGCATGTTTTATTCTATAAAAGTTATGATGTGGGTATGACTGAGTCTAGAATAGTTTTGAATTTTTAAGTTAGTATTTGAAGATCTACACGCTAGTTTGCTTTGTTAAAAGCGCGTATACACGCTGGTTCAGCACATCAATGTAGTATATACATTATGAAATATGATGTTTGAAGTTGCAATTATTTCTAGTTGTTGTTGCTAAGTTCTAGGTTCTACTCTGTGTTCTGGTGACTATGATCTGGTGACAGTGTTCTGAATGTCCAGATTGATTGATTGTGATTTTCTTTAGTGATGATGGGTTTTCAATGATTTGTTTTATTAGAGTGGTGATTGATTATGAGCTTCAATGTTGCTAATGGGTCTAGTATGAAAATTAAATGAAACGAACCTTCAGATTGTGGTGTTGTGTTCTAGGAGTATCCAATTTGAAAATTTATGAAACGTGGTCCCTGGAGGAAAAGAGAAGGTCATAGCCTTTTGTAGGTCGATGCCTACGTACTGGAAAACATATTGGCCAGTACAAGATCTAGGGGGTTGGAGCTCATTTCCAATAGCAACTAGAAAATGAGTGAAGGTTGGAGCCTTCTGTAGGGTGGTCCCTACGTACTAGTAAACGGATCGGCTAGTACAAGAGCTAGGGGGTTGTAGCTCCCTTATAATAGAAGTTGGAGAATGAGAGAAGGTTGTAGCCTTCTACAAGTGGGTGCCTGTGTACTGGTATGAGTCTGCGCCAGTACAAGATTGCAAACAAGTTTTTCTTATATTAAAAGAAGACAGGAGTAAGTGGATTTTGTCCCACATTGGGTTTCCACCTTAAATCTTAGTGTTCATGTGTGTTTCTTATGTGTGATGGTTTATTCCTTTATTACTGCACATGGTTACTGTTTATATGGTTAATGAAGTATTGATGCACTGATTAAAGACCAAAATATGATGAATTAGTTGAATCATAAGTTTGTTGGAAATATGTTGGTTTCTTTAAAGATAGTTGCGTGTACATGCTAGTCACCTTCATTGAAGTAGAGTATATAAATCTGAGTGTCAAATGAAAAATTATTGATTTGATAATACTGATTTAGCCCCCCTCTTAGTATTATTTCCAACAATTGGTATCAGAGCAGGTCCTTCAGAAGAAGCTTGATCGCTTGAAGGGAGATATTTCAAAATGAACAATCACAAAGGCATGGGATCTATCAGACCACCAATATTTAATGGGAACAACTTGGTATATTGGAAAACGTGAACTAGAACATATCTATAGTCACTTGGAGTTGATGTTTGGGTAATTGTGGAGAAAGGGTATCAATATCCAGCAACAGTCCCCACGAATCCAGCAGAAAGGAAAACATATGAAATCAATGTTAAAGTTGTCAACACCTTATTTGGAAGTCTATCAGAATCAGAATTCATCAAATTTATGCAGCTTGACACAACCAAGGAAATATGGGATAGAATCATTCAGAGCTACGAAGGTGATTCCTATGTAAAATGTGCTAAACTACAAACTCTCAGAATCCAGTATGAAACTCTCAAGATGCATAGTGATGAAGGAATTTCTAGTTCTTTCTTACGAGTAGATGGGATTGTAAATGATATGAGAAATCTGGTTGAAGAGATAAAGGAAGCTACTTTTGTTGAGAAAACTTTTATATATTTGTCTTCTAAATTTGAGTCAAAAGTGTCTGCCATAGAAGAAAAACAGGATCTTCAAACTATTACTATGACTCAGCTCCATGGAATCCTAACTGCCTGAATTGAAAATCACGCGTGAGTGACCTCAGTTAATTAATTAATGAATGAAGGTATTACAGACTCATGTGCTGGTGTGTGTATGTTATTTTAGGCAACGGATAAATCAAATTGTAAAATACACAGACACTGGAAAAATGGAAAACAGTAAGGGAAACATAGTAAGCAAATACAAGAACACAACAAATTAATAAGGAGTTTACCCTATTCTCCACGGCTACATCTCCGGTCCAGATTTTAGTGGTGGCCTTCTTTTATTGTGTCTTTAAAGAAAATTTTTTACAGTGAGGAGCTCAATTTGACTCTCCTGAAACAGATAATGCTTGGTAGGGTGGTTCTTGGATTCCCCAAGCCACTAGAGTGCACAGATTCTTTTCCTTTCCAAGTCTTGACCTCTCTAGTCTTTAATAGGAGGCGCCCAATGTGGTGCTCAATTCTTGACAGATCCTCACAGGGATTTCTTTAACTTCTCAAGCCTTCTATTGGCTCGATGTTGCCTTAAGTCAGCTTGACTCTCTATTTTCTGCTTCTTGCTTCACTGTCTTTTCTTCGCTCTCGCTCTCTCTATCTTCATTCTCCCTTCTCTCTTTGTTCTGTTCTCTGTCTGTTCATGGCTTAAAGCCAACCTGTCCTTGATTGTTCGCTTCCTCTTCTGCCCCTTCGGATCGCCTACTGCTATTTTCTTGGAGTTCCTTGCCTCTACGTCATCTCACAGGGAGTGGCCACTTGTCCTCTCACGAACTGCGCCAACTCTTCCACAACAGTTCTATTTTTCAGTTACACTATGGAATGACTCATCCTCCAACTCAGTGATCAAATCGGACTTCAAACTTCTCTTTGCCGCAGCTAAATTCCCCTGTCAAATTCGGTTCCTCCATCGGGCACAATCTCCATCGTCAGATCTGGAGCTCCCAAATTCTACGCTATTCACTCATTTCACGCGGTTGACTTTCTCGACCATTAGTGTGCGATGAGAGGTGGTTTTCTCTCTCATCCACCGGAAACGTGTTGTGCACTAAATGGAATCACTCGTTTTCAGCCAAATCCGCTTACCGCCTAAGGATGCCTCTGATATACTGTCGGTTTTGGAGCGCAAGACCCGCCTTTTGCCTTAGCGCTTTCCCTAGGTTTCTCGGCTTCCCATGCAACCGAGCGCTTGGGGCCTTTTCTTCTTGAGGGGTTTTTCCTAGCGATCAGAAATGGCCTCCGTTTCCCAATCCGGGATTCCTAACTACCAGTTTTGCCTCCTGCACGGTCTCCATGGGCCTCGATCAGCGTGCTTTGACCGAGATCCTCATCATTCCTTGCTAGCTGCAAACTGCCATTATCAGAGGTCTTCCTAATCGTTCTTTGTTCATGAATTTTGAATTCTATACTGATTTGATACAGTCATGGCACTTTGATAATTTTTTCATGGATCTAATTTGGATCACGGCCTTCCCACTAAAAAATCTTTTGGACCACCAAAAGTTGGTTTTCAAGCATCAACTAAGTGAGGGTACAATTGTCTCACTTGTCCAATCTCTATCCACTTTGCACTGCTCGGCTTTGAACCCTTGAGCCTAATTTTGAGGTACTCAACATCTCCCCTACGTGTCGTCCTCACCTTCCTGTCCAAAACTATGTCTTCCTACAATTCGTTAAGATATTCAGGTAACATGTCATCAATAGAAGGAAATTGACTCTGCTCTTTGGGATCCTCAATTAGTGAAGGTTCAGACAATCTCAAGCAATCTGCATTTACGACTGAGTAGATGTGCATGTAAGCTGGTAGATCAAGGCAAAAAGCATTCTCACCAATCTTCTCAAGTATCTTGAAGGGTCCATACCTGATAGGCTTTAGCTTTTTACCTTCACCTTGCATCATGTCCTTGCTAATATACAACCAGACTTGGTCACCAACTTGGAAACTATGCTCCATCCGATGCTTGTCATGCCTTGCCTTGTATTTGGCTTGGCTCTTTTCCAGCTATTCCTGTACTGCCTGGTGAATCTCTTGGATTTTTTCAATGAACCTAGTTGCCCTATCCACATCACTTTGTCCCTCAACTGTGGTATCTTTACCAAAGACAAAATCCAAAGGATACCTTGGTGTGAAACCAAAACAAGTCTCAAAAGGAGATCTCTATGTAGAAGAATGTTTTTCTCTGTTGTAAGCATGTTGCACATAACACAAATGTTCATCCCAAAGCTTAGGATGCTTGCTGCAATATCCTCTGAGTAATTGGATCACTGTCCTGTTAACTACTTCTTTCTGGCCATCAATTTGTGGATGAAAAGCTATGCTTTTCTTCAGTTTGGTGTCCATCAGTTCCACAGACTTGACCAAAATTCCCCACAAATCTGGTGTCTCGATCAGATACAATGGAAGTGGGTAATCCAAAATGAACCCATACATGTTCAAAAAATAGTTTTTTAGTTTGTTCAGCTGTAATCTGTTTATTACAAGGTATCAAAATACACATTTTGTTGAACCTATCCACAACAACATACAGATAATCATGACCTTTCCTAGATTTAGGTAGTCCTCCAACCAAATCCATGGAAACACTTTCCCAAGGGTGAGAAGGAACTGGTAATGGAGTGTAAAAGCCTAGTTTTATGTTGATGGGCTTGATTTTAGCACACATAGTACATCCTCTTACATATCTAGAAAGTGTCTCATTCATTTTTGGCCAATAACAAAATATTTACAGCTGTGCAACTGTTTTACTTACCCCAAAGTGACCTGATATTAGAGAAGTGTGTGCTTCTCGAATTATCTTTACTCTCTCATTTTTTGGAATGCATAACTTCCCACAATGGTATAAGAGTCGGTCCTTTACATGATAATCCAATTCTTCTACTCGTTTGCCTTGACTCAAAGTTGCATATACATCTTTAAAGTCTATGTCTTGAGCATATTGTTCAATGTAGCTTTCATGTAGCATGGAATTATGCTTAAGTATAGTAGATGCATTTATAATGGATCTAGATAACATATCTGCAACTTTATTATGTATGTCCTTTTCATATTTGATGAATAAATGAAACTGTTGTAGAAAACCCATCCATCTGTAGTGTCTTGATTGTTGCAACTTAGTTTGGGAGTGTAGATATTGAAGTGGTTGATGATCAGTATGTATTACTGTCTCTTTGCCCATTAAGTAATGTTTCCACTTTTTCACACTCTGTACTAATGCATACAATTCTTTATCATATGTAGGATAGTTAACTACTGCAGAATTAAATGTCTCAGAATGATAACATATGGGTTTACCATGTTGTGTCAACACTACTCCCATGGCATAGTCACTGGCATCCGTTTGGATCTCAAATGGTCTTTGAAGATCAGGCAGTGCTAGTATAGGTGTTGTACTAATCTTTTCTTTCAAGGTGTCGAAGGCTTTCTGCTATTTGCCTTCCCACTGAAACACCTTGTTCAACCCTGTTAAAGCATGTAAGGGAGATGCAATTGAGGAAAAGTTATAAATGAACTTCCTCCAATATTTTGTTGCTCCTAAGAAATTTCTAACTTTTGTAGCAGATTTGGGTTTAGGCCAGTTTACAATGACTACCACCTTAGAGGGATCTATCTTCAATTCACCACCCCCTACTATATGACCCAAATAATTCAGAGATGCTTTGCCAAATTCACATTTTGAGAGTTTAACATGAAGTTTTTCTCTTTTCAAAACATCTAGTGTCTACTTAGCATGCTTTAAGTGTTCTTCGCACATTTTGCTAAAAATCAGAATGTCATCCAGATACACAATAAAAAATTCATCAAGAAAAGGTCTGAGTATATCATTCATTAATCTCATGAAAGTAGTAGGAGCATTAGTTAATCCAAAAGGCATAACCAGACACTCATACAATCCCTAATTTGTTTTGGAAGTGGTCTTCCATGCATCTTGTTCTACAACTCTGACCTGATGGTATCCACTATGTAATTCTAGCTTGGAGAAATAAACAGCTTCTTTCAGTTGATCTAAAAGATCATCTATGCGAGGAAGGGGATAATGATTTTTGATTGTTATCTTATTTAGTCCCAATAATCAATTCACATTCTCCACGAGCCATCTTTCTTTCTCACCAAAATGATTGGTGACCCACATGGTGATGTGCTAGGCTCGATGGAACCTTTCTCGAGCAACTCTTGCACCTGCTTCTTGATTTTAGCATTCTCTAAAGCAGAAAACTTGTGCATTCCAAGGTTAGGCAATGGAGCTCTTGCTGCAAAGTAATATCATGTACTATTTCATTTTTGGGTGGCAGACCTTTAGGTTCTTGAAAACAAGATATCATACTCTGAAACAACCTTTTCTAAATCAACTTTCTATTTAGAATTACAACCCTCAAATACATTGGTTTTATCAAGTTTATTTTCCTTTACAACCGTCAATAAGAATTGTTTGCATGAATTTATCATTTGTTTCATCTGCCCTGAGTTTATGAGAGTATAATTATTCTTGAGTTTATGAGCTCTTACAAAGTATTCGATTCCATCTTTAACAAGTAGATACATGTTCTCAGCTCTATAGAAAATAGCTTTTCTATCATACAAGTAAGTACTTCCTAAAACAATTCCACATATATCCAAAGGAATTATGTCTAAGTCAACCTCATCTACAAATGTTGACCCAAAAGAAAACTTGAGTTTGCACTGTCTAGTCACTTGTAGTTGTGCTTTATCATTCAACCATCCTAATGGGTATGGTTTCTTATGAGGTGTAGTTACTAATCCCAACTTCTTTATAGTTGCTTCAGAAATTAAATTTACTTATGAGCCACTATCAAACAAAGTATCAATCTTTTGATGTTTGGAAATAACTCGAATATGGAAAATCTCGTGCCTTTTTCTCTCATTTTCTTCATCAATAGTAGATTGTGCATAATTACTAGTAGATGCTTCAGAATTATTACCTTTTATGCCTGTGGCTGCAATGGTTGTTTCATCTCCCAAATCTGACCCCAAATCTTTCTGAATAACTACAACAGACTTCTTCTTCTTGCCCTCGAACTTCTTAGGTCTCAGCTCTAGATGCAGAATCCAATAATGCTCATATCATGCCCATCCTTTTTACAGTGAGTGCATGAAGCCTTGATTTTCTGTGCAGTGTTAGCCTTCCTTTCTTTCCATTTCTGCTTTCTTTTCTCCTTGCTCTTGCTTGCAGTGGGTTGGGATGATCCTCCAACTTCTAGACTTCCACTCTTTCCTTTAGCTTCTAGATGAGTAGCCTGTACAAATACCTCATCTATACTAGTGGGATTAAACATGAGGATAGTATGCCTCATGTAGCTATGTAGACCACCAATGTACTTCAATAGAGTCTCAGGTGAGTCTAATGAGATTCCTAGAATCAATTCTCTCTTTCTAAATTCTTGAGTGTACCCTTACACACTTTTCCCTTTCAACTGTAGAAGATTTTTCCAACTCATCATGGCTTGCTGCATGTAGGCCAATAGATAGAACTGCTTTTTTATTGCAAAAACAAATTCACTCTAGACAGAGATAGTCTTACCATGTCTTTTCATGTCAGCTTGGGTTCTGCCTTCCCACCAAACCAAGGCAGTGCCTCCAAGGCGTAAGCTTGCCAGCTGATTCTTGCTCTTGTCTAGTCGATATTCTGCACTCTGCAATAAACATCAATTTGTCTAATCCAATTGTCCAACTTTTCTGCATTCAACTCTCCATCATATATAGGTAAATCAAATTTAACATCTAGTTTGATCAAAGATGCTTTCTTTTTGTGTTCAGGGCTGTTAGGAGGTGTGAGGAAGCTTTCCTCTTTCCCTTTTCCCTTTGAGTGGTCATGGAAGTGAGACTCATCTTCTCCCTTGTCTTGTTTAGAGCCTGATGAATCTTCATCCTTATGTTTTCTAAAGTCCCTATACATTTCTTCTACCATGGAATTTATGGCTAGGAAACTATCTATGAATCGAGGGTCTAGCCCCATAGGACCTTCCTCTGACATTGTCTTGTGAGGATAGACTCTCCAAATTTCAAGATTAGTTTCGACCAACTCTCCTCCTCCTAATTTGAGCTTTGATCTAGTTAGCATTCAACGGCTAAACCAACACAAGCTTGTCTAACCTTAATAGCCTAAAGCTCTGATACCACTTGATCTGAAAATCACTCGTGAGTGATCTCAATTAATTAATTAATTAATGAAGGTATTACAGACTCATGTGTTGGTGTGTGTCTATGTTATTAGGCAACGGATCGATCAAATTGAAAAATACACAAACACCGGAAAAATGGAAAATAGTAAGGGAAACACAGTAAGCAAATACAAGAACACAACAAATTAATAAGGAGTTCACCCTATTCTCCAGGGCTACATCTCTGGTCCAGCTTTCAGTGGTGGCCTTCTTTTATTGTGTCTTTAAAGTAGAGTTTTTATAGTGAGGAGCTCAATTTGAGTCTCTTGAAACAGATAATGCTTGGTAGGGTGGTTCTTGGATTCCCCAAGCCACTAGAGTGCACAAACTCTTTTCCTTTCCAAGTCTTTACCTCTCTGGTATTTAATAGGAGGAGTCCAATGTGGTGCTCAATTCCCAACAGATCCTCACAGGGATTGCTTGAACCTCTCAAACCTTCTGTCTGCTCGATGCGCCTTAGGTCAGCTCGGCTCTCTGTTTTCTACTTCTTGCTTCACTGTCTTTTCTTCACTCTCGCTCTCTCTGTCTTCATTCTCCCTTCTCTCTCTATTTTGTTCTCTGTCTGTTCATGGCTTAAAGCCAATCTGTCCTTGACTGTTCACTTCCTATTCCACCCCTTCAGATCGCCTGTTGTTGTTTGCTTGGAGTTCCCTACCTTTGCGTCATCTCACAGAGAGTGGCCACTTGTCCTCTCACGAACTGCACTAGCTCTTCCTCAACGATTTGGTTTTCCAATTACACTATAGAATGACTCATCTACCAACTCAGCGGCCAAATAAGACTTCAAAATTCTCTATGCCACGGCTAAATTGCCCTATCAAATCCGTTTCCTCCATCGAGCGTAATCTTCATCGTCAGATATGGAGCTCCCAAATCCTATGTTGTTCGCTCATTTCGCGCAATTGACTTGCTCGACTGTTAGCGCGTGATGAGATGCAGTTTTCTCTCTCATCCACTGGACACATGTCGTGCGCTAAATGGAATCTCTCATTTTCAGCCAAATCCGCTTACCTCCCAAGGATGTCTCTGATATACTGCCGGTTTTGGAGCATGAGGCCCGCCTTTTGCCTTAGCGCTTTCCCTATGGTTTCCTAGCTTCCCATGCAATCGAGCACTCAGGGCCTTTCCTTTTTGAGGGGTTTTTCCCAGCGATGTGCTAATTGCGCATTAGAAATGGCCTCTGTTTCCTGATCCAGGCTTCCCAACTGCCAGTTTTGCCTCCTGTGCTGTCTCCATGGGCCTCGATCAACGCGCTTTAACCAAGGTCCTCATCGTTCCTTTCTAGCTGCAAACTGCCAATATCCAGAGGTCTTCCTGATCGCTCTTTGTTCATGAATTTTTAAGTTTGTCCTGATTTGATACAGTCATGGCACTTTGATAATTTTTTCATGGATCCAATTCAGATCACTGCCTTTGAAATGAGAAAACGAGGTCCATTGGATATGAGAAAAGTAGCCTTCAAAGCATCGGCAAAGGGAAAAGAAAACAAAGAGCACAATGAATCAAGACATAATTCAAAAGAAGAAGATGAGGTAAATTTTGTCAAGAAGCTTCAACGAGGTTCCGGAAGATTCAAAGGTAAGATACCATTCAAATGCTTTGCTTGTGGTAGAGTTGGTCATTATGCTCCTAAATGCCCTCATGTCAAAGGAAAGATGTCTGCAGAAGGTAATAGAAGTTATTATACTCATGGTGGAGCTTTGTTTTGAGGTGCATTGGTACCTCAAAACAAAGCTCCACCATGGTACAAGTGAATGGAATATCCTGTCCAAAGGCTTTGTAATGAAATTCAGTTTTGAATATGGGTTTGACTATATTGATGAGGCATTACAAGAAGTGAAAGCAGCTATCTTTCGGATACCACAAGATCCTTTGGACCTAATTCAACCTGAGTGGGCTACTTAGCTAAGTCATACATTGGAATGCTATAATGTGACTACTGAAGAAGAACATGAGGATCCGTGGAATATTAACATTCTGAAAATATAAGGTCACCAAGAGGTTAAAGGACCACAAATTAAGAACCCTAATATAATTGCGCCATTGAAAACGAAACAAATGTATGCACTCCAAAATTTTAGGCACTATTTGCTGGGAGGCCATTTTAATATGTATACAGATCACTTTGCACTAAAGTACCTAGTCAATAAGCTTGTGTTGGGGGGGATAATCTGCAGGTGGCTCTTATTGTTCCAGGAATATGATTTTGAAGTCATTGTAAAGCCTGGACAACTGAACGCGGGACCAGACCATTTGTCGTGCATCGAAACGAGTCAGGAACCCACTGACTTGGAAGAAGGATTGCATAACGCGCATCTAGTTGTAGTGCGCGTCACAGATGGTAATTTTTAAGATAAAATAAATTTCCTAACGATAGTTATTGCACCGGAAGGATACAATGTCTAGCAGAAGAAGGAATTAGTGGGTGCGGCATATTTCTTTGTCATTGTTGGACATCTAAACAAAATGGGGTCTGATGAGATATTGCGGTAGTATGTAATTGAGTTTGAAAGAAGTAGCGTCCTCACAGATGCTCATGGGGGCACCGCAGGAGGACATTGTGCAGGAAGAGCAACTGCGTAGAAGATTCTACACGCAGGGTTGTGGTGGCCAACCCTCTATTAGGACTCAAAAGCGTATTGCAAGCCCTATGATGTGTGTCAAAGGACTGATAGGCCACCACAGAGGGATGAGATGCCTTTGAATCTGTAAATGACATTGCAGCCCTTTGAGAAGTGGGCGATAGATTTTGTGGGACCTATTCAGCCCTAAGGAAAGACAGGAGTAGGGTACATTATCACCACGATGGAGTATTTGACTCGTTGGGTGGAGGCACAACCTGTGAAGGATTGCACAGGTGCGACTAGTGCAAAGTTCCTATTTGAGCATGTGTTGATATGATTTGGATGTCCAAAGATATTGATGAGTGATCACAGTATGCACTTCTTGAATGAGACGATTAGCAACCTAATGGAGGAATTTCAAGTATACCACCAGAAGATCACACCTTATCACCTGCAGGCTAACGGGATGATGGAGGCATTCAACAAGGTGCTTGAAAACGTGGTGACCAAGGTTTGTAATGCTTAGTGAAGTTATTGGACCTACGCATACCTACAGTATTATGGGCTTATCAAACAACATGAAAAACGTTGACTAGCCAAACCCCCTTTAGGCTCGTCTATGGGGTTGAAGAGGTAATGCCTATGGAATATATTGTGCCTAGTTTACGGATAACAATGCTCACAAGTATGATAGATCATGGAGCCCTGGAGGAGAGGCTCACACAGCTTGATGAGCTTGAGGAAGAGAGATTTTTAGCTAGATTTCACCAACAGGTCCAAAAGCAGCGTGAAAAGGCATGGCATGATCGACATATTAAGCTGTGCACCATTAAGGTAAATGACCTAGTTTTGTTATATGACATTAAGTTTGATAAATTTCCAGGGAAATTCAGGATGCACTGGTTAGGGTCCTATGTCATCAAGGAAATATCCAACAAAGGAGTGGTCCAGCTGGTCAAATTGAATGGAGAACCCTTCATAGGAAAGTTGAATGATAGTCACTTGAAGCCATACACCAGCGGTCTGACCATGTGACTAAATGAAGGTAGCACAGTCTTAGTGCTCTAGGCGGCTGAAAGGAGCCACAAGACTATAAAATACACTACCCAGGTTGGGTAGTTGCATGATTAGAGGTTTGTGTGAGGCAAGGAAGTGTCACAGGGTCTACGGCAGCGGGGAGGTAGTTGTGCTACCTAGGGAGAAATCGTGCAGGTCGGCTGGAAGGTGACCATTAAAGTCACTGTTCATGATTTGACAGTAGAAGTGAGGAAAAATGGAGCAGGTAGTTGGAATTTAAGATGAAATTTATGGCTCGGATCCTTGAAAATCTTCTACCAATCCGGCATTAATGAATCAAATTTGGAGTAATGGTCGGATTTGAATTCAAAATGACCTATAAATTACAAGTGGTTGTCCAACAAGAAACACTTGGCATTTTGAGTATTGAGTTGTTGAGATCTTAGAAACCTATGGACCTAGAGTTCTTCGAGGCTTTCAAAGAGACTCCTACATTTGTGAACTTGCTAGAGATGTCATGAGAAGTGTTAGAAAGCGTTATGTCATCACCCGTAGAAATTATAAATACCGAACAAGTAGTAGAGAAGCCAACACAGGAAATGGAAAGAGAGGCAGAAGCAACTGCTCTGAAAGTGGTCGAAGTATTGGCAGAGGTCCCTAAATTACCGAGGACATCGATACCAAAGCCAACCCCAACCAAGGAAACCGTGAAGGATAAGAAGGGAAAGTAGCCTGCCATATCGGTGGGCACATTGCCAGGGAGAAACCCACCAAAACCCACTGCACAGGAGAAAGGCAAGGCCATAAACCTAGAACCAAAAGAGGAAGATATTGAAGATATCCCGATGGATGATGAGGTTGTGGGAGTTGAAGTGGAGGAGGTTGAAGCCTAGGGTGTGGGCCATATGACTCCGTTTCCAGAGTATGTCCCTCCATGCAAGCCTAAGTCCAAGGTTCAAAAGGACACCGATGAGAGTAAGACTCCCTTGCAAACCCCTCTACTGCCAAACGAAATTGTTTTCGACAATCTGTGCTTGGCATGAGTGCCGCTACTGAAGCTTGAAGAGTGGGACTTGGCAGACCATGAGAAATTCCCACACTTGGCAACTGCATCATTGATAAGAATATGGGAATGACCGCATTGGAGCCACGGAGGTGGCTCAAGGGAGTAGAAAAGGTAGGGTTTCTTAGCCTGCTCTGGGTGCCACACTATAACCGCACCCTAGTGATAGTTTTGGTCATCAAGCAGCTGCTGTGCTTGGTGCATGATGGGTGTTTGTGGCTGGAGGAGCCAATACCCATCACAGATAGGTTGATTCACCAAATAATGCGCCTGCCGTATACATTTGAGAATCCAACCATGATCTTTGGCAGAAAGGGTGGTGAGCAGGCTCTCGCAGAATTAATGAAGGAAAAATTTAAATCGGTGAAGAAGTTACGTAGGTATGCCATATCCAGCATCTTCGACCCCACTATGAAGGTATCCGTGCAGATCCTCGTATGGAAGGTAATGAGGAAGTGTCACGTTGATGAGCTGCTGGCGCCTATCGTTGCACTCACACAATAGTGCACTAAAGCAGTCCAGTTCAACTAGTTGGACTAGCTTTGCGTTGAGTTCCTTGCGAATTGTTGCGAAGCACAAGAGCTCAGCAAGACATTCCACTACGCATGGCTCTTGCTGTCAACTATGTCGGTAGCATGGGAGCTACGAGAGGACAACCAGTTCCCTTCGGTCATGCCAAACCTCCCTCAAGTAGCGATGTATGCTTCTCTGTGGGTGACCAAGGACATGCAACGAGTTAGGGACAGCAAGACCTTCTGGATCTTAATGGAGATGAACATTAAGATGACCATCAATCACAAACCATGATTGTCACCCATGGTGTATGCCAACCTGCAGAGCTATGACAAATTCAAAGCTAACTTCCATTGATTACCCATCAGGTCATGGAAAGACCCTATGCAGAAGTGGTATGAATTGTTGTATCTAGCCACGGATGATGCCATTGATGCGTTGCTTTATCAATGGTTGGCGGAGTGGCGCACTACCACGGACTTGGCGGTCGGCGGGAGCAAGTCTACCGCACAGAAGAATAAAGCGGAGACCAAGCTGAAGATGGCACAACTGGTCAAGAAGAGGAAAAAGGAGGCCACTGATAAGGCCTAGGCAGAGCAGGAAGAAAAACAGGTAGGAAAGTAGACAAGTGGAACAGAGCATGGCTCTGACAAAGGCACGAGGTCTCCTTCACCTGAGATAGAGGAAGAAACATAACAGCATGGCGCGAACCCTTAGGAAAGGTCTGCTCACATCAACCACCCAAGAGAGCTGGAGAAGGGAGGGTCCAAGAAGAAATCAAAGATGACCAAGACCTCACTAGACCCTATCACATTGATAGAGGGTGATTTACATGATATCAGTGACACAGTCAGGGATGTCACTATGGAGACCCTGCAACAATTTGAACAACAACAGCAGATCATCCTAGGGGCTATCCAAACAAGGTTACCGGAGTTGCAAACTCGCACATCACAGGTTGGTATGGTGTCTACCAGCTTAGCTATCAGCACTTCAGAGGCTACCGATATGCTGCGCACCAAGGCTTCCAGTGTGATAGTGCTACCAAATGGAGCTCTGACCACAGAAAATGAGGCTAACAGGCCCACTGTCAGTGCCTTGAAGGGAGTTGGGTTAAACTTGGTAGCACTTCCATACGAAGCACTCTACCTCTTGCAGGATGGAGTAATTACATAACTGAGGGCCTGTGAGCACCGTGCCCTCCAGGTAATCAGCGAACAATGGATCAACAATGAATAGATGGCTCTACAGAGAAATTTTTCCATCGCCATTGAGACCGAGGTGACCAGTCAGAGTAAGAGGATTATGCAGGTCATTGAGGAGGCATGCCGAATGGTCCCAGAGTTAGCCATTCCATAGGAATATCCAGTCGAGGTACGCATCTGCAAGTTGGCCACAAGGGTGCACAACACTTAGACTGAGATGGCACGGATTAAGTTGGAGTTGAACCTAAAAATTACAGAGATATCGTTGAGGGCTCAACCTTCAACTCCACTAGAAGTAAAGGAGCAACAAGCAACTGCTATCACAAAAGTAGCAACGGTGATGGATAGTGTAGTAACGGACTGAACATAGTTGTTTGAGTAGTCATTTAAGGTCCTAACAAGCTTGCAGGAGGACCCCGATATACAGAGGCTAGAAATTGAAGCACATGAGCTACAACAATGCTACGATGAGGTTAAGGACACAGCGCAAACTGTCACACTGACACAGAGACTAGCAAAGCTACACGAGGCCAAGTAGCTGAAGGAACAAGTGGACGCAGCGCTACACAAGGAAGCAGTGCTAAAGGCGAGACTAAAGCCCTAGATGGAGGAAGCTTACGCAGTGATAGGAAATATCAAAGGCAAGCTTGCGACTCTGCAAGAGGCACAACAAAAGCTTCAAGTTGATAGTGCAAGAGCAATGACTAAGTAGACAGTGGAAGATGCGAAGTAGATGGAAACTTAGTGCATGACTAAGGTAGTGGTCATATGGGTCGAGCTAGAAAGGCTTCATGCAAAGATATCCGCACCTACTAAGTGACTCGAGGGAGAGTCACTATGTTTGTGTTGGGGGCTTGTTGGGAGTGGGATCCCCCAAGGGTAGTTTTGGGGCTAAATGCCCATGTTTGAGTAAAATTTTGTAATAAAATTGTAAAGACTCTGCATTTTGTGGTAGCAGAGTGCGAAGGTGTCATGTGTCATAAAGGGTAGTCTACCCTTAGTTTTGTAAAGTAAAGTCGGCTGTAAGAAATCTACCCATGGTCTGTGGACCATGGGATTGTATAAAAAGAGCTAAGTTCTAAGTAGTTAGAAGGACCAATCATGTAAGAGAGTCATAGCTATGAAGTAAGAAGTCCAAGTCTTGGGTCGTAGCGTAGGTAGAGGCTCTGTTGGGCAATTTATTGGGCTTAAATTGCTGCATTAAATTATCAACCAGGGAAACTCGTAAGCTTGTGATGATGCCAACAAAATATATGCAGGAGTAGGCAACTAACTCTACGTCTGACTAAATTATTTACGATTCAATATAATATGCAAGGGAAGAGGCTCCTGACTAAGGAGGTCCTAGTTGTCCTTCCCTATAGTATCATAGAGAAATTATTGATTACATAAAACTAGAAACTTGAAATGAAGACAAGAGAATGAACTTTAATTGTTGTTCAGATTCAAAGAGAGAGAAAGACTAACTTAGTCTCTTGATTGTCCTCTCATGTACTAATCCAAACTAAACTAAGATTCATTCATAAGCATAAGAAATGAAATGACTTGAAACATAAAAGCACAAAAGAATGAATTTCAATTACCATATAAATCAATGGAGAGAGAGCCTAACTTAGACTCTTGGTTATCTCCTCATATGATACTTGAAACATAAAAGCAAAAGAATGAATTTCAATTATCATGCAAATCAAATGGAGAGAGAGCCTAACTTAGACCCTTGGTTGTCCTCTCATATGCTGATAAGATTCTAATTTAAAACTCATTCATCAATCACAAACAAATCCTCAAACATCTAAGCAATTAAATGAAATAAGATCTACTATGAAATAACATGTTCCTTTGATCCTTCTAGAGTGAGCTCAATTCTCCTAAGAACAAAGTGACAAGCTATTCCATATACTACATTAAGGCAACTTGTATCTAAAACTACATAATGGAAATATATGTAAAACTTATATCCAAAACTACATAATGAAAATATATGTAAAATGAAGCTTTATTCTATTCCATCATAAGTTGGATACAATGCTCCAAGAGTCCTCCTCTTGGAATGGAGGAGGTACTCCTATTTATACAATAGGATGAGATAACAAACTCATAATGATTATCCACTAATCTCTCTTTTAGTTCCATACATTTCTCAACCATCTAGACACATAACCCTATCTTCCATGATTTCCTCCATGAGTTCCATGATCTTCTCCATGACATCATGATCTTTTCCATGAGGCTTACCTTATCAAATTCGAATTTGATCATTCAAGGCCACATAAAGATGCCCTGGAAGCTTCCTTTGTACCTACACATGTCAACAAACTCATTCTAATTGTTAGGTATAAGTATAAGCATATTATTTTCTAAGTTTTAACCATAAATCCACTTAAAAATGTTAAGAATTAATAAACTTTGGAAAATCATAGTTATGACCCAATAATGAGGTAAATGTAATGATGTGGAGGTGGAATGGAGGTGACATGAAGGTAAAATGTGAAGATATTGGTGAATAATGGAGTGAAAATAGGGACTATTTTGAGGCCCAACAGGCTCTGCAGCTTAGTGTGCTGAGGCCTAGGGTAGAAGTACGCAACTGAGTGTGCTGACTCTTGCAGTTGTGTGTGCAGGGTGGATAAATGTTGTAAACACTTGGAAGATATCAATAAAGAGAAATATTTTGCAATTTTAGTGTCTTTGTGCTGTTGATGCATCTTGATATGTTATGTATGAATGTCCTTTTATTATTCTTATATGATGCATGAATGAATGCAATTACATTAGATAACTAAACGTAACTATGGTTATCTATTTACGCAGGGTTAACTATAATTGTTTGATAAGATAAGCATGTCACTTAGATTTATTGGAGAATCTGCATGGCACGTTGCTATAGTAGCGCGAAAGTGCCTGAGCAGAAGGCTAGGGAAACATGAATATCAATCATACCCTTTCGCGGAGGTACTAAAGGACGGAATAGAAATCTTGTCTTGCAAGCCCTAGAGCAAAGTGACCTATGCAAAGGTAGGGATAGAGGAAATTAACTAACATCACAACCATCTCAGGGTGTGGAAACTTGGTTCCAACATCACCCCATACTACTTCGGGTGATACTTTAGTCCGCGCTAAGCGGGATGATGCCAAAAGGGCTAGTAGTGTAGATATTGTTTTAGCTAATTAATGTTGAACCTGGGTCAGGCCCCCTCAAGCCAACAAGAGGACATGATGAGAATGAACAAACAAGAGTTAAACTAATCCTCCAATCTCGAGACAAGAGTCTCTTATGCATTTAACCACATGTAGACCACTATTTCAAGTTAGCAAATGACATCTCTTTATAAATTGTGAACACATCAAAATATTAAGCCCTTAATCTCCATCGTTCTTGAGATAGAGCCTATTAGGTCCAAATGTTGAACCTGGGAGCTCCTCCTTAATCTAATAACTAGAGTGGTTACTAAGCTAACCAAATATAGTTCAATGGGTGGTTACAAAATGGGATCATAAGTTTATACACATGCGCACACACACACACACACATATATATATATATCCTTTTTTTTGGTAATTCTATTATTATCAGAATATTTGCAATATTTTCTTGTAGTAGCTTTCCGATTATTCCTATGATGTTAGGTGAAATTTGGACTAAATGTAATAGTCTTTGAATTTAGAAAAAATCATCCTTAATATGAGAGTACTTTGAGAAGAACACAGACAAGCAAGTAGAAAACCCTAGGGAAACTCATTTTCCATAATATGGGGTTGTAATCCAAGTTATGTGATAGTGTATATATTGATTCTCCAACCTTTGGTTCTGACATTTGAATCATTGCCTAATATGATTGAAGAATCATGTACAAGCCAACTATAGTTATGAGTTATGTTCACAAATTTATAAGCCATTCATTTATAAGAAGAACAAACTATAAAATGCTACCCTCATGATTAATAAACTTTTTAGGCATTACTAGCAGATATAGAACACCAAAACTACATGTGATAACAATTATGCAATAATCAAACTGGTGACTATATCAATGGCCCATTATGAAACAACCAATCTCATGTCAATATCAACAACATCAGTATGCAACGATTATACTCATTCTAACAACAATGACCTTCATAACTCAATTTTGAAAGGTCATGTTGTAAATTATTACATATCTATAAAAAAAATAATTCTAAACACCAAAGGATACCACAAGAAATAAAATGTTGACAGTTTTAATTTAAGGAATTTAGACTTCTGTGATCCATAACATTGTTAGAAAATCTTCGGCAAAAATCACATAATCAATCTTTTGTCGACGCGTTTCGAACCAACCAGTGTGGTTCATCGTCAGGACAAGTTGAAGACTAATTTGGTTCAGCTGGTTTAAATATAGTATGCAGAGATTCCAACGGCTATAATGCCAACGGCTAATTTTGACCAAAGGTCCAAGTCAAACCACAATTATATTATTAATATTCTTAAAAACCGCTAAAACAAATAATTTATATATTAAGGGATTTCATTTTGTTATTGTAATAAAATCATCTATATAATTAGTAATTCAAGTATTATTAAAATTAGTATTCTTGGTAAATCTTTAGTATTTAGTTACAATAGGTAAATCCATATTTAAAGAATAAGTTTTTTTTAATGATAGAATATAGTAAATTGTGTATTAATTTAATACTAATTGTTTAAATCTAAGGTCCAAAGATAACCCTTATTGTATTATTTTAATCAAATTGGCTAATTTGATTAAAATAATACAATAAGGGTTATCTTTGGACCTTAGATTTAAACAATTAGTATTAAATTAATACACAATTTACTATATTCTATCATTAAAAAAACTTATTCTTTAAATATGGATTTACCTATTGTAACTAAATACTAAAGATTTACCAAGAATACTAATTTTAATAATACTTGAATTACTAATTATATAGATGATTTTATTACAATAACAAAATGAAATCCCTTAATATATAAATTATTTGTTTTAGCGGTTTTTAAGAATATTAATAATATAATTGTGGTTTGACTTGGACCTTTGGTCAAAATTAGCCGTTGGCATTATAGCCGTTGGAATCTCTGCATACTATATTTAAACCAGCTGAACCAAATTAGTCTTCAACTTGTCCTGACGATGAACCACACTGGTTGGTTCGAAACGCGTCGACAAAAGATTGATTATGTGATTTTTGCCGAAGATTTTCTAACAGTTTTAATTTATTATAGTAGATAGTCTGAGTAACCTCGCTAGACATGAAACAAAGCCCTAGGGAAAGACTAAACAACATAGCTTAGTCTCAATCCTCCATCTATCATCTAGAAAATTATATTCCCACAAATGTTTATACACATTATATTATTGGTAACTATTTACATTAGGAAATATTTATTGGGGTAGATCCCATTGGGATGTATATCTTATTCCAACACTCAACAATCAAAATAAGATGTAGTACATTTAAACAACTTTGGAAGGATAGCATGGTAGTGTTAAATTAAGTATCCTAGAGGTTTAGTGTCCTTAGAATCAGGAGATTATAGTTATATGTTTTCTTCTTATATGTCTAATAATATTTGATATAATAGTGTACCTATGTGCACCAAGGAATAGGAACATTGAACATAATTTCTACAACCTAAACATAGTCCACCTTCCAAATAGGCATATGAAACATTCCATAAGGATTTTGAATTTAAGTTAATATTGAAGAGTTAATGAATATATATCATCTTATTCAAACTCATATCTAGTAGACTCCAAGCCATAAACCTCTACCATCAAAAAAATTCCCAAGCTGCAGAGCTTTCTTGCACTTGAATTTTCGACCATTTGGTATGATGTTGTTTAAAAAAGGATGGTTGATGAGACTACATGTGAAAACATCTTAAACAGGTTTATATCATGATGTCCGCAATATTTTAATTTACTTTTATGCTCTCTGAAGAAGTGATGGTGGTTGAATACATATCATGATAAATTGTGATACAAGGAGGTTGAACACAATTATATATCTATTTATAGATTCATGTAGATTTATGACAGTAAAGAAAAGTAGTATTTCAAGAATTGGATTGATTCTTTAGATAAAACTATAATTCATGATGCAAGTTGACAAAACCTCCCAACAGGAGACATGGGATCTATCCAAGTTTAATAACATACAATGGAGCAAGGAGATCCAACTAATTAAGTGGTATTTTATATTGTTGAATCTTATACCCTAATCAAAGGCTTAGGACAATTTTTTCTTATTATTTTATAATAAGAGAAGGAAGATAATGTGGAATTATCCAAGCAATTCCAAAAGTATGAGCACGGATAGCCTCAACATATAAAGGAAGCTATTATGAGAATAAGCGGTTAGATGACTTACTGAAAATTTACTATGTTATTCTTACTTATTGCAAGAACTGTGATGAATACATCCCACCTAAGAAATTGAAAAGAATTTTGATCTAGAGAAAGGTGTTTTTTCATGTAACCTAAACAAGTCATTTGGTCTATCAAAGATGGTTTACAAGCCAACCAGAATTCAGCATGTAGTGGAACCAAAGAAGCCACACAGTACTAAACTCATTTAGCCAGGTATAGGCTGACCAAATCTAGAAGATTGTGTACTTTTACATTGCTCCAAATCAGCTTTTGTCATTATGATAATGGATTGAACTGATTATACCTTGTGTGAATAAGCCATTAGGCTTGTAGGTGCACCACTTTTGTCACAACTTACTTCTAATATGAAGCTCTAATTTCAAACCCTAGATATGAGGTTTGAGAGATATAATTACTTCACTCATTGATTAGGTTGTTCACCTAGGGGAAGAACATTTATGTTAGAGTGAATTGTAGCATTAATAGAATAGGAATTTTGCACCTTATGGAGGGCCCAGGTGAATAGCACGAGCCAATGAATGGGAGGGGTGATCCCTTAGTCTCGAGTCAGCATGATTGAAAGCCCAATAATATATTGGTTTTTGTATTGGGTTTGAATGTTCGCAAATCCCATATAAACAAGGTTTATTGATCCAAATGAGAGTGCAAAAATATGGTGTGTTACTTTCAAGTGTTTTTAATGTCAAAATATGAAAGCATTCTATGGAATCACATTAGGTGAGGTTCCATAGTCAAAATAAAGGTTATCTCACTATCTCTTTGCCTGTAATTAATGTAAGCACTAAGCCACTCACATAATCTACTTAGTACATGTTGGTTTCTTAGTTACACTCTTCCTCTAGGTTTTTAAGCACTGCAACTATGTTATCATATCGTGTGAAAATCCACACTAATGGTTGAATATGTGGAAAAGGGGTGATAATGAACAAGTTTCCATGACAATCTATAAGCAAGATATTGCTTCGAGAATTGTGCACAGGTTGCATTATTATACTTCTAGTGGTATTTGCTTTGTATTCTATGTCTTACATCTGCACATAGGAAATGAATTTTAAACCAACCATATATGTATATACATCCCCCCATGTCTTTATGGACAAAGGTTAGACATGATATCTACTATTAGATATTTAATGGTGATAATGCCTTCTATAACCTTTTCTATTAATTAACCAAGACTATGATCATGGTATGTACGATTTTATGTTCGTATGAAATAATATTACAAGATGTACATTGTAACATGAGGTAAGGATCCCTTATGTAGTCATGATAATACTAGACCAAATTCCTACCCACACCCATTGCTAACTCGCATTCATCAATACTATGTTGTGCAATAATACATAATGTCAGAACTTGTTCGAGTGCCATCACAACATAAGTAGTACTATTATTATATTAAACATGTCTTTACTAATCCAATTGACATTTAAACAATATCAGGAATACAACCATTTCTTGACAAATTGATAATAAGTACTTCCTCAAGTAATATGGACAACTGAGTCAGGGCCTTCCACTTTCTACCCAACCATATATTTGGCTGCACTGAAATCTTTCATGCATCCCAATCACTCTTGTTCCAAACTCCAGGGAATAAGTAGGCTACTCAAGGGATGATATCAATTAGTGCTAGTTGAATGAGGGATTATATAGGACCAATAGGTCTCCACCCTCAATCTTATACAAGGGAGTTGAGATATTATTAGATGCACCCTTATCCAAATACCGTGGAGTCTAAAGGCTTCACCTCCACCCTGAATTATTATAAACATAGTGCTTTCACCCAAAAAAGAAATCTAGAAATTGTTGAAGAAAATGTAACTAGGTTCGATATTTATGCATGTAATTTTCATATTTGTGCTTGTAAAGAAAATAAATATTATTTTTGTAAATCATATGAATGAGTTTATTTCTTATTCCATAGGTCTAGGAAAGTCAAAGAGTCAAAATAATTATATATTCTTGAGCATATTTGTAATGTATATGAAGCCACCTAGTGTCTAAGAACAACCCTCCAAGACCATCATAATCCTCCTGAAGAAAAGCAAGAAAAATGATGGAAAACTATGTCACGTTGGCCAACAAAATCGTCTAAATTGAAGTCATGTTGGCTAGAAAAAAGACATTGTGGATCACCTAGTTATGTTGCCTCATTATGGAGGCATGACCACTATAACTACCCACCTACGGTCACTGCAAATGAGAGGAATAGAATCTCGCATTATCTCTAAAATAAATCAAATATGAAAAAGGTTTGCAGCTTCACATGTCGTGAATAAGTACACTCTCAGATGGGATAGTTAGGAGCATAATCTTGATGATAAGGTAAAGTGGTGCCTTCACATTCCACTCTGAAACCTCAGTCAAACTCAAGGTGTTGAAACTTGGATGGATACCGGATTGTGTCTCTTTGCATAAGGATCATACTTCAGATGGCGTGACTGTGATTTCAGATAAGTACTAATGTAATGGTTACATTCTCAACATAATTCTAAAGATAAGGATCTCGATGCTACTCTCTACATCCATAACCTTAAGGATAGTTATGATCTCAATGATGGCTCTATCTCAAGGATATAATCCCATCTATAGAAACCTCATCTACATAATTATGATCTCAATAAAAACAAAGAACCAAGTAAAAATAGAGATATGGTGTAGCAGTCTTTCTCTCATAAATATCTCAGTGATGTTGCAGCAGTAGTGGATGTCTCAGTGGTGCAGTGATGACGATGATCTCAACAGTATGAAGAAGAGGATTGATGGCTTGGTATTGGAGTGGCACGGTTATTCAAAGGTCATGGTCTTGGTTTTTTTCAATTGGAGTCTATATAAGAAGAATTTTATGTAGGTTTTCCTCTTCAAGAGGGAGAGGTTTTGGACCTGGCAGCATCCCAACTTGTTGTGTTCTTGTCTCTTTGTTATGATATCTATTTTGATGAAGAAAATAAGACACACTAATGATAACAAGCTAAACATTAATAATTATCGTGTAAAGAAGAATATCATTAACCCTATTCCCTATATTCTTCAACATTGTTTCATAGCTATGGTTGCAGTCTAAGGAAGGGCATAAAAGAGACACTTAAGGATTAATTTCAAGAAGGACATCAGAACAAGTTGAAGGAATTGAAAGATCAAGTCTTAAATAAACAGTATACAACAACAAGACAAGTCAATATCAATCTCAGTTAATGTGAAGGAGGACTTCTCTGCAGCTTCGTATGAAGAACATAATTCGGATATCATACCTATGAAATCTCTATGGTAATCACAGTGACACCCTCGTATATATCTCAGAAATTTTGGTACAAGAAGGAAAAACTTTGTTTTATCATACTAGACAATATTATGGAAGTCTCTATAGAAAAAGGAAAAACACAATATTTACATAATAGTGATGACAAGGATCTCAGGGATCCCACATTAGCATACATAGTCTTGGTACAATTCGAATGGAGAAAGTCTCATAGTAACACACTATGCAGTCCCGATCTTAAGCATAAATATGATGATGATGGTATGATGAAACAATCATGAACTCAGTGACTCTAGGTACAGACCTCATGAAGACTTCAGTAATATAATAGTGCAATGATGTTACAATAGTAATGAAGCTCACGCGAGTCTCGCATAGATGAAGAGGATCATTGAAGCACTCATTGCACTTAGTTCCTTACTACCATGATCTCAGTCAAACAAAATATTATTGAATAAGATAGTCTCGATAATAAGACAATCTCTCTATACACAATCCAATTACGATCTTTGTCTATGTTATTTGGTGGAAAGTTTGGGCTCACATCACAGTGCCTCTTGACATACTGCGTATGTACAGTTCTCATAAGTACAATGTCACAGCTATATGCTTTTTACAATTTCGAATCTTATTTATAAACATAGTATGATTCTCGATGCTCGGATCAAAGTATGAATTTGCTGATGATGAATGTAATAAGTTCCACTTGTCGGATGACAATATCACGAGCATGTCAAAAATGTGTTCAAATATAGAAGGATTCGAAATTACCAAGAATATGAATTAGCAATAAAGATGATCTCAAGATCATAAAGCAGTTTCGGTGATGACAAGATCAAACATTTCATGGTGATAGAAGGTCTCCAAAGAAGTCTTGCTAAAAGGATACTAAAAAATCATGATGGGAAGCGCAAGGAAAGGAAGCA
The DNA here is from genome assembly GCA_031772625.1 of Pinus tabuliformis. Lineage (NCBI taxonomy): Eukaryota > Viridiplantae > Streptophyta > Pinopsida > Pinales > Pinaceae > Pinus > Pinus tabuliformis. The sequence goes on along the minus strand of CM062807.1, from coordinate 338,911,275 downwards.
TGAAGGTGAAGATCTCCTCTTCACATGCTAAGTATCTCTCATGTTTAATCAATTTTTGATTTAATGACTTCGGTTTGCAAGGTAATGGAAATGCTAGAGGATATTCATAATCCTCATAACACGGTCCTTGCATGAAATAAGGACAATAGTTATGGTTCTCATAGATGAATGAAGTCATTGAATAAGGTCTCATTTGAGTTCATGAAGGTATTCATTAGGGAAACTAGTAGAGGAATCATGAACATTGTAAGAAATTCATGTCACTGGATAGGATGGAAGGATCTAAATAAGAGGGAGTCGAAATATTTAAGTTAGTCTCCCTGTATAAGTCTCTTTTTGGGCTCCTAGATCCTATATAGAATGTGACTACAATATATTATAAGATGTGGTTTAACATCATCTGGTGACATCATCATGAGGGTGACTAAATTATATTCAAGGATAAGTAATATACCTCTGCCAATGTCTTAGGGTTTCTATGAAAGAAGGAAAGTTGTAAGAAAAAATTTTGCAGAAGTAAAACATTTAAAGAAGTCTCATCATGAAACAAAAGGGAACACATCTGTTGGATAGGGATATTTAAGATCCTCAAGATTATTTTATGGAATCTTCACTAGAAAATTCACTGATCTAGAGATGAAGCAAGTTTTTCAATAGAATCTCCAACTTGTGGAATTCATCAATATTGATATCGTGACATAAGAGCAATTCAAGGGGTTTAAGATATTATTTTAATCAAGGAAGTTGCTGAAAGAAGCATGGACTACCTAAAGGTAAAATAAGGCATGTATACTTGTATTTAAGTTTTATAATGTCATGTCATATGGTTGCAGATCAATACTTCTATCTTGAGAAGCATGATAGAACGAAAAATATCTCCTCTTCTGAAAGGATGCAGAAAGACATAAGTCACACCAGATGAAATTAACATAATATGTCCTCACATGAAACATGATGTGATTAACTACAATTTTATAACTATAATTAGAAAACCCCTAAGAACGAAATGTGTGAGGAAAGAAGATATCGTAAGATATGCAACCATGATAGAGACAATCAACATCCAAGAACCAAGAAGAGTTGACTAGAAAAGATCTCCTCAAAAGATAAGAAGACTCCAATGAAATTCTAAAAATGATAAAGACCCTTGACAATGGATATCTTGGGGATGTGTCAACATGAATTCAGGATGTTGATACCTACATAAATATTTCATGATGAAGAACCACCTAGTAAGGTACGATTTGTTTTAATGATATATTTTATTTCTTGAATAATATCTGGATAAGTTCATGTAGGGCTACTTACAAGTACAACGAGCATTCATGTGATGAATGGAAGAATCATGATGAGAAAGAAGTAATCATATGACAAAGGTTCCAAATGTGAAGAAGGCCACTTTCCATGAAGAAAGGAATAACATGACAAACTAACGAGGAAAGTGATCAATGAGAGTTTCCCTACAAGAAATAAGCTCAACTAAATTTCATGACATAAAGGAGAAAATTTGATCAAGTAGCTAAAGAACCCAGGAAGAAGAAGTTTTTGATGCATAGAAGAGTCCCTAGCTAAGAGGGAGCTCTAGCAGGTCCCTAATCAAGAGGGAGTTTGGATTAGATCACCCTGGGTTACAAAGGGGTGAGATTTGTGTTTTTCTATTTCATGTGTCATGCACTAGACCAGGACTAACAACCGTAAGTCTATGTGAAGGCCATGGATGGGAATGAAGACACATGATAGACACAACATTCTTGTCTTCACCCAGGAAGAAAGAATGGAGGGTTGGGTAATCATATGGAATCTCATGCTCTTTGAGGATGTGTAGGGAATCCAAGACAAGAGTAGGCAAGAGGACATATATTCTTTGAGGGCTAGGAACCCATGATAAGAATAGTCCTAGAAGGTCATAATCAATGAACACCTGGGTGAGCATGTACCTTGAGAGACAATGATGAAGGTGTCTACAAATCATTGGTCTCGACAACATTGTAGCTCATGGTATCATGGAGACATCGAGCTATTAGTAAAGGCCTTGCATTGTGACAATGCTCGTTTATATGATGCTATACAGATGGGATTACTAATCTGATTCTTCTTATGAGAAATTATCTATACTAAGAATGACCAAGTACCATTGTAAATACCTCCCTATTTAAGAGGGAGTGTTGAAGAAAACGTAACTAGGTTCGATATTTATACATGCAGTTTTGATCTTTGTAATTTTAAAGAAAACAAATATTATTTTTGTAAATCATACGAATGAGTTTCTTGCTCATTCCATAGGTCTAGGAAAGGCAAAGAGTCAAAATCATGAGCTCTTCCTGAGCATATTTGTAATGTATATGAAACTACCTAGTGTCTCAGAACAACCCTCCAAGACCATCATAATCCTACTAAAGACAAGCAATAAAAACAATGGAAAACTCTATCACATTGGTGAGAAATATAATTTATGTTGAAGTCATGTCGGCTAGCAAAAGAGACAACAGATCACTTGGTTATGTCGGCTCATTATGGAGGCATGATGACTATATATACCCACCTAGGGTCACCGCGAATAAGAGGAATAGAATCTCGCATTCTCTCTGAAATAACTCAGATAAGAACAAGGTCTGCAACTTCACATGTCTTGAAGAAGTAGAATACTTAGGAGCAGAATCTTGGTGATAAGATAAAGTTATACCTTCGCATTCCACTCTGAAATCTCGGTCCAACTCAAGGTGTTTAAACTTGGATGGATAAGGGCATGTGTCTCTTCGCATAAGGATCATACTTCATATGCCATGACTGTGATTTCAGATAAGTACTATTGTAATGGTTACATTCTCCGCATAAGTCTAAAGATAAGGGTCTTGCTACTACTCTCTGCAATCATAACCTTAAGCATAGTTATGATCTCAATGATGGCTTTGTCTCTAGGATATAATCCCATATGTAGAAAACTCATCTACATAATGATGATCTCAATAAGAAGCAAAGAAAAAAGTAAAAATAGAGATAGAAGTCTTGCTCTCATAAATATCTCAGTGATGTTGCAGCAGTAGTGGATGTCTCAGTGGTGTAGTGACAAGGATGATCTTAGCAGTATGAAGAAGAGGATTGATGGATTGTTCTTGGAGTGGCATAGTTTTTCAAATTTCGTGATCTTGGTTTTCGTCAATTAGAATATTAATAAGAATAATTTTATGCAGGTTTTCCTCTCGAAGAGGGAGAGGTTTTGGCCCTAGACGAATGCCAGCTTATTGTGTTCTTGTCTCTTTTATATGATAGTTATTTAATGAATAAAATAAGACAAACTAATGTTAACAAGCTAAACATTAATAGTTATCGTGTAAATAATAATCTCATTAATCTCGTGCCCTAGATTCTTCAACAAGAATCACTACTAAAATTAGGAAAACAAGCAAAGGAGGCTTTCAAATTTTACTTCCCGAGTGTTAGAGTCCCATAATAGGATCAGTGGTGTTGGCCTCCTACTATTCATTTTGGTCAGTTTAGCCTTTGAATCACTGGGTATCATAGTCTAAAAGTTTTTCATGTAAAAAAAAGGACGTTTATCCAATCAGTCTAAGGTTAGGAAGGGTTTTTTTTTGTCAAGTGTTTGTAAAATGAATTTTCAAGTGAAATCAACATGAAGAGATATAAATTATCTTTCCAATTAGATATAGACCTCTCCAAATGGGTTAAAGCATCAAAAGTTATGGCCAAAAGAAATCCTTCGTAAAAAACCAGAAAATAAAGGAAAAAGGCTAAGTGTCCCTCATATTGAGAGTTTTTAAAAAGAGGAAAATATGCGATCAAAAGGTTAAAACATAGCACCATGTCATAGACATATCAACGATTTGCGAATTCCGATTAGACATATCAACACAGCCCAAGTCATATCACAAAATCGACAATCAACATATTGACGAGTGTATAATCAGTGATCTCATCATTGGAGGAGCACCATAATTGGTGAATAAGTAGTCGGAGGTACATGGAATATGGCATATCGATTTTCAAAGATCGGAGAATTGAAAATATGTGAATGTTGCATATTATAGAATGTTACGAGATTGCAAAGGTTGCAATGTGCGAAATCAGGACATAAAAAGGGTCGATAGTGTTAAAATGACAAGAAAAGGGGCTGATAATGTTAAACCACTGGTAAAGAGCTGAAACAATGTATAAAGGGTTTCGATTGTAAAACATAGCAAGAAAGACCCTTTCTCTCTCCTATAGAGAGACACGGGATGAGCAACGATTAGTTTTGATTTTCCATGTGGCATATGATGTCAGCAATGAAGTGGTGGTATGATGGACATGTGCCATGTAGATTCAACATTTTCAGGGTCATAAGAGGCCAAAAAAGGGTGACCTGGGTCACCACTCATAGGGTGACACATGGCATAGGGTGATGTGAGATCGCCAATCGACGATCGAAGGTTAAGAAATGTCACTGCATCAAAGAAGAACCTCTTATTGAAAAATGTCGATAGAGGAGCTCCGATGAGGGGGCTGGCCCATGGTTATAAAAATTTCAAAGGACCGAGGGCTATTGGTACAACAATAGCGGCATGGATATATGTTTTATGTGTAAAATTAAAGTTGGGTGGAAAAAAGGTTAACAAAGGTTTTATAAAGCGGAGAAGTTTAACAAAGGAGTATATGTGTTAAAACCTCGCGTGGGCCCTCCCTCATCCCCTCTCCACATGGACCAAGCCATGTCACTCATTGAAGATTGTAAGTTTTGGGACTGCAACAAAATGCTACATTGTGAAATTATTTATTGTAAAGTTCTAATATCTCACAAGGACCAAGTGCATATGTGTTGTGGTCTTATGTGTTGTATGTTTGGACCATTTATAATGTGGAAATATTACAAAGAATCAGCCCCCTTTCCATCCAAAAGGTTTAATCCCCAAAAGTCTTTAGTCCTGAGTCCTAGGACTTGATCATGAAGATTCTACCTAAACCCCCGGGACTAAGCGTCTCGCAAAGTTTCATTGCCGCACCTTTCAAAGTTGCACTCAACAAAAAAACATTGATTTTGTTAAAGTTCCAATGTATTGGCCCTCGGTCTTATCATTGGTTGTAGAACAAAGAAACGTATTAAGTCACGCAAACATGTACTATCAGACATTTTTTGTACAGCATGGAGGGGCCGATGTTTCTTCTTTCTCCATTCCTCAAGCAAAGGATTTTTTTCCCATTTTTAGCAAGTTTTTGGCATCATGGCAAGAAGTTCTGGATTCTCTAGATTCAAAGGCAAAAGATTAGAATAAATGAGCAAATTTCTAGATTTCTTGCATTTTTTCCAGTGATTTTTTTTATTTTTAGTGTATTTTTTATATTTTTTCCAGAAATGGTTAGATATTATTTTATAATCGCTTCCTTTTTGGGAATTTAGTCCAATAAGAAGTCTATAAATAGTTTGTAATCAGGCTTATAAAGGGTTGGAATGTGTGGGATTATGTTGGAACTGCTATGGAGAAAATGGATCTCCATTGATGTAAGTCGTGTATTGGACGCAAAGTGATCAATTTACAAAACATGATTCTCATGTCAAATAATTGGTGATGTGCTTCCTTATCTTAAATTGTTTCTTTTCTCAATTTCCATATTTTTTTCCCTCTTTATTGTTTCAAGAAGAGTAAGGGCCGAATTTGCTTAAGTGTACTCTACTCTAGCTTGTTAACAATATCCATGTTTTCTTTTTTACGGTAAATATAGAATTCATCCTAGTATTCTCTATATTTAATTGAACTCAAATCATATTCACCCTATTCACACCAAAGATACTCTAAAAGATCCAAAGGTTTTCCTATCCTGCCCTATTACAGTTTCTCTGTCATTTTGTAATTGATTATGCAAAGTTTCATGCCTCCATGCCCAATGGAATTTTCCAGCATCTTTCAACCAAACCTTTGAAAAACCCATCTCGAACTCAAATACATAGCCTAAAATCTAAAGTAGAAATCTAAATCATATAGAGAGATCCCTCTCTGAAGATGGAAGGGCTAGATCTCAACTTTAAATGTGGTTTTGTGGTTACCTTTGTAGTTTTCTTCCTCAACCTAGGAAAATTACAGAGTGATAACTGTTGGGAACGAGTTCCCCCAAGAGAATTTTTGGGGCTAAAAGCCCATGTTTTGGGACAATTTTGTAATAAAGTTGTAAAGTCTCCACATTTTGTGGTCGCAGAGCGCAAAGGTGTAAAGAGTTATAAAGGGTTGTCCGCCCTTATTTTGTAAAGTGTCAAGTCAGCTGTAAAGATCTACCCATGGTCACAGAAAATGGGATTGTATAAAAAGGTGTTAAGTAAGCTCTAAGTAGTGACGAGGAAAATAGAGTTGAGATGGTTTCTACAGAGTGAGCTAGCTTGGAGAAGTCTAATAATTTTCAGGTTTTAGTGTAGGTAGAGACTCTACAGCTGAGTGCATAGAGGCCTAGGGTAGAATTTCGTAGCTGAGTGCGCGGTCCCCTGCATCTGTGTGTGCAGGGTGGATAGAGTCTGTATTAAACTGGAGATATCAATAAAGAGAAGTATTCTGCAATTACTATGTATTTAGTCTCTATTAATGCATCTAATTATATTACATTACGATATGGGTTTATATTACAATGTTTACTTGATGTGTGAATGTAGGTGATTATATATGTTAATTGAACGCAATTAAGAATACCATTTTATGCGACGATAATTGTAATTGATTGGTATAATAAGTAAAACACTTGAAATAACTTGGTAACCTATACAATACATCGTCATAGGAGCATGAAAGTAACTAAACCGCTAGTTAGGGATGTGAAAAGGTCAAGTGTACACCTTTGTGAAGGTACTGAAGGGTGGGATAGAGGTCATATTGATAAGCCCTAAGGCTTAGTGAACTGTGCAAAGGCAGGAGCAGGGGGTAGAAACCCACATCACGATCATTTCAGGTGCGGAAAATTGGTTTCAACATCCCCCCATACTTCTTTAGGTGAGACTTCGGTCCGCACTCCACTGGCTAATGCTCAAAGGGCTAGTAGTGTAGGGATTTTTTTGGCTAACTAATGTTGAACCTGGGTCAGGGCCCACAAAGCCAAAAAATGATTCCATTACCGGGATCAGAATCTGCATGAGAGATGTGTGATGTTGTATTGCTAGAATCCAAATAAGAAAGAGATCAAACGTTGGTTGGATAGGAAGATCCACGAATTCGTAGCGTAGGAGAACAGAAATCCACGGCCGACGAAGGAATAGTGGCTAGACAGGTGCATGTATATAGAAATCCACAAGATCTTTTTCTGTTCCTTTCCAGTTGAGTTATATGAGTGGATCACGAAGCTAGCAGATAACCAAGGAAGGTGGAGGCTTGATGGTCCTATTCTCTGGACCCGGAGATAGTACTCAGATTGGAATCCTCTGATGATAAGATCGCCCGCGCTGTCGATCATTGGCTCAATCATATTATAGGAGGGTTTCTGACTGAATTAATGGTCGATACCTCAATCAGTTACAGTGAGGCAGAGTGGCACTTTTTCAAAGGTCTGCAAGGTAAGCACTTGAAGTCTTTAAATACTTGGATTAAGATGTTATTGTGTGAAAATCAGGTTATGTAGCTACCTTGATGTTTGGAGCTACGCGAAGTGGAAAGGCTTACAGGAATGAAGGAAGAAAGGGTCCTGAATAGAGGCCACTAATTTCACCTCTTTGAGTGACAATGAGGGAGTAGCACAAGTTTCTCTGCGAAGTGCAGTTCAGTTGATAAAATAAGGGTTCCTGCAACTACCACCTCCACCTACACCCCCTCCACCTTCGCCACCATCACCTGCGACTTCGCCCACACCACCACCTCCACCACAATTCAACATGGTGAATTTAGTGAAGCTATCGTTGTTTAAGGGCTTGAGAAATGAGGACCCGGACTAGTTCTGGTTCGTCGTAAAAGCTATATGGGAAGCTCAGGGCATCACAGACAATCACATGAAGAAGGTGACATTGGTTAGTGCTTTGTAGGATCGCACGCTAACTTGGTACATCAAGTACTCTAATGATAACCCAAATGTTGCATTGGTAGAGATCCAGACCGCTAAATAAAGAGTTCAATAGAAATAAATCCGAGACGCAGTCGATTGTGGGGTTCAAGGAAATCGCAATGAAACCAGGTGAGACATCTTGTGACTTGGATCGGAGGTTAAAGTGTCTAATCCACAAAGCTAACATGAATTTAATGGATAGGCAACACCGCAAATAGTTTGTGGCTTTTCTCCTACCTCACCTAAGGGTTGCGTTGTCACAACAAAAGATTACGACTCAGGCACAGGCCTTGGAGATTGCAATAAGACTGCATGAAACAACAATGCAAGATCCAAGTCTGGGGGTTTAGTAGATCCATGTGTAGTTGCAAAATCTTTTCCTTGAAATGCACAGTCTGAAGCAGGATAGAAAATTTGGCCATAGGCATGCAAAGAGATATGGTACCTGAAATGTAAAGGTTAGGGGCATGACAAAGACCACTACCCAGTCATTGTGAACTATATTGCAGGAGGAGGATCAATGCCTTTGAGGCCAAAAGCCCAAGTAGGGTTGAGCACGAGGCCTACATTATGGTGCGCTATATGTCAGGTAGTAGGGAAACATACGATTGATAATTGTAATTTGCTGCAGAAGTTTGTACAAACATTGCAACAACGATTCTGCAACTTCTATAAGTCGGTAGGGCATGAGGAGCGCAATTTCCAAAGTTATGAATTGATGATCGATAGAACACTTGCCTATAGAGTTCAGGCAGAAACGTGACCTCCTGACCAGGGTGCTGGGATGGTGCAGACAAGCTTTCAGGGGTGTGGATGAGGCTGAGGCAAATGAGGACCTGGTAGAGGCCTGGGACAGCTAATTTGCTACAATTATGGAGGACCAGGACACTATGCCCGCAAATGCACTAACCCAATGCGTCCATCGTGAAAATATTATACTCAGTTTGATCATGAGACTGAGGACTGTCCTACACTTATAGCAAGGATATGTGACAAAGGGGTGCTACCTCCACAGCTGACTCATAACCTACAAATGATGAGGGTTGAGCCTCGCGAAGAAGATCTGAATGTGAATATAGTGCTCTGAAGTGGAATTGCAACAAGCAATGATGAGGGGAAACAACCGTAACCCAGCGCGTGGGTTCACAAATCTCCATAGAATGAGGCTGAATTTGATTTGGATTGCACACGTGCAACACTCATGGAAGCAAAGAAGAGCTTCGCTGAGGCCTCTACCTCAGGGATCCGAGATAAACCTATTTAGGAAATGGACCCTTCTATGCTTACGACCTTTCTAGATTTGCATGAAGCTGTTGCACAATAGCAAGGCTATGAAGGGGTTACATGAACTTATGAATATATGCACCGGAAACACTCCAGGTGAACCGCGTGTGGTATGAAAGATTGGTAAGAATAAGGCAAGGACAGGATGTGAGATGAGACTCACCATGCAGATAGGAGAATATGAAATGGATTAAGTTATTCTAGATTTGGGGTCAGACGCGAACATTTTGCCAAAGAAAACTTGGGAGTGGATGGGGAGACCCGTGCCGCAGTGGTCTCTACTTCAGTTAAGGATGGAAAATTAGTAGAAGATCATCCCCATGGGACGGTTGAAGGGAGTAATTGTAGATATTGAAGGCACGAGTGCATTGGCTAATTTTGAAGTAATAGAAATTGTGGATGATAGCACCCCTACCCTGCACTCCTTGGCATTTATTGGGCTACTGACATGAACGAGGTAATCAACCTAAAGAAGTGAAATATCATATTTGAAAAGAAATCGCTTCTAGCAATAGTACCCCTAGATCCTGCAGAAGGATCGCACTATACTGAACCAGTCCGTGATTATGAAAGTAATGATGATTTGGACTGCATATATAAGATAATAGCGTGAGACCAATATTGGGTGAATCCAACAGCAAATGGATGAATTACATGGGATCGTGAGAGTTCCTACACCTCAGACTGAAACAAAGAATTAGAGCGCTAGCAGAGTCAACTACATGAAGTAACTATGCTAAGCTATAACATGATGACCCAGTCCCTGCACTGTGTGTCATCAGAGGTAAGAAATATGCCCACTTATGATGGCTGGAATGTTGTGGATGTGTTTTTGGATGCATTTGAGAGGGAAGTACCAGAGAAGCAACGATTCCAGACCTTGGACTAGGAACTACGCGATACACCGGTGAGGTGGTGGGGTACACACAAGGGTAGTTTTGATGATTGGCGTGAGTATAGGAGGATGATGAGAACACATTTTGGGAAGCTGAAGGTACGAGTGATGGAAAAGTATGATGGGAAGGATGATCCATGAGAACACTTGGCCAAATGGGCTAAGGCCTATGGAGCAGAGCCCCAACCTAAATGGGTGCACTTGTTCTGTCACACCCTGGATGTCATCTCGATGAGCTAGTACTTGGATACAAAGCTCCTCCATGGTGCAGAAGAATGGGATATTTTTTACGAAGGGTTCATAATGACATTTAGCTTCAAATAAGGGTTTGATTATATTGACAAAGCACTACAAGAAGTTAAAGTAGTGATCTTTAGGATACCGTAGGATCCTTTGGATCTGATTCAACCCGATTGGACTACTTAGCTGAGCCACGTGCTAGGATTCTATAATGTGATTGTTGAAGAAGAAGACGAGGACCCCTGAAAGATTAATATCCCTGAAATCAAGGGTCACCACGAGGTCGAGGGACTGCACATCGAGAATCCTGATATAACCACACTGCTGAAAACTAAATAGATAAATATTGGCATGAAGGCGGAGCCCAAATTTGCAAAGATTGGAGATTACTAGGATGACGTGACGGTAGATAAGGTCGCCGAATTACTCTGCAAATACCAGGATTTGTTCCCTACCAAGTTTACAGAGTTAAAGGGGATAATAGGATACATGGGCATTATGAAGATCATGTTAAAACCCGACACGAAGCCGATTAAACAAAGACCTTACCATCTCAATCCGAAGTATAAGGAGAAGGCTCGCTTAGAGGTAGATAAGATGTTCGTGGCAGACATCACTAAGCCCATTGAAGAATCTGATTGGGTGAGCCCAATGGTGGTACAGGAAAAGAAGCAGAAGGATGAAATAAGGATATGTGTAGATAATCAGGAAGTTGAATGATGGTTGTGTTTATGATCCTTTCCCAACTTCATTCACTAATGAGGTAGTGGATAATGTAGGTGGCCAGGAACTGTACTCCTTCACTGATGGGTTCTCTGGGTACCATCAGATCAAAATCACACATGGAGATAGAAGCAAGACGACCTTCACAACTGAATGGGTATGTTTGCAATACACCTTAATGCCTTTCGTATTAAAGAATGCACTTGTGATTTTTTCACGCATAGTCATTGTTGCATTTGAAGACTTCATTCATAAGTTTCTGGAGGTGTACTTTGATGACTGGACTGTGTTTGGGTTGGTAAAACACTATGTTGTAAGTTTTCTCTTAATGCTAGATACTTGTCGAAGGTGCCAAATTGTGCTCAATCTGAAGAAGTGTTTTTTTTGTGTCCCTTTTGGGATTTTTCTGGGTCATGTGGTATGAAGACAGGGATTGATGGTAGACCTTGCAAAGATCACAATGATAATTAACTCAGAGACGCCAAGGAGTGTGAAACAACTACGCACAACATTGGGACATACTGGGTACTATAGGAAGTTTATCAAGGGCTATGCCAAAATCACTATGCCTATGCAAAATTTGTTGAAAGAGGATATCACGTTCTGTTTAAATGAGGAGTGCCAAAAATTCTTGGATGTGCTGAAAGGAAAAATGGTCACCGCACCAATTTTAGTCTTCCAGGATTGGGAGAAGGATTTTCATGTACATGTAGGAGGTAGAAGAGGATTGGATAAGAATTTGAGGACTAGTACTCCTTAAGGATTGGAAATCCAAGATAGGAAGCAGTCCAGTGGACCGACACTCTTTGAGGATCTAACAAGGTATCCAAGATAAGATTAGTTGAAGAGGACTGATATTCTTTGAGGATTGGAAATTCAAGATAAGAATATTACTAGAAGGACATACCTAGTGAACATCCTAATGGGGTATGTACCTTGAGGGGTTCAGGTATCCATATGTATGCCTCCCAACATTATACTCTAATATTGTGGAGAGTTAGAGCTTGTTAGTGAAAAAGGCCTTACTATGTTTCTATTTGACAATGTTGGTCATGGTGTTGATGCTTAAAAAAAATGGCTTACCAATCCGAATCTTCTTATGAGAATATTTCAGTTTGAGAGTATCCTTGTACCTATTTTATTATGAATACATCCCTAGTTAAGAGGGAGTGTTATAAAATGTAACTAGGTTTGGTCTTCATAATTTCTATTGTACTTATGTTATTGCATATTTCATGTAAATATCAAAAGAATAAAAAGAAATATTATTTTATAAGCATGGGTTTCATTCTCAGTTTGATTTCTCATCTAGGTCAAGCATGTTATTCATGCTTCTAGGGCTTATTGAGTCAAAAGAATATTTTTCATAAGTGAAAATATTTTATTAGAGTCAAGTCCCATTTGGACTTTGAAAAGAAAGTGGAAAAATAAATTTATTTGAGTAAAAATTGTAATTTTTGTACTCTCAAGATCAACTTGGCCCTACCTCATCAAGTCAGCCCTAGAAGGGATAATTCAACATCCTGAATGTGTATGAATAAATATAGTTCAACCTCCTTGAAGCACTACACAAGAAAGTTCGACATCCAAGACAAGAAGAGTGAAATTCAAGAGAAGAAGTAGCAAGAAATTAAGACAGGGAAAGTGAAGTCTAAGAAGGAAGAAATCGAAGTTTCTGCCCTAGAATTTTCCCTAAATATCACACATGTGTGATTTTTGGAGCTGCTGCAAGGGCCAGAATTGCAAATTTATTATAGGTCCAATATTTTGAAGCTGAGGACTGAAAATATGAAGTTGGAGCTAATTGGAAGGTTTTTGCTTGAGTTGATTTGTGTTGACTTTGATTTCTTGGAAGAGTTTGTAAGGAGGGTTGACTTGGGTCTTTCTAGAAGTATTTTCCTTGTTGTTTGGGTCTTAGATTTCTCGTTTCATCTAATTCTATAAGAAGAGAAAGAGTTTTCTGGGTTTTTCCTTAGCTTGGAGCCTATTTATTTGTGATCTTCATAGTTTATGGTTTTGGTAATCATTTGATGAACAAAACATAATAAAGTAATAAGATTCCAACACAATATCACAAAAAATTATCAAGTGAAGATAAATCACCCTAAGTGTTGCCCCTATTGATTTCTCAACACATCCTAAGTTGGTTAGAAGGTCCACTACCTTATTACTTGTTCTCTTGACATGATAAGGCATAATTATTGGAATCATATGGATCAGGTGGTTAATATGTATGATATATTTTTCCAATCTACATGTATGGAAATTTTTTCCTAGAGAAGCTCCATCAATCAATTTCTTCACTCTTGATATGATCAGTGAAGTATCACCCTTCATAATCATCCTGGAGAATAAAAAGTCCAATATCTAAAGCTGCAAATTCGACAATATTGTTACTTGAACACAAACATTGGTTGCTCATAGTTGTCATTGAAGATTTCTCCAAGATTAGCAAAACCCAGATTTCCTTTAGATGGCCTGTCAAAATTAAGTTTAAGGAATCTAGGGGGAGGAGAGATCTAGGAGGCTAGAGGACTGGAATACATACTTCTTAGAGGAAAAGGATCAATGAAAGGAGACAAATATGATTGTATATTGCACAAAATTTGGCATCCAAACCTTCAACTTCCTAGTATGGAAATGACTAAGGGTGGTGTAGTACTATTTCATAGACACTCTATGATGCTTTACCCATATTACCTTCCCTTCTGATGATCAGTTATTAAATATGCAATTGTTTCTCTCCTTCCATATGTTACATAACAAAAACCCTAGAATGAGTTCCCAAGCTTGATCTATAATATGATTCTTTATCATATTGGATCTCCAACCTTCAATCATTCATATGATTCCATTCATATTCCTTTTCAACTATCCAAATAAGTTGAAGAGTTGAGGCCATAGAGTTTTAAAAAAAACACATGTAGTGAGAAAGTGCTCCATGTCCTCTACATCTAATTTACATAGAAAGTAGAGGGAAGGGACTTTGAATCCTCTGTAGATGATTTTATCCCATAAAAGGGCCCTTTTATGTACTAACAACCAAAGAAAATGGGCAACTTTGGGCCATAAGTTCTGAGGCCAATTTTTTTCTAGATCAACGGATGACGAAGATTGGTGTGACCTGCAACTAGTTGATATGCCTCTTGGATTGTGAGCATGCCCTTCTACTTATATTCCCATCGACTTTTGTTTGGTACCTCGAAGAGTGGATCTTTCCTTTGTGAAGTTATTTTATTAACATGTCCAAATTGGCTTTATCAAGAGTTTGGGACCAACTTTCCTTATTTTTCCACTCTCCACAAGGTGCACTTTGCTTTTTAGTTTTGATAATTTGCACTGTCAAGGGACCTCTATATTTCATAAGCTCTTCTATGACAAGAATTTTTTCCCTATCACCAAGTTTTGGACACTGCTACCATGAGTCCATCCAAAACAAGGCATCCTTTCCCTCTTGGACTTCCCAAAACTAGTGTTGTTGTATGATGGATTTATTAATGCTAGCCAAATTCCACATCAAGGATCCTTGTGGATGGTTTTTAGCTTTCAATTATCATTTCCATGATAGAGAGGGGTTGTATTTCCTACTCAAAAGTTGCCTCCATAACTCCTAGCCACCTTGGATTGACCTTCATCATAGTTTTTCCCCCACAATGTTATTTAGAATTTGTAGATCATGACCTCTAGCCATTTTGTGAAGACATAATTTATCCCAGGCTACAAGGGTCCTTTTTCTTTATTTCGTAGCCCCTCCCCCAAGAAGGGATATGTAGATAATATTGATGGATTCAAGGAATCGTTTAGGTGTTGCCAATACAGAGAGAAGATACACTAGAGGGGTTTGCAAGATTGACTTTAACAAGACGTCTACCAACAACATTGAGAGATTTGAAGGTCCAACAATCGATTTTTCTGGATATTTTATGGACTAATTACTTTTAGTGAATGGTTCTAAGGGAGATTTCCACCTTAGGCACCCTCGAATATTTTACAGTGTGAGAACTGCATTGAAAACCCAATAATCTGGATAGGTGCCCCTACACTGCTGAGTTAGTATTAAAGAAATAAATTTTAGACCTACCCATGTTAATGGATGTACTTGAGGCCTCCATGAAGTCCTATAGGATCTATTTTAGATATCTAGCTTTTCTTATTGTAGGAACTCCCATTAGCATCATATCATAAATAATTTGTTGGTTGGAGATGGGAAGATCATTGCCACAGAGTCTTAATCCTTTTATCTTTCCTTGTGTTATTGCTACCTTTATGGTGCGTCCTAACCCTTTTGTAGCAAGAATAAATAAGAGTGGTGAGAGAGGGTCACCTTTGCTAAAATCCATTTGAAAACTTAAATTTTGAGGAAGGAGATCCATTAAGAATCACCAAGAAAAAAGTGGTTGCAACCATAACTCATATCTAGTTAATCCAACCACTTGAAAATCGAAAGGTCATGAGAACATTGAAGAAATAATCCCAACTAAGTTTGTCGATAGCCTTAGACAAATCAAGCTAAATTAACATTCCCACTTTTTAAGATTTTTTCATTAAATGGACCTTGTGAGCTATTTTTATTCCATCGATCTATTTGTCTTGCAAAATAACTAATCTGCTCTATTGAAATTAGACTTGGCAGGAATAACTTGAGACAATTTGCAATGAATTTTGAAATAATCTTATATATCACATTGCATAAGTGTATTAGTCTAAGGCTACTAGGATCCTGGGCCTTATCAAACTTTGATGTTAGTGTTAATAGCATGGAATTTAGGGCTAGAAATAAAGAGCATGTACTGGAAGATTCCTCCACTAGGTCATGTATTTATTCGTCAAGGAAGTGCCAAAAAGACTAGAAAAAAGTTTTGGTGAAACTGTTCGAACTTGATGTTTTTTTTTTTAGCATGGACATTATTGCCTCTTTGACTTCAACATAGGATACCCCTTGAATTGAGGTAACATTATGATTTGGTTGAACCAACATTAGGATGTTTTCCATGATCTTTTGAGTTGGTATCCATTGGGCTTGATTTAGTTCAACTAAAATTGATCCATAATATCTAATCAATTTTTGCTTCCTCTTTGTGATTTGTGATTTTTCTCCTTGCTTCATCTTTAACAAACAAAAAAATCTTATTATGATGTTGTTGTTTTATCATTATTCATGAAAAAACTTAGTTCTCTTCTCCCCTTCTCAAAGCCAATGGATTCTTGATTTTTGCCTCCATAATATTTCCTCATGTTGTCTTCAGTCCTCCATGTTTGTGAAAATTTCTCCTTCTTTTGTTGTGAGATCCTCAGTTCTCACCTCCATAGGTTTTTTTTGTTGAACCTATTGTGTATATACTTGAATCTCTTGTGTTTTCTGGAAAATATTTCCAAAATCCTCTTTGTTCCATTTTTGATGTTTGACTTAAAAAAATTTAGCTTTTGTTGAGACTTGGCCATATTGGGGGGACCCTAGACTTGAATCTCTTCCCACGACGCCTTTGTCTTCTAAAGGGAGGATTCATAGGATAACAATTCTCAATTCTAAAATGCCTATTTTTGTAAGTTTTAACCATGTACAATTAATCACTGCAAAGAAATTCTTAATAAAATAGACAAGATACAATGGAAAATACACAAATTTACACATATCGTTATCTTGGAAACCCAAACTTGGGAAAACCAACAAGTTCTTTTTTCATTATATATTTTGTATAGTGTTACAATACAACATACATCCCGCTGGGTAAATGAAATCTCAATCTAATTGTAGTTCCATAGCCGAAACTACAAATGTTAGCATGGAAATTTTTAGTATGTGTACCAAAAACGCTTTACTTAAGTCACTGGTGACAAGTGACCCTAACAACAAGATATGGTTGTTTACAGTTCACATCTGCAATGAAAAAATAAGAAAACCTTGCTGTAAAAATATCATATGCAGCCCAAAACACAAAACAACAAGAATAACCAATGTAATAACCCAATGGAAGCTTTAAATGAATAATGTTTTTTTATTAGAAAACACTTGGTGAAGAGGATTTACAACATGGGTCTCCAAAATCCCCCTCCGTGTGATGGGTACTTTGATTTCCTTGTGCTTCAACGATATATTTCTCTCTCTCAATATGCAAAAAACCCAAAATCAAGATGGAACTCAAGTGGGAGCTCAAATGTAATAAGACGATAGTGATGACGATGATAATGATCATGGTGAAGAATGAATGGAAAACCCTCTTATTTATAACAAAGTATTGGACTCAATTAGGAATTGGAAAATAATAAAATATTATTGACCAAATCAAAATCTAGTTGTTAGGAATACTTTATTATATTTTTTGGAGAGGGAAAAAATATTCAAAATGGTCAAATATATTTATTTAGAAAATGGTTGAAGTAATTAACAAATAAAATGATTTATTAATCACTTTGCAAGGATTAAGAAAAGTGTGAATTTGAAATAATTGTTAAATAATAGTTTAACAATTATTCAAAAAATAAGAACAAGAAATAATAGATAAATAACAATTTATTTAATTATTCCAAGGTGATTTAGTCAAATGGGTTAAGAAATATATATATATAACATGAAAGAGTATTGGTTATATTAATCTGTGCCCGATCGCGGCTAAAAAACGGGAGATTTACAAGTCTATTACAATTTTTGGCATCATAAGCTGAAAATGCAAGCTATCTAACCAGGCTAGTTATCCATCAAAATTTCAAAACAAGACTGAACACCTATTATTATACTAGTATATTCTCGGAAGAATTGGGAAAGGAGCAAGGTACAAATAAAACCAATCATAACATCACATACTAATCTTCATTGATGACATGACGGTTAAGGTCAGGCACAGACTTTCTTTTGTAGGCGGAGAGTTTTGCTTGGTGAGCTAGATTTGGAGGTCCTTGAGCATGCTTATGAGCACCCCTTCTTCATCTTCTAGATTTACAAATTTATTTCTTTTTTACATGTTCAGTTCTTGCATCTCTCTGGCCGCAATCCTCTATTAGTGAAGGAGCATCTACAACTCGACAATATCGACTCTTAATTATGTGTGCTCACAGCAACACATTCCGGAGGCAGGGGGCGAGAAGGTGGCCAAGGGAGGGAATTTGACCCAATCTTACATGACATGGCTTACTACCGTGCCCGAGCGAGGGCGACGAAAACCATAGGAACCAAAATCTGTTGCAATTAGCACGATGAGACCTTCGAACTGACTTTTGGTCACTTGCAAAGGCACCAAATACGTTACTAAATTATCTATAAAATACTTCCCGCCGAAACAAACTAACTTCACCTGAGGTAGAGGCACCTGATACTAGGGATAGGAGAAACCCCTAGACACTGTTACCATCTAGGGGTAACCTAAACCCTTCTAAAGAAACCAACCACTAACAATTCATAGGACAGAGCCAGACACCATCGCAATTGAGAAGTTCATACTGTAACCCCATGATTTATAGACTGAGATGAAAAAAGGCCTCGTGCGACACAAAGAAGAGGCCTGCATTCCCCCAATATCCCATGGTGATTCCATAATTGCTTTGGTAGACGAAATTAAATTCGTCTCAGTCATCCTCACCTTCAAGTGGGTGAGCCATCCAATTTGAAGCAAGGGGAGTAAACGTGACATGCTCACAAAGGGAATTCACATGAATATGAATTCCTCGTAATGAACCCAAATACGAGGAACGAATATGAGAGATCCCACACTTAATGGATTTGTCATGTCGAGTGGCCTCCCATGCTTAGATATACTACCATCTCGTCTCAGGGAAGGTGAGGCTTCAAGCTATGCAGGTGGAATTGGCTGAGGGGGAAGCCCAGTGTGTTGGGTGTGTGTTATATTCTTTCCATGACTAGTTGCACGTGTTGGGTCCGGAGCAGCACCACAAGAATTTTTTTTTTGGGATCATATATTAGGTGGGTGGACCTACCTATGATTTTGTGCATGGGTTTTGCACATGGTTTTGGGCATAACAGTTTTCTACCCATGGTATTTTGTAGATTTGGTCAAGGGAACTATAGTTATGTTATAATCCAGGGTTAATGGATTGGGGTTTATGAATGCTTCAACATGTATATATATGTATTGTAACATTAAAAGAAAAATAATGAAAAATCAACCTGGTAGTCCTAGTTTTGGGATCTAGGGGAAATATCTGTTTTATATTTTATGTTCTCGTCATTGTTTATTTTATGTTTTTAGAATTCGTATGCAAGTAATTTCTGTATAGGGTTAAAAGTTACACAGTGGAGGCGAGGATGGAGGATGAGTGGAAACAAGGGGAGGGAGGATGCTTTGTGTGTGGGGATATGTTCAATGTGCACCATGCTTAAGGCCTTGGGGTAATGTAACATAGTTATATAAACAAACATTCTATACTTAGGGGATGGGTAGGAAACCATCAATTCCAATGACCATAGTATGAACTTCATTCATTTGGAATGCCTTGTTGGCTTGAGTATTCGCTTCCATATTTAGGCCTCTTAGGATATGAAAAAATTATGATTTATCAAAGAGAGGGAGCATACCAAGGGTGCATTGAAGCAATTGATTGAGTTTGTTGTTCTGGGCTGAAGAGTTGGATTGCACGTGCTTTGTGACGAAGAAGGAGTCACCCAAAATTGTCACCTCCTTAATTCCCCTTTGGTGTGCTAGGATGAACCCAAGATATAGGCCATAAGCTTCAGCTTGGTTGTTGGAATTCATTCCCAAGCCCTAGGCATAATGGTTAATAATTATTCCTTTGAGATTAATGAGAACTCCTCCCCCTCCTCCCACCCAAGATGGGTTAATAAATAATTATCAAATAATGATTTAATAATTATTGCTAGAGAAAATTAAATAAATAATGATTTATTCAATTATTCTCAAGGGGTTTTTTTATTTTAAGCAAAAATAATTTAATAAGAATGGTTTACTAAATTATTTCCTATGGTGAAAGTGACATGGTCTATTTCAATCTACCTAGTTAGAAATGACTAGGTGATCATTTTTACATGATAATAGATTGCCCCCCAATGTACGAGCATTAGGAGAAAATTGTATGACAAAAATACGTTGTAGGTTATACTTCCACGAGGCACCAAAGGGGAGTTAGAGAGAGAGAAAGAGAGATAGTTGAAGCAATGCAAGGAAGGATGGAGGAATGGAGGGGGTGATATCTACTAAGATGATATAACTCTCCTTTTATTTTGGAGTACATGATCTTAAATGAGGCGGGGGAGGCATACCCATGGCCACCAAGATAGATGAGTACAAATAATAATGGTGTGCCCAACAATGTGGGACTGAGTTGCAAAGTACATGATACATGATATGCTAGCATTAAGGGGCCAAAATGTCAAATAATAATACAATGAGTCACATATACATAATGTGCCTGGAAAACATAGGCAAGGATTGAATACAATAACATCTATTAATATGAGTACATGGGACATAAGGCCCCTCAAGATGACATGGGGAGGGGGGATCACAACTAAATAATCCCTGTTGCATAGGAAAGGGCTTTGAAGATATGATTGGATCATTTAAATGGGACATGCATGCTATGGGTGTTGCAAGCAGCGAGAACCGAGCGAGTCAAATCAATGGAATTGCATATGAGGCTGGATCATAATCAACTGACATCCAGGCATGTGGGGGGCTACCTGAAGGGCCACCCCCTCATGAGGCCTAGGACATCTCACACATACCCGAGAAATACTGGTACAGTCTGCTGCATCACCAAACCATCAAGTGTACGATTCTCAATCATGCGATAACGAGCTGCAGTCGAGCACATGAGAAAAAAACCAAGTCAAAGGGAAATTATGATTCCCTTTGCTTGATCTGAGGCATCGGATAATGGTGAAAGATGGAACTAAGGTACACTACCCTCTAGTCCACTCTACTGAAATAAATGTGCTGAAGTTGACAAAAGAGAACCTACCAGAGGATAGGAAATGAGGATTCGTTAACACAGGCATGAGGGTGATAGCAATGTGACTGATAGATTGACACCATAGATGATGGTGGAAGGAGACAAGATAAGTGGTGGATTGATGACTTCACTTGTTAGAGCATGATATGCATGGTTGACTTGGAAATGACAGAATCGATTCTAGAGGGGATGGTCAATTACTCAGACGAATACTTTTCAAAGATGAAGTAGTATAGTTGGAGGCCAAATATGAACACAATGGGATGAATGGGACACAAAGATGGATGAAAAACTGTAACTGACTTAAGGGGAGTTAGAATAGACTCCATAAATGCAAGGGTGACTCATCTCTCATGCTCTGAACAAGGGTAACTCAATGATGCTGCCACATGGGCGGAGGCCCAAAGGGGACTATAAAAATTTGAGTAAAAAATGGTTACTCGTGGCAAGAATCGACATGTGAGCCTGATCCAGATCTTGGGGGGAGGCCCCCAAGATCTAAAAGATTGAATGGATCTTGTGGGAGAGGCCCCCAAGATCTGAGGAATTGCAATGCTAGAAAGAAAATGACATAACACACAGTAAATAAAACCACAAATAAACTTTTTATTAAAACCGATAATAACTATAAAGGCCACATTGTGGCAAACCATCTGTCCTTTTACAAAATGTGACTTGTTACTTATATTATTTTTCAGTTACAATACCACGACTCAATTCCATGTGTGAATGAATACCATGGGTGGATGTCACAATACCATGGGTCAATTCCATGGGTGAATGAATTCCATGGGTGGATGTCACAATGCCATGGGTCAATTCCATGGATGAATGAATACCATGGGTGGATGTCACAATACCATGGGAAAATACCATGGGTGAATGAATACCATGGGTGGATGTCACTTATAATACCATGGGTGGATAAAAACCATGAGTGGATAAATACATTAAGTGGATGCCACTTACAATACCATGGGTAAATTCCACAGGTGGGTGAATAACATGGGTGGATGAATACCATGGGTTGATGCCATTTTCCATTCAGATCATTCCTCCCTCATTAAGAAGCAATGGTCCCCATTGCATGAAGTTCCCTCCTGTGAAACCTTTGTTGAATATGAAGAGCCACTGAAGAGAAGGGTTTTTGTGGTTAACCCATAACCATGATGAACGAACATTCAAGGATAGAGATATCCTATAATTCTTGTGATCAACTGTGATACTGACAGTGTGCGGCCCAGCAAATGGACTTCGATGAAGTGTGGGTTTGTGGATGACCCATAACCATGATGACCGAAGATCCGAGGATAGAGATACCCTGTAATGCTTGTGACCAACTAGTGGGCTCCAGTATTGCAGCAATGGTGTTGCAACTCCTGGGACTCCCTTCTTTACTTTAATCAGACCAGTAGTTCGTAACAAACTTGGAAGTGATAGTGCTATATGCACAAGTACTAGCTCTTACTGCAGGTTGTCACTTGATCAGCTAGCACAAGTTCACTAGGAGCTTAAGCCAACTTCTATGAGTTCTTAGAAGAAGATTTTAACTATGATGGACGAAAGATAACTCGAAAGAGGCTAGTCTACTTGCAGAAATAAGTGGAAAGCTAAAAGCAAATGCAAACCCTAGTTTTACTGACTAACACTACTGGTGCAAGAAAAGAGATGAAATCTGTTGGAATGGATTCCATTGACTCTTGGAAAGGTTAAATGCATGTGACTAATCTACTTCTGAAGGAAAATATGGAAAAAGCATCTTTTTTGTATTTTTGAGTAATTTTGCAAAATTATTATGCATGTGCTTTAACTGTTTTTTACTATGCAGGGGTTTATTGGTGAAAGGAAATGGAGTGGGCACTTGCAGGAGGTTGGGAATATGAGAAGAGGGCCTAAGGGGTCCCTAGCACCCTTCTAGAGAATTCCATAGCGATCAGATCTCAAAAAATTGCTCGCGTGAACTTCTACAGGAAGTCTGCAAGGGTTCTCCAGGAAGTTCTATAGGAATAGTCCGAAAGTGGATTTTAGAGGGTTGATGGTGGAAAAATAGTGGGAAAGTGGAAATGAAGGATGGATAAGGCTATTAAGGGGTCTAGTACCTCGTAAATGAAGCTAAGGAGTAATGAAGGTGGTTGGATTTGTTCAAGGATGGAGAGAGCAATATTGCACAAAAATGTCGAAATTAGGGCAAACTGGAAAAGTGTGGCAAATAAAGGGAAGGAATCTGGAATTAGGGGTTGGAGCAGGTTGTATGATGGAGGAAGGGTAGGTGGGAATGTATCACAGGTTTTCTGTGCACTATTTTCCAAAACTGATCGAACAAAGACTAGAAAAACCAGAGATCTATCTACTTTGACCTAATCTGACCTAAAAACTAGAAACATGATGAATAGAAGTTTATAGACAGGAAATCATGCAAGATAACTATGGAAACTAAGCAAGAACAGATCTAAACTTTCAACTACAACTGGTATCAACTTTTCCAACTAAAAATCTAACAGTAGCAATCGCATGGAAAGGCAAAAACAGTGTTTTTGTCGCAGCAAGTATGCCTTGGTCTCAGCTCATGGTCCCAAGGAGGGAGAGATGAGATCAAGAATTGCTTGATGGCCTTTTTGGAAATATTTTCTGTTACCAAACTGTCAAATCAAGCTGAAGCATGAAAAGCTATTTTAATCATCAAAAACAACCTAAGGAACAAAGCAAGATCTTAACCTAAATAACAGAAATTATTCTATGAATGCAGCAAAGACACATAAAAGTACACAAAGGAGGTACTGGCACTTAGGTTGGGCCCAACCCCAAGAGCTACAGCCTCCTAAGAAAGATCAGAGCTGGTGCAAATCTGGATTCATCTTTATTTATCAAAAAATAATAGTTACATCCCGCAAACTGTCTACAAGAAGAAGCTCGAAAATGTGCTAATACAGAGTTGCACTAAAGTGCGAAAATAGACTAACAAAATGACTAACCTACTGACTAAAATCTAACTAAAATCTGACTAACAAAACTGAGGCCCTAAGCCTTCTTATTTATACAAATTGAGGACCCCAACAGTCCTCCTAAACTTTAGGAACTCGACTGCCAAAACTTGCAGCTTCACTAGCCCTGCTCGACTGCCCTTGTGATCATTGATGTGGTGGCCCTTGAACTCCGAGCTGCTGATGGAGAATTTGAGGTAAGGGCTCATAAATGAAGGGGACACCTTCCTACAAATCCTCTCCCTTGTTCTTCCATGAATTTGGCTGCCAAGTGCTCATTAAACCTTTGATTTCGTCTCAAAATTGACCAAAAATATGCATAAAGCACACATTAGACTTTTTGGCATAATGAATAACCCAATTCACTCTATTAGCATAAATATAATCAAAAAAATGCAATAAACTAATGAGAATGGTGGATTAAGTCAAATTAGGAGGCTGAATGAGCCCATATAATTACCCATTTCTAGGGCTCATCACCAACTATGATATTGACAGTGTGCGGCCTAGCAAATGGACTTTGATGAAGTGTGGGTTTGTGGATGACCCATAACCATGACAAACGAAGATCTGAGGATAGAGATACCCTGTAATTCTTGTGACCAACTGTGATACTAACAGTGTGCGGCCTAGCAAATGGACTTCAATGACAAGGATTTTGTGCAGTTGACCCATAACCATGATGTTGGTTGTTGATGAAGTAGCAAGTACCTACATAGCCTGGGGTGGGAGGGCACGTCTCCAAATAACCCAAGCTAAATGTTGCTATGCTGGAACTGATGAATGTGAAGCAAGTGGCTACTAAAGTGGGGTGGGAGGACACGTCTCTAATGGGAATTCGCTCCGAATGTTGCTCCAGAATTAAAATGGAGACAACTTGGTCAATATAACTCAGAATATTTATTATAACCTATTTTTGGAAGCAGAACAACCATTTTGTTTCTTCCCATGTGTTGGAAATCCTTATCTAGACACCCTAGAATCTCCGATTCGCGCTGCAATTTTTTTCTTCGTCACAAAAGTTCTGAAAAAATAGTTGAATTTAAATGAGCGATATCTCCCACATCCGAACTCAGATTCGACCCATTCTTTTTTTGAAATTAGGTGATTTTTCAAGAAATTCTACACAAAAACTTCAAAAAATTATAGGAGAGTCGTCGTCCACCAGTTGTCATCAAAAAAAAAATTCTACAACATAGCTAATTTTAAATTAGCGATATCTCCCTCATCCAGACTTCGATTTGGCCGATATTTTTTTGAATTTTGGTATTTTTTGCAAGGAATCTAGATCTGTTATTTGTTTTTTTTAATATTGTACCAAATGTTTCAGATCTGATTTGCAAACTCGCTTCCCAAAAAAAATTCCTGCAAAAAAATGAAAAAGAAAACTTCTTCTTGCTTGGCCCAAGAAAGTGCTCTGTGGAGGTTGCAGCGCGTGCCTGAATTTTGTTGAATATTGCTGCAAACATTTGAAACTGAAATATGCATGAAACCCTCATTCCCATGCAAGGATAATTTTAGGGGCGAACCTTTGGCGAAATTAAGGGGTTTTAAATTTTTAGTGGGCGAATATTTTGTATCATAGTACATTTTTACAAATTACCTCAAATAGCCCACCTTATTTTAAGGGAGAGGGTAAAAAAGGTAAATTTAGCCCTTGAAATTAGGACTTACAACCTTCCATTCGCCCATTTTCAAGAATAGGTTTTATTTAAGTGAATCCATTCGCCCATTTTCAAGAATAGGTTTTATTTAAGTGAATCCTATGGGTCAAATACCATATTTATAAAAGAGGTATGGTAAATTAATAAAAATATAAATAAATGAGAGGTATGGTAAATAAATAAAACATTTTTTATATTTACTCCATAAGTCACCTTATATACATGTAAGGGTGTAAACAAATAAAAATATAAGTAAAGTGGAGGTATGGTAAATAAATAAAACGTTTTTTATATTTACTCCATAAGTCACCTTATATACATGTAAGGTTGTAAACAAATAAAAATATAAGTAAAGTGGAGGTATGGTAAATAAATAAAATGTCTTTTTATACTTACTCAAAAGGTATGGTAAATAAATAAAAATATAAATAAACTAGACGTATCGTAAATAAATAAAACCTCTTTTTATATTTAGTCCATAACCCTCATTCTATTTATGAAGGCTCAAGAAAGAGGTTTTATTTAAGTGAATCCTATGGGCCAAATACCATATTTGTAAAAGAGGTATGGTAAATTAATAAAAATATAAATAAACGAGAGGTATGGTAAAAAAATAAAACATTTTTTTATATTTACTCCATAAGTCACCTTATATTTAAGAACACTCAAAAAATGGGTTATATTTAGGTGAAACCTATGGCCAAAATACTATGGGACAAATACCATGGACTAGATTGTTATTAATAACATGCAAAAACCCATTATTAACCCTAATATTAGAATTAATAAAAACAAAAATGGCACATGGTATTGACCCATGGTATTCACCAAAATGGCACATGGTATTGACCCATGGTATTCACCTGGAATGTAGCCTATTTAAATGGGGGAATTAAACCAGCATGTAGCCTATGCTAAGATTCACTAGGACTTTACAGAGTTTTATTATTTAGTGAAAGAATCGCCAAGATCTTACAAGATTTTATAATTGAGTAAAATATTCGCCATGCCTGGTGAGAGATTCGCCAAAAAATTATATATACATATTGTATTATTGATAAAATCGCCTTCCATTTTTCCTATATACCATGGAGATTCGCCCATTTATTATATTTATAAATTTAGGGGGGGTTCTTAAAATTTTCCCTGTTCCCATGGAATCATAACCTGGTCTGATACCATTGATCCAGATCCTAGGGGGAGGCCCCCAAGATCTAAAAGATTGAAATGGATCTTGTGGGGGAGGCCCCCAAGATCTGAAGAATTGCAATGCTAGAAAGAAAATGACAGAACACACAGTAAATAAAACCACATAGAAACTTTTTATTAAAATCGATAATAACTATAAAGGCTACATTGTGGCAGACCATCTGTCCTTTTACAAAATGCGACTTGTTACTTATAGTATTTTTCAGTTACAATACCACGGGTCAATTCCTCAGGTGAATGAAAACCATGGGTGGAAGTCACAATACCGCGGGTCAATTCCATGGGTGAATGAATACCATGGGTGGATGTCACAATACCATGGGTCAATTCCATGGGTGAATGAATACCATGGATGGATGTCACTTATAATACCATGGGTGGATAAATACCATGAGCAGATGCCACTTTCAATACCATGGGTAAATTCCATGGGTGGGTGAATAACATGGGTGGATGAATACCATGGGTTGATGCCATTTTCCATTCAGAGTAGAGTCGACCAGTGCAAAGGTAGAGTGGTACCAGAGTATAAGCGACTCATATGAAGAAATTCGATTTTAATAGGTGACAAAGTGAGACCTTGTGGAAAAAATGGCTTCCTAATGAAGTGTCAAATTACCAAAAACAAAGAGAGACCCATTATAAAACTCGGTGAGAGCTTTCCAATGGTGTTGATGGTTCATCAAACTGAGCTATGGTTTGGTCGCAATGGGTGATGGAAAAAAAATTAGGGGTTTTTCTTATAAAAGGGCTTCTTGCCCCCAAATCAAATCCATTTTCACATTGAGTCGTTGGAGAATTTTGAGAGGAGGATAAGGCCCTAAATCTTAATTGATCATAACGAACAAACTAATTGTTAGAATGCAGATCTGCGAATTGCATGTAGGTGGCCTTACTTATCTCAGAGTGGCATTAATGTTACCTAGAAAACTAGTGTCTATTCAGAGCTGCTAGTCCCACTAAGATGGGTAGCTATCTTAGAAACAAACAGATTAAACTTACTTGTTTTTCCTTTATGATAGAGAGATGGGAAAGAAGCAGAGAGTACCAACCTCAGTTTTCTGCTTGGCTCCTTGCTTGTTTCCTTTCCCCTTTGACAGAATCTCGCCATTGCTTCCTTACTTGCCCCACTTCAAAGAACACATGTAGATTCACAGCAGCATAATACCTTCAAAGCATAGATATATTTCACTGTAAACAATATAGGATCAGATATATATTGACCATACAAATGCATATATCAACACAATATTCAGAGGTACACAAGAATATGGAGGAAAACTCAAATAGCTTTATTAGTAAAAGTAGTAGAAGAGAGGATTACAACCACTTGGTCTGACCCAGTGCCATCCTCCCAGCTTGAAAGCCCTCTTCACCTCACACAAATCAAGATCACCCAACAATGTCTTCACAGAGAAACCAGCGACACCTCTTTGCAAATTACCAAATTCCAACCTCTGGATCTCTGGGATGAGGGATCCATTTATAGATATTTGTAGGGGGGTGAGTTAGCTTCTAGGATTTTGATTAGTGTCATCTCTCTGATAGTTCTTGGTTCCACTTGGAGATTTTAGATCTCTTACTCATCCCTGGGTGAACTCAGAGAGGCAAGTGTCAACTGAGCAGCTTCTAGAAGATTCTCTGGGTTTCCACCTAGCAAACTTCTTGTGCCATTTGCCTACTCTCGCTCATCACACCCTATAGAAGGGATTTCCAGTATGCATCGCACTTTTTGCATGTGGCAGGCATGATGCATCACACCCTTTGCACTGGGAAGTCTGTATGGTCTTGCTTTGATGAGTTCTGAGTGGTTTTTCATGGAAAACTTCTTGGAGATGATGTAATCAGCTGACCTTGCTTCTTTAGGGTATGAAACAACACTTTTAGGGACTTAGAAGCCTTTGGTTTATGGACATATGTGATTAGGGTTGCAGTGCCTAGATATGTCTATAACAGTTGCCCCCTAAAGCATGAGGTCGTAAATCTTTTGATGTCGGGTGAAATGCTTTATAATGAGGATCTGAGGTTTTTTGCACTGCAAGGTGACCTATAATAAGACACAATACAATACATTATCTTCATAATATTTTCATGCTCTCATTGAGGCGGGCATTCCCATGCTCAGCTTGATAAATTCATTTTCATGTACACATGATAGACAATCGTCTGTGTGTAGATTTATGATTCTAGTCGAGCCATCATCCCTTAGTTTGGATGATTACCTGTGAAGCAATGATGTACATTTGATGTTTTCATTTTCTTGAATATATTGCAGCCCGGATGGATGAAACTAGATCCGGGGTCTTCAAAACTCGTCCAATCTTCACCCAAAAGTACCAGTCGATCCATGTGAAATGATGTTCTGATGTCGAACATGGAAGGACATCGCCTGATTACCAGCCAATGATGTGAACTATTAACAGGCATGAGAGGAATCACCGATAATGATGATGACCCTCAAGGTATTGCAGTACAATTCACGTGGTGTGAATATATGAGTTGATGTCAAACACCATGCAAAATCTTTTGGTCGAAGGCCATTAGTGGAAACCTGTCGCCGGAAGTGAGAAACTTGCCATTGAGGCATGCAAGCTTCAAAGTACTCGAAGGGTTGTCCCTAGGTTGGCTTCTTGGATAATGAGTTGATGTCGACAAGAAGTGATCCATCGTAGGAGGGCATTAATGGATCCCACATTTATGACACCGAACGGAGCAAATGATTTTGTGGAGGTGAAAATGATCTGATGATACAAGGTTCAAGGTGGCGATCATGAAAGAATGAAGCATGAAGGTATTGTAGCGGATGAGACACAAGCCGAGTAGGTGAATTCTCTGAGTGACTTCTCTTGAACATATTGGCGACACTGAAATGGATTGGTAGCGTTAACCCCAAAAGTGGATGGTATGGTGGACCAATGCTGATATGACCAGCGAATGGAATAACCCAACCTAACTCAATCATGGTGATGGAGTGAAAGTGTCATGCTCAAGAGCGACCTGCTACCAATAAAGTTTCTTCAAGTTTTCTTCCCAATTTTCCCCAGTCATTTCTGACCAGTACCTCTTTATTTTTGTCAAGCTTGAGGAGGATAACATATGCTTATTCTATAATTTTCCCTTCGGGCAAACCCGTTGCTATGTTTTAACGAGCCTAGCAACAATGAAACTCGCTCTTGTCTGAATGGACAAGTTTTTCGCTATTGTTTTAACGAGTTTAACGACAAGGATAACTCGGTCCTTTTCAATTTTACAGAGTCTGAAAAGAGACTGAAAGAAGACTCCAATATTCCTTTTTCGTAATATAATCCCTTAAGGCTGAAAAATTATAAAACAATGCGAAAGGGATGACTTTTCAATAGTTTTAATGAGCCGAACAAGATAAATGCTCGATCTTTTTGTGTAATAATCCCTCAGGTCCAAAAAGATTAAAATCTAGAGGAGGGATGGCACTTCCAATCACTTTAACGAGCTGGAGAGGCCAATTGCTCGGCAATATTTTCATATTTTACGAGTCAAATGAAAAGAGCTTAAAGGAGACTCGTTTTTTGAGGAACGAGTGATGATTTCAGATAGCAGCTAGTTCCAAGTAAGGTTTGGAACTTTCCAATCACGGCAGTGTAAAGAAGGTGGCTAATAGGATCACTCGTCGCAACTGTTCCTCAAAAGGGGTAAACAATCAAATGGAGGTGAATGATCGGCTAAAACAGAGTGGAGGTGATGGTAAGAACACGACCAAGGCTTAAAAGCTAATGATAATCATTCACAATGGTTATTTACCGAAGGGGGGTTCATTTTTTAATGAGCTTAAACTCTGGTGGAACATATGCTTATTGATAGGTTTAATTTTTAACGAGGTTGAACTTTGTGTAAGACTGCTCGTGCCAGTCATATAATAAGGATGTCTCATCGATAGGTTCATTTTTAAGGGAGCTTACACCATTCGAAATTATGCTCTGACTCTGTTTATTATGTAAGCTAGGAACGACCAATCCTACAAGTTTAAAGGGTTAAGAACCTACAAACTAAGAAAATAAATGGTTGCTTTTCACTTTCACGCAAAAATTTTTGCATGCCCCCAGGTATAGCGAAGTAGAGTTTCCCAAGTTGCCCCTCAATTTGTAGACAAAACACTTGTTCTATCGGGAGAGGCCTACCTTCTCCAGGTTACCTTTCAATTTGCAGACAAAACATTTGTTCTATCGGGAAAGGCCTACCTTCTAACAGAGGTATCTTATTCTGGTCTAGTCCCATTTTCTTAAATGGACGGGTGTGTTAGACCAGTCATATATCCTCTGCGAAAACCTACCCTATAGCTAAAGTTTTCTTGTCGAAGCAGACTACGATGCATGCCCCCTGGGTTTCAGTCTTGACCACCAATCACTCGCACTCATCAGGTGGATGGACTGGATATTGATGAGACATTCCTTGTGCAAAAATACTTCTTAAGGATGGCATTTGACTATTAGCTATGTGTGAACCGGGGAATGAAAGCTGGTCTACGAGCTGGACCACTCTGCCTTCATGCAAAAAACACATTACTCGAAAGAGAGAGGAGAAAATGGCTCCCATGCTATAAATGTAGTCGTGCCCAAGGAGTAGATTGTAATATAAATGTCCTTGGGCTGCCATTACGTTCAGATAAATGGTTTTCCTTCTCAAAGTTATAGGCAAACTTGGAAGGATCCCTAACGGTCAACTGGTTCCTTTATCGAAGCCTGTCAGATTTCGCATCTCAGGCAAAAGCGATGGTGAACCAAGTGCTTTCCAAGTAGTTGAGGAAAGGATACTCACAGAATCCCCTTCATCTATGATGGTACCAACCATGACCATTTTGTAAGTTTGCACTATGATTCGAAATGGTACATTAGATGGTAAACGAGGTCTGCCTAGTAGATTCCAATTGAAGGAAATGACTAGGTTGCTTGGAGGTGGGACCGAATAAATGGCCGGATACAACTCTGAAAAAATTCCTTCCTGTAGTAAAGGAATGGGTAGATTTCCCCCATGTTCATCGAAGTCTGTATTTACGAAAATAATTTGAGCGGTGTCGTTCACATTCTCTTCGATGACTGTATCATCTGAAGGTAAATCTTCTGAAGTCAAGATGGGGTCGACTACCGTCTCGACCTATTGACTTTGGTCTGATGTGGACTCAGAGGGTTTATCTTCAATGATAGGTGTTTCGACCAACTCCAAAGGTGGGTCAGTCATATTTTCAACTAGCAATGGATTCGGCAAGAGTTTCTTGTACCCAGGAGGGAGTCATTGCGGTGATACAAGACGATTATCCAAGACTCTTTTAGCTTCGTCCAGGAAGGGACAATGGTGGAGGGCATGATCGCTCAGGGAAGAGTGTCTATGTAGAACTACTAATCCCACTAAGGCTGGTAGCTACCTTAGAAACAAACAAAGTAAAGCTACTTTCGTTTTCCTTTATGAAAGATAGATGAGAGAAGAATGAAGGAGACCAACCTCTGTCTTGCGCTTGGTTCCTTGCTTGATTCCTCTCTCTTCTAATAGTCCTTTGCTACTCGCTTTCTTGTATACCCAGCTTCATAGAGTACTTGTAGAATCAAAGTAGCATAACACTATATGAGAACATGGATCTATTATCATAAACAATCTAGGATCATATGTAAATTTACCATACAAATGCATAAAACATAAATCACACAAGAGTATGGAGGAAAACTTGAATAGCTTTATTGATAATAAAGAAAGAGCCAAGAGAGTTACAGCCAGTTGTTCTAACCCGACATCATCCTCTCAGCAAGTAAGCCCTTCTTCACCTCATGAAAAGCTTAGACCACCCAACACTATGATGTTGCCTCAAGAAACTAACAGCAATTCCTTACAAGATGCAAAATTCCAGCCCCTCTGGATCTCTGGGATGAGGGATCCATATATAGATGTCTGTAAGGGAGATGAGTCAGCTTGTGATTTGATTAGTGTCTTCCCTCTGATCGTTCTTGCTTCCACTTGGATATTGATGATCTCTTACTCATCCTTGGTCGAATTCAGAGAGGCAAGTGTCACAGGAGAAGTTTCTAGAAGATTCCATGTTTCTCCACCTCGCGGATTGACACTGCCATTTATCTCTTCTTGCCCATCGCACCCCATAGAAGGGATTTTTGAAATGCAACACACCCACTGTGTATTTAGGTGAGATGCAACGCACTTTGCCTATGGAGCAGGTGAAATGATCTAGTCTTGACCAATTCTGAGTAGTTTTTCATGGAGAACTTCTGGGAGAAGCTGTAATCAGTTGACCTTGTTCCTTTAGGGGTTGGAACAACACTTTTATGGGCTTAGGAGCCCTTGGTTTATGGACATTTTATGCTTGGGGTTGCAGTGCCCAAAAATGTCTATAACAGTTGCCCCCTAAAGCATGAGGTTGTTAATATTTTTCGATGTCAGGTGAAATGCTTTATCATGAGGATCCGAAGTTCTTTCAAGCTGGAAGGAGACTTGTAATAAGATACAATACAATACATTATTTTCATAATATTTTCATGATCTAGCTGAGGAGGGCATTCCCATGCTCAACTTTATAAATTCATTTTCATGTACATAGGACAGACAATCGTCTGAGTGTAGACTGATGATTCTGGAGGAGCCATCATCCCATAGATTGGATGATTATCTGTGCAGAAATGATGTACATTTGATGTCTTTATTTTCCTGAATATATATTGCAGCCCAGATGGATGAAACTAGATCTGGGGTCTTCAATCTCGTTCGATCTTCACTCAAAGTACAAGTCAATCCATGTGAGAGATGTTCTGGAGTCGAACATGGAAAGACATCACCTGATTACCAGCCAATGATGTAAGCTATTAACAGGCACGAGAGGAATCATCGATAATGAGAATGATCCTCAAGGTACTACAGTACAATTCACGTGGTGTGAATAAGGGACTTGGCATCGAACACCACGCAAAATCTTTCGGTCGAAGGCCATTGGTGTAAACCTGTCGCCGAAAGTGAGAAACTTGCCATTGAGGCATGCAAGCTTCAAAGTACTGAAATGGGTGTTCCTAGATCGACTTCTTGGACAATGAGCTGATGTCAACAAGAAGCGATCCATCATAGGAGGGCCTTAATGAATCCCACATCAATGACACAGAACGGAGCAAATGATTTTAATGGAGATGAAAACGGTCTGGTGATGTAAGGTTCAGGGTGGCGGTCATGAAAGAATGGAGCGTAAATGTGTTGCAGTGGGTGAGACACTGGTGAATTCTCTGAGTGACTTCTCTTGAACATACCGGCGACACTGACATGATGGATTGGTAGCATTAACCCCAAATGTGGATGGTGTGATGTGACCATGGTGATGTGACCAGTGAATGAAACAACCCAACCCGACTTGGATGCGGAGTGAAAGTGTCATGTTCAAGAGCGACTTGCTACCAACAAAGTTTCTTCAAGTTTTCTTCCCAATTTTTTCCCCAGTCATTGCTAACCAGTACCTCTTTATTTTTGTCAAGCTTGAGGAGGATAACATATGCTTGTTCTATAATTTTCCCTTCGGGCAAACCCATCGCTATGTTTTAATGAGCCTAGCGATAGTGAAACTCGTTCTTGTCTGCTATGGAAAAGTTTGTCGCTTTTAAGTTTTAATGAGTTTAACGACAAGGATAACTCGGTCCTTTTCAATTTTAGAGAGTCTGAAAAAGGGACGTAAAGGAAACTCCAAAAATCCTTTTTCGTCATCTAATCCCTTAGGTCCGAAAAAGTATAAAACAATACAGAAGGGATGAATTTTTGATAATTTTAACGAGCCGAACAAAACAAGCACTCGATCTTTTTGTGTAATAATCCCTCAGGTCCAAAAAGATTAAAATCTAAAGGAGGGATAGCACTTCTGATCCCTTTAACGAACTGGAGATGCCAATGGCTCGGCAATCTTTTCATATTTTACGAGTTAGTTGAAAAGAGCTTAAAGGATACTTGTCTTTGAGGAACAAGTGATAAATTTGGGTAGCAGCTGATTCCAGGTAAGGTTTGGAATTTTCCAATCACGGCAGTGTTACAAGGATGGCTAACAGGATCACTCTTCACAGCTGTTCCTCAAAAGGGGTAAACAATCAAATGGAGGTGAATGATCGGCGAATACAGAGTGGAGGTGATGATGAGAACACGACCAAGGCTTTAAAGGCTGAAATACTACATTCACGAAGGTTATTTACTGGAAATTGGTTCATTTTTTATTGAGCTTAAATGCTAGGGGAAACATTTGCTCATTGCTTATGTTTATTTTTTAATGAGCACGAAGTCCACGTTAAAACTGCTCGATTAATCCAGTCGTATAATAAGAATGTCTCATATATAAAAATGAAATTTTCAAATCTTTGCCCCACATCCTTTCTTTATGCAAGTTAGGAAACGACCAATCCTACGAGTTTAAAGGGTTAGAGGACCTACAAATTAAAAAAAAAATGGTTGCTCTTCGCTTGCACGCCAAAAGGTTCGCATGCCCCCAGGTATAAAATAGAGTTTCAAGGTCACCCTTCAATCTACCAACAAAACATTTGTTTTATCGGGAAAGGTCTACCTCTTTCAGGTTACCAAAGATTGTTTTATCTGCACCACAAACAAAACACTTCTTCGGCGATGCCTACCGAAATAGACAAAGGCGAGTGGCACAGACGCCTCCACCCACATAACTTTGACAAGGGAATCTTATTCCAGTCTAACCCCCTTTTCCAATTACGGACGGGGGTGTTAGACTAGTCATATATCTCTCGCGGAAACCTATCCTATACCTGAAGTTTTCCTGCCGAAGCAAACCAGGGTGCATGCCCCCTGGGTTTCAGTCATGTCCCCCGAATCACTCGTGCTCATCAGGTGGACGGATTGGGGATTGATGAGACATTCCTTGTGTGAAAAGACCATTTAGGGATGGTATATGACTATTTGCCATGTGTGAACCTGGAAATGAAAGCTGGTCTACGAGCTTGACCACTCTTCCTTCGTGCGGAAAACACATTACTCTAAAGAGTGATGGGACAATGGCTCCCATGCAATAAATATAGTCTCGTCCAAGGAGTAGATTATAATCCAGGGGTCCTTGGACTACCATTACGTTCATTTGAACGGTTTTCCCTCTCAATGTTATGGGCACATTGGGAAGGATCCCTAACGGTCGACTGGTTCCTTTGTCAAAACCTGTTAGATTTCTCATCTCAGGCAAAAGCGATTGCAAACCAAGCGCTTTCCAAGCATTCGAGGAAAGGATACTCACAGAAGCCCCTTCATCTATGATGGTATCGGCCATAACCATTCTATATACTTGAGCAATGATTCGGAATGGTACACTAGCCGGTAAACGGGGTCTGCCTAGATGATTCCAATCGAAGAAAACAACTAGGTTGCTTGGAGGTGGGACCGAATAAACGACCGGGTATGACTCTGACGAACTTCCTTCCTGTGCTAAAGGAATGGGTAAATTGCCCCCATGTTCATCGGAGTCTGTGTTTACGTAAAGAATTTAGACAGTGTCATCCTTGTTCTCTTCGGTGACTGTATCATCTGAAGATGGAACCTCTGAAGGAAAGACTGGGTCAACTGCTGCCTCAACCTTTTGACTTTCGTCTAGTATGGGTTTAGATGGTTTGTCTTCAATGATAGATGCTTCGGCTGACCACCTAAGTGGGTCAGCCGTATTTTCAACTAGTGACGGATTCGGCAAGAGTTTCTTATATCCAGGAGGAAGTCGTAATGGTGAAACCGGACGATCGTCCAAAACTCTTTTAGCCTCATCTAAGAAGGGACAACGGTGGACGGCATGATTGCCTTCACACTATTTACAAGGAAATTTTCACTTTCCTTTTTGTCCAGGGGCTTCACTTTCACTAGTTGACGGTGTGTTTTCAACATGATCATCAGAGTTTGACGACACCGGGTTGTGCAAAAGAGGAGACCAGTCCCTTAAGATCCGAGGGATGCAAAGACAATCTCTATGATAGTGGTCTCCTTTGCAAATGACACATGGCGATTTAGGCCTGGTCGGTGCAGTGTGTGGATTTTTGTTAGACGACGCTTGGTTGCCCCTTTTCGCCTTTGGCTCCTTCTTCTTCTTCTCTTTCTTCTTCATTTCCTTCTTCTTCTCAGGTACTTGGTTTTTGGCTTTACCAACCTCATCAAGCGAAGAGGAAGGAGGAGAGGAAGAATTGGACGAAGTATAGGGTTGGGGGGTAACTCTGGAGTTGTCTAGTTGCTAACTCGATTGTTCAGGGATTGCGGTGTTCTGAACGATGGAGGTTGAGAAAAGCCATACGGGCAAGCCGATTGTCAATCCTAGAAGTGACAATGTGGCCATATCGGGTGCGCCAACATCTCCCCAAGAGAAGGGACTAGGATTTCCTCCAAGGGGAACTCCTTGGTTGGTGGAATCCATTTTCTCAACCTAAGACCAACGTAGGAAAGGTGATGATTATTCCGTTTAAAATAAATTTTAGATGCTTTGACACAACTTGTTTTTTCAATTTTTAAGAGTCGAGAAAAAACAAAAGACAACTCTAGTCGCCTTCGATTTTTAATGATCCTGAAGTGAAAAGTGCTCAGATGGACCTTGTCCGTTAAGGAGTCTAAAAAGGAACGAAAGGGACTACTCTGGAAATCTAGGCAGAGGAATTACCAAACCAATAGCAAAACTGTAGAATACTTTTTACGGTACAGCAGTCAATCTTCCCGAATGCTGTGTTCAGTGCATTGCGATCGATAGGGAAGCAGACACAGCTTCCTATGGATAAAGGATTAAGCCTATTGTGGTATCCCAAAATATACTCGACGGTACATGGGAGCACAAGTCCGTACTGGCACTTATCATCTCAAAGTGGAGGAATCATCCAACCAATAGTGAGAACAACAGTTACCAGGCTTTACGACGTCGGAATATGTCTCTAGCCTAGACTTCTAGATGTTGTACGTTAGGTTACAAAGCGTTGTTAGATTCATTAAATTTATTTTATAGTTGATCTTTCTTAAGAAATTTTCCTTTCAGGTTCGCTGCGTGATGTAGATGTACAATTCCTAAAATGCAATCTAAGATGATAAACAGTCGTTTTATCTTCTTTGTGCGATGAAAACCCTAGCTACTAAGGAAAGAGAGACAATATTCTTTCAACAAAGAGCAAAGAGCACACACTATATGCACTGTCCTAAATCAAACCAATCAAACAGTCTAAATGCAAATGCACATGCATGTATTTGTTTTTCAGCCTTCTTAATATGTGAATGATAAAAATAAAGCTAATGCGCAAATCTGAATTATTTTTCAAAGCAACAATTACTAAGTTTCTTTTCAAAATAAAAATGAAGACAATGACAACACTTTGCAATTTGGAAATGAAAACTTGCTTTCGACACTAGAAAAATTACTAATTCAGATCAAATACAATAGTAATAGGGTAATTGACTATCAAGAATAATCAGATTCTCTTCTATGACTGAAAACGACACTTGCGACACTTTCAAATCAAGAAATGATAGTACAATTATGTAACTTCTTTGTAAGGGAGGACTGAAAATGACTCAACAAATACATAAAAACATTTACAGTTCTTTGCACAATGGAGGCGGAATAACAGCAAGGAAAGGGGTTTCAAACAGAGTTGTACTAACTACATGCAACAAAACTCTTGAATATATCTTAAAAGAGTGAACACAGAAACCAAAATTTAGGAACAAGGCCTTGTCTGATTAGCACACCTATAACACAATGAATCTGAAAAGCAGTGCACCTACTACACTCAAGAAGTGCGTTGAATTTGAGATTCACAGAACAGACAGTGCGCTGGACCAGGGACGAGACTTTGATTGGGTTCCGGGTCACAGTTTGCAGTTCAGTTCAGGGATTTTGGTTGAGCAAGTGGTAATCAGTAAATCAATCACAGGGGTAGGTCTAAGGAGGTTACTAGAGCCACCACAAGGGAAATTAGAGAGTTTGTAAATTAGTTGTTTAATTCATAAACAAAACCCGGAGATTGACTAAAGCGGCATTTACCTACTTTGCATTTGCATAGCAAATGTAGTTCGAAGGCTACCTGGCTCAACTTCAAGCTCCGTCTGTAAGTTTATAAAGTAAACAAATGTAGATAAACAAACAACCTAGTCGCTCCCCAGCGGAGTCGCCATTTTGTTACAGGGAAAAGTGTCTATGCAGAACTGCTAATCCCACTAAGGCTAGTAGCTACCTTAGAAACAAACAAAGTAAAGCTACTTTCATTTTCCTTTATGAAAGATAGATGAGAGAAGAATGAAGGAGACCAACCTCTGTCTTGCACTTGGTTCCTTGCTCGATTCCACTCTCTTTTGATAGTCCTTTGCTACTCGCTTTCTTGTATACCCAACTTCACAGAGTACCTGTAGAATCAAAGTAGCATAACACTATACGAGAACATGGATCTATTATCATAAACAATCTAGGATCAGATGTAAATTGACCATACAAATGCATAAAACATAAATCACAGAAGAGTATGGAGGAAAACTTGAATAGCTTTATTGATAATCAAGAAAGAGCCAAGAGAGTTACAACCAGTTGTTTTGACCCAGCATCATCCTCTCAGCAAGTAAGCCCTTCTTCACCTCATGAAAAGCTTAGACCACCCAACACTATGATGTTGCCTCAAGAAACTAACAACAATTCCTTACAAGATGAAAAATTCCAGCCCCTCAGGATCTCTGGGATGAGGGATCCATATATAGATGTCTGTAAGGCAGATGAGTCAGCTTGTGATTTGATTAGTGTCTTCCCTCTGATAGTTCTTGCTTCCACTTGGAGATTGATGATCTCTTAATCATCCTTGGTCGAATTCAGAGAGGCAAGTGTCACAGGAGAAGTTTCTTGAAGATTCCATGTTTCTCCACCTCGCGGATTGACACTTCCATTTGTCTCTTCTCGCCCATCGCACCCCATAGAAGGGATTTTTGAAATGCAACCCACCCACTGTGTGTATTTAGGTGAGATGCAACGCACTTTACCTATGGAGCAGGTGAAATGATCCAGTTTTGACCAGTTCTGAGTAGTTTTTCATGGAGAACTTCTGGGAGAAGCTGTAATCAATTGACCTTGTTCCTTTAGGGGTTGGAACAACACTTTTAGGGACTTAGGAGCCCTTGGTTTATGGAAATTTTATGCTTGGGGTTGCAGTGCCCAAAAATGTCTATAACACACAGTCTATAGGGAAATTTAGATTTTCCTTTCTGTCCTGTGACTTCGCTTTCACTAGTTGACAGTGTACTTTCAACATGATCATCAGAGGTTGATGACACCGAATTGTGCAAGCGGGGAGACCAGTCTCTTAGGATCCGTGGGATGCAAGGACAATCTCGGTATAATGGTCTCCTTTTCAAATGACACATGAAGATTTAGGTTTGGATTGTGCAGTGTGTGGATTTTCGCTAGACGATGCACAGTTGCCCCTTTTTGCCATTGGCTCCTTCTTCTTCTTCTCCTTCCCCTTCTTCTTCTTCTCAATTACTTGGTTTTTAGTTTTACTATCTTCACCAAGCAAAGAGGAAGAAGGAGAGGGAGAGACAAACAAAGTAGAAGGTTAGGGGGGGACTCTGGTATCATCTAGTTGCTGATTCGATTGTTCAGGAATCATGGTGCTTTGAATGACAGAGGTCGAGAAAAGCCATACCAGCAGGCCAATTGTCGGTCCTGGAAGGGACAATGTGGCCATATGAGGTGCACCAACATCTCCCCAAGAGGAGAAAGGACTAGGACTTCCCCCGAGGAGAAATACTTGGTTGGTGGACTCCATTTTCTCAACCTAAGACCAACAAGGGAACAGTGACGTTATTCTGAATAAAATAAATTTTAGGTGCTTTGACACAACTTGCTTTTTCAATTTTTAAGAGTCGAGAAAAAGCTAAAGATAACTATAGTCACCTTTGATTATTAATAAGCCTGAAGTGACAAGTGCTCAGATGGACCTTTTCCTTTAAGGAGTCTGAAAAGGAATGAAAGAGACTACTCTGGAAATCTAGACAGAGGGATTACCAAACCAATCGCAAAAGTGTAGAATACTTTTTACGGTACGACAGTCAATCTTCCAAAATGTCGTGTTCAGTGCATTGTGATCGATAGGGCGGCAGACACGGATTCCTAAGGATAAAGTATATAGCCTTTTGTGGTCTCCCAATATATACTCGACGATACATGGGAGCACAAGTCCATACTGGCACTTTTCGTCTCAAAGAGGAGGAATCACCCAACCTACGATGAAAGCGACAGTTACCAGGCTTTATGACACCAGAATATGTCTCTAGCCTAGACTTCTAGATGTTGTGCGTTAGGTTCCAAAGCGTTTTTATGTTCATTGAATTTATTTTACAGTTTATCTTTCTTAAGAAATTTTCCTTTCAGGTTCACCGCGTGATGTAGATATACAATTCCTAAAATGCAATCTAAGATGATAAACAGTCGTTTAATCTTATTTTTGCAATGAAAATCCTAGCTACTAAGGAAAGAGAAACAAAATCCTTTCAACATAGAGCAGAGAGCACACACTGGATGCACTGTCCTAAATCAAAGTCAACAAGCAGTCTAAAAGCAAATGCACATGCATGTATTTGTTTTTCGCTTTCTTAATGTGTGAATGACAAAAGAATGCTAAATACAAATCTGAATTATCTCTTCTTTCAAAGCGACAGTATTAACGATTTTCTTTTCAAAAAACGACAGGAAGGAAAGATAACACTTTGCGATTTTGAATTGAAAACTGCTTTTGACACTTGAAATACTTATAAATTCAGATCAAATACAAGAGTAACAGTGTAATCGACTATCAAGAACAATGGCATTCTTTTCTTGACTGAAAACGACACTTCCAAATCAAAAGACAACAGTTTGCTTAAGCTACTTCTTTGCAAAAGAGAACTGTAAATGGCGCACAATACATAAAAACATTCAAAATTCTTTGTACAATGGAGGTTGGATGATGCAAAGAAAGGGGCTTTCAACAGTGGTCTACTGATCACAAACAGCAAAACTCCTGAATAAAGCTGAAGAGAGTGAAGAAAAAACCAAAATCTAGAGGCAGATTTATTCTTGTCTGATCATCGCACCTATAACACACAGAAACAGGGATGCATCCCACCTACTACACACGTGAGGTGCGATGCATCCAGATTACCAAGAAGACAAGGTGCGATGGTCCAGGGACGAGACTTTAACTTGGTTTTTGGTCACAGTTTGCAGTTTAGTTCAGGGATTTAGGCCGAGCAAATGATAGTCAGTAACTACAAAGTACAGGGGCTGATCTAATGAGGTTACTCAAGCTACCTCTAGGGCACTTAGGATGTTTGCAATTCAATTGTTCAGTTCATAAACAAACCCGAAGATTGACTGAAGCAGCATTGATCTACTTTGCACTTGCATAGCAAATGCAGTTTGAAGGCTAGCTGGCTTAACTTCAGGCTCTGTCTATGGTTTATGAATCAAACAAATAGAGACAAGCAATCAAACTAATCGATCCCCAGCGGAGTCGCCATTTTGTTATCGAGAAAACTAGTTTCTATTCAGAGCTGCTAGTCCCACTAAGACGGGTAGCTATCTTAGAAACAAACAGATTAAGTCACTTGTTTTTCCTTTACGAGAGAGAGATGGGAAAGAAGCAGAGAGTACCAACCTCAGTCTTCCACTTGGCTTCTTGCTTGTTTCCTTTCCCCTTTGACAGAATCTTGCCACTGCTTCCTACTTGCCCGCTTCAAAGAACACCTGTAGATTCACAACAACATAGTACCATAAAAGCATAGAGATCTTTCACTGTAAAAATATAGGATCAGATATATATTAACCATACAAATGCATATATCAACACAATATTCAGAGATACACATGAATATGGAGGAAAACTCAAATAGCTTTATTAGTAAAAATAGTAGAAGAGAGGATTACAACCACTTGGTCTGACCCAGCGCCATCCTCCCAGCTTGAAAGCCCTCTTCACCTCACACAAAGCAAGATCACCCAACAATGTCTTC
Organism: Pinus tabuliformis; assembly: GCA_031772625.1. NCBI lineage: Eukaryota > Viridiplantae > Streptophyta > Pinopsida > Pinales > Pinaceae > Pinus > Pinus tabuliformis. Next base: position 338,868,355 of record CM062807.1, on the reverse strand, counting down.
ACAGAGAAACCAGCGGCACCTCTTTGTAAATTACCAAATTCCAACCTCTGGATCTCTGGGATGAGGGATCCATTTATAGATGTTTGCAGGGGGGTGAGTCAGCTTCTGGGATTTTGATTAGTGTCATCTCTCTAATAGTTCTTCATTCCACTTGGAGATTTTAGATCTCTTACTCATCCCTGGGCGAAATCAGAGAGGCAAGTGTCAAATGAGCAGCTTCTAGAAGATTCTCTGGGTTTCCACCTAGCAAACTGCTTGTGCCATTTTTCTGCTCTTGCTCATCACACCCTATAGAAGGGATTTCCAGTATGCATCGCACTTTTTGCATGTGGCAGGTGAGATGCATCGCACCCTTTCCACTGGGCAGTCTGTATGGTCCTGCTTTGACCAGTTCTGAGTGGTTTTTCATGGAAAACTTATGGCAGATGATGTAATCAACTGACCTTTCTCCTTTAGGGTATGAAACAATACTTTTAGGGACTTATAAGCCCTTGGTTTATGTACATATGTGATTGGGGTTGTAGTGCCCAAATATGTCTATAACACTTAATGCTTCTTGGAAGGATGGTTCCTCATGAAGAAGCAAGGTAAGAAGGGAATACAATAATGGACTACTAAAGAAGGTCTAGGATCATCCCCACCCACCAAGTCAAACATGGGGACCAGGTGGTGAGTGTGGAATCACATACAGTATAATATATGGTATCAAGTATCTATGATATGTGATGTGTATATGGCTTACCGGAGAGGCTGGTAGTACGAATTACCAAGAAATGAAAGGATAATCGACCATACCTAGATCATTACGGTCTAGGCCGAGACTTATAGTAATCAAGTGAGAAGGTGGCTAGGGATTCCATCATGCCCCCAAGCTTGAGATACTTCCCCCTCGCACATGATGATGGAGAGGACTGATCGGGTGGGAATAATGCCCCATATCTAGATGAGTTTGTGAAATGTGATTGTGTTCCAAGTGCTCAAATAAGAGATTCAACCATTCGATCCTATTGACATGACATCCTCCCGTAGGTGATGAGGGGATGGAAGGGTATATGTGATCCAAAATTTTGTAGTGATATTTATAACATGCTATGGACATGCTGGGCATATTTAGAACAATGGACTCTAAACACTTGTTGATGAACTATTTCACCATTTGTTTATTTTATAAATGTCTTTTGTGGGAAGAATAAATAAAGGATGAAGTAAGAGAAAGCAATTCGTGGATTACCAATCTCGTTTGGCATTGCATATATGAATCAAATGGATTGGATTTCTAGGTTGACATGCATGGTGTCACGATACTAAAGAGTGGCTTTCGATATAATGAATTGATGCTCACCTATATGACAAAGAGGTTGAACAACAACATTATGTAAGGGATTGTGTTGTTGATGCAAGATGTAGGAATGATCAAGTGGATCATTCCTGGAGTTCTGAAGTATATGAGACTCTAGAAGTTCTTCTAAATGGGGAATAATAATGGTATTAAATTCAAGATGACTAGATGCACTAGGAGGGTTAGGGAAAATTTCTTCTCCTGGACTCTCAAAGTGAATGCCCCCTTACCCAAACATTGAGTGGCAATGCAATGGCCACAAGGTGGATGTGGCTTGAATTCATGGGTTCGAATTAAGGGGTGATGGAACCAATCATCATCATGGGAGAGATGGTTCACATGTGCATCATTAGAATGGGTGAGATTGACTTGTAGATGTAACATCTACCAATGTTGAGACTGAAGTGTTCACCGAAGAAGGTTTAACCGAATCACAATATAAAACATCAAGAGAGTCCCAATAGATCAATCCCATAGATTAAGAAAGGTATAGAATAGGGGAAAAATATCCATCATCTCGACATCAGGAGCGGGAATCAAAATGGTGGATTGAGAAACCTTCTATTCTGGCATAACAATGGGACCAAAACCTGCAGGCATAGGAGATGTGGAATCACAACAAGTGACATCTAAATCAGGAAGCACTTATAGTATATCATAAAAATCTTCAAGATGAGGACAATGATGGGAACACTGGCCATAATTATCACACAAAGCACAATGGTGATTTGTGCACAAGGATCTATTCTTGTTAGCTGACTTGGGTAAGGTTACATGGACCTGAGGCATGTTAGAGTCAGGAAAGGTACATACACCACATTCTTGATATGAGGGAGCTCAGGACAATTATTGGTGGCATGCCCAACAACATCACAGAAAATTTATGGAGGAGGAGGCTTAGGCGGTTTAGGAGGAACTTGAGTTGTTTCGGGTGCCTTGTCTTTGGGTCCCTTTCTCTAGAATTTCCCCCCCCCCCCCCCCCCCCCCCACCTGATGCTTTTGCAACAAGACTGGCTTCTTGTTAAGGTTGTTGTGGAACTGAAGTAAAGGAAGGGGTAGGAACAACAGGTTGAACTAGTGTCAAAGATGTGTAAGGTTTGAGTTGATTAGGAGGAGTGTTTGTGGGAGGATCAATGTACTAGATTGGGATCCCCAAGGTGATATTAGGTAGACTCAACATAGCCATAACAAGGGTAGAAAAGATTCTAGGTGGAGGGAATAAGAAAGGTATCTGACCATAAGGGTAATGACATGTGGGAACTGCTCCCAGATGGTTAAGAGTTGGGGGAATGGTTTCGGGTTCAAAAGGGCCAAGAGAGATATCAATAAAAGGAAATGGACCTAGAGGAATTGTACTTGAAGGCTGGGTTGACTTAGGAGCAAGAGGTTGCAGAGGAGTTGGTTGCTGTGAAGTCATACCAAACCACTTGTAGGTAGCCCATGATGCATGAAGCATGCAAACTCTAGATGAGCTAGGCTCAGAAGGGATAGGTGGTGGGTCATAATAAGCCCCAAGCAACGTGGAATCTTTATAAACTCTGGGAGACATATCGATAAGAGAAGTTATAGTCTTATTTCCATTCATTGATGAGATAGTGGTCTGAGGAGATGTCTGAGGCAGAGGGTCATAGTAAGTCAGCTAATTAATAGTAACAATGTTTCCATTGTGAGGAAAGCACATATTACGAAAGACAACAGATGCAACAACATACATGGCATAGGTGTAACTACAACCCAATAAGATGTTATAATCTAATGGGATATCAATAACTTCAATATCAATCAAGAAAATCTTGCCAATAACAGTAATGGGACAACTGCGATACAAACTGAGGGGTTGCAAGGGATGATCATCCAAAACACAAAGAGTGATGGTGGATGGGGACAGGTCAGGGGAACCAAGTTGGTTGCAAACACTAGCGGCCATCACATAGGTGGAGGTGCCTTTATCTATGATACACTTATGGACCATGGCATCCTTTATGGAGACTAATATTTGAAAGGAAATTGAGGAAGGAAGGGGGGGATGTTTCACTTTGTCAATGTCAACGAAAATCATATGATCGTTAGAGGGATCCACAGTTCCTAAAGAAGATAGTAGAGCTTTCTATTGGGATGGGTATGTCTGGAAAACTTCCAACTTTGATATGGAAGAAAGAAACTGTGGCAAGTCATGTACTATGTTATAGGTATGGGTGGCTTTGGAATAAGAAACATTTCGATGTAATGGACCTTTGGGGATCTTGGAGGGGACCTTGAATTTAGTTGGAGGGATATATAAGGTGCCATTAGGTGATGGCATAGGCTCAGTGGAAACTTTGGTTTGGGGATTAGCCAATGACTTTGTAGGGGGCTTGTCATATTGGTGTGACCGATTATGAAGGTTGACTTGTTCAGTGTTGACTTCATGAGAATTTATCATGAGGATCTGGTAATTGTTTTGGCCAAATGGTGACAGTTGAGGAGATGCATTACCTGTGTGGGTTGGGCAGCTACATATTCTTCACAAGGAAAAAGGTTTGTACGAACAACTGGTTGTGATGAAGCAGGAGGAGGAGGAGGCGAGCAATGGGTTGAGGTCCTCTAGAATCAATTGCATGATCTTCCCATGCTTGGGACATCTAAGGTAAAAGGGGACACTCATGAGTATAATGGAAAAATACTCTACAACAAGCACAAGGTTTATTCATACAAAGAGCCTTATTTTTCTTGGCATGTCTGCCCTATTGCTAGGTTGCGGGATTAAGCTGGTTTCCCTGAGGGGCATTAGGTGGTGGACATTGGTTGCCTTGATTACCTTGAGGTGCCTAGTTCTGGTTACTCTTCCCTTTATTCTTTTTCTTGGGTTGGGGAGATTTTTTTTTCTCTATTGAGCATACACTTGACCTTGAGGAGGTGCTTGATGTTGTGGTAGAGGTGGAGGAGACATGTGAGGTTAGGGCGCTGGTGCTAGAGGGGCTAGATCTCTGGGAGGTGCATACGGATATAAAGAATTGATGACAACATTAGGAAAACTAGGTGAAGTGACAACTAGCCCTGACAATGACTGATGCATATGGGGATATGCGTATGATGTGTTTGAACCTTGGTAAATGTTTCCATGGGAAGGAGCGAGAGGGGGATAGGTTTAAGTGGAATTGGTCCCCCCCTGGGTTAACCATAACTCATATGAGGTTGAGGATATGGTGGAGGTTAAGGGTGTGAGATAGATACAATGATAGCATCCGCGATATGAGATTCCCCATGTGTATTAGCAACACCAGGCCGAGGCAAATCGGGAAGGACACTATAAACATATCCTGATTGTGCATAGATCATGTCATATTTCAAAGCTACTTGGAGTGCTTCTTCCTCAGACTGGGGGAAGTGGGAGGTGACATATTTACCAATGGGTGTCATAAGTGATCTACAGAAACAATCCATATAGACAAAATCTTCAAATTCAAGAGCCTTACACATGTTCCCCCTTCTATGCCATTCTTGAACATGGTTAGATAGGCATGAGGCAAAAGTTTGAAGGAAGGAGGTCAAGAGTTCGGTACCAATGTCATATCAAAGGGGTAACTGGAAGTATGACAAAAAAGCTTTGGCTAGAGTCACGAAGGTGGAATTAGAGAAATATGGTTGGTCCAAATAACACTTAGAGAATTTATACTAAGGATATGGTAATTCTCCAAGTGTTATGTGATAACACTTGGAGAATTACTTGATCCTCATGATAAATAACCAATGTAATAAACCAATGGAAGCTTTGAATGAATACTATTATTTATTATAAAACACCTCGTGAAGAGGATTTTCAACATGGATCCGCAAAATCCCCCTCCGTGGGATGGGTCCTTTGATATCCTTGTGCTTCAACTATATATTTTTCTCTCTTAATATGTAGAAAACCCAAAACAAAGATGGAACTCAAGTGAGAGCTCAAATGCAATAATACGATAGTCACGACGATGTTAATGATCATGGTGAAGAATGAATGGAAAACCATCTTATTTATAACAAAGTACTGAGCTTAAGTAGTGTTATAGTCCATTTTGTCACATCCAACCAATGAGCCTCCTAATGGGATCAATCAACATCCTATTCCTCCTTGTCACCATCTTGAACAAATCCCTAAGCACGTACCTTTCATTTCCCAGAATTTTAGCCCTAAATTGTTTCATTTGAGTCAGTTTAAGGACCAATGCTCTCTGTAAGCCTACTGGGGTGTGTTCACTAGTAGGTTGCTCCACTATGGCCTGTGTTGGTCACCAGTAGGTTGTTCCCCTTTGCACTTGCGTTGGTTTTAGAAGTCCGAGAGAATGATAGGGATTCTAGAATCTTCCCCTTCTAGGAGTTTCCAAAAGTTGTTTCAACTACTTACCTTGGATAAAACATTCAAATCCTATCCTTCCCTACATTGAAGGTTTCACCACTTATCCTTTGATCCTATCTCTCCATCAAACGTGGATCTCTTACCCTAGATTGGTAATTGTATAAGAAATCACAACTTACCTTCCTTCTCTATATATTACCAGCCTTCTATGTGGTTGGGGGTTGGATTTTGGAGAGTGATTATGCCCTTATGTTGTTGTAGTGAGTGGTCAACATCTCATGCATTTAGGATGATTGGAGGTGCATATTGTGACAAGGAAATGACAAGTCAACAACTTAGAGGAGATATTATACAAGATCAACAACTTGGAAAAGTTATTCTACAAGATCAATTGCTACTTATGGTTGTAATCTCCTTCCATTTATATTAATGCAAAGAATCCATTGTTTTCCTATATGTGATGTTGTTATTTCACTTATTTCAGCACCATGTTGATCTATTGAATGAAGTATTTATATGATGCTACATAGATCTCGTATTTTCTTGGCTTGTGTTATCTGTTTGTGCAGGTTCTAATTTTGGCATTCAGAGCTGGAATTGGAGCTTCCAAGCTAAAGAAGGAGTGAAGTGTGCGAAGGATTCCAGGTAGGCCTCACTTCGTCATCTATTTACTTTAAGGAAAAACAATGTATTCCATTTATCTATGTTGTTATAGGTTAGCCACTGACCTAGGGGAGATACTTTTGTGCGCAATCGTAAATCTTGTATAAAAAATTGGTGACCATACTGAGGAATAGAGCATTCCCTTGGTGGTATCCTTTTCCATTTTTTCTATTACCTCATTGATAGACCTTTGCTATATCAACCAACCAAGAACAAACCTAGGAAGTGATTTCATTGAACCTTTTTTGCAGTTTTTGTGCCAGAATTCTCTTTCCCAGGCCCAATGCACCCCCCTGTGCCTTTGATAGAGTGTTGCAGATCACCCTGGCCCATTGTGCACTAGATTTGCATCACGCTGGTTCCTCTTCTGCACCAACGTTGGCCCCTTTTTTGCATGAATTTTGCCTTGGTTCTTGAGCCTATCTTTGGTCAGCCTACTTCCAGCTAAACTTCCCTGAGTCTTCAGTGTCTTGTGGTATCTCTAAAGCCCTCATTTGGTTTGCATTTGTGTTGTTTCCTTTGGTAAGAATTGGTTTTGATTTTTCTTTGTTCTTATCACTTGGTCACTTGCAAACTATTTTCATTTGGTTGTTGGTCACATGGACGAATTGTTGTTCTAGTTCTCATTCTGAAAGGTGTAATTGAATCAGTAATTGAACATTTGCATCTTATTTTTCTACATTTTGAAAATTAATTGCGGTGAAAAGAAAAAAAAAATCATCGACATTTATGGTTTTGCATGTGCATCAGAATAGGGACAGTTGCATCAGAAAGGAAATTGCATATTGCATCTTGATTGTTTCTTCCCTTAGATAGATTTTCATTGAAAGAGAAAGGATTTCTATTTTCGCATGCAATATTTGCATTTTAGGATATTAAGATGACATTCGTGGTGAACCCTAAAATGAAACATAATCAAAGATAAACAGTAAAATTGATTGAATCAACATAAGGAGAATTTCGAAAATTAACACAAACATTTAGACGTCTAGGCTAGAGACGTGTTTCGACATCGTTAAACGTGGGAGCTGTCATTGTTTTCTAGCATTGCATCCCTGGGGTGAAATATCGTTCCACGTATGTGATTGTATAGGACCGTACTCCAAGTACATTCAGGTATATTGGTGGCGCTCCATGCATGTAAAGTATATGGGAACATTCTCATCGAACGGTTACACATTATACAACACTGCTACAGACTACACTCCCATGTACCATCATGTATATTTTGTCAGTCCCCAATAGGTTGTTATCCATGCATAGGTAACTGAGTCTGCCGCCTTGTATACCGTGATACACCGAACACAACATTCATGGATATTGGCTGCCGTACATTAAGTCCTTGGTTCACCAAGGTGTATATTTTAGTTGAAGGTTGCTTGGTAATCCTTTATGCCTATATTGGTCTCTTTTTTATTTATTTCTTTTTATGTTAATACAATTTATTGCCCAACATAGAAGAACAAAACCCCCCTCCTCGTAGTTCACGTAGAATGAAAAACATGCCTCCACATCCTCCAGAGGCTACTCTTAACCATCATCTGAGACATAAGAAAACACAACTACTAAATTAGGAACATAGGGAACTACTTTTGGCCCTCTACCTGATATTGATCGGCCATAATCATCTGTCCCTTTGAGTTTCGAACCTGAGATTACATCTGTTCCTGTTGGTGACACTGAAATAATTGAAATAGAAGTCCATGAAACTTTGTTACCTGAGGTCGGTGAATCTGATCTCCCCGAGTAAGAAACTTTGTTTCCTAAGGTTATTGAAGCTGAGGAGCCTCAACCATATTTACCTACATCTTTGGTACCTTCCCCCTCTCTTCCTTTGTCTCATACGAAACTAATATATCTTAGGCCTGACGATGAGCCTCTTCCATACAAACTTATAGGTATTGAAGAGATCCCTCAAGAAGAGCCTCGTCCTTCTACTCCGAGTCATTAGGAAGGACCTTATTTTTATCAAACCAATCCTCTTCTGTCTCCTAAACCTCAGACACAATCTCCTTTACCTGATTCTTTGTGCCTACCTGCGGATCTCTCGCAACAATCTTCATTGGGATTGTTAACCATGACTGGAACTTATTCAAATTCCCAAAATGTGTACACCACTACGGTTGATATGTTAAGTGCTGCATCCTCATCTATGTTTGTAACATCACCAAAAGCTAAGTTTGTATGGTGGCCTGTCCATCCCACCTGGCTATCAGTCATTATCTGGTACCCTTTCTGGTGTGATTTCCAATCCTTAGACCTCTTTCATGTCATCCAATTCGAGAATAATGTCTGGTACTTCTCTTATGAATGCCACATAGTCTGCTCCTCTTCCTCCATCTACACCTACAATAGAGAAGCAGGATGGTGCTTATATCAGTGGGAAAGGCTACCTTCAACAACCCAAACCTCATGTTGAGTACCCTCCATCTGGATCGTGGTTTCCTCCATAATCCCCTCCTCCCATGGCAAGGGGATAACCTATTGGTTGTATACCTCAATATGGTAATATGCCTATTTATAGTCCTCCTTATCCTGGAATGGATGCCAGTGTTTGGAAACCTACTTTACCCATATAACAGGGTTCATATTGGGATTGATTATTGAATCCTCAAATTGTACCATCTTTGTCGCAAATTCCTACCTATCCATCAAAACCTCAACAAGCTCAAATACAAGTGACCCAACCTTTACATCCCATTCCAACAGTGTTTGGTTCTCCCTAGATCTCGATTCATCAACCTGTACAAGGTTCCTCACCTTCTCAATCACTTGCACAAGGTACTCCTCAAGTTTCAGTAGGTCAAATTCTTCAAAATTTGACACAGTCTCAATCAAACCCGTACTAGGGGGAAATGCAAACCCCTATCGGGCAACAATATGGATCACATCAAGTGCCTTTTCAAGGCCATCAAATATAAGCCCAACCATTCCAGTAGCTTTATCGCCATTCTGGGGCTGGGTAACAAACCCACTTGTATGCTAGTTATTGAAACCCTCCATATTCTGGTAACTAGGTTCCTTATTATCAGAACCTTCCTTATCCAGGAATGCAAGTGCATGTCTCTTAAACTATCCCTTCATATCCAGGTCATCTGCCTCCAGACTTTAATTGACAGTTTCCTTTTATGGCTACTCTTGAATTGTTGGTTTTACCTAGGCTTACTAACAATCCCATCGGTCAGTCGCCATGGTGGTTGATTATTACCACTAAGTTGCTTTATGATGTCCCAAAGTTCAATGAGAATCCTGGAGAAGATTCGTCGATGCATGTTATGGCATATCATCTGTGGTGTTCATCCAATTCACTTAATGATGATTCAATTTGACTCTGTCTTTTCGAACGAACGCTTATGGGTACCACAACTAATTGATATATTGAATTAGTTAGAGCACCGTTTCACGACTTCAACACTTTAGCCACTACCTTCCTCACACATTTCCAGTTTCCCATTAGATACAAAAATGGAACGGAACTATTGACTAACTTTAAACAATCATACTCTACTCACATTTCATATCACATTCATGAGTGGAGACACCATCGCTGGTTGGTCAAGACTTATGTTCCTGATCAATTGTTAGTGGAATGGTTTGTCAAATATTTGTTATCTCCCATAACAGAAGATGTTGCCAAAGGTGGAGTCGTGACCGAAGAGAAAGTTATTGCTCGTGCTCAGTATTTAGATCTGGTTTATACCCAATCAAGCATGCTCTATGATAAGATAGAAAACACTCATATGCCTTTGAATACTGCTCCTCCTCCACCTGGTAAAGAATCTCATGTTGTCAATGGCATTATAGGTTCTGCTAGTTTGTAGTTGGCAAGTAAACAATCTGGTATTGCTCTTACCACTTTTCCACAAAACCCTCGATCTCATCCTCTGGCTACTTCTGCTTCTGAGATAAATGTCATCTCATCTTATAAAGGCAAGTCTCAACAACAACCTGTAAGCAAGAAGAAGGGTAAAGGTAAGAAAAATAAATATTCCTCATCGTAGGATAAACAAACAATTTCATCTTCTGATGAGAAATGAAAGCTTGATACCCATGTTTGATTTGTAACGAGGATCACTTTACACATGATTGTCTGCACTGCGCTAAAGTGAATCTGTTTCTTAAATCATCCACTTCTTTTGCTGTGCTGACCGACCCATTTCCCAATTAGGAGACTCATATGGTTGCCCATGAAGCTTCTTCCACAAATATAGTTTTTATGATTTCCTCCTCAAAGATGAAATATGATGTCTTGGTGGCCACTCAGAATAAGGACTATGGTAATCTGACTCCACTAAATGGTTAGGCTACTGATTAACTTGGTAGTTCAGATCCACCTTCATTTGATCCTGTCCACCTCTAGTTCCTATAGAATTGACTATCAGGCCTTCGAAAGGTGTTATCCATAAGTCTTCTTTCAACCCTCATTCGAGAGCCGCTCAAAATTACAACATATTTGAAGACTTGGTCCCCTTAGGCTATGTCGACTCTTAAGTTATTGCAAAATTGCCCCACCCAAAAAAAGGCCTTATTTTCAACTATCAAATGTGTGGATCCATCGGATTCCAACCTATTTGTTTTCTATCATGAAAACTATAACCCTCGACTTTCAGCTTAATTAGCTTTTATGATCCAAGTCGTTGTCCATGGTAAGAACATTCATCGTTCTATTGTGGACGAGGGATCCTCAACCTACATCATGTCCTTGTCTTGTTGGAAGGTGATTGGTTCACAACTAAGTCAATCGACCACCACATTATAATCCTTGGATGGAAGGACATATAAACCTTATGGGATTCTGAACTCCCTCCATGTGGAATTAAGGGGAAAAGCCATCTCCGTTGAAGTAGAAGTTATTAACGGACCTTTGGATTATAATCTTCTACTAGGATGTACATGAATTTATGCTATGGCTGTCATCGTTTCAACTTATTTCCAAATGATTTCCTTTCCTCATAAAGGTGGGATCGTGGCCATAGATCAACTCACCTTTTGCACCTCTGATTCCAATATTATTGGAAGTGTCCCTTTTGTAGGGGAAGCCAAACATTCATATTAGCACATTGGAGTTAGTTTATTGAAGGATTCATCGCTTATGGGAACATTTTCTCTCCCTCCCCCTCCCCTTCTCAGCTCCTCCACTTTGGTTTCTTATATCAACATGATATCATCATCTATGATCCTGGTCGATCCATGGATTATCCTTGATGAAACTAACATCAAAATTTTTGGCGACCGAATTCCGCTTAGCCCTATTAAGCAAGATTATGAAGCCATCTACTTAGATTATGTGGCCCATAATCTTTCTTTGATTAATTGGGTAGATCGATCATTGGATTATGGCACGCCCTCTGATCCTTTCTCGTGTACATTCTCTACCAATGAAAGCATCATGGAGATCATGATGTCAGATGTTGCGTCGTGGGACAAACATCATCATTGTTCCTCCTTCCTAGATACCATTCAAGATAATATTAGTGGTGTGTACCTACCTAATTTTATTAAACCCTTTATGATTTCTATTTCCATTCATGAGATCGACTCTAAAAAGAACCTTTCGAATATTGAAGAAACCATTCCTCTCGATATTTCGATTAAACCAAGAATAGTAAAAAAATTATACATCAGAGCATCTTGTACTTCACCTGAAATCGAGATTTATGAAGCCTTTTTTCATGAGCACAGAGATGCCTTTGCGTAGACATGCAAAGAAATGTGAGGTATCGACCCAAACATCGTAGTGCATGAAATCAAGATGTATCTCAATGCCAAACCAATCCAATAGCGCCTTTGTTTGGTCCATCCCAAGAAGGCTACTGGGATAAAAGTTGAAATCAAAAAGCTTCTTCGGGCTAGTTTCATATACCACATTCCTTTAATTGATTGGGTATCGAAAATTATCCCTGTCAGGACATTAATCGAGCTTGTCCAAAGGACAACTACCCCACCCCATTTATTGACCAGATTGTTGATGACTGTGCATAATGCGAGATTTATTCATTTATGGATGGATTCTCAGGAAATAATCAAATCAACATTCTCCTAGCGTACCAACTGAAAGCCACATTTATTTTTTCCATGGGGTACTTTTTCTTACAGAAAGCTCCCTTTCAATTTAAAGAACGTAGGGGCCACATTTCAATGTGTGATAGACTATTCTTTCCACAATATCAAGCACATTTCGTGACCCTATTTGGATGATCTCCCTACTCACTCCAAGCGTTAAGCTGATCACCCCATGCATTTATGGGCCATTTTCCTCCATTGTAGACATAATAACATTTGACTCAACCCGCAAAAATGTGTATTTTGTGTCAGTTCTAGTTGGCTCCTTGGTTTCATCATTTCGAAACAAGGAATTCATATTGATCCTTTAAAAGTCTAGGAAATCATTAACTTGATTTCGTCTTTCACTCTTGTTCAGTTACAAAGAATTCAAGGGAAATCCAACTTCCTGAGGAGGTTCATCCCTAACTATGCTGAACTGACCAAAGGATTTACTTGCTTACCGAAAAAAGGGATTCCTCCCATTGGGATGACGATGTGAAAAAATCATTGGATTCCTTAAAATATGTACATGTTCAGGCATCTCTCTTATGTCCTCCCGACTATCAGCATGATTATTTCCTATACCTTACTGCCGCCATCTCTACTATAGCTATGGTGTTGGTCCAAGAAGACGATATGGGGACTGAACATCCCATTTATTATCTGAGTCAAAACCTCAATGATACTGAGATCTAGTATACTCATGTGGAAAAGTTAGCTTTGTTAGTTGTTTAAGTTTTCCAAATATTTCGCCATTACATCTTACTTTGCAAAACTGCGGTCATTGCAGATTGCAACCCTATGACATACATATTGTCACGTCAATTTCTAGGGAGAAAATACTCTAAGTGGATTGTTATTCTCCAAGAGTTCGACCTAGAATTCATCAAATCCAAGTTGAAGAAATCCTTAGTTTTTTCCAAGATAATGTGCGATCTCCCTTCCTTTGATTTTGAATCTACATCTGAAGATTTCATCCTAAACGAGTCATTGTCTCTGATCTCGTCATCTGACCCATGGTATGGAGATTTTCTCATTTATCTCTAGACCCAAACTTTCCATCCTAATACCTCTCACTCAGAGCAGCGATGTATCTGGTACCAATCCTGAAACTATGTGATTATCGGCAACACTCTTTACCATTGTGGCATCAATAATATTTTACAAAGGTGCCTCACTCTTGAGGATTCCGAGAAGGTATTTAATGAATGCCACTCAAAGGCATGTAGTAGATATTTATCTGGTTACGCTACCGCGCAAAAAATATTACACACCAGTTACTTTTGGCCCACCATTTTTCGCGACTGTATCCTTGCAGTTCAGAAATGTCATGCGTGCCAGATCTATGTTCAAAAATTATGCACTCCGCCTAATCCATTAAATCTCATTTTCACCATTGGTCGCATTGTGAAATGGGGCATCAATTTTATGACATGTAACCCTCACTTAGCTAGGGGGCATGGATATATCATTGTTGATGTTGACTACTTTACTAAGTGGGTCGAAGCAATGCCTACATTTAATAATATAGGTGAAACGATTGCATACTTTTTCTTCAATCACATGATTGCATACTTGCCAAATTGGGACTTCACATGAAAATTCCACTCCCTATTATCCTCAGGCTAAAGGACAAGTTGAGGCGATTAACAAAGTTCTTAAGACTATGCTTCAACGTATGATAGGGGTCCACAAATCAGACTAGAACTTACTTCTCTTTGCTACCTTGTGGGCATATCAAACCTTAGTTATGACAACTACTGGATTCATACCCTTCTAGTTGGTGTATCATCTGGAAGCGATCCTCCCCATCGAATGCGAAATTCCATCGTTGAAACTAGCTATCGAACTTCTTCTTTCTACTTTCATAGAGGAGGAGCGTCTTTTACATGTAACTCATTTGGATGAAACCCGAGGTGATGCCACATTAGCCAATGAAGCCCATAAAATATGCATTAAAGTGCAATATGACAAAAGTGTCAAGTCTAGAATCTTCTCGGAAGGAGACCTAGTTCTCTTATATGACCATGAGGCTGACAATTTAGGTCAAGGAAAGTTCCAGCCTAAGTGGTTGGGCCCATACATTGTCAAGTGAGTCCTTACAAAATGGGCTTATCAGTTAGTAGATCTTGATGGGATTCTATTGGCACAGCCTAAAAATGAGATGTATGTCAAAAAATACTATGCTTGATCCCATGCATGGTACATTGTGTATATATTGTTTGTATGTGTGTTGAGTGTGTTTGCAGTGTGTTTTTCAGAGTTTCCCATGGTTTTTGTTGATTCCATTTACTTTTAGATTGCAAATGTCAAGCTATCTCGTACCGCATATTGGTTGTGCCAATTGTGCTAGCCATAGTACTCAGAACCTATCCTCTACAACTTGGGCTATCTTTGCTCCAAATGGTAAGCTAGTGAGTATGCAATGGATTTGCATTGGTCACTTGACTAGCAACATCACTGAGTATAACACAGTGGTTGAGCTACTTTCTGATGCTATTTCACATGGTATCTATCATATAGTCATCAAGCTTGACTCACAGCTCGCGAATATCTATTCAGTGAGAAATCCCTCCATCCTTCCCATGGTTTTGAGAGTGTGTCTTCTGGAAATACATTTAGATTTCATAAGATATGAACATATTCTAGAAATTTGAACACATTAGTAGATGCCTGAGCTAATTTTATTTTAGATTGATATTTGCAACGAATGTAAATAAATTTCAATTCACATCACATCATATTGAAAGCATAATAGGAACTAGGGAACATTGAATATATATATATATATATATATATATATATATATATATATATATAAAGTTTGGTTTTACAAAAAGTGTGCCCTGAGACACATATGGCTACATCATGCATATAAAAACTACATGCAAAACATCTAAGTTGAAAAATCAATAGTGCTCATGATAAAATGACACTACACAATCTACCTTGCACAGTAATCAACCAATATGACTAGGCACTCTGATTGTGTGTCACTAAAGTCATAATGAAAAATGATCATCCATGGTCTCATCAATTCTGTGTGTCAGTCCTTTCATGTGGCACTCCACCTCTAATAGGATCTCTGCTACATCAGGATCTCATAGTGCATCCCGTCCTATCGTAATGACCTGTACTGGTCCCAGTGCCTCCTTCTACAACTGTCTCTTTGGGCGACAACGATAAGTAGCACCTATTGGTTGAACAGGTCCGATGTCTACATGAAAACATCAAATAGTTTAGTCTCAGGAACATAAAAAAACACAAAAAATTTCGTAAAAATTTCAAAAACTTAATGGTCAAAGTATCTTACCTAAAGCATCCCACTGCTCACCCTTAGGTAACTCGAGCTCGAGATGATCATGAAAATACATCCATGTGTAAGGAAAATCATCGATGATGATGAAATGCCTACGTATCGACCCAAAGAAGGCTAGTGAAAAGTTGATCACTGATGGGCCTGCATGTCGACTCATATGATCTAGCCACCTCCTTATTTGTGGGGTCATCAGATCGATGGGCCCAAGTACAATATGCTGAGGCTACAACAATGGAACCTACTCTAGAGAAAAAGAGACTATGATCATGCTATAGCTGAAGTTATTCAATTTCTCCTCCTTTGCCTGAGTAAGTTTTTCCTTCAAATTTACCAAGACAACCTCACTCTAGTTGAATATTGTCAGCTATAGACATTCTATTCCATACTGCATGTATGATTTGCTTGCTACATATAGTGCTGAGTTGCCTGCCAATCTTGTGATAATGAATAAGGTATTTCTCAAAGGTAATTGGGCTACATCATTTATGTTGATCTTTCCATCCCTAGTAGGAAGGGCTTGAGGTCTACAACAGGTAGTGATATAGTCTTTCACCATCTTGCCGCCACTTCTTCCACCTAGAAGAGAGACGGGGGCACCTGGCTTTATCAATCCCGTCAAAAAGTAAATATCCTCTACCTGTATCTCAAGTAGCTTCTCCCAAAACCTAAACGCCTATGCCTGAATATCCCATGAATGGATAAGGTACTTCAACAACTTCATTTTTTTCCTCATACCAGGAGGCCAGAAGAATTTCAATAACCCATAATTTTTGAGCACCTTGATGGTAGCAGGGTCGTTTGCTGCATTCAAATATTGTTTCTCATGTTCTCTTTCTTACCAAATGAATGTTATTTTGTGCTAATGGGTACCTGAAACATCAACAAGGAATCCATTAGGCTCTTTCCCATGCAAAAAACTAGACAAAGTTTGAGGCAAAACTGAAAGAAAACTTAGCAAAATGCACCCAACTCACCCCAACAATGTTTACCAGAGCCTTGCACCTCTACCTAGGTGCAACATAGTTTTCGACACAGGGGGTGCGTTGGTCCCAGGGCATTTTTTATGAACACCAGGGGCCTCAAAACGTTAAAAATTTTGCATGAAAACACAAAAATGGACCGCAAAAAGATAGAGAAAGGTTTGAGTTCCTACCTAGAAGCGACGACACTTGAAATGGTTCCCCGGATTGGCCACAATCAACTGTAGAAGATCGAGGGAAAAAGGGATCCAAATACTTACTATTGAAGTTAAAATGTGAAATGGTATTATGGTCATTTTCTTGTTATTTTATTCACTTTTAGTATTTTGACCTTGATATGCTTCATTTTTACTATGAAACAGGTATGTTTAATCCTTCTTGTGGTGTTTTCAGCAGGCCGACAACTATTAGCAGGTTTTCATTATGTTTGAACAGGTTATTTTTACCATAGAGTATAATTTTGTCTCTTTTTTGGGCTCTTTTCAAACTCCCAAAATATGGATAGATTACTGAGCACTTGTCTTTTCAAACTCGTAAAAGTAAATGAAAAGACATCTACTCAGTATAAGTTTAACCCTTTTCCGGACTAAGATAGACTAACTATGAAAAAGGAATACCTTATTTGAACATGGCTAAGAGGGTATATTAGGTATTGTTTTCTACCTTTTTTGACCTAAGGGACTACCTACGAAAAGGGACGTCTGGAGTTTTATTTTCACCTCTTTTTCAAACTCTTTAAACATGAAAAAGACGTTGAGTTTTACCTTTGTTGGACTCGTAAAAACATAAAACAACGATGGACTCGTTGATCATGACGAGTCCAAACCACTCTTTCTCAGGGTTTGTGAAATATACTTGGAGGGATTCATTCAAAGGATGAACTTACAAATCAAACATATGTTATCCTCCTCAAGCTTGTTAAAAAATAAAGAGGTACTAACAAGTATGGTTGGGGAAATTGGGAAAACAAGGGATTCCATTTTTCTAATGGTAGCGAGTCGCTATTGAACATGACACTCTTCCAATTCATCTTCGTAGTTGTTGGGTTGGGTAATCGTCTTGTCTTTTCATTATCATATTGTTTTCAAAGGCTCCATTTCATTTTTGGGTCAATGCTACCAACTCCATTCAGTATCGTCGATTTTTTCAAGAGAAGTCATTTAATTAATCTCCACTATAATACTCTTAAGCCTTCATTTCATGTCTGCGTTTCTTGATCCAGTTCCATGTGAGCATCATTCTGATAATTCAGTATCAATCATGATACCTGTTTTGTGTCATTGGTGGGGGACACATCAAGGCCTTCCCGCAACAGGTCACTTCTTGTCGACATCAACACATCATCTAGGAAGTTGACTTAGAAACACTCCTTGGTACCTTGGTTCTTGCATACATCAATGGCAAGTTTCCTCACTCTTGGCGATAGGTTTACATCAATGACCTTCTATCGAAAGATTTTGTGTGGTGTTCAACATCAACTCATTCATTCACACCATATATATTGTGCTATAGTACCTTGAGAACCATTAACATAATTTGTGGTTTTTCTTACCTCTGTTAACAGTTTACATCATTGGTCGATAATCATATGGTGTCTACCATGTTTGAATCTAGCTCATTGATTCAATTGGTTAGACTCGTACATCGGTTGGTCGTGTGAATGAGATAGAAGACCTCAGATCTAGTTTCCACCATCCGAGATGCGATTTCAGGAATTATGAAAAGATCACATGTATGATGGCCATGATCATATAGAGAGTCATCCAGTCATGGGTCCACTAGTTGCATCTATGGATGTGTCTTTTGATCATTATAAATGTTATGTTTGCTTGTGAGTTGAGTACAGGGATGTCTCTCTCAATAAACAAAGATGTCATCTTGTAAATGTATTGTAACATATGAATCTCATTAATTTTCCTTGATCCCTACTTGTCACAAGGTAAAGCACTTCAACCATCAATCATCATCTCTGACTTTGCACTTTAGGGGGAATTCTATTATAGGCCATTTTTTCACATATGATAAGTGAGCCTCATAATGGGATCAATCAACATCATATTCCCCCTTGTCACCATCTTGCATAAAGCCCTAAGCATGTACTTTTCATTTCCCATAATTTTAGACCTAAACTGCTTCATCTGAGCTAGTTTGAGGACCAACGCCCCTAGTAAGCATACTGGGGTGCGTTCACTAGTAGGTTTCTCCACTATGGCCCACATTGGTCACCAGCAGGTTGCTCCACTATGGCCTGCATTGGTCACCAGCAGGTTGTTACCCTTTGCACCTCCATTGGTTCTAGAAATCCGAGAAAATGATCGAGATTCCAGAAGCTTCCCCTTCTAGGAGTTTCCAGAAGTTGTTTCAAATACTTACCTTGGATAAAACATTCAGATCCTATCCTTCCCTACAATGGAGTTTTCATCACTTATCCTTTGATCCTATCCCTCCATCAAAGGTGGATCTCTTACCCTATATTGGTAATTGGATAAGAACTCCCAACTTACCTTCCTTCTCTATATATTCTAAACCTTCTATGTGGTTGGGGGTTGGCTTTTGGAGAGTGATTATGCCCTTATGCTACTGTAGTGAGTGGTCATCATCTCATGCTTTTAGGGTGATTGGAGGTGCATATT
The DNA here is from genome assembly GCA_031772625.1 of Pinus tabuliformis. Lineage (NCBI taxonomy): Eukaryota > Viridiplantae > Streptophyta > Pinopsida > Pinales > Pinaceae > Pinus > Pinus tabuliformis. The sequence continues at coordinate 338,849,058 of CM062807.1, read as the reverse complement.
GTGACAAGGAAAGGACAAGTCAACAACTTAGATGAGATCTTCTATAAGATCAACTGCTACTTATGGTTGTAATCTCCTTCCATTTATATTAATGAAAAGAATCCATTATTTTTCTACATGTGATGTTGTCATTTCAATTATTTCAATACCATGTAGATCTATTGAATGAATTATTTAGATGATACTACATAGATCTCATAGTTTCTTGGCTTCAGTTATTTGACTATGTAGGTTCTAATTTTGGCATTCAGAGCTGGATTTATAGCTTCTAAGTTATAGAAGGAGTGAAGTGTGCCAGGTAGGCCTCACTCTGTCATCTATTTACTTTAAGGAAAAGCATTTTATTCCTTGTCTCTCTGTTGTTCTATGTTAGGCACCGACCTAGGGGAGATACTTCTGTCCGCAATCGTAAATCCCGTATAACAATTATGAATTGGAAAATAATAAAATTTTATTGACCAAATCAAATCTAGCTATTAGGAATACTTTATTATATTTTTTGGAGAGGGAAAAGATATTCAAAATGATCAAATATCTTTATTTAAAAAATGGTTGAAGTAATTAACAAATAAAATGATTTATTAATCACTTTGCAAGGATTAAGAAAAGTGTGAATTTGAAATAATTATTAAATAATGGCTTAACAATTATTCCAAAAATAAGAATAAGGAATAATAAATAAATAGTGATTTATTTAATTATTCCAAGGTGATTTAGCCAAATGTGTTAATAAATTATTATCAAATAACAATTTAATAATTATTTATAGAGAAAACTAAATAAATAATTATTTATTCAATTATTCTCATGGAGTTTTTAGATTTTAAGTAGAAATAATTTAATAAAAATGCTTTACTAAATTATATCCTATGGTGAAAGTGATTTTACTATGATAAAATTAATCCTACATGGTGTATTTTGATCTACCTAGTTAGAAATGGCTGATTTTTTTTTAGGTGATAACAACAAAACCATGGCAAAAACCACCATGCGCCACAAAACCACTCTTAACAAGACTGTGGGCCAAAAACATGTAAAAAACATATGGGAAAAATGGCCAAAAAAGATATGTTGGGACACTACCCAAAACCCTATGCAGGGGAGCTCCTTCCCCCTTGCATACCCCCCAACCAGGGGGAGGGGGAATGAACAACCCCTATTGGGACCCCCTTTTGTTTGTGGGGCATATAATTCGTGCACAAAATATAATACATACCCAACAATTTTTAGGGGCAACTTTGATATTAATTTCTAAACATATTTGCTAGTGATCTGAACGTGTAGAAGGAAAAATAAATGATTCTAAGTAGACATCCACTTGTTATAGATATTACGAGATTAAGAATCCATCCAAGTGCAAGGCTATTTGGTTCTTACTGTCATGGTGATTGTTCCAGGTGAATACTCCATTAACTGTTTCTATGTCGTCAATCTTCATTCATTACATCAATTGTTTGAACTATTGGAAGTCTTTTTCTAAGCAGAAAATACCTCCATTTTCTTCCTCCTGTGATGTCACTATGCTGAAGTATCCTCCTAGAACCCATATGTTATCTTGGTGAATCTCTATAACACTAATGAAGTTTTCAAGAAAGCTTGCGTTTTAATTAACCATATTTGGCCCATATACTATTGTTATGCATCCCATTTCTTTTGATCCTGAGAAGTGGAATCTACCAGATATTATCCTCATGGTAGGCATCCAATTTGTAAATTCCACTTTGTTTGGATTCCATAATATAGCCACTCCCTAATTGATTGGCAACATCTAGTGCTAGGGTTTAACATCCTCTCCAAAAATGAGAGGTTATTGGTATGACTTTATTATTGTCACATTTAGTCTCCTATAACACTACTATTGTAGGGAGTTCACTATAGATTCTCTCATTGAGAAGCATTTGTTTGCCTTGGTTGCTAAGGCCTCTTATATTCCATGAAATTATATTCACCGGGAAGAATGTTGGGCAAAGGAAAACACCTCCATTAAGAGAGCTACTTGTCTGGAATTGACACATCTCCCATCTCCTATATTAACTCTTTTGTTCTTTTCCTACCTCTCTTTTTATCTTCCTTTGCATGCTTGGGAGTATCTTTGAAGATTTGTGTTTGGATACCAATACTTGTTTGGGATGAGCTTGCTCCCTTTAAGGTCATATTCCTTTTATTTTTTAGCCACATATATGTCTGTCTAAATAACTTCTTTTGTTGATCTTGTATTGTTATTGTGTCCTCACCTATCTATTCTTTAATGAGGTATAAGAGTTTGATTTCATCCATATCCATGTCCTTCAACCCATCAACATTCCCTATTCCCTATACGTCTAGCATATCAATTTTCTTTATTGGATTCCTTTGGTACTTTTCTCTTATGAGATTTTGCCTCTAGTTTTGCATTGCCCTCTTGATTTGTTTCTTGAGGATCTATTTGTTTATTATGATATTTTTCCTCATAATGATTTTTGGACTGAAGGGGCTCCTCTAGTGTCACCATATTTTGTGCTTGAGGGTTTTTCTAACGAGGTTGGACTTTCTAAAAACCCTCATGGTCCAATTTCTATTAATGTTCTTTTGTTTTCTTTGTGAGATTCAAGGGAAAATCCCTAAAGAGATGGTCATATTCAAGGAATTTTTTACATTTGACGATACATGCTCACAATCTAGAGGTTGTTTCCAATCTTCACTATGGTATGGAATTTTTATTCATTATGGCAGTGGGTGGGAGATATTCATATACACATATATCTTCTCATATGACATGTAGCATCCTCACTTGGTGACTTCAAACATTTTCACAAAATCTTCGATCATGTTTCCAATACCTTCTAAGATTTCATTCTCCCAAAATTCTTTTGGAAGAGATATAAGTGAACCAAAACTGAGGCCGATAAGTATTTTTCCTCTTCCCCGTTGTACTTTTATTACATGGATTTCATGAATAACCCTGCATTATTTAAAAATATAGGTCATTATTGAATATCTTTTTTCTATCTTTGAAATATGCAAAAATCAACGTAAAGAAATCCTTTTCTCCTAGATGAAGATCAATGTGTCCCTTCAACTTCCATTTTTGTTGGATCCATCCAACCAATTCTCTCTTAGTCAGCCAAATTCCTATAAACTTGCATATTAAGGCATGATCCTTCATATGCTAGATGTAGCTATCAATTCTATCCTATTTTACTTTGTATTTTAGATCCTTGATTCCCTTAGGGAGGCATCTCCCTTGCATATGGTTTTTCCAATTCACCCCGAGTGGAGGATATATTTGTTTCTATTTTCTTGACTTGGGACCATAGCTGATCGATGGGGTGTTTGCATCTAATTTCTTGAATTGGAACCTCCATCGTCTATTACCACATTCTTGAAGGAGGGGTTTGCACTCCCCCATATGGGTTAAACACCAGATCAATGCTACAACAACACGTAGGAAATTTCTTCTACACGACAATAGATTTGGGCCCTACGAAAAACCCTAATCTGTAATTATATTTACTATTTTTTTTTATATAGTTTTTGAATAACTTAGCTATTATTTCTACAAAATTGCTTTGTGTTTCCTTAAAAGCCTTTATAATAAATATTGATAATTTGGATCTTTGTCTCCCTATCAAATGAAAAAAAGGGATTTATGGTCACACACACACACACACACACACACATGTGTGTGTGTGTGTGTGTGTGGAGGTAGTTTGTTATAGTAGCTTACTTCCTCGACCTTCTTTGCCATTGGTCATTGCTCAAATCTTGAATAACGGAAGGCATAGTGCACATAGACAATAAAATTGAGGTACAATACTACCCTATATTTCCCCCAATTTGTTAGAATGGAGAAATTAATTGAAAACCTTAAACTAATGCACAACAATTTCTTGTATCATAATCATTATCATTTCACATAGTCATTCATTTCTCCTCCCTTATGATGGATTAATCAATGTGTCATTGGCATTGTTTCACAAATCAAAAAAAAAATTGTCATCTTCTATTAATGAATTTGTTTATCTTGGGAAGAACATACTCTCCCTTTCATTCTCAATGATGTTCTCCCTCTCAAATTTCTTAAGTTTTTTTGTTTGTAAAGTTGTCTATGATCCTCCAAGCTTGACCTACGGCTTAAGGAGCCACAACCCAGGGGAATCTAATCCATCAAAGTCACCCAGGGATTGCACCCAGCCTGGGCCACACCAACCCTAATATCACTGGATTTTTTAGCATCTCTCCTCCCCCTAACACAGGGAACAACCAACCCGTGTGAGGTTTGATCCTAGGTAACCTTGCTAACAAGGCCTATCCTCAATCGAATGCACTAGTGGGACTTGACCTCTCCAATTTATTACTTTGAAATGGATGAGCAGTGTTAATTTTTCTATTGACATTTTTTTTCTAATTGAATGAAATAGTCGTCATTAAATTCATTGTCGTAGTGTGTCAAATCTAACACCAACTAAAACCCAAACAAATGTTTTTTTTGAGGCACTAAAGATGACATCTAGAGTGCTTATTTTTGCATCGACCTTGACTTTTATCACCTAAAATGTGTTGAGTTTTCATAATACACATAAAATATTCTTTGGTGATATTGTTTGGAATGCAATATTGTTAATATTATTGCACAATTTGTTTGTTTGCATAGTTAATATACTTATTTATTTTTTCCTTCCAATAAATATATTCATATATTAATTTCATTAGTTAATTAACATATTTAATTTATTAATATTAATTTATATAGTTTTTTTATTAATTACTTGGTTTATATAATTAGTTTTCTTTATCTTGTTTATTAGTTGATTTATTAGTGAGTTTGTAGGTCACAATTTGGATTTAGAAAGGGATATTGCATGTGTATTTAGTGAGTAAAATACTTGTGTTGTGTGGATCTCTTGTCCTAAAAACAACGTTGTCTCATATATGGAATTTGAGAAATGGCTAGGTTATGACCTTAAAAATATACTTTGCTTTATTAGGGGGTTGGGGTGTAATTTGTTACAAGGTGATAGTTAGAGAGTTAAGAGATTTGGATGAGAGTTTAGAAGGCATATAATGTGTTAAGGGGTATAGATTAGTATGTTAGAGAGCACTAGTTAGAATACTAAGGGGTTATTGTATTAGGTACTCATATATCCAATATGATCATGCTAAAAAAGCTAGAGTTACTACAATATAATGTTAATCTAACTCCAAATGCAAGTATTGAAGAACATGGTTGAACAATTTTGTATTATTATTATTTAGAAAGTATTAGAACACTCAAAATTTTTGATTAAAGGGTATGAAATTCTTCCAACCTTGATTAACACACATATTTGGACAAACTTTCTTTAACATATTGACATACCATTTTTTCATGGACCTGATTATTTTTTCCGGGAGTGATTTAAATGGTGTACTAAAATTATGTTCACTAGAGGTGTATTTTAGATGTGAGAGGAGATCATGGATTTAGATCAATAGATTTCAAGCGAGGACACAAGACATGATGTGGGACATTATGTACACAGAATTGAAAAATAATGTTTAATGTATATTGGAAGAAAAGCAACGCTCCATCAATTTTTACTACAACTAAATTTAATGTATAATTTATTATTTGAAATTGAAAATAAATCCATATTATTATTTATTTTAGGTGAAAAATTATGATGAGAACCCATATGATTTTAGATTGATGCAAAGAGATGTCAAGTATCAAAAATATGTAAAAATTAAAAACATAAAATAAACAATGAAACATTGAATATGGACAAGGACCTCCTACTATTGAATAATGTTGTTGATAGTGAGTAGAAGAGGATAGGCCAATGGAGTCTATAAACATAGAAGATAATGAGTAGAACAAATAAAAGGTTGCTAATGATGATATACATGGATACATATTTTAGGAAAATAATTTTTTTTTGGATGTTTTGAATGCCAATTGGGCTATTATAAAAAATAGTTACATAAACAAAGATCTCCTTCTATTGATTTAAATATAATAGGAGATACATTGACGAAATATAAAAAGTTTGTTCCATAATTTAATATTACTTGAATAATTGATATTTTACGTAATGAATGCTTGCAAAAGATTCATAGTTCAAAGTTTCATGGTGAACTAGACTCTAGCCTAGAGGTCAATGAACATTTATCAATTGACACATTTACTTATAATATGTGAAAATATATTATTTTAAAAGATAAGGAAGTGATTACTGCAAGTAAAAGAATAAGAAGTTGTTCACAAATTCATAATTGGCTTAAAGACAAGGGGAATTTAAACAATATGAAGATGATGATACCATCTCCACTAATTATGGGAAAAATCCCATGGGTAGGGTGTGTAAGGGGTGTTGTGTTGTTCCCTTTCCAAAGAAAGAGGACTTACTCCGAGTATTCATCTTTGATTTCTTCCTTCTCCTCTTTCTTCACTTCTTTCTTGAAGATCTATCATTCTGCCAACTTTTTCATGGAAGAAAAGAAATATTCCCTTATTCTTTGAAGTATTAGGTTTCTCAATCATATTTCCATTTTGGATTCTCATTAAAGGCATTCTTGGGTTCTTGGATTCCTCTAGCTTCAAGATATATGATTTATTATAGTAACCTTCCTAGATTACATGGTGCTAGTAACTCTTGTTGAGCCAAAGCTTGCTAGGATATTTCAAATTCTTATCTATTCCTTGTTGTTCTTAGGATTAATTCATACAATTGATTTAATACACTTCTTTGATATTCTAAGCAAATGAGAAGATGAGGTTGGACTAGGTCAAGATGATTCATCTACTAGTCATGAAATATTGAATCATTCACATTCCCAATGTGGTTGCCAAAAATGATGAAGTCTTTTCGCGTTAGGGAAAATAATTAATCTCCTAGGGCATATTTTAAGGTTCCTCCTGGGTTTTTATAGAGTTGGTACTCCTCTTTTAATCCACTTAGATATTCAAAATAACCTCAATATCAAAGTGTAAACATTCAACACATGCACCTCAGAGTGGATAAGGTGTTCTTAAATTAATATAAATGAAGATATCATAAATAAATGCATTCTTCAAGATTCATTCCACTACATTTATCCATTCACAAATCATGAGGGGAAACATTTGAAATAAATTTAAGAAACAAAACAAAATAAAGTATGGTCTAGATTTTAGAGAGCTATACAATTATTCCAAGCATTTAAGTTCATAAGAGCATAAGAAAACATTCACAATATTACTACTATTTATTTAAAAGCCTCAAAACCACAAATGAGATGCTCTCTTGAAAAAAATATCTTTGCAAGAGTCAAAAGAATAAGTTTACAAGTATGAATAAAGTTTAAGTTCCTTAAGCACTTTGAAAAAATCTTGATACTTAATGCAAATATAAAGGCATTCATCCTTAAGGGACTAGGATTGAGCTCCCATGACCAAATAATGTAAGGGTGGAAAATTGCAGAAGGACATTGTGTGGAAGGAATTGATGATGATGATCCTTGTAACTATTGTAGAAGAATGTATATATGTGGCTATTGGAAACTCATTAATCTAACCACATAGGTAGTTATTCAGGATTAACAATTTCATTTAGGGACTTTCTAAGCCATCCTTTAATGTATTCCTTCATCAACGACATTGCGATGTCTTATCTAAGCCTTAATGCAAATATTTCTTCCTCTAGGTCTTATGCATTTGATCATTGTTTCTCCACGATCCTCGTTTTAAATAACAAACATGACCATCCATTTCTTTATTTGTTCTTTGAGAAACTCAACTAACTTTTCAAAGTCAATACCCAATGAGACTTTAAGAAAATACAATTCTTCTTTCAACGCTTCTTTAGGGATCACCATAGAGTCCCTGATCATTTGTGGTTCTGACAAGTCTTTGAAAATTTTAATGGATTTAAGGAAGGTGTTACTCCTATAGTCATAAATACTCAAGCACTTTGTGATGAGATCCTGTAACATTTTTATTCTCTAAGACTAGCAGGCCTTGGTATGTTTAATCTTCTTTTCTCTATGGAGGCCTTGTCAAATTCTTTGATAATTGGTCAGAGTATTGATTTTATTGATGAAGGTTAACAAATAATTATCAACAAATTTATTATCATGTTCAATATCTTTCTTAGATATTCAATGAACAAACAAATTCTTTGATACAATTTTCTCAAATGTAGAGAAACCTCTCACGCTTTCAATAATTTCTAGTCACTTATTTTGTTTGATGTGACATAGGATTTAATACATGTCAGCAACCATGCTAATTTTTTCACTTTATGGGATGTATCAAGTGTACTTGATACAACTTCAAGTGCTTGGATATTGACAAGTTCTCAAATTGACATTTTTTTAGCACCCACCCATTACCTTTTTTCATACCTTTTTCCCATTTCCATCTCATCTTAATACCCTTTTCATCCACAATGATGCTTTTTTGGTCAAGGTATAATTATCATCTTAATATGCCATTTCAATACTTATTCTTATGAATTTTCAATAGATGACTACCTTTATGTGCTAACATCTATATATAGGAACACGACTACATAGGTACCTTCCAAGCATAGATGTTACAACTCTCACAATAGTTGTTACAAATATCCATGAGGACATAAGTGCTACAACTCCCGATTATGAGCTACTGTAAGTCTATGTTTGGGTGTAGTTGTTACAACTCTGATCTACTACCACTCATGTTGAAAATATAGGTTGTTGCCATCGCTGCTACAACTAACTCTTGTTACGACTTGCACCACATTATTGTTGTTGCAACTCACTCAAGACCATTGCTGCTACTTTGAGGAAGGATGTTGTAACTTTGTGGTAGTTGTAACATCACATTAGTCAATCGAACAACTATCTTCTATGGATCTAGCCAAACAACTAATCACCTCACAGAAGAAAATGACAAGGGTGAATAGGTATTTAGAAAAGAGTAAATGACTTAACTGTGACCTGTCATATTATTGATTAAGTCAACATGTGCCATGTTTTTGCTGTATTTTGGAAATTCGATATAACCGTATGGGAAACTTGATTCTCATGGTTGTCCATCAACTTCTTTGATTAATTTAGATAAAGAATAATATGTATGAAAACCCATGCTCTTTTTTGGAATTTCAATGTAACAGGATCAAAAACTTGATTCTCATGGTTATCCATAAAATTCTTTGATTAAGTTAGATAAAGAACAATATGTATAAGAACTGATGCTCTTCTTAATCTTAGTAATTAATGAGAGTGAATTGGAGTTATATAGAACTAAGTATTTCATTGTATTTCTTGTTTCCTGAAATACAAAGTTGATTTTAATTCTGGTTCAATCAATGGTGTGCTTAGTATCTAGTGTCTTACTGCTTTCATAATTTAGTGCCTCATCTAAGGAGGTGCCCCCCCCTCCTCAATCAGATGTTGTTTGTGCTTTATAGAGTAGTCATAGTATTTTTTATATGTTTGTTATATTTCTAGCAATTCCTTTAATCGATACTTAATTGTAACTTTGACATTTCCTTCGCTGCAACTGTGAGGTTTAATTGTTGTAACTTTAACATTTCCTTTGCTGCAATCCTAAAGTTCAATTGTTGTAACTCTCATATTTCATATTGTTTCAATTTTGAAGTCCAATTGCCATAACTTTGATATTCATATTGTTGAAAATCTAAATTTCAATTGTTGTAACTTTGATATTTCCTATTATTGCAACTTTTCATTGTAGGTTTATTGTTGCAACTTTGATCATTCATATTGTTGCAACTCTATATCATAGTTTTATTGTTGCAATTCATTCATTAATATTATAATTAATTACGAACTAATCATTTTTGTGAACTTACCCAATAATCCGTGACTTACATCGTTGTTGTAACTCCCGTTGTTGCAACTTCATGCTAACACTAGAATGCTTTATTTTCCAGAATTGTGATTACTTTGTTTTGAATTTAGTTTGATTATTCTATTTACAACATCCAATTTATAGTCATATTTCCTTTACAAATAAAGTGTGGTTTCATTTTTTGTGATTTACTACATTATATTGCACATACAAATACATTTCTATTACAAAAACCAAGATCATTTTAACACTCAAACAAGTCATCTTAGATGCATGTGTGATTTATTTTTTGCAAGTGTGATTTATTTCATGCAAGTGTGATATTTACTTTCCTACAAGTGGGACATTTACTTTCTTGCAAGTGTTCTCTATACATTCATACATAGTGTGGATTGGCTTGCAAATATATTTCCCATGATGACTTGTGAAAGCATTCCAATATCTTGTCTTGTGACACTCACTTATATTACTGGAACTATAGATTGTGCTAGCACAATTGATACATGACAATTTTCAACTTCGATACAAACCTCATATTGACAATTAAATGTATAGTCTTTTGGTTGTCTTTCTAAACAATTATAAAGGTAATTGAAAGACCTGTCATTTTTGGTACCATTGTTGGGGAACTATCAATAGTAGAATCAACTATTGTATTGCCCAATTCTTGTTTTTGATTGTTCATTTTAGCATAGAGGATTTGTTTTAGTAGATGAATGAAATCATTTTTTTTTACAACAACGTATCTTAGATATAATGTATTTTTAACTTTTCATGCCAAAGTTAGAGATCAAAAGGGTAGATTTACCAAAAACCCCCAAAAAATTAACTATGCAAGAAAATCTCAAGATGAGAAAGGGAACCGTGAACTAAATTACTTGTCTCCCATAGTGATATCTCTTGCCAAAATTAAGGCTGAAGGCTCTACCTAGAAGCCCAAGGTTGCATAAACTTCATCGTCCACACTAAATGAATCTCTATTTTCTGAGGATCTAATTAGTGAATAGTTCCACTCTGAGGCATTGACATTTCTAGACTCTCTTAAGGCACCTTTGAAGGGAGAATACAAGCCACAAGTAGAGATGTCCCATGAAGTCAAGGGGGAAGCAATCACCTTTGAATTCCCTATCCTTGAGTCATATGAAGAAACAAAGATGAAAAATATTCATCACTCATATTTTCCAAACTTCCGCAGTCGTTCCAAGGAATATATTGATACCTTCCTTTTCGAATTCGATGTACTATGTCAAAGCTATAACTATGTTTCATATGCTTAGAAGTTAAAGTTATTCCCTGCCACACTCAAGAACATAGCACTACACTGGTTCATGAGCCTTGGTAAAGGTAGCATCTACATTGGTTCATGAGCCTTGGTAAAGGTAGCATCTACACATGAGATCAAATGAAGTAGAAATTCATAGAAAAATACCAAGACTACTATAAAGATAAGGAAATAAGGGAATAAGTCTTTAGAATGACCAAAAATGAATGTCAAAAGGTTGAAATACAATCTTCAAAGAGAAAGACAAGAAAACTTGGTTCCTAAGACAATATGTGTCTTGTTACTAAGAGGAATTTGGGATGATTGCATTGAACTCCTCAATCTGGTGGAAGGTGGAGATGTCTCTAAACAACCTTATATTTTCATCATTGAATTATGTCAAAGATAGTCTAGGGGCACCTCGAGGACTAGTATAGGATCTAGAGACATACTAAAAAGAATTGGCAAGGTTCCTAGTAGTAGTGTGAAAGTGCAGAGACTGGGAACATGCTCAAAGATTTAAGAACCATTATACTTAGTTCCTTGAGATCTTAGCTTGATGCACTACAAATTAAGAAGAAGACGGAAGAATCAAAATTGGCCCCAAACATTATCTACCCAAAATGTTGATGTAAACACCCATTGGAGAAATGTACCTTGAATTTGATTTTGGTTTCTATCATATGCAATAAGGAACATTCCACAAATAGTTTCCCATCTTTTCTTGGTTTGAAGGTTGTTGATAGAGGAGCAGAAGAACCAGAACAACTATGTTTTGTGGCCTAGAAAAGACCATGGCATCAGAAACCCCAAGGTATGTTGCAAGACCAGTCTTAATGTTATAATTCTTATTGGACTAACTCTTCTGTGCAATATGATCCTTAGCCATGGTGCCTGCCAACACAACTAGTAATGGATCCTCCCACCCCCAAACCAAATTTAGCAACATGGGTGGAGATATCTTGCTTATGGAGGCTCTCAACAAGTCATTATTAAACCATCAATGTAACTTCTACCCCCTTCATAGATGCAAGCATCCACATCAACCCCTTCTTGTCCACAATTACTACAAAAACTATTCTTAACCCTAATAAATGGAGGGAAACCCAAACAACATAGGATGTTAGGCTTGCCACCTACCATACCTATTCTATCTCTTCCCTAGATTTCAAATATATTCATCTTTAGTATGGGAAGACACTAACCTAAAATCATCCTCTTGTTCATATTGAAGATTTCAATGAGGATGTCTAGAATGAAAAACCAGATCAAGAACCACCCCTTGGACCTTTGAATGATCATGTGTGACCTAAATCCCAAAACCCACCTTAGCTAAAGAGACTAAATGAAGATAAACTTGTTACTCAACTCGAGTTTGACTTTTTAGGGGAACTCAAGAATGTGTGTGTTAAAATGTTTTTGTTCCAAGCCATCAAGGATGTGCCTATGTACTTGAAAATAGAATGAGAAATTTGTTTAAGAAGGTCTGGTCAAAGAAGGAAATATCCCCGAACTGTTCATGTTATGGGCAACCCATTAGAATTAATGGTAGGAGGGGGGTGGGGTGGGGCTCACAGCCAAATATTTTGACCATTACAACTTGGTAGTTAATGTGCATACCAATAATACAATCTTTCCTAACATATTAATCTATCTAGGTTCTTCCATTAATGTCATGACTTAATAAACAATGAAATCCCTGGGGCTCTCTGTTATCATGAAAACCCCTATTATACTCCAACTTTTTGATAGACCCCACATCAAACCAAATAGATATTGGAGGATGTAGTGATCTTCCCAAATTCATAGGAATATCTCATCAACTTCATGGTCCTATAACTGAAATCCTCGTTCGATGGGTATCAATAAATCTTGGTAAGGCCATAGTTTGGCCATTGTCGATGCTTATATTGGCTATTGGTCTAGTAACATGATCATCTCCCATGAAACCTCTACAAAAAAATTAACCTTGTATCCTCCCACCAAACCAGGCATAGATTTTGAAACACCACTCTAGGCCAATGAAGAGGAATGCGATTAACAAAGAGAAGATCACCAAGTCCTCTCTATAGACCATTATCTATCCATGAGAGAGAAAATCAAGGATGATGAAATTAGTGATTTCATAGCTTCTTCCTCTATCTCAACGTACTCGCATGTGCTTGACCATGTTATGCATCCTGAAAAATAGGCTTCTCTTTCTTCAACAAGCACTTTAACTTTATAACATGAGTCTTCCACCAAACACGACTAAGGATCCACTGGATAAACTATAGAAATCATCCCCATGAAGACTTTGAACATCAATCAAGGGTTAATTGAACAACGAAAGAGTTATTGGTTAAAGTGATGTAAAATCACAGTGACACCTTTGCTTGAGATTACTTTGACATGAAGGAGATTCATAAGAATTTGTGTACATGCCATATATACATTAAAGAAGGACCTAAACCCATCTCCCAAACCTAGTGCTAGATGAATCAAACACAAAGGGAAATAATGAAGGAAGAGCTGCAAAAATTGATCAATGCAAACATTATTTATCCAAATTCTAACAACCAATGGGTCTTCCCTATGGGCATTTTTACTAAATAAGAATAGTTAATGGATTATTTGTATGGATTATCAAGAACTCAATAAATCAATACACGAGGACCATTTTCCACTTATTCATTGAGCAAGTATTTAAAATGTTAATAGGGTAGGAATACTTTTCTTTCCTTGATGGATTCAACAGGCAAAACCGAATCCAGTTCGTGTATAAGGATTAAGACAAAACAACATTTACCTATACACGGGGGACATTTACCTATCATGTTCTACCATTTGGGTCATGTAATGCTCTTGACACCTTTCAAAGTGCTGTAATTGGCATACTTTCTGATTTGATTCATTATTGTGTGGAAATCTATATGGAAGACTTTACAACATATGGTGATGAATTTAATTAGGCATTCACAAACTTAGATAAAATATTAATAAGGTGTAAAGAATCTAATGTCACCCTTAGAAATGGGAAATGTGAAATGATGTTAACTAATGGGTATTGGGGCAGTACTTTTCGACTAAAGGCATCCAAGTGGTTTTGGTGAAAATCAAAGTAATATTAAACTTGTCGACTCCATGTTCACAAAAGGTGGAACACATTTTCCTAGGACATGCTAGTTATTATTGTTGATTTATCGATTTTTTTTAACAAATTTCTCTTCTATTGTTTGCTTTACTTCAAAACAACTCTAAGTTTTTTTGGACAGAGGGTTGCCAACATGCATTCGAGGAATTGAAATACAAGGTGTCTTGGAGTTGTTCCACAGTAACTAGAAGGTAATGTTATGTGCACAATCTACTATGTCAATGAAAATATTTCACTTATAAAACTGAATTACATGGTGATAGAAAAATAATTTCTTGTAGTGATACATGAAATTAATAAGTTTCAACATTATATCAAGAGATATACATTCAAACTGACCATGTTGCCATAAAATAATTAATTAGCAAACCAATTATGAATGGCGCGGTAACTAGGTGGCTATTGTTATTACAAGAATATGCTATAACCATTTTAAACAAACATGGGAAGGATAATGTAGCGACTAATTGTATTTCAAGGCACAAATCTAATGAAAATGAGACTTATGTAGAAGACTCTTTCCTTTATGAACACTTATTTGTGGTGTCTTCTACCTCTCCTTGGTCTACTAATATCACTACTTATTTTGCTACAGGTAGACTACCACATCATTTATCTTCGAAGGAGTGGAAGAATATCATCAGACAAAGTAGGAGGTTCTCGTGGATCAATGGATGTCTCTTCTACATAGGACCTAAGCTCATCATTTAGAGATGTGTGCGAAAAGACAAGATTTATGAGGTCTTGAAAACTTTCCATGATGGTACATGTGGGGTCCACTTTGCACATAAGAGAGCTAGGTATAAGGTAATTCACCAAGGGTACTATTGGCTCACCATATTCAAGAACACCAAAGAATATGTAAAGAGGTGCAATAGTTTCCAACACATGGGAAGACTAGTGTTGCACATAAGAGAACTAGGTACAAAGTACTTCACCAAGGTGTTATTGGCCCACCATATTCAAGGATGCCAAAGAATATGTAAAGAGGTGAAATAGTTTCCAACACATCGGAAGACTTGTGTAATCAGACAAGATGCCATTGGAGCCATAAGTGGTGTTAAAACACTTTGATATATGAGCCCTCAATTTTGTGGGACCATTCAATTCTTACTCTTGCCATAACTCCTACATACTTATATGTATTGTTTATTTTATGAAGTGGATGGAAGCTAAGGCACTCCCAACCACGACTGAGCAAGCAGTGGTAGAATTCTTTCATGAGGAAATCTTCACCAAGTTCAAGATACCTTAGGATATAGTTATTGATAGAGGGACTCAATTCACTTTAAGGCTCGTTAGAAACTTGATGGATAGACACAAGATCAAACACATGGTTACTACAACATATCACTCACAGGCCAATGGGAAAGAATAAGGGACCAACAAATTCTTAAGTCTATCATCACCAAGACTATTTGCCTACACCTCAAAGATTAGGCCAATAGACTCCCTAAAGCATTACAGTCCTATCAAACAACATGGAAGACTACTACCAACTACACGCCATATGAATTGGTGTATGGGAAAGGAATAGTGTTTCCAAATGAAATAGAAATATAGACACAAAAAAATTGTACGGCTTAGAAAACACTTATTTGAAGCCCAAAAAGAGAGACTACTCCAGATCAATGTGTTGCATGACTTCACCAGAACACCTTGCACCAAACAACAATGATATAATATCAAAGAGCACAATGGCATAATAATTTCATAAGGAAGAGAAATTTAAAGCTAATGATTGGGCCTTGTTACTCGACTCCAGGTTCAAATATTTCAGACGGAATTAATGCACTTGATGGCTTGGGCCTTACAAGATTGATATTGTATATAAGAATGAAGCTATCAAAATTCACACCATCTTCAAAGAAAGGACCCCTTTGATGGTAAATGGACATAGGCCTCAGTTGTATCATAAACCCCTATCCAAGGAGGCCTGTTTGAGGAGGATAACCAATGGATGTCCTGACCTGGAGATTATTGACAAAGGAGGAACCCTTGCTAGATAATGTATTCCACCACCATAAAAGAAATATAAAATAAAATAAATATAAATCCCATATGTAAGAATTCACAGGGGCATACATGGGAGCATGTTATGTGAAAAGTAACTTATGTTGGCACATGCCATGTTAAAAAAAAAGAGAACAAGAGGACACTTTATGGTTTCATTATGATTATGTCAATATAATTTTGTTTGTATAACTTATTTATTTATTTTTTGCTATTAATCTACTTTTCAGTATATTCAAGAGAGGATGTTGCTATTGTTGCAACTTTGTTATTGCAACCATATTGTTGAAACTACATTACATAATATTATTGCTGCACCTTTGTCACTGAAATCCTATTGCTAGAATGTTGTAGTTGTGTTGTTGTTGGTGCAAATCAACGATCAAAAGTCAGTTGTTGTAACTCTATACTATTGTTGATATATCTCTGGAGCATTGTTGTTGTAACTCTAGAGCATAATTGCTATAAATCCACTATTGTAATTCTGATAATAGGTGATGATGATTCCTACAATAACACCATGATTTGATAAAGCTGCAATTCTATCCAACATTGTTGTTGTGACTCTAAACTCTATTGTTGCAACTATGAATGTTGTTTCTACAACTCTAAGATGATGTTGCAACTCTGGGATTATGTTGCAACTTTGATGCCAATGGGGATCCTATCTATCTTGTGGGGCTAATATATCAACATGATAGAGGTAAAAGCAATCATGATCACATATGATAAGTTAAAAGGAACCTTTTTTGAATTTCATAATGAATAATGACTAGAATTACCTAACTTAGCGCCTAATTTGAAACCACTTGCGTCGCTCACCACTACCACCAACCTATGACATGATCGACCGGATTGTTCCCTTCCATAATTGGAAACCTACACCCTCTAGACCATTCATTCAATTTTGCAGCCACAATTTTCATGAGCTCTAAGTACGAAGAATGGGGGGATTCACTGAAATGCACAAAATCTATAGGGGCATTATTTCTAAAAGCATATGACCATATCAAAGAAAATTTTCAGCAGGGAGGTTGGATGGGAGTACATACAGAGATTGAAAGGGCATAATGATGAAGTGACCCTAAAATTCAACATGAATAAGAATAGAAATAGATCTATTGTGGAAGGGACAATGGTGCAGGTGACATGGGAAGCAATAATTGAGGTAATAGGGCTTTCCTGCATAAGGGAGCACTGATATTTTCAGAAAAGTCTAAAGCCTAAGATCATGCAACAATTCCTTGAGATAGGAGAAGATATAAAAAATAAAAGAATAGGGTTTGGTAGGAGGTCATTATCAGGTCCTTGGGGATGATATTTATTTGGTAATACAAAGTTACATTATTGGTGAAAGTTTCCATGGGGTTGTTTATCTACAACACCATCAGTTATTGGACCACTTGCGACATGGTAGGATAATTAATTTACTATTTTTCCTCTAGAGAACACTGTAAAAAATGACCTCACTGGTGTACAAGTTTTCTTGACCATGGTGGAATCTATCACTTCATTAGCTCATCAATCCCCTGGTTGAGCACGCACTACATAAAGAAGGTGGGGTTTGGAGCGATGTAGAAAGAGTCCCAAAAGAAATAGGAGTTGTTGCAACTCCATATGGAGAGGTCGTAATTGCTATAACTCCACCATGAGACATCACTATTACAACTCCATGTTGAATTTATAACTATGGTCGGTCTTCATAATGTATATTTGGCCACTTGATGTATTTGTATTGATTATTGTAAAGCATATTTTAATGCTAGATTCAAAAGGAAATATATTTTGAGTCAAAGTTCAAATGTGACTTTTAAAAGAAGAAAATTTAAATTTTGAAATTGAAATTTTTGGCTCCAAGTTTGTTAAGTCAGCCTAAATCCAAGTCAAGTTGGCCTAGGACAAAATACACACACATTTGACCTAATAAATCACTACAAAAAGGCATATCACGCTTGTTCTCTTGGAACCAATTCACACTTCCTCAAGAAGGCATTTTCTGGGCATCTCAACGAAGATCGATAAGGACAAGGATGACGGAAAAGAAGACGAATTACATCTCTTTTTCTATCTCTCAAGCTCACACATGTGGATAAATTCTCTCCCTCTTATGGTTTGTAGTTTTGTTGGGAAGTTCTATTGCAAGGGGTTGAAATTCTAGGGTAACTGGTAGTTGCATGAGTAATGAAATTCAAGGTCAGATCAAGCAGAGTGAAATTTTGGGTCAGATTTAGAGGCATGACTTGGAGGGGTTGGCCAAGTTTGACCATAGGACTAGGTGTGTCTCATTGAACAAAAGGATTTCTCTATTGAAAAGGTTGATGTGTTTTCCGAGGTAAATCCTTTCTTCTCATTGTTCATTGTGATCTCTATTGTTCTATTGTTCTTGTATGGTTGGATTTTTGAAGTATAATTTTTGAATAATATATTGGAATAATTTAAAAGAAGATCAACAACAAAAATAATTGTCAATATTTCAGGAATATTGTGCTAGTCTATATTGCACCTAGAGAATCAACATCGAATCATAGATTTGGTGAAAGAAGGAACACAAAGATCACCTTTGAATAAACCCTACTTTGAGATCACTCATATTGAAGTCATTCATGTTAATTTATCCATGGCTTCTTCTATGAAATCTGAAAACAAGTTGGAAGGAGCCTCAAACTTCAAGGCTTAGAAACTTAGATTGATATTATTCTTGCAAAGAACTAAGTCTTCGATATTGGGACACAGAAAATTGTAGAACCAACATATGCTCTAGGAAAGGAGAAGTTCAAGGAGGATGAAATCATTTCCACAAGTCTTATTGTGGACTCCATTATAGATCATCTCATCCCATATATTGTAAAGCTTAATACTTCCAAGGAGATGTACAATGCCCTAACCAATCTATTCACTATCAAGAAAGTTGGTCAAGCCATGAGTTTGAAGAATGAACTTCGTGATGTGATGATGACGAATGAAGACACTGTAGCTTCATACTTGGTAAGGATTTCACAAATAAAATAAAAAATTCAAGAAATTGGAGAAACTATTTTTGGGAACGAACTTGTCACTACAACACTCAATGATCTACCTAGATCATGGGATACATTTGTAGTAGGTATAAGTAGTTGGAAGGAAGCTCCCTCATTTAAAAAACTATGGACTTCTTTTTCTCAAGAAGAATCAAGGCTTATGTCAAAAGATAAGAAGGAAGAAGCTTCTCAAGCACTTGCAACTTTCTTCAAGAAAAAATAAAAGAATAAGTTTGTCTCTCAAAACAAGAAGTCGGGAAAAATATCTCCTCCTCAAAGGAAGATGGACATGTGAAAGATGCAATGTTATGGTTGTCATAAATTTGGACACTTTAAGAGAGATTTTCATGAGATGTCTGACATCAAAAATAGAAAGGGAAAACAACATGCTTCCACAACTAATTTTGAATATGAACCTCCAAAGAAGGCTAAAGGTGACAATGATTTCTTTTATATTTTTTCTCTAATAGGTTTTATTATAGACGATGATGATATGTGACTAGTAGATAGTGGTGCATCAAGACATATGAAGGGAGATTGTGGAAATATCTCTAGCATGTTGGAAAAGAAGCTATCCCAAAGGGAAAAACTTGGAGACAATCACAACTATGCAATCAAAGGATTTGGAAAAGCATCCATAGAGCTAGAATCTGGTAACAATGTGCATCTCAGCAATGTCCTATATGTACCAAGTTTGAAAAAGAATCTAGTCTCTATTTCATGTTTAGAAGAGAAAGGAAATAGAGTATATTTTGTGGATGGAAAAGTAATTGTATGGTCCAAGGACCCTAATATAGATGATGATAAGGTTATTGGGATTCGCGAAGGAAGATTTTATATACTTGTGACTCAACCATCTCAAGCCCTAGTACATGATGAAATCAATCCAAGTGATCTATGGCATAAAATTTATGTTCACCTCAATTATAGAGAATTACTTGAATTAAATCAAATAGTTCCAGGTGTCCCTAAATTTCAAATAGATCATGAAGGTGTTTGTAAAGGTTGTGCACTTGGAAAGAACATCAAGAAACCATTTCTAAGTATTGACAATAGATCTAAAGAAGTCTTCAATTTGATACAATCTGGTGTATGTGGTATGATCCCTATGAGAACACTTGGAGGTTCATTGTACTATGTGACATTTATTGATGGCTTCTCTCGCAAAACATGGATCTATCTTATGAATAACAAGGATGAATTCTTCACTAGGTTTCGGGAATTCAAGGCTGAAGTGGAGAACTTGATAAGTAAGAAGATCAAAATTTTGAGATCTAACAATGGAGGAGAGTACATCTCAAAAGAACTTGTTACTTTCTAAAAGAAATATGGGATTAGGAGGGAGTTTTAAGTCCCCTATAATCCATAACAGAATGGTGTAGCGGAATGAAAGAACAATTCTAATGAATAATCTACCAAGGACATGATGCATTATCAATATTTTCCAGTATTCTTATCGGGATAACTACCACTGATATCTGTATATATTCAAAATAAAAGTCCTCATCGAATTCTGGAAGAAATGACTCCTGAAGAGGCATTCTCTAGATGAAAGCCATAGGTTGGACATATGAGAATCTTTGGTTGCACGGTCTACATTCATGTTCCTAAGGAATAGAGGTACAAATTTGAACCTTTGGGAGAGAAAGGAATATTTGTTGGTTACAATGAATCATAAAAGGCCTATATAGTCTACATTCCAAAGTAGTGAATGATTGAGGTCAACTAGGATGTCACTTTCGATGAGAAAGTTTCATATTGGAAATTTAAGGAAGTATCCATGGATTCCTATGATGAAGTAAAATAGAAGGCTTCGAAGGAAGAGCATTCAAGTTCTATAGAAAGTCCTGAATAGTCAGAAGGGAATTGAAAACCAATGGAATAAGATATTGTCACAGAGATTAGAAAGAGACCAACATGGGTTAGATCGATATTGGAAGAAGCTGAAGGAAATGCAACTCATGATGGAACATCTAGAGAAATTAATAAACCTAAAAGGTTTTCTAGCTATGCAACTCTCATGACTAAGCTAATTGATTTAGAGCCTCCCACTTATGAAGAAGAAACTATCCAGTAAGTGTGGAAGGATGCCATGAATGAAGAATATCAAGTTATCATGAAAAATGATGTATGGGAGATTGTGTCAAGGCTGAAAGGGAAGTCAATGGTTACTTCCAAGTGGATATACAAGATCAAGCATGCTACAAATGGAAATATCAAAAAATACTAGGTGTGATTCATGGCTAGAATGTTCTTCCAGAAAAGGGAGAGTATTATGATGAGACCTTTGCTCCAGTTTCCATGTACACCTACATTAGATTCATTATTTCTATTGTTTCTTCATTATGATGGAATTTACATCAGATGGATTTGAAGACTACTTTCCTCAATGGTGTGTTGAGGAAGAGGTGTACATAAAGCAACCTCAAGGCTTTTAGGTGCATGTAAATGAATCTCATGTTTACAGGTTAAAGAAGGCCTTGTATGGACTTAAGCAAGCTCTAAGAGCTTGGTATGTTCATATTGACAACTAATTGACGAGACTGGGACTTACCGACAACAATGTCAATATAAACCTTTATTTTAAGTTTGTGAAGAATGCATTTGTGATCCTATTGCTATATGTTCATGATTTTTTTTTGACAAGTGCTGAGCCTCTTATTATTCAATGTAAGAAGTAGTTGGATTCTGAATTTGATATGAAGGATCTTGGCTTGATGCATTATTACTTGGTATTGGAAGTATGGCAGAAACTTGGAGAAGTCTTCCTTGGTCAAGGAAATTATGTAATTGAAATCCTTCAGAAGTTTGGCATGATGGATGGTAAATCCATGGTTACTCCCATGGTGAGTAGCTTGAAGAAGTCCAGAGGCTCCGAATCTAGTTTGGTAGATACATCTATGTATTAGTGGATTATTGGTTTGTTGGTGTATTTGGTTAACATTAGACCAGGCATTTGCTTTGTTTTTAACACGTTGAGCCAGTTTTAGGTGGAATTGATACATGAGCATTTAATTGCAACAAAGCACATTATGAGATATCTTCACGGTATTGTGAACTATGCTTTAAGATATGTTGCAAACAAGGATGTATAACTTCCGGGATATACAGATGCTAACTATGCAAGAAGAATTTATGATAGGAAGAGAACTTCAAGAGTATGCTTTAGTTTGGTCTCTGCTATGATATCTTGGATGAGTAGGAAGTAGAGAACTGTCACACCCACCACTATAGAAGCAGAATATGTTGTAGCAAATGAAGTGTGTATAGAAGTAGTGTGGCTTCAAAAGTTGTTTGCAAGATTGTTTGACCAAGAGTTAGAACCAACGGTGATATAATGTAATAATCAAATTTTTGTGAAGCTTTCAAAGAATCGTGTGTTCCATGATAGGTCAAAGCATATTGAGATCAAGTACCACTACATCCATGACATGGTATAGAGGAGAGTGATAAGGCTCAAGTACATCTCCACCGATGAGCAGATATATGGTGTTTTGATGAAGCCATTGCCCAAAGAGAAGCTTGTGTATTTCAAAGAAAATTTGGGGCTTGTGTAGATTACCTCTCTCATTAATAGGGAGTGCTCAGTTGATACCAACATGGATGGACATTCTCCTAATGAGGAGAATGGTACGAGAGGCCCTGAGTGCTCATTAGGATGGATGAGTGATTTCCTCTCTAAGGAAACCCGATTACTCACCATGGGGGGTTGAGTAAGGTCTAAACTGAATCACACACCAGGTAAGAGTGTAGTGAGGTCTATCAATATTTGGACTCAATCACACACCAGGAAGGGTGTAGTGAGGTCCTAGACCTGATCACACAACATAGAAGGGTGTAGTGAGGTCCCTCAACATCTAGACCTGATCACACACCAGGTAGGGTGTAGTGAGGTCCTTTAACATTTAGACTCGATCACCAACTAGGGAGGGTTGAGTGAGGTCTTGGCCTAGATTACTCATCAAGAGGGATGAGTGAGTGCTTTCTAGTTGACATATCAACATTTTTTGGCTTAGTGAGAGGCCTTGATATTTGAGGACCGATCAATTGGGAGGAGTGAGTTCTGATATTCCATGGGTTTGGTATTGCCCCAGATATGGCCACTAGTAGATGTAGATGTTGATGGTAAATGATTATGTTGATGGTGATTTGATATAATCTTTTCTTTAGAGAAATTTGTCAACTTGTGAACATATATGACAATCATTATAAATACATTGATCCGTATGGAAAGTGGAATTCACCCATGGTATTCATCCTCCCATGGTATTTATCCACCCATGGTATTGTAAGTGGCATCGACCCATGGTATTGTAAGTGGAATTCACCCATGGTATTCAACCACCCATGGTATTTATCAACCCATGGAATTTAAAGTGTGGTATTGTAACAAAAAAGGACTATAAATAGCAAGTCACATTTTGCAAAAAGTGACTTGTTACTTATAGCCTTTTTTTTTGTTACAATACCACAGATAAATTCCATGGGTGGATACCATGGGTGAATGAATACCATGGGTGGATTTCACTTACAATACCATGGGTAAATTCCATGGGTGGATAAATACCATGGGTGGATGAATACCATGGGTGAATGCCACTTACAATACCATGGGTGAATGATTACCATGGGTGGATGAATACCATGGGTAGATTCCACTTTCCATTCGCATCATACCTCCCTAGTTAAGAGGGAGTGTTGAATTTTTAACTATGGATGGTCTTCACAATACATATTTGGCCACTTGATGTATTTGTTGCAACAACCCCGAGTAGTTACATTTATGTATGCAATGTAAAATTTGTAATAAAAATAGAATGGGTTGAGTAATGGGACACAAATTCCAGAGGGATGGGGTGATTACTTGTTGGAAATAATATTAATGTACAAAAAATTAAAATGAGGAATTTGAAAGGTCAAGGGAATTTAAATAGTCAAGAAGAGGAAAATTGAATTGCTAGAAAAGGTTTGGAACAACAAGAGAAAAAAAGGGGAGAAAAAGAAAAGAGGAAAAAGGAAGGAAAAAGTGTGTGGGGGTGTGTTGAAAAAAGAAGAGGATAGAGCCAACAACACAAGGAGAGAGAAATTTGAATACCAAGAGAGGTTGAACAATAGAAAGGAAAGGGATTTTTTGGTTGGAAAAGGAGCTGGAAAAAATGACCACGTGAGGAATTGATTTCCTCTTGAGTCCCTATTGGCCTGGAGGGTGGAGATGGTGTTTCTCAGCAAATCCCAAAGGGATGGGGTGGAGGAATTGATCCTGGAAAATTCATAGAGGATTTTCGGATGTTTCTTTATTGTATTTTGATTTTACTGTGGCTTCTCGAATCCCTGCATTGGGTGGAACCACAATGTTGTGTTTTTAAGTGTGGAGACTGCTAGTCTCTAGAATCTCTGTCCATTTGTTAGTTTCCATTCAGTTGGTGGGTGCATATGGGTGAATATTTGGTGTCCCTGTTTGGGATGATAAATGGGTTTTAATCCTTGAAGCAAAATATCCCACAACCTTTAGAATCCAACTCATGGGTGATAGCTACAAGTAAGAATTGGTTTTAGATGTTTATGCTTGGGTGGAGAGTCATCATCCCAAACTTAGTTGGCCATTAATTTTGATATAAGTATCTCTCTTGTTCTCAAGAAATAAAGAATCTCTCTCTCTCTCTCGCTCTCTCTCTCTCTGTCTATATATATATATATATATATATATATATATATATATATATATATATCCGTGTGTGTATGCAATCTTCGTTATTGCAGTGATATGATTTTATTTAAATTACAATATTGTGTATGTTTATTGTGTGTAAATTATAAGCTACATGAAGATGTTAAGTGAATAAAATGCATGACTTATACTTACACCTTGCATGCATGGGTTATCTCACTATGATGGTGCTAGATTGCACTAATAAAAATGAATGCTCAAAAGTGATAATGAATAGTGTGGAAAGATTTGAAATCTTGTGTTCATTGCATGTTTAAATTGTTGCATATGTAAAGACAATTTTTTTGTATGTTAATGGGTACATTCTCGACTGAAGGGAGGGAGGATTTAAGACCATCCATTATAGTCTCTGAGACTTGATCACTTATTTGTTCTATTGAAAGGGCTGTTGAGCAAAGAAAATCGTTTTTTTTTTTTTTTCAATTAGTGAGTTGTTACAACTCTGTAATTTTGTGAAGAAATGCACTTGAAAATGCTATTAATTTGTTATCATGCATATGATTGATTGTTTCTTAAGTTTTTTCATAAATTCTTTATGAATTTATTGACCATAAGGTTTTGGAACCAGTGCTTGAAAAATTTTCAAAGTTAGAAAAATTTAGGCTCTGTTAAAATGTTGGAATTGTTGAAAAATTCAAGTAAAAATTTCAAATTTTGTTTAGTAGGTCAGAGGTCGGCCTAACCTTTGGCGGGTCGACTTGACTCTTTATGCCTGCAGATCGAGAGGTCGAGGTGGTTGGGGGTTGAACCCACCCTGACCCATTGCATTACAATGCCGAGAGATTGGGGGCTGACCTCGACCTAGGTCAGAGGTCGGGGGTAAGTCTGATTATTGTTAAACAAACGTGTCAAGGGGAAGGGTTGACCCCAATCTTCCTTGAAGTTCGTGCCTGCCACATGGGTCCACCATGTGGGTGCGTCAAGTGCCAAGTGGGTCTTACATGGAGGTGTATGGCCTCACCACCTACCACGTGGAGGCCATGATGACGCGGCAGGGTGGTTGTGGTCAATCTTTAATGGGCCATAAATTTTGATTCATAATTATTTATATCGTTTGAATCAACTCAAGGAGATGGAAACAAATAAAGTTATTTATTTAAAATTATAGAAATTTTAAAAAAGTTGAAAATGATTTTAACTCCCATTCACATAATTATGCCTTTGTAATTGGCTCAACAAAGTAACCACCTCCTTCTAACTCTAGTTGGGTTTGGGTTTAGGATGGGCGTGTTTACATTTGAATTGACTATTGTAAATCATATTTTAATGTTAGAGTCAAAAGAAAAAATATTTTGAGTCAAAGTCCCATTGTGACTTTTAAGAGAAGAAAATTTGAATTTTGAAATTAAAAATTTTGGATCCAATTTTCTCAAGTCAGCCTCCCTCCAATTCAAGTGTCCTGAGGGAAAAAGGCACACCCATTCGACCCGACAAATCACTATATAAAGGTAGCTCGAAATCATTATCTTGGCACCAATTCACACTTCCTCAAGAACACAAATTTTCTGGGCATCTCAACGAAGATCGAGAAGGACAAGGATGATAAAAAAGAAGAGTAATTACATGTCTTTCTCTCTCTTTCAAGCTCACATGAGTGGATAGATTATCTGTTTCTTCTGGTTCACAATATTTTTGGGTAGTTTTATTGTAGGGGGCCAGAATTTTGTGAAGTTTCAAGAGCCAAAATTCTTGGGTAACTGGTAGTTGCAGGAGGGCCAAAATTTTAGGTTAGATAAGGAAAAGTGAAATTCCAGATCAAATTGGTAAGCTTGAATTGGATGGGTTGACAAAGTTTGACCATAGGTCTAGGTGTGTCTCTTGTTGAACAGAATAATTTCTCTATTGAAAAGGTTGCTAGGCTTTTCCCCTTGTGGGTTTTCCTATGGTAAATATTCTCTTCTCTTTGTTCATTGTGATCCTTACTATTCTACTTTTCTTGTATGGTTTAATTTTTGAAGTATAATCACTGAATGGTATATTGGAATAATTTAAAAGAAGATTAACATCAAAAGTAATTATCAATATTTCAAAAATATTGAACTAGTATATATTGCACCCAAAAAATCAACACTAAAGAAGCTGTGACAACCCCAGAAACTAATACAACTCCAAGAGTTGTAGCCATATAATATATTGTTGCAACTCCACTAGCCATGGAATATTCTAGTATTTCAATTGAAGAAGAAATTCTTGAGGGTGTTGCTGCAACTCCATAGAGAGATGAAGGTAGCCATGATAGCGATGTGGATATCATAGGGATCAAATCCCCTGATAAAAATACTATGGAGAATGAAGAAAATGCCAGCATATGCACCTATTTCAAAGCATAAAAGGACTAGGTATACCCTCATTACTACAACTCGACAAACATAAGAAGTAAACCCTTTTGTTACATAAGAAACATCAAGGGTTGAAACAAAAGGATTTGCAACATAAGCAGAATCCCTTCTTTCTCCACAAAAAATGAACGGGCTAATGGAGGAAAGACACTTTGCTGACACATAAGAACTTACATAAGTGATAGGGGATGGTCAATACTGTGTTGGGCCTAAATTTTATGAAGAGACAGGGACAAAGAACCTTGCCGAAACATAAGAACCAACAAGGGAAACTCTAGGATAAGGACATGCTACATATATGGAGGTATAAAAAGAAGAAGAAGATGCTACAACTCCTGAAGCAGAAGAGACCACTATTGCCACAGAACTGGAAAAGACATATAAGGTCAAGAGACATAAAATAGTAAATACTCCTCTACTTATGCATTTGTATACATCACTTTTAAGGAAGAATTAGATGCTTGAATAGAGCATAGGAGGCTTTAGACCAGTATCAAGTTGTTAAGAGATGAACTCAAAAAGGGTAGGAATTTTTGTTGGCATTATGACATAGGTTTGGCGCTATGACACAGGTGTTGTCCTTGATGGCAACTCACTCAGATCACAGATCACAGTTCAAACTCACAGAATGAAGAAAAAAAGGTATGCGCAGGTTCACTATATACCAAGTCGCAAGTCGCGTATATACGCAGGTTCACTATATACCAAGTCATGTACACATGCAGGTTCACTATATACCAAGTCACATATATACGTAGGTTCACTATATACCAAGTAGTGTATACACGTAGGTTCACTATTTACAAATGCACGTATAACATACACATGCACTTTCACAGAAGGAAAGGCGCGTACATGTTAGAAAAATAAGTTTTGGTCCGTGGTATTTGGTCCATGGTATTTGGTCTGAGGTATTGACCCTAGGTATTGGGTCCAAGGTATTGGTCCTACGTGGTTTTGGACCATGGTATTGAGAGAGGCCTAAACCTATATAAGGAGAAGAAGATTATTAAGCCAAGGTGCAAGTATTGAAGGAATGAATATCTGATGAAGTGTGAGATCTAGTATGCTTGTTATGGGTTTGTGATGCTTTGCTTGATCTGAACAAAGGGTGCACCTATGCGGTTAATGAAGGTTGACAGATCGGGATCATGAAGACTAAGATGCATTATCATTATATGGTATGATCATGAATAGATATGAATATTGACGCATGTATTATCCTTTATATCTTATTTTCTGGGTATATCTGAAGTTGAAAATTGCAGCAAAGGTATAAGTAATTATTTTCAGATCTGTATGCAGGTTCCCTTTGGTGTAAGAGCGTATACACGCTGGTTTGACACAGTCAAGTAGCGTATACTTTATGATATTTGATATTTGAGGTTGTTGTTGGTTCTAGTGGTTGTCGCAGAGTTCTGTGCTCTACTCTGTGTTCTGGTGACTATGTTTTGATGACAGGATTTCAGTGATTCAGTTGTAGGGTGATTCAAAGTTGATGGTTATATTGCAGTGGTGATTGTTTTGTATTGATGGATCCAGCCTAAAAATTTATGAAACGTGGTCTCTGGAAGAAAAGAGAAGGTAGTAGCCTTCTGTAGGTCAGCACCTATGTACTATTAAACACATCAGCTAGTACAAGAGCTAGGGGGTTATAGCTCCCTTCCAAGAAAATTTGGAGAATGAGAGAAGGTTGTAGCCTTCTACAGGTAGAAGCATGCGTACTAGTATAAGGCTACACTAGTACAAAATTTGCAAAAAGAAGTTTCTTGTTAAAGAAAGATAGAGACAATTGCAGTAGGTGGTTTTCACCCACATTGGGTTTCCACCTTATATCATGGTGTTCATGTATGCTTCTTATGTGTGATGATCTGTTCTGTTTTACTGCACCTATTTATTGTTTATATGGTTAATAATGTTCTGATGCACTCATTAAAGATCAACTAACTGAATCATAAGTTTACTATATATACGCTAGTTGCATTAAACACAGTTGCGTATACACACGGGTTGCCTTAACTGAAGTACCGTATATGAATCTGATAATGGAAATGAAAAGATTATTGATTTGCTAATACTGATTAACCACCCCCCCACCCTCAATATTATTTCCAACAATTTTGAGAAGTTAGAGTGCCTTTCCCAAGAAACAGATTCCCTTGTAGCTGAGAAACCTCTCCCTGAACCAAGAGAGACAACCCAAACCTACAAGAGACAAACCCAAGTAGTGATTCTCCAAACATAAGATAATATACCTACCTTTATTAAGATATCTACCCAAACAGAGGATAAAATAGTAGAAGAGAAGGCCATACAAGTAGATATTCTTGATAGATGGGTGAAAGAGAAAGAGGATAGATTGAATCAACTGATAACTTCTTATGAGGAAGGTGTGATGCTTGTTAAGGAACATGAACGACTTGTTAAAGAATTGAGAGAGAAGTGGGTTAAGTACTTTGAAATCCACATAATTAGATGGAAATAAGCAAAAACAAAACAAAAGAAATCATTTGAATTGGAAAAAAAGTGAATAAATTGGAAATTTAGAGAATTCAACTTGGATTATTGGTTGAGTTAGCTCTTAGTTACAAAGCTCCCTTACCTCACTATAATATGTTCTTGTAAGAAAAAATGATAATGTTTCATATAAAATCTATAATTACCCAGAAACCCTTTGAGATCACATCCCTTGTTACCTTTCTAGAGGCATATTGTGCATGTACTAGTGAAGAGAAGAACTTCCTTTGTGAGTTGTATCAACATAATTTTTTATTGTTCCATGACCTAGTATGGAATCCTAACCACTTCATGGAGGATTCCAACTAAGAGCATTTGTGTCTTGTTTGAGCAACTACATTGATCATGCATCTACCCATAAGATTGCACAGAACAATTTCAAAAGCATCCTATGGGTTAGAGGATATTTTTATATGCCTCTACAAGTCATTGGCACAAATAAAGAATGGACCTACTTTCCACCACATGCTGGATTCATGACCATGAATAGGGAAAAAACTATTGCACATTATAAGGAACAAATTGAAGTATTAGAAAAAGCATCCATGGAAGGATGTACTAAGGGATGGAAACAAACCAGGTAGGCCATTCAACAAAGGGACCTCTTTAATCCCTACAACCTGAAGGTAAAACTGGAAAGCGTGCAAAAATATATTAAGTACATAGAAAGCTGCATAAATAATTGGACATGTCTAAATTTTCACTATCCAATGATTTGGTTATGTACCAAAGCATACAACAAAGAGTATAAGTTTTCTAGGTGGGAGGAATTGGTCTGTTGGAAGGAAATTTAGGTAAGAGGAGGCTACTTATGTGCTAATTTAGTAAGGAAAACTAACTAGTCTCAACAACCTCCTAGCGATCCTTGCCTATTTAGAATCAATCTAATTGTTTGGTTGCATAGGGACATACAACAAATCCTCCCTGGAGGAGATGACAGGTGCTCAAATTGACATCTTTTTAACACTCATCCAATACCTTTTTGCATATTATTTTACCATTTCCATCTCATTGAAATAAATTTTTCATCCACAATGATGCATTTTTGGTTAAGGTATAATTATATTCTTACTATTCCATTTCTATACTTATTCTTATGCATTTTTAGAAGATTTCTTCCTTTCTATGCTAATAGTGGTATACATGAACAAGGTTGCACATGTACCTTCCAAGCGCAGGTGCTTCAACTCTCTTAATAGTTGATGCAACTCTCTGTGAGGAAATAGGTGTTGCAACTCCCAAGTGTGAGCTGCTACAATTATCCACTTGAGTGCAGTTGTTTCAACTATGAGTTTCTACCACTTGTGCTGCAATTCTAGGATATTATTATCATTGTTGCAACTCCCCATTTTTGTGGCTCTCACCTCTTCGTTGTTGCAACTCTCACCTCTTTGAGGATGTGACTCTTGCTTGTTGTGATTCTCATTATTGTTGCAACTTGCACCACATGGATGTTGCTACAACTCACTCATGACCATTGTTGCAACTCTGAGGAAGAACATTGTTGCACTAGTGTTAACAATGCATCAGTCAACCAAAAAACTATCATCTATGAATCGACTAGGCAGTTAACAAATAAAATGACAAGGGTGAATAGGAACTTAGAAAAGAATAAATGACTTAGTCACCACTTGTTATACAATTGATTAAGTCAACATGTGACTAATATTGCTATCTTTTGGAAAGTCGATGTAACCAAATGGAACAACTTATTTGATTGTCCATCAACTTCTTTGATTAATTTAGATAGACAACATTATGTATAAAACTCATGCTCTCCTTGAGTTGATTAGTTAATGAAAGTTAATGAGAGTGAATCAAAGTCAAAATCATAACCAAGTCTTTCATTATGTTTCTAGTTTCTTGCAATGTAAATTTCATTTTCATTCCCATTCAATTAATGGTGCACTGGGTATCTTGTTCCTTATTGCTTTTGTAATCCAATTCCTCATCTATGGAGGTAAGCCCCCCTCCTTAGCTAGGTATTTTCTATACTTTATAAGGTAGCCATAACATCCTTTATATATATTTTATTTATTCTTCTAATCAACACTTTGTTGTATCTAAAGGTTTTAACCATGTACATAAATTACCTATAAACAAATTCTTAAAAAGAAAAAAATATACAATGTCAAGAACATAAAATATACACATAGATTTATATCCTAGAACCATAAACCAAGAAAACCAGATTGATTTTTCGTTTAGTTCCTTTTAATATTACAATATGTTATATACATGCGAAGCATTGATAAATCCCCAAACCCATTAACCCTAGATTATAACATAATTATAGTTTCCTTGGTTGGATCTACAAAATACCATGGGAAAAACCATCATGTTTAAAACCATGGGTGTGTCCGCCTTTATTTATTTATTTATTTATTCCTGACTATTCCCAATGCAACATAACAACCCTTGAGGCTACATTTCCTTTGCTACAAATCTAAATTTAAATTACTGTAACTCTGATATTTCATACTACTATAAACTTTGAAGTTCAATTTTTGTAACTTTGATATTACTATTGCTGCAACTTTAAATTTCAATTATTGTAATTATAATATTTCAAATTATTGCAACTATGTATTGTAAGTTGATCACTTCAACTATGATAATTCATACCGTTGCAACTTTGTACCTTAGGTTTATTTTTGTAATTCATTTATTAACATTTTCATTAATTAAGGACAAATCATTGTTGTGAACTTGCCAACAACATGTGACCCAAGTTGTTGTTGTGCTAACAATTTGTGACTAGAATATTATGTTTTCTAGAATTGTGATTGTTTTTTTTTCAATTGGGTTCAACTTGATTATTTTGTTTACAATGTTTGACTTATAGTTATATTTCCTTTATAAACAAAGTGTGGTTTGATGGTTTTCAATTTACTACATTATATTTCTCGTGCAACTACATTTTTGTTACAACATCCAAAATAATTTTAACACTTGAACAAGTCACCTTAAATGTCCATGAGATTTATTTTCTACAAGTGTGATTTATTTCCTACATGTGTGCTATTTACTTTTCTACATGTCTAACATTTACTTTCATCCAAGTATGCTCTTTACATTTATGCAAAGTGTGCATTAAATTACAAGTATATTTCCCCTAATGACATGTGAAAGCATATGAATATCTTGTCCTATGACAATCACTTAGATTACCACAACTACATATTGTACTAGCACAAACGATGCACAGTAATTTAAAAGTTCCATATGAACTTTAAATTGACAATTAAATATACAATATTTTGGTTGTATTTCTAAATGATTAGAAAGGTAATTGGAAGGCTCATCAGATAGCTAGAGGTGTAATGAACATGGGAGTGGGACTAAGGGCCTCTTCAAGTTCATTTGTTCTTCTTTTGAATGTTAGATTCTCTACCTCTTACTCAATTATAGAGTGAGCAAAGGTATCCCCTATAATTTGGTGTAATTTTAGGAGTCATGTAGGTCCAACTCCTAACATTTCCACTTCAGACTTCATTGATTGGTAACCTTCTTATTTCGTGTGCGTACCTTCTCAAATTATAGCTTCTTGGTAGTTCTATCATGATATTATGCATGGTTAAAGACTAGTGTTCAAAGGTTATTGACTCTTAAACAACTGATTCTTCAACTAAATTTTGAGTCTTAATCATGCACAATATCACGTAGTCTAGAGAATTACGTAGCACTATCCACTTCCATATATGTGGTTCCTTCTAATTTTTGTGACCCCTTTTTGTTCGATATTTTACTCTTTGATGAAGTAACAACATGTGAAATTTCTAGTGTGACTCATGGGGGTGACTCTTCTTCATATCCTCCATCAAATTGTTGATCATTACTCTCTCCTTGAATTGTTATAGTATCCTTTCTTCTTTTAGTCAAAGAAGAGCTCTAACAAGCTTGTGGAGTTGAAGCTAGTTGAGTACTATTTGGCTTCTTTATTCTATCCTTAGTTCTCCCTTTAGCGACGACGATTACTTTTGTAATTATATCATCAATAGGTGTGGGTGTCTCATTGTCATTTCTTGGGCCTGTGTGTTTTTCTCCACTTTCTTCAACAACTCTAGTAAAGAATTTCCATATTCGACCAATGTGAAGTGTTTCAAAAATATCCCTTTGGGGTAAAATACTTGGGTGGATTCAACCTCAACTAAATTAAAGGGCTTTAATAGCTCAAAGAATTTTGTAAGGTGAGAAAAGTTCTTCATAGTGATGTCTCCATCAGTAAATGCAAGTCTTATAATTTTCTTATTTTTCTTTCACTCAAATAAAATAAGCTAGGGGTGATACTATCAACAAATATTTGCTATAAATTATATATAAAGAAAAAACTTGGGTAGTAATATATTTTTATGTTGGGACACATATAGTCTAATGAGACTATGGTATTATTTTTCCTGATGTATCCCCCAAAGAATGTATTGGCCTCTGAGGATATTCTCTGTAACACCCCACCTCACATTTATCAGCTTTTACAAGCTCACCAGAGTAAACATGAGACGAGAGTTACTATGCATGACCCAACATCTGATTTCTAGTTATGGAAGTGGGGTATACTATCTTGATACTTACTGCAACGTCCTAGGGACACCTAATCACCCAGATGTTAGACAACATCCATTG
The DNA here is from genome assembly GCA_031772625.1 of Pinus tabuliformis. Taxonomy (NCBI): domain Eukaryota; kingdom Viridiplantae; phylum Streptophyta; class Pinopsida; order Pinales; family Pinaceae; genus Pinus; species Pinus tabuliformis. The sequence continues at coordinate 338,814,631 of CM062807.1, read as the reverse complement.
ATGATATTTCCTAGAGCTAGAACTATCTTTTCACCTCACTTTACCTCCCAGTTGCATGCATGCCAACCAGTCCATGCAACTAGAAGGCTCCAGCTACACTCACAAGCCATCCTCCATGTAGCTACAACCGAGATCTTCTAGTTTTGTTCCTGCGAGCATATATTCAATGCCAGAATTTCAGGGCTAGCCTTCATGCCACTTAAAAGAATTTCCCAGAACTTTCCAGGACCCTATCTATGATGATCACAAGTCTGCATAATCTATATTTAAGCTAAGATATTATCCAATATATGATAAACATTTACAAAAACACTTTGCAATCATAACACATATAGGTCATAAATGCATATCTATTCACTATTTCATTAGTTTCATAAGAGAATCATCAAGAATGCTTACTGCCCTCTCAAGATAGCTGCAACAAACACTTGTTAGCTCATGCATTCATATAACTATTCAATAACTTATCAAAACATGAACAATATCCATAACATGATCATATCATATAATAAGAGTATACCATGCATATTGTAGAGTCTGAAGATACACCTACCATGACATCCTTTTGCCCAATTATCCTCTCTTTTTCATATATATTTACCACTTAATAAAGCCATATCTACCAAGTTTTGATGAAGGCATACATTAGTATGTTTTATTGTTCATATTTAGATGTACACCCTATTTTTTTTTAGATTGTGGTTCACGGACACCATGGTCAACGGGTGGCGCTACGTCCACAGAAAAATATGGGCTAATCGACCCCAAAGGGAATCTAGCCCCACGGCCCATTGGCAAGGCCTAACCCCAAGGGCTTTGGTGAGATTGGACCCTGTGACCTCCCGATGGCGAGGCACTAATTTTGACCAACTCAGCTAACCCTTGGGCCTTAGTTGTATACCCTATTATTTTAATTAAAGTTGTAATTAGCTACCGAATCAATCTGTTTACGCAACTAGTCCAGGATTCCGTAGCTTTCTTTATTGTTCACGAGGTTTCAGAGTTCTAGGTCAGCAACGAAAGGTGCAGATGGATAGAGGATGAATCCCTCATGGATACTTTCCTATCCACTCAAAATTGTTTGCTTAAAGAGGCACATGAGATCGCAATCAAACTCCGAATCAGCCATCGGATTAATGCAGAACAGAACCAGAGATCAGTTGAAACCTTATTGTTTTGCTTTCGAAATAGAAAAACGACGGTTTCACGATATAAGTTTAGATAGGATTAAGAGATATTAGGCTTAGGATCTTCATATAGTTATGTAAAGAGACCTGCTATAAAGCTAATGGCCACATTGTTATTTGGGTGTGCGTTGAATGATATGTTTTCTGAACAATTTGTGAATTTCGTGTGAATGAATTTGGTTTTTGTGTGCAAGCGTTGTACTGATTTGAAGCTCTGAACTACTATGTGGAGGGCCCCTACAAACAGTGGCAGGTTTTAATCAAATACAATCTGATTTCCTTTAATTATTCAATTGATCTGTTTTGTGTGGTAATGTTGTATAATGATTTCGAATTGTTATATGCATAAGAACTTTAATTTTCTTTATACCTAGATTAGACTGTTATTTACTTTGCTTTATACCTGGTACTACACAGTTATTTCCTTTGCTTATTATCCAGCATAATTGAAGTGTGTTCAATTCATAGATGTTGCTTGGATTACTTTGTTTGAGCAGAAATTGAACAAGCGAGAAGACCTCCTAAAACAATTGAGTTCAACAGTATTCCTTCATAGTTGCTAGAGTAAGGTTTCATTTTTCACTTAGAGAATTAGGAGCTACAGTAAAGAGATTTAAGATCAAATCCCAACAATCTAACATAAGTAAAATCGCCCTCACATCATCCACAAGCTGATTGGATAGAGATTAATCCCTAGGAAACTTAATCAACATCCCTAAGAATTACAACATTAATACAATTGACAAACATCGCCCCATCCTAAGCTTAAACCTTGAAAAATACATAATGACCTAGTAAAACAACTTCTAAGCACATATTGTGCACCTATACATTATTAGTCTACGCACCCTAGTTAAAAATTTATGATTTCCAATTCAAGGACATTGAATTAACCAAACATTTTGGCGTCGTAGGGATAGAGACATTAATTTAAAACATGACATGCGTAGGGATAGAAACTCTAGGGGTATATTTGTGGGATGAGGAAGAATTTTAATTCTCACAAATCCACTCACTCCACCATGATTTCGAGATTCCACACCACCTACTCAAACCCAAATTCCATTTAGAGGTCGAGAAAGACTTCTTGAAGTCTCAAGATCATAAATTCAATCCAAAACTTCATCTACTTCTTCCACTGAAGCTGTAATTGAATAAAATCCTACATCCCCAACCACAAGACTAATATTTATGTTCCCCACTGGTGAACAATCGCAGGAGAAGAATTATAAATTCCTAGTGAAGAGAAAGAATTGGAAACTTATTCTGAACAACCATTGATAGAGGAACCAGAAAGATTAGAAGAACACTATGTTAGCTCCGAAGAATCTATCATGGCTGAAGAAGAAGGAGAAGTACAAAATGTCCACGGTGAAGAGGATAGGATTGGAGGTAGAGGAAGAGGAAGAGGTAGAGGTAGAGGAGGGGGTAGAGGCAGAGGAAATCAAGATCCTTTTGGATTCCCTATTCTTGATGAAGATACAACCCTCACAATGAAAAATATATCACCCTCAATTCTTCCTAATTTCCATGGGAAAAGAAACAAAGATCCAGAGACATTTCTCTTCGAATTTGAAGTATTATGCAGATCATATGACTATTTGCATGATGCTCAAAAGTTGAAATTATTCCCTGCCACATTAAAAGACTCAACATTAAAATGGTTCATGAGTCTAGGAGTGCATTCCATAACAACATGGGCACAAATGAAGGAGGCTTTCTTGGGAAAGTATAGAGATTATTGTATGCCTAGTAACCTTAAAGATGAAGTCTTTAAAATGACACAGAAAGAAGATGAGAACCTTGAAGACTTGGTAGAAAGATTTGTTTACAATGTTAAAAGAGAAAAAATGGATAATTTGGATGAAGAAACATTAAAAGCTCTTTTACTCAAAGCCATTAAAGATGAGTGGATCGATCTACTTAACCTAACGGGAAAAGGAGATATTTCCCAACTACCATTTGCAGATATTTGTGATTTATGTGTACATATCTCAAGTGGCAAAGCAAGAGTTGGAAAGAGTCCTAGAGACCCTCCCTTATCAAGAATAAACAAGTCTGCAGCTGGGACAGTTAGTAGGGAAGAAATAGGAAATCTGGTTGATACCTTTAAAACAGATATTTTAGGGAGCTTGAGTGAACAAATAAACACCCATAAAATACAAAACAAGCAAAATTCTGAAAATGCTGCATTATCTATCTTTCTGCCCCAAATGTTGGAAGAAACATGCTCTGAGAGAGTGTCCCTTAAACTCAAAATCCAGAGAAACTTGTGTCATATGTGCAGATAATCATGATAGAAAGGAATGTCCATCCTTACCAGGTCTTAAGGTTGTATTCAATGATGAAGGAATCTCAAAACCAGTAGACCCTCTCTACTTTTTAGCTAAAAGACCATGGAAAAACCCCCAACCAAATCAACCACAAGGATTTAGACCATAACAATTTTCCCAATCTTCACAAAGTAATTGGAATTCAGCCTGGCAGCCTTGGGCTCTGCCACAATCACAACCTTGGAATCAAGGATGGAAAAATCCTTATGGAGCCTATGCTCAATATCAACAATACTCGCCATCCTACATTCCACCACAATTCTTAACCTCGTCCAATCAAATTCCTCAAACCAATCAATTGCCACAAGTCCTAGTACAGAGTCAAAACTCGCAACTTTCCCTACCATTTCCACAAAAATCAAATCAACTACCCGCTCAACCACTTCCAAATCCTAATAATAAAGTACCACAACAACCAGTATACAACATGGAGGGTTAGAATCCTCAAACCTATGTAATAACCCCACTAGACCTAAACAATGTCCAATTAAGGTCTGGAAGGGTATTACCAAAAAAACCTCCTGTTGTCATTCAAAAAACAAAATCAGATCTTCAAAAACATAAGAATCAATTAGAAGAAGGGGAGACCTCTCTCCCTCAAAAAGAAACTAGAAAAATAGAAGAAATTCCAATAAATGCTCCCATCATAGAACAACCTTCAATATCAGTTAAACCACCTTTCCCAGAAAGGTTGAAAATCGATGGAGTAGAGAAACAAATTATCTTGCCTGATTACAATATGATGGATGAATTGAGAAATGTTTGTATTAAGATTACTTTATTACAAGCCATAAAAGAAATACCAATTTTTGCAAAAACAATTAAGGAATTAAGTACACAACGATCAAGGAGAAGAAGAAAATATATAAAAAGAATTCAGTTAGTCAGAAAAATTGCAGACATTATGATGGGGAAGACAACAATCCAAAAATATCTAGACCCAGGAAGCCCCATTGTAAAAATTCACATCAATGGAACTAAAATACCAAACACACTGATTGACCTAGGGGCAGCCATAAACATAATGAGCAAACAAGTTATGGACACACTTAGGCTTCCTAACCTTCAATACACACCAACTTTGTTGCAATTAGCAGATAGATCTATTATTAAACCAGATGGTGTGTTAGAGGATGTTTGTGTATCCTTAGATTCTTGGGAATATCCTGTTGATTTCATGGTCTTAACACCCAAGAACAATCTAGGAGGACATCCCTTAATTCTAGGAAGGCCTTGGTTGGCTACAGCAGATGCTTTCATCGGCTGTAGGTCAGGTGATATGTTTATCTCAAATGGAAATTCTACAAAGTAATTTACATTATACCCCCTGCAAGAACAACAATAGGTACAAAAACTGAAGAATGGTTAGAAGATGGAGAAGACATACAACCTATTTTTGTCACTGAACAAGTAGAAGAGGAAGACAAACTTTTAAATCTGCTAGAAAATAATGAATCTTCCTCACATAATGAGCATAGTCGAAATGAGTATCTCTCCTCCAAACAAGTATCATTGTTGTCCATGGAAAAATTTTGGAATTCCTCGATAGAAATCTTTCAAGGAAAAAACTTAAATGTCAATATAAACTTGGAAGACATTCAAAATAAACAATTGATAAAAAATTTATAGAATGCATGGGAATATACTGACATGAGAGGGATTGATACTAAAACTTGCATACATCATATCTACATTGAACAAAATGCAAGACCAGTTAGACAACCTCAGCGAAGAATGAACCCAAATCTAAAAGAAATTGTTAAGGAAGAATTGCATAAATTATTAAATGTAAATTTCATTTATCCAATATCTGATAGTTAGTGGGTTTCACCCCTAGTAATCGTTCCTAAAAAGAATGGAAAATGGAGAGTATGCATCGATTAAAGGGAGTTGAATAAAGCAACATTAAAAGACCACTTTCCGCTACCTTTCATAGACCAGGTCTTAGATACTTTAGTAGGAAAACATATTTTTCCTTCTTGGATGGGTTTAGTGGATACAAACAGATTCAGGTGGTCCCTAAAGATCAGGATAAAACCACATTCACTTGTCCATGGGGAACTTATGCTTACTAGGTACTTCCCTTTGGGTTATGTAATGCTCCCGCAACATTCCAAAGGGCATTCCTTGGCATTTTCTCTGACCTTATCCATGATTGTGTGGAAGTATACATGGATGATTTCACAGTCTATGGGGATTCTTTCAATTAAGCACTAGGAAACCTGTAGAAATTCTTAATAAGATGTTAAGAAACAAACCTCTCATTAAGCCATGAAAAATGTTTCATGATGTTTAACGAAGGAATTGTTTTAGGTCACCATATTTTTGGAGATGGAATTAAGGTAGACTCATCTAAGGTGGAAGTCATTTCCAAGTTATCAGTGCCAAGTTGTCAAAAGGATGTCAGAAGTTTTCTCAGTTTTACTGGATACTATAGAATATTTATAGAAAACTTCACAAAAATTGCATCCCCACTCTTTAAATTACTTACAAAAGACTGTGAATTCAGTTGGGATTCTGAATGTCAAGTTGCCTTTGAAACATTGAAAAAGAGAATTTCTGAAGCACCCATCTTAAAAGGACCTAACTGGAAATTGCCTTTCCATATCTCAACAGATGCTTCAGATTTAGCCTTAGGAGTTGTTTTAGGACAAAAAGACCTCACTCCTTATGCCATTTATTATACCAGTAAAAATTTAACCCCTGTAGAGTTAAATTATACTGTAACCGAGAAGGAGTTCTTAGTTGTGATTCATGCCATTAATAAATTCAGACATTATATAACTGGCTACGAAACTTTTTTCCACACAGACCATTCTACCATTAGATACCTAATGAATAAACCAATCACTAATGGAAGACTAACCAGATGACTCCTACTTTTACAAGAATTCAACATAACATTCTAGATAGGCCAGGAAAACAAAACACAATTGCCAATTTTCTATCTAGAATACAAAATGAAAAAATGATAGACCCGTAGAAGATAAATTTCCTGATGAATATCTTTTTGCAATATCTACTAAATCACCTTGGTATGCAGATATTGCTAACTATTTGGCCACAGGAAAAATGCCATTTCATTTAACTCCTAGAGGAAAAAGAAGAATAGTCCACAATAGCACATCCTACTCATGGATAAATGAAGAATTATATAAGACAGGACCAGACCTCATCATCATAAGATGTGTTCGAGAGGACGAAATACCAGAGATACTAAAAGCTTGTCACGATGAGCCATGTGGAGGACATTTTTCTGACAAGACAACCACTTACACAATCTTACTTTTAGGATATTATTGGCTTTCCATTTTCAAGAACACCAAGGAATATGTTAAGAGATGTGACAGTTGTCAGAGAATGGGAAAACCTACTCCTTCAAATGAGATTTCGTTGCAACCATAGGTACTTATCAAACCATTTGAAAAATGGGCATTGGATTTTGTTGGACCAATCAACCCACCTTCAAAGCAAAAGAAGTATATTCTGGTATGTAATGATTATGCCACTAAATGGGTAGAAGCTAAAGCACTTCCTTTTGCTACTGAAAATACTGTAGTTTCATTCCTTTTTGAGGATATTTTTACTCGTTTTCGTGTGCCAAGAGAAATTGTAACTGATCAAGGAACACAGTTCGCATCCAGACTAGTGCAGAAGCTTGTGGACCAATACAAGATAAAACATCAGAAGTCAACTCCATATCATCCACAAGCCAATGGAAAAGTTGAGTCCACAAATAAAGTGATCAAGTCTACCCTTACAAATACTGTACATCTACACAGGAAAGACTGGGTGGAGAAACTTCCAGAAGCCTTATGGGCCTATAAGACTACATGGAGAAATACTACAGGACATTCTCCCTATGAACTTGGTTATTGGAAGCACGTATTACTTCCAATAGAGTTCCAGATCCAAACCTATAATACAGCAGCCTAGTTAGATCTTCACTCGTCAGAAGCCCAGAAGTAAAGGATGACACAATTAAATGAGCTCTATGAGATTAGACAAGAAGCCTTTCAGAGGACTAGCTTAGTGCAACAACAGAGGTCAAGATGGAATGATAAGTACATTAAAGAAAGGAGTTTCACCCATGAGATTGGGCATTACTCTTTGATACAAAATTAAAAAAATTTCAAGGGAAATTCCAAACCCGTTGGCTTGGACCTTTGATAATGGTGCAGTTAGAATCAAGACTGTTGATGAAGAAAGAACTCCTCTATTAGTAAATGGACATCGACTTAAGATTTACCAGAAACCATTAACAAGAGAAAAATTTGTCAAAATATTTCAGGATAATTTAGAACTAAAGATGGTCAAGAAGAATTCTTCTTCTTTTCCACCTTAGAAATTCTCATTCAGTTTGTTATTAAAAAAAAAAGTAAATAAAAAGATAAAAATAAATAAATTATATGTATACATATAATAATATGAAAAAATATAAATAATAAAATTTTATAAACATGAAAACCAACATGTTGTTGGCATGTTTATACAGAAAATTTAAAGTGAAAACCAATTTATTGGCACTTCAAATTTTCTTTTCCTAAAAAATTAAAAAAAATATATAATAAAGCTCATCTACTAAAGCTTTCTTTCTCTTAAGCTGCAGAAACAACAACTTTCCGTAGCTTGGACAAGTTTCCGTAGCTAAACAAATTTCTGCAGCCCAATAATTTTGAAGTCTACAAGAATGCTTGGTGATCTAGATTAAAGGACAGTTGACAACAATGCACCTACAAAAGATTAAAGGACAACAAATAAGGTTAGCAACAAAAAATTAAAGGTATGTGCTGCTTTAATTTAACAATAGGGAAAGATATATAGCATGTATGAGTAAGAAAATATAGTACTAAAGCACAATCATTATAACCTAAGGGTAATGACCGTCTAACGAAATATCATATGCCACCACTCTAAAAGTCATGTCACGACCTTGTGCAAAATCTGCCAAATTAATTACCAAATCATAAGTTTGAATGCGCCTAACAGTGAAATTCATTCCCATAATCCTCTTGATAACCCATCCATTCTTCCCTATTCCTACACTCCTCTATTCGTTCATAATCACTCCATCTTTCTGCCAGCTAGCAAACCCTACCAGTCCCATTTTCCTGTCAAGGTAGCCAATCTTCGAGGCAAATCATCCTTCAGCATGGGGGTAATTGTTCAAACTGAGCCAACAGGGAAGCAATTCCTAGAGGGGTACCCACAAACTAGGGAGCTGCTGCAAAGAAGACAATGGCTGCAATTCATTGAGAAATTTAGCGGTTTCCACAAAGAGGTAACCAAGACATTTGCACGTTCCTTCGATAGAATGGAGGCCGAAATTGGGGACATAAATCTCACATTAATGGAGTCTATGATTGTTGAGGCCACCGAGTTTCCTAGGCATGGATAAAAATGGTTTAAAAATAGAGGGATTGATAGCGAGGACTGGAAGGTTTTCCTCAAGAATCCAAACATGGACACAATGGTCTACAAAAAAGGTATTCCAAGCTATGCTCTTAAAAATAAATGGAGAACTTATTGCTTGTGCTTCAAAAGTTTATCACTTGTGAGGGTAGGTTTGGACAAATGTACTTTTATCATGTTAGAATGATGATGCACTTCCTTGAGGATCATTAAATGAACCTCCCCTATTTTCTCTTGAATAGCCTCAAGAAAATGGCTACAAATGTTCAGAAGAAAATTCATTGCATAGAAAACACCCTGTACCATCATGGTTTGGTGAAAATATTGGTTGAATTTCACCTTCGAAGTACAGTGGATGTCTGGGAAAGTTTCTTAATAAGGAACCATTTCGAGGAAAAATCCCCAAAAAGACCAAGTAGCAGTAGGGCCCTCAGAGGGAGAAAAATAACCATAGAAATGATAAAGGAACAGACACCTCAAACTCAGACAGAGGTAAGAGAAGAAGAGCTGCCTATAGTAAATATTTTGCAGAGAATGAAGAGGGGAAAACCTAGAAGAAAGAAAGATAGCCCAGGTAAAGAAGAACTCTCACAAACTAAAACCTCTCCTCTAAAAGAAAAATTAGAGAATAAGAGGATGAAAGTGCATAAAACACAAACCCCAAGGTTGAGAAGGAGCACGAGGTTGAGCATGACACAAAAAACAACCTAAAAAACTACAAGACACATTAACCTTGAGGAAAATGAGCCAACTGAAGAGGATCCAATAGAGATTGAGCCGACAGAGAACACTCCAATAGATATTGAGCCAATAGAGCGTGAGCCAATTGGAAGCCCTATGAATTCTCCAAAAGGGTCACCAAGATCATCATCATAGCCTTACAACACACCTCTAGGAAGCTCGATACATAGTCCAGGTATTGACCCTGCACAACAGGAAATATATGACTACATAGAGTCACTAGAAAGGAATGCGACAACAACAAAGGAGACAATACAGATCCCTGGAGAAGGAACCAACTAGGTGAATGAACAATTGGCCCCAAACATCTTGAAGCAGGAGATCTTTGAACTAGAAACACTGAATCAGTATCTTAAAAATGAAAATCAAGCCCTGAAGACATAGAGTGAGATACGGATCGCTAAGAGCGGCAACCTAATCCTACATCTAAGCTTGTGGTATAAGAAGAAAAATAAGAGGAAGAAAGAGAACATAATTATGCAGAGAGAGATAATCAGTTTAAAGTACAAAATCCTAATGAGGAAGCCTAGAATTCCAATCTCTGCCAAAAAGCATAAAATAGTAAAACAGGGAGATGACAAACAATAGACACAAGTAGAAGACAAGGAAAAAGTGTATGAGGACATACAACATCTCCAGTTTGGGGGAATGTAGAGCCTAAAGATTATCCTACCATGACATCCTTTTGCCCAATAATCCTCTCTTTTTCATATATATTTACCACTAAATAAAGCCATATCTACCAGGTTTTGATGAAGGTATGCATTAGTATGTTTTCTTGTTCATATTCAGCTGTATACCCTATTATTTTAATTAAATTTGTAATTAGCTACTGAATCAGTCTATTTACGTAGCTAGTCCAGGATTCTGTAGTTGTCTTCATTGTTCGTGAGGTTTTAGAGTTCCAGGTCAGAAACGAAAGGTGCAGATGGATAGAGAATGACTCCCTCATGGATACCTTCCTATCCACTTGAAACTGTTTGCTAAAAGAGGCACAAGAGATCACGGTCAAACTTTGAGTCAATTGCCGATTAATGCAAAACAGAACCCAAGATCATTTGAAACCTTATCATTTTTCTTTCGAAATAGAAAAAGGATGGTTTCACAATATAAGTTTAGATAGGATTAAGAGATATTAGGCTTAGGATCTTCATACAGTTATGTAAAGAGACCTACTATAAAGCTAATGGTTGCACTGTTATTTGGGTGCATGCCGAATGATATGTTTTCTGAACAATTTTTGAATTTCGTGTGAATGAATTTGGTTTTTGTGTGCAAGCGTTGTACTGATTTAAAGCTCTGAACTGATATGTGGAGGGCCCCTACAAACAGTGGCAAGTTTTAATCAAATACAATCTGATTTCCTTTAATTATTCAATTGCTCTGTTTTGTGTGATAATGCTGTATAATGATTTCGAATTGTTCTTTGCATAAGAACTTTAATTTGCTTTATACCTAGATTAGATTGTTATTTACTTTTCTTTATACTTGGTACTACATAATTATTTCCTTTTCTTATTATCCAGCATAATTGAAGTGTGTTCAATTCATAGATGTTGCTTGGATTACTTTGTTTGAGCAGAAATTGAACAAGCAAGAAGACCTCTCCTAAAACAATTGAGTTCAACAATATTCCTTCATAGCTGCTAGAGTAAGGTTTCATTTTGCACTTATAGAATTAGGAGCTGCAGCAAAGAGATTAAAGATCAAATCCCAAAAATCTAACATAAGTAAAATCACCCTCACATCATCCACAAGCTGATTGGATAGAGATTAATCCCTAGGAAACTTAATCAACATCCCTAAGAATTACAACATTAATACAATTGACAAACATCGCCCCATATTAAGCTTAGACCTTGAAAAATACTTAACGACCTAGTAAAACAACTTCTAAGCACATATTGTGCACCTATACTTCATTAGTCTACGTACCCTGGTTGACAATTTATGATTGCCAATTCAAGGACATTGAATTGACCAAACACATATAACCAACATTTAACAAAAATGAATCCATGACAAACTAGTCATAAAATCAACACAATAACAAATACTTGTGCTCATTGATGTCAATAAGAAATAATACATAATGACGTATGCATAAAGCCAACCAATTCAGGGACTTCCACATACCACCTAACCATAAATTGGGTTGAACCAAATATTTCTTTCAGTCAATCACCCTAGTGACATATTCTAAGCATGAATATGAGATCACATGGAATAAAACGAGACAAAATCAACCAGGGAATCTAGAGGTTAAACCACCTCTAACCTCAACCACTATGATTTCACCCAAACTGGTCTATAAATCACCAAAACCAATACAATATTGGATGCCTCAATATTTCTTCACCATACCCAAAGACATTTTCCTGTCTTCACCCACCTATCAAGAGCTTCCCAGAGAAACCCATTTCCACCCTCAGCCCTTGGGATTTTCCTGAGACCACCTCAACCACATCCAAATCTACTGCTAATCCAAAGCTCAACTAAAACTGAAAACTCACTATACCATGGGTATTTAGGAAATGGAAAAGGTAAGATTGTATACCACTATCAATACATGAAAATCTCATGACAATGATAAAAAACGTGACCAATAAAATAATGCATAAGCCATGCATTCACATCCCAACAAGATAACCAAACATGCCACCTGCTACTTGCAAAATCCTCTTGTTGATTGCTCTTTCTCTGCTTGATTTCTTCCCTTGCCTACTGTTGTCCAATCTTCCTCTTGCACTCCCTTTCTTGTTCCTTCCTTGTTTTTTTGTGTCTTCCATGTGTTCAAGTGCTTGTTATCTCTCTTCCTTTCTTCTTCTCTAAGTGAATGCAAGAATGTCAAAAATTGTGTGTGTGTGCTCTCTCTCCTTTTTATTTTTCCTTTACTTTTCCTTCATTTTCCCTTGCATGCATATTCTTGTTCCTTCATCTTCCTTTTCTCCTATTTTATTTTATTTCTTATGTTTAATTGCCATTTATTGTCTTTTCCCGTTTCCAATTCCAATTTCCATAGCCAATAATAAACCACAAGTGGATCCCAATATAAATTTTTCCCCCTCCATTCAGCGTGGAATACGTGTCCCATGACATTGGTTTTATTTTGCCTTTTATAATTCCCATTTACTACATAGAACTTTAACCCGAGGTTGTTACAAAATCCTCCCCCTTGTGGGAACATCATCCTCGGTGTTGTATGACACATATGACAAGCCAAAACTATTGAAATTGAAAAACGTACTACTTATGGATATTTATAACCCATCTCGATGCAATATTTACAATGACAAGCTGCTGAAACATGACTAACATACTGAATATTGGATCTTTATAAACACAACTCGATGCAATATTTACAATGACACACAGTCATATATACTAAAACCTCATTTGTTTCAACCAGAGAATAAATAAGGATATAATTTCTACATCTGATATGCCATCTCCCATGTAGCTTCATCAGGCTCAAAGTGCTTCCATTGCACTTTAACTTTCTCTATTTCTCAGTTCTGGAGCATGAGCTTCTTCCACTATACGATGCATTGAGGCTCAGGCTGGAAATATACTTTGGGTTCCACATATAATACAGACCAATGAATCACACGATCAATATCTTGTACATATATTTTAAGTAACGAAACATGAAAAGCATTATGGACTTTGACTGATGGAGGAAAAGCAATGCTATATGCCACTAGTCCAATCCTCTCAAGGATCTTAAATGTCCCACAATACTGAGGGGCCAACTTGGCACATTATCTAATCTTCAAGGAGGTTTTCTTAGGCTTGATGCACAAGTACACATGATCCCCAACTCGAAATTCCTTGAATACCCTATGCTAATCTGCATAGCCTTTCTGCCTATTCTGTGTTGCCTTTAAATTATTTATAGTAAATTGCATCTCCTGCTCCATCTCTCTCAACCTGTCTAGTCCAATCAAATCGTTCTCACTAGATCACACCAACTGATAGGATTATTAAAACTCCGCCCATAGAGAGCCTCAAATTGTTGGGTCCCTATAATACTAGTGATTACCCCATTACTATTGTAGTTATACCCCTTATTTATATTGTTGTGCCCCCATTACCCCCATATTGTTATTAATGTGCCTATAGAATCCCTCTATTGTTATTTTTGTGGCTTTATATTATTATTGTTAGGTCGGCTGGATTATATTGTGACTCCATAGACTCCTATATATAAAAAGGAGGTTTTGTCATTTGAATCATCCAAGAATTGTTGATTTATGTAATGTAAAGGAGGTTTCCCCCTCGAAGAGGCTGAATTCTAAGGCGTTGATCTATCTTTTCTATCTTTTCTTGAGCTGGTTTCATAACATTTGGTATCAGAGCTTTGGATTCTAGGGTTTCGCTACTCCAAACAGGTCGTCGTGCCATTTTCGCTATAACTTTTTTTTGTGACGTTTCAAAAGTCGCAAGAAAAACCCATTTGAGAAGAAATCGCGCTGAAACTTGGATCCGAATTTCAGAGCTTTTTGCGCGATATTTTCGGAGATATGATCTTAGGAAGTTGGTCTTTTTGCAGACTCCTGAATTACACTCAAAACAAGTGACCTGGGGAAAATCGTCATAACTTTCTTTCTGAGAATCGGATTGAAATTTCGTAAGAAGGTACAGAAAGAGGATAGACTGTAGTTTTCTTTTATATATTTTTCAGAGTCAAAGGTTGAAACAGTGACACGTGGCACTTCATACAAGTTCGCTCTACTGAACTAGTCTATAATCAAGTCACTGCGGGAGATTGTGCATAACTCTTTCTTGGAGAATCCAATTTGGTTCAGACTAGTGGAATTGGAAAGAGGACATAGAAGGCTACTATAGGTCACAATTTCAGAACTGGATGATTCGAAATTACAGAGATACATCAGATTCAATATCAGGCTTCTACAAAGTAAAAAAGGGTGTGTAGTTTTTATTTTTTATTTTTGCATAAGCTTGGTTTGAAGGAATTCAAAGGGCATAGTAAAGCATTATTATTGGTAACTGATGCCCCGAGGAAAGAAAATGCAAACACCTAGTAAGGAACCTGAAAGCTCTAGCATGACTCATGAAGAAGAGGAAGAAATGCTACATGATATATCAAAATTACAAGAACAAGTGCAACAAATGTCACGCTCACAAAAGCTAACAGATGCTAAGATAAATGGCGTGGAATCTAAGATAAAGGGCATGGAAGCTAAGATGGATGATCTGAAGACAGATTTGAGGACAGATTTGAAGACAGACATGGCAGATTTGAAGACAGATTTGACAAATTTTCTACAAGAAATACTTACTAATGGTGAAAAGGTTGTAAAGGAAACTCATGATGTGAACAAAAGAAATGTTAATCATGATTCCATAGACTCTAATGTTGGATCGAAGACCCACCATATTCCAAAAATCGATATGAGGAAGTTTGATGGCAAGGATCCCGCCACATGGATATTACAGATGGAGCAGTTCTTCGATCTCAATAATGTGCAAAACACACAAAAGGTACGTATGGCAACTTTATATTTGGAACCAAATCAATTTGTATGGTATCAATGGCTTTGCTCTCGTAAACAATTTATCACTTGGGCAATTTTTACAGAAGAATTGATAGCACATTATGAGGATACAAAAAGCAACACTTTTTTTAGCCAATTGATAAGTCTCAAACAAAAGGGTTCAATAATGGAGCACATTGAGGAGTTCCAAAAATTGAACATAAGGGTAAAAGATATTCTAGAGGAGCATAGGATTGATGTGTTCATAGGGTTTTAAAGGATAATATCCAACATGATGTTCGACTTTGGGAACCTGATTCATTAGAGAAGGCATTCAGGTTAGCAAGAAAAATGGAAAGCAAAATTATGGCAACCAGGAAGCATACCACTCACAACTATAAAGACGGAAGTGTTGTTGCCCCTAGTCTTCCACAACCTATAAGGTTGACACCACAACAATTGGAAGAAAAAAGAGCAAAAGGGCTTTGTTATAGTTGTGATAGCAAATACACTAAAGGTCATAAGTGTGCTGAGAAGAAATTATTCTACATAGATTGTGAAGAGGAAGAAGAAAAGGAGCAAGAAAGGTCAAAAGAAGAGGATATGCTCCAGGAAAAAAGCCTAGATGAAGAAAAAATAAATCCGACCATATCTTGTAATGCATTGGCAGGAATTACCACTCCTCAAACCATCAAGATAGAAGGACAAATCAAGAAGAAAAAGGTGATAGTGTTGATTGATTCAGGAAGCACCCACAATTTTATTCATTGTAGGGTAGCAAAAGAATTGAATTGCTTCCTATATCCAGCACCAAAGTGTCAAGTGATGATTGCAAATGGAGGAACAATAAATTTCTCTGGAAAGTGCCATAATATCAAGCTATCCATGGGAGAATATGTATTGACTAGCCCAATGCTTTCCATTCCAATGGGAGGTGTTGATGTTGTACTAGGAGTCCAATGGCTACAATCCTTGGGTACAATAGCTTTTAATTTTCAAGAACTTTTCATCAAATTTTCTATGGAAGGAAAGGAAGTTGAATTAAGGGGTATTGCAGGGAAACCAGGAAAGATAATCAGCTCTAATGGTATGACAAAGCTTCTAAAAAAGGAGAAAAGGGTGTAATTGCACAATTATGTTCGCTAGATGTTTCCACATTAGAATCATCTATTTCTCCAGATCTCCAAAAAGTCTTGGACAATCATTCCAAGGTATTTGAGACTCCCAAAGGTCTCCCACCTATGCGTGATCATGATCATGCTATTCATCTGATTCCAGGAAGTGTTCCTCCAAACATCAGGCCGTACAGATATCCCTATGTCCAAAAAAGTGAAATTGAACGTATGGTTGCAGAAATGCTAGAGGCTGGTATAATTCAACCGAGTCAAAGTTCTTTCTCTGCTCCAGTAGTATTGGTGCACAAGAAGGATGGATCATGGTGCATGTGTCTGGATTATAGGGAGCTCAACAAGCTCACTATTAAAGATAAGTTCCCCATTCCTGTCATTGATGAATTACTGGATGAATTGCATGGATCAATTTACTTCACCAAGTTGGATCTTCGTTCAGGATATCATCAAATCAGAATGAAGATTGAAGACATTCCGAAAATGGCATTTAGAACTCATGAGGGTCATTATGAATTTTTGGTCATGCCTTTTGGCCTTACCAATGCACCTTCAACATTTCAAGGTTTGATGAATTCAATTTTCAAACCATTCCTTAGAAAATTTGTGTTAGTATTTTTTGATGATATACTTATCTATAGAAAGTCTTGGAAGGATCATGTTGAACATGTTGACAGGGTGCTACAACTATTGGAAGAGAAACAATTATATGCCAAAAGATCCAAATGTTTCTTTGGAGTCCAGGAGGTGGAATATTTGGGTCATATTGTATCTCATGAAGGAGTTAAGGTAGACCCTACCAAAATTAAAGCCATTAAGGAATGGAAAATCCCCACATCCATAAAGCATTTGCATGGATTTCTTGGGTTGACAGGGTATTATCGCAAGTTTGTTAAGAATTATGGGAGAATAGCAGCACCTCTAACAACATTATTGAAGAAAGATGCATTTTCATGGACTCCGGAAGCAACAAAGGCCTTTGAACATCTTAAAGAGGAAATGTGCCAAGCACCGATCTTAGCTACACCGGACTTCACAAAAACCTTTATTGTGGAATGTGATGCTTCAGGAAATGGAATTGGTGCTGTTCTAATGCAAGATGAAAGACCCATTGCTTTTGAAAGTCGTCCAATCAAGGGAAAGTTTTTAAGCAAAGCTATTTATGAGAAGGAAATGTTGGCAATACTCCATGCACTTAAGAAATGGCGACCCTACCTAATGGGAAGACACTTCAAGGTAAAAAAGGATCATGATAGCCTTAAATACTTTTTAGAACAAAGATTATCCTCTGAAGAGCAACAAAAGTGGGTCACAAAGATGTTGGGTTATGACTTTGAAATCATCTACAAAAAAGGGAAGCAAAATGTGGTGGCAGATGCACTCTCAAGGAAGGATGAGGATGTGGAAGCATTGTTGTGTGCTATTTCTATCATCCAACCAGATTGGATAAATGAAGCAAGGGAGGAATGGAAGAATGACGAAGAAGTGTGGGCACTTATTCGAAAGCTACAACAAGATTCCAGTACGTCTGATACATTTAGCTGGAAAAATGATTCGTTATGGTACAAAGATCGCTTATACCTCTGTAAGAATTCCCAGCTAAAACAAAAGATTCTTATGGAATTGCACACTTCTCCCTTAGGAGGGCACTCAGGATTTTTAAAAACTTACCACAGGGTTAAGAAGGAATTTTTTTGGGATGGCCTTAAATCAGATATTCAAAAGTTTGTGGCAGAATGTTTGGTTTGCCAACAAAATAAAGTTGAAACAATTAAGACATCGGGTCTATTACAACCTTTATCCATTCCAAGCCAACGTTGGGAGGAGGTATCAATGGATTTTATCACAGGTTTACCCAAGTCTGAGGGAAAGAGTGTCATCATGGTGGTAGTTGACAGACTTACCAAGTATGCACACTTTTGTGCATTATCACATCCATTTAAAGCCAGTACAGTTTCTACTGCATTTATGGAAACAATTCAAAAGCTACATGGAAACCCAAAGATTATTGTAAGTGACAAGATCCCATTTTCACTGGAAATTTTTGGACACAATTATTTTCTTGTCTTGGTACTCAGTTAGCTCATAGCTCATCTTATCATCCTCAATCTGATGGGCAAACTGAGATAGTAAACAAATGTTTGGAAGGATATCTTCGTTGCTTTGTATCTGATAAACAGACACAATGGGTCAAATGGTTGCCTCTGGCTGAATGGTGGTATAACACTTCCTTTCATACAGCAACAAAAATGACCCCATTTATGGCACTTTATGGGTATCAACCACCATCCATCACATCATATTTAAGAGAAAATTCTAAGGTTCAGGCAGTGGAACATCACATCGAACATCAACAACAAGTCCTCCAACTCTTAAAGGATAACCTCGTGTTGGCACAGAATAGAATGAAACAACAGGCAAATCAACATCGCAGTGAAAGAAGTTTTGATGTAGGTGATTGGGTATTCCTACGGCTACAACCATATAAGCAAATGTCCCTCAAGCAAGCTAAGAAGGATAATAAATTATCACCAAAGTATTATGGTCTGTACAAGGTGTTGCAAAAGATTGGTACTATGGCATACAAATTGGAGCTTCTTGCAGCTTCTTGATTGCACCTAGTTTTCCATGTTTCATGCTTAAAGAAGGTTATAGGCGACAAGCTCCCAGTTCAAACAATATTGCCAGAACTTGACGAGGAAGGAAAAATTATATTGGAACCGGAAGCTGTTATAGAAACAAGAACTCGACAGCTACGAAATCGATCAATTTCAGAGTACCTTATCAAGTGGAAGAAATTATCCGTTGAAGATTCCACATGGGAGGATGAGAATTTTATGTAGAAGTATCCTGAACTACTCAAGCGTTGAGGACAACACTTTTTTGAAGGAGAGGGGCATGTTGGGTCCCTATAATACTAGTGATTACCCCATTACTATTTTAGTTATACCCCTTATTTATATTGTTGTGCCCCCATTACCCCCATATTGTTATTAATGTGCCCATAGAATCCCTCTATTGTTATTTTTGTGGCTTTATATTATTATTGTTAGGTCGGCTAGATTATATTGTGACTCCATAGACTCCTATATATAGAAAGGAGGTTTTGTCATTTGAATCATCCAAGAACTGTTCATTTATGTAATGTAAAGGAGGTTGCCCCCTCGAAGAGGCTGAATTCTAAGGCGTTGATCTATCTTTTCTATCTTTTCTTGAGCTGGTTTCATTACACAAATGGACTCATCTTCAAGGATTCCTGATACCCATTATTATTAGCAAATCCACTAGTGGAAGATACTCCTCCCACCTCCTCTATTGATGCATGACATACATCCTCAATAATCTTGTTAACCTTCTTTGTCTTTCCATCTGTCTATGAATGATAAGTTGTAATGAAGGCTAAATCTGTCCCCAAGCCCATAAAAAATTCCTTCCAAAACCTGGAAGTGAGCTTGGAATCTCTATATGATATAATCCTCTTGGGAAATCCATGCAACCTCAATATCTCCTTAATTAATACTTGAGCCACTTCACTAACTAAATTAATATGCTTATCTATAATGAAGTGAGCTACCTTCCTCAACTTGTCAATCACAACCATGATAGAGTCATGCTGCCTTGATGCCCTAGGAAAACATGTAATGAAATCCACGAAACTGACCTCCCATTCCCATTCCAGAATCAGAATAGGCTGCAACAAACCAACTAGATGCTTGCATTCAACTTTCACCTGCTGATAATCCAAGAACTTAGCAACAAACTCAACCACATCTTTCTTCAAATTCAACTAATAGTAGAACTTCTTAATAACTATCAAAGTTTTCTAGTATCCTGGGTGGATTGAATACATATTGATATGAAACTCCCTCAATATAAGCTTCTTCAATTCACCATTGCCAGGCACATAGATCCTGCTCCTGAACCTAACCAAGTCATATTCTATGAGGTGATACTCCTCATCCCTATCACCTTCACCTTGCTACTGCAATCTCTACTTCAATTGTTGGTACTTATCATCATGCTAGCCTGCATGTAAGATCCACACCTATAAATCTATCCCATAAGATTTCATAGCTGAAATATGATTCACCTACTCTCCTCTACTGAGAGTATCCACAACCTAGTTCTCTTTTCCTTTGTTGTACCTAATCTCACAATCAAACTCATTGAGAGTATCCAACCATCTAGCTTGCCTTACATTCAAGTTAGGTTGGTCAAACAAATACCTCAGTCCATTATGAACACTCATAAAAATGAACCTCCTGCCAAGGATATAATGTCTCCACATCTTCAGTGCATGAATGATAGCTTCCAACTCAAGATCATGAGTCACATAATTTTTTTCATGTTCATTCAACTTCCGCAATTCATAAAAAAACCACCAGCCCTTCCTACATCAAGACTCCACCAAGTCCTTCCTTGCAAGCATCTATACAAACCATAGTCCTTATCAGGATTTGAAATCCTCCAAACTAGAGCATTGATAAGCAATTTCTTTAACTGATCAAAACTAGCTGCATACTCAACAATCCATTCAAACTTCTTTCCTTTCCTCTACAAAGATGTGATAAGATAATTTTGTCTCTACAACAAACACCCTCCAAATTTTTGTCTACACTTGAATTTTGGAGCCTACTTTGGATCTTGTGATTGTTCATCCCATAGTCACTTTATGGCTGATTGATTCTTTTTTAAGTGTTTGAGTCTTCTTCACAGATTGTAATTGTCAAAGTCACTTGCTCACACATGCTCAGTCCAAAATGAGCTCACGAGGGAATTCCTTTACACAAGCTTGAAAAAGCATAACAAAATCCTTTAATTGACAGTCCCTCACTTTTGGTTGTGATTGTACTTCTATTTTGGTGATTTTTTCCAACTATCGCTTTTGTGCACCTTTGCTTTTTCAAGTGTCACTTTCATGTTTGTGACTGTCATTTTTTCTTTATTTAAATTTGATAAGTGTCATTTTCATGTTATCTTCACTCTAGCATGTTTCACTTTCAATTTCATTCGCATTTTGCAAGTGTTGTTTGCACTTTTCTTTTATTGTCACAAGTGTCGTCTTTTGGGCATGA
This sequence comes from Pinus tabuliformis, assembly GCA_031772625.1. Classification (NCBI taxonomy): domain Eukaryota; kingdom Viridiplantae; phylum Streptophyta; class Pinopsida; order Pinales; family Pinaceae; genus Pinus; species Pinus tabuliformis. Next base: position 338,793,258 of record CM062807.1, on the reverse strand, counting down.
GAAGTGTCACACATCGTAAAAGTAGAGTTGTGGTTCATTGCGAGAGGAAAATTTGGTACCAATAGGTCCTATCTATCATATAGATATGCATTAGACCCATTCCCAAAGTTTTATGCATTTTTGTACTAGTGTCATCACTGTCGTTGCAAAGTGTACCTTAAGTGTTGCACCTAGTCGAAGGGAGTCAATTGTACATTATTAAAGGGTAGTTTCAATGCATTCTCCTACACTACTATGTCCTATTCATCATAAGGAAATACATCAGACATATTCCCCAAGTCTTGAGCACTTTCATGCAAGTGTCGTCACTTTCAACGCAGATGTACCACTAAGTGTCGCACTTGGAGGAGGTTGTTGTATTGCCATCACATTGAAGGGATCATGTTGTTCTTGTGTACTAAGTGTTCAATGTTGTGTTGTCAATTTTTTTTAGTGTGTGTGATCATTCATAAGTTCCATCTTGGTCTCACTTATACCTCACTTATCCCACACGTAGCCAAATCCTGAATTTTTTTTTTGCCCAACCAACTTGACCCAAATCATCCTCCTTGAACTGCACATTATGCAAGAGTAAGGCTCAAGCTCCCCACTTGCCTCTTGGAACTGCACAATGCGTAGTTCCTGCCTCCAAGGACTATGCATTTCATAGTCACAGTGCTCAAGGATTTCCTCCTTTCCCTCAGAAACTGCACAATCGTGCCTTCTAGCCTGTCTCTTGTTGTGCATTGCGCGGTCTCAGTCATCAAGTTGCCTCCCTAAGTCCCTAAACTTCACAATCCACTAGCCAATCTCCCTCGAAAAATATGCATTTTGTAGTATCAGTGCTCAAACCTAGCTCCTTGACCTCCACAACTACGTATTTCATCTTCCCAATCTACTTCCTTCTCCGTATTGCCTAGTGGAAAGCCTCAAGTTGTCTCCCTGCCTCCTTGAGCCACATTGGGAAATTTCAAAGCTGAAGACTACCTCATTGAGCTCCTCAACTGTGCAATATCCCTGCCTAGACATCTAGAACTATGCATTGTGTAGTATCAAGCTTCAGTCCCTCAATCATGGCCTTTGCAACTAGGCACTACGTAATCCCTAAGCCTCCTCCTGAGTCCAGTACCTTGTTCCAGACTAACCAGTGCATTGCATGAAAAAAGTTGGACTAGGAGGTTTCCAAACTAATGTTGTCTTACCATGAGTTTATTTCACTTGCAGGTACTATATCTAGACATGACAAGATGATTCCTAGAGAGAAGGAGGATGAGACTATGCTAAAAGGCACTTGTGAAGCTAAAACCATGAAAGAGGTCATCAAGTGGGAAGGCGAAGGGACACCATTTTATGACAAAAGACCAAAGATGAAGACCACATGAAGACTCCATACAATTCAACTCCTTGGAGGGTGAAGAAGATCAAAAAAATAGGTCTTTCATGAAGATGAAGTATTGAACAAACCTCTCATTAAGATTGAAGACAAAGCAACAAGAGAAGCAACTTGGCATTGCCACTTCATCATGGAGTCCATGTCATCATTGTCAAGTTGTGACTTGTACCAGTACCATCACAATGTCATGTGTTAATATGAGCCTTACCACATTATTTGTGGATATAATGATGTAATTTTCAAAAGGAAAGGGCAAAATGTAATGTGTGGAAGTCCAAGAGTCATATATGGACAAAAGAGTCTTTGGGAAAGGTCCAAAATTCATATAGAAGTCCAAAGGTCACATTAGAAGTGTAAGAGCCATGAGGGAAGCTCAAGAGTCATGGGGATATGAAATATCATTCCTCTTGTTATAAACACACCCTCCATAGGAGAGACGATTATTCTTTAGAGAAGCAAGAAGTGACTTGATGTTACACTATTAGAGCTAGTGGCTCACTATCGTAATTGTGTACTTGGATCTTTCACCTAATAATCAGAAGCTTGTTGAGACAACACACTTTCATGCATATATCATAAATGTTGTAAGACTATTCTTTGAATGTTTGCGATATATGTTGTTCTCATTTATATGTAATAAATTGAACTATTTCAGTGGCTTTGGTGCTTATTTTGTTGAATGTGTGTTGTATTCACTTTAATGCTCATTGTATTTGTGTGAACTATTTCGCTAGATAACTAACAAACCTTTCCTTACTCTCATGTGTCTCTCTTAGGGTAGTACTATTACTTTCTTCTAAAGGCTCTCTTTTATTTCCCTCTCATGAAAGTCTCCATTTACACATTGCAATTGGTGTTTCACAGTGTCATCTTTCTCACTAATTTCAAAGGTTACATGCATACTCTCTTATGTTATTCATTGCAATTGCGGAAAACCTTTAAGTTATGGTGGTTAGGTTGATACTCCAGATGGGGCTCCTACTCCAAATAGTGTGAGGTCTAATTGGGACTTCACATCGGGGATACTCCCTTGGTTGACAGATTTCCAACACCATCAACAAATATCCAATCTTGGAGAAGTTACTGATTAACCTCCTGTAATAACCTACTAGTCCCATGAATGATCTGACCTCATCCACTTTCTTCAGATTTGACCACTCCATGATAGCCTTGGTATTATCCAGATCCACTGTTATCACATCCTTAGAAGAAACATGTCCCAAGTAATGAATATGAGACTAAAAGAAGCTACACTTGCCGATCTTAGCATACAACTTATGCTCTCTCAATAGACTCAATACTACTACTAGGTGCTCTCCATGCTCCTCCACATTCTTTGAATATACCAATATATCATTAACAAAGACTATCAAAAACTTATCCAGGTAAGGGTGAAACATACTATTAATCAAACACATGAAGGTGGATGGAGCATTGGTAAGACCAAAAGGAACCACTGCAAACTCATAGTGCCCATAACTTGTATGAAATGTAGTCTTGTAGATGTCTTCTTCTTTGATGTGCACCTGATGATATCCTAATCTCATATCAATCTTCAAAAACACTGCATATCCCTTTAGCTAATCAAACAAATTATCAATCCAAGGCAATGGATACATATTCTTGACAATTAGCTTTTTCAAATGCCTATAATCAATGCATAATATGAGAATATCGTCCTTCTTCCTTGCAAACAACACTAGTGCACCGCAAGGAGATACACTTGGCCTCATGTATCCCTTATCAAGAATCTCTTTAAGCTGTAACTTCATTTCCAACAAATCAGGCATGCTAATTTTGTAAGGTTCCTTATATGTTGGTGCTGCTCCCGACATCAACTCAATAGAGAAATCCACCTCTCTATGAGGAGGTAACTCTAGAATCTCTGCAAGAAATACATCCTAAAATTGTTGTAAATAAGATACCTCCTCAGGACTTCATCATCCTCATCCTCCTTCCCTTTGTCACTGTAAATTTTGGGTCCTAGATATGTTATTGTATTGGCTATTCAAACCTTTCATTTACAAGCCATATTCATACCCTTACAACATATTTCGTAACTATTATAGTACCGATTTTCACTAAATGCATTCATTTTACCTTGTAGTTAATTATTAATGATTTCTTGTATTTTTAATGATTAAATATTTTTTTTAATATGGTTTTATCATTGAAGGCTTGCTAATGTGGTTATGTGGCCAAGGAGTATGTTCCACTAAAAAAATTTCTAACTCTCTATCAATTCAGCAGTTCGGTACTTAATTCTCCACTTGCACGAATGGAGGGAAAAAATTCAAAATTATAGAATTTGTTTTTCATTTCTCTAGCATGGTAAATTAGGTGTCACATGGGCCTAATATGCTAGTACAAGCCTTGGAATATACCCATATCACACGTGTGGAATCCTAGCACATGATTTAAGCTACAATAAAAAATAAGTAACAATTTTTAAACTGCCATCTTTTGCCTCAATTTACGTGCATATGGTGGAGAATCTCAAGAAGTCGAGAAATGGGTTTTTTCAAATCATATCATTTTACTCATTTCTAAAACCATTTCCAAAAATTAGATACCATTTAAAAGTTACAGCTGGTTCTTTGAAGCAATTCTATACAAAAATTTTGCAAAACCGAGATTGGCAAAAGTATCTAAACAATCAACTTCATGCACGATTTTTGAGGCCATGGAATCAAATCTGGAAATTCCAAGAGAGGTTTTTGTTCATAATATGGAAAATTAGACTCCATAGAAACATATTTCCAAAATACATCATGGTTGAGAATATATGGTTGTTTCTTTAACACCAATTTGTATAAAATTGCAAAAAAACTAGATTTATGAGATTTTCCTCTAAAGTTGTAAATTTGTTTTTTGAGTTTATGGGATTGGATCTTATCCTTACCCACTAGTTTTAATGTATAAATAATACCTCATAGGTATAAGGAAGGGGATCATGAGTTTGTAATTGAATATTTTGTGAGAGAGAGAAATCATCATTTAGAATTCTTTGTAAATTGTATTTTTGTTGAAGGTTAATAAAAGTCATAGTTGATGATTCATTGAGTTTCTGAAGCATTTAAGCATGTGAGTTCTTAGCTACCTTGTTGGTGTCAAAAAGGGCCCACTGATCCAGCTTGGTAAGCTATTGTACATGATTAGTTTAGATTTCTTGTTTTTGTACTTGTTCTATTATGTATGCTAATATAGTTTTCTGATTTGGTACCTATGTTATAGTCAAGTTCATACAATGAAAGTATAGTCAAGTTCATACAATGAAAGCAAAGTGTTGAATGTTTATGGTTAATTACATTTGTATATATGTGACGAAGTGATTCTCTTATATGATTGATCTTTTGTGAATTTAATAGGTGAGTGGTGCACCAAGTTTCTTAAGCCATTACAAACATCCTACTTTAGGGTAGTTTTATAGATTTATTGAGATTTGTTTATTGAATTTATAGTCTAATTGCTTCCTTTCCAATCCCTTGCAGAATTGCTTTAAGATTTATGTTTCAAGTGTGTTGCTACAAGAGAAATACAAGGTTCCATATTTCGTACTTCATGAGCTAGTAAATGGAAAGTCTTGAAATGATTTAGTTAATTTGCAAAAAGAGAGTAGTTTCTAGATTGTATGTTATTCATTGAATTTATTTCCTTGAGTAGTGTTATTTAGTTTTGGAGTGTGTGTGAAGAATAGAATAGGGAGATTTCAGTTTCTACTGTGATTGAAGCATTTACCTTTGAACCTATTTTACATCTAAGAATGTGATTAGTGCTTGGTTAATTTATTATTTAAGAGACTAGTAAAATTTCCTTTGAAGCTTTTAAAGTTTGTTTTATATTCTCAACTAGATTAACTTAGGCTCTAATCATGCATTTCCTGTGCTTGCATTTCTAAGTCTTATGGCCCCGTATTGATAATGTTAGAAATAGAATACATATAATTCCACCAACATTTTTGGCGTCGTTACTTGGGAGGTGCTAAAGGGATTAGAGCATAGTTTCTTTCGCAAGTTTTTTGCATAATCTTAGTTGAAGGGAAACTAGAGTGTGGAGAAATATGGGGTTTCGGGAGCTTTGACGATCGGCGACAATGGAGGTAACCTAACCCTAGGTTTCTTCGTTTGAAATTCCTGTTTCCCATGGCAGGCATCAGGCCTGGCCCATGGTTCACGGGTATCTGACTTGCGCGGGCCCTCTGAATCCTGGTAACTGGTTTTAAACTAGGGTTTGCTACCTTCCCGGCTGATCTTTCTCGCATTGTTTATCCTTCACAACTTGTTGTCGGTCCCCTGGTCGGCAGTTTTGGGGTTGCTATTTTGTCAGGTTGCTATGGTGGAGGAGGACCTCGTGGACTACGAGGAGGACCCCATGCCAGATCAGGATATTTGGGCATACAATAACCGACCGGCCATGGAACCCTGGGGCAAAGAGCAGGCATGTTCGACAGTTTCCATCAACACACAGCCCCACCCGCCGCGCTCTGGGAAGAAGCACCATCCGGATGTTAACTTGGCGGACCTTCCGGTCCTTGAATGCCTGCCTCTTTCGCCGGCCACGCTTCATCTTCTGGGAACCTGCCTGCAGACTTCTCCATCCTTCGACTCTCCTCACCCGACCCCTGCTCAACTCTCCCTGCCTACGCCCTCGCCTACCACTCAGCCCTCGAACCCATCTTCCATTTCTCTGTCGCCGGTAAACCCCCATGTCCCGCAGCGTCCCACTCGACCCACCATTCATCCCGGTTCTTGCAGCTTGAATCCCCGCTCCCCCATCCGCTCGGGATGCTTCAGTTCCCCGATACTACCTGCTCGTTCGGTTGGGTCCGCACAGCATAGCACCTCGGACCCGTGTCGCAAGTTTCTCAAGGACTTCCCCATCGGCAAACGCTCAGAAAAACAGAAAAAAGGTAGGTGTCTACGGGCCATCGACTCCGATATCAACCTAACGTTCGGGGAGGACGTTCAAATGGCGGATGCTATTGACACCGCTCGTAAGGTTCTGGTTGGCAGGGTTCGTGGTCGAACCTACTCTGTGGAAAGATTAAAGCAATGGACGGAGGAGATTTGGGGAACATTGCTAAAGGAATTACCAGCAATCAGAGTCTTAGCGAGGGGATGGTTTGCCTTACACTTTCATAGACCGGAATACACTCAATGGATTCTATCCCAATTCTGGCATATTGAGTTGGCGCCTGTTCTTCTGAAGCGTTGGGACCCCCTGTTTGATCCGGAGCGAGAACAGTTGGGCGCCGGGCCTATATGGGTTAGACTACCGGGATTGCCCATGCAATTCTGGACACCCCAAGTATTCAAGCGCATAGGAGATGCGCTGGGCACCTATCTCGAACACGATAAATCCTATGAGCAATCCGGAATTATGACCATGGCTAGAATCCTTGTTCATCTTGACACCAGGGCTGGGCTGGAGGAGAAAATTACTCTGCATCGCAGACATTTTTCGCGCAAACAACTGCTGGATTACGAAGGAGTCCCGTTTCGATGTCGAAGATGCCACAAAGTGGGCCATTTGTACAAGGACTGCCCTCTTCTTTCAGGGGTGACTTCGGAAAATTCTAAAGGTGCAAAACAACAGCCATCTGTTGATCAGAATAGAGGCGACAACAATCAAGGAGAAGGTGATTTGATTCATAGTGAGACCCCTACAGTTGCGGATCTTGGAGACTCTAAGAAGACTAACAGTAGAAGGAAGGCTGCATCGACTCCTGCACCACCTCGCACCCAGTCCAAGACAACGGAGGATGCATCATCTGCCCCGGGTAATGAATCTCATCCCATGACCTCTGCTATTTTATCAGAAGTTATGTTTTCTGTTTTGCACTCCTCATTACAGCCTTTATCTATTGACCCAGGCCCGATTCCCTCTATTCCCTGCTCCATTGCCCCTCCTCCCCCCACCTTCTCCACCACTCCCTCCTCTCATAGGATGGATTCCGCTCAGCCCAACCCCTCTTCCTCTCACACTGGCTCTGGATCGCACCCTTACCACCTTCGACCCCGGGTCCGAACTAAATTCCTGGGGCTTGGTTCTTCCCCTGGATGGTCCACTAATCTTAAACCATCAAGGGGCCGTCCATCTAAGATCAAATCGGCCATTCAGAATGCTGTGGCAGATGTCGCCCTTGGACGACAATGCACTATTGAGCGGGCACTTAGAGCAATTGAGCCCACGGCCCTTGGTTCCCCATGATTTGGCTCTCCTTCAACTGCAGGGGATTAGCCAACCCCAAAAAGCATTTGGCTCTTAAGAGATTGACCCATGAATCCAGATGTGACATCCTCTTTCTACAGGAGACTCTTTGCACCTCGGATGTCGCTGTGAGAACCCTTCAAGCCCTTCTTCCAGGGTGGATATTTCATGGTTTGGACGCAAATGGTCGTTCTGGCGGCCTCGCTATTGGCATCAACCCTAGAAAGGTCAAGCCCTTATCTTCCTGGGGCGGATGGGGTTTTTTGGGTATGGACATTTTCATGGGGGAGCTTGGGATTCCTATAAAAATTATCAATATATATGGTCTGAATCTGAACAGACTGGCCTTCTGGCACAATTTTTTGGGAAGCAACCTCATCTCAAGCTCCACCATATTGGGCGGTGATTTTAACTTCTCTCTAGGAGTTGGGGAATCCTGGGGACATCATGCTCAACTTGATCCCATCTCTGAGCAGATGAGCATGTTATTAGATTCTCACAAGCTTGTCGACTTTCCAATGAACAAGAAAGTCCCCACCTAGCACAACAGGAGAACAGGGGAGGCAGCCTTGGGAAGGAGATTAGACAGATTCCTGGTACATGAAGACCTGATACTAAAACTTCCCCTGTACAGACAATGGGTCGGCTCGGGTGGTCTATCAGATCATCTACCCATCCTTCTACAAGTCAGTGGATCCATTAAGAAGCCCCGCACCCCATACAAATTTTTTGCTGGATATTTACAAGACCCTGAGTTTATTAATATGGTCACAGACTTCTGGAGATCACAAACCCCACTGAGGGCACAGAGAAAGGCAGCGGATTTTTGCGACAGACTCAATGGTCTAAAGAAAATGACTGAGGTTTGGGCAAAGAGGAAACGACTGAGAGATGACCAGCTTCTCTTGGACACGGAGGCACAGATTGCTCAGTTTACGGATGAAAGGGGGACTGGTTTCCTATCAGAGGAATCAAAATCACTATTGAACAATTTGGAAAAGCAAAAAATCAAGTTGTTGCAAGAAAAGGAAGAACAGTGGAGGTTAAAAAGTAGATCCATTTGGCTTAAAGCGGGTGATTGCAATACCAAATTCTTCCACAACCTCGCAAACGGCAGAAAGGCCTCAAATACTATCTGGCAGTTGCCTTGTGAACCGGATGGTTGGGCTTCAACACACCAACAACTCGCCAGATTGGGTATATCACACTTCAAAAGGCAATTCACTGCCCCGGCAGCCATTAATCTACCAGATATCATCAACCTCGCTGGCCACTTTCCTAGATTTGTTGAGCCGGAGGATTTCGAGGACCTTACTCAACCGGTCACAATGGAGGAATTGGAAGGAACTCTAAAGTGGTTCAAAAAAGATAAGAGCCCGGGTCCAGATGGGTGGCCAGTGGAGTTCTATTTTTCCTTTTATGAACTGTTGGGGGAGGACCTGTTGGCTATTATTGAAGAGAGCAGGATCACCGGACACATTCACCCCCCTATGAACTTCACCTTCATAGCCTTGATCCCTAAATCTGATGCCCCATCTTCCTTCAATGACTTCCGCCCTATTTCTCTCTGCAACTGCCTATACAAAATCATATCCAAAATCATTGCTAACCGTATCAAGCCCATCCTATCTACCCACATCTCTCCGGAACAATTTGCTTTCCTCCACCACCGCCACATTCAAGAGGCCATTGGCACTGCCCAAGAAGCTCTACACTCCATCAAGCTCAAGAACCTCAAGGGTATCTCCCTCAAGATCGATTTAGCAAAGGCCTTTGACAAAGTAAATTGGCTCTACCTGAAGATGATCCTCACTCACTTGGGCTTCCCCCCTATTTTTATCGCCTGGATTATGGGATGTATCTCTTCTGTCTCCTTCGCTATTCTCATCAATGGCTCAGCCTCATCTCCTTTCAACATTGACAGAGGAATCAGACAAGGATGTCTGTTATCCCCACTCCTTTTCCTGCTTGTTATGGAAGGTCTGAGCAGACTCATCTCATCCGCCAAAAGGAGTGGGAGTATCAGTGGCCTCAAAATTATGGAGCATTTTTATCTAACTCATCTTCTTTTTGTAGATGATATTCTTATTTTCATAAACGGGAGTGTCCGGGACTCCACTTCACTCAACGAAATTCTACAACTATTCTGTAGTGCTACAGGCATGGAGATAAACAGGGGAAAATCCTCTATATCCCTCTCGGGTTGTACTATTCAGGAAACACAGCTCGCAATTCAGAAATTCCCCTTCCAGGAAACAAATCTGTTGGAAGGCATCAAATACCTGGGCTTCAGACTAAAACCAGATGGATACAAGATTGAGAACTGGACCTGGCTCATCACTAAAATCGAAAAGAGAATCAACTGCTGGCACCATAGGCTCCTTTCTAAAGCGGGCAGGCTTATGCTTATAAAATCGGTCCTTGAAGCCACCCCAGTGTACTGGATGTCTCTTACCTGGATTCCCAGAGGAATTCTTCACAGAATACAACAAACTTGCAATAGATTCCTCTGGAATGGCAACAAGAAAGGAAAGATCTTTGCCTGGGCTAAATGGTCCAAGATAGCTACTCCCAAAAAGTGGGGGGGGTGGGGCTTAAAATCTCTCCCGGAATTTGCACAAGCATTGGCAGCCAAACAAGGATGGCTATTATTAAAACAGAATAGTCTTTGGGCGGAAGTCATCCATCACAAGTATATTTGGCCATTGACCATCACAGACTGGATCCGTAGGCCAAATTGGAATAGACAGGGCATCTCTGGGATTTGGAGAGCCATACTGAATGCCATGCCTATGATCAGAGATAGCCTCTTATGGCGTATTGGCAATGGCTCATCAGTCCGCATTGGTATTGACCCATGGCTAGGATCAGGGAACGCCCACAATCTACCTGAAGGGCTGGTTCTCCACTTAAATAACAGAGGCATAAAATTTCTCTCACAGATTGGAGACCAGCAGCACTCTACAACTTATTCACAGGCCTGGTTAACTGAACGGCAATGGAACTTGCCCAATGAGTGGAACGAAGACTGGAAGAGATACATACAGGCCTTAATCGAGTCCCATATTAGATTAAGGGATGTAGAGGATGAGCTCATATGGGCCTTAGCAAAAACTGGTCAATATTCGCCGAAATTGGGATACAACAAATTGATTGAAGCCAAAAAACCAGACAGCCACAAAAGCTGGTGGACCTCAATTTGGCAACTGCAGGCCCCTCCAAGAACCAGACTGCTAATGTGGAATATATTGGCGAACAAAATCCCCACTGGATCCAATCTAATGAAAAGAGCCTTCTCAGGCCCATCCCATTGTGTTATGTGCATGCAAGCGGAAGAAACAACCCTCCATTTATTCCTAACCTGTCCGACCTCCAGAGATATCTGGGCACAGGTCATTCACTCTTTAAACATCAATGTGGACTGGCAGGGGGTGGACATACAATCGGCGTGGGATCAGTGGTGGATCTCGGTGGCAGCGGAAAAGCCCCAGAATCTCCCCCTATTGGTTTCCTGGTACATTTGGATCCGGAGGAATGCGATCATATTTGAGAACAGTATTGTGAACTGGAACCTCCTTCCCCCTATCATATGCGCGGCCTATGCAGAGATACCAAATGTGATCAATCAGAAACAGCCCAGGAGCATCATTCAGGAGCAAATAAACAGAGACATGCCGTGGGCATACTTTGATGGGGCTGCCCATCAGCAAGGATGTGGTGGTGGCATCCTACTACATCTATCCGACACACATTACTTCCAGATATGTTTGGGACTTGGTCCCGGAACTAACAACCATGCAGAACTGATAACTCTGCGTCATCTTATATATTTTGCCATGACCAAAAACTGCCACCAACTTCAAATTTTTGGAGATTCAAAGACTGTGGTTGATTGGTTTAACAACAAGACTATTTGTCATGCATATTCATTGAAACATATCTTGGAAGAAATTGTTTTTTTCAAAACATTCTTTGACCAGATATCTGTTTCTCATATCTACAGGGAAAGAAATACAATTGCTGACCGGCTCTCGAAAGAAGCGGCGGATCGTCCTCTAGGCGAATGGATGATCGAGGAATTTTCTCCTACAGGGACGTTCAGATACTATCACAGGCCATATATAGATGGACCACTTCAGTGAGGCAATGGCCTCAATATCAGCATTTTGATGAGCACAATTTTTGTTATATTTTTGTATATATCTCAGTATGTTTAGTATGAACTCATATGTACAGCAACACTCCGTGCTATTATGATGGACAATGTACCTATCTCAGTATCCCCATGGGATCCTTCTATTTTTTGCTTTTTGAACAGTGGCGACCTGCCACAATACAGCATATGCCTATGGGCATCAACAGCATGTAATTTCTTATCAATAGAAATTATGAATTTTCTTCTTCGGAAAAAAAGAGTGTGGAGAAAGATAGTAATACGTGGCTGAAGAGCCACGCATCCGCTTTGGTTTGGGGTCACTCCAAAGTCTAGTTTTCTCTAATTGATTTTGTAGTTTTTTTTCATATGCATAGAATTAAAGGTAGGATCCAAAGCCTCAATTTTCCTTATTTTTCTTTGCAAGTTTGTTTTCCTTTAGACTGATTCATGGAAAGAAGAGAAGCCTAACTTGTGTGAACAGATAACTTGGTGACATCAAGGTCTTAATAGCATGGTGGCACTTTGAGTACATGATTGATTTGCTTGTATCTGTTTTAAGTGTGTTTCCTTTCTATTTCTTTAGGATTAAAAAAAAAAACAAAAACAAAAACAAAAAGGTTTCTGGTACTTTAAGAACTCCATACTCTAATCCATGTGCATGACATGGATTAGCAACCAACAAAACAATATTCAAGGTTGATCAAGATTTTGGGAGAACTCTCTCAAATCCTAGTAGCAACTGGGATCTCTGCTTCTCATGAAGAAAAAATATTGACAATAGTCAAGAACTTATCTGTCTCCCCAGAAGTGATAGAAGACCAACAAGTCCATGAACCACATCCACAGGAAGATCTTCACCCTTGCAATCTTGTCGAAAAAACTAAAGAATCATGGATCACATCCAATGGAGAGCAACCATTAGAACATGAGATTGAAGAATTTTCAACATGCCTATATGTGGATCCTCTAAGCACACAAGAGGATAGTCATCTCATAATATAAGATTTGCATGGCATGGTAAAGGATGATATGCTAAATGAGACAAATAAAGAGGTAAACCAATAGCATTTTAATTTTGTTGAAAGTTGGTTTCAAGCAATTATAAGGCCATACCACTCTTTGATTCTTCATTACTTCTTCACATCATCATTAAAACAATGGGATTTTCATACTCATGTATGCATTGAAGATTATATTCTAAACTTGAGTATGAATACATTTTTATACCTGTTACACACATGGTTACATTGGAAATACTCATATACTTGAGGAGACGAATTTATTTTTCTTAGGTAGAGTAGGATAATAAATAAATAAATAAATAATTGATGCATATAATAGTTATCTTAAGTTCTAAAATATAGTGCAACATCTTTCTCATTGTTTTGTATAAGTGGGGATGTTAACAACTAAAAAGAAACTAGTTGAAAATAAGAGATCTATGTTCCTATAACATATTTCTATTGAGGTTTCTTTCAACTGCATATTGTTTTACCACTTAATCTTATTTCAAACAACAACATGGTTCAACTATTACATTGCTTTCCCACTTATTATTTATTTTTGTTAGATTTGTTTCTAGTTTTTCTTTTCAATAAAGTAATCTATGAATATCATGTTTGGAATTTTATGTGAAGGTAATCTTTAGTTTGGATGCCTGAAATCAAAATGATTGCATTGCAACATTATTCGGTACTGCATACCAACTATTTGGTACCATATTTCAGCCAACCAATACTCATAATTTTAATTTCCAGAATTTTGGTACTCAATTTAGTACTTAGTGCGGTACCGGTGCCCAGAATTTCAATTTCCAGAATTTCAGTACTCAATTTGGTATCAGTACCCAAAATTTTGGTACCAATTTTCTATTTTGCAACACAAAGCCGGATTCAAGGATATTTTTCGTTTGGGATGCTTAAATACTGGAAGAATACTGGTACTTAAAGAGTGGAAAAGGCATCTTCATCAATGAAATGGAACACTTAGGGGAGTATTTGATGATATATTTCTTTACCCTTAAGTTGATAAAAATGATGCATTCATCATTAAGACTGTTGTTTCACAAAGATGATTGAATAAGAAATCATTTTCATAAAAGTTTAATTGAATGATAATTCCAAACTATTCATAGCTGATATATCTTTTTTGTTTTATAATTTCATTTTTCTTATTCATATAGATTCCTGATTATCAATACAAAACAATTGATCAAGATATAGTTACCAAAACATAATAAGGGGATCACAAAAAAGTTAAGAGGTCCATACAATGATACCAATGAAAAAAATAAACTTGAATACTATAACCATAACACCAAAGCATGATATCTGAGCATCTTTATTAAGACTTGCAAGAGAGTTAATGAAGTCTCTATTCATAGTGGAACACTACTTTAAAAGCGAAAGCATATATGAAAACTATGATTAGTAGGACTTTAGGTGTCTTTTGGTTATTCTTTGGTTAGCCTCATCCATCTCACATTAAAATGACTCATTCATGCTATGTCCTTGGAGTACCTATAAGTACCTTATGCGTCTAAGACATTATGCAAGTAATCAAAGTCACTCTGAAAGGTATCATCCTATGCCTTTAGGGGAGCTTTCTGAAGCCACTCCCCCATCTACCAATTGCAAAAGCAATGTCCATAATCTAAACCTAAAATGGTAGGAAACATGGGACTAGAGACTTCAGTGTAAAATAGGTTTAATAGGTTAACTCGTCGAGGCTATGGACGTTTGCTAGCAGCGGGTACTAACCTATGATACCACTAGGCAAACCCATCAGGGCTATGGATGCTTGTGGGCAATGGGGAATTCTGACTAAAGAAGTGACAACCAAACCAAGGCTTTTGTTTACATGTATGATGGTTACTATATAGTGTTACAATAAAAGAAGCATATGTGGATGAAGTCAAGGGTAAAAACGAACTCCATAAATTTGCTACTAAAGAATGGCTTTAAGGTAACCTTGAGTCCTCTATCATTGGTTTTTCATACTATATCTAAGATTTAATTACCTTAGAAGTGGGACCTATGATCACAGAGAATTAATAAAACTCAACTGCAAAGCTTATCTGTAATACTTGGATAACTATAAGACTTTGGGATTTGGTTAGTAATAACTATTTTTCATTGGTTCATCATTTGTTGTGATCATAAAAAATCCTCCTACCTACAAAGAAGGAGAGCCCCTTAAATTTATAAAAGGATTATCTTCTTGAGCATAAAACTATTAAGAATTGATGAAATCATGTGTAATGAGTGATTTGGAATTTATTTTATGCTTGGTGTTAGTTTAACATAATTTTAATAAATCTAAGATGAATTATTTTTGTTCAGTATTCATCTCATTAGTTTCATTGTTTTGTTTTTCAGGTCCCTTTTTGTACTAGATCCATCTCAACAACTCTCTTCACTTCTTCAGTACCTCACCTTGTTTGCATGAGGACATGCAAAACCTTAGGCATGGGGGAGTGGTTGTTGGGATCTTTTCAACATATTCATTTCATTCTCTTCAATTTCCTTCAGCATATCAGATTGGCACTCATCAAATCCAGCTCTTCCAGATCATTCCAGCCTCTCAACCTTAATCTGTTTTATCTTCAGCTTCATACAACTTCCATTACAATCTGTAGCACAAATCAAAGTCTGAAAGGTATACTTGAGATAAAATATGTTTAAAGGCTCTTTAGCTCATTAAAATTTAAGGAATATTGGCTATTAACCACTTCCTATTTCTTCACCTTTCTTAAACCACCATTTCCAAATCTATTAATGAATATTCTAGTTTCCAAGCCCATATTTATTTAGCCATTATCTTCACGGTCACCTTATATCATCCATCATTCCTTCCTAGTCCATATTTTGTTTGCATGAGGGCATGCAAAGTCTTAGGCATGGGGAATGTTGGGTCCTAGATATGTTATTGTATTGGCTATCCAAACCTTTCATTTACAAGCCATATTCATACCCTTACAACATATTTCGTAACTATTATATTACCAATTTTCACTAAATGCATTCATTTTACCTTGTGGTTAATTATTAATGATTTCTTGTATTTTTAATGATTAAATGAGTTTTTAATATGGTTTTATCAATGACAGTTTACTAATGTGGTTATGTGGCCAAGGAGCATGTTCCACTACGAAAATTTCTATCTATGTATCAGTTCAACAGTTCAGTACTTAATTCTACACTTGCATTTATTTACTGATCAAACGAGAAAATGAATGAGTAACCGTTTTTTGAGGTAGCAAAAAATCAACCGATTTTGAAAAGTGGTGATGCAGAATACACCTTTTTTTTTAGCATATTTTTGACACTTTAAATTTTCTTATGTATCAAGTATGAACATTTTTTTAAAAACGTTAGTGATTTTCATCTTGATTTTGAAAAGTGTTGATGCAGCATCAACACATTTTTTTAAAGAGTTTATTTTTGACACTTTAAATTTTTTTATGTATCAAGTATGAACACTTTTTTTAAATGTTAGTGATTTTCATCTTGATTTTGAAAAGTGTTGATGCAGCATCAACATTTTTGTTTAGAGTGCTTATGTTTTACACTTTAAATTTTCGAATATATTAAGTGTGCATTTTTTTTTAAATGTTTGTGATTTTCATGTTGGTAATAAAACATTTTTTTTTAACATAACAAAAAAACTCAAATAGTACAAAAATATATATAAAAAAAAAACACCAATAAAAATGTAAAAAAAAAAAAATTTAAAAAAAAATTATATATATATATATATATATATTAAAAAAAAACAACTACAACAACAACGTATAATTTAAAAACAAAATTTTGAAAAAAAAAAACACATATATAACGATTTTTTAAGCTAAAAAAATAAAATACAACCACATAATAATAATAATAATAATAATAAATCTAAAAAAAAAAATATTGAAAAAAAAAATATTTAAATTAAGAAAAGTTAAATAAAAAAACTAAAAAACAAAAATCATAATAATCATAAAAAGAAGAAGAAGAAAATTAAAAAATTGACAAATACAAAAAATTAAAATATATATATATATATATATATATATATATATATATATAAAGTATATATATATAAAATAAAGTTAATAAAAAAAATAAAAAATTAAAAATTAATGAAAAAAAAAATTGGCTACGGGCGGAGTTGGCCGTGGGTGTGGTCCGGGAGCACGCAGACGCCTTCTCGCGCATGCCTGCGACCAACCCCAACCCATGGCCAATTTTTTTTATTTCTTTATTTTTTTTTAATTGTTTTATTTTGATTTTTTTTAGATCAATTTTTTATTTTATTTTATTTTAATTTTTTAAATTGTTTTTATTTTATTTCAATTTTTAGTTGTTGTTTTTTTTTATTTTCTTCAATATATATATGATGATGGTGATGATGGTTAACGTCCACCGAGACCAAACTTTGGTCTATCGGACCTAAAGCAACGAATTTTTTAGTTTGATTTAAGATTTTATTCCTATGCTCAAAAAGCTTGGAGAGAAGCCTCCCAAGCTCACTGTGTGTATATATATATATATTTTGTTGTTGTAGTAGTATTTTTTTCAATATTTGATTTTTTTTGGTATTATTTTTTGTGTTTTTTTTATTGCTTTTATTTTTTTTCAATGTTTTTTATTTATTTATTTATTACCTTTTGTGCTTTTTTATCAATATTAAAATTTTTCCTTTCTTTTGTATTATTTTTTTGTGTTTTTTTTTATTGTTTTTATTTTTTTCAATATTTGAATTTATTTTTTTTATTTTTCATTTTTATTTCTTTATACATTTATTTTTTATTTTTATTTTCTTTCTACAGGGTCTGTGTCAATACTCGTCTAGCAACCCAATCCCATTATGGGTAATTTGATAGTTGATTTTAAATTTTTCATTATAATGAATCGAGTTTATCCCACAATGTATCAATTTCATGGTTGGTCTTTAAGTTTTCATTACAACAAGTCGAGTTCACCAACACTGCGTGTCAATTTGATGGTTGATTTTTAAATTTTTGTTGCAATATATCAAATTGTCTTAGGCTAAGATTTTAAAATTGCTATATATTTAGCATTTAAAGAATACATTACTCTTGGGTGTTCATTTTTAAAGTTTTTTGTCATAATTTTTTTCCATAATGTCATGCTTGAAATATTTTGAAAACTTGAAATTTTTTTGTAGTCATAATCTTTGGTTTTAATTGCTTGGTTGAACTATTGTCAAGATTTTAATATTTTTCTAAGTCATAATGTTTCATATTTAATGCTATGGTTGAAAACGATTATAATTTGAGGGTTTTTTAGAGTCAAAATATTTTATCTTTAACAACATGGATGGAAAGTGTTGAAATTATCAAGATTTGAGATATGATATTTTTATATTTAATATCATGTCAGAGAATTGTTGGAATTTTACTGTTTCTCAAAGTCTAGATATTTTATCTTTAATTCCATTGCTAAAAAAAGTCAAAATTGTAACCCGGCTTTTTTTTGTTATTCCAAAATAAACACGTTTTTAAGGGTGTTTTTTCATCCATTTTTCAAAACAAAAATGGTTTTTACTTCCATTTAAAAAAAAAATGTTGAAATTTTACCCTTAAAAAAAGCATCGTTCTAGCATAAATAATTTTCATTTTTTGGTTTTTTTTTCATGTTTTTTTTGGGTTTTTGGACTAGAGTACCCATTTTGAGGTAATAGTTCTCGTTTGATCGACAACTATGTTACGAATGGAGGGAAAAAATTTAAAATTATAAAATATGTTTTTCTTTTCTCTAGCATGGTAAATTAGGTGTCACATGGGCCTAATATGCTGGTAAAAGCCTTGGAATATACCTAGCTCATACGTGTGGGATCCGAGCACATGATTTAAGCTACAATAAAAAATAGGTAACAATTTTTAAACTTCCATATTTTGCATCGATTTACGTGCATATGGTGGATAATCTCAAGAATATGAGAAATGTTTTTTTCAAAACATATCAGTTTACTTGTATCTCAAACCATTTTCCAAAATTCAATACAATTTAAAAGTTAGAGATGGTTTTTCAAAGTAATTTTGTGCAAAATTTCTGCAAATCTAGATTGGCAAAAATATCCAAACAATCAACTTCATGCATGATTTCCGAAGAATCGAATATGGAAATTCTAAGAGAGGTTTTGGTTCATAATATGGAAAATTAGACTCCATAGAAACAACTTTCCAAAATACATCATGGTCGAGAAGATATGGTTGTTTCTTTAATACCAATTTGTATAAAATTGCAAAAAAAACCAGATTTCTGAGATTTTCCTCTAAAGTTGTAAATTGTTTTATGAGTTTATGGGATTGGATATTATCCTTACCCACTAGTTTTAGTGTATAAATAAGACCTCACAGGTCTAAGGAAGGGGATCATGAGTTTGTAATTGAATATTTTGTGAGGGAGAGAAATCATCATTTGGAATTCTTTGTAAATTGTATTTTTGTTGAAGGTTAATAAAAGTCACAGTTGATGATTCACTGAGTTTCTGAAGCATTTAATCCCGTGAGTTCTTATCTACCTTGTTGGTGTCATAAAGGGCCCACTGATCTAGCTTGGTAAGCTATTGTACATGATTAGTTTATATTTCTTGTTTTTGTACTTGTTCTATTATGTATGCTAATATAGTTTTCTGATTTGGTACCTATGTTACAATCAAGTTCATACAATGAAAGCAGAGTGTTGAATGTTTATGGTTAATTAGATTTGTATATATGTGATGAAGTGATTCTCTTATATGATTGATCTTGTGTGAATTTAATAGGTGTGTGGTGCACCAGGTTTCTTAGGCCATTACAAGCAACCTGCTTTAGGGTAGTTTTATAGATTTATTGAGATTTGTTTATTGAATTTATAGAATTGTTTCCTTTCCAATCCCTTGCAGAATTTCTTTGAGATTTATGTTTCAAGTGTGTTGCTACAAGAACAATTCAAGGTTCCATCTTTCATACTTCATGAGCTAGTAAATGGAAAGTCTTGAAATGATTTAGTTAATTTGCAGAAACAGAGTAGTTTCTAGATTGTATGTTATTCATTGAATTTCTTTCCTTGAGTAGTGTTATTTAGTTTTGAAGGGTGTGTGAAGAATAGAATAGGGAGATTTCAGTTTCTACTGTGATTGAAGCATTTACCTTTGAACCTATTTTACATCTAAGAATGTGACTAGTGCTTGGTTAATTTATTATTTAATAGACTTAGAATAAAATTTCCTTTCAAGCTTTTAAAGTTCGTTTTGTATTCTCAACTAGATTAACTTAGGCTCTAATCCTACATTTCTTGTGCTTGCATCTCTAAGTCTTACGACCCCGAATTGATAATTAAATGTTGGAATTAGAATACATATAATTCCACCAACATGAAACATGTACTGAAAACAATAAACATCCTTTCTCGTGGTTGTTCTTGGCCTGCATGGTAGTGGCCATCTTCACTAAGGTAGGTTTCTTCTTCCCCTACAATATTCTCTTTTCTCCATCCTCATCCAGGTATTCAATGCCTTGTCATAAAAATCTACCATGGTCTTGTGAATAAACATCCAATCCATGCCCAAAAGCATGCTATATGAACCCAAAGGAATCGAATTCAAATTTTCTGTTGTAGGCATGCCATTAAGCTCAAATTCATAAGACTTCACCCAATGGTGAAATCTTCTCTTGGTTCATATAGCCAACTGCACCAACCGAGATTTTGCATGTAATTCCTTATTCAACCAACACTAATCCACTAGGTCAGGGTTAATAGAGCTATAATTCAATCTATGATCAATCAAAATAGAAACCACTTTATCACAAAGCTTACCTTACATCTCGATAATGGATGCTTGGTGATCTACCTCCCTATTATCCACCACCGCATAAATATGGGGAATCCTCTAACCTACATCCCAAACTGTTTGCGCCTCTTGATCACTATAGATTTGAGGCCTGTCACCCTTATACAAAGGACAATCCTTCTTGCAATGATATCTACCACAAATCCAATAATTCAAGGGTTCTCTGCCACTGATTTTATTCTGTTGTTCCACAAGCTGAGACCCATGTCCTTTCTCAGATACATTGAAGTTCTTATGAGGTGCCACATTTCCCTTGTCACATGCATCCCATGTTTTCTCTCTTTATTTCTCTCTTCTTCTCTAAGTGAATGTTAGGTTGTCTAAGAGTGTGTGTGTGTATGTCGTCTCTCCTTTTTCTTTTTCCTTTTTTCATTTACTTTTCCTTCATTTTCCCTTACAGGGATATTCCTGTCCCTTCATCTTCCTTTTCTCCTATTTTATTTTATTTCTTATATTAAATTGCCATTTTTTTCCTTTTTTGTTTTCGAATGCCAATTCCAATTTCCATAGCTAATAATAAACCACAAGTGGATCCCAAAATAATGTCCCCCCCACTCCCTTCAGCTTGGAATACATGTCCCATGAACTTGGTTTTATTTTTCCTTTTATTAATGCCTATTCATTACATGGAACTTTAACTTGGGGGTGTTACATTCTCCCAGGATCCTTCCTTATTACTAGATGGTCAAATTCTTTGACATACAAGTCTTGAACTTGACACAAATGGAATGGGGCCTTATGCCTCCACATGATGGGATACCAAAATTGTATTGGCTTTATGTGATGATTCAAATTGCTTTTATGGGGTATTCAATAGAATGAATTACAAGAAATAATGACCATTACCAAGTAGGCCATCATAAAGAATCAATTGGTCTTGAAGAAATTAACTAATTGAAAGGAAATGTCATTTGAAATGACTTTAGCCTAGTCAAATATGAAATCCTTTTTGAAAGAAAAATAAAATATATATAGAACTGACCTGGGTACATTAACAATAGTTTCATATCCTGGGAGTTGGTCAAACAACTGGGAAAAATCTCTATAGAGATATTGATAAAAGAAAGACTATACAAGACTTGTGCAAAATGTTGCATGAAGTCTAGAATTATATTCATTTCGCACATGGGAGTCTAGATAAGCCTCAAATTAAAAAAACTTCAACTGCTTAGTGGGCTCTAACAACTTCAATATATTCTTGAAAACATTAGGAGTTAATGTAATTGGGCTCTTCTTCAGTTCAAGCTTAATGATTTTGGTATTGCCATTGAAATGATGGGCACACCAAATAATAATTTCTATGAAGTTAGACTTTTGGGATGCATGCAAAGTTTACCAACCTTGTGCTCCAAATATTTTATTTTGCTTCTCCATTGGGGTCATATTTAAATACCACTAATATGCAATTGACCAGTGAAATTTCTTATTTTGATGAGTCAATGGGTTTGTTGTATCTCCATAAATTGGCTTCTCCTTCCTTCTCATAACGATCTTGCTTATTTTGTCAATGTACTTAGGAATATGTGAGAGATAAATGAGAATTTAATGGAACTGTTAGCTATTAAATCCTTGTTTTACAGTAACATTTAGTAGGATGCTACTTCTTCACGTACTACCTTCATCAGGTCATGTGAGAATAGTAATGGGAATTTAATAACTTACAATAAGTCTTTAAGAGGTGTGATGGTAGGTAATTCATGAAGTACAATATCAAATACCTCCTTTTACCTCGAGGATTGGACTATCTTAAATGAGATTTCAATTAGCCTAAAAAGGAGAAAATAATTGATTTCCATTAAGTATGAAATAAAGGTGGGAAAGTGGGATTCATGGCATATCATGTATGAAAATTTGATATGTTTGGGAGACTACTTGTGTGGAGAAAAGGGTATGCATAAAAGTGTATTGTTCAAAAGATGAATCGCGCAGAACAAATGAATGTGGTGGGCGGTGGGGGTGGGAAGGAACTTGTAGATATTTGGGTTATGCAGTTCTAGCACACACTCAAAAATGACTATTTGTGTAAGGGTGCATGAAACAATGTTCGGAAGGAAGTATTTGTGGAGGGTAGAAGTGTGTAGAGTGCATAGCAAGGGGATGTTTCCACACATGATATTTTTATTAATCAACTAAGTACACTATTTTTTTGGGGTATGGTATATAGTACAAAGTGATTATGGTGGGGGCACAAAAAGATGTCAACATGGGGATAACATTCATTCCTCCCAACCACCAGAGGTAATCCACACTGGCATAGTTGTGGCTCATTATATTTCCTTAATTTGTGTGGTTTTCATTTTGCAAACACGAGGATTCTTATATTTCATTTGTGTCACAAATGTGTGCACTAGTTGTACTGAGGTTTTGTCATTAATATGATAAGTAGAAGGTGTCCTTAGAGTTCCCTTATTAATATAATGCTTTTCCTAGAGATAATCACTATCTATAGGGGTCTTGACCCCCATTGTAAACATCATAAGAGGTCATGTGATAGATGAAGAAAGCCAAGTTTTCAAGTGGAATTTGTACCCCATGAGAATATGTCCACTATCCATTAGGTTTCAATCTTATGCGTGCTATGCAATATTTGTATGACGTCTATTTTCTTTGTGGAAATTATGCTTTAATTCTTAACTTGGTATCAAAGCTATGGAATTGAGACCGCAACCTTAGTTACTTTCACTCAAGTTTAGTACAAAGTCTTTTTCCTCCACTTATTCAACAAGGAAATAATGAATTGGTCTTGAATACTAGTCCATAATAAGGAAACCTTCAATATGAGTTTGGTTTAGCATATAGTACATGAATTGGTTTAAGTGGATGCTAATAGAATAATTTAATTTATACATATCTTCCAGAGGCCTATCACATAATATATTGCAATATATGAGTTTGGAATCTTATTATTTAATGTGGAAATATCATAAGGAATATTTTTCTAGTTTGTATTGCTCTCCACATTCTAATAACATGGCCAACTTGTAGATAATTCATGGTGTTCTAGAAAATATTGTTCAAGATAGATTTAACAAGGTTTTTAGCTCTACCTCCGACCCCCTTGTTTCATATTAGGGAACATATAGTTTTTTTTATTTGCTAAACTTATCGTTATCACTTGGAGTGTTATTTGGGGTCACTCAGAATATTTTTCAAGCCAACTCCAATACCCATTTTTTGCATGAGTTATTTGCTCAACCAAAAAAGAAATTGTTATCTTTGAGTGCATAATGAGCTCTCACCATATTCCACTTTAGCATGAGCATTTTTCTCTTTGTGCTTAGTAGCTTCTTGGGCATGTTGCAGTAGGAAAGCTAACATGAAATGGTTTCTGACCTTTTTTTGGTTGAAAAATTATGTCATGTCAAGGTTCCTTCTTGATATTCCTCATGTTTCACTTTTTTGTACCCTAAATGAGAAAAAGGTACAAGAAGTGAGAGATTTAAGAGGAATAAAACATTAGTTGGTTACAACAATGTTTTTTATTTTAATAGATATTTTAATATTTTTATTTGTTTTGGTTAAAAGTAACATGGAAATTACTAATAATTGGATATTCTATATTAATGAATTGGAATGCAACTCTACTCTTATCAATTAAAATATCATGATTGAATTAAGAGAGAAGGAAAAGGTTAATGACACATTGCAAAAGCATCTTTAGTGTTTTTTCGATGTGACTTCCTCTCATGAATTATTCATTATTCATAAACCTATTGATGGGTTTGCTTCAACTTTTAGGATATACAAATGTAAAACTTGGTAAACACATATATTGTATTGTTACACTTATTGAGCCCAAGATGACACTAGTCAAAATAGGGTTTGAATATTATGAGCCTTTACCCAGATATGCAAGTCCCCTTAGTCCTATTTTTTGTAAAAATCGTATCCTGCACTATTTGCTGCATAACTTGATAATTCCTCTACACCAAAATTTGAACACAAAAATAAGTATCAAGAATTGCATATTGCAACTTCCATTCAACAAGCACTAGATTCTTCATGATCTAAATCTGAGTTGTATCAAGACCCTAATCATTGAGATTGAAGGCATTCTCAATTCCATCTAGGCATTGAACTTCCTATTTGTATTCCAATAGTGATTCTCACATTTTTTTAGGGAAGAGGTGTAAAGGGAAAAATATTGGATTGATACTAGCTATTAGGTGTCATCAATTATAAAATTATATAATCCTTTATGATCTCATTAACTAGTTGACCATAACAAAAACCTTCATTGGATACTTTTTTTTAATAGAATCCCTATAATGCACTTTTTTATGAGAACAACATGTTGTTGCATATGTTATTTGGGGCACATGTTGAGTTTTCTTACCCTCTTGCTGAAAAATTGCATGGGCAACACTATTTTTGTTGGGTTGCATTGTTGGAGAACTCTTGTTGATCTTTCACATTTCCTTGTAACCTCATTAAATTTATTTGAACTTCATAATACATTTTGCCATCTTCTATAACATTTTTGGGGATTTTTATTTAACAATGTCAAAGGATGTGATTCATTTTCCTTGATAATATTTGTTTGTGCTCATTTTTTGAACCAATGCCTACTTCACTAGTTCTAAAGAGTTTCTTGGGAAGTATTTTTTGGTTTATTAGAAGTGACAATGCCAAAGAAGGAATCTCCCTAGTTATATTTTTTGCACCTCATCAGGGTATTGTTTTCAATATTGATTATATTTGTATTCCCTACAAAATAAACAATAGTGGCGGGAGGGCGGGGGGCACAGGGGTGGTGTTCATATTATTTATTTTGCCCATTTTTTCTAGTTGATGTCTTTCCCAAGTGAAAATTAACAGGGGATGTTAGGGGTGGAAGGTGAAATGGGACATATTGTTCTTAAAGGAAATCAAGAAAATATCTTTGAATGGGTTTTGGGTAAAGCATCAAATAATCAAGCAAAGATAATGGCTCTATAAAGGCTAAGGCTTCTTGATCAAACTCATATCAATAGACTTATTGTAATTGATATTTGGAATTAGTTATCAAATGGATGCTTAGAGCCTCCATTCTAAGTGATGGAAATATTATAAGAATTATTAAGGGAATAAGAAAGGAAGTCACTAGGTTTGAAAGTTAGATCAACCAAAAGGAAGTCAACTGGCCACTAGGGTTTCTCAGTTGGACTATAATGTATTAAAGTTTCATGAGAGGAAAATGACACATTGATTAACATGGGAGATCTATGATATACAATGGCCAAGGAGCATTACCTTCATAGTACTCTCACATACTTGACACTTATTGTGGGGGAAAATTCATTAGTTGCACTTGGATTTGAGTTTTATTGTAGGTAGGATAATGGATTTGGCTTTAAGTCCAAAATTTGAGGAATTTTTGTGGATTATTGCTTTGTGGTTCCTTGATTTCTTTCATTGTTCAAATTGAAGTTTCTTATTTGGTCTTGAATTAGGTTATGGTTTTCTTCTATGGGTTTCGAGTTTGCTTTTATGGTGTCCTAATTCACTTGGCTCTGTTTGGGAGCTTTGTACTTATAGTATGATAAGCCTTATTTGATTCATTGGTTTTTATGTGGGTCATTTCCTAGTTTGGTAGTCTGGAATTCATCTACTCCTCATAAACCCTACCACACCCCTCCTACTCTACATGGAAAATAAAATGGTTAGTGGATCAATATAAAAAAAATGATAATATTTTACTTTATTTTCAATTACTTGAGGACATGTTGGGAAGTGGAAAAGTTAATGGTTGTGATAGATTGCTAACAATGGATAGAGGTAACGAAATTTTTTATGTTTTGTGTAGTTTTTTCAAAATAGAACACAAGAACCTTGGTAGATTCCCATTGTGTAAGACTAATGACATTTACATAGCTATAAAGAGGTGTGAATATTTCATCATTGATAATAAGAATTTGAGTTTCTCTATTACTAGTAGGATGCATTCCAAAGAATAAACAAGAAACATTGAATATGCCTTCATTGTTTTAATCTTATATAGTCAAAAGATTCAAATAGAAAATATTCAAGCTGAGTGTGTTGCACTTTAAAAAATGGTTTTGAATCTAGTTAGAAACCATACTTTAGTTGTATTAAATGTCAGGCTACCAATTGGGTTTATATTGGAGGAGGTCAAGGAAGATGAGTTTATCCAACAACAACAAGAGGATGTGGAAATGTTGGTTGTAGATTAGAAATTTTCCAACACAAAGAACCATGAGTAAGTTTACAATGACCATGCCTCTATTCAATACTAATGTTTAATGTTTTGAAAATTTTGCTTGATATTCAGATTTTTTGTACAAAATTTATACAAGTAATAGCTATCCAAAATCCTCTATAAAGGATTCTTTTATTTCTTTAGTTAGTAAACTCCAAATTTTGGAAAATTTTATGACGTTTTTTTCGATAGTTATCTTATTTTGATATTATCATGCTAACAAATGTGGTTGCAACAACTTATTAATACAAAATATAACCATTCTTGTTTTAAAAATATAATAGAAGGTGTTGGGATGTAATTTTGATTGGTCAAATATTATTTATACCAACTTTATGTATTTTTCCCATATGGTAATCTTAAAGGGGGATGTTGGAAATATGTTGGATAACCTTGACTTAGTAGATCATTAATTGTCCTATTCATATGGTGGTTAGAGGGTGGTCTTAGTTGTCCCTTATTAATATTGTAGTGAGAGAGTGGCCTTAGTTTATACTATAAATATGGTCATTAGAAGGTGGTATTGTGATTTTTAATTAATGTGATAGTTGTCCGAGAGCTAAGAAAAATTATGAGGGTCTTGACCCCCATTGTAAACATCATGAGGGATAATGTGAGAGATGAAATACATGTTTTATAAATAAGTTATTTACGTCGTCGTGCTTTCTCCAATTTAACTTCGATGTTCACCTTTTTTTTGGTTTTTTTTGTGAAATATGCAAGGAGACTCAACTTTTCTTTTGGAAATAATTTTTTAATTTTTAGCACTAGGCTAAATGGTTTTAGATGTATTTCTTTATGACTTTCATATTTTTCCTATTGTTGTGCATTGGATGGTTTTGTATATAAATACTTTGAGTGGGTATTTATAAGAGAGTCTCATTAAGTGTCTTGATTAGTTTCACACAACATAATCTTGCATGTGTTGCTTTGTTTCTTTTTTTTTGCTAAAGCAAGAGTCAGTCCTTCTATTATCTTGTCACTAAAAAATATATTACATAAGATACATCGCACCCAAAGAAGAAGAGGGCTAAAGCCTTAGCAAACACTTCAAGCTTTGGGAGAAGAGTCAACTTCTTGAGAACTGGGTCTAGTGCCCAAGAAAAAACAAAACTCACTGCCTCCACCGCCCGAACCGAGAACCGAGGTCAAGCGGTTAAGGGGCAGAACGGAACTAAAACATGAAAACCCGAAAAAACTTTGAGCAGACCCGAAGAGGTGAATAGGGACCACATAATAAATATTTCGGGTCCGCTAGGGATCACCCAGACCCACTAACTTGCTCATCGAACCTAAGCCCTTGATCTGCCGCTACATGATCCAACGGCTGAGGGAAATATCGGGTGGAGAAGAAGCCGGAGGAATACCCGCCCGATGGAGGCGATATTCTCTCTCCTCTGAAAGCCACATGTTGAACGTTGAGTGGCATCGAAGACAAATCTAATAAACCACTTCGGGTTTTGAGGACGCCCGATAATCTGGAACCGCTTTGACGCCCGATAACCCAGTAACCACGAATATGCTGCACTACTGCCATCCATTCGACTGCGCCACCTATTTGAACAGATGCCTCAGAGATTAGAGTGAATTATCACAATTCTTCTGACTGCCCGCTCGCCTGCAGAACTAATGACAAGGCGACCTGTGGTATTCCATGGCGAGACCCAAATATGCCAAATCTCAGGTTGAATTTCAATCGAACCCCTATTATCCATTTGATTAAAGGTCATCTAGTGGATTCCCTTTCATGCGCTGATAATGCTCCTTGTCTATGAGGGCCAGAGTGTGGCAGCCCTCACGCATTTGTCTTGCGGGTACCGACTCCCACAAGCAACATTTGTTGTCTTTTGTGCATCTCACCCCTTCATTAGCAAGCCAGTCCACTACTTTGTTGGCATCTCTACGCACATGAACAAAACTAAGAGTTCTTAGAATTCTTAGGTGCAATTGAATTCGGTAATAGACCTGCAAAAGTCTCCAGTGTCTCGAGACTTTTTCTGGTGCAGTGCCTGTGCCTAGCCGTTTGACCGAATTAATTATTAATTCTAAGTCAGCCTCGATGATTGTATTATGTAAATTGAACTCTATCAGAATCTCTAAGCATTGCTCAATGGCCATGAGTTCAACCATATTGTTAGTGGCCCTCCCCAGATGACTGTGAAAGATGATTTTTATGTTGCCCTCTTCATCTCTTATGACTCCTCCATAACCAACGTCCCCAGGGTTACCTTTTGAGGCTCCGTCTATATTGAATTTTAAAAAGCCATGAGGAGGGGGTTGCCAGAAAGCCTTTCCTACTGATATTTGCTTTGTTGTCTTATTTGTTCCTTGAGGGACATGAGACTAGAGTCTCAACAATTCCAGAATGTGAGCATCTCGATGACCCGGGGGTTTCTCAGGAGGTTGCTTCCGAAGGGCATTGACAGTTTCTTTGAGCTATTTTAGGATTTGAGCTATGATACTTTGAGCTGAGCCAGATTTATCTTTGAAGATCATGTTGTTACGTTCTTTCCAAACATCCCATATCAAGAATCCTAGAATCAAAGCCCAAACTATGTTGATTGTCTCGTTGTCCAAGAAGTCCTTTCTCCAGTTCTTTAAAATATCAGTGATGTCATTTTCATTCCTGTCTATCTACTTGAAGATATAGGCTACCTAATTCCATAAGGTGGAGGTGAAAGAGCAGAGGTTGAGAAGATGATCCATAGTTTCTTCCTGTAGGCCACATAGTTGGCATCTTGATGGCCCAACAAAACCTCTCTTTCTGAGATTTTCCCAAGTTAGAATCTTTTTGTGCTGAACTAGCCACCTGAACAGTTTGATCTTCATCCAGTGTGGGTTGTTCCATAGGTCTTTCCATGTCTTATCAGGGCTTGGGTAGTTTAGTCTCGTGGCTATTCTTTTGGCTTCTTTGAGGTTGAAGATGCCCCCGTTGTTTCTACCCCATCTTAGTATATCATTCGAGGTAGAGGTCAAAATTTGTCTCTTTTCTAGAATAGCTTCCAAGGCTATAGCTTGGGTCTTCAACAGGGTCTCTTCACTGTAGTCTGGTACCTTCCAAATTCTCCATTTACCCTTGTCCCTTGACTGATCCCAGTAGTCACTTACTTTTTTCAGTCCTTTGTTACTGGTGTCATTTTTTATGATGTCCAATCCTTCTCTACAAAGGTTATGTTCCTGCTGCCAGTTGTTACTCTTTATAATTTGTAAAATTTAGCATTTATGTATTAGTTATTGAAATTTTCAAGAGTTATACATATATTTCTAAATCTAAATGTTGATTTCAAATATTCAAAATTCTTGTTTTGGTTTAACTTCCTAGTTTTGCTATTTTAATGCTCAAAGTTCCAATAAAAATTAAAGTTTAAATATAAGCAATTAATCACAATTTCAATCAAACAATATAAATTTAAAAATTCATAAGAAAATCAATACTTGAAGTGCTTGAATATTTTATCAAATAAATGTATAAAAGTCTCTCTAATGTATCTACAAGGTTCAATAATCTTATAATTTCTCCTTTTCAATTGTTATTTATGATGCATTCAAGAATTTTAATCAATCAATATTATGTAGTCATAAAGTTTAAATGCATACAAAATTTATCCTAAGTGGTTAGCTCAATCATTTGTCTCCAATGTTGTTCAACATTTGGTTATTTTCGTGCAAGTAGATGCTCAATATGAGTTCACTTGGATGCAGTGCATTAGTATACCCCAATGGGTGTATCAAGGATGTCACGATATGAGGAATAACCCCTGGGGTTTCCCCATAAGGTTCTCATGGGAGAAAAAAAAGCATACTTTGACTCAAGAACTCGTTGTGTTCAATTCAACGTGAGAAGAGAAGTCCGATGAGAAAAGGTAGTTAAATAATTTGTTGCAACAATGTTCTTCGCTTTTTAGGAACCACATGGGATTCTTTTAAGTTGATAGTTGATCACTGCATAAACTTAACACATAAAATTATTCAATTGAATGAGGCATTGCACAAGTCTTTGTTATCGAAAAGTAAGGATATCACAAGATGGATTCAAAATTATCAAACAAGGGCTACATTGAACCTAGCTTGTCACAAATGGATCTAACTTTTTCTAATTGCAAAGAAGTTTGGTACATACAAAATGTTTATATTATCAACTCTTGATTGGAATCATTATTAAGAATTATTTTCCATTATGACACACCAAAAATTTAAAAAGAAAACTTTGGGGAGAACTCTAGTAAGGTCAGTTTGACTCATATTACCACCATACCTACACCAACCCATAAGAATTGAGGGAGACAAACTTAAAAATGACTATGCAACAATTCAATCCACATACACTTCAATCCAAACAACATGTCACCTCACTTATTCTCAAAACATCCAATCAATATAGGGTATAACCATATGTTGGATGCTCTTCTAGTCCATATTCAAGTACACTTGGTGTAGTTTTCCTATGTGTTGGACACCTAATCCATTAGGGTTGGTGTGGAGGAATGTGAACTGTAATGAGGAGTCTAAGAGACATTGAACATTAAATCTAATGGTCACAAGGAATGTATTAATATATGTACCATTTGAGTAATAAATAAATTCACACTTATCTAATATGTTGTCGATTTTTGTGAGTGTGCTAATAGTGGTATCAGAGTCTGTCAACTCTACAATTGAGCTTTATGCCTTCATTATTTGCCAGTTGCATACTTGTACAAGATTTTTTCTCACACATTCCATAATTCCCACCATTTCATTCTGCTCTTGGATCTCTAACGCACCCTATTGACCTGACACACTTGACAATTTTTCCCATTACTCTACCTTCAACGTACAACCTAGGTGCTTCCCTAAGAATTTGTGGGCTTTCTTTGTGTAATTGTCGTTGCTAGGGAGAAAGGAGAAGTGAATCACTATAATAGCCCCTTTTTCCTACCCTTATTTCTCCAACGATACGAATTAGTTCAAACGAGTGAATAGAACTGCCAAAATTCCGAGCTATTGTGCAGTCTGCCAGAGCTATTCTTTGTTGTTCTTCATCTATTTCTATCAATGTAGTCCACGCCTTGCTTTCCTTTTCAAGATTTATTGTGTGCGTACCCAGGCAGTGACACGTTAAGTTGCATGTAACCATGATCTCAGTTATGGATTTATTCTTGATGTCGAGCTGGTATTTTCATGTATTATGATGTGGCATGTCTGAAGTTTTAAATCAAAGATGATGGATTCTATGTGCATTTATTCCTCTTTTACTTTCCATGGAATAATTTGTTCTCTGCCCCCTTCTTTCCTTACATGCACTCCCTCTGATGAATGGTATAGTTTGAACCTAGAACCCCCCAAAAATCATTTGTATCGTCTAAGTGAAAACATGTCTCTGACACGTTGGTTTTTCGATGGTTGTATTTGTGAAGTTTGATTGAAATGAAATGGTTTATATGGACATAACAAGATTTATCCAGAGTTAAATATTGCTAAATTTGGCACTGATTGTTAGTTTTTTCATTAAATTCTGTTAAAATTAGGATAATTGAGGCTAATGTGGCTTCTCTGTTGTTAGCTTTCAATGCTATAAAATATTTTTTTTAGGTTTTTCAATCCACCACATTGAAGAAGGCTAAATTAGACACGAAGAAAATGCTCTTGGGTTGATTTATATTATTTTATAAGTAGACCTAGTCATTGCTGGAAATTAATGTGTTGAGGGGAGATTTTAATTTTGAATTTTCGATAGCAACCAGAAATGAAATCCATCAGCTAAGGGTGCTTTAGCTAGTTTGTTAAATCCATAGTTTATTTCATGCCTTTGTTGTAATGTAGGATCTTTTTATTCATTTGGATCACTTGACATAAATGGTTGATCTCCATCTAAATGATGTGTTATCACTCATAAAGTTTCTCTTGGTTGTGAGAAAGACATTCCTGAGGTAACCTTTTCAAACCAAGATTTTAGATTGAAGGCTAGCCCCTTCAAGCTATAAAGGGCTCTCTCTAACAACCTAATCACTAAGCTTAGCAATTGATTGTGTCTTCAAACAATGGCTAGTAGGGTTTTTGGATCTTAAGTGTGGTGGTTGGGTAGGGTTGAAGGAATATCAACTATTGGGCAATTGAGTCAACTATAAGTGTTTATAAAGATTATCAATGACTGATAAAATGCTCTAGGAAATAAAGGCACAGTAAATGATGTCTATCTGTGAATATTATCGTTGTAGTATGAAAGTGGAAAAAGGGATTAACAATCCATCAAATTTGAAGCATCTAAAAATGGATGAATTTCAAACATGACTAAGGATGAATTCCACAACATTTACTTTCAGTTTAATTACTTAGAAGATTTACACATAAATGAACAACTGAGAAGGGAATCACATACACATGAGAAAATAGACAAACTTTAAAACATCATCATCGTGAATCTCTGTACTCTGCACTTCTGCACTTGATATAATTAATACTCAGAAAATATTACAAAACAAAGCAATAGTTTCTTCTTGAAAACTTGAAAATCCAACCATTCTTCCTTCTTTCTCATTCATTATATAGGAAAAATACATAAATCTGAGATCCACAATGTTTGGGAAAGTAATAATTACAATAACCATCAAGATCCAAAAGAAATGGATATGAAAAACCTCTTCACTCATATTTAGTCTGATCCCAAGTAGAATTTTATGAGGTGGCCTTCAAATGTTGACTTGGAATTTTTATAGGAAACAAAATTTCGAAAAATATAGCAAATTTATGAAAAATTGGATTTAAAGATGCATTCAGATCTCCAAAAACGCAATAGATATGCAAAAAATGAAAGAGATTTTTTTCAATAAGCTCATTCCCCACAAAAACCTCTTTCATATTTGGAAATTTCATCTTAATATTCTCTAAAACCTCGCCCAAAGTGGATGACTAAAACAAGAAATAATTAATTATTTAAATCCTAAAAAATAGGTTGCAAATATTCCTTCATATCCTTCAAACCATGCTAGCCCGATAAAAAATGATAAATAATTTTTTAAAATAGTATGTGTCCAACAAAAACCTCTTTTTGTTTTTACAAATTCATCTCCATATGTTCGGAAACTACACTTGAAAATAGTGACTAAAACAGGAAAATAACATAATTACAAAATTTTGAAAAATAAGCCTCAAATATTCCTTTGTAATTTCCAAACCATGATGTCTGGGTAAAATATGAAGGAGGTTTTTCTAAATCATCCGATTCCCAACAAAAAATTCTTTTGTTTTTTTGAAATTCAGCGCCACCTATTTGAAATGTGTGTTTGAACATATTGATTAAAACAAGAAAAATGCTTGCAACTATTATTTTAGGGCAAACTATTGTTTTAGGGTTTAATTTAAAATATCTCTCTTAGGCTTGAAAACTCTGAAAAGGGTCACATCAAGGTTTAATAAGGATAAATATTCTTGAAAATTGGTTTAGGCACTTGATAAACAATTTGGAAACTCATATTTTCAAAAATTCGTGGCGCGCTACAAAATATTTTCGTAGAACTAGATGTAGGCATTCGATAGGCTCCAGTTTGCTAAAAAACTCAGGGAAAGATTAGATATAACTTAAATAAATTATTTTGAAATATTTCTAAGCTCCATGTCACTCTTCCATAAAAATTTTCATAGGCCATTACATAACCCTTGCACAATGAACTAATAATCGTAACCATTGGACCTTTAGGAAAGATACAAACTTGGTGCTAACATGATGCATGCTTTTCCTAATTGTTGGATATAAAATGACAATTGTGATTGCAAATTAGAGTTATCAATGGGATAACAACATGTTTGAGCCCCTCAGAAATGCAATTTACTTTTTGACAAGGAATAATTTCATATAATTTTCTTTCCATGCAATTTTATAACATTTGTTTTCCAAGAAATTTCATAATTTGTTTTCTAAGTGAGTGGAACTTTTGAGTTCTCTAATGGATGATATTTGTGATCAATTACTATCATCTTCATGGGAATATATGAGTGGTGCTAATAAATCATATTTGGGTAGTAGTGTTGAAGGAACAACAAATTGTTATTGATTAATTGAATGCACGCAAATCGAATTTTGGCTAAAATTTTAATGCAACCAACATTGGAATGCACTACAACAATCTTGTTGCTTGTGTATTTGGTACAACCTATGGAGCTTATAAATATTGAAGTTAGAGACATTCTTGTTTCTTTTAATTGTAGAACCATTGTTCACATTTTATACACAAGGTGAAAGTTGTAATGAGTTGTTCTTGAAGAGAAAGTTTATTGAGCTTGTTTATTTAATCCACCTTCCATTTCTTCGACAAAATAGTCCTTGCAACAAACCTCTTCTCTAAGTTCTAATTTTTTTTATCAAGCTGTGTCAAAATACAGTGAGAACGCTGCCAATCTTTATATTCAAAGGCGAGGACATGACATTGTACCATATCTTGAACTTTGTAAAGTGGTTGATTAATAACCATGAGGGATCATGGTATACATGTACAATTTAAATTAAAATTCTACACCCTTATTTTCCGAGCTTGAGTTTTTGAGAAAATGGCTAGAATTGACGAGTTATCAGAGTTCTTGAACACTCTAATAGACTCTGTTATTAATGGTACAATCAAAATTAGTAATGCCACTCTCATTGACATTCAAATATGTTTACAACATGCATAGGAGAAGATTGAGTTTGTTTAGTGTGAGTCCATTGTGTCTTCAATTGTTCCTAGTGACAAGAAACAACCCTAAAGGCATCCAGTGAGGATCTAACAATCCTCTCGCTTTAGGTTGGAAAATATACTTATCTAACCACAAGAGGTATTCCCTGTATTTGGTATTATTTATAAAGGAATGAAAAATATTACAATAATAATATGATTTAATTAATGATAGGCCAAATTATAAATAAAAGAGTTTTAAAAAAAATTGAGTGGTGAAGCTTTAAAAAGAATGAAACTTGTGTAAAATATATGATTCATGAATTTAATGTAAATTTAAGGAATGTAATTAAGATAAATAGTATTCCAAACAAAATAACAAAAGGAAAAAAATAACATAATATAAATAAAATATAACAATAAAGTTAAAATAGCACTAATAATTGGTAATAAATTATATTTACCATGTATTGATATATTTCGACCTACATCAAATTAAGTAAATATCTTGAATTAAAAACCTTAGATAGTATATATTTGAAGATAGATAATTCAAGTAATAGTTGCAACGAAATAACAATGATCATGTCAAATATCAAATGGTTAACAAACACCAAGATATAATAATATGAACAAACAAAATAAAAGAATAAGCGCATATGGTCAATATGTATTTATATTTCACATGAAAGATGCAATGGATTCATTAACGTCATGCATTAATAAATTCAACCTGCAATCAATCAATTAAATCTCATGATTCATATGCTTTAGATAATATATATTTAGAAGGAAGAATGGATTAAGTAATTTTAGAATGATTTATCATATAATTATGTCAACTTATTTAAACCATTTCATGTACCTGAATAACAATATAAAACTAACAAAATAATTTGTGAAAAAAAATACCATATATCAAAATTGCATGAATAAGTTACACAATCATAAAATCTGGTTGGAACTGCTTTAACATAAGTTTCCTTCTCCTCTAAAACGCTCTCTCTCCTTTTATAATTTACAACCTTTTTATTACATTGGGAGTTAGTTGCCACCCTTCCTTTTTGCAACCTTTCGTAATAAAAACCTTAATATTAAGGTTAATTACATTAAAGATTTCTCTTTAAGTAAACATAATTTAACAAAATAATTTATTCCAATCATTTATTTTCACCCATACTGCTTTAAACCTTAAAAATGAAACAAATAAATTTACTTTCTTTACTTCATTTTATTACATAAATATATTCCCAAATTATTATAATATAAAATCACTCACGTACCTTATGCCTTGTATAAAACAATTTGATTTTTCTCTTGACTTTAACTTCAGTAAACATCGGTAATTTCTTTTCAAAATAATCTATAGGCAATATCCTTAAAATTTGGAATACATTGTCATGTCAGTAAATTTTATTTTTCCATTTTAGAACAATAAAAGTAAAATAAATGGTTTAAATGCAATGCGCGAAAATTAATTTTGATGGGCGACAGGAAAATTACATGTTCATGAATTAAGCTCCTTTAATACGACATGAATATGAAGTGGGCTCTCATGTGTGTTAATTTTATAGGTTTTAATAATATGCTTTTCAAAACTTTATAGAAGGCATGTTTTTCCATGCACAAAATATCACGCCCATCGAAGAACATGGGAGAGAAACTTTAATCTATGGGTTGGGATCCAACCCATAGATTACGGGAGTAGTATATGGCCAACCCCCAAAATTCTATATCCCTACTTGAGGGCTTAATAGTTATAAGAGGGACATCATTACAGGATGCCTACGACGTTCAATCTAAGATCCACTTTTGTTTTTCAAACTGTAAAGCCCAGATTTTCTATATCCTTAAAGGGTAACAAAAATGTGTATGTATTTTTTGTTTTCTATTTTGCAAGAAAATTGCATCATTTTCACTATTATGAACGACAAAAAAACACTCTCATGATTCAAAATAATTTATCTATTAGTAAAGAAGAAGGAGGGAAAATTCTAGTGGAGAAATAAACAAACCCTAATTTATCAAAAATGGGTGAAAGTCTTTTATATCTTAATATCCTATTTGCTCGACAACAAGAAGAATGACATAATCATTGATTACAAAGATCTAAGCATAAAACACTTTATGAGTCCAATTTGTTAATAAATTCTGAGATACTCTGTTCTACTTTCAGTTCACATGATCATTACTTGAGGCAACTAGTAATAAAAATTAGGTCCCAAAATTCAATTCTAACAGTTGTAATTAGATCTCAAAGTGGTTTATGATGGAAGTTCATTTAGCATTAACAAGTTTAGTATGTAAGGTAGGATTACTCTCGATAGAGATATTTAATGATTGAGACAGTAAGGTAAAGATTCATATGAGTACCCTCTTTGCCTTCTCAGTGTCGCTACACCACCAAAGAGCATCCATAGCCCATGATGTAGCCACCCTGACATCACAGGCCTTGCTCCACCCTTAGAGAGCATACATAGCCCCTCTAAGCTCATTTGAAGACACAATAGCATAAATTGGATTAAATTAGGATGTTTATGCACTAGGGGCTACCCTAATACCACAGTCCTTTCTCTATTTCCAACAAGCATCTATAGCTCCAACATAGATACCTACATCCCTTGATTATATGTGTGGATACAATAGTACAATTTATGTTAAATCAGAATGTTTACGCACTAGGTTTTACCCTAATTCCATAATCCTTGCTCCACTACCAATGAAAGTCTATAGCCCCAACAGAGTAGTCTGCATTCCCCATATATGTATGTTTTTGTGGTATCTTCTATATTATAACATAGAGGGATGATGTATGATAGTGAAGGTAAGACGATGTACTCACGTCATCATTATTTCTCATTAAGTATGTTAATATCTCACAGTTTCAACTCTACCCACACATAAACTAGTTATATTTTATGTTATAGGTGAATGTAAAACACCAAGCCAACTGGAAGTGATTAGTTAGAATTGAGTATCTAAACCTTTTTAGAATATGGTTACCAAAAGAAAATCCCCTGCCAACCTAGTGGCAAGAACATAATCCCTTTAATGACATTTCCTGAAACTCATCAAGGCAATGTATACAAAATAAGATTCATAAATCAATAGATCATTCTTGCTAGGATCACTTAAGGTGTTTAAGACACAAGAGATTCATCTTTATTCATTTTAACTTATGAAATTCTAAATTATATGTGATAAACATTATAAAAACGTTTATTTATGTACACAACATGTGTCTATGTGTGTGGTTTATATATGTGGTTTCAATAACAATTTTGATCAAAGAAATTGAATAACTAATGTAACCAAGTTAAAAACTTACCAACTCCATACTTCCTAACTATGGGCTTCATGCTTATCTAAAATAGTAATATTTTAACTGGAAAGGGAGTAAGTTATCTCAACTAACTCGCTTCCAAAAAATAAGTAGATGTCTAGGTAACAATATGTTGATTTTCTTTGAAAAACCTTGTCCATATAGTCCTCCATAAAGCCATAGTACTTTGTGTGAATGTTCAATTGATCAAACCTTTCGAGCATAATGTTTCCTGCAATGATTTCATAGGAAGACCTTTTGTAGATTCCCCACCCATTGCTTTCTTTGTGACAAGGTTAGTTCCATGGAAATTTAGATCCCTGTGAGATTCATGCTCATAACAACATGAAGAAAAACCATTCATAGAGTCATGCATATTAATGACAATTTTTCTTATATTTTAAACTAATTAAAAAATGATTTAGGTTTTCCATTGTTTCCAATAAGGATTGAAGATTTATGTGCAAAGTATGAGGTGTAGATGCATTTTGAAAAGATACTCTAAGAATATTATCATGAATGTGAACTTCAACTATTTATTCCAATACTTTAATAGGTTGATTTATGGTATAAATCAACATTTGTTCTCTTTCAAACATTAATTTTAATAATTTTGTTTTTGTATGCATGCATAATTTGGAAGGTTTTATCAAAGGGTTGATATATAAATGGTGAATAAATAATTGTATACCATTTAAAATACAGTTATGAGATATCCCATTTACATTTCCATGTATTAGAATGTTTTGAAAATATTTATCATTAATGGCAATGTCCTTATCAGTATCTTTAAAGTCCTTATTCCAAACATTTGATAAAGTATGCAAAATCTCAATTGGTTTGATAAAGGGATTAATGTAAATATATGAACGGTTATGTAAGACCACAAGAAATCCACAGGCGGGCGATGGCGACAGAAGGAATTGAGGGTTCGGCCGCAGGCGCATAGGCTGGACCTAGGGCCTGTAGGGCCGAGGCCTAGGGCCCATCAGGTAGAGGAACGGAATGAGGCGTAGGTTTTCCGTTAGCCCAGTGGTCAGCGATAGGGAAACGGCAGGTGGAGGTTGGGGGTCGACGCGAGACAGACTCCTGGGTGCTACCTGGCAGCAGTAAAACATCAAGGGTTTACCAAGGGAGGAAGGCAACAGAACCGTGCTGGCAGCGATTTTTCATCGAAGGTAACAACCGACAAGCATCCTGTGAACCGCGCCCGTAACCATGGTTAACTCTGATGAGCTCATTGACCTAGATCCTGCAATGGAGGACATACTTTTAGTCTGGGGGAAAGACCCTACTGCACAGAATATCGAACGTTATTTCAGAACGGTTGAAACCCTAAGTTCTACTCCGCTTTCTCCAGAACCACTAAGATTAAACCAATCCCTCTTACAGTCGTCTAAGGAATTGGAGGGGCTTGTAGCTATTCATCAGGGTAAAAAGGGTTTGCAGCATATCAAAAGGCAGAGCGAGGAAGAGCTACATGTAGGATTCCATAAACCCTTCCATGGCAGCAAGGGGAAACTCGCGCCCTTCGGTCCGATTCTCTCTGGAGGCTTAGAGGACATTGTAAACCTCGGATCGAATGTAGGGCAAAGTATAGAAGGGGCCTTGGGAAGGATCGCACCAGCTACCAGAGCTTCCGTCGCCAAAGGACTGGACAGAACCAAGAAGATAGACGGGTGGAAGGAACTCGGTTCCGAAGGCTTTCAGGACCTATGGGGAAACCCTGACGGAACAGAACAGGGGACACAGGTAATGAATCAACCCCTATCAGAGCCCTTTATCTTTTCGATTAGCAATATGGTAGTGGCCACACCCGAGCAAAGACCACTCCCTCTGATCTCCGGATCGGATCTTCAAGGAAGGAACGAGGAAAATGAGGAATTAAGAGAAACTGACACAGTAACAAAGAATAAAGGGGGGGAAAGGAAAAAACAGAGAGCGGTCAAATCTCAGGAGTTAGAAGGGAATCTGGTACTGGGAATGGACGTGCAGATAGAAGAGGCCCTGGAGGTGGCAGAATGCACTTTGGTTGGCAGGGAAAGGGGGAAAAATTCACATCCAATTTCATCCAATCATGGGGGGAGCAGAACTGGCAGTCCGAACTCATCAGAGACTTCAGGGTTTCAACTCTAGCCAAAGGATGGTTTATGGTGCGTTTTGAGCACAAAGAAGCAGCAGATTGGGTTGTCAAGAGGAATTGGGCCTTCGGGAACATTTCGGTTTTGTTTAAGAAATGGAGCCCTCTGTTCGACGCAATTCATGAGAAAACGGATGTTTTCCCGGTATGGGTAAGGGCACCAGGGTTACCATCTTTCCTTTGGGTCGAGTCGGTTTTCAAAGCAATTGGGAACAGGTTGGGCACTTATTTGGAGGCAGATATGTCATTCCTGGAAACCCAAAATAGGGCAATGGCTCGGATTCTAGTCAGCCTAAATCCAAGCGGAGGGTTAGCAGAGAAGATTAATCTCCAGTATAAAGATTATGTCTTCGAACAAATTCTGGATTACGAATACTTGCCTTTCCACTGCCATAGATGCCACGCCTACGGGCATATGGCCAAGGAATGCCCCTTGGGCAGGAGACGGAGAAGATTTCAGAGGACGGTGGCGCACTTGGAGAAAGAAAACAGTCAGAACCAGCCTCGTCGGGAAAAGGTGATTTCAGTGAATCAGACGGGAGAAGATATGGAGCTGGACACTCAGCAGGAGAGGCAGACTCCGATCACATCAATCCAAGTTCCTCCGAGCAATATGGAAGAAGAAGGCATTGAGCCTGGAAGCGCTAAAACAGACCTGGGAACCGCCGAGGAAGCAGCTTCGATTCAAAACCCCAACAATGGCGAGGATTCAAAGGGTACGAGTTTAGATCCTAAAAATCCTCCTTTTTTTAATTCAGACAATAAAGATGAATGTCTGGTTCCTGAATCTCTTTCAAAAAACTCCTTACCCGTTAATAAAGATAAAAATGTAAACCCTGCCGGTATCAATGTGGAAAACTGTATAGAAATTATCTCTGCCGATATTCCTTCCTTAGATCTGAATTGTGATGGGTGCTGTCCTGAACCATCTCCCATGGCCCCTCATCCCATATGCCCTTATAACCTCAGATCTCAGGATAATAAACCCGATCCCTTAACCTCGGTGGGCGGCATCGAGCTATCTATCCCTCAGAGCCAGACTAGGAAAAAAAGGGGAAGGAAATCAAACCTTTCCATGGCCCAGGTCAATGAAAAACATGATGTGGCAGACGGGAAGCAACAGTCAATTATTGGGGCACTTAGAGCGGTGCAAGGCCCTGAAACTGTTTTAAAATGATCATATCTTCATGGAACTGTAGGGGTTTAGCCAGTAAACCCAAAAAATTGGCTCTTAGGGAGATGGTTATGAAATCCAAGGCGGATGTCCTTCTACTCCGGGAGACTCTGGGGAACGGAGTAGAAGTGGAGTCGATGTTAAATGCCCTCCTTCCAGGTTGGAAATTTTTGGCCATGGACTCAGTCGGTCATTTTGGAGGGCTGGCTGTAGGATACAGAGAAGGCAGAATCAAGATATGGAACCAGTGGGGAATGAAACAGGCGATGGGAATGGAATGCCAATCTCCAGAATTCGAATTTCCCCTAACAATTATTAACATATATGGTCCATGCCAGGGAAGGATGCCCTTTTGGAACGAATTGATGGCAAATTCGTTAGTGAAGAGCAAATACACGGTGCTGGGAGGAGACCTTAACTTCTCTTTAGGAAGAGCGGAGGCTTGGGGTCCAGCGGCAAGGGAGGATTCGCTAACAGATTTTTTCCAAAATCTTCTAATAGCAAACAACCTGTTAGATGTTAACCTCATCAAGCTAAAGCTGACCTGGAGGAATAGAAGAGTTGGAGAAGCAAGAGTGGCGAAAAGACTGGACCGATTTCTTATAAACGAGGATCTATCTTCCATGGTCCCATTATTTAGGCAATGGGTCGAAGAGGGGGGGCCTTCTGATCATTTTCTAATATACCTTGAACTCTCTAAGACCCCCCCAAAGCCACCAGCACCCTTCAAGTTTAATGCATCTTGGCTGCAAGAAGGCTCTTATAATAAACTTTTCAAAGACACATGGATACACCCAGACAGAAGAACCTCAGAGGATAAAGGGTTCTTGTTCATGGAAAACCTTAAAAGACTGAAGAAAGCAACAAGCACATGGGCAAAGGACAGGAAGGCTAAGCAGATGGAGGAAATAACTAGGATCAATGAGGAACTTCAAAAGCTGGAGAGCATAGAGGAGGACGGCTATGCGACGCAGGAATCAAAAGAGAGAATTCTATCCCTGGAGAAACTCAAAAATCAAATTCTGTTGGCAAAAGAGGAGGAGTGGAGGCTCAAGAGTAGAGCAATCTGGCTAAAAGCAGGGGATGAAAACACGAGTTTTTTCCACAACTATGCAAAAGGGAGGAAGAATGCAAATACCATCTGGAACCTAAAAAATGATGAAGGAAGGGAGGCTAAGACGTTTGAATCTTTGTCAGCTCTAGGGCAAAGCCATTTCCAAACCTTATTTGCAGACCAAGGTGAGGCCACCATCGCTGAGGTAATCAAAACAGCGCAATGTTTCCCCAGGTATGTGGAGGAGGAAGAAGTGGAGGAAGTAATGGTCCCTGTAACAAAGGAGGAAGTGGAAAGTGTCATTAAATCCATGGCAAAAGAGAAGAGTCCTAGGCCGGATGGCTTGACCGTTGAGATCTTTCTTCATTTTTTCGAGCTGATAGGAGAAGAAATAACGGAAGTTGTAGAGGAATCCAGAAAGAAAGGAGAGATTTACAGTCCCTTCAATGCAACTTTTATAGCTCTCATCCCAAAGAAGGAAGCTCCTGAAACCTTTGAGGACTTTAGGCCTATTTCATTATGCAATTGTATATACAAAATAATTGCAAAAGTGATTGCGCTCAGAATCAAACCAATTCTGTCTAGGCATATTTCACCTGAACAATTTGGTTTTTTGAATGGTCGGCAAATACACGAAGCTATAGGTGTGGCACAGGAGGTACTTCACAGCGTAAAACAGAAAAACAAGAAGGGAGCTGTCATAAAAATAGACTTATCAAAAGCATATGATAGGATTAATTGGATATATATCCGTTTGCTCCTAACTCATCTAGGCTTCAAAGTGGATTTCATCAGTTGGATTATGGGGTGTATCACAAACGTCAGCTATGCAATCCTCATCAATGGTGCAGCCACTCCTTTCTTTAAAGGACAGAGGGGTTTGAGGCAAGGCTGCCCCATGTCCCCCCTGTTATTCCTTCTAGTTGCAGAAGGATTAAGCCAGCTGATCCAAAAGGCCAAAAGGGAAGGTAAGGTAAAAGGTATAGAAGCTGTGGTAAACATGAATATATCTCACCTTCTTTTTGTATATGACATATTGATTTTTACAAATGGTGCCTCTAATGAAATAAAACATACTTGATCTTTTCCTGAAAGCAACTAGAATGCAGATTAACTCCAGGAAATTACATATTATAGTGGAAGGTCTAAACAGATAAGAAAAAGCTCAGATCAACTCTTTTTTCCCTTATGATACATGCAACATGGAATCCCCCTTCAAGTATCTAGGGTTCTGGTTGAAGCCGAATGGCTACAGGAAGGAGGACTGGAATTGGTTGATCGCAAAAATCGAAGCTAAAATATCTCATTGGAGCTATAAATGGCTCTCCAGAGCAGGGAGGCTGACCCTAATCAAATCTGTGCTGCTGGCTATTCCAGTCTATTGGGCTGCATTAACATGGGTTCCTAAGGGAGTCT
This sequence comes from Pinus tabuliformis, assembly GCA_031772625.1. Lineage (NCBI taxonomy): Eukaryota > Viridiplantae > Streptophyta > Pinopsida > Pinales > Pinaceae > Pinus > Pinus tabuliformis. The sequence goes on along the minus strand of CM062807.1, from coordinate 338,748,744 downwards.
TGGAGAAAATTAGGAGGATTTGCAGCAGATTTCTATGGGCTGGTTCTAAAGAGAACGCGGTTCTCCCATGGGTTGCCTGGGAGAAAGTGGCAAGGCCAAAAGACTGGGGAGGATGGGGGATAAAAAGCCTTCCTAATTTCAGTCTCACATTGGCAGCCAAATCAGGGTGGAGACTTATAAAGATGGAAAATCTATGGACGAGAGTAGTCAAAAGGAAATATATAGACCCGGTTCCTTTAGAAGAATGGATCAAAAACCCAGCAAAGAGTAAAAAGAATGTCTCGGTGATATGGAAAGCCACTGTGGATTCATTCAAAGTGATAGAACAAGGATTGGCATGGAAGATTGGGAATGGAAGGAACTTGAAGATAGGGAAGGATCCATGGGTTGGCTGCAATGAAAACTATGCCCTATCCCCTAGTTTAGTCCAACACTTAGAGAACAAAGGCATACTTTTCCTAAATCAAGTGGATAAAATTGGACAATCAACCATTTGGGGACAAGCTTGGAAAAATGAAGAAGACCTAGAACTAGAGCAAAGATGGAGGAATGAGTGGAGAACCTATACACGGGAACTTTCCAGGTCCAATGTCAGACTGAAAGATAGCCGAGATGAGTTAATCTGGGCGCATGCAGACTCGGGGGAATATTCTTCAAAAAGCGGTTACAAATTCCTCATGTCCAGGAAAGGATGGGGAACTCCTGAATGGTGGCCGAAACAAATATGGAAACTCAAAAGTCCACCCAAGTCTAAACTTTTATTTTGGTGCATACTAAAAAGTAAAATCCCAACCTGGGACATTCTGCAGTCAAGATATATGCACGGGCCTGGGAGATGTACCCTTTGCAAATCTGAAGCTGAAACCATAAATCACCTGTTCCTAAAGTGCACAGAAACTATCAAGATATGGGGAGAGGCAGGAAATTTACTGAATAAAAAGGTTGAATGGGTAGGTGATAATCTGCTAGAGGTATGGACAAAGTGGTGGCAACAATATCCTAACGGGAACATGTGTAATCTACCTCTGATCATCAGCTGGGGGGTATGGATTGCAAGAAACAGGAGTATTTTCCAGGACAAGGAAATCCCAGTGACAGCCATAGCAATCCAAAGTGTTTCTATTTATTCTAGTATTCCTAAAGCAGAGGAGAACCAACCTCCAAGACAAGACACAGAAGTTCAAATAAAAGAGGGAGTTCCCTCGGCTTATTTCGACGGAGCTTCGCAAAATAATAGAGCAGGAGTAGGATTAGTCATCTATGAAAATAAAAATCATTTCCTCAAAGCCTCAGTCGGACTAGGGACCGGTTCAAATAACTATGCAGAAATGTTCGCTTTGAAACTTCTCCTCTGTTGGCTCATCCAAAGGAACACCCACACAATTCAGATCTTCGGAGACTCATTAAATGTTATCAGATGGGTCAATGGACATAGCACATGCAAAAACCAAATCTTAAAACCTTTGCTGGAGGAAATTCAGGTATTGAAATCTTCATTTAACACTTTCTCTTTATGTCATATTTTCAGGGACCGGAACGATTCAGCTAACAAACTTTCTAAGGAAGGCTTGCAGGAGAATCTGGGCAGCTGGAAAATTATAGAAGAAAATCAGGGACAGATCAGCAGATCGGATCAGCCACCCCATGACTAGTCTTTTGTTTTTTTTTGCAGCATTTCCTACAAAGCTTTAAAAAAAAAATTGAAAACTAAAATATCATAGACCTGTACTCAAATGTTTATATGGCAGTTTACACAATATACTCTGTTTGTAAGGGTTGTTTTCCTCTCTATGAGGAGACCCGTTATTATGATGGATTTTCACCCCTTTTTAGTAAGGGAAGTCACGGTTTTTGACTGAACAGAAATGAAGGTAAAACAGATCAGCAGCTTCCTTTTCAAAGAACAGCTGGTTTCCTGCAAAAGGCAGGACATTTTGTTGGGAAAACAAAAGTAGTTTTATAGTACAATCAGAGATGCTGAAGCATATGCAATGTAACTTTTTATTTCCTTAATAAAAAGTTCGCTTTTTCTTCGGAAAAAAAAAATGTAAATATATGAACAAGATTCACTTCTAGGAGTTTTATATTCTTTAAATAATTCATGATTCCAAACCTTTAGAGAATGTTTTTCATATTGATTTCCTTGCATATTATGATTGTCATAAGAAAAGGGGAAATCAAGATTGTCAGATTCGCCATCCTCTATCTAGCTATCATAAACAGGTTAATTATTACGAAAATGGAAAATGTTATGTCAATTAAATGCTCATTTTGATTATGCTTATTAGAATCAAAGGTATTATAGATATACAATGATGGCAAATAAGAAATTGTATACGAATCATCACGTATTCAAGATTGCAACATGGAATTAATTGTTCATCATCATATTCACCATGCATTGGTGGTTTAGAATAATCAACATGAACATCAAATGAAACAAAATCAGAACTATTGAAGACATCATCACAAACCTTTTCTTCTTTGGGAGATGATTGAAAAACTAAATCACTTGATTGAAAAGGGTCTTGATCAATTGATTTTTGATGTGCATATAATGTGGATTCTTCCTTATCAGGTGTCATATATTTTTCTTCTTAAAAACCACTTTCTTCACAAACTTAATTAGTAATGTGATCAAAGAATTCAAATAAGGATAAACCAATTCAACATTGGTCATTAAATTGTGAGATTCTTTAGGACATATATGTACTTTTTGATTTATAATAGAAGGATTTTCCTGGTAATAAAAACTTGAGATTATCATGTCATGTTTAGTGAGACATTCAGTTTGTAAAGCAAGAGAGGATAAACATGTCTCTTTAGAATCATAAGATTCATCTTGCCAACTAACAACTTCAGATTCTTCATAATTAACATAATATTTTCTTTCCTAAAACCCTAAATAAGAATTATTATAATGTTCCTTCAAATAGTAACAATCTTTAAGGAGTAATATGGTAGGGTACATACTTTTATAATAACTACAAAAGACAAAATGAAAGTCTCTTAAAGAAGAGATGCTACCAGGAGGAAGTGTCATGTACCATCATCAGACATTACCTTCCAAGGAGAACATGTTCATTTGAATTTCTTCGCGATAAACTCCAATTCTTGTATACACTCATGGGAATCAATCAAGCTTTGAGTAGGTTTGTCGTTTTCATCTTCTCAAAACCGAGGGATATGGCTATCTGATACATCTATGTCAGGAATCTCATTAGGAAAAACAAGTATGTTAGAAAAATCAAGAGGAGAAAATCATGTAGATACCAAATAAGCCCAATAAAAATCCATTTAAACGATATGAGTCGTCTACTTGGGGTAGCTCAATTGGAAATGGTCGTGGAAATGAAGTCTCCCTGTTACACTAAAAAATGTCACCTTGACTACTTACAGTTAGTATGGCTCAAATCAACAGTCATGCTACCCTCTTAGGCAAGTCTCATGCCTCTGTTATCCATCTCAAACTCAAAGAAGAGAGAAAGTCTTGTAAAAACTATGTTTATCTCTGGGGTCGCAGGTTCTCTCTAGCCTTACCTGCGGGGACGCTGACCATGTTCACAAAATCTGCGTCCATGGACGCTCTGTATGTTAAGGGACAGGTGCGTCCCTCTGTAAAAGGCAAAATGCGCGAGTTTTATCTTGAAAAAGTTACTTGTGGTTACTTCTAGAACATTCTAGAGGTCGGTTTGATGAAATGGATGCGCCTCCAGTTGGTTCATGTATCTCTATTAAGGGGGAACTTATCCCATCAATAAGGGAGCTATCCCACCCATAGAGGGGGATGATCCCATTGATAGTGGACCTGAATAACCTCTTTACAGCACTATAAATAAAGGCATTGAGCCAGAAGGAGAAGAGGTTGGAGCTATACATTTTCTTTGGGTAAATGCTGCAGGATTTAGGTCTTCCATTAGAGCCTTTGTGAGGAGAGATTGTCTTCACTAGATTCTACTTGGGAGAGGGTGAGCTTTGTCAAAGTAGAGGAAAACCCTTGATGGACCCTGGGAGGAACTTGCACAACACCAAGGCCAGGTTGTAAGAGTTTCTTTGTTTCGTTATTAATACAAACTGGTTTATTTTTCTCAATAGCTTGTGTTAATGAGTTATTTCATGTGTTCCTTGGTCTGCATGTTGAATATATGTTTTATTATATGAAATGCAAGTGCTTGGTAATTGTTTGATTGTTTGTGGTTGCAGGAATTGACTTGAAGGAGGAGCTCATCCGGATCGTCAAGAACGGACTTCAACAACAGCGTTTTGGAATAAAGTAAGCCTAAACACTTGTAGTTTTCATGTTGTAAAAGGTGTATTTAGAGAAAGATCACTCCATTGAATCTGTCAAGGGTGCGGACACGACTGACCTTCCTAGAAGTCTAAGACATTCTAATGACAAACAAGACAAAATGGAGTGATCTTTCTCTAAATACACCTTTTACAACATGAAAACTACAAGTGTTTAGGCTTACTTTATTCCAAAACGCTGTTGTTGAAGTCCGTTCTTGACGATCCGGATGAGCTCCTCCTTCAAGTCAATTCCTGCAACCACAAACAATCAAACAATTACCAAGCACTTGCATTTCATATAATAAAACATATATTCAACATGCAGACCAAGGAACACATGAAATAACTCATTAACACAAGCTATTGAGAAAAATAAACCAGTTTGTATTAATAACGAAACAAAGAAACTCTTACAACCTGGCCTTGGTGTTGTGCAAGTTCCTCCCAGGGTCCATCAAGGGTTTTCCTCTACTTTGACAAAGCTCACCCTCTCCCAAGTAGAATCTAGTGAAGACAATCTCTCCTCACAAAGGCTCTAATGGAAGACCTAAATCCTGCAGCATTTACCCAAAGAAAATGTATAGCTCCAACCTCTTCTCCTTCTGGCTCAATGCCTTCATTTATAGTGTTGTAAAGAGGTTATTCAGGTCCACTATCAATGGGATCAACCCCCTCTATGGGTGGGATAGCTCCCTTATTGATGGGATAAGTTCCCCCTTAATAGAGATACATGAACCAACTGGAGGCGCATCCATTTCATCAAACCGACCTCTAGAATGTTCTAGAAGTAACCACAAGTAACTTTTTCAAGATAAAACTCGCGCATTTTGCCTTTTACAGAGGGACGCACCTGTCCCTTAACATACAGAGCGTCCATGGACGCAGATTTTGTGAATATGGTCAGCGTCCCCGCAGGTAAGGCTAGAGAGAACCTGCGACCCCAGAGATAAACATAGTTTTTACAAGACTTTCTCTCTTCTTTGAGTTTGAGATGGATAACAGAGGCATGAGACTTGCCTAAGAGGGTAGCATGACTGTTGATTTGAGCCATACTAACTGTAAGTAGTCAAGGTGACATTTTTTAGTGTAACAGATTGCCCCCTAAAGTGCGAAGCCTGGAATAGAATAGGGTTTTGTAATTCTAGGAAGGGTGAAGCGCTTTATCATTTCAAGGATTGCCTTGTGGATGGCCTGGTTGGAACCTGCAATTTGCAACACAAAATACATGGATAAGATTATATCATCACTGAGGTAGGCATTCCCATACTCAGATTCAAAACTTTAACTAATGGACTAACTATTCTGATACAGGAATGATCTTGCAGTACATCATTTTTATAGACTTTTGTAGACACAGTATGGACGCAGCCATCTGTTTATGATTAGTCTACATAGATAATGAATACAAAACTCCTCGCAGCCTGGATGGTAGAAACTAGATCCAGGGTCTTCACTTCTACTTCCCGAATTGGTACGATTCTAGCCATGTGATTAAATGATTCGATGTCGAACATGATAGAAACCACTTGATTACCAGTCAATGATGTAAACTGTTAACAAGCGTGAGAGAAACCACCAGTAATGTCAATGGTTCTCAAAGTACCAAGCACAACCCGTGAAATGTGAATAGATGTTTTGATGTCGAACACTTCACGGAATCCTCTGATCGAAAGTCAATGATGTAAACTGACGTCAAAGGCGAGAAACCTGCCATTGATGCATGCAGACTTCAAGGTACTGTCGATTCCTAACTCATCTTTCTAGATAATGTGTCGATGTCGATAGAAAGCGACCCGTTGCAGGCAAGCCCGCAACACGAAATCATTGTTCAAGTTGAAGAAATGTTGCTGTAAGGACTGACTCAGGGATGGTCAAATGGATGACAAGTATTTTGCAGATGAAAGTTTTTTCTTGCAGACCTCTTGAACACATAACGACACAACAGATGGCTTGGTGACGTATAACTCAAAGTTAACCCCTGGAACTCGGTTAAAGACTTTCAAAGTGATTTGGTCAACTGTGAGGTAAAAGATTTCCCAACCCAGGTGAATGAAAAGTGTCGTGTTCAAGAGCGGTAATAAAGTTTCTTCTGAGACAAAAGGTGACAAATAGGTTCATTCTTCTCTTTTTTCCCCCACCATTTCTGGCAAGTACCTCTTTATTTTTAACAAGCTTGAGGAGGATAACATATGCTTGATTATAAGCTCATCCTTCGGACGAGTCCAACCTAGTTTAAATTCGAACCCTAGGAAGGAGTGGTTCGTTCCTGTTTGTAATTGAATAGGTCCTCTACTGTAAAAGTTTAACGAGCCCAGTATAGGAGAAACTCGGCGTTTTTCATTTTTAGAGAGTCTGAAAAAACTGAAGGAGACTCTACGTTGAACTTTTTCGTATATTTGTGTCCCTCAAGCCCGAAAAAGTATAAAATAATACCTGGGGGAACCGCTTGATCTTGCGACCAAGGAGTACTTTCATAATAGTGTCGTTAACCTGAAAAGTAAAAAGCGATCAAGGACACGTCGTTTTATTTCCTTATCGAGTTCGAAACGACAAAAACCCGGCAATCTTTTCCTGATTTTGCGGTCAGAAAAGAGCTAAAAGGGGACCGTCTTTTAATTCCATTTTAACGAGTGAAAAAGAAACACTCGGCGATCTTTTCATGTTTTAGGAGTCAGAAAAGGGCTTAAAAGATGACTCTGAAATTTTGTTTGTGAAAAATTACAATTTCCCTCGAAATCCCTTTGTCCTGCACAAAAACGACACATTACTCATACCTGTTTAAAATAGGCAAAAATACATTCAAAAACATCTTTTCATGGTAAAAAATGAACTAATTCATCCAAAAAACCTATAAAAAGACCTTTTACCATGTCATTTTTACCGTTTCACTGTTGAGGTTGAAAAAGGAGCTTTTGACAAGAAACTTCCCGTGGTTGCTGCGGAAAATCTGACCGTTGGAATCGAACGCCGTCTCATCCAGGTATTTTACACATCCTACTCTGCATTTCTATCCGTTTAGAATCAATTTTTAGGTTTTAGTTTCATTTTTTGGGGGGGTTTTGGTTTTGGAATGCGCCTCTCGGCGGACGCAGGTGCCCTTCGGGTGACCTGCGTCCCCCGACTTTTTCTCATACGGGAAAACGGTCGGAAGACGCAGCCCGCCTTCAGGCCCGCTGCGTCCGAGCGCCCTGTGCTACAAAGCCGGGGTGCGTCCTCCGAGAAACGCGCATTTCAAAACCCCAACTCTCTCAAAAAACCACCAAAAATTCCCAAATTAATTTCTAATTGCTATTTTTGATATGCAGGGCATTAATCATGTTAGACTGGAGAGAAAGAGAGCATGTAGAGGAAGATGAAGCTGCAATAAATCATCAACCTTCCCTGGATGCCCTAAGAGCATGCGGATTATACAAATATTGGACCATACCGGGCATGAGGGGCCAGGTAAGATTCTTGGAATGGCTGGTTGAGCGATGGAACGTACAAGAACAATGCTTTTACATAGGAGGGCACCAGCTCGAGATAGAGCCCTCGGATGTATACTTTCTCACTGGCTTGCCAAACAGAGGTGAGCAACTCAGTCTTGCGGGGACTAGGCCGGGTGGCCAATCCCTTGATAGTCTCTGCGAGAATTGGTGCACACCTGGGGCTCACCATTCAAAAGGCATAGAGATAAAACACATCACTCTACCGGAACTCAAAGTCATAGCGTTCACGGTTCAAAGTCATAGCCCTGGCAGCCGTTCAAGCTGTCCAGCGTTTTCGTCACTACATTCTTCTCCGCAAGACTACAGTTATTTCGGATTGCAACCCTATGATTTATATTTTGACAAAACAACTGCTAGGGGGCAAGTACTCTAAATGGATTGTTATCCTGCAAGAGTTCGACTTGGAGTTCGAGAAGTCCAAGTCTAAGAAATCTTTAGTTTTTGCGGAATTGATGTGTGATTTCCCGAGTGCTGACACAGAGACTGTGGCAGAGGAGTCCATTGTGGACGAATCTTTGTTTCTTATTAGCACTTTATATCCGTGGTATGGGGATATAATCATCTATCTCCAAACCCAAACCTTTCGGCCTGAAGCTTCCAAGGAAGACCGTCGAAAAATTCGGTTTCGATCCCAGCAATACAGAATTATTGGAGATACACTTTATCGCCGGGGGGCAGACTTAGTTTTTCGACGTTGTTTAACTCACGAAGAGGCTGAGAGAGTTTTGAATGATTGTCACTCTGGAGCATGTGGCGGTCATATGTCTGGGTATGCCACAGCTCAGAAGGTGTTGCGCGCTGGCTATTTATGGCCGTCTATGTTTAAAGATTGTATCCTTGCTGTCAGAACATGCCACAACTGTCAAGTGTTTGATCGAAAGATGCGCGCTCCACCTGCTCCTCTCCACCCTATAATTGCCGCTGGTCCATTCGCCAAATGGGGCATTGACTTTATTACTTGTAACCCTCACTCGGCCGGGGGGCATGCGTATATCATCCTCGCGGTTGATTATTTTACAAAATGGGCCGAGGCGATGCCTACATTCGACGCAAGCGGCAAGACAGCTGCAGTTTTCGTATTCAATCATATCATAACTAGGTTTGGTGTCCCACAAGCAATCATTACTGACCATGGGAGCCATTTTCGGAACGTCATGATGACTGAGCTTACAAGCCAGCTTGGTTTGCGCCACGATAGCTCTACTCCTTATTATCCGCAAGCCAACGGTTTGGTTGAGTCAATCAACAAAGTTCTAGTCATCATGATTCGACGGATCATTGGTATCCATCGAACGAATTGGCATAACATGTTATTTTCGGCGCTATGGGCATATCGAACTTCAGTGAAAAATTCAACAGGTTTCACCCCTTTCCAGCTAGTTTATGGCTTAGAAGCTGTGTTACCTATTGAATGCGAAATCCCATCACTTCAAATGGCTGTCGAATTACTTCCAGCTACTTCCGAAGAGGAGAAACGGTTATTATACTTGGCTAAATTAGATGAGACTCGACGTGACGCTACTTTAGCTATCGAGACTCACGCGAAACGAATGAAAGCTCAGTACGATAAAAATGTAACCCCTCGAAGTTTTTCGGAAGGAGACCTAGTACTATTATATGATCAAGCTAACGATAAGCTAGGTGCCGGAAAATTCGTTCCCATGTGGCATGGGCCCTACATTGTAAAACGAAAGTTAGCAAAAGGGGCTTATGAGTTAGTTGATTTTGATGGGGACTCTTTGGGTAAACCCAGAAATGGACTTTACCTAAAGAGGTATTATGCTTAAAATGATGGGTATGGAGAAATTTTTAGATAGGTTAGATTTTCTTTCTAGCTAGCAAGTGTGTTAGTTTAGTCAGTGTGCTTAGCTTAGCAAGTGTGGTTTTTCGTCATTATTCTGGCTTATCTTGGTTTTACTCTTGATATTGTAGATGTCGACGCCTCTCCAAACATACATTGGATTTGCTGATGGTGCTTGTCGTAATACACGGAATATCTCTTCCGCAGCTTGGGTTATCTATTCGCCCTCTGACGAGTTAGTTTCTATGCATGGGGTAAGCCTCGGTCAAACAACGAATAACATTGCAGAATACAGTGCAGTGGTTGAATTATTATCCGAATCTATTTCATTTGGAATTCGACGTTTGATAGTGAGGTTAGATTCTGAACTTGTTGTATTACAGCTTAAAAGAGTTTATGCCATTAGAAATCCTGTGTTATTAAGGTTGTTTTTGAGAGTGCGTCTCTTGGAACGTGAATTTGATTACATTGAATATCAACATATTCCAAGGTCTTTGAATACATTAGCAGATGCAATTGCTTCTCGAATGTTGGACAGACATTTACGATAATCATGCAAGTAAATTTAAAAACATTTCATCACATATGTTAAACAAGATAAGCCGATAATAGTGATATATATAGATAGAAGTGTGTCAAAAAATATATACATCGTCTTCGATCATAGGTTTAAAACACCTTATGATCGGCAAAATGATAGTACAAAAAGTCAAAAGTGTCACATGCGACTACAAAAGTGACTAGTCAATCACTGGTGGTGCTCTCTGTACGACACCACTGCGCGGGCTACCTTACGCAAAAATCTCCTAAACGGTCCAGGGACCGCGACTACGAAGCGCTGAAGCCTGATAGGAATGTCGTCCATAGTAGTCTCAGGTATATCTGCCGTGAGACGCTCTAGATCATGCTCCAACTCAGCTAGTACTTCTGCTGTCGCATCCTGTGGGGCCGGTACCGGTGCAGCTGGATGTAGTCTATCATAAGGCCGGAGGTTGGCTGGACGCTGTGGACCAACATCTGCATTTTGAAAGATTTACTATTAGTTTTGAGACGATATATATAAAAAATACAAAAAATACATAACTAGAAAACTTGTGAAAATAAAAAGTACCTCTGTCGTCCCATTGTTCTCCCTGTGGAAGAACCATGTCCGGATCACCTCTGAAATCCATTCCGGCATACGGAAAGTCCTGTATCACAAAAAGCTGGCCCTCTAACCAGTCAAAATAACTATCTGAGAATCGAACTACTGTCGCGCCCTCGTCAGGATGCCGGGCCATTACCGCAACCCATCGTATCAGCTTTGGCTGCTGAGGACCCAAGATATCAACAGTGAGTTGCTGAGGGATCAGCATTGGAATTCTCTCCAAGGCAAAGCTCACGACTATAGGCCCATATCCAAAAGTCTTTAGTCGTCCGTTCTTTGCCTTGGTCAGTTGGCTCTTCATATGAGCCGACACAGCTTCACACCAGTTGAAAATGGTGCCTTGGTAACAGTCAATTGCCATCCGCATTTGGGATCCGGAAGCAATGTGTAAAGCGGCCGCGCCGCAAATTCTGGTAACCGTGAACGCTATGACTTTGAGTTCCGGTAGAGTGATGTGTTTTATCTCTATGCCTTTTGAATGGTGAGCCCCAGGTGTGCACCAATTCTCGCGGAGACTATCAAGGGATTGGCCACCCGGCCTAGTCCCCGCAAGACTGAGTTGCTCACCTCTGTTTGGCAAGCCAGTGAGAAAGTATACATCCGAGGGCTCTATCTCGAGCTGGTGCCCTCCTATGTAAAAGCATTGTTCTTGTACGTTCCATCGCTCAACCAGCCATTCCAAGAATCTTACCTGGCCCCTCATGCCCGGTATGGTCCAATATTTGTATAATCCGCATGCTCTTAGGGCATCCAGGGAAGGTTGATGATTTATTGCAGCTTCATCTTCCTCTACATGCTCTCTTTCTCTCCAGTCTAACATGATTAATGCCCTGCATATCAAAAATAGCAATTAGAAATTAATTTGGGAATTTTTGGTGGTTTTTTGAGAGAGTTGGGGTTTTGAAATGCGCGTTTCTCGGAGGACGCACCCCGGCTTTGTAGCACAGGGCGCTCGGACGCAGCGGGCCTGAAGGCGGGCTGCGTCTTCCGACCGTTTTCCCGTATGAGAAAAAGTCGGGGGACGCAGGTCACCCGAAGGGCACCTGCGTCCGCCGAGAGGCGCATTCCAAAACCAAAACCCCCCCAAAAAATGAAACTAAAACCTAAAAATTGATTCTAAACGGATAGAAATGCAGAGTAGGATGTGTAAAATACCTGGATGAGACGGCGTTCGATTCCAACGGTCAGATTTTCCGTAGCAACCACGGGAAGTTTCTTGTCAAAAGCTCCTTTTTCAACCTCAACAGTGAAACGGTAAAAATGACATGGTAAAAGGTCTTTTTATAGGTTTTTTGGATGAATTAGTTCATTTTTTACCATGAAAAGATGTTTTTGAATGTATTTTTGCCTATTTTAAACAGGTATGAGTAATGTGTCGTTTTTGTGCAGGACAAAGGGATTTCGAGGGAAATTGTAATTTTTCACAAACAAAATTTCAGAGTCATCTTTTAAGCCCTTTTCTGACTCCTAAAACATGAAAAGATCGCCGAGTGTTTCTTTTTCACTCGTTAAAATGGAATTAAAAGACGGTCCCCTTTTAGCTCTTTTCTGACCGCAAAATCAGGAAAAGATTGCCGGGTTTTTGTCGTTTCGAACTCGATAAGGAAATAAAACGACGTGTCCTTGATCGCTTTTTACTTTTCAGGTTAACGACACTATTATGAAAGTACTCCTTGGTCGCAAGATCAAGCGGTTCCCCCAGGTATTATTTTATACTTTTTCGGGCTTGAGGGACACAAATATACGAAAAAGTTCAACGTAGAGTCTCCTTCAGTTTTTTCAGACTCTCTAAAAATGAAAAACGCCGAGTTTCTCCTATACTGGGCTCGTTAAACTTTTACAGTAGAGGACCTGTTCAATTACAAACAGGAACGAACCACTCCTTCCTAGGGTTCGAATTTAAACTAGGTTGGACTCGTCCGAAGGATGAGCTTATAATCAAGCATATGTTATCCTCCTCAAGCTTGTTAAAAATAAAGAGGTACTTGCCAGAAATGGTGGGGGAAAAAAGAGAAGAATGAACCTATTTGTCACCTTTTGTCTCAGAAGAAACTTTATTACCGCTCTTGAACACGACACTTTTCATTCACCTGGGTTGGGAAATCTTTTACCTCACAGTTGACCAAATCACTTTGAAAGTCTTTAACCGGGTTCCAGGGGTTAACTTTGAGTTATACGTCACCAAGCCATCTGTTGTGTCGTTATGTGTTCAAGAGGTCTGCAAGCAAAAACTTTCATCTGCAAAATACTTGTCATCCATTTGACCATCCCTGAGTCAGTCCTTACAGCAACATTTCTTCAACTTGAACAATGATTTCGTGTTGCGGGCTTGCCTGCAATGGGTCGCTTTCTATCGACATCGACACATTATCTAGAAAGATGACTTAGGAATCGACAGTACCTTGAAGTCTGCATGCATCAATGGCAGGTTTCTCGCCTTTGACGTCAGTTTACATCATTGACTTTCGATCAGAGGATTCCGTGAAGTGTTCGACATCAAAACATCTATTCACATTTCACGGGTTGTGCTTGGTACTTTGAGAACCATTGACATTACTGGTGGTTTCTCTCACGCTTGTTAACAGTTTACATCATTGACTGGTAATCAAGTGGTTTCTATCATGTTCGACATCGAATCATTTAATCACATGGCTAGAATCGTACCAATTCGGGAAGTAGAAGTGAAGACCCTGGATCTAGTTTCTACCATCCAGGCTGCGAGGAGTTTTGTATTCATTATCTATGTAGACTAATCATAAACAGATGGTTGCGTCCATACTGTGTCTACAAAAGTCTATAAAAATGATGTACTGCAAGATCATTCCTGTATCAGAATAGTTAGTCCATTAGTTAAAGTTTTGAATCTGAGTATGGGAATGCCTACCTCAGTGATGATATAATCTTATCCATGTATTTTGTGTTGAAAATTGCAGGTTCCAACCAGGCCATCCACAAGGCAATCCTTGAAATGATAAAGCGCTTCACCCTTCCTAGAATTACAAAACCCTATTCTATTCCAGGCTTCGCACTTTAGGGGGCAATCTGTTACACTAAAAAATGTCACCTTGACTACTTACAGTTAGTATGGCTCAAATCAACAGTCATGCTACCCTCTTAGGCAAGTCTCATGCCTCTGTTATCCATCTCAAACTCAAAGAAGAGAGAAAGTCTTGTAAAAACTATGTTTATCTCTGGGGTCGCAGGTTCTCTCTAGCCTTACCTGCGGGGACGCTGACCATGTTCACAAAATCTGCGTCCATGGACGCTCTGTATGTTAAGGGACAGGTGCGTCCCTCTGTAAAAGGCAAAATGCGCGAGTTTTATCTTGAAAAAGTTACTTGTGGTTACTTCTAGAACATTCTAGAGGTCGGTTTGATGAAATGGATGCGCCTCCAGTTGGTTCATGTATCTCTATTAAGGGGGAACTTATCCCATCAATAAGGGAGCTATCCCACCCATAGAGGGGGATGATCCCATTGATAGTGGACCTGAATAACCTCTTTACAGCACTATAAATAAAGGCATTGAGCCAGAAGGAGAAGAGGTTGGAGCTATACATTTTCTTTGGGTAAATGCTGCAGGATTTAGGTCTTCCATTAGAGCCTTTGTGAGGAGAGATTGTCTTCACTAGATTCTACTTGGGAGAGGGTGAGCTTTGTCAAAGTAGAGGAAAACCCTTGATGGACCCTGGGAGGAACTTGCACAACACCAAGGCCAGGTTGTAAGAGTTTCTTTGTTTCGTTATTAATACAAACTGGTTTATTTTTCTCAATAGCTTGTGTTAATGAGTTATTTCATGTGTTCCTTGGTCTGCATGTTGAATATATGTTTTATTATATGAAATGCAAGTGCTTGGTAATTGTTTGATTGTTTGTGGTTGCAGGAATTGACTTGAAGGAGGAGCTCATCCGGATCGTCAAGAACGGACTTCAACAACAGCGTTTTGGAATAAAGTAAGCCTAAACACTTGTAGTTTTCATGTTGTAAAAGGTGTATTTAGAGAAAGATCACTCCATTTTGTCTTGTTTGTCATTAGAATGTCTTAGACTTCTAGGAAGGTCAGTCGTGTCCGCACCCTTGACAGATTCCGTGTGACACTCCCTCAACTAGAAGTCTTGGGTTCAAATCTTGTGCTATCCCCCCCGATTGAGGTGATAAGTTGGACATGATGATGATATATTCCTACCAAACTTATTCAAAATAAAATAAAAATTAAGGAGACACCTGATGAAATGTTAAATACATATTTTCTTGAAACTTCCAAAGTGCATGTCACTGTTCTCCCATTCACCAAAATGTCATAGACTTAATAATTTTTCATTTACCAAGGAAACAAAATCTTTACACTTCACTCCCTGCCAACAACGTCATAAAGGGTGTTGTTTCTCGGATTGTTGCTAGTGACAAGGAACATCTTTAAAGGCGTCCAATGAGGATCTCGCGATCCTCAAACTTTAGGCTGGAGAATGGAATTTTTAGCCATAGGGGTTATTCCCTATATTTGGTATTATTTATAAAGGAATGACAAATATTACAATAATAATATCCTTTAATTAATGATAGGATAGAATTAAATAAAAGACTCTTAAAAAATGAGTGGTTATTTTTAAACTCTCGGGTCTACGACCCGCCCAAGCTCTATTGAAACCCTTTGATTCTATTATGGCATCCCTAGAGGGGCCTCTCCCCCTCTTCTAGACGAGGTTTTGGCCTTCCAAGATCTTGTGCCTACTTTATTGAAAAATCCCAAAAGTAGAGAAGCACAGGCGAAGTTCATGAAGAAGATGGAATCCATTCCATCGATGGCTCTTCCCACAAGAGTCTGAAGAGAAACGCTGGATTTTCTTATTGATGTGGCTGTACCCTCAATCTATAGGAGCATGGATGGATAAAAATTGGAAACCAGTGACGAAGGGTAATATAGGACTATGCACTTGTGGCAATGGCATTTTTTCTTTTTTATTTAAAGTCAAGAAGGATAAATATTTGATCTTCAGAAGCAAGCCCTATTTTTTGGATCTCGAGATATGTACTTGAATAAGTGGTCACTAGAATTTGACCTAGATGAATATATTTAGAATGGCGTACCTATATGGGTTAAGCTTCCTTGCCTCCCACTCTCTTGCTAGAGTGATGACTTTTTGTGAGAAATTGGAAACAAAGTTGGAAAATATTTGGATAGTGTTGAACCCAAAGGATCCCATTTTACATGTGCCAATATTTGTGTGGAGATTGATCTAGAGAAGGATTTTCCTTCAGAAATTAAGCTCACCCTGGGGGAATGGACTCATTGCTAGATTTTTCATTATGAGCATATACCATTTAAATTTCAATTTTTTCATGAATATGGCAATTTCGCCAGAGATTGCAAGAAGGCCCAAGTAAGTAAGGGCTTAGATTCGCCAACAAAACAAGAAGAGAAACATAAGACCCAAAATAAAGGAGGGAATAAAGGTAAATAAAAAACAACTACGAACCATAATACCCAAAACAAAAATGGGGCCTCAACATTGGCAAATCCTTTCAACGTCTTGTAGCATCAAGTCGAAATGATTAGGAAGAATCAAACCCTAGTTCAAAGAAGAGGGCCTTTGGTGAGAAAGAACTAAACCTTGAACAAGAATATGGAGTGATAAATGACACAAAAAAGGTTCCAATAATTCAAATATGCAACCCACAGAGTTGATTCATGCAGAGGCTCAAGATGCTCCAATAAATAATTGTGGAAGTTGTCCGTCCAAATCCGGGATTGTTGAATATGGTCCATCTTATTCAAGGATATTAACTCAAAACATGGATCAAACCATAAGTTGGGTGGATGAAGGTAGTATCCATGAGACAAGGAGTACTAAAAAAAAGAAAGGAAGGCCCATTAAGAATATTGTTAGAGAAATAGAGGTAGAACAAAATAAAAAATTGGGTAACCAAACGGTAATAATTGAGATAATCAAGCCAATAGAAACCAAAGGAATGGAATCACCAGAAGAAGGAGGAGGCCCAAAAAATGATGAAGATTGTATATTAGAATATAAGGGGTTTATGAAGCCCCATAAAATCCCTTTCGGTTAAAGATGTGGTGAAACATGAGAGGCCTTGATTATTTTGCTTAAGGAAACCAAGATTGAAGAAACATAAGCTATCAAAGCAAGTAAATCCTTTTGGAGAGATAGTGCTAGAATTGTGCAAGGCTCCAAGGGAGTTTCAGGCATGTTAGGTACTTTATGGTCAGATTCCTATTTTAATCAATTAGATTGTTTAAGATCTCAATTTTAAGAAATTGTGCTTTTGGAAAGAAAGGATATGGGTGAACAAATACCCGTCATCAAAGTATATGCACACGTGTTATGCGAGGAAACTTCATAATTTTGGGACTCATTCATCTCTCTTAAAGAGAGGCTTTGGCAAAATAACTGCATAATATGAGGGGTTTTAATACTATTCTTAGGTCATCGGAGAAGAGAGGGGGATGTCGAGTGTGTGATCCATTCGAAGAGTGAATGAAATATCTAATAAATGAATGGGATCTAATGGACATTCCCCCCAAAATAGGAAAATACACTTGGACGAATAGAAGGAGTGGGGAAAACCACATAGTAGCCCAATTGGATTGATTTCTAATACATAGTAAATAACTTCTAAAGGGGATATACTATATTTTTGCAATCATGACTGAAGGTGAATCAGATCATTGACCATTCTCTTTGTTAATGGATTGTATGGAGGATCTTGGCCCAAATACCATTCATATTCAACCATGAATGGTAGAAGGAAGGAGTAGTGGAATTAATTGGGAAGACATAGAGGCTTCGTATAATTGGATCACCTATCTATGTGTGGGAATCAAAATTAAAATAAGTGAAACAAGTTATAAGGAAATGGGTCAAACAAAATTATTAGCCCCCTGGATAAAAATTATTAGATCTAGTTAAGCAATTAGAAACTAATCAAAGTCTAATAGAAAATAATCAGGTGGAACCTTGACATCTTGAAAAAGAAAAGGAGGTAATGAATAAATTTTTTGTAGTAAGACGGCAGGAAGAAGAGCTATGGAGGTTAAAATCTCAGAGCCTGTGGCTGATAAGCATACTTCCTACTTTCACAAGCAAGCAAAGGCTCACGAGCTTCGAAATCGAGTTAAGGAGATATCCCCTAAAGGAAGGTTGAGGTTGATTTCCCTTGAGGATATCAAGCAAGAAACATATCTTCATTTCTAGGCCCTTTATCAAGAAGATAGAGAAGTATACATGATTCAAGTATAAGAATTCCTTCATTGTATCCCTTCTATTGTCTTGAAATTGGCTAATAAGCTCCTTGTTGAAGAAATAGAGGAAGCATAAGTTATGGAAGTTATAAGAGATTTGGACCCAGATAAAGTCCCCGGTCTGGATGGATTCACCATAAGGTTTTATAGATATTTTTGGCCCATGATTAAAAAGTATTTGTTGCAAATGTTGAATGGAACGTGAAGAAAGGATAAGATTGGGGGTGGCACAAATTCCTCCTATCTTGCTCTAATTCCAAGAGATTCGAATCCTATGAATTTCACTCAATTTTGACCTATCTTCCTTGACAACACTACTTATAAAATTTTAACTATTATCATAGCATCAATATTGAAAAAACTATTGTTGGACATCATTTCAAAGAATGAAGGAGGATTTATGAAGAAAAGACAAATTTCAGATAATATTATCCTTGTCTAAGAAACAATTCACTCTAGCAAGGAAGCATGCGAGCTTGGTTTGGTTATTAAGTTGGACATAAAAATTCAGTTAATCAATGAAAGCACTCTTATCATTTCTTGATGTTAGAAAATATGATATTTTGTAATGAATTCATCATATGGATTAAAGCTTGTATAAGATCCCACCCTTTTTTTTGTCACTTCGAGGCGACTATGGTAGGGTTGCCTCCAATCCCCTTTGATTTATATCATTATGGCTGAAAGCAGGAGAAAGATTCTATAAAAAGAAAGACAGGAAGACAGGCTTGTTGGGTTGAGTATTGCTCAAAATGTAAAAGGGTTAAATCACTTCTAGTTCGAAAATGATACCCTCTGCCTTGGGCGGGGCCTCTAAAATAATTGTAAATTTCTTCAATTGAATTCTGAATTCCTATCTCCACTTATCCAAAGGATTATTCAATAAAAATAAATTCCAAATATATGGATGAAACAGTTCTAAAGTGTCTCTAAACGACGTATCAAGGATTTTATAATTCCCTGTTGCAATCGATTAGAGATCCTTTAAATATTTAGGAATTCCAATTTCATTGGGAGTAACAAATGCTGATGATTAAGAAGAGGTCTTGCAAAAAAATTAGAAAAAGAATAAAATCTTGGGGATTAGAATGGTTGAAGTAGTAGGGAAGGTTACATTAATTAAATCTATGTTTTCATCCCTTCCTGTCTATATGGGATCTAGTATGTTCGCCCCAAAAGGAATAATACATTAGATTGATGGTCTTCTTCAGAAGTTCCTTTGATAAGGGGGGAAAATAATGAAAACAAATTCCATTTGATGAACTTGAGCATAGTGCATCTACCAAAAAAATTTAATGGGTTAGTGATTAAAGACCATAAGCTCAAGAATTTGGCCTTGCGAGAAAATATTGTTTGGTGTCTCCTTTCCGACTCTAAATAATGGTGGAACCTGATATTTGTGAAAAAATAATTCCACAAAAGTAGGTTCATTGGACTTGAAAGAGAAATATAACCAGAGTAGAGATCCAAAATATGGAAATTGTGCAAAGCAGTGGCCCCTATCATTCTTGACCACTTGGGGTGGAAAACTGGAAATGGTGCATGTATCAATTTGTGGAAAGATTGTGGTCCATCAACATTATTAATGGATGAGAATGAATAATTTAAGGAGGTTTCTAATTGAATGGAATCAAATGGATATAATAAGATCACCATCATTTCACAGTGGGATGCCAATGGTCATTGGATCGGTTGGAAATGCCACAATCTCCCTCCCAATCTCCAGTACCAATGGATCTCACTGAATAATTCATTAAAGGGCCTCACTCCATCTATAACAATAAGGTTGGAACAAAGAACATGGACGGGAAACACGAATTGCATCTATTCATTCAGGGTAGGATATGCATTGTTAGTTCAAAAATTTCCACATCCACCTCTAGATAGGTTATGGGGAAGAATTTGGCACAAGGATGGTTTACCAAAAATAAATATGTTCTAATGTGAAATGGTTCATGGAAATATTTTGATGGCAAAGAACCATAAAAAGAGAAACATTCAAGGTCCATCCCGATGCATTATGTGTGAGAAGTATGAAGGATACATTTGACATGTCTTTCATTAGTGCTTCTTCACATTAGAGGTCTGGAAAAATGACTTGGAAAATGTCAACGATATAGAAAGCATTCTGAATAGCTAGCAATATATGTTTGAGGGTTGGAAAACCAAATTCCATTTTCTAGAAAATCCACTTAAGTATGCATGAGGCACTGGATGGTTCTCCCTAAGTGTAACACCTTCTAGGGTAAATGTGCATATAACCAAATAATAGGAACAAAAATACAATAAATATATAAGCCATCAAATCCAAAAATACATCATTACCTTTACGCATGAAAATCAAGGGAATGGATTTCTCATTAATGAATGCAATGAACCAACTAGAGATGGAACTACCACGTTCCACTTGACCGTAGAATGGCTGAGCCAAGTATCTCTTTAGCCAATCACCCCCATGCCATATTCCAAGCATGAATGTGGGATCTCAGAGAACACATCAATCAAAACTCATCCAGGGCTTCGAGAGGCCACCCACCTCAACCCGTCAAATAGTGATTCCACCTCACGGTCGGACATCACCAGAAACCATCATCAGATTGGTCTCCATCCAAGCCTTTTAGGGCTTCCAGAGTGTTTGTCCAACCAAGGTTTCCAAAACTAGTAACTCAATCCACAACTTATAGAGGGCTTCCAAAGCGTTTGTCCAAGCAAGGCTTCCAGGACTAGCAACTCAAACCATCAAGGGATTCCAAATCATTTGTCCAATTAGGGCTTCCAGGACTAGTAACTCAACCCAAGCTATTAGAGGGCTTCTAGAGCCTTTGTTCAACCGGGGATTCCAAGACTAATAACTCAACCCAAGCTAAGGAAACATGAGAACCAACCGAAACAAAGTAATGAAAGTAAACCCACAATCACCATGGCCATCCAGGAAATGGTAAGGCTAGGCAATCCACTATCAATCCTGACCATCCTCCATGCCAATGACAAATCATAACCAAGAAACCACATGCATGTGCCATGCATGCCAAAACTAGTGAAGAAATCATACATGCAACTCAGTACCTGAAAGCAATCTGATGTAGTTTCTGATGTCGATACCTTCTTGCACTTTCTTTCTCTTCCTTTGCCTTCTTTCTCCAAGAATCCAAGCATGCCACACCCACCAAGAATGCTCAAATAAAACTCCAAGTCTCCAAGAGTATGAGAGAGAGAGGAATAATGAGAGAGCTCTCAAAACTGAATTGACAAAAGATTCCCCTGAAAGGAAGAAGCTTGCCAACTGATCCTCAAAATCCTTTTTATGAATGCGACCTCTATTTTCTTCATTGTCCATTATTTTCCTCCTCACATGTAACTTCTGACCTTTCATCTCCTTTTTCTCCTAATTTCCATTATTTTCCTTCATTTTGCTCCTCACATGAAACTTGTGACCTTTCACCTCCCTTACCATTATTTTCATAAATAAATGTACCAAAATGCCTTTCTGCCTCTTTAATGCCTTTTCCAATTTCCTTAACCATAAACAACCAAATGAACACCCACTAGGATTTCCTTCCCACCATTAAGCTTGGAATACGTGTCCTCTCATTCTTGGTATTTATATATTTTTACATGGAATTTTCACCAGGGTTGTTACAGAACCCTCCCCCTTGGGGGAACATCATCCTCGGTGTTCAATGACACCTATAACCAACAAGACTTTTGAAAACAAAACATACTGCCCATGGAGATTTATAACACAGCTCGTTGTAGTATTTACAATGAATGACCCACTCAAAAGAAAAACATCATGACAACATGACTAGATAAAAACCATACCGCATATTGGAGCTTTATAACACAGCTCATTACGGTATTTACAATTATATACACATACACACATATACACATTTTCTTAACCAACAAATAAAGGATATGATGCCCATATCAATCAACAAGGGAATCCAGAGGCTCACACCTCCACCCTCAAAGTAATACCAGGATTCACCTCCTTCCCAGGAAGTCCAGAATCCACTGCAAAGTCAAATATGCATCCAATGTCCAGTGCTATAATACCGCACCACTTGTCCTCTGAACGAACAGTTACTGACTCATTGTACCAGGGCGCACTGCCAATTTGCATTTGATTCCATCTAACAATGCTAATGACAAAAAAAAATCTATCCCCGACCCTCCCTTCTTTGCTACAAAGTCCCTCAGGAAATCCAGTTAATCCCTTCAGTGCAATCACTCACCTTCCAAGTTCCGCTGGCACCCCCATCCCGAGAAGTCCATCCCTTGGCAAGGCTTCCTCGCATTGGAAGATACAAAAACCAAGGCATATCCCTGCCTCAACACATCATACTAGTCATAGCATGCTCATGGAAATCACTGGACACAATTGGGTATCAATGTCCCACAATGGCCCTGCTTATGAAGTGTTTTACCCACATACTGTTGCATGTTCCAATTTATTTTGTTGTTGCTGCCAATTCTTGCAATCGATTTCAATCACCCAACTAGGCATTTCATACATTCCTGTACCAAGCACATAACTTCCATTAGATTTGAAATAAATTCAAATCATACCTCATTGGTAGTTCGTCATTAAGGTACACTTGGAATCATGTTCGCTTCCTATCACAAGAAGTCAAACTAACATCTTTGACCAAATCAACATGTATAAAAATATCACATCAGGTTAGCTCAAAACACAACCATCATATATCAAAATCATAAATCACATGTAACCATCATAAACCATAATCATAGATCACATATAGTCATGATATATTAGAATCATAAATCACATGCATAGTAAACCTTAAATAATATACCAATACTTATCCTTCATCGATCCTTACTCCTGCCTTTTTTCTTTTGTACACACACCATATCGGTTTCCACACCCAACAAACGCCTAATGCCTTCTCCTCTACCAGGTGCACATACGCATAGTGTGCATCACACGCATACAACCACACCTAACACACAACACCATGCAATACATGCACCTACACCTGATGTACACTGCATACACCTACAACCAATGTACACATAGTGCATCCATCTATACTCAACGTGCAATACCACCCAATACATGTACGTACACAAAGTACAAGACAACGAGTACACACACCGCAATACCATGACTACATGATGCACATACATAATACCACATGCCCTTAACACAGCATGTATGACATGCACACAATACTACACGTGCACCAATACCATATGTACAACATGTACATAGTACCAACGATACATTGCACCACTTGCACAACGTGTGCACAACATCACATGTACATGATGCCACCTGCACAACATGTACACAACGCCACATGTACACCACACCACTTGTACAACATGTACACAATACCACATGTACATAGTACCACACGCATGACATGTACGCGACACCACATGTACACAACACCACATGCAAGACATGTACACAACACCACCTGCACACAACACCACTTGTACAACATGTACACAACACCACATGCACACATCACCACTTGTACAATCATGCACACCACACCATATGTACATAGCACCACATGTACAACATGCACGCAACACCACTTGTACATAACATTGCATTCCCAACATGTACATAGCATTATCTGTACACAACACTGCATATCCAACATGCACAGAGCACCATATGCACACATGCCGCATATACGTCATGAAGATAGTACAATATGTATACAACACCCCATATGCAATATTCACACAACCCTATTTGTACCATCCTATACATAACATTGCATAAATAACATGTACACATGCTATGTATACACAACACCACAAGTGCACACATCATAGATGCAACATGTACAACATATACAACATATGCATAACAATAGTACCACACATCTAGAACCACACTGACTCTACCAAGCAACCCTACTTCCGGTGTCTTATCCATGCTTGTCTTAGCATGCCGCGGACCACACTACTTTCATTCTACTAGTGTATCATGGTATAACCTGTCCACAACATAGAAATAATATAATCACATAATATCAACTCATAACCACATGATACTAACCTCGTATATTTTTCATGACTACTCTTCCCACTTGATTCCTCATGAACCAGGAACCTCTTCATGCCATTCAGTTGTGTAAGCAATTATTCCTTCACAAGAATGATCCCTAATGATCCCTATCAGACAGTGACATAGATACATACATACATACATATATAATAGTTAGTATAAAACAATCATCACCTTTTCATACATTGACATACATTCATGTATACATATATAAGCATCAACATAATCATGATCATAACATAATTACTAGATAACATAAGGTATAGGTTAAGAGAACTTCCTTATTTATGCACAGGCATTGAGAGAAACAGTTCCAAACATATCCAAAGCATATGACACCTCAAATCCATTTACTTTACCTTTACCTGTTACCTTTCTCATGACTATATTGCTACCATCCATTTACCACAATGGACCTAGCCAGTCCAACCAACTGTCATAACCTTACCTTCCGCTGCACTTACTCATGCACCGAGCTTTATCTGAATCTTACATTACCTTTCAGGTACCACACAACTCTCCCTGAGATCCATCAACTTTCCTCTTTCTCAAACAATTCCAAAGACTCAAAACAATAAAATAGAAGACAAGAAAAAACCAAGAAGAAGACCATGAAAACCCATAACGATATTACACTACAACAAAGTGGCAAGGCCTTGCACCAAACATAAACAAAACCACAAATCAAGCTCAAAAGAACAAAAACACAAGACTGACACCATGACTCAATCCCCATGGTTCCCAAGGAAAGCTCAACCTAAGCCATCTTCAAGATTTCATGGCAACCTATCTTGTCATGCAATTCCTTGCATCATGCTACCATAAACACATAACTGTCAATGTATAAGCATAATAATACACCAATTACCTCATCTTATTATGCCAAGCATGCTTCTTGCAACTGAACACATCCACACCATCTCTCAAGGGACTCCAATCCTTTAACAGATCCACCTGTAGCTAAATACTAGCTAATATACCATTCAAGTGCATGTTCATCAATATAGCACATATCCACATAATGTCAGAAAAAATTAAGGTTAAAAAGACTTCATGTGTAGCAAAGAACTCATTCATTCGAAATTAGGGTTTCCAAACATAACCAAAGGAATTATTGCCCAATTCATTTCTTTTACCTTTTTTGCCTTGTTGGAATCAAGTCTTACTATATGTTTTCACATCACCCAACTGTTAGTTATATAGACACATCAATTATTACCTATTCATGATAATACCAAGCATTTTACCCTGCATATGCTCGCACATGTCAACCACATGTTCCAAATATCAAGACAATCATATCTATTAATTTGAAATCAACTGTCACCAAGACTAACAGTCATGTCATAATCCATAGTCAACTCATAGTCATCATTCATAATACTACAACTATCACCTACCATACTCAAGTACATATCAATTGTCTTAACACATATATTTTAGTACAATCATCTTAAAACAAGATCATTTGAACACATACTCATATTATGCAATTCATCAAACATTCATACCAACTTGCAACATACCATGTTAAATAAATTAACTAGACGACATAATAGACACCAAACATTCAACATCAAATAGACAACATAATCAAGAATGAAGCACCAAGTATACTACATAAGAAACCTCATACCTTAGTGTACCTCAGAGGAGGCTATATTGTCTACACAATCAATCTAGGTTAGCATGATACAACTTCACAACATATCTACTCAAACATAAATCATGATATCCATAGTGATAACTAACTAACATGTTCACGTCATAAGTTCATAAGAATTTGTCGTTCATGCATAAAAAAACATATGTATGATCAATCTAGATTAGTATGACACCATATCAAAAATATGTCAGCTCATACCTGAATATCGCAACCATAATCATCTTCATAGGTCAAACCAGGTTAACACAATATATAACATCAAGATCTTTAAGGCAATGAACATAACGATCATGCATATGACCAATCCAAATTATAACATCAAGATCTCAATGAAATAACCCTAATAATCAAGTTACTAGTATAACACCAATAAGTTATATATCATACTTATCAACAACATACAACATAATCATCAGATTATCTAATATAAAACAACAATAACAATGCATACAACTAAAGGTTAGTATCATTCTTGACTATCTGACACATGTGCATATAACCACACTAATAATCTAACATCTATCATGAATGTAACGATAACATCAAATACACGTTCATAAACCTAATGTATATAACCCTAATGCATATAATAATCCTTAACTTACATCCATGCATGCCAAACACACAAACTTGTATGACAACATGTCGTTGCCTCGAGGTCCGATTTTACAAATTCACTTAATGATTTGCATCTCCTGCTTGACCTCATTCAACACATTAGCATCATAACATACCAATAGCACCATGATGACCTAAATTACATACAATGACTTCACAAGGCATGTTTTACCTACTATTCAATCTATAACCAAGACCATACATGCATAACAACTGCATATAGCACATGCGTGCAAAACCATACACACATCATTCTAGCTAGACTCTAGTCATCAATGCATGGCCATAGTAACTACACAAACCTTGACCTCATGCATGACAACAACCATTACTCCATTTTTCACATTGCCACATGCAACCACCAATATGCATAAGCAACGCCAAACCAACTACCAATACACATAACCACATGTAGTCGAACATAATCGATCAGTTCTTGTAATCAACCTACAAGACTGGTGCATGTAATCAAAATATTCAAAAATGTAACCTAACATACAAGGATTTAAGTAGGTACCATGAAATCAACATGTAAGCGACATATAATCCATACACAATCAGTCAAATGTTCCAAAAATCAAGAAATTGTGTCTATTAATTTGAAATCATCTTTCACCAATACTAACAACCATATCATAGTTGACAATCAACTCACAATCATAGTCATAATACTAAAACTAGCACCCACTTGCACGCAAGTGCATATTAGTTGTCTCAACACATATTGTGTTAGTACAACCGTATTAAAACAAGAGCATTCCTTCATACAATTTTATAAGCACAAACACATATCACACACTTAATCAAGCATTCAAACAACCTATAAGCATACCCCCTTACTATCCATGGTCCACACTAAGGTAGAAGGAGGAAGCTACTATAATGGCCTGATCTCCAATGTCCAATTATGAAAATGGGATCTCCAAAGCTCTACTAAATTTAACTACACTATGAAAAGAAATTATTTTTTATTTCTCATACATTTTGTATGAGATTAAGTCAAAACATTGCACTTATTCCACTTGTAACATAATAACTAAAAACATGTCACTTTTCCATTTCCTTACATGCAACTTTTCAAATTCCCTACATGCAACTCTTCAAATTATTTGCATGAAAATAGGCATAGATCAAGTACATCCATATTATCATACTACAATACTATCCCATCTAAAAAATAACATTTTCTTCAAACAATTACCATACTTTAACATTTTCTTCAAACAACTACTATACTATTACATTTGCATGTAAGTTGTCTTCAAACACTTTACATGCAAACTAATATATAAAACTATTTGCATACAAGTAAGAATATATCAATTACAAGAATACTATTACACATCAATACTATCCCCAACCACAAACAACATACTCGTTGGGGCATTTTGTCAAACAGTTTGTATGCAATTAATCATTGAACCATTTAAGCATTGTATCAAACACTTTGCATGCAAACTAATATAGCGAATTATTCAATGCATATATCATAAACTGTAGTAGTACAAGTTATGGAAACTGAACCATATTATCAGTGGTATTTTTCTTGACTATGGTTCAAGTTTCAACTTCTGAGATGTCATAGATGAAAAGTTATAACAAAATACCAACACAATCCTATTTGGTGCACAATTCTAGGAGTATACAGAAAGCTCGACTTCCACTAGTCATATATCCTAAAATATAGTGAATAAATGTTTGAAATTTTTATCACGATATCAGTGGGATTTTCCCTCATTGTAGAAAAACTTTCAGCTCCTGAGAGTGCCCAGAAGAAAAGTTATAACAAAAATGCCAGCATGACTTGTTTGAGGCCTGATTTTAGGAGCATTCAAAAGACTCAACTCCCTCTACTCATATCTCCTAAAACATTGCGACCCAATATATGAAATTTATACCACATAATCAGTGGTATGTCCCCTCAATGTGGACAATTGTTCAGCTTCTGAAAGCCTACAAAAGATGAGTTATTGCAGAAATTCCAACATGACCTGTTTAAAGGTGCATTTAGGAAGGTCATCTTCCTTAGATCATAATTCCTAAATTATTGTGAACCAATATCTAAATTGTTTACCACATTATCAGTGGGATATATCTTCGATATGAACAAATTTTAAACTTCTAATAGGCCACAAAAGAAAAGTTATAACAGATATGAAAGAAAGGTCTAAAATTTAAACCTTTGTTCTTCATTTCACCTATGATAGAGCCCATCCAATCCAAGTGTTTGAACCATGCTCTGATACCACTCTGTAACACCTTCCAAGGTAAATGTGCATATAAAAAACATAATAGGAACATAAATACAATAGACATATATATATACATCATTACATTTTCACATGAAAATCAAGTGAATGATTTTTTTCATTATTAAATGCAATGAACTAACCAAGGATGAGACTACCATGTTCCACCCAACCATAGATTGGCTAAGCCAAGTCTCTCTTCAACCAATCACCCCTGTGCCATATTCCAAGCATGGATGTGGGATCTTAGAGAACACATCAATCAAAACTCATCCAGGGCTTCTAGAGGCCACCCACCTCAACCCATCAAACAATGATTCCACCTCACGACAGGACATCACCAAAAACCATCATCAGATTGGTCTCCATCCAAGCCTTCCAGGGCTTCTAGAGCACTTTTCCAACCAAGGCTTCCATAACTAATAACTCAACCCACAACTTATATAGGGCTTCCAAAGCATTTTTCTAACCAAGGCTTCCAGGACTAGTAACTCAACCCACCAAGGGCTTCCAAAGCATTTGTTCAACCAGGGCTTCCAGGACTAGTAACTCAACCTAAGCAGTTACAAGGCTTCCAGAGCGTTTGTTCAACCAGGGCTTCCAGGATTAATAACTCAACCGAATCTAAGGAAACGTGAGAACCAACCAAAACAAAGCAATGAAAGTAAACCCACAATCACCATGACTATCTAAGAAATGGCAAGGCTAGGCATTCCACCGTCAATCCCGACCATCCTCCATGGCAATGATAGATCATAACCAATAAACCACATGCATGTGCCATGCATGCCAAAACTAGTGAAGAAATTATACATGCAACTCAGTACCTGCAAGCAATCTAATGTAGCTGCTGATGCCAATGACTTCTTGCGCTTTCCTACTCTTCCTTTGCCTTCTTGCTCCAAGAATCCAAGTATGTCACACCCACCAAGAGTGCTCCAAGAAAAATTTAAGTCTCAAGAGTATGAGAAAGAGAGAGAATAATGAGAGAGCTCCCAAAACTGAACTGACAAAATATTCACCTAAAAGGAAGAATCTTTCCAACTGATCCTTAGAATCCTTTTTATGAATGTGACCTCTATTTTCTTCATTTTCCATTATTTTCCTTCATTTTCATCCTCACATGCAACCTGATACCTTTCACAGCCTTTTTCTCCTAGTTTCCATTATTTTCCTTCATTTTCCTCCTCACATGCAACTTGTGACCGTTCACCTCCTTTTTCTCTTAATTTCCATTATTTGCATAAATAAATGTACCAAAATACCTTTTTGCCTCTTTAATGCCTTAGCCATTGCCTTTTCTAATTTCCTTTACCATAAACAACCAAATGAACACCCACTAGGATGTCCTACCACCATTCAGCTTGGAATACATGTCCCCTCATCCGTGGTATTTATATATTTTTACATGGAATTTTCACCAAGGTTGTTACACTAAGTTTTTGTGCTGGGAGGTGTGGCTTGTCCATAACAAAGAAAAATTTAAGGGTGTCTGCCCAATCTTGTCTTCCTTGGCCACCAAAGTAAAGCAATTTATTTTGGAATCTATCTTTGCTCACAGTTATGATCCAAGATAACTAGATGATCTAACACCAATTAAGAAAGTTTGGATAAAACTTAGTCAAATATATCATCATATTTACAACTTCACTTATAAGCCACCTATTAACAAATCACATTATCTTAAATTGTACTACGAGGAAGTCCAAATTTGGAGGATGAACAAAGGGAAATATTCACTTTTTTTTATGGAGCATTGAAAGGTAATCCAAGGGAGGAAGGTGTGGGAGAGGTCATCTTTTGCCCCGATGAAGAAATAAATATACAATATGCATGGGGCTTGGGGAGTGCTACTACTAATCAAGCCGATTTTTAGCCTTGTGGTGGCGGTTAGAATTGGCTATCTCAAGGAGAATTTGGCAGTTAATAGTGTATGGAGACTTAATGATAGTCATTCAATAGGTATGTAAAATCAAAGAAAGTTCTAGTCAGTCTCATTCCTCAATTCTGCAAAGAATAAGCTTACAAATAGCCAAATTTAAGTATGTCGAGTTCTACCATGTAAAGAGGCATATCAAATCAAAGGTGGATGCATTAGAAAACAAGAGAGTATCCTTAGAACAAAGGATGTTGGCTCAGGACGAAGGAAGTGGTGTGCATAAGACTCTACCATGAAAAACTAAATCATAAATCAAAGACTTGGTGTATTGAATGTATTAAAAAGTAATAAAGGTGGATTAAAGTGGCTGGTGGTTTGATGACCTCATGTCAAATCACAATCTGGTAGTGCGAACCTTCAAATTCCATTTTGGCTCCCCTTCATCATTGGGATTTGGGTTTGTGCGTCCACTTAGCCTATCCATGTGTTCATAAGCAAGGCCAATGACAAATTGAATTGTTAGATTCATTAATAAATGTGGGAAGAAGTTGAGGGGTGTTATTTTAGAATCTAAGAAGAAGGAGAATTCTTGGGGTACTAATATTTAATGGTGACAGGAAGGATTTGCAGTGATATTAATACAAAAACTAAATGTTTGGTCTGAAGAATTTACACGTCTATTTGTTGTATTTAATATCGTGAATGAAATGATGGCTTGGTGGGGGAAAGCATGCATGGATATAAGGCATGGCCATTCGTCTTTGTCTCATCTAAATTTTGGGTATAGTTCCCCAAGCCATAATAGGAAAACCATAGTCTTATGTTGGTGCAAATATAGAACAGACGTCTGGCTCCAAGAAGGAAGAATTCAATCGACATTTAGGTTATCTCATGGATACAACAAAGTACATTTTATCATTGTTAAATAAACAGGGGGGAATGGGGGCTTCCAAGGTTAATGCTCAATTGGTGCTTCTTAGTCAGAAGATTGGCCTTCTTTGGATAAAATTGGATAGGATACAATAAAAAAAGATCTTTTGGACCTCCATCTTACAAGATTGGAAAGCTTGAACATGGATGGTGCTACTAGAATTGACATGGACGAGGACATGAGCATGGTGATGAAGGTGTAGTAGGTTGTGGCCTTCAAACATGTGAGGAGGGATTTTGAGGTGGCAGATGTGATTAAGGCTCCTGCTTCACTGCAACCAAGGCAGTTCGTTGAGGATAATGAAGAAGTTAACGTTGAAGCCGATCCATCGAATGCATGCTAGTTTGTTTTTTGTCTTAAATAATGTATTGCAGGTATGTATTAGTTTTATGAGTCTTTTGGAAGGCGTATAGGTGATATCAAATTAGAGTTGCAACATGTAGATAGTGCACTAGGAAATAAAGTTATTTATGGACACTTTTTAACTTAGTTGATGATAGATGTAAAAGGTCATGGCCTTGCAACTAGCTTGAAATCAATACAAAAAACCTAACAGTTTCCTTTTAGAAAAATGAATGGTTAAGCTTTAAAGCGAATGAAACTTATGTAAAATATATGATCCATGAATCTAATGAAAACTCAAGGAATGAAATTAAGATAAATAGTATATTCCAAAGAAAATAACAAAAGGAAAAAAAAATAACATAACAAAAATAAAACAAAATTTAAAAGATAACAACAAAGTTAAAATAACACATATATCATTGATAATAAATTATATTTACCATAATAAGTGTAATGAAATAAATAAGTATCATGCATCCACAACAAATTAATTAAATATCTTGAATTAAAAACCTTAGATACTATATATTTGTAGATAGATGATTCAAGTAAAAGCTGCAACAAAATGACAATGATCATGTTAACTATCAAATCGTTAACAAACACCAATATATAATAATATAAACACACAAAATATAGGAATAAATACATATGACTGATATGTATTTATATTTCTCATGAAACATGCAAGGGATTCATTAACACCATGCATTAATTAATTCAACCTACAATCAATCAATTAAATATCATGACTCAAATGCTTGAGATAGTGTATATATATAAGGAAGAATGAATCAACTAATATTAGAATGATTTATCATCTAATAATGTGAACATATTTAACCCATTCCATGTAGGAAAATAACAATATAAAACTAACAAAATAATTACTGAAAGAAAATACTATATATCAAAGTTGCATGAACAAGTTACATAGTCAAAGAATCTAGTTAAGAGAACATGTGTGTTGGAACCAATTTAGCATAAGTTTCTTCTCCTCCAAAACTTTGTCTTTGTTTTGATATTTTACAACCTTTTTATTATAGTGGGAGTTAGTTGCGATTCTGTTTTTGCAGCCACCATTAATAAAACCCTAATATTAACGTTAATTACATTAATAGTTCCTCTTTAAATAAACCCAATTTAGTGAAGTAAATTATTTCTTCATAATTTCTTCCAACCCATAATAATTTAAATCTTCTCTTATTACTTATATATCCTATATATATCTATATATCTATATATATATATATATATATATATATATATATATATTTTACATAGTGATTAAAAAATGAAACAAATAAATTCTTTAACTCATTTTATTGCATAAATATATTCCCACAATAATATAATATAAAATCATTTACTTACCTTATCTCTTACATAAAACAATTTGATTATATTATTGATTTTATCTTCAATAAACATTGGTAATTTTTTTTCCAAATTAATTTGTACATGATAACCCTAAAATATGTAGTACACTCTCATGTCAATAAATTTTATGTTTCTAATTTCGAAAAACAAAAGTAAAATGAATCCCAACAGGACTTTGAATGTTTTTCAATTAAATTTATTAATAGACAATTTATAATGAGATCGACAAGATAAAGCATTGTGGTTTAAAATTAATGCGTGAGTTAATTTTGATGGGCAACCAGAAATTACATTGGACTTGAAACATGTTCATAAATTAACCCCCTTCTTTATTTTATAAGGCTTTAATAATATGCTTTTTAAAACTTTATAGAATGCACATTTTTAACACGCAAAATATCATGTCCACTAGAGACTAAGGAGAGAGAAACTTTAATTTATGAGTTGGGATACTGATACATATTTATGCAGGAATGAAATGAAATATAGATTTAAATAGAAACATAGAGCTATACCAAAAAATGAAATTCAATTCATTAATAACAACATACTGAAAACTGTTTACGTGCATAATGGAAATAAACTAGCTCGAGCGATGGTAGCTTATATCTGAGAAGAGATGTGGTACACCAACTTCCCAGGGTCATAACTTTGGCATGCGATCTCCATTTGAGGCGTATGATACCTTGTTATAAATATCTATATGAGGAATGCAAATTTCGACTGCAAACTCATGTTGTGTAGAAATTATGGTGTAGATTTGCAACTGCTCATGAAATTTTAATCAAAATCACAAGACACAAACCTATTCTACTGCTCTGCGGAATTCAATTCACAATTTAGAGCATCAATCACAAAAATGCGATGAGAAATAACACACGCACACAATAATTTTCGAGGGGAAAGCAATCTGCTAAAAACCCTTTTTTTGCTTGCATTAATTTGTTGAATAGAGATGTATTACAATTGCTAGCTCAATATGAGCTCAACCTGCAAGTGAATAACCTATATATTTTCTCATTGGGAAGCCCTGATCCAAACTTAGTCAATTTCTGCCTTTTATTGAGCCCCTATTTCCCTGTGCAATTCCTAAGGAAATTAGGCCTTTGTTATTTAGGAATTTCCTTCAAAATGCTTGCGGAATTCCCAAGGTTGATCATTTGACTGCATGCAACACCTGTACACTCAAGACTAGTCTACAACTGATGTTACACTACCTTGGAATATCCACCACAACTGGGGAACTCAAATTCTCTGCATGCACTAGCTATTTTGGGCCGATTGATTAGTTAACTGGATGATCACTGAGTTAGACTGAAGTCTCACTGAACAACTAAACTTCCACTAGTTCCTCCAACAATTAGAACTAGTTCAATTGAAAACAACTTGAAATAACCGACCTTGATTGCTACAAATTAGCAATCACACATGCTTACCTAAAATCCAAGCTCTCTAACTTGAATTTACTGGGTAAATTGAGTGACACAAGCCATGTCACACAAGTTAACTACACCCAAGTTGTCTACTGATGTGGAGATTCAATTTTTCTCAATTTGACCAAGGCAAAATCAAATTGAGACTTTCTTGCTACATTTTTCAACACTCCCTCTTAGTAAGAAAGGGATTATCAACCACCCCTATCCTACACTTATGGAATTCAAACTTCCCTCTTGAAAAATCCTTTTTCAAAATGTCAACATCTTGTTCCTCTATCAGAATGTATTCTAGTATCATTATCCACAACTGCACGTAGTTCCGTAAATGGTGATACCAGATATCTATATGATTGGATCGTTTGTGAAATATAGGATTCTCAAATAGCTTAATGCAACTCCAATTATCACAATAGATCAAAATTGGATCCATCATCTAGCCAAATAGTCCCACAAGTATCTTTCTCATCCAGATCACCTCACATGCTGCTTGAATTGCAACCATGTATTCTGTTTTTTCCAAGTTGAGTGCCACATATATTTGCTTCCTATTGTACTAGGAAACAAATACAGACCCAATGCGGAAAATTCCACTTGATGTACTCTTTTGGTTTGATGGAATCCCCGCCTAATCTGCATCTGTGAAGCCACACAACTTCACTTCCTCTGTCCATTTGTACCATAGTCCAAACTGGGTAGTGCCTCCAAGGTACTATAAAACATGCTTATCTGCCTTCCAAAATAATTTGGTCAACCTAACCATAGCTTGGCTCAGCTACTTGAATGCATAACACATATATGTTCATGTGTTTGCAAGATACATTAGTGAACCCATTAACTTCCAATAAATGGTATCATCCACTTCTTCACCTGAAGTGGCATCCTCCTTTCTCTAGTTGGTCGCTAGAGGTGTCTCCATGGGTTTACAACTCTCCATGTGGAACCTTTGTAGTATCTCATTTGCATACTTTCCTTGAGACACATACAGTTCTCCATCGCCTTGCCATACTTCCAACCTAAGGAAGTAGTGCATAAGACCCATGTCATTGATTTCAAATTCCCTCGCAAGGTCCTCCTTACAAGATCGAATCAACTGCTTATCGCCAGTTAAAATCAAATCATCAACATATAAGGAAATACTAAGCAGTTTACCTTCTACCAAGATGTGATAAAGGTTTGCATCCACTTCACTTTTGGTGAAGCCCAAACTAGTGAGATAACTATTGATATTGGTGTACCAAGCACAGGGTGCTTGTTTGAGACTGTACAATGCTCGCTTGAGTCTGTACACATGAGACTCTTGATAAAATTTCTCAAAACCTTGTAGTTTCTTGATGTACACTTCCTCCTCAATAACCCCATTGATAAATGTTGTTTTTACATACATCTGGTGGATCTTCCACCCCATCTATGCAGCCAATGCAATAATTGGTCTAATGGACGAGTACCTTCCTATAAGAGAAAAGGTCTCCTCATAGCCAATTCCCTCAACTTGAGAGTACCCCTTGGCCACAAATCTGGCCTTATACTTCTTTATGCTTCTGTCTGCTCCATGCTTAACCTTGAAGATCCATCTCGAACCCACAAATTATTTATCTGCTAGTCTTGGGACCACTTCCTCAACATTGTTCTTTACAATGGATTCGTATTCCTCCATCATTGCTTCAACCTGTACATGTTTCTCTACCACTTCCTTGAAAGAGGATGGCTTAGTCTCTACAATCTCAGTCATAGATCCATGCAATCAGTGTACCGATCAGGTGACCTCTTTTTCCTACACAAATTTGAAAGAGCTCCCACATTCTCCCTCACATCCTGCACAAGTTTATCAACTTCCTTAGTAATTTTCCTGCGCAAATTTGAAAGAGCTCCCACATTCTCCCTCACATCCTGCACAAGTCTATCAACTTCCTTAGTTTTTTTTCCTGCCTTCTCTTGATGCTTCTGCTTTAGTGGATGTCTCCACACTCAGTTCCTCTACTTTTGGATGCTCCAAAAATTCCCGAGGTTCCTCCTTAGGAGCTAAAATCTCCTCTTCTAGTGGGATCTCAAGCTCCCTCTCAATAGAGCACCACATTACTTTCTCCTCATCAAACTTTACATCCCTTCGTACAAATATCATTTTGAGGGAATGTAAGTACACATAGTAGTTGTGAGGAGTTATTGTGTAACCTACAAATACCCCCAACCCAGTTTTCGGCTCATGCTTCTTCCTTGATTCTTTGGAGACATGATAGTAAACAGAGGCTCCAAAAATCCTGAAGTGTGACACATCTGACTTTCTCCCCAAGAAAGCTTCCTCCAGTGTAATCATACCAAGAATCCAATGAGGACTCTGATTATGCAAATAGACTGTTGTGTTGCATGCCTCAACCCACAAATGTATAGGTAGGCCTTGGTCATGTAACATAGCTTTCACTACTCCCATAATGATCTGATTCTTCCATTCATCTACCCCATTCTGTTTGGGTTGTGGGGTGTTGTCATCTCTCTTTGAATGCCTTCGTTCACACAATTTCTTTTAATTCATTCGAAAAAATTCACCTCCATTATCACTCCTCAGAGCCTTCACCTTCTTGTCAATTTATTTCTCAACTAGTGCCTTGAATTCTACGAACTTGGAGAATGTCTCATCTTTCTTTCACATGAATATCCAACACTTCGTTGAGAAGTTATCAATAAAAATGACAAAATATCTGTGTCTAGTAGTGGAGGCTTTCAAGAAAGGTCCACAGGCATCAAAGTGGATCATTTCCAAGACTGAATGTGTTTTACTTCCCTGATCATGGCATGTGTATTTTTCATGCTTCCCCAAGGTACATCTTTTGTATATATCCTGCTACTCAAGTGCTCCTTCGGTGAGGCTAGTGGTTATTTTCTACATAATATTCAATCTTCCATGATGAAAATGGCCAGGTCCTCTGTAACAAAGTTCACTGACATCATGACTCTACACTTTCTCTACCTTACTGCTTAATGCAACACAATCTTCCACATATAGCTTATACAAGTTCTTCACATGAACCCCTGTAACAACCCTGGTGAAAATTCCATGTAATTAAATGTTAAAAACAATAACCACGGATGACTGGGGCACATATTCCAAGTTGAATGTTGGGCAAGACATCCTAAGGGGTGTTAATTTGATTGTTTATGGCTAAGGAAATTGGCAAAGGCAATGGCTAAGGCATTAAAAGGAATTTTGGCACATTTATTTATTAAAATAATGGAAATTAGTAGAAAAGGGAGGTGAAAGGTCATAGGTTGCATGTGAGGAGAAAAATGAAGAAAATAGAGGCCTTATTAATAAAAGGCTTATGAGGATCAATGGGCAAGACTTGGTCAGTTTAGCCTTGGATCTCTCTCATTATTCTCTCTCTCTCTCTCATACTCTTGGATACTTAGAGTTTTCTTGGAGCACTCTTGGAGGGTGTGGCATACTAGGATTTTTGGAGTAAGAAGGCAAAGGAAGAACATGAAAGCATAAGAAGGCATTGACATCAACAACTACATCAGATTTATTCACTGGTTTTGATATGCATGTGGTTTCTTGGTTGCGATCTATCATTGGCATGGAGGATTGTCTAGCCTAGCCATTTCCTGGATAGCCATGGTGATTGTGGGTTTACTTTCATTGCTTTGTTTTGGTTGGTTCTCATTTTTCCATAGCTTGGGTTGAGTTACTAGTCTTGGAAGCCCTGGTTAAACAAACGTTCTAGAAGCCCTGTAACAACTTGGGTTGAGTTACTAGTCCTGGAAGCCCTGGTTGGACAATGCTCTGGAAGCCCTTGGCAGGTTGAGTTAATAGTCCTGGAAGCCTTGGTTTGACAAACGCTCTAGAAGCCCTATATAAGTTGTGGGTTGAGTTACTAGTTTTGGAAGCCTTGGTTGGACAAACACTCTGGAAGCCCTGGAAGGCTTGGATGGAGACCAATCTGATGATGATTTTTGGTGATGTCCGACCATGAGGTGGAATCACTATTTGATGGGTTGAGGTGGGTGGCCTCTAGAAGCCCTGGATGAGTTTTGATTGATGTGTTCTATAAGATCCCACATTCATGCTTGGAATATGGCACGGGGGTGATTGGCTAAAGAGAGACTTGGCTCAGCGAATCTATGGTTAGGTGGAACTTGGTAGTCCCATATCCTATTGATTCATTGCATTTATTGATGAAAAAAACTTCATTCCCTTGATTTTCATGTGCAAATGTACTGATGTATAAATGGGTTTTGATGGCTAATATGTTTATTGTATTTCTGTTCCTATTATGTTTTTTTATATATGCACATTTACCTCGGAGGTTGTTACAACCCCGATATGCTTCACCTGTCTTGTGGCTATGTGTCTCAGGAATGCTTTTCCTTTGCTAAAGATCACATCATAACCACGGTCTTCATAAAATGCAATAGAGATAATATTTTTCTTTAGGCCTAAAATGAACATGACGTCCTTGAGTCTAAGAGGGGATCCTGATTCCATTTGAAAGGTGATGATACCATCCTAGTCACGTTGTACCTTCAGTTGTCTCCCATCTCAATGTGGATATGGATATCTTTCTCCTCCAGTTTACTAACAAACTCTCTACATCCTATCAAGTGGAACGATGCACTTGAGTCCAAGTACCACACACTCCCCATCATTGTGCTAGCCATGTATGTGATAAGGGTGAAGTCAAGCTTGAACTGTGAAGCTAAGGCTTCAATTGCTGCTCCTACTAAGGTATTATTGCTCGACTTTTTGTGTGGCCACTTCGTGGCATAGTGCTTGAATTCATGACAATTGAAGCATTTAATTTTGGAAAAAAAATTCTTCTTGCCCCCTTGGTTGGATTCTGGTTTGGTTTGAGATTTCTTCCCTTTTCCCTTCTTTCCTTTTCCAACCAATGCAGATTTTTGTTCATCCTCACCCTTAGATGAGGTCCCATCTCTGGTATTTCAAATTATCTCCTCTTATACCAAATCAGACCATATTCGTTCTCAATTCAATAATTTCTCCCTCTCGTTCACCGAATCTTGGTAATTGTGAAAATTTTGGGAAGGACTAGAAGAACTAGGCTTCCCAAGTCATATTCCACAAATTTACACCAACCCAACAAAGTTCATCATGAATTTGTGTAAACCTACTCAGATACTGCAAAGTATTGTCACTATTTTGCATCTTGATATTTCAAAGTTTGTCTTTGAGGGCCAATTTCCTATGATCATTGCTATTTCAAACAACTTTGTTAATTCCTTCCACATTATGAAAGGAGTTTATTTCCCATGGAGATTTGAGACAATGTGGTCTCACACTCCCTCCTAAATTATTCTCCTCACCTTGGCTACATCTTTCTTCCATTGGGATACGTTTCGTGCATCATTAGCTTGTGGTTTTGTAACATATGTCTTGATGTATTCTAGCAATCTGTTATCATCCAAAACTGCCTCCATGTGATCCTTCCATGCAAAGAAATTAGAGTTGCCTTCCAAGGAATACTCTAGTCTCAACCCATTGAAGGGCATCTTCCCAACTCTGAAGAGATCCTGCTACACTAAATTGCAAATTTGATCCTCTTGAGAAACAACTTTCAAATTCATGTTATAATGTGAATCATGCTATGATATCATGTAGAAATTATGGTGTATATTTGCAACTGCTCATGAAATTTTAATCAAAATCACAAGATACAAACCTAGTCTACTACTTTGTGAAATTCAATTCAAAATTTAGAAAATCAATCACAAACATGTAATGAGAAATAACACACACACACAAAATATTTTTCTAGGGGAAAGCAAACTGCTAGAAACCCCTTTTCCTGCTTGCATTTATCTGATGAGTAGAGATGTATTACAATTTCTAGATCAATATGAGATCAACCTACAAGTGAATAACCTATCTCTCTTCTCATTGAGAAGCTCTAACTAAAACTCAGTCAATTTCTACCTTTCCTTGAGCCCCTATTTTCTTGTGCAATTCATGAGGAAATTAGGCCCCTATTATTTAGGATTTTCCTCCAAAATGCTTGCACAATTCCTAAGGTTGATCATTTGACTTCATGCAACACCTATACACTCAAGACTAGTTTACAACAGATGTTATACAACCTTGGAATCGCCACCACAACTGAGGAACTCAAATTCTCTTCATGCACTAGCATTTTTGGGTTGATTGATCAATTAACTAGATGATCATTGAGTTAAACTAAAGTCTCACTGCACAATTGATCATCCACTAGTTCCTCCAATAGTTAGAAATAGTTTAACTGAAGACAACTTGAAATAATTGACCTTGATTGCTACAAATTAGAAATCACACATGCTTAACTGAATTCCAAGCCCTTTAACTCGAATATACTAAGTAAATTGAGTGACATATGCCATGTCACACAAGTTAACTACACCCAAGTTGTCTACTAATGTGGAAATTCAAATTTTCTCAATTTAAACAAGAAAAATAAAATTGAGACTTTCTTGCTACGTTTTTCAACATGTTGCAAGCTAATAGCTTGCCTGTTTTCCAAAAAAAAGTCGTTTAGGGACTCATAATAGGTCCAAAAGTTTAGGACCCTAAAAACTGCCAAAAATAGTAAACTATGCTACAAATAAGGAAACGAAAAGAAATAGTGCTGGGGGTCCAAGTGGAATAGGTGGGAGGCCACCAATATCCACCTAGATTAGTCCTCCCTCCTTAGGAAGCAATGTTCCCCATTGTGTTGAGTGCTTCCATGAGATGGGGAAATTTCTGCTGAACTTGGTCCCTGGTGAGCCACTTGCCCTAGTGCAAGAGTTGGCCAACTTTGACAACTCAATATAGTTGGATCCTCTGTTTTCATGTGTTCTTGATCTGTGTGTGCATGATCTGATCAGTTATGGCCTGTTCAATGTAGTACGGGTTGAGCTACATTGGTGTCAATTTCTCAACAATGTTTGATGTGTCCAACAATAATGGAAATTATGGTTGAAGTTAGTCCACATTGAATACATGGTGTAAGCCAAGGATTGAGGGGACACTGAGCTCGAAAGTGCTATCTCGCACAACCTTGGTGATGGTGTAAGGCTCGTATCAGAGTGGTTGAAGCTTACGATGGGATCTTTCTGCAGATGTAACCAAACTTTTTCGCCCACTTGAAACTCATGGGGCACCCGATGTTGATCTTTTTGTTATTTGTATTTGGAATTAGCTTTCTCTAGGATGTAATGAAGCTGCTGGAAGATGTATTAAATGTGCTTAACAAACCTGCTGGATTTATCAACTTTGGACTAAATATGGGCATATTCTTCTTGTGTAGTTGCAAAAGGAAGTACAACATCAAGGGGACACAATCACTTGAAATCCCAGGACCACTTCAAAGGGGATATGTCTAGTCAAGCTATGGAGAGCTCTGTATAGCTATGTTTCACATAGGGAAGATTCTCATCCCATGTCCATGGATACTTAGAGTTGTACATGTGTATTATGTGCACAATCATACTGTTGATGGCCTATGTCTGGCCATTAGTCTGGGGGTGGAATGCAGTTGACTTGGTGAGCTTGGTGTCCAACAATGACCAAAGGCTCGACAAAAATTCACTTAGGAACTTGCTATCCTTATTCAATATAGTGGTCTGTGGGATCTAAAAATGTACCCACACTCGTTCAAAGAAGCATCTAGTAGTGGCCTCTACTGTGATACTCTTCTTGCAGGCAACCAATATGGCCATCTTAGAAAATATGTCAATGACCACAAATACACAGTCATTTCCATGCTTGGTAGAAGGAAGGCCAAACATATAGTCCATGGATATGGATTCCCAGGGTCGACTATGAGTAGGTAGAGGAGTATACAAGCCTTGCATCTTAATAGTGGTCTTGGCGATGACGCAGGTAATGTAGGATCTAATGTATTTTCCAACATCATGTCAGAGATTTGTCCAATAAAAATACTTCGGTAGTACGACCAACGTTTTCTCCACACCAAAGTGTCATGTGACCCGATTGTAGTGCGACTCCTAAATCAGCTTGGCACACTCGCTTGAAGGAACATAAAGGTGTCCCAAGTAACATAATAATGCATCATGGAGGTGGAAATCTGGAACTTTCTTGCCTTCCACTAACATCTGGTATGTGGTGGTGAACTCTAGATAATTTTTATATTGTTGCATCCATCCAGAGGTCTCGTGGCCACAAGAGTTGAGAACAATGGTCAATGTTGCAACCAGTGGCTCACGGAGGCAATCTGAAACATGATTGGTTCTACCCTTCTTGTATTTGATATTCAAATAGAATTTTTGTAGATATGTGGACCAATTACGATGGTGATCATTCTACAACTTCCCTTAGGTCATTATAAACTATAGGGGTTAGTGATCTGTGTGGATGACCATCTCCTTCCCCAAAATATAATGTTTCCATTGTCGATAAGCTCGCACAATGGAATAAATCTCCTTATCATAGGCGGCGTATTTTCAAATTGTAACAGAAAGTGTCTTACAGGGATAGGCCACTATATGCCCTTTTTGGGTGAGAACTGCACTAATGGAATAGTTAGAGGTGTCTATATTAATTTCAAATGGTTGTTGCAGGTACGGAAATGTGAGTACTTGTGTATAGAAGAGGCAGTGCTTCAACTCAGAAAATGCCTTTTGTTGGGACTCAGAC
Organism: Pinus tabuliformis; assembly: GCA_031772625.1. NCBI lineage: Eukaryota > Viridiplantae > Streptophyta > Pinopsida > Pinales > Pinaceae > Pinus > Pinus tabuliformis. The sequence continues at coordinate 338,705,581 of CM062807.1, read as the reverse complement.
TAGAAATTTTTGCTTTCACTCTTCCCTTGGTAACTTGACTCAAAGGCCAAGTGATATAAGAGAATCCCAACATGAACCTACGATAAAAATTGGCAAGGCCCAGAAAGTTGTGAAGCTCTGTTAGAATGGTTAGGGATGTCCAATCTTGAATGACTTGGATTTTAGTTGGATCAACATGCATGCCTTTCTCATGTTGCCACAGGGTTTGAAGGACCTACCGAATGTGTTGCAAGTGTTATTCCCAACTCTTGCTAAAGATGAGGATGTCGTTCAGATATATAACCATGAATGAGTTAGTAAAGGGACGGAAGATGTCATCCATCAACCTCATAAAAGTTGTAGGGGCATTTGTCAACCTAAAAGGCATGACCAACAACTAAAAAAGGCCCTCCTTGGATTTGAAGGCAATCTTCCATACATTCGTTGGTTCTATTGGAACCTTGTGATAGCTATACTTTAAATAAATTTTGCTGAAATACTTGGCCCCTTTGAATTGGTCAAGAAGGTCATCAATTTGTGGGATTGGATACCTATTCCTAATAGTGATTTTATTTAGTGCTCGATAATCAATGCAGAGTCTCTAGGTCCCATACTTCTTATGTAGAAGTACAATCAGACTCCCACAAGGTGAGGAACTTCGTTGGATGTTCCTTTTTTGCAACAACTCCTGGATCTACCGCTTGATTTCTTTATTTTCCAAAATAGAGTAGTAGTATATTGGCCCATTGGGTATTGGTGCTCTAAGAGTCAAATAGATCAAATGCTTGACCTAATAGTGTGAAGGTACCCATGTGGGAAAGGAGAATATGTCCCTTTATTCTTTCGCGATCTTATCCACCCACTTTTGTTGTGTGGTGGAACCCTTTGTAGGGGCCATGGATGTGGCCACAATATTCCCATTACTTTGATAAGGAATAAAAAAGAAAACAAATTTCCCTATCTGGGAGATGAGCTTACTGCATTTCTTAGCAGAGATCAAAGAGATGGTGGTAGGTGGGGATACCTCTGGTATTTTGTATAACTTACTGCCCAAAGTAATAATAATAGTGCAAGGCCTCAAATCATACACAAAATGACACTTCAACAAGTATGGTTGGCCTAATAATACATCACAAAATTCAAGATGAGAAACATCACACAATACCTCATCCACAATACATCACAAAATTCAAGATGAGAAACGTCACACAATACCTCATCCATGAAGGGTTTGATGTTGTAGGGAAGATGGAATTGTTGGCTGATGCGAAGATCTCATCCTTGGTGGAGCCACCTGATGGTGTATGGCTACGGGTGTGGTGTGGTCAGTAAGCCCAGTCAGTTAGCAGGCTCTACTAAGATGAGTTTCTTTTGTCTCTCATTGTTGACAATGAAATGAAATGGAGACCCCTTCACCCATTTCTACGAGTGGAAGAGATGCTCGCTTTCATTTGGATATTCGTGCTAATTATACTGGATCTTGGTGGTGGAAATAATGGTCCTGAGATCCACATCAATAATATGCTTCCCTTTGTCACTCCCCTTATCAAATTCTGACTCAGAGTTAGAGCATGCATCTAACTCTAAAGCCTTCAGCTCGGCCACCAATGGCTACTTGGATCAACACCGAGTTGGGCTCTTATGGAACCCACACCACTTTCCTGCATCCTTCTTTGTCTTCATAGTGTTGTTCTTTTCTTGTGACTTCAACTGGGTTTATTGGGTCACCCCACCTTGGCTTTTTCCTTTGTTCTGTGGTTTGGGGGCACCTTTCCCTTGCTTCGGATTCGCAGATCCAAAGTCTCGCTTCTTCTGTTTATATTTCTACTTGATCTTGAAAACATATCGATATGTGGTCCAAAGAAAAGAGATATCTAGGAAATCCATATCATCTTGGATTTATTTGTGTAGATATTCATGGTGCTTGAGTACCAGTACTAGATGCTACTCAGAATCCTTGATACCCAACTTTGTTCAAAGGGTATGAAAAACATTTGTGAACTATGGCACATATTGGTCCCTTCCTTGTCGCAGTGTGGTCCACTTTATGTACTTATATTCGTAGCTCCCGATAGGGTAATACTTTTCCTTGATGGATTCTCGGAAAGAATTCCAAGTGGATGCGGCTAAATTCCAAGTCCTTGACATGAGGGATGACTTTGAGGAGTGCAAAAGTAATCTTTTACTTATTGGAAAAATCATGAACTGAAAAATACCCTTCCAACAGATTTAACCATTTATCTACAACATCTGCATCTATCTGGCGTTCAAATATGGGAATGTCAAAATTGACTTGTACCTTAAAGGAAGTGGCACCTCCAGGGTGGTTGCTGGATGAAGATGTGTCACCTATGGGCATCCGTCAAAGGATCTGGGAAAATGTGTCCATCATCGCGTTCCTTTGTCGCTCGAGGGATTCTTCAAGCAATATTTTGAAAGGAACTCCTGCTCCCTTGTCTTTCTTTTCTTCCGCCACGAGAGGTCATTGGGGTTAGCAAGGCTGATCTTGCAAAAGTTCAACTAGGTCGAGCCCTAACTCTTTATATCTCGACCTCGTTGGGGACATGCACAAAATAATAGAAAAACAATAAACCTCTAATACCACTGATCCAGATTTATGCAAGAACGAAATGAAATATATATTTAAATAGAAACATAGATATACAACAAAAATTGAACTTCAATTCATTGATAACAAAATACTGTAATTTGTTTACATACAGAATGGAAATAAACTAGCTCGGGCGATGGTAGCTGAGAAGAGATGTGGCGACTACATGACTCTGAATTATCTTACAACAAGGCTTGTAGAGTTTATTATTATTGAGAAACAATGGAAAACCCAAAATATCCAAAAACCTAACCCTAGGAGATGAAGCGCCAAAAGTTTGTGGGCCCAGTTGGGGTTAGGTGGTACATCAACTTCCCAGGGTCATAACTTTGGCATAAAATATCCATTTGAAGCGTACAATACCTCATTAGAAAGATCCATCTGAGGAATAAAAATTTTGATTGCAAACCCCAACCAAAAGGCATCCATTTTATTGTTTTCCAAAAAAGCATCGTTTAGGGCCTCAAAATGGCTCTAGAAGTTCTGGACTAAAAAAACTGCCAAAAATAGTAAACTGTGCTACAATTAAGGAAAAAAAAAAAACAGTGTTGGGGTCCAAGTGGAATAGGTGGGTGGCCACCATTATACACTTGAATCGATCCTTCCTCCTTAGGAAGAAATGGTCCCCATTGCAATGAGTGCCTACATGAGATGGGGAAATTTCTACTAAACTTTGTCCCTGGTGAGCCACTTGCCCTGGTGCAAGAGTTGGACAACTTTGACAACTCGATATAGTTGGATCCTATGTTTGTGAGTGTTCTTTATCTGTGTCCATGATTCGATTAGTTGTAGCCTATTTAATGCAGTTCATGTTGATCTTTGTTGGTGTCAATTTCTCAACAATGTTTGATGTGTCCAATAATGGTGGAAAGTATGTCCGAAGGCGATCCACATTGTATACAAGGTGAAAGCCAAGGAATGGGGGGACACTAAGCTTGAAATCATTGTCTCCCACAAACTTGGTTGTGTTTTAAGGCCTGTATTAGAGTGGTTGAAGCTTACGATGGGATCCAACGAGGCACTCTTTCTACAGATGTAACCAAATTTTGTCACCCACTTGAAACTTATGGGGCACTCGATGCTAATCAAGTTTTTGTTTGTATTTAGCATTGGATTTCTCTAGGATGTCATGAACCTGCTGGTGAATGTTCTCAATAAACTTGGTGGATTTATCAACTTCAGATTGAACATGGGCAAATTCTTCTTCTGTAGTTGCAAAATGAAGTGCAACATCAAGGGGATATAATGGTTTATATCCCAGGCCCACTTCAAAGGTTTTGTGGCCAATTGAGATACGGAGAGCCCTATTATAGTTTTGTTTTACATAGGGAAGATTGTCATCCCAAGTCCGTGAATGCTTAGAGTTTTACATGCGTAGTATGTTTACAATCATGCTATTGACGAACTCTATCTGGCCATTAGTCCAGGGGTGGAATGTAGTCAACTTGGTGAGATTGGTGTCCACAATGACTAAAGGCTTGACCAAAATGCGCTTAGGAACCTTCCATCTGGATCGGATTTAATGGTCTTCTGGATTCCAAAATGTACCCACACTCGTTCAAAAAAGAGTATGGTAGTGGCCTCTACTATGATAATTTTCTTGCAGGAAGTCAATATGACCATATTAGAAAATCTATCAATGACCACAAATACACAGTCATTTCCATTCTTGGTAGAAGGAAGAATAGACATATAGTCCATGGAGATGGATTCCTAGGTGTTGTTGGGAAAAGTATCCAATACGGAATGACCCTATCCCACTCTAAGGGTGATAGTACCTCAGCAACAATCAAAGCAAAGCTATCTAAGATTTCTTCTTTATGAAAGTAAAATAGGGGAGAAAGAGATCCACTAACCGATATCTTTCGCTAATGGTTGATCCAATCTTCTCTCCTTGCTGCTTGCTCCCAGCTCCTTGCTCTTTCACTGGCCCAGCTACACCAAGATCCTGCAAAATGGCAAGAGAGGGAAACTACAAGAAGCATACATTCATAATTGATTCAAGGATTAGAATAAATCAAATACACAAGTATAACAATACATCATTGAGACACATGCATATAGAATAACCTCAAATGCTTTATTAATGGAAGAAGTAAAGTTCAGGAAGTGATACAACCATAAGAGGCCCAATCCAGCATCACCTTCCCAGCAGAAAGAAATCTCCTCTTCACCTCCTTCAAAGCAAATCACCCAATAGTTCTAAACTCAAACCAACAGCAATTCTTTACACTCACAAGATTCCAGCCTCTCTAGACCTCATGAGAGAGATCTATATATAGGAGTTTTGGAGAAAGGATGAGTCAGCTTGAGGCTGGCATGAAGCTGACTAGTGTCCTCTCCCACTTCAGTTATTCTTCATTTCTTGAGTCCACTTGGAGGTTCTTGCTTCCACTTGGAGATCTAGACCCTCTTACTCATCACCAGTCGAATTCCTTGAACCAAGTGTCATTTTGGAAGCTTCCTGGGCATTGACACCTTGAGGAATGACTGTGCCACATGTCCAAACTCGCCCAGTGCAGGTAGCCTTCTTTGCAGTTGACATTCAACGCAGGTAGACAGTGGAGCAGTTGACATTCAGCGCAGATGCTCAGTGGAGCAGTTGACATGATCCAGAATTGCCTTGTTTTTGAGTGTTTTCAGGTGGAGAACTTTTATTCAGTGCTGTGGTTTGCTGACCTTGTTCCTCTAGGGGTAGGAACAACATGTTTAGGGACTTTGGATCCCTTAGATTATGGACATTTCATGCTTCATGCTGTAAGGCACAAAAATGTCTATAACAGTTTCCCCCTAAAGTATGAGGTCGTTTATCGGGTGAAATGCTTTATCAGGAGGATCCGAAGTTCATTCAATCGCTGAGAGGTGACCTGTAATAAGATACAATAAAATACATTATTTTTCATACTGCTTTCATGATCTAGCTGAGGCGGGCATTCCCATGCTCAACTTTATAAATACATTTTTCTGTACATAGAACAGACGATCGTCTGATGGTAGACTGATAATTCTCTGCTGAAATTATCATCCTTTGAGTAGGATGATCATCTGCTGCACATGTCAATGTCTTTATTTCCTGAATATATATCGCAGCCCGGATGGATGAAACTAGATCCGGGGTCTTCAAACTCGTTCGATCTTCACTCTAAGTACAAGTCGATCCATGTGAGAATTGCGCTGAAGTCGAACATGGAAAGACATCGCTTGATTACCGGTCAATGACGTAAACCGTTAACAAGCGTGAGAGGAATCACCGATAATGATAATGACCCTCAAGGTACTGCAGTACAATTTACGTGGTGTGAACAAAGGACTTGGCGTTGAACACCACGCAAAATCTTTCGGTCGAAGGTCATTGATGTATACCTGTCGCCGGAAGTGAGAAACTTGCCATTGAGGCATGCAAGCTTCAAAGTACTGAGGGGGTTGTTCCTAGATCAACTCCTTGGATAATGAGCTGATGTCGACAAGGAGCGATCCGTCAAAGGAGGGCCTTAATGAATCCCACATCAGTGACACGGAACGGAGCTAATGATTTTAATGGAGGTGAAAACAATCTGTGAAATATGATTCAGGGTGGCGGTCATGAAAGGATGAAAGATGATGTATGGTAGTGGATGGGACACGGTTGACTCTTTCTGAACAACATCTCTTGAACATATAACGACACTGATGCGATGGATTGGTAGCATTACCCCAAATGTGGATGGTTTGGCGAGACCATGGTGATGAGACCGGTGAATGAAACAACCCAACCCGATGTGGTACGGAGGAAAAGTGTCATGTTCAAGAGCGACTTGCTACCATTACAGCTTTGAGGTTCTCCCAATTTTTCCCCAGTCATTTCTGACCAGTACCTCTTTATTTTTGTCAAGCTTGAGGAGGATAACATATGCTTGTTCTATAACTTGCCCTTCGGGCAAGCCCATCGCTATATTTTAACGAGCCTAGCGATAGGGAAACTCGTTCTCGTCTAAAGACAAGTTTGTCGCTATTTAATCATTTTAACGAGTCTAGCGACAAGGAAAACTCGGTCCTTTTCATTTTTAGAGAGTCTGAAAAGGTACATAAAGTCAACTCCAAAATTCCTTTTTCGTCATCTAATCCCTTAAGTCCGAAAAAGTATAAAACAATACAAAAGGGATGAGTTTTCGATAACTTTAACGAGCCGAATAAAACAAGCGCTCGACCTTTTTGTGCAATAATCCCTCAGGTCCAAAAAGATTAAAATCTAGAGGAGGGATAGCTCTTCCGGTCCTTTTAATGAGCTGGAAGGCCAAAACTCGACAAACTTTTCATATTTTACGAGTCAGTTGAAAAGAGCTCAAAGAAGACTCGTCTTTTGAGGAACGAGTGATAAACAGGGATAGCAATAGATTCCAGGTACAGGTTGGAATTTTCCAATCACGGCAGTGTCACAAGGATGGCTAGGTGAAATCACTCTTCGCAGCTGTTCCTCAAAATGGGTAAACAATCATATGGAGGTGAACGATCGGCCAAATGAAGGTGGAGGTGGTAGGTGCACATACGACCAAGGCTTTTATGGCTGATAAATTTACGGTCTCAAATGGTTATTTACCGGTACTGGGTTCATTTTTTAAAGAGCTCGAATGCGTTAAAACACTGCTCAATCTTATGTTTATTTTTTAACGAGCATGAACTATGTGCTAAAACTGCTCGGATCTTCGCTTTTCTATTTTTTAACGAGCATAAATTCCGCGGTAAAACTGCTCGATGATAAGTTTGCATGCCCCCAGCATAATAACGCAAATCGAGGTGCATGCCCCCCAAGCTTCATTGCATTCAACTTGGTGGTTGGAATGAAGGTTTACCTTTGAGATTTGGAAAGGGGGTTCGTTTCATTTTTTAATGAGGTTGACACAGTAAAAGAACTATCCTCATGACTCCTTATTTCATTTTTTAACGAGGTTGACACGAGATAAGAACCGTCCTCGGCTCTTCATTTTTTAACGAGGTTGACATGAGTTAGGAACTATCCTCGAAGTTTTAGATCCATTAGAAATAGAAGGTTTCATATTCCACTGTGGCCATTTCCGCCAGATTACTCGGAGGCGGTAGGGCCAAAGTACCCATTAAAGTGGGGTCTTTTAGGAAAATTACTCCGATATTTTGGGGTGAATAATTGCTTCCATGGATCATTGGAATGCTTCCCGTAATAAATGGTGGCACAACTTCTGTCGAAGTTGTCGTCGAACTGCTTGGTTGATCTTTTTCCTTGCCGTTCGACAATTGCGGGTTCCCGTAATCTTTGTTCCTTGTCGAAATCAAAGCATCATTCTGTTGCTTGGAGGTCGACAACATTAGCACCTGGCACGGGGAAGCATTTCCACTATCAACTAGATTTTGACTTGGATTAGGAAATGGATCAGTTAACACAGCTGGGGTTTGTGAATTCTTTAAGAATATTTTTAGCTCAACTTTGTATGGACAGTGTGCTGTCCAATGATCCTCGTCACATATAAAACATGGACTTTTTGGTTTTCCTTTCCCAAGAGGGTTCGAAGAAGATCTTTTAGGAGATGATTCTCCTTGTTCTTTCTTCTTCCCTTTGTTTTGCTTTTTCTTGCTTCCTGGTTGATTGGTTTCTTTGCCTTTATCTGCTGATATGGCATTTACTTCCGAAGCAAGAATTTCTTCTTTTGCATTTTGATCTGAATTCTTACGGGCTTTCTTAGATGAAGTCTTTATCGATTTCGTGTTTTCCGTGCCAATCACGCCATCACCGGCACGAGAGTCACTATTGGATTTAGGAGGGGGAGGAATTGAAAATTTTGGTCTAGGAGCGTCAGGTATTTTGTCGTAGAGCGTGCCGGACTGAATATAAACTAAGTCCAAATACTGTGCACGAGCGATAACTTCCTCCTCTGTTACGACTCCCCCCTTGGCCACATCTTCCGTTATAGCAGGAAGTAACGACTTTATAAACCATTCAGCTAACAACTGATCGGGAACATATGTTTTCACCATCCTACGACGACGACGCCACTCATGTATATGATCAGATATATGGGTGGCAGTTGTCTGCTTGAAGTTGGTTAATATTTCTGTTCTCGTTTCATACCTTATCGGTAATTGAAAATGGGTTAAGAAAGTCGTGGCTAGGGAGCTAAAATTGTCGAAAGAGGCTCTAGGTAATTCAATATACCATTTAGCCGCTGGACCTGTCAATGTCCTCTGAAAAAGGCGAAGCCTTATCGAATCGTCGTTCAGGGTGTTCGACGAACACCACAGATGGAAAGTCATCACGTGATTCGATGGGTCTTCACCTGGATTTCCATTGAATTTAGGAATGTCAGATGGAAGTTTGTGAGGAATCGCTGGCCACCAAGGGGCATAAGCAATCGGATCGTTGGTTAACCGGTGTAAATCGGGTAACTCTAAAGTTGCCACGAATGGTAACTGTTGATTCAGGTTAGGCGAAGCGTAACCAGGGTACGATGGAATCGCTTGAGTAGTGGGCCTTTTCATACCAGCATAATGTAATTGATGTTGGTATGATTGATACGGTTGGTGGACTTGACCACTGTAAAGTGGTTGGTTTTGACCGTTTTGGATATACGGTTGTCCACTGTTCGCAAAGATTTGCTGCTCAGAACCTTGGTACACCTGCTGGAATTGTGGTTGTTGGTATTGCACTAGCCACAGTTGTGAAGCCATGTTCTGTTGTGCTATGCTAACCGTTGGACCAAGGTGTGGGGTAATTGTACCCGTTTGGACCTGTGTCGCCCCACCAGTTGGTGATTGTGGTTGTGACCCATGGTCAAGTGGCTATTGCATTACAACCTGAGAAATCTGAGGTTGACATGCAACAGGTATCGCTTGAACTTGTGACACTGTTACAATAGCCGGTGTGGTTGGGATGTTCGTCATAGGTACACATTGTTGCATAGAATATACAACCCTTGGTTGTTGAGGTAGCATAGGTACCCAACTACTTGATGCAATTCCAGTATAACCTGAATACTATTGTGAACTCCCGTATGGGTACCCTCCCGGAGGGGGTAATGAAAGGGCATACTGCCCCCCATACGGTAGCAATCTGGAACTCAAGGGGATTGATTGTCCTTGGGGACTGGATTGCCCAAATTGACCTCCAAATGGATCAATTTGGCGAGTCTCAACATAAGATTTGTCGGGTATTACTCCGGATGAACAAACTGGAACAGACCATACTGTCGAAATAGTCCCTTGGTGGACTCCTTCTAGCGGTTGAGAGCTAGTCGGGACAGCTGGTATGCCGGCAAACATTGTCGGAGTGACGGCAGTGACTTCTGTTGTCGCTGTGTCGTTTAACACAGTCCTAGATGATGATGGTTGTTCAGACATTTTAAGTCTATCCAATAGATTGCCTAGCGATTCTACAGGAACCTCCACTTGTGGTGGATTAACCTCTGATGAAGGAAATAGAGTGACCCCGACTCCAAAATGGGTTGGAGTACTTGCTTGCGGATCCTCTGCAATTTCCTCTATCGTAATCAAACCCGGTGGAAGAGGAAGACCGTCAGGTCCGTAAAATATTTCTGGTGCCGAAGAAGGGGTTGTTTCTACAGCGACAGTTGTTTGAGGAACAAAACTTTCTGGACCGGTTACAGATGGAACTGGTTCAGTTACACAAGTATTTGCCCCCAGACTAGGATCAGTATTACTGTCCTTCTGTGGCTGTTGAACTTCTTCTATAGAGGTAGGGTTTCCAGAAATGTTTGGAGTAACCAGAACCTCAGATGTAGTTGGAACACTTGTTCTAACTTTGATAGGAGATTTTGAACCGGTTAAACAAGTTTGCTTTGTCCGTACTGTTTTCGATTCCGGAGACAAAGACAGTTGACTCGTAAGCCTCCGCGAACGACGGGGTTTCAATTGACTTTCTTCCACGATTGCGGATTACTCGATCAACCAAAATATTAAAAGGGGAAATTTGTGTTTCCGAATTGAATGAATTTTATTAGACGCTTTTAGACACAACTTGCTTTTTCACTTTTTAAGAGTCGAGAAAAAGCTAAAGATGACTCTAGTCTCCTTCGATGTTTTAACGAGCCCGAAGTGACAAATGCTCGGATGGGCTTTTTCAGTTATAGAGTTTGAAAAAGGCCAAAAGAAACTACTCTGGAGTTCTAGGCAGAGGGTGTGCCAAACTTTTCGCAAAACCACAGAATACGTTTTACGGTACGAGTGGTCGATCTTCGTGAATGCTGTGTTCACTGCATTGCGATCAGTAGGGCGGCTGACACGGCTTCCTATGGATAAAGGCTTTGCTCCTATAGGGGTCTCCCAATATATACGCGACGGTACGTGGGAGCACAAGTCCGTATTAGTGCCACCGACTCTCAGGAGGAATCACCCACCTTCTTCGAGATCAACAGTCACTATGTTTAACGATGCCGGAACACGTCTCTACCTAGACCTCTATGTGTTTGCGTTATGTTTCAAAGCGTTGTTAGGTTCATTCAATATATTTTAAGTTGATCTTTTTAAAGTTTGCCTTTCAAGGTTCACCACGAGATGTATGATACAAATTCCTAAATGCAGTCTAAGATGATAAGCAAGCTTTTTTCAATCTTTTCGACTTATGAAAATCTTAAGTACTGAGGGAAAAGAAAGACATCATCTTTTCACACAGATCAAAGAGCACACACTAATGCACTTTCTCCTAAATCAACATGCAAACTTATCAAATGCAAAATGCACAATGCAGGTATTTCTTTTCTCTTTCTTAATGTTGATGTACTACAAAAAGAAAGCTGTTGTATAACTTTTGAATTCAATTTCAAGTGAAAGCAAACAAGCTTTTGTCCAAAATCAAAAGACACCTTAAGATTTACTTGTTTCAGCACTAGAAATACATAAATTCAAACCATATGACGAAAGCAAAAGCTCAATCAGCTATGAACAGCAAACAAACTAACTCTTAAGATCAGAACGACACTTATCACAGGTCTAGATCTAAGAGGCCACAGCAAGACTAGTTCACTTTCGTTATGGGAAACTGCAAATGATGTAAGAAATACACAAAGAACAAATACAGTTTCTTTATACAACCGAGGTGGAATAGTGGCAAAGAAAGATGGTTTCAGATAGGTACATTGACTGATAACAGGCAGCAAAAACAGGGATGAAAACAGGGCAACAGAAAGCAGAGAACCCCAGTTGCACAAGGCCTAACTGGTTCAGCGCAGGTAGAACACTGTCAGTTTGACATTCAGCGCAGGTAGCCCCTTCGGGACCTGCGATGAAATGCAGACTGCCTTCACAGTGCCTGCAATGAAGAGAGAAACTCTCGTTTCCCTCAGGTTCTGGGTTACAGATTGCTCAAAAATCAACAGTTTTTGGCCAAATCAAAGCTATCAATCAAGTACACACTAAAGGATGAAAAGGAGGATGAAAATCTATCACTAAGAGCTGTTCAGAGTCCTTGTGGATCAGCTCTTCAAATCATAAACATGCCCAGAAACTGAGCTAGAGTAGCTGCCCTCTACTTTGCATTTGAAAGATCCAAATGCAGTTCGATTCGGTACTCCCTGTGTTTAGGAAATGAATAGCAAAAACACAAACAACCAACAAGATACGATCCCCAGCGGAGTCGCCAATTTGTTGTTGGGAAAAGTATCCAATACGGAATGACCCTATCCCACTCTAAGGGTGATAGTACCTCAGCAACAATCAAAGCAAAGCTATCTAAGATTTCTTCTTTATGAAAGTAAAATAGGGGAGAAAAAGATCCACTAACCGATGTCTTTCGCTAATGGTTGATCCAATCTTCTCTCCTTGCTGCTTGCTCCCAGCTCCTTGCTCTTTCACTGGCCCAGCTACACCAAGATCCTGCAAAATGGCAAGAGAGGGAAACTACAAGAAGCATACATTCATAATTGATTCAAGGATTAGAATAAATCAAATACACAAGTATAACAATACATCATTGAGACACATGCATATAGAAGAACCTCAAATGCTTTATTAATGGAAGAAGTAAAGTTCAGGAAGTGATACAACCATAAGAGGCCCAATCCAGCATCACCTTCCCAGCAGAAAGAAATCTCCTCTTCACCTCCTTCAAAGCAAATCACCCAATAGTTCTAAACTCAAACCAACAGCAATTCTTTACACTCACAAGATTCCAGCCTCTCTAGACCTCATGAGAGAGATCTATATATAGGAGTTTTGGAGAAAGGATGAGTCAGCTTGAGGCTGGCATGAAGCTGACTAGTGTCCTCTCCCACTTCAGTTATTCTTCAGTTCTTGAGTCCACTTGGAGGTTCTTGCTTCCACTTGGAGATCTAGACCCTCTTACTCATCACCAGTCGAATTCCTTGAACCAAGTGTCATTTTGGAAGCTTCCTGGGCATTGACACCTTGAGGAATGACTGTGCCACATGTCCAAACTCGCCCAGCGCAGGTAGCCTTCTTTGCAGTTGACATTCAACGCAGGTAGACAGTGGAGCAGTTCACATTCAGCGCAGATGCTCAGTGGAGCAGTTGACATGATCCAGAATTGCCTTGTTTTTGAGTGTTTTCAGGTGGAGAACTTTTATTCAGTGCTGTGGTTTGCTGACCTTGTTCCTCTAGGGGTAGGAACAACATGTTTAGGGACTTTGGATCCATTAGATTATGGACATTTCATGCTTCATGCTGTAAGGCACAAAAATGTCTATAACACTAGGGTCGGCTAGGAGTAGGCAAAGGAGTCTACAAGCCTTACTTCTTAATAGTTAGCTTAGCAATGGCACATGTAGTTCAGGATATGATGTATTTTCCAACATCCTTTTGGAGATTTGTCCAATAAAAATACTTATGTAGTATGACCACAATTTTCTCCACACCAATCTGTCCTGTGACCCAACTATAGTGTACTTTCCAAATTAGCTTGGCATGCTCACTTGAAGGAACACAAAGGTGGTCTAGGTAGCATAATAATGCATCGTGAAGGTCAAAATATGGAACTTTCTTTCCTTCCACTAGCATCTGGTATGTAGTGGTGAACGATGGATCATTTTTATATAGTTGCGTCCATCCAAAGGTCCCGTGGCCACAAGAGTTGAGAAAAATGGTTATTGTTGCAATCAGTGGCTGGCTGAGGCAATCTATAATATGATTGGTGCTACCCTTCTTGTATTTTATATTTAAATGGTATTGTTGTAGATATGGAGACCACTTCTAATTGTGATTTTTTTGCAACTTCCCTTGGGTCTGTATGACCTACAGGGGTATGTGATATGTGTGGATGACTGTCTCATTCCATAGAATGTAATGTTTCCATTGTCGACAAGCTTGCATGATGGAATACATCTCCTTATCGTAGGTGGGGTGTTTCCAAATTCTGTCAAAAGTGTCTCTCTGTGATAGGCCACTAGATTCCCTTACTGGGTCAGAATTGCACTAGTAGCATAGTTAGAGGCGTCTATCTCAATTTTAAATGGTTGTTGCAGGTATAAAAATGCGTGTATTGGTGTAGAGAAAAGGTCTACGTGATTTAGCTCAACAAACAACTTCTATTGGGACTCAGACCAAATTTTCTTTTCTTTTTCTTTTCCCTTGGTAAATTGCCTCAAGGGCAAAGTGATATGAGAGATTCCCAACATGAACCTCCAATAAAAATGGCAAGGCCCAAAAAGCTGCGAAGCTTTTTTAGAGTGGTCAGGGCTAGCCAATCCTGAATGACTTGGATCTTAGCTGGATCCACATGCACACGTTTCTCATTAATGATGTAACGTAGATATTGGACCTGTCTCATGCCAAAGGTGTATTTCTCCAAGTTAGCACATTGTTTGTGTTACCGCAGGGTTTGAAGGACCTACTGAATGTGTTTCAAGTGCTCTTTCCAACTCTTTTTGAAGATGAGGATGTCTTCTAGATATACAACCACAAACAAGTTGGTAAAGGACCACAAGATATCATCCATCAACCTTGTAAAAGTTGCAGGGGCATTTATCAACCCAAAAAGCATGACCAACCACTCAAAAAGACCCTCCTTAGATTTGAAGGCGATATTCTATGCATCCATTGGTTCTATTGGAACTTGGTGATAACAAAATTTTAAATTGATTTCGTTGAAATAATTGGCCCCTTTGAGTTGGTTAAGAAGGTCATCAATCTGTGGGATTGGATACCTATTCCTAATAATGATTTTATTTAGTGCCTGATAAGCAATGCAAAGTCTCCAGGTCCGATCCTTCTTTTGTACAAGTACAATTGGGCTCCCATAAGGTGAGGAACTTGGTCAGATGTGCCCTTTTTGTAGAAACTTCGAGATTTAGCGCTTGATTTTTTCATTTTCTAGAATACAACGGTGATATATTGGCCCATTGGGTAGAGGTGCTATAGGAGGCATATTGATAAAATGATTGACTTGATAGTGCAAAGGTACCCTTTTGGGCAAGGAGAATATATCCCTGTATTCCTCTATGACCTTATCCACCTACTTCTATTGCGCGGTGGAACCCTTGGCAGGGGCCATGGATGTGACCGTGATCTTCCTCTTACTTTGAGAACAAATAAAAAAGAAAACAAATTTATTAGTTTGGGAGATGATCTTATTGCATTGCTTAGTAGAGATCAAAGAGATGATGGTAGGCGAGGCTAATGGTATTCTGTATAACTTACTACCCAAAGTAATAATAACAGTGCAAGGCCTCGAATCATATCATGGCATGACGCTTCCACAAGTATGGTTCACCTAATAATACATCACGAACTTCAAGAGTAGTAACGTCATACAATACCTCATCCGTGAAGGGCTTGATGTTGTAGGGAAGATGACACTGTCGGCTGACACAAATATATCATCCTTAGTGGAGCCATCAGATGGTGTATACCTATGGGTGTGGTGTGGTTGATAGTCCCAGCCACTTAAAAACCTTTGCTAAGATGAGGTTCTTTTGGATATCACTTTCGACAATGAACTACAATGGAGACCCCTTCACCCACATCTGCGAGTGGAAGAGATGCTCCCCTTCCTATGGATATTCAGGCTCAATCTTCTGGATCTTGGTAGTGGAAATGGTGGCACTGGGCTCAACATCAATAATATGCTTCCCTTTGTCACTCTCCTTGTTAGGTTCCAACTTAGAGTCGGAACATGCATCTGACTCTGAAGCCTTCAACTTGACCACCACTGACTGCTTGGCTCAACACTCACTTGTGTTGTGTGTTGGGCTCTTATGGAACTCACACCACTTTCCTATGTCCTTTTTTGTCTTCATGGTGTTTTTCTTTGTTTGCAGCTTCGACGGGTTATTCTGGGTCACCCCACCTTGGTTTTTTTCATTCTTCTTTGGTGTGGGGGTTCCTTTCCCTTGATTTAGATTCACATATTGAAATTCTCGCTTCTTCTATTTAAATTTCCGCTTGATCTTGACAACATATCAATAGGTGGCGATAAGCGAGCATATGTATAGGAACTCCATCTCATCTTGGATGTGTTTGTGTAGACAACCATGGTACTTAAGTACCAAATGTCACTCGAAATCCTTGATAACTAACTTCGTGCGAAGGGTATGAAAAATATTTTGTGAACTTCGACACGTCTTGGACCCTTCCCTGCTGTAGTGTGGTCCACTTTATGTACTTATCTTCATAGTTCCCGACATGGTAATATTGTTCCTCGATGGTGTTTAGGAAATAATTCCAAGTGGGCACAATTGAAAACAATGAGGTTTCCCTCTCATCCCTCTGTTCACAATAGGTTTCCCACCAGTCCTTAACATGGGGGGTGGATTTGAGGAGTGAAAAAGTAATATTTTCCTTACTGGAAAAATCATGAACCAAAAAATATCCTTCCAACATATTTAACCATTTATCTATGACATTTGCATCTATCTTGCCTTCAAATATGGGAATGTCAAAGTTTACTTGCACCTTAAAGGGAGTGGCACCTCTAGGGTGGCTGCTGGATGAAGATGCATCGCTTGTGGGCATTCGCCGAAGGATCTAGGAAAAGTTGTCCATCAGCATGTTCATTTGTTGCTCAAGGGATTCTTTGAGAAATATTTTGAAAGGATCTCTTTCTCCCTCGTCTTTCTTTTATTCCACCAGGGGATGTCGCCGAGGTCGGCAAGGTTGGTCTTGTAAAGGTTAAACCAATTTGAGCGTTAACTCCTTATACCCTGGCCTCGTTAGGGACATGCACAAAAAACCAGAGAAAAAATATCGCTCTCATACCACTGATCCATATTTATGCAAGAACGAAATGAAATACATATTTAAACAAAAACATAGAGCTACAACGAAAACTAAATTTCAATTCATTGATAACAAAATACTGAAAATTGTTTACATGCAGAATGGAAATAAACTAGCTCGAACAATGATAGCTTATCTCTGAGAAGGGATGTAGTGGATACAGGCCTCTAAATTGTGTTACAATGAGGCTCATAGGACTTTTTATTATTGAGAAACAAGGAAAAATCGAAAACATCCAAAAACCTAACCGTAGGAGATGAAGCGTCAAAAGTTTGTGGGCCTCGTTGGGGTTAGTTGGTACACCAACTTCCCGGGGTCGTAACTTTGGCATACAATATTCATTTCACGCGTACAATACCTCGTTAGAAAGATGTATCCGAGGACTACAATTTTCGACTACAAACCCCTACCATAAACTATTCATTTTCACCTTTTCCAAAAAGACGTCGTTTAGGGCCTCAAAACGACTCTAGAAGTTTAGGACTCGAAAAACTGCCAAAAATAGTAAAATGTGCTACAATTAAGGAAACAAAAAGAAACAATGTTGGAGGTCCAAGTGAAATAGGTTGGTGACCACCAATATCCACTTGAATCAAATCCGATGGGATCCAATAGATGGTATTGATCTCGATCAATGAATAAAATTGATATTAGATTAGAAACTTATTCATGATTTAACCCTTTTCTCTCTTCCAATGAGTTTCAGATCACCCACGAGTTGTATGAAATGTGATTTCACATGTTAATAATATTTAACAAAAATATGTTTTTCAAACTGTATGTGTTAGGTTCCTATACCAATAGGTGTCATATTTCATGATTGACTGTGGAAATGCCAAATATGATGATCCATTCCATGCTGCAATGATTCCATATTTTCAAAAAAAAAAAAAAACCAAAAAATTTAAAAAATGTAAAGAGGGTATGCCCTAAAAGAAAAATCAAAGGGCAAAAAGAATGAATTGGTCAAAAAACAAAGAAAATGAACCCCAAAGAAAAGACCAGGAAAGTGGGCTAGTCAAAATGCCACTACTATCCTATTTTTTGCAAAGAAATTCAAATATACAATCAGAGATTTCTCTCACACTTAATGGGTGGCCCAAAAGCACAAACTTGGCCTCTCCATGTTTAAATTTCTTGTTTTAGCACTAGAGAATAAGGTATGTCCAAACAGTTTAAGCTTGGCAGATCAATAGTTAGGTAGAGAAGCAAGGGTGCTCAACAGCTAAATCTGAGCCCCTGGAAGAGATAAGGGCAGACTTAGATAGGAGGGCAGTTAAAAGAAAACAAGAGAGAAAGGGTTTTCTAATTCAAATGCACCCTGGAAAAGGAAGAAAAAATGATAGGATTAATAAGCTGGGTAGGCAGTTTTGGTGTTGCAGAAGCAGGTTTGTGATCAGTTTTGTCTTGTTGAATATGATCTATCTCATGGATATCACAAATACCATAGCAAGGTGGCTACAAAACAGTTGAAGCATGACTAACTTCCCCTCTCATTTCCCCAAGAACACTTACTAACATCCCTTCAAGGACAGTGAGATCTGCTCAGTGGTCCTAGTTCATTTCATTTTATGAGAAAAACTAAACAAAACTTTGTGGTTTCCTAGGCAAAGGAAGCCACATTTCTTGTGTAAAAATCCTTTTTTTTTCCATTGTGTTAAGTCTCTAAAGGTTCATGACTTAAATCCCTTCTATTTCCTAAGCCTAAGTTTACCTTCAAACTTAGTGTTTTGTGTAAATCTACCTTCCATATTAAATATCCCTTTCATATTAACATTCTAACTCTATTATATAACTCCTACATATATTTCCCCTCCCATACTATATAAAACTTATACAAAAACCCCAAAGTTTATATTATCCCGCCCCGAGCTTATTAAAGCCATATGTTAATGTTTTGGGGGTCCAAGGTTTACCCGAAACCTTGTTGACAACCCTCCTCCCCACGCACATATAACAATGGAGTTTATTTGACATCCAGTTAAATAAATAACCAAACCCAAACAATACACCCAAAGCTTGAATACATTAAAAACCCCGCAGAACATTACAAAACGATAAATATATCGCACGGGTCCCATACTCCAGCCCTCCACCATGTTTCATTTTCCGCCTGCCGTTGGATCATACCACGTAGATCCAACGACTCGTAAGCATATCGCAACCCCCCCCCCCCCCGATGACCGAAAGTTAGGCTCCGAGAGATCGGCGGTTTTACCGCTGTACAAATTCCACGCGTCGCCACCACGCTTTATCGCGTCCACTCCACCCAAAACCGCCATTGACCAATAAGCGATGCAATAAAACCATAAACCGCCCTCCTTTCCCACCGCTGACGTCATTGCCAACGTCAGCGCCCACATCAGCACCCATGTCAGCTGCCTCCTCACCACTGTGTCATCCACCGTGTCCGCGACATCAGCGCCAAGTCACCTTTCGTACCCCTGCTACCCGAAAAAGATGACGTCATGCTGACATCACCCGACCAAAGCGCGCCAAAAACCTACCAAAATCAAAATTTTTGTTAAAAAGCCGTTAAACGTCGTTTTTCGTCCATTTCTCTTTGTTCCTTCTGCGTGATGTTTGCATGGTTTTTTACATTCAAAGCGCCATTGTTGTTGCACAGTCCGCCACCTACTGAAATCCACTCCATAGCGCGGCCCCTCAGCGCGGTTTTCTACCTGCATTTCACACAAGGCGTCCATAAAACAGGTATTTACCCGAAATCCGCTCATAAACCCTGTTTTTCCAAGTTTTTCTGTAAAAATCGTCCAGAGAACCAGAATTCGAATTGAAATCACAGTGCCACATCTACACCTCTACATTATAGTCACTGTTTTACCCATTTTTTCCAAAGAAATCCTATGAACTGTGTTTCCCTCTGCAAATTCACCCATCAAGCTGAATTTAAGCTTATTTCCGCCTGCAATTTCCACATAAGAGACCAAATTGTCATTTTACTCTACTGTTGCTGCAAAAGCCCTAACTTCGATTAAAAAAGTCATAAAATAATTTGAAAATGGAGGCTCCAGTGGCCCTGAATGTTGCCCCCTTGAACGCACCACATAAAGAATTGGAATGGATGCCCCTTGCTGATAGGGATTTCCAGATTAAGGATATGATGGGTGACAAGCCTCACCTACAAGCCTTTTGTGAAATTAGGAATAGCTACAGAAGCAATACTGATGTATTTGGAATTTGGGAGTCCAACATGCCCATCTACTACCTCCCTTCAGTAAATGTGCTTCCTCATCTCATCCATTTATGCTGTGATAATTATGACCCCATACAAAGAGCAGTTATGGCTCGATCTGGGACTGTCCTCTTCTATATTACTCCTCAATCCATAAATAAGATGCTGCACTTTAAGCCAACTCAGCCTCTAGCCCCTTTCACCATGGAATTCTTGCTTGACCAAGGTGCCAAACTGCCCAGTTCAGAGATAACCAGAATAGCTCAATTATTCATGAGACCAGAAAGCCAGCCCAGGCAGCCACCTCCTTTTAATCAGGTATGGTTCAATGAAGCTGGTATATTCATTACTGATATGATTTCCTATATCTTGGGCTTCAAAACCAGTGAGTATATTGATGAAACTGTCCTAGTGTTGATGTCCATATTTACTCCAGGACAACCCCCTGCTGTCCAATATGATTATGCCACCTTCATAGCTAATAAAATCCATGAGCAATTCATGAGCTTGGATAGAGAAAGAGTGTTCAAATACACATCATATATATACCATTTGCTGCTGTACAATCAACCTGATAGTTTCCAAATTCCTCTTAGAAAGTTGGATCTCAAGGGAGAAAGGAGGTCTGTAATTTTCTGGACCGCAATGTTCCATGAAGTCCATAACTCCCCTTATACATATTGTGAGTTTATTGACCTATTCATATATCCAGCCACTTCTTTATTGGTTACAACTCCTCCTGCCAGGCTCTCTACTGAAATGCAGAAAATTTTGCATCTCTCAAAAGACTACAGTATAGGTGACTGGTATTTTTACCAAAATCACACAGTGATCAGGATTTATGGCTGTGAACTATCCCCCTACAAGCTGCCAAAGTATGTCCCTATGAGACTGTTTGCCCTGGAATACTTCAGGCAATTTATTAGTTCAGATTTGACTCATTTCTATGGTGCTAGGAAAAAGGCACAGCTCAAGATAAGAAATCAATTGGGCCCAAGAGGGAAGCCTAGGAGGAGGCAGATAGGATTTTAAGGGAACAACTTATGTTGAAACAAAGCTTTTATTGGGCACCATCTGACCCTGAACATTTCATAAGTTAAAGAAAAGTCAAAAACAAGCTTACAGGATATGTTCACCACTAAATCCCTGAAATTCAACAATATGCTAACCAACAAGAATGGGTAGAAGGCACATTAGTAGAAGAGATTAATGAGGAAGAGAAATTGGAAAAAGCAATGAAAGAGCTTGAAAAAACACTTGACCTGGACTCTTTTGGACAGGTCCCTTTCAAATTGCCTCAACACATTGGAGCGGGCACATCATCTGCTACAACTTCACAACAACCTGCCCAAGAAAGTACTCCACCTGCAGCGACATCTAAAGGCAAAGAAGTGTTGCATTCAGAGCAGCAAGATATAATGGCAGACCAGCTGGATACATCAAAGGAAAAAAACCAAGGGAAAGGTCCTTCAACACAAACAAAGGTACCTAAAATCCCTGTATTACAAACTCCTCTTAATGAGGAAAGAGGCAAGAAAAGGGACAGGCATAAGACACACCTATAAGTGGACCAGCAGAATAGCAAGGGGAAAAGAGGCAGAGGTTAAATCCTTACTCTGAAGAGGAACTCTTGGAAGAGATAACAAGCAACCGGAGAGGTGAGGGAAGAACTGAACAGCAGACTCCTCCAATTTTGGAAACATCAACTAGCTCATATCAGCAAGAGCTAGAGAGGCAGCATGGTGTGGAGGTTACATCCACCAGGCCACAAAGCAAACAATATAGCAAGCAAGGCTCGGATATCAAGAAAGAATTTACTAAAATAAAGGCTAGAAATGAGCCAATAAGGATCCAACGTTATAATCAATTGCTGAGAATGGCCCCCACAAATCAACAAAGGTTAACGGCAGCATACGATATACAAGAAGGAAAAATGACCCTTAGTCACTTCAAGCCCACAATGCAGCAGCCACAGCCAGCTGCTGATTATATCAGGACCAATCTGGAAGTTCTCTCTAAAGACATCCACCCAATGGACCAGATTGAATTACATAAACAAACCGGAGAAATGGTGTAGTCCACCTTGGCAAACAAGGCATTATTAGCTCACAAATTGCAAAATTCATTACATAATACTTCTGCCCAATTGGAATTGGAAAAGGCTTCTTATTTGGCTAAGGATAATAGAATTAAATCCTTAGAAGAAATCATCATAGAATTGGGACATGATCCCGAGGATCCTAAAGGCATCCAAGCATTAATAAGAAAGAAGGAGGAAGACATTGTAGCCCTCAAAAGCAATTAAAGCTGCCGATTACAATGCATCCACAAACCACAAAAGTTGCACAGCAGAAAGCAGAAGAGGACATGATGAGTTTACTGATGAGGATGAATGAGAGATTAGCAGAAACAGAGCAGGCATTGGAGAAAGAAATGAAAGAAAAGCAGGGAGTGTCGACCTCCCAGCCACCAGAAGCAGCTCCTCCTACAACCACAACAGTTGTACCTCCTACTGTCCCAACAACAGGTACATCAGTCACAGATACTTCAGCAGCAACAACAACAGTACCAGATACCAGCATGAGCATGGAAAAGATGATGAAGGAAATAAAAGAATTAGAACTCCAAATGGCAGAACTGAAGGAAGCCAAAGAAAAACTGGCCAAGTTAGAGGTAAGTTATGATAAATCTAAAATAATTGTGGTTGAAAAAACAAGAGAGGTAAAGGCCTTGGAAAATAAGGTAAAATCCTTGGAGAAAGATCTTACTCTTCATAAACCTCTATCAGAAATCAAAACAATTTTGTGGACTAAAATTGGCCAGTCCATCACTGATCAATGGAGATCAATACAGACTATCCATGAGCAAATTGAATTTATAGAAATGGCCCAAGTAGAGATTCAAAATGGCATAGCATTATTGAAGAACATGCCCGAACAGGCCAATAGACTAATTCATTTTTTGAATACTCATACCAAAGAACAACTAGCAGCTCTAGATATCAGGGACAGAACAGGTACCATTTTGACAGTTAAAAAGGTGCTAACTATGAAGAATTTTATACAAAATCTGGAGAGAAAGTGTCAAGAAATGCAGATAGAAATAAATGCTTTTACAGAAAAGTTTACAGTCTTGCAGCAAAAGGGTCTACCCAGTTTGTTAACCAGCAATCAGAGACTGTTGACACATGAACAATATGCTCACAGGGTGAATACATATGTTACCAATTAGATCACAACATCATCAAGCACTTCAGAAGAGATAGTACCTCCCTCTGGACAGAGCTTATATGACAAGTTGGAAAATCTGTTCTATATTGAGCATGAAATAACACATCTTTTTGAAATCCAGCCCAATTTCTACAGGTATACTGAAGCTGATGAAATATTGATAAAACTACAAAGACACCAATTTCCAACAGACCAATGGTGGCAAAGCATGTTAGAGGATTTACCAATGTAGTTTTAATTCTCTTTTGATCATCTACATTTAATCAAATTCAATGCACATGCCACATATCATAAAAATGAAACCAACATTGGAAGGAAGTCACGCCAAAACACATTAAAGCGGAATCAGGCACAGATGAAAGGGCTGGGACAGCAACGCAAGGACGCAAATTAAAGAGACAGCTACCAGCCGACTTGTTGAGGTAAAAAGTCAAATATATCTGACCACCTAAGGCAGCCAGTACAACAAAAATTACTCCTACATTCATTGCGCTCTGTTTTCAATGTCATTTACTTCCTTTGAAGAAGTAGATGGATAAAGTTATTACTTGATATTTTCTCTATGAGATATTTTGTAACTCTTTTTGTATAAATACCTCCCCGAGAGATGTATTGGGGGTTGGTTGGTGAATAACATTCTGGACCTGCGCTGTAAATTTGAGAACTCTTCTGAATAAAGATTGTTGGAATGCTTTGTTGATGAACTCGCTGGTTATGGAATTGATGGCAGAAGCCCATGTTGCAGAATTTTTGGATTATCTCATGGATCAATAAGTCTTTTAACTCTTGTTTTACTATTTCTGAGTTTTATATATCATCTAAAGTATCATGTTCTAAATTGCATGAGAAAATAATAGCCCAGAATTTACTTTGTTGTACTATGTGTTCAATTCCTGTCATTTTTATGTTTTCTACAGGACTAGCATAGGCAAAAATTCTTGAATGCTCCTGTCTCCCTAATTCTTACAATTTGAATATAATTGAGGAATTCTTAACTGCTCCTTAATAATATTTATCCATTTTTCCCTCTGTTAGCATAATGAAAGATCCTTAATTGCCTCTCATTCCCTGACTCTATTTCATCTTATTCCTGCTTGAAGATTGTTCCATGTTTAATTATCTTGCTCTATAGTTCCTCCTTTTGCCAAAGAGACCATACCCAGAAGTTCATTTTCATTGACTCCATTAACCCAATGGTCTGAACTTCTCATACTTTGCAACCCTGTTCTATTGAATGTCACCATCCAAACATCAAACAACTATTTGCACTTCATAACTAGCCTAACATATAGCAAAACAAAGCTAAATCATAAGGAGAGAGCCATCTCTGGCTGCAGATTGGATAGGATCTGCATCTAAAAGATTGGTTAGTGGTTACCTCGGTCGTATTCCCTTTTCTCAGATCTTTTGGGGAACAACCTGAGTGATAACATCATTGGCGACTCCGTTGGGGAGACTGAATGACTGTGTTTGTTACTGCTGTCTATTTTCTAAAGCTACAGATGGAGCCTGAAGTTAGCCAAGTAGCCTTTGAAACTGGCTTTGTTGTGCAATTATAGGAGTAAATAAAAGTTGCTTCAGTCTATCTCTAGCCTATCTTTAGGCTTTAAATAGATGTCTCAATAATTTGATCAGTTTCCTTTTGTTTCAAAATATCTTCACGAAAATTCAAGGCTCTTACAATTCATAATTTCCTAGAAAGATATTGTTCAAAGCAGTGTTCTTCAAGTACTTCCATAAAATACCAAAAACAGATTTAGAAGCTGGCTCCAAAGAAGAAAACTCGTTACACTAGATCAAATCCGGATCCCAATCCTCCAGCTATTTTTGAAAACCCAAACTTGATCTCTAAAAATCTTAGAAGACAAGAAAATCTAGAAAAATTTGTCGATTTAAATAGTGATACACCTCACCAAAAACCCATCCAATCTGAGCTTACTCCCGGAAAAGCAGCAGTCCTTTCTACTGTTGCTGCAGCTTCTTCTAGTTCACCATCATCACTTCAAAGCCTTTTTTCCACTCCTCCATCCACTTCTCTTATCTCAACTGTTACCCCGGTGCTTCCAGTTGTCCCATTTATACCTGTTAACATGGCAAACCGATATGCTCCTCTGCAGTTGCCTGCAAATCCAGGGGCCATGCCTCAAGATTATCAAAGCAAAATCACCTATTTTGATGGTACTGGAACCTACACGGCTCAACAACACACTAAGAAAATGATGGACTATTTTGAGAACTATGAAATTGATGATAACGATGTCAGGATGAAAATTTTTGTCCAAAGCTTAACAGGTGATGTAAGGACCTGGTTTAGGGCACTCGCTGCCAACACAATCACTGATCCAGATGCCCTTTATCAAACCTTTTTGAACATATGAGAAACGAAGAAGAACCCATTGCATATCCTATCAGAATATGAGAGTTTGAAAAGAGACCCACAAGAAATTGTCCAAGACTATTGTGCTAGATTCAATAATGTGTACAATGCTATTCCTCAGAACCTTAGACCTCCACCTGACTTAGCCTTGATCAAATTCCCTGATGGATTTGATTCTGACATGGCATATCAACTAAGGGAAAGAGCTCCTCCAAGCTTAGAAGACATGCAAAGCATAGCTGTTAGTGTAGAAGCCAATCTGATCTCTAAAAGAGCTCGAGCTAGAGCTGAAAGAAGGACTCCCTTCAAAGAAGAGCCTTTTTCATTTGAGCAAAAACTAGATGCAATCATTAAAGGAATGGATAGATTAGGTGATAGAGTGGAAACCATTGAAAGGAAATCTTCTTGGGATGGTCAACCAAGTAACACCACTAGAAATCCAAACTTTAGAAAAAATCAAAATCCTAACACTGGGAAGGCTAGCCCTGACCAGAATATCAGACCTCCATTTCAAGAGAACTATGTCGAAGCTTCATCCTCTAGTGAGCCAACAAAGGATACTCAAATCAACCTTATGGGTCTGAATAGTGAACAACAAATCTTTTTAACACAAGATGACCAAGAGGCTCACACTTTCAACCAATTTCAAACCAAATCCGGAGAATCATTTGATTTCAGAGAAGGATATGATGCAGCTGTCTATGAGGTTCATAAACAATACAAATTGAGAAGTAGAGCGGTAGATATTCCTGAACCTAGCAAGCTGAAAGATACCAAACAGCCTAAAAAAGCAAAGGATAAAACTTCCCTGACAGAAATCCCTACTAAAACAGACCTCAACCTAAAAGAGCCCACAGTTGAGGATATATCAAACTTACAGCCATCGAATAATCAGCCATCCACATCCTTCCTCCAAAAGAAAATGTAAACATCTCTCCTGAAAGTAACTGCAAAGCAAATCCAATTCATAATAGCACTTCTGATAGAGAAAAAATCACTGAAAATACAGCAGAAAAGGAAAACCTTGCTGCCCGGAATGCAAAAATTCAAGTGGAAAAATCTTTCAACCTAGAAATAGAAATGGGCAAGTTAAAAATAGCCATTCCACTGTCTGAATTGGCTAAACATGAGGTATATAGAGAACAAATTAGTAGGTCACTTCAAATATCATAGAATATAGATGCAGTGCATGTCTTATATGACCAACGAGAATTGATTTTTGGTCCTGAAGTAAATGGTAAAACAGTAGATGGAGGAGTTCTTCCATTCTATGTAAGCCTAAACATTCATGACAAAGTACTACATAATGCAATGTTTGATTCAGGAGCTTCCCATAATCCGATGCCTAAATCTGTGATGGAAATATTGGACCTAGATATCACAAGGCCATACAAAGACTTGTTTTCATTTGATTCTAGCCAGGTCAGGTGTTTAGGCCTAATCAAAGATTTATGTGTATGTCTAGTACAATACCCTGCCAAGACTATTTTAGTGGATGTAGTGGTAGTTGATATCCCACCAAAGTATGGAATGCTTTTGTCCAGATCTTGGGGTGCAAAACTCCAAGGATCTTTGCAGCTAGACATGTCCTATGCCACCATTTCAGTCTTTGGCCAGCCAAAGAGATTGTACCGAGAAACATTGATGAAATATGTGGTCAGTAGTTAAGAGAAGCCCCAAAATTTCCCCATTTGTTCCATGCATTCTGATATGGATTCGTTTATCTTATACAATGCTTAAATGTGTCTCAAAACTGATGGAAAGTTGTTAGAATCAGCACAAGCAAGAAGCATAAATGAAGAATCTACTGCTCAAGATTTAGAAATTGTTGAAATAATTGATATAACAGACACTCAAGCCAAACCATATGACTTACAAAATCCAAATCTGCCCACTAAGACAGTTTCCAAAACTCCTAATGCTAGTTATAGTCAAGAAATTCTATGGTATCTAGACTTTGTTGGGTCAGTAAATAAACTAGGAGCAGGGGCAGGAATTTGGGTACACAATATGCAAAATGATCATGCTGAAGGACATGCATATAGGCTGAATTTCAGATGTACAAACAATATGGCCGAATATGAGGCCCTTTTGCTTGGTCTCAAACTGATTAAAAGTCTAGGGGCAACTAGGATTTCAATTTTAGGGGATTCAGATTTGATTATCCAACAATTGAAGGGAAAATTTGTTACAAACGATCTTAGGCTAAGGGCTTATAGAGGGGCAGCAATTGAAATACTCAACACCTTCTTAGAATCTCAGCTAACCAAAATTCCGAGAAACCACAATTTACATGCTCACAGTTTGGCAACATTTGCCAGCACTTGTAAGCTGCCATTCGAGCCCAACCATCACTTTACTGCTGAGATTAAACACAGACCTGCTATTCCAGACAATGTCAAAAATTGGCAGGTGTTTGACAATGACACACAAATTAATAATTTCTTGACTTTGAAAGAGGAATTCTCAAGCACAAATATAGACACAAGCACCATTTGTGAAGAACAACAAATAGACAAAATTGAGAAAAATATATCAGCTAAAACAACAAATCACATTTTTCATCCAACAATCTTTACCAGCAAAAATTTACAAGAGCTGAAACAAATGGACCTTGATGAAATTGCTGAGGGAGAATCTGAAGTAATTGAGTTGAAGGATAATTTTTTGCCCACAGGCTTGACTCCTTTGGAGGATATTTTTGATTCAAATGATATCCCAAGAAGGCCAAAAATGTAGCCATTAAACGCAGAAATTGAGGACTATAATATAGGAACTGCAGAAAATCCTAAGATGGTAAAATTGTCCAAAGCCTTGCTTCTCGATCAAAAATTGAAATACATTGAGTTGTTTAAAGAATTTCAAGATGTTTTTGCATGGAGCTATGAAGACCTCAAGTCATATGACACTTCAGTCATCCAGCATACAATACCTTTAAAGGAAAATCAAAAACCTTTTAAACAAAAACTTAGAAGGGTTAATCCAGTCCTCCTTCCTCTCATTGAAAAAGAAGTCAAAAGAATGTACCAAGCTGGAATAATTGCACCTATTAGATTCTCAGAATGGATTTCAAATCTAGTGCCCACTAGGAAGAAAACGGGAGAGATAAGACTGTGTGTTGACTTAAGAAATATGAATAAAGTTTCTCTCAAAGACCACTACCCCTTACCCAAGATGGATCACATTTTACAAAGGGTAGTGGGAGCTTCTAGAATTTCACTGTTAGATGGATTCTCAGGATTTAATCAGATCCTAGTTCACCCAGATGATCAAGATAAAACTGCCTTTACAACACCTTGGGGAACTTTCAAGTATGTAAAAATGCCTTTTGGACTTAAAAATGCAGGGGCCACATTTCAACGAGCAATGGACATAGCCTTCGCAAAAGAGATTCGTGATTTTTTAGTCGTATATCTTGATGACCTTACTGCTTTTTCCAAATCAAATCAAGAACATTTAGAACATCTCAGACAAGTGTTTCTAATTTGCAGAAAATATGGCATATCATTGAACCCAAAGAAATCATTGTTTGGCCTAGAAGAGGGCAAACTCTTAGGTCACATAATCTCAAAAGATGGCATCAAAATTGACCCTGATAGAATACAAGCTATTCTCCAAGTGCCTCACCCAAGGAATATCAAAGAATTGCAAGCTTTTCTAGGAAAGATCAATTTTCTAAGAAGATTCATACCCAACTTGGCTGAACTAATAAGATTGTTGAATAACATGCTGAAGAAAGATTCCAAAGTCAAATGGACAATAGAAGCTAAACAAGCCTTTGAGGAAATCAAAATAGCTTTAACCAAAACACCAGTCCTCACAAGCCCGAAGTTTGATAGGGATTTCATAATCTTTTCCTTTGCCTCAGAACATACTATTGTTGGTGTCCTATTGCAAAAGGATGATCAAGGATGTGAGAAGCCCATTTCTTTTTTCAGCAAAGCACTCAGAGATGCTCCACTCAAATATCAAATCATGGAAAAACAAGCTTATGCCCTTGTGAAAGCTATCAAGGATTTCAGAGTTTATATCTTGTACTCTCATGTGATAGCTTATGTCTCAAATGCTGTGGTCAAAGAAATTCTAACACAAGAAGGAATTGAAGGAAAAAGATGCAAATGGATAGCTAACATTTTGGAATATGACATTGAAATTAAGCCAACAAAACTGATAAAAGGACAAGGATTAGCTAAATTAATGACTGAAACCAACTTTCAAGCCCTTGACATCAATGAACTGGATAACGAACAGGAGATGGCGACTCCACAGATCAATCAAGCCTTCTTACAATCACCTTGGTATGCTGATATAATCTATGTATTGTTAAACCTGCAAGCTCCTCCAGGGTTATCCAGAACTAAAAATAGATTCTTGAAAATGAAAGCTTCAAAGTTTTGTATTGTAGACAATGTTTTATTTTGGAAAAATCATGAAGGTATTTTGCTGAATTGCTTAACGAAAGATGAAACTGACAAAGTGCTCAAAGAATTTCATGCAGGGGATTGTGGTGGACATTTGTATTGGAAATCAACAGCTGATAAAATCCTTAGAGTTGGGTTTTATTGGCCCTCCCAGTTTGCTGATGTAAAGAAATTTGTAGTTTCTTGCCATAAATGTCAAATCTTTGAAGGCAAGAGAAAATTGTTACCTCTACCCCTAAAACCCATTTCTACTGAAAGACCATTTCAACAATGGGGTTTAGATTTCATTGGGGAGATTCACCCTCCCTCTTCTGGCCAGCATAAGTGGATTTTGACTGCCATAGATTACTTCACCAAATGGATAGAGGCCATCCCTTGTAGGCAAGCCAATCACTCAATCATCATGCAATTCCTAGAAACCAATATCCTATCTAGATTTCGCTGTCCGGAGAAGATTATAACAGACAATGTTGTTGCCTTTAAATCCAAAAGAATGATCAATTTTTGTCATAAATACCATATTACCTTAGGCCATTCCACAGCCTATTACCCTCAAGGTAATGGTTTAGCTGAATCATCCAATAAGAGCTTGATCAACATCATAAAGAAAGTATTGGAAGAAAATAAGAAGAATTGGCACAAAAAGCTTGTTAATGCACTTTGGGCAGACAGGTTGACTACAAAGAGATCCATTGGGACAAGCCCCTATGAGTTGGTTTATGGCATGGAGGCAGTATTCCCTTCATCTTTGGGTATCCCTGTGATAAAATTGCTGCAAGAAATACAAGCAGAACCCAATGACATTCAGAGAAGAATTAATCAAACAATTCATTTACAACAGACTAGAGAGGAAGTGTATCAAAGATCTCAGATCCTACAAGAGAAACTGAAGAATATTTTTGACAAAAGGACAAAGGCAGAGGATTTTTTCATAGGAGACAAAGTGCTGAAATGGGACTCTAGGAGGGAAGATAAAGGAAAACATGGCAAATTTGATTTCCTATGGAAAGGACCTTTTGTTATTCAGGTTGTACAAGGAAACAACACCTACTTTTTAAGAAGTTTGGATGGTACAGAAGCAGAAAAAGGGCCAGTCAATGGGCGGATGCTCAAGCATTATTTTGATCCACTTTGTTAAGGACTTAGGACTGTATTTCGCACATAATAGTGTCTATTTTCTACACTTTATTACAACAATAAGATAGGGAATAAGATGCTGCTAATTTTGAGAAAAAAGAAAGGAATTGTGCCACTTTTGTATGATATTTTGAGTTGGTCAAAATAAGTAAAGAAGAAAAACTTGGGAGCTATAAAATTTGATGGCAAACACTCAGACAAACTATCAGAGACAGAGCTGTAATTGTTCAAACCAGCTTATGGGAAAAGCATATATGTTACAGAGATGCAGTTTTGTTTGTTTACAGTAGAAGGAAATTTCAGATTGCAGCAACAGTTGAATGTAAGGCCTTCTGACCTGCTATTCTTGGCTTTTCATCTAGAAAATCCATCCCCAAGTGGAGCCACTGTTAGGTTCCTATACCAATAGGTGTCATATTTCATGATTGACTGTGGAAATGCCAAATATGATCATCCTTTCCATGCTGCAATGATTCCATATTTTCAAAAAAAAAAAAACCAAAAAATTTAAAAAATGTAAAGAGGGTATGCCCTAAAAGAAAAATCAAAGGGCAAAAAGAATGAATTGGTCAAAAAACAAAGAAAATGAACCCCAAAGAAAAGACCAGGAAAGTGGGCTAGTCAAAATGCCACTACTATCCTATTTTTTGCAAAGAAATTCAAATATGCAATCAGAGATTTCTCTCACACTTGATGGGTGGCCCAAAAGCTCAATCTTGGCCTCTCCATGTTTAAATTTCTTGTTTTAGCACTAGAGAATAAGGTCTGTCCAAATAGTTTAAGCTTGGTAGATCAATAGTTAGGTAGAGAAGCAAGGGCGATCAATAGCTAAATCTGAGCCCCTGGAAGAGATAAGGGCAGACTTAGATAGGAGGGCAGTTAAAAGAAAACAAGAGAGAAAGGGTTTGCTAGTTCAAATGCACCCTGGAAAAGGAAGAAAAAAAGATAGGATTAATAAGCTGGGTAGGCAGTTTTGGTGTTGGAGAAGCAGGTTTGTGATCAATTTTTGTCTCGTTGAATATGATCTATCTCATGTATATCACAAATACCATAGCAAGGTGGTTGCAAAATAGTTGAAGCATGACTAACTTCCCCTCTCATTTCCCCAAGAACACTTACTAACATCCCTTCAAGGATAGTGAGATCTGCTCAGGTGGTCCTAGTTCATTTCATTTTATGAGAAAAACTAAGAAAAACTTTGTGGTTTCTTAGGCAGAGGAAGCCACATTTCTTGTGTAAAAATCCTTTTTTTTTCCATTGTGTTAAGTCTCTAAAGGTTCATGACTTGGATCCCTTCTATTTCCTAAGCCTAAGTTTACCTTCAAACTTAGTGTTTAGTGTAAATCTACCTTTCATATTAAACATCCCTTTCATATTAACATTCTAACTCTATTATATAACTCCTACATATATTTCCCCTCCCATACTATATAAAACTTATACAAAAACCCCAAAGTTTATACTATCCCGCCCCGAGCTTATTAAAGCCATATGTCAATGTTTTGGGGGTCCAAGGTTTACCCGAAACCTTGTTGACAACCCTCCTCCCCGCGCACATATAACAATGGAGTTTATTTGACATCTGGTAAAATAAATAACCAAACCTGAATAATACACCCAAAGCTTGAATACATTAAAAACCCCGCAGAACATTACAAAACAATAAATATATCGTGCGGGTCCCATACTCCAACCCTCCACCGTGTTTCATTTTCTGCCTGACGTTGGATCATACCACGTAGATCCAACGACCTGTATGCATATCACGACCCCCCCGATGACCAAAAGTTAGGCTCTGGGAGATCGGCAGTTTTACCACCGTATAAAGTCCATCTGTCACCACCACGCTTTATCGCGTCCACTCTGCCCAAAACCGCCATTGCCCAATAAGCGGTGCGATAAAACAATAAACTGCCCTCCTTTCCCGCCGCTGACGTCATTGCCAACGTCAGCGCCCACGTCAGCACCCATGTCAGCTGCCTCCTCACCACTGTGTCATCCACCGTGTCCGCCACGTCAGTGCCAAGTCACCTTCCGTACCCTCGCTACCGGACAAAGATGACGTCAGGCTGACGTCACCCGACCAAAGCATGCCAAAAACCCGCCAAAATCAAAATTTTTGTTAAAAAGTCGTTAAACGTCGTTTTTCGTCGATTTCTCTTTGTTCCTTCTGTGCGATGTTTGCATGTTTTTTTACATTCAAAGCGCCATTGCTTCTGCACAGTCCGCCACCTAGTGAAATCCACTCCACAGCGTGGCCCCTCAGCTCAGTTTTCTACCTGCATTTTGCACCAGGCGTCCATAAAATAGGTATTTACCCGAAATCCGCTCATAAAACCTGTTTTTCCAAGTTTTTCTGTAAAAATCGCCCAGAGAACCAAAATTCGAATTGAAATCACAGTGCTACCTCTACACCTCTGCATTATAGTCACTGTTTTACCCATTTTTTCCAAAGAAATCCTGTGAACTGTGTTTCCCTCTGCAAATTCGCCCATCAAGCTGAATTTAAGCTTATTTCCACCTACAATTTCCACAGAAGAGACCAAATTGTCATTTTACCCTACTGTTGCTGCAAAAGCCCTAACTCCAATTAAAAAAGTCATAAAATAATTTGAAAATGGAGGCTCCAGTGGCCCTGAATGTTGCCCCCTTGAATGCACCACATAAAGAATTGGAATGGATGCCCCTCACTGACAGGGATTTCCAGATTAAGGATATGATGGGTGACAAGCCTCACCTGCAAGCCTTTTGTGAAATTAGGAATAGCTACAGAAGCAATACTGATGTCTTTGGAATTTGGGAGTCCAACATGCCCATCTACTACCTCCCTTCAGTAAATGTGCTTCCTGATCTCATCCATTTATGTTGTGCAAATTATGACCCCATACAAAGAGCAGTTATGGCTCCATCTGGGACTGTCCTCTTCTATATTACTCCTCAATCCATAAATGAGATGCTGCACTTTAAGCCAACTCAACCTCTGGCCCCTCTCACCATGGAATTCTTGCTTGACCAAGGTGCCAAACTGCCCAGTTCAGAGATAACCAGAATAGCTCAATTATTCATGAGACCAGAAAGCCAGCCCAGGCAGCCACCTCCTTTTAATCAGGTCTGGTTCAATGAAGCTGGTATATTCATTACTGATATGATTTCCTATATCTTGGGCTTCAAAACCAGTGAGTATATTGATGAAACTATCCTAGTGTTGATGTCCATATTTACTCCAGGACAACCCCCTGCTGTCCAATATGATTATGCCACCTTCATAGCCAATAAAATCCATGAACAATTCATGAGCTTGGACAGAGAAAGAGTGTTCAAATAAACATCATATATATACCATTTTATGTTGTACAATCAACCTAATAGTTTCCAAATTCCTCTTAAAAATTTGGATCTCAAGGGAGAAAGGAGGTCTGTAATTTTCTGGACCGCAGTGTTCCATGAAGTCCATAACTCCCCTTATACATATTGTGAGTTTATTGACCTGTTCATATATCCAGCCACTTCTTTATTGGTTACAACTCCTCCTGCCAGGCTCTCTGCTGAAATGCGGAAAATTTTGCATCTCTCAAAAGACTACAGTATAGGTGACTAGTATTTTTACCAAAATCACACAGTGATGAGGATTTATGGCTGTGAACTATCCCCCTACAAGCTGCCAAAGTATGTCCCCATGAGCCTGTTTTCCCTGGAATACTTCAGGCAATTTATTAGTTCAGATTTGACTCATTTCTATGGTGCTAGGAAAAAGGCACAGCTCAAGATAAGAAATCAATTGGGCCCTTTTTCTTCAACAAGAGGGAAGCCTGGGAGGAGGTAGATAAGATTTTAAGGGATCAACTTATGCTGAAACAAAGCTTTTATTGGGCACCATATGACCCTGAACATTTCATAAGTTATAGAAAATTCAAAAATAAGCTTACAGGATATGTTCACCACAAAATCCCTGAAATTCAACAACATGCTAACCAACAAGAATGGGTAGAAGGCACATTAGTAGAAGAGATTACTGAGGAAGAGAAATTGGAAAAAGCAATGAAAGAGCTTGAAAAAAAACTTGACCTGGACTCTTTTGGACAGGTCCCTTTCAAATTGCCTCAACACATTGGAGCGAGCACATCATCTGCTACAACTTCACAACAACCTGCCCAAGAAAGTACTCCACCTGCAGCGACATCCAAAGGCAAAGAAGTGTTGCATTCAGAGCAGCAAGATATAATGGCAGACCAGCCAGATACATCAAAGGAACAAAGCCAAGGGCAAGGTCCTTCAACACAAACAAAGGTACCTGAAATCCCTGTATTACAAACTCCTCTTAATGAGGAAAGAGGCAAGAAAAGAGACAGGCAAGAAGACACACCTATAAGTGGACCAGCAGAACAGCAAGGGGAAAAGAGGCAAAGGTTAAATCCTTACTCTGAAGAGGAACTCTTGGAAGAGACAATAGGTAACTGGAGAGGTGAGGGAAGAACTGAACAGCAGACTTCTCCAATTTTGGAAACATCAACTAGCTCATATCAGCAAGAGCTAGAGAGGCAGCATGGTGTGGAGGTTACATCCACCAGGCCACAAAGCAAAAAACAGAGCAAGCAAGGCTCAGATATCAAGAAAGCATTTACTGAAATAAAGGCTAGAAATGAGCCAATAAGGATCCAACTTTATAATCAATTGCTGAGAATGGCCCCCACAAATCAACAAAGGTTAATGGCAGCATACGATATACAAGAAGGGAAAATGACCCTTAGTCACTTCAAGCCCACAATGCAGCAGCCACAGTCAGCTGCTGATTATATCAGGACCAATTTGGAATTTCTCTCTAAATACATCCACCCAATTGACCAGATTGAATTACATAAACAAACCGGAGAAATGGTGTACTCCACCTTCGCAGACAAAGCATTATTAGCTCACAAATTGCAAAATTCATTACATAATACTTCTGCCCAAGTGGAATTGGAAAAGGCTTCTTCTTTGGCTAAGGATAATAGAATTAAATCCTTAGAGGAAATCATCATAGAGCTGGGACATGATCCCAAGGATCCCAAAGGCATCCAAGCATTAATAAGAAAGAAGGAGGAAGACATTGCAGCCCTCAAAAAGCAATTAAAACTGTCGATTACAATGCATCCACAAACCACAGAAGTTGCACAGTAGAAAGAAGAAGAGGACATGATGAGTTTACTGATGAGGATGAATGAGAGATTAGCATAAACAGAGCAGGCATTGGAGAAAGCAATGAAAGAAAAGCAGGGAGTGTCGACCTCCCAGCCACCAGAAACAGCTCCTCCTACAACCACAACAGTTGTACCTCCTACTGTCCCAGCAACAGGTACATCAGTCACAGATACTTCAGCAGCAACAACAACAGTACCAGGTACCAGCATAAGCATGGAAAATATGATGAAGGAAATAAAAGAATTGGAACTCCAAATGGAAAAACTGAAGGAAGCCAAAGAAAAACTGGCCAAGTTAGAGGTAAGCTATGATAAATCTAAAATAATTGTGGCTGAAAAAAG
Source organism: Pinus tabuliformis (assembly GCA_031772625.1). Lineage (NCBI taxonomy): Eukaryota > Viridiplantae > Streptophyta > Pinopsida > Pinales > Pinaceae > Pinus > Pinus tabuliformis. Next base: position 338,668,924 of record CM062807.1, on the reverse strand, counting down.
AAGAGAGGTAAAGGCCTTGGAAAATAAGGTAAAATCCTTGGAGAAAGATCTTACTCTTCATAAACCTCTATCAGAAATCAAAACAATTTTGTGGCCTAAAATTGGCCAGTCCATCACTGATTAATGGAGATCGATACAGACTATCCATGAGCAAATTGAATTGATAGAAATGGCCCAAGTAGAGATTCAAAAGGGCAGAGCATTATTGAAGAACATGCCCGAACAGGCCAATAGACTAATTCATTTTTTGAATACTCATACCAAAGAACAACTATCTGCTTTAGATATCAGGGACAGAACAGGTACCATTTTGACAGTTAAAAAGGTGCTGACTATGAAGAATTTTATACAAAATCTGGAGAGAAAGTGTCAAGAAATGCAAATAGAAATAAATGCTTTTACAGAAAAGTTTATAGTCTTGCAGCAAAAGGGTCTACCCAGTTTGTTAACCAACAATCAGAGACTGTTGACACATGAACAATATGCTCACAGGGTGAATACATATGTTACCAATTAGATCACACCATCATCAAGCACTTTAGAAGAGATAGTACCTCCCTCTGGACAGATCTTATATGACAAGTTGGAAAATTTGTTCTATATTGAGCATGAAATAACACATCTTTTTGAAATCCAGCCCAATTTCTACAGGTATACCGAAGCTGATGAAATATTGATAAAACTACAAAGACACCAGTTGCCAACAGACCAATGGTGGCAGAGCATGTTAGAGGTTTTACCAATGTAGTTTTAATTCTCTTTTGATCATCTGCATTTAATCAAATTCAATGCACGTGCCACATATCATAAAAATGAAAACAACAGAGGAAGGAAGTCACGCCAAAACGCATTAAAGTGGAATCAGGCACAGATGAAAGGGCCGGGACAGCAACGCAGGAACGCAAATTAAAGAGACAGCTACCAGCCGACTTGTTGAGTTAAAAAGTCAAATATATCTGACCACCTAAGGCAGCCAGTACAGCAGAAATTACTCCTACATTCATTGCGCTCTGTTTTCAATGTCATTTACTTCCTTTGAAGAAGTAGATGGATAAAGTTATTGCTTGATATTTTCTCTATGAGATATTTTGTAACTCTTTTTGTATAAATACCTCCCCTAGAGATGTATTGGGGGTTGGTTGGTGAATATCATTCTGGACCTGCGCTGTAAATTTGAGAACTCTTCTGAATAAAGATTGCTGGAATGCTTTGTTGATGAACTTGTTGGTTATGGAATTGATGGCAGAAGCCCATGTTGCAGAATTCTTGGATTATCTCATGGATCAATAAGTCTTTTAACTCTTGTTTTACTATTTCTAAGTTTTATATATCATCTAAAGTATCATGTTCTAAATTGCAGGAAAAAAGAATAGCCCAGAATTTACTTTGCTGTACTTTGTGTTCAATTCCTGTCATTTTTATGTTTTCTGCAGGACTAGCATAGGCAGAAATTCTTGACTGCTCCTGTCTCCCTGGTTCTTACACTTTGAATATAATTGAGGAATTCTTAACTGCTCCTTAATAATATTTATCCATTTTTCCCTCTGTTAGCATAATGAAAGATCCTTAATTTCCTTTCATTCCTTGACTCCATTTCATCCTATTCCTACTTGAAGATTGTTCCATGTTTAATTATCTTGCTCTGTAGTTCCTCCTTTTGCCAAAGAGACCATACCCAGAAGTTTATTTTCATTGACTCCATTAACCCAATGGTCTGAACTTCTCATACTTTGCAACCCTATTCTATTGAATGTCACCATCCAAACATCAAACAACTATCTGCACTTCATAACTAGCCTAACAAATAGCAAAAAAAAGCTAAATCATAAGGAGAGAGCCCTCTCTAGCTGCAGATTGGCTAGGATCTGCATCTAAAATATTGGTTAGTGGTTACCTCGGTCGTATTCCCTTTTTCAGATCTTTTGAGGAACAACCTGAGTGATAACAGTATGGATTCATTATTTTCATTGTACAGAATACCGTGTACATAGAGACCTCTAAGACCTTAGGAAAGAGAAGATATAACTTAGGAGTTTCCATTTGATCGTATCCAATGAACAAGATTCACCTTGATTAACGACTCGAATTAATATAGGATGTGAAACCCATTTGTAAATTAACCTTGTATTTTGATTCAATGGGTTTTACATGCGTGGAGTGGACCTTCACGTGCATTTAAATAATAAGTTATAAAGTTTTATAAAGTTGTTTTGAAAACTTTAGATTTTTACGTGCATGAAAATATTTTATAAATTTAATAAAATTTCTTAAATGGGTTTTAAACTTTATATTAGACGCAAAAATTATTGATATTGGGATGTTTGAAGGTGAGATTTGGATTCAAAAATGCTCTTTCATGAAATCCAAAGGTGAAAATTTATTTAGGTCCACGACCAAAAATCATATCAGGTGAAAAGTAATAGGGATGTTAACTATATATATATATAATCAAGTTTTCGCTCCATAAAACAAGTGTATCAAAGCTTAACAAGAAACCTTATATTTACTATACCTTTATTATACATTTCCCCTTTTAGTGGACATTATTAGTTATTGATATGTATTATGAGAGTTAATCATTGCTTAGATTGATGTTTAAGATATATGTGTGTATATTAATGTGTTTGATTATATTTTCATATAGTGAAATAATTATATAATAATATTCATATACATTTCTTTTGATATGTGACATTACTTAATATAATTTCATTAATGTCACTTATTATTTTTTTAACTCTTTAAGCATTATCTAATGAGTAACCTTTAAATTATTCAAATGTTGTCAATTATGCTCAAATAATTCAAAGGGAGAATGATTTTGGTTAGAAACTCTGAATGATTGAGGTAGAGATTAAATGTAAGGGGCGGGTTAGAATAGCGAAAATGAATTTGAGGGATAAAAATAGGCTAGCAATAACAAAATAAGGGTCCATTGCGAGGTAGAATTTACAGAGGTAGCCCATTTTTTAAAGAGGGTTAGATTGGGCTATAATAGAGTCACAACTCTAACGAGATGAATTATAAGAAAGGAATCAACATTTTGACTTGGTTCTTGTTCAAGAGAATTCTCTGTTTTATATTGCTTCCCATCAATAACCGACACTTGATGAGATTACTGAGGCCACTTTAGGAGAATATTCACATGAAGATGCATAGGTTCTACTTACACTTTCCAATTCCATCACCAAAACTTGGGAAGAGGTTATCATAAAAAAGAACATAACTAGTCTCCAATATGAAAAATATGTGCCCTTTCACATTCCAGACTACTCTAAACCCATCAAGTTTCAGAGTGTTGGGCTCCTCCAAGACAATTCATCTTCACTTGCTCCATAACCACTTAAGATTATCAAATTCCCACATTGTGATCGAGTTATCCATTTTAAATATTAGTTTTTTGATCTTCATCCTTGTGAGCATTGTAGAAAACATACTCATAATTAAGAAAAATGTTCCAGACACTAGGCTCCTACAAGAGAACACATTCACCTTGAATGGACCACTTCTTGGAAATGGTCTTCAACAACCAAGAAGATAAATTGGTCATACCTCAAAGTTCATTCTTCAGTATTGACACATCTTGCAGTGGATATATCATCTTCTCACCTTGTATTTAAAAGGGGGGAATTGTCAATCAACTACTAGCTTTGAAGTTATATCAAGCTTGCCTAAGCCACAACCCAAATTAGATCCAACTGCTAGATCCTAGATCCAAAGTCAGCTAGTGCCAAAGTTATAGTTATAACTAGGGTTCATGTTCCATGATCATGATTTGGCTGATGGCTAGCCTTAAATCAACAATTGTAGAAAATTTTAGATTCTACAACATATTTCATTAGTTTATGGCCATCTTTACATAATCATCAAGGAGCACTTCTACTTCACATAAGACTTCAGCTTCTAGCTAGATTTAGAATTTTTCCAAGAACTACTTTGATCCAAGTTCTAGAGTTGGTGGATAACCTTAAACCACAATTGGTAGAATACTTTGGATTTTTCTACCTCATTTCATTTGTGGTATTCCTTAAACCACCATTAAAAGAGCACATCCAACCATTAGCTTCTATACACCTTTGTATTTCGACTCTCTTATTGGACTCACACACACCCCTTCAAATTAAGAGGGAAATGTTGGACACCTAATCTGTCAAGGCTGGTGGTGTGGAGGAATGTGAACCATCATGAGGAGTTCAAGAGACCTCGGTAGTTGAATCTAACAGTCACAAGTAATGTCTAAATATGTGCACGATTTTAGTAAGAAATAAATGCATACTTATCTAATACATTGTCTATTTTTTTGAGTGTGCTAATATCATGGAACATCAATTCCCTTTTGGTTGAAGGATCCCCATTTAAATTTTGGGCTTAAGGAACTTGATTTACACTTCATATACCAAAATTTAAAATACAGATTCAATTATACATATAAACAATACTAGAAGCTCAATTAGCATAATCCTTTAAATGAACATGAGAGATATTATAGAATGGAAAATAAAAATTGTCACACCATAAATATTCACATAGCACATCTTAGATTTTACCCTGGAAACCATTAACTGGTAAAGCCAACCAATCTTTGATCCTCACCGCCCTTATATTCTCAATCGATTATTATAGCTAGATTACAATGAACTTCAAACTTGGTCCACATGTAAGACCAATGCTCTCATACACACCTGATCTATATCAATCATTACTATACATCATCTCTCATTAGCCTTACTTCATTCTTGATTGATTGCCACATAAAAATCTAACTTGAAAACTTCTTAACTTAGTATAGCTAGTTGAATATAATTAGCTAAGATCCTAAGAATCTTGGGATTCCTAACTATTTTCCAACCAATTCTCATTGTAGCTAATTTCCCTTTGACCAACAGTCTTAATCGACTATGTGAATGTGGTTGCTATGATCCCTTTGATTTCTCTAGTCAATTATCAACTTTTGTTGGTTGCTCAACTATCCATCATCTTTCACTGATGTGACTGCTCTCGACTCAAGCATTGAATTATATTCTCATCGACTTGACTTCAACTGTCCAATCAAATTTTTATCCTAGGTGATTGCTCCTAAGTAGATTTATTGATGTTCATTCCTATTTATCTTATTCGAATAGTTAATTGTCTAACGAAAATCTAGTCAATTGAAATTACCTATAAAGAGTGAAAAAATCTCCCACTTGTCTTGTTTGCATGAATTTTTAATATCATGCCTTTTAGTGAACTAAGAACCCCAAGCTTGGCTCCTCTCTACATGAAGAGAATCAACCATCATTCATTGAATTTGTTAAAAATTCTACTACAGTATTCACCATTTCTACCTTTACCAACATCACCTTCTTACTTTCCAACATATCTATAATGAAATGGTATTGTACATCAATAATTTATTTCCTTGAATGGGAAGCTAGATTCTTTTCCAAGACAATTGCATTCTAACTGTTACAATATGTCCTTACTACTTATTGAGAAAACTTGATCTTTGAACACAACTTCCACAACCATAATGATTTCCTTACTTGTAAAATTGGATAACTATATGTTTAGTATCCATCATCAATAATGCCATGACTAATTGTTCCTTATTCATCCAGTTAATAGCTCCACCAAACTATTTGAATATGTATCTTCTAGTCAACCTTCTTTTATACAAATTACTAGCCCATACGACATCAATAAATCCTCACACGATTGATTCATTGTCATCCTCAAGTCCTTCATGGTAGCAGATCGCATGATCACTTGTGCCATGAAAATGCCTTAATACTCTCTTGACAATAGAACTAATATCTATTCCAAGTGTTTTCATCTATCTTATTAATACTCCCACTGCATGAGAAATATCTAATGGAGTGTAGACTATTGCATACATTATACTACCTACAACACTTGCATATGGAACACAAGCCATGTTCTCTCTTTCTTCCTAATATTTTGACACTAATCAATAGTTAATATCTCCCCAATAGGAATTAGTACCTTCATTCATTTACAATATTTCATGTTGAGAAGCTTCATAATTGTTTCAATGTACTTCTTCTAATTTACATAGAGTTTATTAATCGTGCGTTCTCTATTGATCTCCATTCCAAGAATGAAACGTGTAGCATTGAGATCCTTCATGTCAATTTTGGAGGATGGTTGCGTCTTCACCTCAATAATGTTGTTCCTAACCAACAAAAACTCATCAATAGAAAACACTACATATATGAAACACTTGCCTTTGAACTTGAGATATACACAATGATTAACTCAACTTCTCAGAAGTCCCGATCCTTGGATACTTGTGTCAAACTTATAGTACCACATCCTAGGTGATATATTCAAACCATAAAAGGACTTTGTTAGCTTGTAGACCAAATTCTCCTTTCCCTTTACCATAAAAACCTTCATGATGTTTCATGTAGATTTTCTCCCCTAAGTCACCATGTAGAAATGATGTCTTTGCATCCATTTTATCAATCTCCAAATCAAATATTATGGCTAGAGACAATAGTACTTTGATGGAAGTTAATTTTGAAATAGGGGAAAATATCTCACCAAAGTTGACTCCTTTGACTTAGGAACAACCTTTCACCCCCATTTGAGCCTTATACTTCTCAACTTGACCTCTCACATTCAAATTTTTCATGAACACCCACTTACAATCAATAGGTTTCCTTCCATCGAGTAATTGAGCTAGATCCCATATCTTATTCTTGTGCAAAGAATCCATTTCTTTCTTCATGGCTTTTGACCAAAGTTTAGTACCCTCTATCAAATTGACTACCGCCCCACATTACCTAGGTTCATGATTAGTGGTAGATAACACAAAATAAATTCAAAAACTAGGTGGGGAGTACCTTTTAGGTTATTTCTTGACTCAAATAGACCTCCATATAACTAGATCTTGTTGTTCCACCTCTTCGTCTGTCTCAATTGCCTCATCTAAGTTACTTTCATCTAACTTCAAGTCAATTACCAATTTTTTTTACTCTCTACTTTTCTACAAGTCTCTTCATCCCAAGAAGTACACCTAAATTTTTGAATATCACATGTAAAATATGAAATATCTTCCTTGTTAGTAGACCCCATAACTTATATATTTTCATTCCATCCTTGTAGCCAATGAAAATACATTTGACTTTTTTCTTTTCCTTTGAAATATGAACAAAAGCCTCACAGTAAAAAAATTGAGATGTGCGAGTGATAGATTTTTACCAAACCATACTTCCTATGGAGTTTTTTCAACCAACACTAATGATGGAGACTTATTTAGTAGGTAACATGCAATTATGATTTGCTTCTACCCATAAATATTGTGCCAATCCTACACTACTAAGCTTGCTTCTTTCCTTGTCCATCAATGTCGTATTCATTCTTTTAGCAACTTCATTCTACTAATGAGTGTATGGAGTAGTCATTTGGCATGCTATCATATGCTCTTTTCATAATTGCTTAAACTCTTCACCACATAATTCATATCCATTTTAATTTCTTAGCACCTTTACCTTCCTATCTATCTGATTCTCAATAAGAGATTTGAACTGTTAAAATTTATCGAAAACTTCATATTTCTTCCTCAAATAATAAAAACACGTCATCATGGAGAAATCATTAATGAAGGAAACATAGTATTTAGATTCACCTAGTGACTATACTGGTATTTTCCTAAGTACATATATCAACTAACTCTATATTCACTTTTCCCTTGTAGTGCCAAATGGGAATCTAACATGATTATGTTTCCCATAAACGCAATGTTCACTAAAAATTGACTTCTAGAGAGTTACCAGATAGATCTTTAATGATACATGTACTTTGAATTGCTTGAATTCCTTTCTCTCCATTGTGTCCCATCCTTTGACACCACAACATGGTCTTGTTAACTAGACAAGAAGCTAACATATTGGTTTTAGGGCCAATTCCACTACTACATCCACTCGGGTCAATGTGCCTTGACAACTCGTATAATGTCCCAATCTAAACACCTCTCATCAACAGCATCACTCCACAAACTATCTTACATGAATCCTTATTGAATATTATATGCATACTTCCATCAAGAATTTGGCTAATAAAATTACATTCCTAGCTAAACTTAGAATATGTAGTACTCTTAGCAATGTTCTAATCCAACTGTCCTTTCATACTAGTGGAACTCAATCATGACCAGATATCCTAAATGTTAAATTTTCCCTCAGATGGACATACCCTCCATTATATTCTTCATAGTTGCAAAACCACTCCTTGTGGGGTGTCATATGATAGGATGCTCCTTAGTCGATTAACCATGCCTTGTAATTTGATTGTGTAATCATTGAAGCTAAATACACATCCCTAATTTCTCATCCAAATAATTTCTCCCTTTAGTTTTCTAATCATCAAATCCCTTACTCTATTAAAAATATTCAACTTACAATATTGTAATTTGTAAGGTCCCACCTTACCAACCATCAATAATATAGTGAATTAGAGGTCACATTAATCACTCATACTCATTTTTGTTTTTTTTTTTTTTTTTAAACATTACGGACTTAGTTATCATATACCTTTGTCTAGTCAATTTAATGTCTTAAATTTCTCTACATAAATTATCAATCCGGGTATCGTAAACTGATGAAGTGTGGTGCACCATATGTGCTTAGTTAACCTTTTTCTTACTTCGTTGTTTTATAGATTTTATTTTGTTTTGGGGTTTTGTTTTTGTTGGTTTCCTAAAGTGTCTAATGCAAATGGAAATCCTATTCTAAGGTCTTAAGAATACTTTTAAAGGACAAGTATGGATAGAGATTTCAAGACAAGGCCTATGTCCCTAATGGTAACTTCCAAAACTTAGCACTTCAAAAGATCTCAAAACATGTTATTGATGGAATTAGTACTTAAACAAAAGTGTAAATATGTAGCTACTTCAATCAAAATGGAATGCAACAACCAATCAATGAGCTTGTGACCATGAAACCCAGTATCCTTGCTGATGTATAGAAAGAAAACTGAACTTAAAGCAATTCAAAAATTGTAAGCAAAGTAAACTAAATCATATTACATCAACTCATATTCTGACCCCTCACCATTGACTCACTCTGGCTATAGGAGGTAATCATAAATAAATTGAGCAATCTGATATCTAATTTGCATAAAATGAAACTAATATTAAACTACACATTCATACTTCAATCCCTCACCATTCGACTCACTCTGGCTATAGGAGGTAACTGAAAATGACATGAGAAATTCAATAACTAACTTGCAGAAAAATAAACTAATATCAAGCTACGCATTCATACTTCAATCCCTCACCATTTGAGTCGCTCTGGCTATAGGAGGTAACTGAAAATGACATGAGAAATTCAATAACTAACTTGCAGAAAAATAAACTAATATCAAACTACACATTCATACTTCAATCCCTCACCATTTGAGTCGCTCTGGCTATAGGAGGTAACTAAAAATAACATGAGCAGTCTAATATCTATCTTGCAGAAAAGTAAATGAACAAAACAAAACTGAAAGAAATAACAATGCTGGAATTAGAACTCAGAAAATAAATCAGCAGAAGGACAAGATGATTCCATCATGTCATTAGTCATTAAAAAGATATGTGCATTACTAATCTACAATCAACCGGTTGAACACACTTGCATGAATTAAAATTGCATGAATGAAAAATCTAATCTATCAAACTTGAAAGCAATCAAATGACATAATGAAATCAAAGCAAAATTTACAAAATGAAATCTACTCTACCTTACATTCTAATATGCTCCATGACATCTACTTCACATCTCCTTCCATGTTGAGAACATCAAAGCTTTATTCAAATTCTTCAAAATTACAAAGTACAACAAAGTTCTCCAAAGCTTTCAAAAGCCATCAAGGAAGAACTACAAACTCCAAGCTAAAGAACTCACAAGCTAAAAAGACTAAAAAATGAAGGAGAGAGATCTCTTATTTATACAAAAAAATTAGAAGCCATCTCATTAATGAGAGTCCATGAATTTCTCCCTCTACCTCTAGAGTCCTAATCAAAATAGGAACTGATAAGACACATGTCTTCTTAGAGTTACAATACAATTAGGAGATGTGACACATATCCTCATGATCCCATGATTCTTTCCACTCAAATTAGAATTTGACCTTAGAGTGCCACATAAGAGTCTTCTAGAAGCCTCCTTTTAACCTACACATGTCAACAATCTCAACCCATTTGTTAGGTATAAGCATATGCACATTATTTTCTAATTTTTAACCACAAATTCACTTAAAAGACTTAGAATTAATAAATATTGGAAAAACATAAATGTGGCCCAATGATAATGAAAGTGGGATGAATGTGGTGACATAGTAGTGAAATGGAGGTGAAATGGAGGTGATATAATGGACATAATAGTGAAAGTGTAATGGAAATGAATGACATTTTCAAGACTCAACATACCTCCCAACTGAAGCTATTGCATGTCCTCATACAATATATATTACATTAACTCTTTTGATCCTTGAGCTTGGCTTAACTTTGCATGATATCATTTGATAACTTCATATTTTTGCAAAGTGTTTTACTTGAATTGCAACATGGTTAGTTCTTGTGTTACAACCATTTTTTTTTTTGCATTCTATTTTGATCTTTGAGCTTTGCATAATGATATTTTGATTATTGTTGCAAAGTATATATTTATTAGATTGCATGATGGTTGGTTCTTGTGTGACAACCATGATTTTGTTTGTATCCAATTTATCCTTTAAGCACTTTTTCAAAAGCCATTGTATGCTCATAATAGCAATGTAATAATTAATATATGTTGGAAGTGTGTGGGCTCCTGAATATGATATGGATGTGGCAAAATATGAAGATGAATCCCCCCCCCCCCCCCAAAACTGATGGTATTGACAATTTTATGAAGTGAGGAAGAGAAATGTTTTTCCAACAATTATCATTCTAGCTTTTTATGGAATTCTATGGTCAAAAGTTAGAAAATGACGTACCTTCACTTACCCTTTGGAATGGATGAGTTGTGTGTGGTGGCTGCAAAATTATGATCATATTCTTCTTCAAGTGGTTGAACAAGAGGAGTCATGGATAAACAGATAAGATGACTTTTTATTGCTTCTACTAAAACTTGTTGAATCTGCTCCAAAATGCTGAAAATAATAGTCTTCATGTCTTCAAAACTCATTGGCACAATTCCTACTATGTGAAAAGATGTTTTGATGTCAAACATAGTAGGAAATTGTTGACTTAGTGACCATTAATGGATGCCACTAGTCAACACGAGAACTCTCACCATTGATGACAATGAGAGTCAAGATGCCCAAACACATCTTGCTAGGTACGAATGAATTTGCCGATGTCGAGTCACCTAGAAGATCTAATGAACAAGGGACATTAATGTATTCCCATTGTTTGTCAGAATGAGGACTTGCCATTAAGGCATGCAAGCCTCAAGGTGTTTTTACAAAGAACTTAGACTCAAAGGACTATGGACTCAATAATTTGCATTGAAGCAGGGCTTATTTGCAGAATGAAAATGATAGGAAATGGAAGATGAAAATGGAAGATGGCAATGGAGAGTAGAAATGGTAATGGGCAATAAGCACGTGAATGAGACTCTTGCTTTTATTTGTGGATTATGAATGGAGAAAAAGAGATGGAAAGTGTATGTGAATGTAAATAGAAAATATGGAGTGAATGGTTTATTATGAAGTATGGATGTGATGGAGACAATAGTATCTGAAAGTTTTTCAAGTGTTTGGATCTGATTTTGCATCATCATATTTCCTCTTTGTTGCTAATCATCCTTTTATGAAACAAATTGGTCTTTTAGAGAGACACCATTCTCTTGTAGTCATTTGTCCTTCCTCCTGGAACCTGCAAAAAAACTAATACTTCTTCTGCAATGGAATGTAAGATTATCAAAGGAGAGAGATGGTCAATCTCTCGAGTTATGATATTTACACACAAAACTAAGAATTTGTATTAATGAAACAAGTTCTCAAAGGAAAAATCAAAAGAATTTATACCTGATTTGGAATTAGTGCCTCAAGTTGATGTTGCTTCTTTTCAGCAATTTATTTCATTATTTTCCATTTCAAACTCAAATGATGGATTTCTCATTGTGTAGATCTTGTTGAGATATTTCCAATAGTACTTAAATCATCAAAATCTGATTTTGTATGAAAAAGTTACGCTAATTTGAACAATGAGGTTTTTCTGGCTGCGGAATTAGAGAACAGCTGCGGAATTGGACTTTAGCTGCGGAATGTGCACAGTTTCTGTAGCTAAAAATCTTGAATGAAAAGCTAGCCATTCATCTTTCATCATCAATCCAAAATTAATTAATACATTCAGAAAAGTGTGCAAATAACTTATTCATTTCATTGATTCAAATTTTTTTTTCTTGACATGCAGTGACTTAGTGTGGCGACTTATTGTGGCAACTCAGTGTGGCGACTTAGAGATAACACACAACTTGAATTCCCTTTGACCAGGGTCTTTTTCATTGAATTGGATCAAATGAATAGGACACCATCCATATACTGAAATTCCCCCAGCTACCCATGTGGTTTGTTTTGCTTGATGACACCTGCAACTTAGAGTTTAACAAAACAGCTGCGGAAAGTTGAACCGGCTGCGGAAAGTGGCTAAACATTCAACCATCAGACGCATATCCCTAACTGCCCCTTTTATCTAGCTAAAGAAAGTCCAAGTCTAAGTGTGTTCAAATAATTTAGCTCTCCCAATGAGCCCCATCATTTTTTTTTAAGCTTTAAAAGCAACCCAAAGTGATCACTTGGCAATACAGGAAGAGTCAAAATTTGAGACCGTCCTCTGGTTTTCTTCTCCTTTTTATGGGAGAGACCAGGAATAGGATTTGTCCCTATCATATCAACACTTTCAACCTCAAAATTTTGAAAATTTCAAAACATTCTATCCAAACACTTTTGCAAGAGACGATTTCCAATTAGCGTTTGATTAGCTTTAGTATCATATGTCCAGCCATCCTGACCAGGTCTCAGCGTCACCCAAGCATCATACCATCCATAAGGAATAGGAGGAGAACCATCCAGCTTATCATCCTAATTCATATCTCCTCCAAAAACAACATTTGGTAGATTATTCAATGGTTTACGTAAGGGAGTTAAAATAGAGCCGTATGATTTTTGGACACGTCTTTGTTGTTGGTCGTGGAACTGAAGCACAATCACGCGTTGCATGGGACTGTTAGTCATTAAAGACGTGTAATTAAGATTGAACACCAGCACATAGTTGATTCCTAATTAAATTTCTCTTCCTCAGGTACGCCGAATTACATCACAGCCTGTTCATTTAATTGAAATTCCTTTTTTTTACACGCGGCAGGCAAAAATGGGTTCCAAAGAACTGAGGATTTCTCCCAGACCGCCACGAATTTCTTAAAACAGTTTCTGGGTTATCTAATTGACCCTGCTGGCGAAAAAACCCATGTTTTCTTTTTTTCAAATTCGTCTCCGTTTGGCCAAATCGTGCTCTCAAAGTTTGACGTTTTTTTCTCTGTTTACGTTTTTCTGAGTTAATGTTTTCACTGTTCTGCCTTTTATGAATTTGTTGCATTCGGCCTTAAGATCAATCTCAGAGGGGGAAAAATTGTTTTCAGATGCAGTCAATAACAAATGAATCAGTCAGGGGAGGAGATGCTATAAAAAAAAAAAATCTTTGCGAGCCTTCCAATCGCAGAATTTGTATGGTATACGCCTGACTGCAACAATCTACTTCTTTTCATGGTGTTTCCGAAATGCCTTTTAAATCCTAAGGACAGCGATCACTTCAAAAGTTTCTTCTTTGGTTAGACAATTGCCAGCTGATTCAAATGTCTTTACTCTTAATTTAAATGAGTGTTCTTGAAATGCAACTTGAATCTTGTTGCTGCCTCAGTAGTAATGCGAACAGCAGCAAGAGAATCTCTCATACAGAGTTCATCTTCTCTTAGATTCTCAAAAATTTCAAACTCATTAAAATTAATCGTTTTCCTTGGCTCATTGTTATTATATTCTACAAGATATCCAGTTAATCCTTCATATCCTTTCTTTGAAAGCCATATCAGCAAGAGTCCAACCAAATCCCAAAAACACAGAGTTTTTATTTTAACACAGCAGTCCATGCAATTCGATCTATTTTTTTTTAAATGTTCTTGCAGGTTTGTTTTAAGGCCAAAACTTGAACAGGGATGCAGATTTCTTATTGAGGCCAGCTAGGATTGAAGATAGCCATAGATTGTTTTTTCTTTTTTTTCTCTCTGAAATTGTAAATTTTTATAAGAAGGATAAATGATTTTCAATTTCAGGCAGCAAAGACTTCAAGGAAAACATGCTAAAAGCAGGACTTTGACTGAGGTCTTAGGCTGATTTTTTTTTATCGATCTGAGCTGAGTGAATAGGATAGGATCCATGTCGGGACAATTCTGGAGATGCCCATGTGGTCGGTTTCTTCACTGGACGCCTGTAACCTGCTAAACCTTGAAACAGCTGCGGAATTCTCAACTAGCTGCGGAATCAGGGCACTTTCCGCAGCTAAGTTGCAAAACCTTATTAAAACAGGATACAGTGTTTTGAGGACCACTACAAACCATAACCAGTCAATTTTGGACAATTTGAACCTATCAAAGCAGTTGAGTTCCATTTTTTTTTTTTTTGAATCAATTGAAATGATGAAGTTTATTTTGTCTCCCTTTTTTTTTCTTTTTCTTTTTTTACATAACAATCCTTTTTCTGATCCTCCAGATCACACAAAGTGTAGGAGGAGAGCATACTCAAGAATTATTAATTTTTTTTACTTAACAATTTTTTTTCTGATTCTCTAGTTCACACGAAGTGCAGGAGGAGAGCATACTCAAGAATTATTAAGTTTTTTTTTTTAAATGTAAGAAATAAGGTCTCGTAATTACACTTCCCCGGCAACAGCGCCAAAATGTCTAGTCAATTTAATGTCTTAAATTGCTCTACATAAATTATCAATCCAGGTATCGTAAACTGATGAAGTGTGGTGCACCATATGTGCTTAGTTAACCTTTTTCTTACTCCGTTGTTTTATAGATTTTATTTTGTTTTGGGGTTTTGTTTTTGTTGGTTTCCTAAAGTGTCTAATGCAAATGGAAATCCTATTCTAAGGTCTTAAGAATACTTTTAAAGGACAAGTATGGATAGAGATTTCAAGACAAAGCCTATGTCCCTAATGGTAACTTCCAAAACTTAGCACTTTAAAAGATCTCAAAACATGTTATTGATGTAATTAGTACTTAAACAAAAGTGTAAATATGCAGCTACTTCAATCAAAATGGAATGCAACAACCAATCAATGAGCTAGTGACTATGAAACTCAGTATCCTTGCTGATGTATAAAAAGAAAACTGAACTTAAAGCAATTCAAAAATTGT
This sequence comes from Pinus tabuliformis, assembly GCA_031772625.1. Lineage (NCBI taxonomy): Eukaryota > Viridiplantae > Streptophyta > Pinopsida > Pinales > Pinaceae > Pinus > Pinus tabuliformis. The sequence goes on along the minus strand of CM062807.1, from coordinate 338,653,532 downwards.
AAGCAAAGTAAACTTAATCATATTACATCAACTCATATTCTGACCTCTCACCATTCGACTCGTTCTGGCTATAGGAGGTAATCATAAATAAATTGAGCAATCTGATATCTAATTTGCATAAAATGAAACTAATATTAAACTACACATTCATACTTCAATCCCTCACCATTCGACTCACTCTGGCTATAGGAGGTAACTGAAAATGACATGAGCAATTCAATAACTAACTTGCAGAAAAATAAACTAATATCAAACTACGCATTCATACTTCAATCCCTCACCATTTGAGTCGTTCTGGCTATAGGAGGTAACTGAAAATGACATGAGCAATTCAATAACTAACTTGCAGAAAAATAAACTAATATCAAACTACGCATTCATACTTCAATCCCTCACCATTTGAGTCACTCTGACTATAGGAGTTAACTGAAAATGACATGAGCAGTCTAACATCTATCTTGCAGAAAAGTAAATGAACAAAACAAAACTGAAAGAAATAACAATGCTGGAATTAGAACTCAGAAAATAAATTAGCAAAAGGACAAGTTGATTCCATCATGTCATTAGTCATTAAAAAGCTATGTGCATTACTAATCTACAATCAACCGGTTGAACACACTTGCATGAATTAAAATTGCATGAATGAAAAATCTAATCTATCAAACTTGAAAGCAATCAAATGACATAATGAAATCAAAGCAAAATTTACAAAATGAAATCTACTCTACCTTACATTCTAATATGCTCCATGACATCTACTTCACATCTCCTTCCATGTTGAGAACATCAAAGCTTTATTCAAATTCTTCAAAATTACAAAGTACAACAAAGTTCTCCAAAGCTTTCAAAAGCCATCAAGGAAGAACTACAAACTCCAAGCTAAAGAAATCACAAGCTAAAAAGACTAACAAATGAAGGAGAGAGATCTCCTATTTATACAAAAATATGAGAAGTCATCTCATTAATGAGAGTCCATAAATTTCTCCCTCTACCTCTAGAGTCCTAATCAAAATAGGAACTGATAAGACACATGTCTTCTTAGAGTTACAATACAATTAGGAGATGTGACACATATCCTCATGATCCCATGATTCTTTCCACTCAAATTCGAATTTCACCTTAGAGTGCCACATAAGAGTTTTCTAGAAGCCTCCTTTCAGCCTACACATGTCAACAATCTCAACCCATTTGTTAGGTATAAGCATATGCACATTATTTTCTAATTTTTAACCACAAATTCACTTAAAAGACTTAGAATTAATAAATATTGGAAAAACATAAATGTGGCCCAATGATAATGAAAGTGGGATGAATGTGGTGACATAGTAGTGAAATGGAAGTGAAATGGAGGTGATATAATGGACATAATAGTGAAAGTGTAATGGAAATGAATGACATTTTCAAGACTCAACAACCTTCATCTATTTCAATATAAGAATATCACATACGAATTCAGAGATAACTTTCCCTTAATACCAATTCCAAAACAGATTTCCTCTCAAGTTTAAAAGACGATAGCATGGCTCTTTTCATACTTATATATGAGATATACATAAGACTGGAAATAAATACCACCATAATGTCATGTGTGAACATTAAGTTAGATAAACCTACTTGATCTCCTATATTATGCTAAAGAAGATCCACGTATTGACTCAGTGATATCATAACTACAAAAATATCGTGCTTCTATCATAAAAATCACATATAGGTGTATGAGTATTAATCTACCTATAACAAGGTAACCGAGCGAAGAATATTCCTCTCTTCATCGGTAAATATAATAAATATGATATGTTTATAAAATGGAATCACAAAATATGTTAACCCAACAACACTTCCAAATTCATCATTTAAAAATTCTTAATCTCAATTATTAAGGCAATGCTTCAATCATGATTTGTATAATGAATGTTGCAGCGAGAGCAACTACTGTTACCAATCTGGAAGCATATTATTCTTCAAAAAGTTCCAAGTAAAATAATGGACCTGCATAAATTGGGCAGCAATAATTGTTTTGTACATTCATTGAGGCACAAGAATGCACCCATGAATACATAGATCTCAGACGAAACTTATTATGCTCACTTGCACAAAATCCTACAGAATTAGTCACTATAAAATTGTTTCCAACAACCACCCCCCCTTTTCTTCATGAAAGATTTAGATAATAAAAGTAACAAATATTCCATTCTCTATTCACACTTCAGAAAAATATTAAATTCATTTTTCACATTCATACCAAAAACTTACAGACCTATGAAGCTACATCCATTAAATAGTCTAATCATAAATTTCTAGTACATAAAAAAAACTACAGTAGTAAAAATTTTACTCTAACAATTTATATGCACAAAAGCTACATCCATTCAGGCCTTTTGACAAACACTTAGCAAACATGCAATCTACAACCATTGAGGCCTTTTGACAAAAAAATTGCAAGCATGCAATCAAAAGCCATTGAGGTATTTTGTCAAAAACTCGGCAACAATGAATTTGAGATTCTCCTTCAACCTATTTATTTCATAAAATTCAAAAATTGAAACTTCAAATGTTGGCATCTTGAAACAGACACTAAATAATCTTAGTATTTCATCAAATCCTTGATAACAGGTGAACATAACTAACAACATCGATTTGAAAAATCGTCGAGATTTACAATCCGAGTTTTGAAAAGTGTTTTTTTTTAATCAAATCAGGGGTTACAGGTTCATATGGCACAAGTACCCCTTGATGTTATTCTTGAATCAATACAAAACCACACATAGATGCATTTTAAAAAACTAGCAAATATGCTAACTCTAGGAATTTCATTTACAAATTTTGTCAAATAGAGGACATGTAAGCTTGAATCTACAAGTATGCAAAACAAATAAAATCCTATAATTAAATTATAATTAATTATGTATCTTCTAAATGCCTTTCAAAATTATTTCATCAACTGTAAGCGAATTGAAGAGATTTGAGATTCATCAAGCGTTATTTTCATTCCTACAAACACATGGCAAGCAACCTGAATTATTGCAAAACATAATGATTGAAAATTACCTTAATGATTCTCTTTGAAACTCTTGGCTTCCATCTTCTTTTTTTTAGCATTTTTATTTTAATAACTGATCTAGTGAATCCTCCAGGTATATTTCTGGTATGCATCCATTTCTTACTCTGGTAGGTTGTAAGTTAACACTTATTCATGCATAATCATTTAAAAAGATAATAGCATTTCCCATTCACAGATTTTGTCAAAAACTTTGCAAAATATCCTGAACCCTTTTTAAAACATGCCTCTAATTACCTAAAACAAAACCATAACTCATGAAACTCTTACCCAAGTCCTTTGGAATTTGTTTATTACAATTACCTTCAACAATATTTGGCTTTCCTTTCTCAAATGCTACAATACCAATGTTAGTACAATTGACTACACCAATAATAATTTCATAAAATCTTGAGATCTAAACATCCATTCATATAGACCACTCTTAGTCTTCATTTTCAACTCTCCAATAAGATTTCAAATAACATAAGCTTAAAACAAAATTAAATTCTTACAACAATTTAAATTTCTAACTTTTATTTTATGCTAAAGCTATACTAAAATTTTAGGACAATAAAAATTATACCTGAAGAGATATTCAACTATAATGGCTAAGAATATGATCCATCTTTGATCCCTTAACCAACTCATTTGAACCATCCGGTTTTCCACCCAACCATATCTAGGGAGAAATTCTCCCCCTAGAACCCCCGAGCTATAAGAGCTCACAAGCAGTACCAAAATATAGTAGTAGAGAGACATACAAGGCAAGCCGAAGAAGAAAAATTATGCTTCCTCTAAATACCACTCATGTTCAACTCCATTGGGTAGAGATACTTAGCTATTTAGATTAGCATTTGGCTACTCTCCAAATCTCTCCTTCTCACAATCTTCTTAAAATCTCTCAAACTATTGGTATCGCCAAGCACCTCCCCAAGTGAGAATACATGAGACACATGTATAGGGGGAGCAACAAATTATTGTAATAAAGGGGGAGTAATATGCATGCCTTATATTCCATTTAGAATATTGTAACTCATGCCATTAAGGAGAGATGTGCATGCCTTATTTAAGGAGAGTGTAACATATGCAATAAAGAGAACATAAGAGGAATCTTTTATAACACGTCTTTAATGATTGTAAGAGTAATATGCCATTCTTTGATGAGTGCATAAAATAGAGTGTAATGTATTATTAAAAGAGAGAAAGAGTTACATAGAGCCATGAAAATCATCAAGGAGAGAGGTGCGAAGTGATTGAGGAGATGAAGGTGACTTATAATTCGTTTTTTAATAATAACATCATAGTCTCATAATAGATAATAATAATATTAATAATATTGAGGATTTAAGTCAAGATTGAAATATTAGGATTGATTAATGATAAGTTAAGTGATTTTCCTTCAACTACACTTGATTACCCATTGATTGAAGGTGATTTAATATTTTTGGAAAGTCATACTTGAGATGTGTTGAAGCCCCGAAAATCGGGTCTACAACAAGGGGGATACCCACCCGATCCGGACCTTGGTTAGCAGCTCCTTTTCCGTTTGGTATAGTGGGTCCGACTGGGGATATGGGACCAGTTTCCCAATTTATGTGTGTGAAGGATTGATATTTCTTTTTCTAACAATTTCTAAATGGAATACTTTTATTCTAGCTCTAATCTAATAATATGGAAATTGTATTCTAATAAGCAGAAATATCTAAGTCTACACTAACCGAGGGTGTAATCTTTCCGTTATGCGATCTAAAATTATTTCAAATAACAACTGGTAATAAAGATCATTCAACTGTTATGAGAAAAGAATTCAATAAAGATGAACCACTTCGTATAAAAAGTTAGACGAAACAGTTGTGAAAAACATATCGCATAATAAGCAACTCATACATTCAGCATAAATAAATAGCTATCATCGTACAAAAGTGCCAAATGATAACTCAAGCATTTACGCATCAATATATAAACAACTGAACATGAATATCACTTTAACACGAAGGCAGAAATAGTTAAGAGATAGAAGTACCATTTATAACTAGTCCTACTCATGAGCTTCAAGCGATAATGATTTATATCTTCTTGATCTAACATCCACTAAGAGTACAAAAGTGCAACATCAAGTAGCAAATATCAAATGCAAATATCAATAAATCTTGTTCCATTCATTCATCAAAACCTCCTCAGAGGGTACAGAAGTACATGTTCTGGGGATAAGTTTTTGACAAATTTCGGGACCCTTCTCTAAATGCATGAGAAGGGTTTAAATACTATTAACTAAATCTAGAAATAACTTATTACAAAAATGTAGGATGCGGTTTAAATGACCGTCCTCATTTCAGGCAAAATAAAACAAAATTAAAACTAAAATTAAATCTAAAATTAAAACTACTTCTGTATCTGCTCCTTAAAATCGCACGCATTCAGCATCTGTTTGAGAAGAGTCGGTTGGTCGACTTCCGACTTTAGCTGAGCTAAGAAAACAGAATCGGCGAGAGCTGGTGCCATCTTCTCAGCAGAATTGATGATGCACTTGAGAGTCATCCACTGGCTATGTGGCTTTACTAAGTATGCCCAGTAATAATCCCAGTTCAACTTGGTTAACCTTTGGATTGCTTCTGCCTTTTCTTGAGCTTTCTGCCTCTAATCTGTTTGTAGTTGTTGTACGTTAGGTAAATATCCTGGAGTGGTTTCTGCGTTCAAATTTCCCCTGTGCAAATTTTCATTTACACAATCAATAATATTGTTTTATGACGTGGCTGCTCCTTTTGCCGCTTGCTATGCTTCCTCGATTTGTTCGTCCCCTTTGTTAAAGAGCATTTCTTTGTGATTTTCATTGATCCTTGGTGCACCTGCTCTTTTTTCCTCATCTGTTTCTTGCCAAGCCAAATATTCAGTAACTCGTTTATCAACTAAATCATAATCACTTCGTAAATCTACAACTTGATTAGTAGTTTTATCACTTATTTCACAATAATAGTTTCACTGCGTTATTTTCTGGCACAATGCTTCATGTTGTTGCAGTAATTGTTCATTCAAGGAAATTGACTCTGTGATGAATTCTGTAAGTTTAGGGTTATCCTTGTGCATCTCCTTTACATCCTGTAACTACTTTTCTTTCTCAGCCAAAATTTTCTGGTAGCCTATCTGCATTTGTTGGAAGTCCTGCTGTAATCTTTCAAGCTGTTTTTGTGCTTCATTGTTAGCGTTGGCTTGTTACAACTGTTGTTGCAAAACTTGTACCTGGTCTTCCTTTTCTTTTAGCAGTTTTTGTACCTCTGATGCTTTATCAATAGTCCCAGAGGCATACGCTCCTGCGCTCTAAGATAGTTTGGTGAGATTCTCAGTAGGATCGGTAGTGGGATCTTGCCATAGGATGTCTAATTGTTCTGCGTCATGAGAGAGCACGTTTTCCAATTTCCTTTTCTTCCTCTGTCTTCTCACTACTGCTTTGTGTTGTGGGCTATAAAATATATCAAGAGGAGGAATTTCTTCTATTTTGAGCATAAGCTCAGAGGATGGGGTAATAGGAATATGCTCCATATCTGAGACATTGCTAACTATTCTTGTGACTACTTCTTTTGTTGCCTGTGCATTGCTCACAGGTGTCTTTATGGTTTGTCCTTCAAGATTGATCAAGTCATTGAAGGTTTCCCATTCTTTATCTAGTTCAGTTCTGACTGATGGTGGCTGAACAACGAGAGGGGGAGGATCTATTTGCGGGGAGGTAAAAACCTGTTGCTGTAGAAGTTCCATTGACTGGGCAGTATCCTTTACTGACCCTTCGCTCTTATCCTGTTCACTTTCGGATCTTTTAGAATGTTCAGATGTTTCTTTTCCAGACTTGGATTTAGATCCGTTTGTGCCTGAACTTCCACTAAGACTAACACTTGGAGTTGGTTCGCTTACGAGTTCTAGGTGTATTTTTTCCAAAGGAATACTGGCTAACCTTCTTTCTCTATATATTTTGAACTGTTGAAACTCTTCTGGAGAAAATTGCATTTGGGCTGCATGCAGAATTTCTTCAAGTGTGCTTTTCTGTTGGAATATGTCATCGAACATATCATATTCTCCAAAAAAAACCTTTATCGCAATAGTGAAATTCTTAGCAATATCATGAGGGTCAAACAGTCTTCCTGAAAATTTGAATAATTGTAAACACGCTATGTTTTTTACTTCTTTGAATGCATGGCCTACATCAAATAGTGAAAAGGCCCCACAAGCTACAGGAAATTGTGGCCAGATAGCCTTCTTTTTGTCTTTCAAATCTTTATTCAAACCTCCTTTTCCACAGGTTTGATAAGCAATTTCTCGAGCCATGAGTTTATCAGGGACATACAAAGGTAGGACGTGAGGGGAAGCAGAACTTCCAAATACCCTAACATAAGTAAACAGTTCCTCCTTGAACCATCTCGCGACAGGGAGTATGTCTACCTCTACTTCAGGAGAGCATCTTGGAGCATCTTTATCATACAACATTTTGTACAGGGGCAGCATGATTCCATGACAAATTTGGTAGAAGTGCGGAGCGAACTTGAAGTCCCACAATTATTTATAATAGATATGAATGGGTAAAGGGTCTTGAGTTTTCCATTTCCAACCCATCACAGGAAACTTAGAAACATAACATATCACATCCATCACATACGCAGATAGGTAAAAAGGGGGATAAATTCTCTGAGAAATAGTTCTTTTAGACCGGTAATTTACAATGGCCGTGACTAGGTTATCAGACAATATTTTAGCCCAATCTATAATAGTGGCATTCATGGCGGCATCCAATAATGGTAGCCATTCAGATAAGAATTTGTTAATGTCGGCCATTCCAAACAGTCTATATAGCATGGTAGCAGCAAAGCAATATGGGGACGTGAGAGAACCAGTACTATACATACCATGTTTATCTTTCTTCAGCGGTTTGTCCCTCCTCGACCAGTCTTTAGTGGTTTCTGCCAGGTCTTGATTTTCTTTTGCAAATTTCTCCATAAACTACTTGTTATAAGTTGCCTGTGGCTCTGGTAAGTGATACATGAGCTTCAAATCCTGTGCATCGAATGAGCCAATAAGTCCTTGACCCTGAGTTTTAAACTACCTATTTCTGATATCGACGCTGTCTAGTATCCATTTAACCATGTCCGTGTATGGGAGAAATTTGGGCCTTGCTGCTATCCGGTGTAAGAATGAACAAGCTAGCTCTGTGATGGATGCCTCAAAAGAACTATGTGAACCCGCAGTAGCAGTAACTTCCATTACTCTGGGATTCTCCTCTTCAAGTAGATTATACATGCCTTCCCACGTAGCTATATCAGCGTCTCGGTTACAGGCTGTGTCTGTATACAAGGGCGCCATTTATTTCTCTTCAAAGCTCGGAGCTTTGCTTTCCTTTCCCATAATATCCTACGTACTTCTTTGTATCGTTCTCTGTTCTTCGTTCCTGCAGTTTACAAGTGATGTGAGAATAATGATAAGGAAGGGTGATGGGAAAGTTTTAAATGCCGAAGATGCATAAAATATACCACATTATGTGACATGATTTTTTGATAAGCATAAAACCATATTCCATTAATAACTGGCAACTAACTCATTTATTAACATTAAAGCACATAACCAGGTGTCGGTTCATGGAAAATTCTTTTTTGAACCACGAGCCCGAAAGATCTGCGACGAAGCGATTTTGCGCTTTGCTTCGCAATATCGCAGATCACAACATTGCAAAGTTGATAGCTCGCTATATCGCATTATCGCATTGTCGCTCTATCGCGAAATCGCAATATCGCATTATCGCAATATTATATTGCTGCTTTATCGCAAAACTGCATATCGCAATATCGCAGGAACATAATATATGACAATCTTCGTTAATCTGTTTTTTCGAAATGCGATTTGCGATATGCGTCATCGCATATCGGCAAATTAAGGTGTTTCAAGATAAGTTGTTTTTAATGTATGCGATGCGATATTGTTTATTATCGCGTATCGCAATCTCGCAATATTAGAATTCGGCTTGTAAGGAGGTATCTCGTTATCCTTTTTCGATGTGATATTTCCTAAGGAAAGATTTTTGTCTTACCTTATCATAGAACTTAGATTTTTAGATTTTCAAGGGGGTCTTCCTAAGTTTATGATGGTAAGTTTTATTAGGAAAGGAAATTTAAGCACTAATTTTATTTTATTTTTTAATTTTAACTAAGGGTCCCCACTTATTTAGTATTAGGAATAACACTAAATAATAAGGAGGGTTGTTGGTGGCCACAACAATTGGCGATTCACTTGGAAGAACCAGTTATCTCTGCTGCTCTTTTGAATTTTCAAAACTCCCAAAACAGAAAATTTTCCAGAAAATTAAACTTTACTATAGAAAGACTAAGTGCATTATGCTTTTGCCTGTCAATGATATTTCATTTCTTCTTTTTCCAACTTTGATTATTTACTCCCTCAAGCTAGTCTTTGTATCTACATCATTCATCACTTGGTTTATAAAGATAAAAATAAAGTCTTCTCTGCAAATCAGTTTTAAATATGCTCATTTGTCGCAGGTAGAGCCTCTGCTGCCAGCAAGCGTTTATAGCTTCAATAGGGTTACTTGTTACCCAGCAATGATCCTGTATCCTAATTAGAGAAATTTACAACTTTCAAAGAAAAATCCATTTCCACACTTTTCGCTTTCATTTTATTTTTTATCCTTAAAGAAAAATGTCTTGGTTTGGTAGCCAATTCACATAGTCATTCACTGATTTATTAACTTTGTTGAACAAGCTGGCTCATGATGAGACCCCTTGCCTTTTGATTGCAACAATCTTGAGTCTTTGCCCTGTTGTGGTATGTAGTATTGGAAAAGTCAGCAAGCTATAATATCTATGATCATGATAAGTTGGCTCGTGATGAGACCTCTTACTCTTTAAGTTAAAGTGTATCTTTGGATCATTCTCTGAATGTTGTAGTTTCCTAGGCGGGGAGGAAGTCATTGTTTCCTTAAGACAGCTCTGGATGACAATAATAGAGTTTTTGGAAAGAGATTTTCCACAGAGAATCTTCATTTTTGTTATTGATACCTTTCATTGGACTGAAATAAAACAATTTCTAACTAAAGGTATTTTTTGTCAAAGTTTATACAGTTGAAACTAGTATCATTTCTAGGTCTAGAGTTTTTAACTATATCTTTCAATAGTAATGAAAATTTTTAGAAAGAATTCTATTTATACAAGTGAAAAAACAAAATCTAAAAGAGAATTTGTGTCTTTTTCTTGAATCTCAAATGTAACCATATACAACTGGTTTTATTATGAAAAAGAAAAACAACTAATCTACAAAAATAGAAGAACGATCTTCTATGGAAAATATTTTTTGAGGATCTGACCATTAACAGGTAAAGAATCTATTTTCCCTGTTAAATCCTGTAACATGAAAGTAGACAGAACTATGACTTCTATGATTTGAAAAGGACCAAGCCACATTCTTTGAAATTTTGTATGTTTCCCTTTTTCCTCATGAGCCTTGTCCCATTTTAAAACTAGATATCCCCTCTGAAAAATCTTTTCTGGATATCATGTTTGAATCAAAAGAAGCCTTCATTAATGCTTGGTGATGAGCGTGAGTTATCTTAGCCCGTTCTCATTGTTCTTCTAACTTAATTAATTCCAGCTGCCTTAGTTGTAAGGAAGAATTTGGTGCTTCATCAATATATTGAACCAAGGCTAAAGAGGGAATTGCCAAATGAGTTGTAAGAACCACTTCTTTCCCATAAACTAAATTAAAGGGAGAAGTGCCGATAGAGGCTTTCTGCATTATTCAATCTGCCCATAAAGCATATATTAAAGACTTATGCCAATTTTTATGATTTTGGTCAATGGTTTGCTTAATGATTCTGATTAAATTCTTATTTGTAGATTTAGCTAACTCGTTCCCTTGTGGGTAATAATTGGCAGAGTATTTAAGCTTGAAACCCCTTTTGAGTGCAAATTCAGTCATTGCATTACCAGAAAAATATGATGCATTATCAAACATTAAAGCGGAAGGCAGCCCAAACCTGGTGATTATGAAGTGATCTATGAACTCAATGATATTTTCAGCATTAGCTGTTTTGATTGGAACTGCTTCTACCCATTTATTAAAGTAATCTTTTGCTGTAAGGATATATCTATGTTGTTTAGAAGAGTGAGGAACAATCTCATCTATTATGTCCAATCCCCACTGATCGAAAGGTTGTTCAATGTTAACTGGTTGCAGTGGCAAGGATGGTTTCTTTTGTCTCCCAGCAGCGGTTTGACAGACTTGGCATTTCTTTACGTAGTTATGCGCGTCTTTAAATAATGTGGGCCAGTAATAGCCTGTGTGTAATATTTTATGAGCAGTAGCATCTCCAGCGTAGTGTCTGCCTACTGGCCCATTGTCGAGTTCCTGCAAGACTTTTTCAGCTTCAAATTTCTCAAGACATCTAAGGAGAACAAAGTCATAATTTATTCTAAAAAGAACATCATTCACGAGCTAATATTGTTTGGCTTTTAACCTTAGAGCTCTTTTCTTGGTATGATCGAGGTTTGAAGGAGCATATCCATTCTTTAGATAATAAATAATATCAGCGTATAATGACTCAACATCGTTTAGGCTTACCTCGTATACTTGTACCTCTGCAGATGGATTTTTGGACATTAGCGATGCTCCGGCCAGCATTTTGCAAAAGCCTTGACCTTTTACAATACTTGCTAGTTTGATTTCTATGTCATATTCCTATAAGGCAGTAACCCAATTGGCCCTTTTCTCACCCACATCCTTCTGTACTAGAAGATTTCTTACCGCTGGAAACGGTACTATGATTTTGGTATGTGTTTTGAGTAAAAAAGGTCTGAAATATTTAATTGCTTTGAAAACAGCATAAGCTTGTTTCTCCACATCTGAATAATTCAACTCAACTCCTTGTAAATTGGAACTAAAAAAATAAATTGGGGCTTCTGCCTTTTCTTGATTTGCTTAAGTGAGTATCGCAGCATATGATCTATCCGAGGCAAATGTATACAAAATAAAAGGGTCAGAAAAATTTGGAGTTGCTAAAGATGGAGCATTAATAATTGCTTGTTTGATTAGATTGAATGCCTTAGTTCGTCTTGGCCCCATTTAAATTTTGTGTTCTTTTTAATCATTTCTTGTAAAGGAGACACGATTCTTGAAAAGTTTGGAACAAATCTCTTTACAAAGTTAATCTGGCCAAGGAAAGATTGCATGGCTTTCTTGTTGTGAGGTAGGGGTACTGCGGAAATTTCCTTGATTCTGTCAAGATCAATGTGAATTCCAGATTTTGACTCTATGAATCCAAGAAGTTTTCCTTCACATAATGCAAAAAAGAATTTTTTTCGGTTAAGTGAAATTCCATACCTTAAACAACATTGGAAGATTTGTTTTAAATCTTTGAGATGGTTGTTTCGTTTCTTGGAATACATAGTTATATCATCCAAATAGATTACCACTAATTTATTAACTAACCCCTTGAATGTGATGTCCATGGATCTCTGAAATGTGGCACCCGCGTTAATCAAACCAATTGGCATCTTTTGATATGCGTATGTGCCCCATTTAGTTCTGAATGTAGTTTTTAATTGATCATCGAGATGTACCAACACTTGATTATATCCTGAGAATCCATCCAAGAATGACATTAATTGTGAGCCCGCAACTGCCTGCAATATTTGTTCCATGGGGGGCAAAGGAAAATTATCCTTTTGGCAGGCCTTGCTAAGATTTTGAAAGTCAATGCAGATTCTAATATCTCCATTTTTCTTTCTAACAGGTACCATATTGGAGACCCATTTAGAATGTCTAATGGGAAAAATTATTTTGGCTTTCAATAACTTATTGAGTTCAGTTTTGATTTGGTTTTCTAAATTGGGATGGATCTTTCTCAACTTTTCTTGGACAGGTTTTTCATTATCGATCATTGGAATAGTATGTTGGATGATGGAGGTGTCGTATGTTTTGAGTTCATCGTAATTCCAAGCAAAGACACTTTTGTATTGTCTCAAGAGACGAATATTCTCTAATTTTTCTTCAGGGGCTAGGCCAAGGCCTAGGTTGATATTCTGCAGTTTGGCATCAGTTCCTAGATTTACTAATTCATAATTCAAAGTTGAGCTTTGGAGTTTTGAATTGGTAGATCTTTTGAGTCGATCCTTCAAATAATAAGGGTCTTCTAACTTGACTACTGATTTAGGTATAGAATTGTTAGTACTATCCTGTTGCAATTGTTGGTCATGTTGGTCTTCGTCAATTATTTGATTGGTGTGGGTTCCTTCAGATGTGAGGAAAGTCACGATATCAGGATCGTCATTGAAAATCCTCCAATTGGTAGCGTTATTAGGAATGGATGGTCTAAAAATTAACTCAATTGAAAATCGGTCAGGGCTAAAATCTTCTGAAGGAATGAACTTGGAAGCTACGTTGGCCAAGAGGTCTATGCTAGCATTCTGGAGTCTGAGAATTGATGAAATATTAAATGCTATAAAGTGTTCAGTTAGATCTTGAACTAAAGATTGGTAATGTTCTAAATGACTTGATAAACAGTGTATAGTATTACGTACCTGTCTGATTACAATTTCAGAATCTCTGAAAACATGAAGGTATTTGACGCCTAATCCGATTTCTTTGTATAACCCTTGGATTAAAGCCTCATATTCTGCGGTATTGTTGATGCAATCAAATTTGAGTCTACAAGTTAGCATAGTTTTATCTCCCTCTGGGCTTATTAACACGCATCCTGCTCCTGCTCCTTCGTTAGAATTAGAGCCATCAAAAAATAACTTCCAAAACAAATATTTATTTACAGGTCTATCTATAAAATTAATGCATTTAGAACTATCTGTTTGAGAGAAATTTTCTACTTGAGATAAAACAGAATGTTCTAAGTAAGGTGAAGTATGAGCATTAAAATTTCCTGGGAAAGAATCTACTAAATAGTTGCCAATGATGTTAGAATTATATGCTACTGGTCCATTTTCTCCCTCGAGTTCTGTTACTACGTATTTCTGATGTTTTTCCCGCTCAAATTTTATCTGATTTGGTTTACCATTGTAAGGGAGCCACATATTTAACCAGTCAGTTGCAAAGTATCCATGAAGTTTTTCTGACCAATCTCTGCTAAGAATTAAGCCATAAAATTCCAGAATATCAGCAACTAAAATGTCGATAACTTGACATACCTTTGGGTTGGATGACAGCCTTATGGTAACCTGATTTAATTCGCCAATCACTTCGACTTGCGATTGATCTAGCTGAACTATGCGCATAGTGGATTTCTGTGGTTGAACGTTCAATTTTTCACATATTGATCTTGGTAAAATATTTGATGAAGCTCCAGAATCTACTAAGCAATTATGTACATTTTTATTGAAAATTTCATAAGTAAGGAGAAATGGGGGAGTATGAGATCTCGATCTTCCTCCAATTAAGTCAATATCGTTTGGATCAACTTTATTAATCACATTAGTTGGAGGTCTTCCCATGTCATGGGAAGCTTGAGATATTACAGCGGCTGGTAAAGGTGCAACTGGTACAGCTTGCAATTCTTTCAAAAGTACTTTTTGCTAGTGTTTTAACTTACTCAATTCATAAAAAGTGATATTGGCCCTATTCTTTTTCATGTCTTCTATGATATTATACTCCATTTCATCTGAAACGATTAGCATTTTAGATGGAGTTGATGTGTCTGTTTGGACTGGGCTGGTTTAAGTTGCTTTAGGTGATGTTTTCTTGGCTGCGACTTTATCCTTAGTCATCGAGCTTGCGCTCTTTGGATTAGGTGTAGGTCGAGGAGGATCAAGTTGATTTCTGCTACGAGTACTAACCGGGAATGCCTCTTGATCCTCTTCATCTGGGAGGATGAAATCCCACATGCCTTGTAACTCTACAACTTCTTCTTCATCGGTATGTTCTTCAGTAGTGATTTCCTCTTCTTCTTCTTCTGATTCAACATTTGTAATTGCGTTAGGGGGTTTGGAATCGGTTGAAGGATTTCTTTTAAAAGGCCTGTATGGCTTTTTAGAAGAAGTTTCTGCCACTTGTTTCTTAATGTCGACCATCTCGTTAGACATGGTCTTCAAAACTTTTTGTAATCCTTCTAAATCGAATGGATCTTTCGATTGTTTTTTCTTGGGATCTTCTTTGAAAGAAACCTTCTTAGATTTTCGTTCCTCTATCGCGTTTTTCTTTTCTAGGGCCATAATACGTTTCTCTACTGCTATTGCTTCTTTCATATTTTCAACTAAGGTTGTTTTTCTAGCCCTATCAACAAAGATTACTAAGTTTGATGGTAAAGCAGTAATGTACCATTCACTTCGCACTTCTTCACTAGGCTGCGAAGGAGTAGGAACTTTGTTTAAGATTTTATTGAAACGTAAATTGAAATCTTTGATAGGTTCTCTTGACTCAGCCTTAAGGTTAGACAAATCGTTGATCAGTGTCGTTGTAGACCTGTCATCACCGAACTTGGTCAGGAATTGTTCTTTAAAGATGTCCCAACTAGAAATAGATCCAAATGGTAATGAGAAATACCATGATCCGGCTATTCCTTGCAGAGTATAAAGGAAAAGTCGAACAACGGCGTCTTTGTTGGTAACTCCATTGAGATTTATGGATAGAATAAAGTTATTTATATGTTCTTCCGCTAGCATTCCTGCCTCAAGATTAAACTTAGGTAGCCATTTTTCAGGATGGGCTGGTAGCTGACTCAAGTGTGCAGGCATTAAGACTGCCCCTGGGTTATTCCATGGAGATTGGGCCATTGCTGAACTACTAATAGAGGAAAGTGTAGAAGATGATCCCTGCAGTTGAGAGGATGAGGATATTATGACTCCAGATGGTTGAGATGGAGTTGTGGAAGTTCCAGTAGGCTGATGGACAATGATATGAAGTGGAGGAGTGGATGGTTGACTTCACGGTGAAGAGGTTGAGATGGATGATGATGATGAAAGAGTCTCACTATCGGACCCTTTAGGAGACTTCCTTGCTCTCTTTCTTGTAGGTAGAGGCAACTCGGTTGGCTGAACACCAAAATTTTCGTTCTTTAATCTGGTAAGAGGATGAGCGGGATTATATTGCGAAGTCACGCTGCCTTGAGATTTATCAGATTTTTGAGGAGATATAGAAAATCGCTGAAGTTTGTGAATCAAAGATTCAACTTCAGGAGGTTCAATAGTAGATTGTTCTGAAATTTCGGGGTTTGTAGTAGCGGTTGTTGCTCCAGTGACTTCTGACTCTGGATTTAAATGCAATGGGGAAGTCGAGGGAGATAGTGAGGGCGATTTACTCTCATAATGTTATTTAGATTTAGATTTTATTGCCATTCACAGTTCGGGGCCCTCCTTCGAGCACCAAATATGTTGAAGCCCCAAAAATCGAGTCTACAACAAGGGGGATACCCACCTGGTCCAGACCTTGGTTAGCAGCTCCTTTTCCGTTTGGTATAGTGGGTCCGACTGGGAATATGGGACCAGTTTCCCAATTTATGTGTGTGAAGGATTGATATTTATTTTTCTAACAGTTTCTAAATGGAATACTTTTAAGCAGAAATATCTAAGTCTACACTAACCCGGGGTGTAATCTTTTCGTTATGCGATCTAAAATGATTTCAAATAAAAACTGGTAACAAATATCATTCAACTGTTATGAGAAAATAATTCAATAAAGATGAACCACTTCGTATAAAAAGTTAGACGAAACAGTTTTGAAAAACATATCGCATAATAAGCTACTCATACATGAAGCATAAATAAATAGCTATCATCGTACAAAAGTTCCAAATGATAACTCAAGCATTCACGCATCAATATATAAACAATTGAACATGAATATCACTTTAACACAAAGGCAAAAATAGTTAAGAGATAGAATTACCATTTATAACTAGTCCTACTCATGAGCTTCAAGCGATAATGATTTATATCTTCTTGATCTAACATCCACTAAGAGTACAAAAGTGCAACATCAGTAGCAAATATCAAATGCAAATATCAATAAATCTTGTTCCATTCATTCATCAAAACCTCCTCAGAGGGTACAGAAGTGCATGCTCTGGGGATAATTTTTTGACAAATTTCAGGACCCTTCTCTAAATGCATGAGAAGGGTTTAAATATTATTAACTAAATCTAAAAATAACTTATTACAAAAATGTAGGATTCGGTTTAAATTACTATCCTAATTTCAGAAAAAAATAAAACAAAATTAAAACTAAAATTAAATCTAAAATTAAAACTACTTTTGTATCTGCTCCTTAAAATCGCACGCATTCAGCATCCGTTTGAGAAAAGTCGATTGGCTGACTTCCGACTTTAGTTGAGTTGAGAAAACAGAATCGACAAGAGCTAGTGCCATCTTCTCGGCAAAATTGATGATGCACTTGAGAGTCATCCACTGGCTATGTGGCTTTACTAAGTATGCCCAGTAATAATCCCATTTCAACTTGGTTAACCTTTGGATTTCTTCTGCCTTTTCTTGAGCATTCTGCCTCCAATCTGTTTGTAGTTGCTATACATTAGGAAATATCCTGGAGTGGTTTCTGCGATCAAATTTTCCCTGTGCAAATTTTCATTTACACAATCAATAATACTGTTTGCTGTCGTGGCTGCTCCTTCTGTTGCTTGCTTTGCTTCCTTGATTTGTTCGTCCCCTTTGTTAAAGATCATTTCTTTGTGATTTTCATTGATCCTTAGTGCACCTGCTCTTTTTCTCTCATCTGTTTCCTACCAAGCCAAATATTTAATAACTCATTTATCAACTAAATCATAATCACTTTGTAAATCTACAACTTGATTAGTAGTTTTATCACTTATTTCACAATAATAGTTCCACTGCGATATTTTCTAGCACAATGCTTCCTATTGTTGCAGTAATTGTTCGTTCAAGGAAATTGACTCTGTGATGAATTCTGTAAGTTTAGGGTTATCCTTGTGCATCTCCTTTACATCCTGTAACTACTTTTAATTCTCAGCCAGACTGTTCTGGTAGCCTATCTGCATTTGTTGGAAGTCCTCCTGTAATCTTTCAAGCTGTTTCTATGCTTCATTGTTAGCATTGGCTTGTTGAAACTGTTGTTGCAAAACTTGTACCTGATCTTCCTTTTCTTTTAGTAGTTTTTGTACCTCTGATGTTTTATCAATAGTCGCAAAGGCATACGCTCTTGCGATCTGAGATAGTTTAGTGAGATTCTCAATAGGATCGGTAGTGGGATCTTGCCATAGGACGTCTAATTGTTCTGCGTCATGAGACAGCACATTTTCCAATTTCCTTTTCTTCCTCTATCTTATCACTACTGCTTTGTGCTGTGGGCTATAAAATATATCAAGAGGAGGAATTTCTTTTATTTTGAGTATAAGCTCAGAGGATGGGGTAATAGGAATATGCTCCATATCTGAGACACTGCTAATTGTTCTTGTGACTACTTCTTTTGTTCCCTGTGCATTGCTCACAGGTGTCTTTATGGTTTTTCCTTCAAGATTGATCAAGTCATTGAATGTTTCCCATTCTTTATCTAGTTCAGTTCTGACTGATGGTGGCTGAACAACGAGAGGGGGAGGATCTATTTGCGGGGAGATAAAAAATTGTTGTTGTAGAAGTTCCGTTGACCGGGCAGTATCCTTTACTGACCCTTTGCTCTTATCCTGTTCACTTTCGGATCTTTTAGAATGTTCAGATGTTTTGTTTCCAGACTTGGATTTATATCCGTTTGTGCCTAAACTTCCACTAAGACTAACACTTGGAGTTGGTTCCCTTACGGGTTCTAGGCGTAGTTTTTCCAAAGGAATACTCGCTAACCTTCTTTCTCTGTATATTTTGAACTGTTGAAACTCTTCTGGAGAGAATTGCATTTGGGCTGCATGCAGAATTTCTTCAAGTGTGCTTTTCTGTTGGAATATGTCATCGAACAGATCATCTTCTCCAGAAAACACCTTTATCTTGACTGCAGTAGTGAAATTCTTAGCAATATCATGAGGGTCGAACGGTCTTCCTGAAAATTTGAATAACTGTAAACACGTTATGTTTTTTACTTCTGTGAATGCATGGCCTACATCAAATAGTGAAAAGGCCCCACAGGCTATAGGAAATTGTGGCTAGATAGCCTTCTTTTTGTCTTTCAAATCTTTAGTCAAACCTCCTTCTCCACAGGTTTGATAAGCAATTTCTCGAGCCATGAGTTTATCAGGGACATACAAAGGTAGGATGTGAGGGGAAGCAGAACTTCCAAATACCCTGACATAAGTAAACAGTTCCTCCCCGAACCATCTCGCGACAGGGAGTATGTCTACCTCTGCTTCAGGAGAGCATCTTGGAGCATCTTTATCATACAAAATTCTGTACCGGGCAGCATGACTCCATGACAAATCTGGTAGAAGTGCGGAGCGAACTTGGAGTCCCACAATTCTTTATGATAGATATGAATGGGTAAGGGGTCTTGAGTTGTCCATTTCCAACCCATCACAGGAAACTTAGAAACATAACATATCACATCCATCACATACGCAGATAGGTAAAAAGGGGGATAAATTCTCTGAGAAATAGTTCTTTTAGACCGGTAATTTACAATGGTCATGACTAGGTTATCAGACAATATTTTAGCCCAATATACAATAGTGGAATTCATGGCGGCATCCAATAATGGTAGTCATTTAGATGAGAATTTGTTAATGTCTGGCATTCCAAACAGTCTACAGAGCATGGCAGCAGCAAAGCAATATGAGGAGGTGAGAGAACCAGTACTATACATTCCATGTTTATCTTTCTTCATCGGTTCATCCCTCCTCGACCAGTATTTAGTGGTTTCTGCCAGGTCTTGATTTTCTTTTGCAAATTTCTCCATAAACTGCTTGTTATAAGTTGCATGTGGCTCTGGTAAGTGATACATGAGCTTCAAATCTTGTGCAGCGAATGAGCCAATAAGTCCTTGACCCTGATTTTAAACTGTCTATTTCTGATATCGACGTTGTCCAGTATCGATTTAACCATGTTTGTGTATGGGAGAATTTTGGGCCTTGCTACTATCCAGTGTAAGAATGAACAAGCTAGCTCTGTGATGGATGCCTCAGAAGAACTATGTGAACCCGCAGTAGCAGTAACTTCCATTACTCTGGGATTCTCCTCTTCAAGTAGATTATACATGCCTTCCCACGTAGCTATACCAGCGTCTCTGTTACAGGCTGTGTCTGTATACAAGGGCACCATTTCTTTCTCTTCAGAGCTCGGAGCTTTGCTTTTCTTTCCCATAATATCCTGCGTACTGCTTTGTATCGTTCTTTGTTCTTCGTTCCTGCAGTTTACAAGTGAAGTGAGAATAATGATAAGGAAGGGTGATGGGAAAGTTTTAAATGCCGAAGATGCATAAAATATACCACCTTACGTGACATGATTTTTCGATAAGCACAAAACCATATTCCATTAATAACTGGCAACTAACTCATTTATTAGCATTAAAGCACATAACCAAGTGTCGGTTTATGGAAAATTCTTTTTTGAACCACGAGCCCAAAAGATCTACGATGAAGCGATTTTGTGATTTGCTTCGCAATATCGCAGATCACAACATCGCAAAGTTGATAGCTCACTATATCGCATTTCCGCTCTATTGCGAAATCGCAATATTATATTGCCGCTTTATCGCAAAACTGCAATATCACCATATCGCAATATCGCAGGAACGTAATATATGACAATCTTCGTTAATCTGTTTTTTGCGAAATGCGATTTGCGATATGTGTCATCGCATATCGGCAAATTAAGGTGTTTCAAGGTAAGTTGTCCTTAATGTATGCGATGCGATATTTGTTTATTATCGCATATCGCGATCTCGCAATGTTAGAATACGGCTTGTAAGGAGGTATCTCGTTATCCTTTTGCGATGCGATATTTCCTAAGGAAAGATTTTTGTCTTACCTTATCATAGAACTTAGATTTTTAGATTTTCAAGGGGGTCTTCCTAAGTTTATGATGGTAAGTTTTATTAGGAAAGGAAATTTAAGCACTAATTTGATTATTTTTTTAATTTTAACTAAGGGTCCCCAATTATTTAGTATTAGGAATAACACTAAATAAGAAGGGGGGTTGTTGGTGGCCACGACAAGATGCTAGACATGAATTTCTACTTTTAGAAAGTCACTCCAGAATTGTCAGAAATGAAATTTTATTAAGGAAATTCATCCTTGAGTTGCCCATGAGTGGTATTTTTTCTTCCAGAGAATAGGTATTTTTCATCCCTATTGCATACATCTCCGTGCCTTAGTAGATTGAGGACTTCACACCCTAATCTACTCCAAGGATCCAAGATTTCACGCCTTGATATTTTAAATATTTAAGACTCTACATCCTAATCCTTTTATTATAGATCCAAGACTCCACGTCTTTATCTTTCATGGATTTAGGACTCCATGCCCTATTCCTTTTATTATAGATCCAAGACTCCACGTCTTTATCTTTCATGGATTTAGGACTCCGCGCCATAATTTCCATGGCTTCTCATCTACTCTGATTTGAAACTCCACGCTTCACCCTAAGGTATTTATTTTGAGCTCATACCCATCTAATGGTTCGTTGGTGAGGTCTTATTCCAAGATTTGCACACATCACAATCTCATAGATCAAAGGAATCAAATGAATTTCATAATTAATTTATTCACATTATACCAAAGATTGTGCATGAATTCCACAATGATTTTGGTTTTATAGAAATGACTTCCGAAACCATTTATAGTTTGAACATCCTTGTTTGAAAATAACCACATCCCCTGTCACATCCTTCTCAATACAAGATTAAGCATATATAATCATAAAAATCATGTATCATGACTTCCACATTCATTTATAATTTGAGCATCCTTGTTTGCAAATAACCATGTCCCCTGCCACATCTTGCTAAATACAAGATTATGTATATATAGTCATAAAAATCATGTATCTTGACTTCCACAGTCATTTATAATTTGAGCATCCTTGTTTGTAAATAACCAGGTCCCAAACCACATCCTGCTTAGTACAAGATTATGCATATATAATCATATAAATAATATATCATCCATAAATCATAATTAACCGTATGTTCCACATAACCATGATCATCCATAGATCTATGTGTCTCAATCCTGTATCAGCATCCATGTCATACACCTATGTCCAAATTAGGATACCAAAAGAGAAAACATTGATAATATGATCTTAACCAAAATCAATTCTTATACACACAACCATAGATATTATTATAAGCACATAGCAATCATTTGACCGAAACTAAGTCTATAGCTTACAAACATATACATAAGTCTAACATGCATAATATTTATATCACTACATCAAAATCACCCTCTCCAAGTGTCATCAAAGCTTTCTCACTAAGAAGGGACACTACATACTCCCCCTCTTGGGCTAAACTTGGCCCGAAGTTTTTCGTACAGTCATAAGATACTTAGTTCTTTTTTATTCTCCTATCAATAAGGTGTTAACCTTATGTATATTTATTTGATTTTTTTTCTTCATGTCAATCCATAGTTTAATGTTTTCTAAATTGGAAGCAACTCCATGAAAACCAAAACATACCATTCTTAATTAGGTAGAGAATATATCCATGCCATATTAGGCATGTTTTGATATAAAATGCCAAAGATTTCTATATCAAAACCAACCATACAATTTATAATACCATATCAAAATACTATTTTATGTAATTGATATGACATCTACTTAAGTTATCTATAATAATTTGATATTCTACATGTTTTTCTTTCTCATAGTTTGCATGAATCCTACATGTGTCATCTTCTTGGTTCTATAGTATGTTGAGCTTGACAAGCTATAAATATCTCACACATTGGTTGTATAAACAACAATTATGGTCCATCCCATCTCACAATCAAATTTGCATACAAGAAGCATAAAATCATCCACATACAATTGCCAATGAAACTACACAACAAAACCTGATGTCATATATAAAACCCACTCTTACATCCCACTTGATTTATGTCTTCTCAATCCAAGTTTCCCCTTCTCATTCCATAAGACATCCTTGCAATCAAAATCTTTAGGATCTACCTATAGTTTTTACTAAATGTTTACTCTTTAGGGAAAATCACAATTTGAGGTTCAAGACACCAATTGTTTTTTAACTAACAAGACAAGGTTCCATACAATCCTCATTGACCCACTTATGTATTATAGACCATTCCTTTGTTCCCATAATATTCATTATTATTCATTTCTCTTACTTGAGTATCAAATATGAATGACTCTGTTAGAATATCTTCATTCCGAAAGAAAATTAATGATATCTTTTCGAAAGTGGCTTCTAATAAAGAACAACTCTCATAATTATGCAATTATGGTATTTATATTATTGAATCTACCTTGATAACTGTAAGTCAATTTATTTTCCAACTATAAAATCACTCATGATTTCTATTCAATAATTAATCAATTCATTTGGTTTCCCGGTCTTATTCCTTACTATTAATACATACGCAAAAACAAGCTATGAAACCATACATTTCTCAAAATATGAAGAATATTGTTCAATTTAAATAATATTTAGACTATCACAAGGGAATTTCTAGCCTAAAGTTAAGCCCTTTTTTTGTTTTAAGGAGAATTACCACCCTCTCAAAAGATTACAACCTTTTGTAGGACTAATAACTACTCATACAACTATACATCCAAGCACAAATTACTAATTCCAACAATCTCTTCCATTCCACATACAATACAATCATCTTAGGCATGCTAAATCATGCAAGAATTCCAATTCATCAAAGTCTGATCTCACTCTCCAAAAAAATAACACAAGCACATATTCTTGTAAAACAAGAACTCAAATAAGATTTTCATTAATCACATACCTTTTCAAATAAAAGAAAGTTCTCACCACATAAAATATTTATCTTCTAGACATGTTATTCTCTTAACAATTTACAAGTTAATCAAGTTCCAAGAAAGTAGTTCATCAAGTTGATAAATAATATGAATTTTGACTCGATTGCCTAACTAACAATAGTTTAGAGCAGTTCATGAGTTCAGTCCTCATAATTTATCTAATTAATTTAGTTAAATAGATTTCCATCAATATGCAATTGATAAATCATTAAGAAGGCTATTATGGCATTTCCTAGACCTAATTGCCTTAGGCCAATAGAAAATATATTTCATCAACTTATCACAATAATATTTTTCTACATTTCAAGAATTTGAAAATCAATTTAATTCTACATAAATCAGATCCTACCCTTATGCTTTGTGTTTACTCTCCATCATTACTCAGCGTAAATCACTGAACTTAGCTGCAAGTTTTTGAGCAAAAACCAAGCTCAATTTCGCTCCCTAACCCATCGCACTATTTGTAACTGTGCAACCTAGATGCATTGCACCTCCCGTGTGTTGCAGGTGAGATGCATCCCTGTTTCCCTGTGTTGTGGGTGCGATGATTGAGTGATACTGTTTTCTTCTCTGAAATTTGGTTTTTTTCTCCTTGTTTTTAGCTTTATTCAGTAGTTTTGCTGTTCATGATCAATACCTTCTTACTGAAACCTTCTTCCTTCACATTATTTCAGCCTCCATCAGTTAGGAACTATAAATGTTTTTGTGTATTTTTTCAATCATTTACAGTCTTCCTTTGTCGAAAGTAGCCTAATCGAACTGTCGTTTTTTATGCAAGTGTCGTAATTGTCATTCTGAATCAAAAGAAGAGTGTCGTAAAGTCTTCCTCTTCTAGATGGTTGATTGTACTTTTGTCTTTGTACTTGATTTGAAATTTTTAGTATTTGAAGCGTCGAAAACAATTTTCAATTCAAAATCGAAAAGTGTCGTCTTAGTCTTCCTTTCATTTTGAAAAGAAAATTGTTAGTATTGTCGGTTTGAAAGAAAATGGTTCAAATATGTACTTAGCTTTCCGTTTGGGCATTCACACATTAAGGAAGCGGAAACAAATACATGCATGTGCATCTACATGTTGACTACTTGCGAAATTTGATTTAGGAAAGTGCATATAGTGTGTGCGCTATGCTCTCTGTTGAAATAAAATCATAATCTTCTTTCCTTTGTAGCTAGGATTTCCTTTTCTAAAATAACATAAACCATTGTTTATCATTTTAGATTGCATATTTAGGAATTTCACATCTACATCATGCGGTGAACCTTGAAAGACAAACTTCTAAGCAAGATCAACCATAAAATAAATCTCAATGAACATAAAAATGCTTTGGAACCTAACGCAACACATCTAGAAGTCTAGGCTAGAGATGTGTTCCGACGTCATAAAACCTGGTAACTATCATTTTCATTGAAGGTTGGGTGATTCCTCCTCTTTGATACGACAAGTACCAGTACAGACTTGTGTTCCCCGTACCATTGAGTATATATTGGGAGACCAAAATAGACTGATATCCTTTATCCTTAGGAAGCCATGTCTACCGCCCTATCAATCGTAATGCACTGAACACAGCATTCGGGAAGGTTGACTGCCGTACATAAGTCCTTGGTAATTTCTCTATCATTTATCACCAAGGTGTATTTTGCAATTTTAAGATTGGTTTGGTAAACCCTCTGTCTAGACTTCCAAAGTAGTCACTTTCATTCCTTTTCGACTCCTTAAAAGAAAAGGTCCATCTGAGCACTTGTCACTTCAGGCTCATTAAAAATCGAAGGCGAGTAGAGTCACCTTTACCTTTTTCTCGACTCTTAAAAATTGAAAAATCAGGCTGCGTCAAAGTGTCTTTAAAATTTATTTTAATTGGAATAACATCCCTGTTCCTTCGTTGATCTGAGGTTGAGATAATGGAGTCTACCAATCAAGGAACCCCTCTTGGAGGGAATCCCAGTCCTTTCTCCTCGTGGGGAGATATTGGTTCTCCATATATGGCTACATTGTCCCTTCCAAGAATCACAATCGGCCTGCCGGTATGGCTTTTCTTGACCTCTGTCGTTCAAAACACCGTAATTCCTCAACAATCTAATCAGCAACCAGATGACATTGAAGTTACCCCTTCACCTTCTACTTCGTTTGTTTCTCCTTCCCCTTCTTCCTCTTCACTTGGTGAAACTAGTGACACTAAAAACCAAGTAGCTGAGAAGAAAAAGAAAGGAAAGGAGAACAAGAAGAAGCCAGCTAAACAAGGGAACAACAATTCATCATCTGGCGAAAATCCGCACACTAAACTTTCCAAACCAAAAACTCCATGCACAATTTGCAAAGGGAGCCATTATCATCAAAATTGCCCTTGCATCCCGCGGATATTGAGAGAATGGTCTCCCTGGTTGCACCATTCGATGTCATTAGCCCTTGACAGTCATGTTGATAGTGCACCATCAACTAGTGAAAACGAAGTTAATAGACAGAAAGGAAAAGTTAGAGTTCCATGTAGGTTATGTGAAGGTGATCATACTCTTCACTATTGTCCTTTTCTGGATGAAGCCAAAAGCATTTTGGATAACCGTCCTGCTTCACCGCAGCAACTTCCACCTGGATACAAGAAACTCTTGCCAAGTCCTTCTCTAGTTGAAAACCCGATTGACAGAACTCAACTTTCAATCAAATCGCCTATCATTGAAAGTGAACCTTCTGAGTCCATACCGGAGCAAAGTTAACTAGTCGAGATGGCAGTCGACCCAGTCTTGCCTTCAGAAAACCCACTTTTAGATGATATAGTTTCCAAAGAAAATGAGAACAAAACTGTTCAAATTCTTTTTGTCGATACATAGTCTAATGAACTTGGGGGCAATCCACCCATTTCTTTACAACAGGAAGAGACCCCCCCAGTTCATGAAACTTATCCAAACATTTATCCGGTACCTCCTCCGAGCAGTCTAGTCGTTTTCTTTGATTGGAATCAACTAGCGAAACCTCGCCTTCCATCTAATGTACCATTCCGAATCATAGTACAAGTTTACAAAATGATCGTGTTTGGCACTATCATAGATGAAGGGGCTTCAGTGAGTATCCTTTCCTCAACTGCTTGGAAAGCGCTTGGTTCGCCATCGCTTTTGCCTAAGAAACAAAATTTGTCGGGCTTCAACAAAGGAACCAGTTAACCGTTAGGGATCCTTCCAAAGTTACCAATAACTTTGAGAAAGAAAACTATTCATTTGAATGTGATGGTAGTCCAAGGTCCACTAGATTACAATCTACTCCTTGGACGTGACTATATGTATAGCATGGAAGCTATTGTTTCCACATTCTTTCAAGTGATGTGTTTTCCACATGAAGGCAGACTGGTATAGCTCGTCGACCAGCTTTCATTTCTTGGTTCAAAGACAGCTATGAATCAACCATCATCCCTTAATGGTCTCTTCGCATCAACAATGTCTCTTCAACCTTCATTCCATCCACCTAATTGCAACGAGTAGTTCGGTGAGTGTGATGAAGGTTAGGGGGCATGCACCCTAGTCTACTTTAGCAGGCGAACCCAGAGCAAAAGAGAGATTATCTTCAAAGGTTATAATACTCAGACCGAATAACATTCCCGTATAGGTTATATTATCAATTTGACACAATTATTTCCTTTGTACGATTGTGAATGGAAGCTCACAGCATTCACATTCATGCGTTATGTAATTGGAAGCTCATAGCAATCACCTTCGTCTATTTCGATGGACAAAGAAAAGGAAGAGTTTTTGTCTGTTGACAGAAACGATCCTGCCTAACCGCAGGAACTTCCATTTGATAACCTAGAAACTCTCCTTTTACTGAAAGACCTGGGGGCATGCAAACCTTTGCATGCGAGTGAAAAACGACCTTTGATTTTCTTAGTTTGTAGGTTCTAAAACCTTTAACCTCGTAGCTCGGTCGTTTCTAGCTTGCATAAAAAGGTCATGAGCACATGTTATAGTAATGTTCAAGCTCATTAAAAAATAAATCTACTAAGAGACATTATCAAAAGACTGGCACGAGCAATGTTCCTGCAAGGCTCAAGCTCATTAAAAAATCAACCTACACTGAGCATATGTTGGCACAAGGTTCAATCTCATTAAAAAATAAACCCGCCTTTGGTAAATAACCTTTGTGATCGCTTTGCTATCAGCCCTTTTTGAACCTTGGTTGTGTTCCTTCCATCACCTCCACTTCATTTGGCCGACCTTACGCTTCCACTTGATTGTTTACCCTTTTGAGGAACATCTGTGACGAGTGATTCTGATCACCACCCTCTTCACACTGCCATGTTTTGAGAAGTTCCAAACTTACCTGGAACCAGCTGCTACCCAAAAATACCACTCGTTCCTCAAAAACGAGCCTCTTTTAAACTCTTTTTAGACTCATTAAATATAAAAAGATTGTCGAGCTATTGGCCTTTCCAACTTGTTAAAGTAAGGGGAACGCCATCCCTCTAGCATATTTTAATCTTTTTGGACTTGAGGGATTATTAAACAAAAAGATCAATCGTTTGTCTTTGTCGGCTCGCTAAAACTATCGAAAATTCATCCCTATCGTATTATTTTACACTTTTTCAGACTTAAGGGATTATGCCATGAAAAAGGACTATTGGAGTCTCCTTTTCGTCCCTTTTCAAACTCTCTAAACATAAAAAGGACCGAGTTATATTTGTCGTTAAACTTGTTAAAAAAATAGCGACAAACTTGTCCACCCAAACAAGAACGAGTCTCACTGACGCTAGGCTCGCTAAACACAAAGCAACAGGTTTTCCAGAAGGGAAAATTATAGACCAAGCATATGATATCCTCCTCAAGCTTTTCAAAAATAAACAGGTACTAGTCAGCAATGACTGGGGAAAATGGGAAGAAAACTTGAAGAACTTTATTCGTAGCAAGTTGCTCTTGAACATGACACTTTCACTCCATCACCGTGATTGAGTTGGGTTGGGTTTTTCTATTCACCGTCACCATTGGTCCACCGTGCCATCCATGGGGTTAACACTACCGGTCCACATCAGTGTCACCAATATGTTCAAGAGAAGTCATTCAGAGAATTCACCATCTAGCAAACGCCTCATCCACTGCATTACGTTTACCCTTCATTTTTCATGACCGCCATTCCTAAACCTTATATCATCAGATCGTTTTCACCTCCACAAAAATCATTTGCTCTGTTTCGCATCGTAGATGTGGGATACATCAAGGCCCTCCTACGACAGGTTACTTCTTGTCGACATCATCTCATTAACCAAGAAGTTGACTTAGAAACAACCCTTTCAATACTTTGAAGTTTGCATGCCTCAATGGCAAGTTTCTCACTTCTGGCGACAGGTTTACATCAATGACCTTCAACCGAAATACTTTGCGTGGTGTTCGACTTCAACTCATATATTCACACCACATGAATTGTATTGTAGGACCTTGAGGGTCATCATCATTATCGGTGATTCCTCTTGCGTCTGTTAACAACTTACATTATTGGCTAGTAATCAGACAATGTCTTTCCATGTTCGACTTCAGAACATCTTTTCACATGGATCGACTTGAACATCGGGCGAAGATTGGACAAGTATTGAAGACCTCGGATCTAGTTTCATCCATCTGGGCTGTGATATATTCAGGAAAATAAACACATCAATTGTACAAAGAAGTTGCACAGATAGTCACCTAAGCCAGGGAAGATGACTCTTCATGCGAAGAATCACTAGTCTGCAACAGCAGACAATTGGCTGTCCTATGTACATGAAAATGAATTTATAAAGCTGAGCATGGGAATGCCCGCCTCAGCTAGATCATGAAAATATATGATGATGATGTATTGTATTGTATCTTATACAGGTCACCTTCCAGTATGAATACCTCGGATCCTCATGATAAAGCATTTCACCCGACATCAGAAGATTTAGAACCTCATACTTTAGGGGGCAACTGTTATAGACATATTTGGGCACTGCAATCCCAAACTCATATGTCCATAAACTAAGGGCTCCTTAAGTCCCTTAAAGTGTTGTTTCACACCCTAAAGGATCATGGTTAACTGATTACATCATTTCCCAGAAGTTCCACCTGAAAAACTACTCAGAACTGGCCAAAACTGGACCATACAGATTTATCCATGGGCAAGGTGTGATGCATACTGACTGCCAAACTAGCCAGGTGCGATGCATACTGAAATGGTCTTCTGTGGGGTGTGATGAGCGAGAATAGACAAATGGCAGAGATAGTTTGCAAGGTGGATGATCATGGAATCTTCCATAAACTTATCCTGTGACACTTGCCTCTCTGAATTCGCCCAGGGATGAGTAAGAGATCAATGGAATCTCCAAGTGGAAACAAGAACTATTAGTGGAATGACACTAATAAAAAACCCAGAGCTGACTCACACCCTTGCAAGACATCTATAAATGGATCCCTCATCTGAGAGATCTGGAGGCTGGAATTTTGTATTTTGTAAGGAAGTGTTGTTGGTTTGTTGGTAAGAAGAGACATTGCATTGTTGGGTGATTTTCTTGTTCATGAGGTGAAGAGGGCTTCTACAACTAGGAGGATGATGCTGGATCAGACAGCTAGGTTGTAATCCTCTCTTACATTACTATTAATAAAGTTCTTTGAGTTTTCCTCCATATGATCTTGTATTTGTGAATCTTATTGTTTATGAATGCAATTGTATGGTCAATGTGTTTCTGATTCCGCATTGTTTATGATGTTTTAGATAGAGATGCTTTGATAGTTTGTTGTTACTTTGACTCTACAGGTACTCTTTGAAGCGGGAAAAATAGGAGAGGAGTGGAAAATTCTATCAAGGAAATGAGAAATCAAGCTAGGATCAAAGCAGAAGATCCAGGTTGGTCTTCTTTTCTTCTCTTCCATCTATGACACTTAAAGGAACTCTTGAAAAAGCTTTAATTGTTTGTTTCTAAGATACATACCCATCTTAGTGGGACTAGCAGTTCGAATCGACACTAGTTTTCCCTGAAACAAAGGGCGACAACACAGAAGATTTTACGCACAGGTTTATGGTGGCCTACACTGCATAAAGACTCTAAAGCGTATTGTGAGGCATGCGATGTATCTCAACAAATGGGCAAACCATTTTCGGAGGGATGAGTTCCCACTGAATCCTAAAGTATCGCTGCAACCATTTGAGAAATGGGCAATTGATTTCGTTGGGCCAATTCAGCCCCCAGGGAAGAAGACAGGTGCGTGCTATATCATCACTGCGATGGAGTATCTAACCAGATGGGCAGAGGCACAGCTAGTTAAGGATTATACAAGGGCTACATCAGCAAATTTCTTGTTTGAGTATGTGTTAACTAGGTTTGGCTGCCCAAAAGTTTTGATGAGTGATTGAGTACGCACTTCGTAAACGAGACAATCAGCGCGTTAACTGAGGAGTTCCAGTTCTATCACCAAAAAAGCACATTGTATCATCCTTAGGCTAATGGAACAGTGGAGGCCTTTAATAATATTTTAGAGAATGCATTGACGAATATTTGTAATGTGCAGTAAATTACTGGGATGTGCACGTATCTGCAGTGTTGCAGGCTTATAGGACTACTTGTAAAAAGATGATAGGGCAGACACCTTTTAGATTGGTCTATGGTGTAGAAGATGTGATGCCAATGGAGTATATTGTGCCTAATCTATGCATTGCAACTTTCACAAGAATGACAGGTCGTGAAGCCTTGGAGGAACGACTCACGCAGCTGATGGAGTTTGAAGAGGCCGATTCTTGGCTGGATTCCATCAGCAGGTACAGAAGGAATGTGAAAAATCCTGGCACGATCAACACATCAAGCTTCGCACGTTCAAGGTAAATGACTTGGTTTTGTTATATAATAGTAAATTCACTAAGTTTCTGGGGAAATTTTAGATGCATTGGCTTGGGCCATATGTTATTAAATAGATTACAGATGGAGGCGCATTTTAGCTCACGAAGCTTAATGGAGAAACTTTTCTGAGAAGGGTGAATGGAAGCTGATTGAAGCCATATACAGGGGATCCAGCACAATGATTATATGGCAGTGGGAAAGTCTTAGTGCTCTAAGCAGTTGCAAGGGAGCGTGGGACTATAAACTACATTGCTAAGGTTGGAGGACTACGCAGCAGGTGGGTTGCGCGAAAGATGATACAGATACACCCTATCAAGCTACGCGAAGGACGATGCGCTATGAAGGGAGGTACCACGTAGCAGAGCAGGTAAGTGACTGTTGGATTCATTGTTCAGGATTTGACAGCCAGAAGACGGTTAAGAGGAGTAGACTGGCGGCATTTAAGGCCAAAACCTTTGAAGATCTGCCACCAAAACAGCATTAATGGTCACATTTTGGGGGGAATGGTCGGATTTGAATTCAAAAATCCCCATAAATTCCGCGTGCTAGTCCAAAAAAGAACACTTTGCACCCTTAGAGTTTTCGTTGAGTTGTGTTGCCTGTTGCCTATGAGCTGCTCGTATTTTGAGGATTTGGTCACGAGCCCTGCATTTGCCAAGTTATCAGAGTTGAACTAGAAATTCATCCTTGAAACCATGTTAGGACCAAGCCCTATTGAGACTATGAGTACTGGGGGAGATGTTGCGTCTGAAGGAGCTACTCCAGAGGTAGTGAGTATGGAAGCTCTAGCTCTTGTGCCTATAGCACTGAGGTCGGAGGCTGAAGCCTACACCTATTAGAGAAACCCAGAAACTAAAGAAGGATAAATAGAAGAAGTTGGTGCCAGTACGTGAATTGCCCAAAAAACATTGCAACTCAAAAATAGAAGAAAGACAAGCAGCCCGAGAAGGTTGTTGATTTGGAGATCGAGGAAGGACAGGGCACCGAGGATATAGACGCTGAGGGAATGGAGCCCATTATGAAGTTGTTTGACTATATCCCTCCATGCAAGGGCAAGGTGAAGGTTACCAAGGACCCATACTCCGAAAAATTTGGCATTTCTATGCCCCTATTGCTAGAGTAGGTTCCCTTCGAAGGTCCACACCTTGCACGGATCCCCCTACTAAAGATGGAAGATTGGGACCTTGTCAATCATGATAGGTTCCCTCACCTAGCGATAGCCAACTATATGAAGCACATCTACTACATAGACTCAGGTGCCGAATGGATCTACAGAGTGGAGAATTTAGGATTGTTGAACATGTTGTGGGTGCCCCATTATCACCGCACCACTATCAACACAGCCTGTGTGCGTCAATTACTTACTTTGGTGCACGATGGGTGCTTATGGCTAGGAGGGCCTATACCCATCACTGACATGCTCATCCACAGGATCACGCACCTGCCATACGAGGGTTTGAATCTGGCCAAGGAGTTTGGCGAAAAGACAAGAGAAAAGGATTTGGCAGACAAGATGAAGAAGGAATTTGCCCTCATGAAAAAGCCGCACGGATACTCATCACTTCCATAAATGACCCCGCGGTACAAATTTCCACACAAATCTTAGTCGGGAATGTAATGAGGAAGTGTCGCATGGACAAAGTTTTGGTGCCCATGATTTCTCTAGCTGCACAATGCGCGAAGGGTGTGTAGTTCAACTGGTCAAGGTACCTGTGCAGTGAATTCCTCACAAATTTCCGCGAGGTCCAGGATGAGACCAAGCCATTCCATTATGCTTGGTTGTTGCTCTCCATTGTGTTGGTCGCATGGGAGTTGTCGAAGGACAGCCAATTTCCTCCATTGAAAGAAGGATTGTTGGAGGCCACACAGTTTGCCTCCCTATGGGCCACAAAGGACCTCGCGCGGGTCACAGAAACAAAAATATTCTGGGTGTTGATGGAATCAAGCTTCTGCATGGCCATCAACCAGCGTCCAAGGTTTTCCCCGACCTTGTACGAGAAGTTGTCATCTTATTCCACATTCAAGGTTAATTTCCACCAAGTCTACATTCAAGCGCGGAAGGATCCGCAACAGAAATGGCATAACTTTCCATATTTGGTAAAAGATACAAATATACAAGAGGTAATCAAGTGATGGTTAGCAGAGTGGCATGCCCCCTCAGACTTGGATGTCAGAACCAATAAGGGCACGGAAAGCTCGGCAGCAAAGAAAAGGAAGGATGCAGCCAAGCAGGCTGCACAAAATTTGGTCGCGCAACGGAAAAAGGAAGCCACAGAGAAGGCTCGGATGGAGAAGGAGCGCATTGCTAAGGAGCAGGCTGAGCAAGAGTAGCACAAATCAAAGCGAAGTGGAAAATCCCCTTCACCTGAGACCAAGGAGGAAGAGTAGTCCGAATAGGGTGGCGGATGAGATATGGGGCAGAGCACCCTGTTTCGACTAAAGAAGCGTGGACAAGGGCAACAGGAAGGTCCCCACAAAAAGCAAAAATCAGACCAATCACGGGGTGACCCCATGGTATTGATGGAGGGCGATCTCGATAAGATCAGCAACAAAATATGGGACACTACAAGTGAAGTGCTACAACAGTTCGAGCAGCAGTATATGCAGATGTTAGGTGTTGTGGGGAAAAGTATCCGATGCGGATGACCCTATCCCTACTCTAAAGGTGACAGTCTTTAGCAACAACTGAAAGTAAAGTTTTGATGATTTCCTTTATGAAAGTACAGAGAGAATGAAGAAAGATTAACCAACCTGGTGTCTTCCGCTTAGTCGATCCTTATCCTCTCTCTTTGTCTCTTGTTCCCAGCTCCTTGCTCTCTTTGCCGGTCCAGCTACACACAGATCCTGCACAAACAAGAGAGCAAACTACAAGATACATGTACTCATAACTGAAGCATGGATTAGGATGAATCAAATATACATGTAAATACAATACATCAATGCAATACAAGTATATAGGAGAACATGCAAAACTTTATTGATAGAAGTAACAGGGTTCTGAGAAGGTTACAACCAATGATGGCTCCAATCCAGCAGCACCTCCCCAGCAGCAAGAACTCTCCTCTTCACCTCTAGTAAAACAATCACCCAATAACTCTAACTGTAAACCAACAGCACCTCCTTGCTTTACACAAAATTCCAGCCTCCTTAGACCTCATAGAAGAGCTCTATATATAGGAGAGAAGAAGAGAGGATGAGTCAGCTTGAGGCTGGCATGAAGCTGCCTTGTGTCCTCTCCCTCTTCAGTTAATCTTCAGTTCTTGAGTCCACTTGGAGATCCTTGCTTACACATGGTGATCAAGTACCTCTTACTCATCACAGGGCGAATCTCATGAACCAAGTGTCAGTTTGGAAGCTTCCTGGGCAGTTGACACCTTGCAGAATGACTGTGCCACTTGGCCAATCTCGCCCAGCGCAGGTAGCCTTCATTAGATTTGACTTCCAGCGCAGGTACAAGGAGGAGCAGTTGCATTCCAGCGCAGATGCTCAGTGGAGCAGCTGACATGATCCAAAATTAGCCTGTTTTGAAGTGTTTTCAGGTGGAGAACTGATTGGAAGTGTTGTTGTTTGATGACCTTGTTCTTTTAGGGGTAAGAACAACATGTTTAGGGACTGAGGATCCCTGTAATTATTGACATTTCATGCTCCATGCTGCGAGGCACAAAAATGTCTATAACAGTTGCCCCCTAAAGTATGAGGCCGTTTATCGGGTGAAATGCTTTATCTAGAGGATCCGAAGTTCATTCCAGTGCTGAGGAGTGCCCTGTAATACAATACAATACAATACATTATTTTTCATTCTGTTTTCATGATCTAGCTGAGGCGGGCATTCCCATGCTCAGCTTTATAAATACATTTTGGTACATAGAACAGACGATCGTCTGATGGTAGACAGATAATTTTCTACTGAAATTATCATCCTTTGAGTAGGATGATCATCTGCTGCAATGATGTACATGACAAATGCTTTTATATTTCCTGAATATGTATCGCAGCCCGGATGGATGAAACTAGATCCGGGGTCTTCAAACTCGTTCGATCTTCACTCTAAGTACAAGTCGATCCATGTGAGAATTTCGCTGAAGTCGAACATGGAAAGACATCGCTTGATTACCGGTCAATGATGGAAACCGTTAACAAGCGCGAGAGGAATCACCGATAATGATAATGACCCTCAAGGTACTGCAGTACAATTCACGTGGCGTGAATAAAAGACTTGGCGTCGAACGCCACGCAAAATCTTCTGGTCGAAGGTCATTGATGTATACCTGTCGCCGGAAGTGAGAAACTTGCCATTGAGGCATGCAAGTTTCAAAGTACTGATGGGGGTGTTCCTAGATCAACTTCTTGGATAATGAGCTGAAGTCGACAAGAAGCGATCCGTCAAAGGAGGGCCTTAATGAATCCCACATCAATGACACGGAACGGAGCTAATGATTTTAGTGGAGGTGAAAACAAACTTGTGATATATGATTCAGGGTGGCGATCATGAATGGATGAAGGATAATGTATGGCAGTGGATGAGACACGGTTGACACTTTCAGAATGACCCCTCTTGAACATATAACGACACTGATGCGATGGATTGGTAGCATTACCCCAAATGTGGATGGTTTGGCGAGGACCATGGTGATGAGACCGGTGAATGAAACAACCCAACCCGATGTGGTACGGAGGAAAAGTGTCATGTTCAAGAGTGACTTGCTACCATTAAACTTTGATGTTCTCCCAATTTTTCCCCAGTCATTTCTGACCAGTACCTCTTTATTTTTGTCAAGCTTGAGGAGGATAACATATGCTTGTTCTATAACCTGCCCTTCGGGCAAGCCCATCGCTATGATTTAACGAGCCTAGCGATAGGGAAACTCGTTCTCGTCTAAAGACAAGTTTGTCGCTATTTAATCATTTTAACGAGTCTAACGACAAGGAAAACTCGGTCCTTTTCATTTTTAGAGAGTCTGAAAAGGTACGGAAAGTCAACTCCATAATTCCTTTTTCGTCAGCAAATCCCTTAAGTCCGAAAAAGTATAAAACAATACAGAAGGGATGGCTATTCGGTACTTTTAACGAGCCGAACAAGACAAGCGCTCGATCCTTTTGTGCAATAATTCCTCAGGTCCAAAAAGATTAAAATTTAGAGGAGGGATAGCGTTCCGGTCATTTAACGAGCTGGAAGGCCAAAACTCGGCAAACTTTTCATATTTTACGAGTCAGTGAAAAGAGCTGAAAGAAGACTCGTCTTTTGAGGAACGAGTGATAAACAGGGATAGCAATTGATTCCAGGTACAAATTGGAATTTTCCAATCACGACAGTGTTACGAGGATGGCTAGGTGGAATCACTCTTCGCAGCTGTTTCTCAAAAGAGGTAAACACACAAATGGAAGTGAATGATCGGCCAAATGAACAGTGGAGGTGATGGATGAAAACACGATCAAGGTTCTTATGGCTAATGAATTTACGATCTCAAAAGGTTATTTACCGGTTCATTTTTTCCATGAGCTTGAACTCTGGGGGAAACTTTTGCTCACACTTTTCTATTTTTTAACGAGCATAAATTCAGTTATAAAACTGCTCGAATTTGCGTTTATTTTTTAACGAGCATGAACTATATGCTAAAACTGCTCGATATACCAGTCATAAAAAAGAACGCCTCCCGTAAGGACCAATTTTTATAGAGCTTATGCCTTACCACAGCTATGCTCACTTTTGGCAAATTTTACTTTTGCCCCACAGGCTTCTTTCATGCAAGTTTGGAAACAGCTAATCTTAAAACCAGATAAATAACCGCCCCTAGCTTGCACTCCAGAAGTTCGCATGCCCCCAGGTATAGGGTAGAATTTCGAGACTGCCCCTTTATCAACGAGGTTTGCCTCTTTCTTATTATCCGAAGAGGGTTCTATTTGCTGCCGCAAATCAATCCCTTTCTTCGGCGATGTCTAACGTTGGGTTACTAAAGATGGTGACCACCCGTTGTAGCAATAGAATCTCTTTGAAGGCTGCCCCTGCTTATCCTTCAAAACATTCGTTTTAATGGGCGAGGCTTGAATTCAAAGACGGTTACTACTTGTTACCGCAAACGGTCTTCATCTTCGGTGTCCCTATTACCTAGACAAGGGGAGCGAGAAGCCAATTATCTCACTCACATAACTTTGACAAAAGAATATTATTCCAGAACAACCCCACTTCCTTCCACGGACGGGGTACGGACTAGTCATATTCTTTTGCGGAAATTCTTCCTTATACCCGGGGTTTCTTCTGCCCGAAGCAGACCAGGGTGCATGCCCCCTGGGTTCCAGTCTTTCTTTCCGAATCACTCGCACTCATCGGGAAGAAGGACTGGGGGTGGAGGCGAATCTTGAGTGAACAGACCATTTAGGAATGGTATTTGACTATTTGCGATGCGAGATCCCGGAAACGAAAGTTGGTCTACGAGCTTGACCACCTTTCCTTCGTGTGGAAAACACATTACTCTAAAGAGTGAGGAGACTATCGCTCCCATGCAATAAATATAGTCCCGCCCAAGGAGTAGGTTATAATCCAAAGGTCCTTGGACGACCATCACGTTCATCTCGACGGTCTTCCCTTTCAATGTAACAGGTACATTGGGGAGGATCCCTAATGGTCGACTGGTTCCTTTATCAAAACCTGAGAGATTTCTCAACTCAGGTAAAAGCGCTGGGGAACCCAGTGCTTTCCAAGCAACAGAGGAAAGGATACTCACAGATGCCCCCTCATCAATGATAGTACCAGCCATGATCATTCTATAGATCTGGACAATGATTCTGAATGGTACACTGGCTGGTAACCGGGGTCTGCCTAGTTGATTCCAATCAAAGGATACAACCAGGTTGCTTGGTGGTGGGACCGAATATACGGCCGGATATGACTCTGATGATGTTCCTTCCTGCGATAAAGGAATGGGCGCATTGCCCTGACGCTCATCGGAGTCGGTGCTGATGAAAAGAACCTGGATGGTGTCATCCTTATTCTCTTCAGTGAGGGTGTCGCATGAAGATGACTCTTCGGCGACGGTGTCATTTGAAGACGGGTCTTCAATGACGGAGTCATTGGACGATAGAACCTCTGAAGGAAGAACCGGGTCAACTGCCGTTTCGACCTTTAGACTTTCGTCTGGTCTGGATTCAGTAGGTTCATTCTCAATGACTGACACTTCAGCTGACCACTTGAGCGGGCCAGCTGGATTTTCAACTATCGAGGGATTAGGCACGAGTTTTTGGTATCCAGGAGGAAGTCGTAACGGTGATACCGGACGATCTTCCAAAACTCTCTTTGCCTCATCTAAGAATGGACATTTGTGGATGGCATGATTGCCTTCACACAATAGACAGGGTGATCTTGGTCCCCTTTTTCGTCCTTCACTCTCATTAGTCGACGGATTGCAATCAACATGACAACCAGAGGTTGATGCTACCGGATTGTGCAACCTTGGGGACCAGTCCCTTAGTATCCGGGGAATACAAGGATAATCACGATGGAAGTGGATCCCTTTGCAAATGACACATGGCGATTTAGGCCCGGTCGGTGCAGTGTGTGGGTTTTTGTCAGCTTTCTTCTGCTTGCCCCCAGTCGCCTTCGCCAGAGGCTCCTTCTGCTTCTTTTCTCTCTTCTTCTTTTCCTTCTTCTCCTTGGGAGGCTGACTTTTGCCAGCTCTACCTTGGGAAGATGAAGGATCAGAGGAAGTATCATAAGAAGTGGAAGGCTGGTGGGTAGTTCTAGATTGTTCTGACTGTTGATTCGACTGCTCAGGATTAGTGGCGATCTGGACTACATTAGTTGAAAAGAGCCATACAGGGAGGCCGATTGTCAATCCTGGAAGTGACAATGTAGCCATATGAGGCGCACCAACATCTCCCCAAGAGGAGAAGGGGTTTGGACTTCCGCCAAGGTTATTTCCTTGGTTGGTGGGCTCCATACTTTTCAACTGAAAGATCAACGTGGGAATAACAGGTGATTATGTTCCGCTTAAAATAAATTTTATTAACGACGCTTTTAGACACAAACTTGCTTTTTCATGTTTTAAGAGTCGAGAAAAAGCTAAAGATGACTCTAGTCGCCTTCGATGTATTAACGAGCCCGAAGTGACAAATGCTCGGTTGGACTTTTTCAGTTATAGAGTTTGAAAAAGGCCAAAAGAAACTGCTCTGGAGATCTAGGCAGAGGGTGTGCCAAACCTTTCGCGAAACCACAGAATACGTTTTACGGTACGGGTGGTCGATCTTCGTGAATGCTGTGTTCACTGCATCGCGATCAGTAGGGCGGCCGACACGGTTTCCTAAGGATAAAGGATAAAAGCCTATAGGGGTCTCCCAATATACGCGACGGTACGCGGGAGCTCAAGTCCGTGTTAGTGCCACCGACTCT
This sequence comes from Pinus tabuliformis, assembly GCA_031772625.1. Lineage (NCBI taxonomy): Eukaryota > Viridiplantae > Streptophyta > Pinopsida > Pinales > Pinaceae > Pinus > Pinus tabuliformis. Next base: position 338,613,404 of record CM062807.1, on the reverse strand, counting down.
CAGGAGGAATCACCCACCTTCGTAGAGATCGACAGTCACTATGTTTAACGACGCCGGAACACGTCTCTACCTAGACCTCTAGATGTTTGCGTTAAATTCCAAAGCGTTGTTATGTAAATTGAGTTTATTTTAATGTTGATCTTTCTTAACAGTTTGCCTTTCAGGTTCGCCACGAGATGTATATATACAACCTCCTATATGCAATCTAAGAATGAGAAGCAAATCTTTTCAATCTTTCAACTTTGAAAACCTTAATCTACTTGAGGGAAAAGAAAGACACAACTTTTTCCACAGATCAAAGAACACACACTAAAATGCACATCTTCCTAAATCGTCAAGCATACAGTCAAATGCAAAATGCACAATGCATGTATTTCTTTTCGTTATCCTTAATGTTGATGCTAGACAGAAAGGAAACTGTTGTATAATTTTGAATCTAATTTCAAGTAGAAATAAACAAGCTTGTCCACAATCAAAAAGACACCTTATGATAGACTTGTTTAAAACACAGGAAATGTATAGATTCAAACCATGAAATGAAAAACAAACAAACTCAAACAGCCATGAACAGTAATAAAACTAGCTCTTAAGATCACAAAGACACTTTTACAGTTCAGGATCTAAGAGGTCATAGCTATACTGGTTCGCTTTTCACAATGGGAAACTGTAACTGAAACAAGAAATACTGAAAGAACATTCACAGTTTCATCACACAACTGAGGCAGAATAATGTCAAGGAGAAGTGGTCTACAGCAAGTACAATGACCAGCAAGCAATCAGCTAAAACTCAGTGAAAACAGGGCCAAGACACAATGGGAAAACTGAGCAAGACAATGGCTAACTGGACCAGCGCAGGTTCTAGTCTGCCAGTTTGACTCTCAGCGCAGTTCCCGAAGGGAGTACCTGCGCTGTAATGCAGACTGCCTCTGGACAGCCTGCACTGACTCACGAGAGTTTCGTCTACAAAGAATTCCGGGTCATAAAAACCTCAAAAATGCACTGTTTTTGCTGAAATAAAAAGCTATAGGTCAAGTACAGGCTAAGGGATGATCAAGAGGATGAAGATCTATCACAAAGAGTAAAGAGTCTTTTGTAGATAAGCTCTTCAAATCTTGAATTTGCTCATCAAATGAGCAAGAGTAGCAGTCCCTCTACTTCGCTTTTGATATAGTCAAAAGCTTTTCGATTTGGTACTCTTTTCTTCAAGAAATGAATAGCAAAATACTACAAACACCAACAAGATACTAGGCTCCCCAGCGGAGTCGCCAGTTTGTTGTGGGGAAAAGTATCCGATGCGGATGACCCTATCCCTACTCTAAAGGTGACAGTCTTTAGCAACAACTGAAAGTAAAGTTTTGATGATTTCCTTTATGAAAGTACAGAGAGAATGAAGAAAGATTAACCAACCTGGTGTCTTCCGCTTAGTCGATCCTTATCCTCTCTCTTTGTCTCTTGTTCCCAGCTCCTTGCTCTCTTTGCCAGTCCAGCTACACACAGATCCTGCACAAACAAGAGAGCAAACTACAAGATACATGTACTCATAACTGAAGCATGGATTAGGATGAATCAAATATACATGTAAATACAATACATCAATGCAATACAAGTATATAGGAGAACATGCAAAACTTTATTGATAGAAGTAACAGGGTTCTGAGAAGGTTACAACCAATGATGGCTCCAATCCAGCAGCACCTCCCCAGCAGCAAGAACTCTCCTCTTCACCTCTAGTAAAACAATCACCCAATAACTCTAACTGTAAACCAACAGCACCTCCTTGCTTTACACAAAATTCCAGCCTCCTTAGACCTCATAGAAGAGCTCTATATATAGGAGAGAAGAAGAGAGGATGAGTCAGCTTGAGGCTGGCATGAAGCTGCCTTGTGTCCTCTCCCTCTTCAGTTAATCTTCAGTTCTTGAGTCCACTTGGAGATCCTTGCTTACACATGGTGATCAAGTACCTCTTACTCATCACAGGGCGAATCTCATGAACCAAGTGTCAGTTTGGAAGCTTCCTGGGCAGTTGACACCTTGCAGAATGACTGTGCCACTTGGCCAATCTCGCCCAGCGCAGGTAGCCTTCATTAGATTTGACTTCCAGCGCAGGTACAAGGAGGAGCAGTTGCATTCCAGCGCAGATGCTCAGTGGAGCAGCTGACATGATCCAAAATTAGCCTGTTTTGAAGTGTTTTCAGGTGGAGAACTGATTGGAAGTGCTGTTGTTTGATGACCTTGTTCTTTTAGGGGTAAGATGAGGATCCCTGTAATTATTGACATTTCATGCTCCATGCTGCGAGGCACAAAAATGTCTATAACATTAGGGAGTGTCCAAAAGGATCTGCGCAAGCTACAAATCTAGGCTAATAGGATACAGGTGGGAATGGGTCAAGCAAGTGCAGCACAAGTGAGCCTAGCACTAGGGACGAGTCAGGCTGCAGAATTGGTAAGGACCCTGGACCTTTCAACTGTTGCTTTACCAGAAGGGTCCCTACGTGCAGAGTCAGTCGATGACTACATCATCTTAAGTACCCTTAATAACATCGGGCTAAACATTACAGCGCTCCCCAATGAGGTTCTGCATGCGCTGCAGGCCTGGGTAACAGAGGAATTGAGAGCTCGGGAGTAGCATGCTCTCAATTTGATCAATGAATATAGGGTGAACAATGAGCATATGTTCTCTAAGAAAAAACATGCCTTAAAGGAAAAGGAAACGTTGCAAGCACAGAATTCCAGGCTCAAGTACGCAGTTGCAGAGGCATGCAGAACAATGCTGGAGGTTCACATTCCAGAAGACGCACAGCTGGAAGCCAAGATCAGGAAGTTAGCCGCTGGAGTGCGTCAAGCAAAGGTGGAAGTTGGACGAGTTCAATTTGAACTCAACATGAAAATAATGGAGTTGTAGCTCAAATTACAGCCTACAACTCCGCCCAAGGTCAGGGAGCAATGCAGAGCCACCATAAAAGAAGGGATGGCCACTTTGGATGCCATAGTCGCTGACTGCTCGACCATATTTGAGTAGGCAATGGAAGTGGTGACAACTCTGTAGGAAGACCCAAACCTGCACATATTGAATATAGAGGTTAGCAAGCTGCTTAAGCAGTACAATAAGGTCAGGGCGACGGTGCACTCAATTGCTCTATCGCAGCGCCTCACCAAGTTGCAGGAGCGGAAGCAACTCCTCGCACAAGAAGAAGCAGCCCAGAAGTAGGAGGTTGTTCTTAAGGCCAAGTTGGAACCATGGTTAGAAGAAGCTTACTAAGTCACAACTAACATTTAGGAGAAGTTGACGAACTTGCAGCAGACCCAAAAAACGATGAGGTTCGCCGCGAAAGGACCAACTACCGAGTAGCTAGTAGAAGAGGTCAAGTAGGAAGCTACGGAGAGCGTTGTCGAGGTTGCAGTCATGCAAGTGGAGTTGGGGGATATTTGCAGCAAGATCTTAGCGCCGGCTGAGTGACTCAAGGGTGAGTCACGACCTTTGTGTTGGGGACCTATTGGGATGGGGTCCCTTGGGTCAGTTTTGGGGTTAAAAACCCAACTTTTGATGTAATTTTTGTGAAAATATGTAAAAATTTTGTGATTTGTGGATGTGTAGTGCTTAGGTAATTAGGATTAAAAGGGGTTATAGCCCGTTGCCTATGTAAAGTTGAGTCGGTCTTGAGATCCACCCTTGGTCCGCGGACCATGGGATTGTATGTAAAAATCTATAAATAGGTGTGGCTGAGGGAGTCTAAGGCATGTCTATGTCTGAGAGAGGAAAAAAGGGAAAGTAACGAGTAGGTAGAAAGAAGAAGAAAGGCTCCGCATCTGAGTGCGTGGAGGCCTAGAGTAGTGTCCGCAACTAAGTGTGCAGACCCTTGCAGCTAAGTGCACAGGGCAGTTTTTGAGTCTGTAATACCATATTAAAGATCAATAAAGACGATCGTTGAAGAACTCCTGTGTTTATTTGTTTATTTATGTTATTTATGAGATATACGATGCGTGACTATATGGGATAAGTCTTAATAACTATACGCGATGCATGTTAAGTACTTCCATGAAGACTATAATACATTATGTTATGTTTATTAAATACTTAAGTAGATCCATGTGAGCTCATATCTAGGGTTATTTTTTGATACACGTAAGCGGATGATTAAACTGTTAAGAGTCTGAAAAGACCTATCGCAGACCTGCGCGAAGGTCTAGAGGTCGTTTAAAGGGGTTTGCAATATTGAGACCTAGGGGCTTATAGATCTGTGTGAAGGTAGATCTAGGGCGATAAAAGACATCACACTGATCTCTGAATGCGGAAACTTGGTTCTAGCATCCCCGCATATTGCTTTGGGTGAGACTTCAGCCTACGCTACACAGGTTGATGTTGAAAGGGCCAATAGTGTAGGGCTTTTTTTGGTGCAATTAACTCTGAACCTGGGTCAGGACCCACTAAGCCAACAACCAAGTTGGACCTTCATTCAAGATATCATCAAATTAGAATGAAGACTAAAGACTTTCCGAAAACAACATTCATAACTCATGAGGGTCATTATGAATTTTTGTTCATGCCTTTTGGCCTTACTAATGTACCTTCCACATTTCAAGGTTTGATGAATTCCATTTTCAAACCCTTCCTTAGAAAATTTGTGTTAGTATTTTTTTATGATATAATAATCTACAACAAGTCTTGGAAGGATAATGTTCAACATGTTGACATGGTGCTCAAACTATTGGAGGAGAAACAATTATATGCAAAAATCTCCAAATGTTTCTTTGGAGTATAGGAGGTGGAATATTTGGGTCGTATTGTATCTCATGAGGGTGTTAAGGTATACCCAAAAAAAAAATCCATTAAGGAATGGAAAATCCCCATAACCATAAATCATCTTCGAGGATTTCTCAGGTTGACAGGCTATTATCACAAGTTTTTTATAAGAATTATGGGAGAATAGCAGCACCTATAACATCACTACTAAAGAAAGGTGCATTTTCTTGGACGACATAAGAAACATAGGCCTTTGAACATCTTAAAGAGGCAATGTGCCAAGCACCAGCCTTAGCTACACTAGACTTCAATAAAAAAATTATTATGGAATGTGATGCCTCGGGAAATGGAATTGGTGTTGTTTTAATGCAATAAGGAAGACCCATTTCTTTTCAAAGTCATCCAATCAAAGGAAATTATTTACAAAAACCTATTTATGAGAAGGAAATGTTGGCAATACTACATGCACTAAAGAAATGGCAACCTTACCTAATGGGAAGACACTTCAAGGTAAAAACAGATCATGATAGTCTTAAATACTTTTTGGAACAAACATTATCTTCAGAAGAGCAGCAAAAATGAGTGACAAAGATGTTGGGTTATGACTTTGAAATCATCTACAAAAAAGGGAAGAAAAAGATTGTTGTAGATGCACTCTCAAGAAAGGATGAGGATGTGGAAGCATTGCTTTGAATCATTTCTATTATCCAACATGAGTGCATAACCGAAGCAAGGGATGAATGGAAGAATGATGAAGAGGTGTGGTCACTCATACAAAAGTTGCAGCAAGATCCCAGTACATCTGATACATTTAACTGGAAAAATGATTCATTATGGTACAAATATCACTTATATCTTTGTAAGAATTCACAACTCAAACAAAATATTCTTTTGGAATTGCTCACCTCTCCCTTAGGAGGGAACTTAGGATTTTTAAAAACTTACCATAGGTTCAAGAAGGAATTTTTTTAGGATGGCCTTAAATATGATATTAAAAAGTTCGTGGCAGAACGTTTGGTTTGCCAATAAAGTAAAGTTGAGACAATTAAGACCCTGGGTCTGTTACAACCTTCAGCCATTCCAAGTCAGCATTGGTAGGAGGTATCAATGGATTTTATCACAAGTTTACCCAAGTCTGAAAGAAAGAATGTCATCATGGTGGTAGTTGATAGACTTACCAAGTATGCACACTTTTTTTCATTATCTCATCCTTCTAAAGCCAGTACAGTTGTTACTGCATTTATGGAAACAATTCAAAAGATTCATGGAAACCCAAATATTATAGTAAGTGAAAAAGATCCCATTTTCACTGGAAATTTTTAGATGGAATTATTTTCTTGTCTTGGTACTCAATTAGCTCATAGCTCATCTTATCATCCTCAATCTGATGGGAAAACTGAGATAGTGAACAAATGTTTGGAAGAATATCTTCGTTGCTTTGTATCTGATAAACAAATACAATGGGTAAAGTGGTTAACTCTACTTGAATGGTTGTATAACACTTCCTTCCATACTGCAGCAAAAATGACCCCATTTATGGAACTTTATGGATATCATCCACCATCCATCACATCATATTTAAGAGAAAATTCTAAGGTTCAAGCAGTGGAAGATCACATCGAGCATCAACAACAAGCTCTCCAACTCTTAAAGGATAACCTCACGATGGGGAATAATCGAATGAAACAATAGGTGGATCAGCATCACAGTGAAAGAAGTTTTGATGTAGGTGACTAGGTATTTTTACGGCTACAACCATACAAACAAATATCTCTCAAGCAAGCTAAGAAGGATAATAAATTATCACCCAAGTACTACGATCCTTACAAGGTGTTGCAAAAGAATGGTACTATGGCATACAAATTGGAGCCACCTGCATCTTCTTGAGTACACCCAGTTTTCCATGTTTCATGCTTAAATAATTTTATCAGTGACAAGCTTCCAATTCAAACAGTGTTTCCAGAACTTCACAAAGAAGGAAAGATCATATTTTAGCATGAAGCAGTCACGAAAACAAGAACCCGATAGCTATGGAATCGATCAATTTCAAAATATCTCATTAAGTGGAAGAACTTACCTGCGGAAGATTCCAAATGGGGGGATGAGAATTTTATACAGAAGCATCCATAATTATTCAAGTGTTGAGGACAACATTGTTTCGAAGGAGAGGGGCATGTTAGGTCCCTAATACTAGTGTAGCCCCCTTATTGTTATTGTTGTGCCCATGTAGTCCCCATATTGTTATTGTTGTTCCTCATAGAAGCCCACTTTTGTTATTGTTGTGCCCTTACATTATTATTGTTATGTAGGCTCTAATTATATTATGACCCCTTAGACTCCTATATATACAAAGGAGGTCTTTTTTTTGTATCATCCAAGAATTGTTCATTTATGTAATGTAAAGGAGGTTCCCCCTCGAAGAGGATACTTTTTAAGTTGTTGACCTATCTTTTGTGAGATATTTGCATAACATGTAGATCAAGGGCAGATTCCTTCTGACTTTTCGAATGAGGATTCTACTTCTATGACTGATTCCATGAGTTCATATCACGATTCCCCTGAGTAGCATGACTATTCATGTGTTTCTGATAACAGCAACTCAGATATGCATTCATCTTAGATGGAGTACGATGAGCAGTAGATTGTCCGGGGGACAGATTTTTTAGATGAGTGACTGATGATTCAGCATGGAGAACACATAGAGGAGTGTGAGTCAGTTGAGGAGGATAATATGCTCAGTGTAGATATCTAGTTGGAGGCTCATGTTGAGTCCATGATGGAGGAGGAGGATCAGTCATATTTTGTACCAATAATTGATGATGATCAAACATATGTACAAAAAACCAACATGGTGGTACTATTTGCAGACACTTGTCGTCAGGAAGTGTTGGAGCCTGACAGGATGGTTTCACAGGAGGTTAGTAGACCATAGGAACATGGAGTTTCTAGTAAGATAAAGGAGGATATTTTGATGGTGGTGCATCCATCTTTGGGCCTACCCACTAATGAGGTGCAGATGAGTGCACAGACAACTAGCAGAATTGTAGCACTTTCAATCAGTAGCCGCTAGGAGAAGATTGATAATTTTAAGATATATCTTATGGCATTGAAGTAGAAGATCCAGATAATCTAAGGCATCATCTTACAACAGAAAAATAAAATTGAGGAGCTATAAGGGTGTGTTCCGAGTCAACAAACAAGTTTTCTAAAGTTGAGGGGCGGTTAAGTGTCCTAGTGAGACAGCAAGAGGAGTACACTTTGGAGTTTCAAATCAAACCTCTATAGGAATACCTAGACAGGGCTTGCAACACGTGTTATCCATTTTTTCCCATTATAAAGAGAGAGGCCATATTTCTTGGATGGATCTTGTTGTTTGACTGAGAAAAGCAGCATGAGATGAGCTTGGATCAGCATCACCATAGTAGACTTGTTCCATACATTGGTGTCAATGCATTGGATCGGCGGGAGATCAGAAGTTGGCATCATATTGATGGAGTGTCATTCTTAGTTAGGAGAATGATACAACATGGGTCCTTAGAGATAGGGGAAACTAAATTCCCTAGTTCGCATCAGGACATAGGTTTCTCATCCATCGACATTCCATCACAGCATCAACATAGAGGGGTTTACCTTGGTCATGGTGGCATTACGATCCAGTAGGACCTGTTGATGAAAAGATGAGTCGAAGAATAGTTTGGGATCTTGGTATTAAGGGATCCATTCATGACTGCTTAGTGTGGAGGCATGATGTAGCACAGTGATTCATATGGGATCCTGGTATATGTTTGCAGATGTCTCTGTAGTGGATAGATATAGATTGCTTGAGGGAGAGCAATCTTGGGGTGGGAGGATTTGTTATGTCCCCATATTTATTTTCCTTTATAGTACAACCAGGGTGGATTTCCAGGGTATGTGATGGTCGGGCCACAGGAGCGGGATTACATCATCAGGGGTCTAGGAGGGTTTTTGATGGATTTTTATGGGATCTGATGGCATTCGCTTGTCATAAACTATCATTCACATAGTTTTTCTTTCGTTCCATTGTGTTCTGACAACTTTTTTAAAAAAACGGGGTTATTAATGGGCCTGACTTAATTAATTACGCTTGAGGTGGTATTGCAGGAGGAAAATTTGATGGAATACCTCAGTGTAATAGCTCTTTAGTATCAAAACGAGAAGATCTACATGATGGTATTCTTAGAAGTGACTTCAAGTGTTCAGAGAGAGTATGGTGGGTGGTTGACCATTTTCCCGGATTAAAAGTGACTTTAATTAGTCACTTAATTAAATTAAAAGAAGAGAAAATAATTAATTGAAGGAAAATTAGCCAAAAGTCACTTAGTGAAATAAAATAAAATTTAAAGTCACTTGGATGAATTCAAAAGGGAGTTTCTAAAATAATATTAAAATAATCAAAATAAAATGCTTCTGGAGACTTGGAGATCTACCTATGGAGTCTTTAAAACGAGGAGGAAGGATCATTTAGGACATCTTGGAGTTGTGTTTTTCTTTCTTGTGGAGAAGTTTGGAGATTCGGGAGTTCCCAGCTTCAGTTGTAGCCCTAGGACGAAAACCCTCAAGTGATTCAGTGAGAGTGGGCGATCACCCATTTCTTCCCTTGGTGGATCGATTCAAGATTCATAGGTTGCAGCTTAATGATTTTCAGTTAGTTTTGGAGGCCAATTGTGGCATTATTGTAGATCTATTTGGGGCCATCATCACAGCCATATTCCTTCTCTTGTACTAGATTATTTCCATATTAATAAAATAAGGTTGAGATCTTTTGCATGTTTATATTATCTAGTATTTAATTTTCAGATTCTATTTCCTATCTTTTTTGTCGTAATGTGGTTCGATTTGTGAAAATTATTCATAGAGAAGACAGCTAAATATTTTGAAGCAATTTGCTGCTAAATTTATATTTGGAATGTCACAGTTTCTTTTAAATCAACAATTTGTTCATAATCAACTAGAATATAAACATATTTGGGCATATTTATTTTTTGTTTTCTAGGGTTCTTTTTATTTTCAACAAAAGTGGTAACCTCATTATCACCAATAATAACATCATCTTCATCTTGAGTTTCCACATTTTGAAAGTCACATTTCTAATCTTGAACGTCTGTATATAATCTTGTAGTTTCAAGTTCTATTGTTTTTCGTTTCTTTCTCATTTCTTCTTCTACTTTATCAATATGAAAATTATTGATCACTTCCATATTATCTTTCTTTGTATGATAAATTCTCTCCAACCTAACTTTAATTAACATACCAAAATCCAGTCAAAATAAAATATAACATTTTAGTGATAAATAATACATACTACATAAATATGAATAACCAAACTTATATTTTATTTATAAAAGAAAAATCCACGACAAATACACAAATCTCTATAAAATCTTTCTCCATGTTACAATTGATCCTTTTAAAACAATATCTAATATTGCTATATGCCGCTGCTTGTTTTACAATACCATCAACAACATTTGTACGCAACCCCAAACATATGCTTTGTCCCCTACGAAGCAAATGATAATTTCTTTGTTGATGTTCAAACTGAGCACAATGCTTCCCTCGACTTCATATGGTGAAGGGAGAGGAACCATGATGTAGACTGCTTATGAAAAGGGTCACTGTGGAATAAAACAATGACAAAACATATGAGTTTCTTCGCAGCCATTTGAGAGACTAGAATCAACAAATGACAATTTTTGAGTATATATTTTACTCAATTTTCCATCCAATAAAAGATTGTACATGCTGCTTTCAACGACCAGACACAGTTCTATCTCAAAGGGGGAAAGAGCTAACCAGCCATATATTGGGTATTTAATGCCCTCAGAGCAGCACGCGACTTAACGCAATAACACGGGAGCGGGCAAATTCGGCATTAAATAATATTTGCCCGCTCCCGTGTTATCGGGCTAAGTTGCGTGCTGCTCTGAGGGCATTAAATACCCAATATATGGCTGGTTAGCTCCAGCCGTTCTATCTCACAGGATCAGTTTTTGATAGGGGACCACATAGGTCCAAAAACAATGGTTGTAAAGCGGTGAAACTCACTATTTTCTTTGGATGTTTTTGTTAAAATTCTCACGTATGGTCTCGTCATTAAAGCTCTCTTGAACAGTTTAGTTTAAATGTATTTATTTTCACAATTTTAGGAGGATTGTGATCAATTAGCTTTTTGTTTGCATAGTTGTTGGATATCTAAGAGATACATACTTGAAGTGTATATACAAAATGTAATTTTATCATTTATTTTTCAAGAAAAAAAATGTCAACATAATACAAATATATTTGTTCCACATTGTTGTTTCATTTGTGTTTGTCTTTGACATACCATGTAAACTTCATTCTATTTTCCTCTGGTGTCATTTTCCATTCTCTAACATTATTCATTGCTTTTGAGAGGTCGATGTAATTTACTAGAAGCAGTTGCTATCTTTTGTTTAGTAGTATTTATAGATGGTCCAATTGCAAATTTAAATGCCATGATTGCAATGCTTGATCTAGAAATATTCAGAGATGTCTTCTTTAATAACATTTTCTCCTAAATGAAATATTAAAGTTATAAGTTTTTATTTTATAATATTAATGAAATGTATTTTTATTATATTTTTTGAAATCGCCTTTATAATTTGAGTTTGAATATATATATATATATATGTGTGTGTGTGTGTGTGTGTGTGTGTGTGTGTAAACACTACCAATTAGTAAAAATAAAAATAAAAATATTATATATAGAAAAAGGAAAATTCAAAAAAAATAGAAAAAAAAAAAAACATTTAAAATCAAAACTAATTTATGTTTTTTGTAAGTTTCCGAAGACTACATTTTTCTTATGTCCAATATATCACCTCGATCATGTGGAGAATTGCACTGGTGACTACACATCAAGGAGTGCCTTATCAGAGCACCCAATCAAGACTTAATAAACAAAATCAAAACTAAATTCAAATAAATCAAATTTGTTAATTAAAATAACATTTTGATTTTTTAAGTAAAAATTAAATATGAGAAAAAATTATAAAACACATAAAATAAATTAACCATTAAAAATAAAACTAAAAAAAATTACAAATTAATTAAAAATAAATTAATTAATTAATTAAAGCATTAAAACAACTAACAAACTATATATATGAGAAAAATAAAATCAAATTGTAAAACAAAACATAAATTAAAAATAAATTTAATTAAATATATATATATATATATAATACAAATATATGGATTGGGCGCCGAGGGATGATGTTATTTTCTTTTCCATTGGGAAAAGATGAGAGTGATTCCAATCCGCTAGGGTCGCTCCTCTTATGCAATGAAATTTAAATTATTTTTTTAATTAATTATTTTTTTATTTACTATTTTTTAATTTAGGTTTTTATTAATATATTTTGAAATTTTTTAAATTTATGAATTTATTAATATTTTTTTTGTATTTATTTATTTATTATTATTATTTTATTTAAATTTTATGTTTTTAATTTTTTAAAATGTATTGTATTTAGATGGATTCACGATCGAGAAGAAAATTTGAGAGAATAGAGCTAGGTTTTTTTATCATGGTTTTGTTTTAGGGTTTTGTTGTTGGTCACCATAGCAGGGCGCGGAGGAGGGAGATCAACTCCCTCCTACAGTCAAGTGATTGCGGACAAAAGCAAGGGAGTTGGATCGCATCACTTCAAGAAACCAACAGAGGTGGTAACAGAGGCTAAGAATACAGAAAATATCAGACCTCAAGGACACGAAGAGAATCATGAGAAAGCTAGTAAGGAGAAGAGGACAGACGTTAGCAGTCCAAAAGTTGCTCCTATGAGTACATCGGGGATCTGTAAACCCAAGTCGACCACTATTCCTCAAGTCATTTTAAGTGACCTAGCGTTGCAGGTACACAGAGACCACATGTCGGAATATGCTATTATCTGTAAATTTATGGGGATTTGGCCGATGAAGAAGGCTTTGCAAGCATGGATAAGGAACCACTAGAAACCAAAGGGGGAAATTGACCTTCACCTTGGGTCCAAGGGCTTCTTCGCGGTGGTGTTCACAAGCTTAGAGGATAAAGATAGAGTGTTCGAGGGAGGACCCTATTTTTACACTTTTGCATGCCTTTATATGAGACCAATGACCATGGGTAATGAACTTTGTCCCAGAACGAGAAATTTTCACTTCAGTGCCAGTATGGATAAGACTCTATTCCATTCCTTTAAATTATTGGCTGTCGAAGTCTCTATAGGCTATCGGCAACAATCTAGGGCATTTTATAAAGATCTTAGATGCTACTCTAAGAGGCAAATACACTTCCTTCGCCCGGATATGTGTGGAGATGGACTTATTAAGGGCACTTCTAGATGCAATCATTTTAGAAGTCTATGACGAGGAATGGGTGCAGGCAGTGGACTATGAACATGTACCATTTAGGTGCCATAAGTGTCATGAGCACGGGCACCTATACAAGGACTGCCCATTGAACAAGCTGGAAAGCAATACGAAAGCCACTACAGGCAAGGATCCCGAAGGTTTTACTAAGGTTGGGGTAAAGGGAAAGAAGGCAAGCAGTACCAAAAGAAGATTAATGAAGACGGACAACCGAGTCACAATATTTTCAAGATCTTAGAAGAAGTCGAAAACAACTGGACAAACCAAGAATCGGAGAATATTCCCATTGAGAAGGAAAGTGATACTAATATGGAGGATACACCAAAAAACAGCAAACAAAAGGATGATATGCCGAGCATTATGGAGCTCAGTAGGGACCACGAGATGACCCCAAGTGAGGCTGGAACAAAAGACCATGAACTACAGGATATTCTAGGGAGGGAGAATTTAGATCTAGAAAAGTTTTTGGAGCAGGGAATCACCAAAGGGATAGACTCTCTACCAAAGGAGGAGTTTGATAGGGTTCAATAGCTCTTCCTCTAGAGATCACAAATGAAGTGTTCTTGAGTCAAAAGAAACCAAGATAGCCAGGAAAATATGGGAGTGAAAATGATGAAGGATACACCAATGCATTCTTCCAAGAACCCAGGTAGGAAAAGAGGAAGAAAAACACAGAACGAGCTACTGACCAAATGTGGGAAACTTATGATTAATTAAGGTAAGATGAGGGATCTTACTAGTTACTCCTTTACAAACCATTTTTAATGAAGCTTGCAACTTGTAACATTAAGGGTCTAGGAAGTAAAAGGAAACAAAGAACTCTTAGTAGTAGAATGAAAGAAGAAAAACCAGATATGGTTTTTATTTAGGAAACAAAAAGTTCAATGGACAAGATCAGAGAGATACACAACAAATGGTTAATCAAGTATGAGTATATAGAGGTTAAACCGGATAACTAGGCGGGTGGGATTCTTACTCTATGGGATCCTCAAAGACTTGGAATCCTAGATGTTGAAGCTTCTAGGAGCTATCTATCGTTGGTGATTCAACCTTTGGGTGATAAGGAGATCTACATGATCACTAACGTCTATGGTCCTCAAAAACTAGAAGACAAACTTAAGCTTCTCACCTCCCTTGAGACGCTGAGAGAGGGATATATTGATATGCCCTGGATTATGGCTGGGGATTTCAATATGATCAAATCTCTTACAGAGAAAAAACGCGGTACTAGAAAACTAGGCAGAGACTCCATTGCCTTCCAGAACTTCATGAATAACATGGGGCTAGTGGACACCGAAACAGTAAATGGAACTTTTAATTGGAATAATAAGAGGGGAGGGGCTTCTCAGGTCCCCTCTAAACTAGATAGATTCATAATCTTATAGGACCTCCTTCTCACAGGCCTTGATATGTCAGCTTTAATCCTTCCCTTCAGAGGCTCGGACCACTGGCCTGTCCAGCTTGAAGCTACTTTCATGGGTACACCGAGGAACAGACCTTTTAGGTTTGAAAATATTTGTCTCTCTCACCCTGACTTCACCAGCAATATTGACAAATGGTGGGTGGAAGATATGCCCATTCAAGGCACTAAAATGTTCGTGGTGCATCAAATTTAGGCTTAAAGATTGGAACAAAAAAGAGTTTGGTAATATTTTTAAAGCCAAAAGAGAAGTTGAGCAGAAACTCCAAGAGATTAATCAGATCATCATCTCAGAAGGTTTTACCAAGGAATGGAAAATTTAGGCTAACTCTCTTTAGAATGAATGGGACGATCGGTGCATGCAAGAGGAGATTTTCTGGAGATAGAAATCGAGGGTGCAGTGGATTAGAGAAGGAGAAAGAAACACGAATTTTTTTCATAGGTCAACCTTGGATCACAAATCTCATAAAAAAATTTCAAAACTTAAAGATTCTCAAGGGGTTTGAACTCATCTCTCACAAAGAAATGGAATCTGTACTAGTTCAACACTTCCTTAGCATAGCGGAGGAGCCTCTCGTCGATAGATCTCGGTTCATTAACAAATTCACCAAGTTCATTCCTAAGCTTGTAACCAGGGAAGACAACCACAATCTTAATAGGCTAGTGTCTGAAGAGGAGGTTAGTGAAGTTATCAATGAGATGCAAAATGGGAAAGCTCTTGGCCCTGATGGCTTCAATGTGGACTTCTTCAAATCTTGCTGGAAAACAGTCAAACAAGATATCCTTGATGTTGTGGAAGACTCTAGAAGATCCAAAACTATTTTGAAAGCTCTTAATGCCTCTTTCATAGCTTTGATTCCAAAGCAGGAAAAAGCTATGACACCAGACAGATTCAGACCCATAGCCTTATGTAATGTGGTGTACAAAATTATTTCCAAAGTGATCGCTAACAGACTCAAGCCTCTTCTTCCTGCTCTCATCTCAGAGGAGCAAACTGGATTTGTGGAAGGAAGACAGATTCTCAACAACATCATACAAGCTCACGAGGTGGTACACTCTCTTAAGAGCAATAAGCAAGCTAGTATGGTCATGCAGCTTGACCTAGCGAAAGCATATGATAAGCTAAGCTGGTCTTACATCAAGGCAGTGCTAAGAGCTTATGGCTTCGACCACAACTAGATAAGATGGGTTATGGCCCTTGTATCCATGGCCAGCTTCTCCATTCTGCTTAACGACTCTCCCTCTAGAACCTTTATGCCTTCTAAGGGTCTCAGGCAAGGCAATCCGCTCTCCCCCTTCCTCTTTGTTCTCATGATCGAAGGGCTAGGCAAAGCGATCAAAATGGAAAATTCTGAAGGAAGAATCTAGGGTCTGAAACTTACCCCAGATGGTGCTGCTTCTACTCATCAACAATTTGTTGATGACACAATGTTGCAGGGCATTCCTACGGTCAAGGAAGCCAGAAATTTCAAAGAAATCCTGAACGACTTTGCATTGGATGCTGGTACAGAGGTAAGCCTTGACAAATCAAAGGTGTTCTTTTTTAACACTGACATTTCTATTCAGAGGAACCTCACCAGAATTCTTGGGTTTCAAAGGGATTAATTACCTTCTAAGTACCTTGGAATGCCTCTTACTGACAAACCTCTGAGCAAGGGAGTGTGGGAGCCAGTAACTAATAAACTTCAAGACAAAGTCAGGAAATGGACCTGCGGGTCTTTAAATTTGGCGAGGTGTCTTGTGCTTACAAAGGTTTTCCTACAAGCTATACCCATTTTCATTTTTTCAGCTCTTCCTACTCCTAAAGGAGTTATGCAACAAATCAGGAGTATTCAACGAGATTTTCTTTGGGGCAATGGGGAAGAGAAAAAGAAGTGGGATTTGGTAGCTTGGGACAAGCTCTGAAAACCTAAGGCCCATCGTGGTTTGGAGCTTCATGACCCTGAAATCCTCAACAGAGTTTCGGGAGCCAAACTTTGGTGGAGGTGGCTCAAGGAATCGGCCACCCCTTGGGCCAAGCTTTGGAAGCAGAAATATGCAAATAATTAGAAAGAGAGGGATCATATCTAAACGTCAAGGCTCATCAAGGGCTCCCACATTTGGAACCTTGCTTGGGAGAATAGAGCCATTGTCCAGCAACATAGTTTCTAGGAGATCTGAGCTGGGAACCTTGCACGGTTTTGGGAGGATAACTGGCAGCATGAATCAAATTTGTTTAGGGAAGAACTAATCGCTCTCAAAAATGACACTGACAACAAAGGTTTACTTATGGTAAGTGACTTCTGGTATTAGGTAAGGAACAATGGCAAATGGAGAATGTGGAAGGATCTTGGTTATAGTGAAGAGATTCCTTTGAAGGCCCAGGCAGATTCTCTTGCTCTTGACTTAGAGCAAAGGAAGATTTTGGTGTAATCCTCGTCTGACCAACTGAGATGGGGTCGAAACACCGAAGGCACCTTTAACCTCAAAGAAGCTAAATGCATGGCCCTAGGTTTTTATTATCCAAACCCTGATCAGGTTTGGAATGACCTTTGGCAGAACTCACAATGGATGAAAATCAAGTTGTTTATGTGGTTGGTTCACCAAAAGAAAATTCTCACATGGGAGAATCTTCTGAAAAGGGGCCTTGTTGGCCCATCCAAATGCCATCTATGTGTCTTACAGAAGGAGACAATGGAACATTTACTAAACCTCTGCCCCTTCACCTCTACCTTGTGGGATTAGGTGGCCTCAGTGTTTAGGCAAACTGGCAGGGACAGACTCAGCATCACCAACACTTTGAAGAATTGAAGGAAAGACTTCTCAGGTAATGAAATCATTAACAAGGCTTGGACTCTGGTTCTAGGCTTTATTATCTGGGATGCCTGGAAAGAACGCAATGGCATGATTTTCAAGAACAAACAGGCTTGACCCAGAACATCGTTGTCCAAATTTTACGATAGCTGAAAGATATAGTAGGAGCCCTTATGTGTAAAATTCTTGAGGAACCTCCTTTTCCCCAGGATGCTCGCATACTGCTGCAGTTGGGTCTCCATTATCTGGTTCCCCAAGGCACTGTCAAGAGTGTGAGAAAAACAACTACTGGTAAAGATATCTGGCAGCCTCCTCCTCATGGTTTTTTGAAAATCAATATAGACGGGGCCTCTAAGGGCAACCCAAGGATGGCTGGATTTGGCGGAGTCATAAGAGATGAGCAGGGATGCATAAAGGATATCTTTCACAGTCATTTGCGGACTGCCACTAATAACATGGAAGAGCTCATGGCCTTAGAGAAGTGCTTGGAAATATTGATGGAGTCAAATTTACACAACATCATCATTGAAGCTGACTCTGAATTGGTCATTAATGCGGCCAATAAAATGTGTGATGAAATGGCATCTAGAGAAGTGTCAAAACATTGGAGGCTCTCACAGGTCTTTCAGCGTATTCATTCCCACTTGCAAACCCTAAGAACCGTCAACTTTGTTCATGTGCGAAGAAAAGCCAATATGTTAGCTGATCATCTGGCGAATGAAGGAGTGCTATGTAAGGAAATCTATATTTGGTAAGACTGGGATTCTATACCCTATGGTAAACTGCGTGATGATTGCCAACGATAGGCAGCCAAAGACATGGCGTACTTCCAGACCATAAATAATGAGCAAGAGGAAGACTAGGCGAAGTAGGAGAGAGAGGAAGTCATTGAGCCTAGTTGAAGTGTTGCAGTAAATCTTAACTGTCGATCCTATAGTCAATTCTTACGTCATAGCTAACTATGGGGGATGAGTATTTGATAAATAGCGTGCTATTTGAAGGGCCATAGGCCATAAGATTTGATGGCCTTCGTTATCGAATGGATATCGACTTTTAAAATGGTCGGAGGTTAAGTCTAAGAGCGGACCTGGAGTTTTATAGACCAATGGTTTATAATCTATATCGGCTCCGTGAAGTGGGTAAGTGTCGTGCAAGTTTCCAATGCGATATCATTGAGGACCATCGGATCAAATGGGTTTTGATCGAATGGATATCAGGTTTTAAAATGGTCAGAGGTTAAGTCTAAGAGCAGACCTGAAGTTTTATAGACCAATGGTTTATAATCTATATCGGCTCCGTGAAGTAGGTAAGTGTCGCGCAAGTTTCTGATGTGATATCATTGAGGACCGTCAGATCAAATGGGTTATTGATCGGAGAGATTATCAACCATCTTATTTAAGGTAAGATCGATGATGGAGATTGAGCAATAAGAATTGGGGAGATTGAGCGATAAGAATTGGGGAGATATCAACAATCTGAACACTTAGGAATAATGACCAGGGGTCTAATTTTGTTTTTGTGTGTAAGGTTTTGGGTTTTGTTGGTACCCAAGGTTTTTGGATTTCATCACACATTTTATGGTTTATTAGTACCACATGCCCAAAAACCATAACTTATTTCACAACCAAAATATTTTATAACAATATGACAATATTCTTAACCATGGATTTTCACTCCCACTTTACAAAACTAGACATCCAAAAAGCACAACTTATTTCACAATCAAAATATTTTATAACAATATAAAAATATTCTTAGTCACTGATATTCACCCCCACTTTACCATAAATATTATTAACTCGTAAATATGCTTTGTTACAATACCATGGCCCAATACCATCGCTTATCAATACCACATGCCCTAAAAACATAACTTATTTCACAATCAAAATATTTTATAATAATATGACAAGATTCTTATCCATAGATATTCACCCCCACTTTTCCATTGATATTATGAATTTCTGAATAGGCTTTGTTACAATACCATGAGATAATACCATGGTTAATCAATACACATGCGAAGGAAACATAACTTATTTCACAATCAAAATATTTTAGAAAAATATGGCAAGATTATTAACCATGGATATTCACCCCTACTTTACCATGGATATTATTAACTTGTAAATATGCTTTGTTACAATACCATGGCTTATCAATACCACATACCCAAAAATCTTAACTTATTTCACAATAAAAATATTTTATTTTGATTTAATTTTATAACATTTGTTAGTAGAAGCTAAAAGGGAAGAAGTTATAATTGCTTTTGAGATATATCTAAATTTGGGGGAGGGGGGAATTTCCTTCTCTAAATTATAAGATTGTGATTTGGAGAGAGAGCACTTGTATCATTCTACATTTTCTATGAAATGTCATGGATTCATCTAATAGTGATTATTTATTTTTTTTGTTTGCATACTAGTTTATTCACATTTGTGAATATGATAAGAATGCCTTTACTATGAATATAGAGTCATATTTTTCACCTATTAAGGAGTTTGATGTAAGTGTAAGTAATGATATTTCTCATGTTAGTCAAGAAAATCGTAATCCTAAGGACTTTAAAGGACCACTAAGAAAGGGGAGAATGAATAATTTCCTTCAAGTGATAATTTTAAAGACACAAAAGAGTATGATGGATTTCCTTTTAGCAAGGATATCAAAGGTATTGATGATTATGGTGAAGAATTTCCTTTGAGCAAGGATTTCAAAGGCATTGATGAGGATGATGGATTTCCTCCAAGCGAAGATTTCAAGAGCATTGATAGAAGGATGGATTTCTTCCGAGTGAATAACTCAAGGGCACAGATGAAGATGTGAAGAATTTCCTTTGAATGAGGATTACAAAGGCACAGATGACGATGACGGATTTCCTCCAAATAACAATTTAAAAGGAACATATGAGGATGGTGAGTAAATTCATCTAAGACAAATGAAGATGATGGATTATCTCTTAACAAGGATTTCAAAGATACAGATGAGGATGATGGATTTCCTCTGAGTGAGGATTTCAAAGGCATAGATGAGGATGGTGAAGGATTTCCTCTAGTGAAGATTTCAAAGGCACATTAGAGGATGGTTAAGGATTTCCTCCCAACGAGAGTTTCAAAGGACTAATGAGGATGATGGATTTCCTCCAAGAAAGGATTTAAAAGGCATTAATGAGGATGGTGAACAATGTCCTCCAAGTGAAGATTTCAAAGGCACTGATGAGGATGATGGATTCTCTCTAAGCAAGGATTTCAAAGGAATTTATGAGGATGATGGATTTCCTTTGAGCGAGGATTTCAAAGGCACTAATGAAGATGATGGATTTCCTCCAAGTGATGATTTCAAAGGCATTAATAAAGATGGTAAAGAATCTCCTCCAAGTGAGGATTTCAAAGGCACTAATGAGGATGATGGGCTTCTTCTGAATCGGGATTTCAAAGTCATTAATGGGGATGGTAAATATTTACCTCCAAGTGAGGATTTCAAAGGTACTAATGAGAATGAAGCATTTCCTTCAAGTGAGGATTTCAAAAGCATTAATGTGGGGATTTCCTTCGAGTGAGGATTTCAAAGGAAAATATGGTGAATAATTTATGCCAAGTGAGGACTTCAAAGGAACCAATGAGGATGGTGAACAATTTCCTCCAATCCAGGATTTCAAAGGCAACTTTGACGATGGTGAATAATTTCCTCTTAACAAGGATTTTAGAGGCATAAATGTGAGTGGTGAAGAATTTATTGACAATGTTGAGTATGGTCATAGTAAGGATAATATTCCTCCTAATGATGAGGAAAATGTTTGTAGAGAGGATGATGAAATGATTGATACATCATAAACAAATATTATATCTATGACCAGGGCTAGACTTTTTTTATATCAATCAAAATCATTCTAGCTATATGAGGTTTAGGAAAGAATTACTCACAATAACGAGTTCCATTACTGACTTGATTTCAAGTGAATTTTGTCAAAAGGATTTTTTGAAATGTATAGACTTCAAGTATGCCTTGGAGAAAAGGAAGACATATTTTGCAATGAATAAAGGCATGCAAAATGCATATTTAGTGGGGTGTGTGATATCTACAAGAACAAGTTATAATTATCACGTTGGTAATTGTTTACTTTGTAAAAAGGATTTCAAAATATTTCATTTGATTAATAATCTTCATATATCAAGGATCCAAAAATAAAATGAAAATAAAAATCCTACATTTTATTCAAAATTATATCATAGATAAGAGATTGGGTCATTAACAAATACTGCATTGTCATGGATGTGATATTTATTTTCAAAACATGGAGAGTGTATGCCAAATAGAGACAATAGATATTCCATATAATTTCTCAAGATAGAAAATCTATAACTCATACAAAGAATATGTAGAAGGGGCCAAAGGAAATGGTTTTTTTAATATATATACATATTATACAAGGATATCGAAAAAACAATTCAACAATGTATGTATTCCTAAGAAGCCAATGATAGGGATTTTTAGTATTTGTGTTTTTCTTAAATTAAAAAGGGATAAAACAAAGTTACCAATCAAACGATAACTATTACCTCAAAACGAGAACTCTAGCCCAAAAATGCCAAAAAAACATGAAAAACAACCCAAAAATTAAAAATGCGTATTCCGGAACGATGTTTTTTTTAGGTTAAATTTTCAACATTTTATTAAAAACCATTTTTGTTTTGCAAAAAGGATTGGAAAAACACCCTCGAAACAAAAATTGTTGATGTTGGAATAACAAAACAAAAATCGGGTTACAATTTTGACACTTTCTAGCAATGGAATTAAAGATAAAATATTAGGACTTTGAAAAACCATAAAATTCCAACAATTTTCATACATGATGTTAAAGATAAAATATCATGTCTCAAAGCCTTATAATTCCAACAATTTTCATCCATCTTGTTAAAGATAAAATATCTTGACTCTAAAAAACCCTAAAATTGTAATTGTTTTCAACCATAGCATTAAAGATAAAATATCATAACTTAGAAAAACCTTAATATTTTGACAAGTTTTCAACCATGGAATTAAAAACCTTAAGTTTTTAACATATTTGAACCATAAAATTATGGACAAATTATATGACAAACAATTTTTTAAAATGAAAAAGTAAATGAAAGATTCATTATTCCAATAGTAACTTTTATTTTAAAGGCTAAAAGTATATCTCTTTTCAAATCTTAGCCTAAGACAACTTATCTTATTGCAACAAAAGCATAAAAATCAACCATCAAAACGAAGTGTCCCCTTTCAATGAGGCATTAAATTTCCAACATTTTTAAAAGTATCTTATACCAAATTATAACAATAAATACTATCATAGCAATATCACTATATAATTTTAAAAATGAACATTAATTTCTAATATTTTTTGCTTTTAATTAAAATATGAAAAAATGATAACAATAAATAATATTATTGCAACATCACTGTATAATTTAAAAATTCAAGATTAATTTCCTATATATTTATACTTTTAATCAAAATATGAACAAATGATAACAATAAATAATATCATGGAAATATCACTGCATAATTTAAAAAAAAAAAAAAACAAACAAACAAACAAACAAACAAACAAAACAAAACAAAACAAACAAACATTATTTTCTAATATTTTTTTACTTTTAATCAAAATATCAACTTTGGTATTTTGAATATAACATAAATTATTTTTGTAATTCATTGTTGCATTGTGGATATTCTAAAGAGATGAATTCTTCATAATTAAAACATATAATCCAACAAACATAGAAATGACTCATAACTTCATGTAAGATCATATGGAAGTCAAAATATTTATTTCAAGTTACCATGCAAACATCATTTACATAAAATGTCTTAGACATTTATTCAAAATCACTCATAGGTTCTGGCACACCATCACAATCTACATCTTTAAATGAATGACTAGATGCAGATGAATATGATCCATATTCTTCTCTTTCATCAACTAGTGCCCCATATGAGTCAACATGCATGCCCACCATTTCAGGTTTCAAAAGTCTTCTAGATCTACGACTAGGTTCAACAGACTCCCATCTCAACACCATTTATTTTGGTAGCAATTTTTTCAAAATATCTATGGTCTTGAATGAAGAGTTCCTCTCATTATTAAATTGGAGTCATATGCAAGTATGTCAACATCCTCAAATTTTAAGAGTTTTGTGCAGCAATGATTTTTGTACCCTTTCTTTTTCTCTTTCTGCCAATTTGTTTATCAACTACCATCTTTGTCTTGTACACACCATTGAATGGGTGGGTATTTGTGGCATACCAATGTACTTCAATAGTTGTAATATCTTCATTTTCTTTAATGACCTTTATAACCTTGGCAACCCAGAATGGATAGTCAAGTGGATCTCCATCTGCTAACACTACTATCATGCAACCCTCCTTAACATCTTGCACAAAACCCCTATAAATGTATTCTGTGGATTCACGTTGTGCACGAGATCTTCTAGAACCAATATAGATTTCTCTTTCATCTACATATGGAGAATTAATAATACCTTGAGATTGTTGTTGTTCAACAATGTGTCTTTCCTCATGTTCATTTGGCATATTTTGTGGCCAAATAAATGGAGTCTTCAAAAGTGTATCTTCATTTATTGATCTTGAAATCATATCACTTTGATTATTGAAAAATACTCCCACCAAATTGAATCATCAGCATCAAAGTACTCATATGTATCTCTAATACATCTTTTAATTTCTTCCAGAAATTCAGAATAATTGATATCTCTCTTATGCCTTCGTGCATTATGGAGTTCAATAACTTATTCTAATAAAAATATATTTGATGCAAAAATTGGATTCTTTGGAATGAACTTCAAAAATGATAAACCTAATGACGGCCCCCATTCTGCAACAATTGAATACTTCTTTCCCCATATAAGTGCTTTTCCATCAATGTTTACGAAATTGATGCTAGAAGTTAATGTCATTAAGTTGTTCAATACATTTCTCCTCACCATGTGATCCCATAATAAACATTCGCATGTCAATAGTTTCTTCCAACACATGAGAAACAATCTCTGGAATGTATGATTTCTTAGTACATTCAGTTAATGATGGAAGGCTCCCAACATATTTCCTTCTTAATGTTACTGAAAAATGATTGAACATCTGATCAATATGGTGATGAGTATGCCTAATAAGAAAGCAACCAACCTTTACCCTTTTAAAAATTCTCAATTCAACGAGCATTTCTAGATACCCAAAAAGAACTTGATTTTTGTTTTTACGGATTTTGTTGTCTAATTGCAAATATAGAACTTCAGGAGTAATACCAGACCAATGAGAAACCACATCATGGATTATAGTTATTGTCAGATTTGCATCATTACGATATTTGGATTTGTGAAGTAAACCCTTGGCAACATCTTCCCATGAAATATCATACAACCAACCAAGTGAAACTGAATAAAAATTTTCTCCTATAAATTTTTTGTTGTGTGGACAAAATGTGGCAGAAGTGTTTTCTTTTGGTCCATACCATAAATTATCAAACCAAAATATTTATTTGGATTATCATAACACTTCTTTCAATGTTTATACAATTTTTATCTTTCACTTGTTTGTTGATTATGATGCTCTTGAAGTGCTTTGACAATGGAATTTGCACATAAAATAAAAGAAACCTAGTAATAAATCTATTTTCTTAGTTGATAACTATCCAATTTTTAAAAATAATGTTATGAATGCATACCTATTTCTGCCCCTTGACATTTATCCCTTTTTTCTTTAAGAGAAGCACATGTACTGCAAACCCTCATCCTTGTCTTCCTAAGCATACGAAAATTGTTGAATTTGTTCTTCCATATCCTTGTAAAATTTGAATATGTAATAAAATTACCAACTCCTTCAACACCTTCTGCATATTATTTGTATAAGCTATATATTTCTCGTCTTGAGAAATTATTTGGATTATGTATTGTGTCTTTATTTGGCATACGCTCTCCATGCTTTGAAAAGAAGTCTTTCGGTCATGATATTGCAGTATTTGCTAGCAACCCAACCTCTCATTTATAATGTACTTCTGAATAATATGTGAGATCCTTTTCCAGTCTTTCTTGGATTCTTGACAAACGAAAATTACCAATTGAATGCAACATTTTGAAAGCCTTTATGCAAAGAAATACATTCCCAATATGATAATCATAACCTGCTAGTGTAGATTGCATGCAACCCACTAAATATGAATTTTGCATGCTTTTATTCATTGACAAATATCTTTGCCTTTTCTCCATAACAAACTTGAAATCCATATGTTTCAAGCAATCCTTTCGACAACATTCACTTGAAATCAGATCACCAATAGAACTTCTGCTTGTGAGATATGTTGTCCTAAGCCTTGTATAACTAGAATATTTCGGATTGATATGAAAAGGTCTACTACTACTCCTAGATACAATATTTTCTTGCAACGTCTTCATTAATATCCTTTGTAGAGGCATTTTCAGCACCATTATGAGGAATATTATCCTCATTATGATCATTTTGAATATCATCACCATCATTTCTTGGAAAATATTCATTATCATCCTCACTTGAAGAAAATTCTTCACTACCATCATCTGCGCTTTTGAAATCTTGACTCGGACAAAATCCTTCACCATCTTCATCCATTCTTTTGAAATCTTCCCTTGGAGGATTCAACTCTTCATCACCATGAGTGTCTTTGAAACACTCACTTAGAGAAAATTCATTATTCACATTTGTGCCTCTAAAATTATCATTTTCAAGAAACTATGCATCCTCCCCTTCATAACTAGTGCTCTCATAATCCTTAGGATTAGGATTAATTGGAAAACATGACTCTATTTTTAGTCAAATTATCATTTGCAGGAAATTCTTCATCCTCCCCTTCATCAGTGGTGGTCTCATAATCCTTAGGATTAGGACTAAGTGGAAACATTGAATCTCTATTTAATGGAAATTATTCATCCTCCCCTTCGTCAGTGTTGCTCTCATAATCCTTAGGATTAGGACTAAGTGGAAGCTTTGAATCTCTATTCACTAGAAATTATTCATCCTCCCCCTCCCCTTCCTCATTGGTGCTCTCATAATCCTTAGGATTAGGACTAAGTGGAAGCTTTGAATCTCTATTTATTGGAAATTCTTCATCCCCCCCTTCATTAGTGGTGCTCTTATAATCCTTAGGATTAAGACGAAGTGGAAAATTTGACTTTGGAAATTCTTCATCCCCCCTTCATCAGTGGTGCTCTCATAATCCTTAGGATTAAGACGAAGTGGAAAATTTGACTCTGGAAATTCTTCATCCCCCCCTTCATCAATGGTGCTCTCATAATCCTTAGGATTAGGACTAAGTGGAAATTTTGACTTTGGAAATTCTTCATCATGCCCTTCATCACTAGTGCTCTCATAATCCTTAGGATTAGGACTAAGTGGAATAATTGACTCTCGATTTACAAAAATTTCTTTTTGTTGCCCTTCATCAATGTTGCTCTCATCATCCTTAGGATTAGGACCAAGTGGAAAATTTGATTCTCTATTCATAGTGAACAAATTTTTGTTATATTCATCAATATGAATAGAGTTGTTGTGTGATGAAGATGTTGATGTTGCAGAAAGAAAAACTTCACTATCAGAAGAATCCATGACTTTGAAACAGAAGATGTTGAATGATACAAATGCACTCTCTCCTAAAAACAATATATATCTTAAAGATTGAAAATTTCCCCCTAAAAATTTTCACTAGAAATTTTCCCTCCAAAGTTTCCCCACAAAACTTTTGCCGGAAAGTTTCCCTCCAAAAATTTCATTTGAAATATTTCCCTCCAAAATTTTCGTCTAAAATGTATTTGAAAACATTTTACTAAACTTTTGGTCTTGAAAATTTTCACCCTACTTTCTATTCAAAATATCCACAAAAATGTTCCTTTAATGCATTCCTTCGAAACTAAAATAATTTTTTTATTTAAATTATTGAGTAACTAAAATAATTTTTATAATTTATATTTTAGTTTTTAGCCAACATTGAATAAAAATTAATCCAAACCTATAATATTAACTATATATTAATTTTCTTAATTTGAATTTTAATCCCACATTCAAGAAACACTAAAGGAATCCCACAATCTTCGTTATATAATAACATTCATTGTTTCTATTCGTCACATCACATCAAGTCTTCTTGGTTTTGTTAAAACGTTTGGAGCAATTTTCCAGAGGTGCTGCATTGGCATCGATAACACATTGAATGGGAGTTTTTCGCATTCCAAAGGTTAGTTTTCCTTCTATTTTGACGATTTAAAGATAAATTTGGAGAAAATTTGTTCTTTTATGGTTTTTATGCTTCAAACCTATTTTTTTTTATTGTTTTTTTTTTGCATTATCATATTTTACAGGAAAAACCACATAAAAATTTTATTTTTTTTATTTTTATAACGAAAAAGATGAAAAAATAATCAAATTTGTAAGAGTTTTAAGAGAAAAAATTAGAAAAATTGTATTTTTAGCGTTGTTGGGTTCCTCCACGTAACAAAAAAAAAAAAAAAAACAAAACAAAAACAAAAAAACCATTCCCATAAAAAAATATAGTTATATTTATTTTTTTATTTGTTTTTCTCGAACATGCAAAAACAATGTTAAAAATAAATAAATTAATAATAATAATTAAATAATGTATACTTTTTTTTTTTAATTTCAATTTTTTTTAAATATTTTATAAAACTTTTTTTAATATATATTGGATTTTAAATTCAATATCCACCTCGAGTAGCTCAAGTGGCGATGGTCGTGGAATGAAGTCTCACCGAACCGGAGATCTTGGGTTCAAATCTTGTGCTACCTTCCCCCCGTAGCGGGGTGAATAATGGACATGTAAACTCGAAAATCGGAAAGTCCTACCAAGCTTACAAAAATAAATTCAATATATATATATATATATATATAGTTTTTTTGTTTTAAAAAAATATTGGTTTTTTTGTTTTTTTTTTTAAGTGTTTCTGTTTTTTTTTCAAGTGGGGATCGACAGGCCTGCCCGCCAGCCTTTGGCCCTCATTTAAAAAATTAATTAATTAATTAATTAATATTATATTTTTCTAAATTAAAAAAATAATAATAATAATAAAATTTATAAATTATTTTATTTTAAAATATATATAATAATATATGTTTTTTTAATTATATTTGTTTATATATATATATCAGGAAGATGGCATCAAAGAAGATCTATTTGAATATTTCTGGACCAAAGACAGCAATTGCACCATATAATGTTGTCGTTGGATGCACTATGGATATTGTTGAACACACCTGAACTGAGAAACATAATAAAAGTCAAGCAAGTACATTCAAGCTTATTTCAGAATGGAAGAATGCACGAGAAATAAATAAAATAAGTTTTTCATGGCATCTTAAAGACAGTGAAACCAATGATGGTGTACATATCTATCTGTATTGTGGTATGATTAACTTTGGTGAATCATATGAGGTGATGGGCAAAGTACGAGACATATGTTTGGTGTTGAATACAAACATTGTTTATGTTCTTGCAAGATTGACCAATACACGTGAAAATGTTAGATATCGTCTCTCAAAGGTCCAATATGACACATATGAAGAATCTACACAATTGTGTGAAGAAATCACAAACAACATTGCAAATAACATTGTAAGTATGCTTATTTATATTTATGTGTTATGCATTATTGTAAGGATCATTAAATTTTTTATAAATTATTGATCATTGACATATTGTATTTTGTTTCATAGGATTTTTCTAAGAGTCTTTCAATCATGTTGGAGGGTATTTATTATATGGAGCCAAATATTATGACTATGATCAGCAGTTTCCACATAGAGACAGAAGAAGAAAGGAGAAGGAAGCAAAGAGCAATAAATAGTGACACTGCAATAGTACATATAAGGGATCAACAAATAATCACTAAGGTGGGTCAATCTAGTAAAGCTAAACATGTTTCTTTTGAAGATGTGGAAGTTGAAGCTGAAAAATATGTTACCATTAGTGAGGAGGAGATTAGAACTGTTGTTGCAAAGGAGAAAAGAAATAAAACACCAAAAAGAAAAATGGTCACAGATATCTCTCTTCCAGTTGATGATGAAGAGCTTGTTTATCAAGAAAAATATATGTTTAGAAGAAGAAACCAAATGTTGGTCTATCTATAAAAATCATGGGCAACAGCGAAGAACAAAGTAAAAGCTCTAAAGGAAGCAGAGAAATCATAACACCAGGTGTTTAGTTCGAGGATAGCATTATTAAAACAAAACAAAATTTCATTCGAGATCACTTGAGGAAAAATAAATTAATTAATGGCGGCTAAATGTTTCAGCTTAATGTCAGTCAATTCTATAGGCCAAATGAAGGACAATATCAATATCAAATTTGAAAGGCACATCACCTACATGTGCATAATCTAAAAACGTTGTCCAAGTTCAATCCATATACGCATGTGGTCGATTATGTGGTTCTTGTTGATCCAAATCAAGTTCACAACAAACAGGCATTTGATAGGACACGATGTGCAATATAAATATTATGTAATTGGAGCGAATCATTCAGCATAGGCAAAAAGACAATTAATTGACGAATATCCCAATAACTCTCTTTCTGAAACAGTGAGATGCATCATTTACGTTGGTTTAACATAAACAGAAGAAAAGTTATTGGCATGGGATCATAATACAGATAATGAGTATAGAATGTCTATGACTTTCATCCAAAGGGTCAAATTTATTCATAATGAATTTGTAGAAAAATGTGGTAGGGATAAGACAAAAGTTAGTTTAAGTTTTTGGAAGGAATGTTTAAGGGAACAGGTTATCAAATTGAGGATAAAATCAATTCAAAAGATAGAAAAGTAAATTCACATTTATTCAGAGGCATGGATAACATTTTTTAGTTGGAATTTTGATCTATTATTGAATGTTAGTTTTGTTGTGCTAATTTCAACTTCAGAATTTAAAAAAATAATAATAAATAAAATAAAATAAATTAGAAAAAAATGCTTGTCAATTGCTTCATGTGCATAGGTTCCCTTATGGTGTTTGTGAATCAAAACAGGTAAATTTATATCAATTTTTATGTTAGAATCATGAGCAGAATAGCATGAAAGACAAGTGTTGAACAACAACAAGTAAATGTACAGCAAACCATCAAGAAGAACACTTAACATAGTGTTTTGATAAAGGAGTTCACCCCTCTTGGGCTACATCTCCTTGGTCTAGCTTCTATGGCTTGGGCCTTTGTATTTTCTCAAAATGGAAAAAAAAAATGCTATTTACAATGCTCTACTGCTCCTGAAACCTACTTCAATGGACTCAGAGCATCAAAATCAACTAGGAACACCTTTTCCTGATCTCAATTTGGTCGAATTTTGCTCCAGTTATGGTCAAAATTGTTTTCCCTAGTAAACCTCCTCTAAAACTGGAGGAACTCCAGTTAGTCCCGCTAATTTTGGAGAAATCTCTGAATTTGGTGGTACCGCCGAATTAAAATGTGGGTTAATTAATGCTAAGCACAATTAATTAATAGATAATGGTGGATTAGTGCTAATAGCGTGTGGTTTAATGGCTAACCGTTTGCCTTAACCCAGTGGTCTCTGTGGAGTGGACACATGGGCTATATAAAATGTTGCAGTTATAGTTTAGTTGGCACGTTTTTTGGTTAACCGCAAACCGTAACTACTGGTCTTCAAGGTTGCGTTCACATGGGAGCGTTAAATGTTAACAGTTTTGTGTTGCCATTTTTTGGTTAACCACAAATTGTAATCGTCGGTCTTCAAGGTTGCGTTCACATGGGAGGGTTAAATGATAACGGTTTTGTGCTAGCAGTTTTTGGTTAACCGCAAACCATAATTTTTGGTCTTCAAGGTTGTGTTCACATGGGAGGGGGCTAGCCTATAGGTTGGCTCCCTCCTTCCCCCAATTGTTAACGAACTACAAAATAAAATCAGATGGAAACCATAGTATGGTAAGAACCGCAACGGTGGTTTATTGGTATTACATTGAGTTTGGATGGCACAGGTCCCGGTTTCAACCCGTCGATCTATCATAATATTTTATTGCATGTCGATATATGTGGTCCTTTGGGGAGGGACATGTGGCGGCCTTCAGGCTTGGCACTTGTCCCCTCCTCATTGGTCCATTCGTTAACCAATCAAAACATGCCAACTCACCATACCATCGACCAATAGAAACATAACACTTGGTGAAACCATATTAGATGTTAACCGACCTTTGACTTTTCCCAGTCACCTGCCATGTCAGTAGTACAGACTGCTAACTGTGCAGTGACTGTACATTTTATTTTATTTTTAATTTCTTTTGTTTGGAAAAGTGGTCAGCAAGCTCTATCTTCCTCATACGAACTCTATTTTGAACGAAACGAGTTTCTTTGGGATTGTTTTGCTGAGACAGATGCGATCGTTTAGGTTTTGAACAATTCTGAGCACTTTTATTTTTGAGCTAATTTTTGCCCCAATCCAGATTTCAATCACTCATTCCCATTGGCAGGATTTTGGACCCACAAAAGATGGTTATCTCATGAGAGTTGAATACTCTTCTCCTTCCAAATTTATATCAATTGATTCTACTTGGAAAAATCTCCATGACAACCACTTGGGTTCACTAACATGCCTTGTCTTGCCAATGGCTTGGCACTTCAACCAATGTTCTCATTTTGTTGCTGACCCAATCCAACACTTGTTGGCTTCTTACTGATTACCATGTTGTACCAAAGCGATCCTTCGGTGCTTGGAAAGATGACTGATGGCCTTCCCATTGAGAATCTTGTTCCTCCTTTGCAAAACATGCATTCGATGCAAGCTTCTCCTTAGAAACCACTTTTCCAAGTTAAGCCCATCTGAGTGAACTACAACAAAGAGTTCCAATATCAATAATAACAAGGTAATAAATTTCCATTCTTTGACCTCCATGGTTCCAAATTCCACATCTGGAAAAATGCATTCTCCATCTCTTTCACTTCTTGGCGTCAACACATCAAATCACATTGTAGACCATTTGATATTTTACAAGGGCTGCAATTTTTTTTTTGGCTTTTTTGTCCACTTTCACTTCTTGACTCCATCATCCTCCACTATTAACATGTTGTTGATGTCATGATTTTAGAATGAAGGCTACTCATGAGCCTCTTTCTCAAGCATGGACCTTCTAAAATCCTGCGACATCTTGTCACAAGAAACCCACTTCAAGGTTAATGGTATTTGAAAAACACTCATGCAAGAATATAAATTGACGACCTCTTCCTTTTGCTTCTTCAAAGCAACAAATGTCACATCATGTGAACATCGCCATGTACTCTTACATCTTTTTATACACCAATATGTTATAAAACATCGACTAAACATAAGTCGACAAAACATGCTTCTTCAAACAACTGACTTTCAAGTCAAGCAAAAGCATATACAACAACTTGACATTTTACAACAAGAATTCCACATTCTCATGAAACAATTCATCATATTTCCCTTTCATCTTTGAAGATAAAATCAACTCTTCCAAGTCGATAAAACATACATGTAACAATCAATCGACCACATAAGCTGACACTCATGCATGTGCAAATAATCAACATTCTCAAGTTGAAAACATACATGTTAACAAAGCAATCAACCAACACAATTCAATCATGCATGCATGTTCAATCACAATGAAACTATTAAAAATTCCACTGTTCACACACACAAACTCTCATGCATGTATAACAATTCTCAACTCTCTCACAAGTACAATCACAAGTACAAGAACCCCATTGGTATGTACAAGTACTTAAAGATCTAAAATGACCAAATTTTTTGGAATAAAGTGAGTCAACATACTCCACTTTCAAACACCTCCCTCGCGTAAACATGAAAGTTCAAGAATGCAACATGTATGAAAATTTGTAGTCACAAATTGCCATCTTTGCTTCATCTAAGTGAGTCAATCATAACTCTACTTGTCCAACATCTTGCTTCATGCAATATGCAACATACTTTCAGGAGAAAAGAAATGCATCCAAATAACGAGGAAATGCATCAATAAGGAAATGCAAATCTTGCCTTATTTGCATCAATTATCAAAAGAAATGCAAGGCCTTAATTGGTTAACAAATCTAACCATCTCTTTCCAAACCATTTCTATGGAGCTTCTTTCAGTTGCACTTCATCATGTGTATAATCTTGACCCACATCAATTATGGAATCCTCTTTTCCATCTTTTCCAAAACCTCTCTCCACCTTCTTCAAATTTCATGGATGACTTGTTGGATGTAAAGTCCAACACTTGTATACAAGATGATCCTACTTATGGCAATGAGTGCAGAATAATTGCAACTTCTTTTCAACATGATTTCCATTATCCAATGGACCTTTGGATTTCTGTCTCTTTTGTTTTGAAAGTTGCTTGTGTATAGCTATCCTCTTCCAACACCTCGAAACAATATTGTTATTCAAACGATAAAAGGAACATGTAAATTTTCTCCAAATCTTATGTGAAGATTTACCATGTTTATCATAATCAAAAGAAACTTGATTAAAGGCAGATTTATAGTTTTCACATTCACCTTTGTTTCCTTCTTGTGGAAGTGAATTTGATGAGGTAGTGGCTCTCTTTGGAATACCAACAATGGTTTCAATGACCCTAGAGCTTTCAACATCCTCTTGTTTGCCATTTCCACTAGTTGCATGCTTATGAGCATCTTCTTGCAAAGTGGGTATAAAACTCTTGCAGTCCTCGTGAACACAAACTTTACAATATTGAGGTAATGAACATGTAATGAAAGTCCCTCTTGGAACACCGTCATATGCCTCCTTTGCTTTGGAGCATTGTCCATCATGTTGTCCATAACTAAGACCCAAATACCTAGGCCTTTCCTCAACAATAATTGGCTCAACTATGCGTTGTGCATGTTTTCCTAACCCTTTACCTTCATAGCCCAACTCCATCAATAATTTGGACCCTATTCCTTTAGTGTTTCTTTCAAAAGAACCAAAACCTTCATTTTGAGAGGAAATTGGAGATAAAATTGAATTGCATACATCATTTTCCTACACATACTTGGCTAGGGTTTCCTTGGCATCATGGAGTTGAATCTCCATCTCATGCATCTTTTCAAGAGGCTCTTTCTTCTCCTCCTTCATGGCTATCAACTGCTCTTGAAGTATAATGTTCTCCTTCCTATCTTCATACAGCTCTTGCAATGATAAGATCTTGCAACATATCTTCATAAAAGATTCTTGATAAGGAAGATGGATTAGAAACGTCACTTGTTGAAGCTACCATCACACTTGTAATGCATCAAAAAGCCTCAAAAATATGCAACCATTGAAACCCTACTTGCACAAAATTAAAGCAATCAAGAAAATAACCTTTGCTCTGATACCAACTTGATTTGTTATTAATTGTTAGTTTTGTTGTGCTAATTTCAACTTCAGAATTTAAAAAAAAAAATGTTTGTCAATTGCTTCATGTGCATAGGTTCCCTTATGGTGTTTGTGAATCAAAACAGGTAAATTTATATCAATTTTTATGTTAGAATCATGAGTAGAATAGCCGAAAAGACAAGTTCTAAATGACAGCAAGTAAATGTACAACAAACCATCAAGAAGAACACTTAACACAGTGTTTTGATAAAGGAGTTCACCACTTCTGGGCTACATCTCCTTGGTCCAGCTTCCATGGCTTGAGCCTCTGTATTTTCTAAAAATGGAAAAAAGTGTTTTTTACAATGCTATATTCCTCCTAAAACCTACTTCAATGGACTAAAAGCATAAAAATCATCTAGGAACACCTTTTCCTAATCGCTATTTGGTCAAATTTTTCTCTTGTTATGGTCAAAAATGTTTTCCCTAGGAAACCTCCTCTAAAACTCGAGGAACTCCAGTTAGTCCCACTAATTTTGGAGAAATATCTAAATTTGGTGGTACCGTCGAATTCTCCACTGAATTAAGCCATGGGTTAGTTAATGTTAAACACGATTAATTAATTAATAATGGTGGATTAGCACTAATACCATGCAGTATAATGGCTAACCGTTAGCCTTAACCTGGTGGTGTCCCTGGAGTGGACACATGGGAAGTACAAAATGTCGTAGTTACAGTTTAGTTTGTGCGGTTTTGGTTAACCACAAACTGTAACCATCGGTTTTTAAGTTTGCTTTCACACGGGAGCGTTAAATGTTAACAGTTTTGTGCTGGCGGTTTTTGGTTAACTGGAAACCGTAACCGTCGGTCTTCAAGGTTTCATTCACATGGGAGGGTTAAATGTTAACGGTTTTGTGCTGGCGGTTTTTGGTTAACCACAAACCATAATTGCTGGTCTTCAAGGTTGCGTTCACATGGGAGGGGGCTGGCCTGCGCGCTGGCTCCCTCGTGCCCCCAACTGTTAACAGACTACACAATAAAATCGCATTGAAACCATAGTATGGTAAGAACCACGGCGATGATGTATTGGTATGAAGTTGAGTTTGTATGGTGCAAGTCCTGGGTTCGATCCCCTAGTCTGCCATAATATTTTACCATGCACTGATATATGTGGCCCTTTGCGGAGGGACACGTGGCGGCTTCCAGGCTTTCCACTTGTCCCCTCCTCATTGGTCCATTCTTGAACTAATCAAAACATGCCAACTCACCATACCATTGACCAATGGAAACATGACACTTGGCGAAACCAAATTGGATGTTAACCGACCTTTGAATTTGCCCAATCATCTGCCATGTCATCAATACGGACCGTTGACTGTGCAGTGACTGTACATTTTTTTTAATTTCTTTTGTTTGGAAAAAGCGGTCAGTGGGCTCTATCTTCCTCATACGAACTCCGTTTTGAACGAAATGAGTTGCGTTGGGATCTTTTTGTCAAGACAGACAAATCCTTCAAGTTTAGAATGATTCTGAGTACTTTGATTTTTGAGCTAATTTTTGCCCCTAATCCAAATTTCGATCGAATTTAGAACTAGGGAGATATGGGAATTGATTGATGAGATTTTCGACTGGTGAGAGAATATAATATGTACCAACAGTAATACAGATCCTTAAATGAAGCAACTTCCAAATGATATGACTATCACAACTTGGAGAACAATGCAAGGAGTGAAGGATGTGAAACTATTCAAACCAATACTTTGTCATATGAAGTCAGGTGAATTATTAATGGATGAAATGTGTGCAGAATTTCAAAAGTAAGTTTGCTGAATTATTTTTATTTTTTCATGGATTATAATTTTCTTTTAAATATAACATATTTTTGTTGGTATTATTTGTATACATGTCACTATATTAACCATTTTTACTTTATTTATTCAGTTAGAAGAATTATATGAAAATACAAGAACATATAGTTAAAATGTTGAATGAAGAGAGTTGGGATGATGTTGTGTGCAACTAACCAGAATCAAGTTCTATAGCAACACTTAAATATTTTTATCTTGCATTCAATAAGGTATGTTTATTTATACATTCATTTTATTCATATGTAAACTATTTTTATTTTATTACTTATACATATATATTTTTTATTTCATTAAAGATGTCAAAGAAGGATGCAAATGGAGTACCAAGTACTTTCAAAAGATTTATTGAAAAAATTAAGATGGAAAGGTTGAGAAAGTAGTGTCTTAGGAATGTTGAACTTAATTTTACTCTTACTCATTTAATTTGGAATGGACTCGATGCTATCCAATATCAAATAATACAAGGTGATTGTAAAGACATTGCAAAACTCATACCTAAAAGGGAATATGCCCTTGTTATTGCAGTTTTTCCTCATGGTTCTAATTTCCCAGACACTGGATATGATAGTGAACCTTATACTTATCAAGCTTTTAGTAAAGTGGTTACGAGCTTTCAAGAGGTTACAACATCACCACTTTGGAGATTTGTGACATTTCATTCAGACACACAATTTGCAATGTTATTAACAAGCTTCAAGGGGAAAGCAAACTCAAGGATGCAGCTTACATGGTAAGACATTGAAATTGTATGTTGGATTAATGTTAAAAAATAAAATTATGTACAAGTTAATAGAAATTTTAGTATGTCATGTTATAGGCAAAAGTAAGATCTTGTTTCTTCTGAAGATCAGTGTAATATAAATGATTGTGAGTTCATCCGTATTGAATGTTTGACAAAAGATGATAGTTATAAGCTTATTCCTCTTAATCGAGTAGATGAAAAGAGTCTTAGTCAAGTACTGGTTCATGATGTTGTCGTAAGAAAACTAATGTATGAGGATAAAGATGCAAAAGGAGAAACAGATAACATTTATGAAAAACTGCAAGCATTGATTAACTATCTTATAGATTTATGTTCAAATGAAGGAGATAGGATTTTTTATTTATTCTCAGGTTCGGGTAAGTTTTATTATATAAAATTCAATTTTAATATTTTATTCTTCAGTTTTTATGTGTTTATACTAATTTACTTAATTATTCCTTTTGTGCTTGATGATTAGGTACAACACTATCACGTTACCTACAAAAAGCAAGAAATTGCATTGTCATTGAAAAAGACTCACTAAACTGCAATTTTATTCAACAAAAAATGAATGCTCTTCAATTTATTCTAGATGCAATGCAAGAACTTGGTTTGAGGAAAGGGGATTTTAATAAATCACGTGTGGCAAAAAAGGAGAAGGGACCTCAACCACCGTTATATGGAATGATTGGAAAAGAACACTTTGGAATATTTGCAGACATAAAAGATCCATTGGAAGATGACAATGACCAAACTGAAACAGAAAATATTGTGGAAGAAGACATTAATGAAGGTCTAGAAGATGTTGAACATGGATTAGTTGATATTATTGATTAAGTTTAAGTTATGCTTGCAAATAAAGCTCAATTTTGAGAGCTATTCATCAATTTTACTTCTACTGTTTAGACTTTGAGATTTTATGAGAAGAATGATTATTTCATTATTGTTTTTATATGTTTAATATTTGTATTATCTAATTTTCACTTTAGTTTTTACGTGAATCACTATTTTTTGAAAAAACAACAATGATTACTATTAATTTTTGACATAAAATTCATAAAAAAATGTTGTTTTTTTAAGTTTTTTTGTTAAGATTTTCCCATAAACATCGTTTATTTAACATGTCATTTTTAACAAAAATATCTCAAAATGTGTATTTTTTTCGTTGTATTTATTTTGAATATGTGTATTTTTTTGTCATATGTTTAAAATTATTGGTTTTTTAGCGACAATTATTTGATGTGCATTGAAATATTAATTAACAATACATAAACATACAGAAAATCATAACTTTAAAGTATTAACCATTTTTTTTATTTTTTTAACTATGCAAAAAAATGAAGATTTTATTACAAAAAATATTGAAACAAAAAATTAAAACAACAAAAATACATAAACACACTTAAACATAAATATCTCAGGGAAGAATAAGATATTAGAAAATGTAAAGTATAAAAAATAAGCCCTCTAAAAAAAGGGGCTTGATGTTGCATCAACACTTTTCAAAATCAACATGAAAATCACTCACATCTAAAAAAAATGTTCATAAGAAAATTTAAAGTGCCAAAAATATGCTCCAAAAAAAAGTTTATTCTCAATAACCACTTTTCAAAATCGAGTATTTTTTTGCTACCTCAAAAAAAAGGGTAATTGGTAGTTTTCTCATTTGATCAGTAACTATGGTATAAATGTCAAGGGGGGAAGAGGTATGCATTTACAACAGTGTTTGTTATAATTGAATAGTTATCAACTATGAAAATGTGTTATTAATAGATTGTTTTTATGTTAGGTGCAGATTCCATCATCAAAGTACTTTAAGAGCATCACAATCAACAATCAAGTGAAAGGGAAAAGTTATACGAACATCAAAAGAAGTTTTATAATATTCCAAATATATATTTAGGTTTCATAATTGATGATATAAACAAGAAGAAAACACTTCTACCACATTTTGTCTAGACACCTAAAAGTTTATAAGGGGAGAAGTTCAGTTGGTTGGTTGTATGGACTTTAATGAAAAATGTATTCAAGAGTTTACTTCAAAACTACAAATATCATAATGATGCAGATCTGACCATAACCATAATTCATCATGTGCTCGTTCATTGGTCTATAAATCTTCCTCAATTTTTGTATATATAATTAGACAACACTAGTTGTGAAACAAAAATCAAATTTCATTTGTATATCTAAGCATGCTTGTTGAATTAGGAATTTTTCAAAAAGTAAAATTTGGTTTCCTTCATGTTGGGCACACACATGACCATATTGATCAAGTGTTGGGTTTTTTTTTAGTTACATTAAGGAGGAAGAATGTTGGAAGTTTTCCATCATTATTTGAATTTACTGAGAAATAAAACATTTCAGAGTCTATTTTTCACATATTGGAAGAAACTATTGACATGCGAAAATTTATTTTAAGATCACATGGTGAAGGAAAACGCATTGAACAACTTAATGACATGTTGTAGCTGTTGCAACAACACCTCCAAAAATCTGGGTAACCATTAAATTTTTGGAGCCCCTACATCAAGCCTAAGCTTCGGCCCCACTAGGTCCTGCCCGAAGGTTCGTCAGTGTCGATAAACCTGAACAGAAATCCAAGTTTTTTATTAAGTTAAGCCAAGTCGCTAGTTCATGCCTTGATAGACTGGGTAGCATATTCGGAACATGACTGTTATCACCCTAAGAAACTCTCCTAGGTTGTAGCTCGGAGATGCTCGGGAACATATGAGTTCAACTTATTGTTGCAAATGGATGAATGGAGGGAATGATGCTTGTTCAAGCCAGATAACCACTTCTACTTAGCTTAACTCTAGACATGCGTGAACACCCCCAGACTACAAGGCTTTAGACCACCAATTACTCACAGTTTAAGGATTGGGTGAATATGGAGAATACTGACCACACCAGCAGATGCACAAGACCATGTGATGGCCGGCTGCAACTAGTAACGAAGTCTGCAAATCTAATTTCCTAATACACAGACAGGATGACAGCTCTCTGGTATTAGGTGAAAAGAAACCTGAATAGCTCATTCACTGATACATACAAGACTTTAACACAGAGATAGGATGACAGCTACTCTAATGCTAAACATCAAGAGTTCAGAAATGCAGCATATCAAGCACAGCTTGGAACAGAAGAAGAAATGAAAGTGAGCAATTAATAGCAAAAGAAGCTTGTATTAGCTGAAAATGAAGACGAGACGTTGCAAGTGCCAAAATAGTTACAGTCTCCAGAAGTTGAACCTTACATCAAAACAACAACCATCAACCCTGATTACATCTTGTTTTGGGGTATATATAGAATTTCATTACGAAGGCGCTTGGCCATTTTAGGTATGGAGGGGTCATAACTGACCACCCACCGCATTTAGTTGCCTGATGGAGCTTCTGAGTGCGTTTACTTGTCTCTGTGAGTGAATTTGATCTCCTCGGGTGCTTTGTTGTCCTCTCAGGCGGCTGGAGTGTCCTTATCCATTAAGTTCCATAACTGCTAAATGCAGCTACATACTCATACTTGGTCCTTTTCCTTCTTGGCCATACTGCCTGTTGAATGCGGTTGTTGCGGAGCAATTGCTACTGGTACTGGTGAGCCGGTCACCTTTGTCCTTCGGGTGCACGGAATGGTCAGGGTAAGTGGACTGCGTGGCGAGTGTACAGGTAGGACGGAGGAGCCATACTAGCCGTTGGATCGGGAGGATAGACGGCGAGGATGAGTTGGCGGGGCTATCGGGAAAAGGTGAGGCGGCATGAATGTGAGCCGTTGGATCTCAGCGGGCAGATCCGATGATCGTCAGGCAGTAGAAACATGCGGGCGTTAACGGGCGGGGACGAAGGACAGGCGGAAAGTGGTATTGCTCGCACCAGTGTTGGGGGTTGGGCGGTAAAGGTACAATGGCGTGCGATACCACTCGGAGTGTGACGCGTGGCAGTGGGGAAAGGACGAAACCACTTTTCATCGTGTGTTATCGTCCTAGCGGTTCGAAGGTGCGGGGGAGAGTGATTGCCATTCGATCGCTGTGGAGATGATCAGATGGCAAGGAAAAGGTTGTGTAAGTTACTACGACGGGAGCCATTAGATCGGGGTGGTGGAAATGAACGGCTGGGGTTACAATGGAGATTTTATGGAGGCGCGTGATCGTATGGGCGCGGGTCTTAACGCCCGGGGCTTAAGAACAATGGTTTTTAATATGATTTTTGACAAAAACGCAAGAAATGGAGATGAAGGGAGGGTGAGAGAGGGAAGTAAAGGAGAAGGCAAAAATGAATAGTATAGGTCTTCTTTGAGCACAATCAAGGACTGAGCTTATTGTTGACTCCCAAAATATCAAAATATGTAACAGGGCTAATGGTGACTATCACCTATGATCGCTACCAAGGCAACCATTGTAACCACGGCGACTCGCGGGTCGCAAGGTTGCATAGTCGCACCTCCAACCGCTCAACTATCCTGCAACCCCGTGACCTTCTGAGTCGCAAAGTCGCAAAGTCACCTTAATTACCATCAGTCACTTGTGCGACTATGCGACTCCGTGACTCGCAAGGTCGCACCTCCTATTCACACCTTCCAACGCGACCTCGCGACTCATGCGACTTCGTGACCTGTGAGTTGCAAGGTCGCAATAGCCGCACTCCTGACCCTCACGACCTCCA
Source organism: Pinus tabuliformis (assembly GCA_031772625.1). Classification (NCBI taxonomy): domain Eukaryota; kingdom Viridiplantae; phylum Streptophyta; class Pinopsida; order Pinales; family Pinaceae; genus Pinus; species Pinus tabuliformis. Next base: position 338,571,431 of record CM062807.1, on the reverse strand, counting down.
AACGTGTGATTGTTTTATAAATAGGAGGGCACCTAGTTGCATTTATCAAGGCTCTGTTAGTCACACTAGAAGCCAGAAACCCCTCCGACCCGAATTCGCACACACGTCTGACTTCGGTAAGTAACAGTCCTCCCTCCTGCAATGATTATTTTCTTCCAAATGTCACTAACTGCACCTCCTGACCTCCGGCTTACCTCTCGCCCTAGGGTTTAGCCTTTTACTTAGCTTTCCTTTCTGTTTCATGCTTCATAGGTTTCCCTAGCCTTTTCCTCGTTCCTCCACTCAGAGTTTCAGGTTTGCCTTGCATCTGATCCCCTCATTTGATCAAGAAGTCGAAGCTCCATCCTTCTGAAAGTGACCCCGGTCTCCCAAAGCCATTTAGGGCCTTCTCTCAGCCATTTTGAGCCATATTCGTGCACCCCACGGCCGTAATACCCTCCCCCTCGCAACTTCGCGACTCCTCATTCCCATGACCTCCTACCATTTACGACCTGCGACCACCACCCGCTGTGCAATCTGTGACCAAATTTTGCGCATCGCGACCTTGCAGTCGCTCCCAACCTTTGAACTCAGTCGCGCAGTCACATTCTTAACATTGGAGACCATGCGACTTGTTGGGTTGTGTTATATTCTTTCCATGACTAGCCCATGTAATTAACCGGGGGATTGGAAGGGCGCAGATCCCCCCTTCGTTGCGCCGATTGTGTAGTGGGGGGAGTCACAGGGGGTTTGAGGGGTGCAGGTAACCCCACTCTATGGCGTCCGGGGCAGCGTCCCGGCAAATTTTGTTTTTTGACCTTATATTAGGTTGGGCGAACCTACCTATGGTTTTGTGCATGATTTTTCACACATGGTTTTGGACGCGATGGTTTTCGGTCCATGGTTTTGGACGTGATGGTTTTTGGTCCATGGTATTTGATGCTGGTAGACCCGGTTTTGGGATCCAGGGGAAAATATTTGTGTATATGTGTTTTGTGTGTTATGCTCTCGCATTGTTTATTTTCTGTGTTTTAGAATTTGTATGCTAGTAATTTCTGTACGGGGTTAAAACCTACACGACTCGCTCATCCCCGTGACCTTCCTTTCACCGACTAGGTTTTCTTTTATTTTTCCAATTTATTGTCATTCCCTCTCTCTCATCATGGGATTGTGTTTTTGACATGCCAGGTTACATCGAGCTCGAGTGCATATCCATTTCTTATTTTGAAGATGAGATGGGTCACCCGACGACTAAAACAGCTCAAGGCACCTCAGGAAGCAGGGCATGGGAAGCTGAACCAACCGAATAGCCACCTATCTTTACAGACATGGCTTGCAACATAAATAAAACCACCAGGCTCTCTTAGTATGAGATCTACGAGGAATTTGCTAAGAGGGATATCCCGGAAACATAAGAGGACTTCCAAGTATATATCAACATCAAAAGGTCAAGATTACATAAAGTAGCAGCTCATCCACCAGTATTCCCATGCATTGAAACCATCGAATAGATCTTGCAGTGTACAAGCACAGATTACTGGATGATCAGGGGTCATGATGGAGCACCTATAGCCACCATTTCTTCGACAAGCATCAGCGCCTACTACAAATTGCCTGAGAAGCAGTAGATTTTTAACACCAAGTGGCTCGCCAGATTCACCATCCCAACGAAAGACATCTTAAGGGATTGGTGGCAAGAAACTACAAAATTCCGAGTCAGGACAAACCCAACCTACAAGACAGAAGGGCTACGCAGAGTATATCAGTTAATCGTTGCAATGATGTGCCAGCTATATGGCAAGGTAGACTGTGATGTGTTTTTTGGCATGTGGGTTCCACTCATGTATGTTGTCGCCACTCAGGGAATTATTTTTAATTGGGCGAGCATCCTATCATCATCCTTGAGGACAAACATAGTCGCCGCCCAAATCCCACCCCTCAAGCAACCTCCGGAATTCTATATGTCTTCATACCATCTTGATTTTGTCTTTTCGAGGTGCCACTTCGAGCACTGGAGCTACAATTGGGACACATCAGTAGCCCAACCCATCCACTGCCACTACAAAGTCTTCTGGGACACAGCTTATAGAAGCATGTTGGATGTAATATTCGAAACATTTATCATCCCATTATACCAACTATTGTTCGGGGAAGAACCACCTTGCATGTCACAGAGAGCCATGAGGACCGTGGTTAAAGTAGCTCATTGGTTCCCCATCGATGAAGGAACGATCGTTAGGGTGTTTGGTACTCATAAAGCTCCTCACGCTCTACCCAAGTTCGTCACAGATAGGACACTTCTACGAGAGGTCTGTTACCAGATGACACAGGGTTTCTCGAAGGTTTTGAACAAAGGCAAGAAGAAACCTTGGCCGCCTTTCCCTCTCACTATTGGGGTGTACGTAGTAGAAAACTTCAAACAGGTAGAAGTGGAAGCTGAAGAACTAGAGGGGAGCCATTTCGTGACCCTAAATTACAGAACATATGACCCCGAGAAAGTGGTAGCTTCCCACTGTAAGAATGCAAAATTCAATTGGTCTTATGCCCGCACTAAGAAGGATCTCAAGGACGGGATTAGGAACTAGTATAATTCCACAAGGGAGATCAGCCCCAGTGAGCAGCAGGCCATAGAAGATGAGCTCCTTGATGATTTCCAGGATGATGTAAGCCTCAGAGAAAGAACACCAAATGGAGTCGAGGAATCAAGGAAGCGAAAAGGAAAAGGGGTTGAAGACCCTTTAAGTGATGGCGAGGAAGAAGAAGTTACGCTCATACAAAGAAATGCCAAATTGGAAAGAAAGAAGCGAGAGCTAAAAAGGTGAAGAGAACTAGAGAGCAAACAATCACAGGAATCCGGTGACCAAAGCTAGAATGAGAAGAGAAGAAAAGGCAAGAAGACGAGAAAAGGCGACAGGAAGAAGAAAAGAGAGCACATGATGAGATAGAGAGGAAAAATCAAGAAGAAGTTGAAAAGCAGAGACAAGCAGAAGAAGCTGCAAAGAAAAAACAAGAGGAACAACAAAGATTAGAACAGGAACTGAAGAACATGGAGGTGGAGCTAGAAAGGCAACGGACACTAGTAGAAGGAGAAAAGAGGCAACAAGAGGAGGAGCTTAGGATAGATGGGGAAAAGGAAGCTGGATTAAATGAACAAGGAGAGACAAGTAAAGCGGTCGAATCAGGCTCAGGACAAAGTGAGATTCTTCCTTTGGATGTACCTCCCGTCACTCCCCTCACTGGTGGACACCTTCCCCTCTAAGAGCTAGGCATCTCAGAAGATCAAGATGAAGAGGTTCTAGATCTGACTAAAATCACATTTGATGAAGTAAACCTCAAAACTATACAGGAAAGGAGGAAATCTTGCAGCAGAAACCCAGCTAACCCATTGTCAGTAACTATGGAAACGGATATTGTGCCAAATATCACAACAAATCCTCAAATGATCGCCTTCACCGGAACAGCATTCGTGGCTGCCACAGAACATAATGTAACCCAGATGAGTAAGCATATTGTAGATTTGAAAAATAGGCTATATGCATCTAAGCAAAGGGACACCGTCACAGAACAAGGGAAGAGAAGGATGGAGGAGGAAAACATGACACTTCGCTTATTACACACAGGATCAGTTGAATTCCAAGCGGTAGTCGCATCAAAAACAGAGATCCTGGGGGAGACTATGGCAGTAGTGTATGAAGAAATGGAAAAACTACACCACACTATAGCACCCATAGTGACCATTCAAACTCACTCAAAAGAAAGGGTTGCCATGCTCAAAGAGGCCATGACCACTTTGGATAAAATACATGAGTGGTCTGAAAAGTACCCTGAAGCCCCGGCAGTAGTTCCCAGGAAAGATAGATCGCTATGAAAAATACCAGGGTCCAACTTCGTATCAAAGTTCAGTCCAAAGAAAAATTGGCCAAAGATGCGGAGAGGGTGTTGGCTTCCTACAGACAATTGTTCAGCAGTCTGGAATCAGTGATCCAACTACATGGGGCCCCCTCTATAGGAGAGATTGGACAGGTAAGAAATCAGGAGGAGATCAACAATGAGGTGCAGGCATTTGTAGAGACATATAGACAAATCACCCACACAGGAGATATGCCAATCTCAAGAGAAAATATCAAGCGTTACATCATAGAACTAGTGAGGCTCTACACCAAGTTGGGTACCTTGAATAATCATATACATGCCAACTGGAATACCCTTCTCCTGGATGCACTAGAGTGCTTACACCAACATGATGAAAGCCAGCCACAAATCTCTCCCATCGCAGCGGAATACAACATATGGCACACTTACCTGACAGAAAAGCTCGGGCTCAACATTCCAGAACTTGCCATCTGTAGATTAGCCAATTAGGATGATAGTCATTTTTCTTTTGTGTACTACGGTAGCACAAAATACCCTATGAACGTGAAAGGTCACATAGAATGCCAAGAGTCATTTGGTAGGTGAGAGGTCATGAGGAAGTCCAAGAGTCAAGAGTAGACCAAAGGTATCTCTTATCCTATAAATGTAACCTCATGCCTCATTTGTAAGGGCTTTTTGTTGAGGACTACTTTGGAGATTCATAGACATATTGCTTTAGAGAATTATTGTCCTTCTAGTCAATACAAGAGTTAATTGTATGTTTTCACTATTGAATTCTTCAAATATCCATGTGCTTGCGCCATGAGTATTTTTCTCACTTGACGGATTGAATGTTCTCGAAAGCTATTTAATGTGTGGTCTCCCCACATGCTGTTTCGTACTCCAAATCTAGTTTTACTACGTATGAATGGTATTTGGTTTACTCACTCTATACTCATGCCAACGAACTATTTCTTTAGGTATTAGTATAATCTAGTTTTTTTTACTACACAGTTATGTATGCTGATAAATGGTTGATTGTTGTAAAATAATTTTGCAATCGTTAAGCATTATTTATCTAGCATGCACAAGTCTTATCTAAAGTCCTACTAACAGTAACTTTATGTGATATTGTGTGGTTTACCTTTTTCTATTCATGGTATATATATGGTACAGGATATTTGTCAATTATTATCTTGTGTTTATTAAAGCTCATACATTCTACTAAGTTTATATCACACCTCCGTCCGAAGCTAGCTCCACAAAATTGAACAGCAGTCGGGCCTACATATTGGAAGGGACCTCCAACACACTCGGTGCAGGCTCTAGTTGGGATCATACATCGGAGAGATCCCCTTGACTGTTGGTGATAAATTCCAGCCCATCAACATGACATTAGCTTCCAACATCAATTATGTATAATAAAAAATTGATGTGAAAACATGTATATGGGGCAAGAAGTATTTAATTATTGTTGAATGGGGGCCTTCACTAGGTTTGCCATTTTTGAAGTTCATTTCAGATCATCCAATATTTGCATCAAATTTATTGTTATTACAATCAGTTGTTGAATTCCACAATACGTAAGGCATAAGAGAGATGTAGATTATTATCAATGCTTAGAAGAAATTAAAAATACATATGATTACTTTGATGTTGTTGATTCAATTTTATAGGAGTCTTTTTTCAATGATCAAAGTGACATAATTTCCAAGGTTAAGAAATAGAGACACTTTTGAAGACTCCACAGCCATAAAATATGTCAAATGAATGAGGAAAAACACATTATTGAACAACAACAATCTCAAGATATTATTGAGCCTTCACAATTAGAGGAAAGATAAATGTATATTGGTTCTATAAGATCACATGCACAATGTGAACCCATGGAAAACATTTATAGGGGTTATGTACAATACATTAAATAAGGTTGCATAATTGCAATGTTAGTGGATGGAGATCTAGATGGTTATCCATTTTGGATTGCCGAGGTTATAATGGTCATTAAAGAAAATGAGGATGTTACAACAATTGAAGTACATTGGTATGCAATAGATACACAACCATTGAATGGTGTGTACAAGCTAGAGAGGGTAGTTGATAAACATATCAACAAAAATAGGAAAAGAAAAGGTCTAAAGATAAATCATCATTAGCTGACCTGTTAAAATTAGAGGATGTTGACATACTTTTTTATGAGTTCAATTGAACAAAGAGAGGAACTCTCTGTTCCAATACCACAGAGATTATCAAAAGAATGCTACCACAAGAAAAAGTGGCAATATGGCAATCTGTTGAACCTAGTCGTAGATCTAGAAATATTTTCACATCCAAGATGTTGGGCATATTTATAGACTTAAATGGGGCACTAGTTTATGATAGAGAATAATATGGGTCATCAACATCTTCATGCAATCATTCATTTAAAAATGATGTATATTCTGATGGTGTGTTAGAATCTATGAGTGAACATAAATAAATGTATAAAACATTTTATGTAATTTTGATCAATATGATGTTTGCATGGTAACTTGAAATAATTTTTTTAACTTGCATATGATCTTAAATGAAGTTTTGAGTCATTTCTATGTTTGTTGGAATATAAGTTTTAATTATGAAGAATTATTTTTGTTTTAAACATCCATAATGTAATAATAACTTTAAGAAATAATTCATATTTCATTTAATATAATTAGTATCGAGATTTTGATTAATAATAATAATAAAATGTTTTGAATTAATGTTGAATTTTTGAATTATACAATGATATTTTCATACCATTATGTATTATTATGATTTTCTAAACCATAGTTAAAATGTTGAAATTTTAACGCTCCATTAAAAAGGAAGTTCTTTAATTTGATGGTTGATTTTTAAATTTTGATTGTGATGGGTCAAGTTTTTTTTTCAGAGAAAAAAGCTATATGGATTATATTAAGATCATATAATTATCAAGATTTACATGTAGAAGATGGGCGACAGCCAATATTGCCAAAAACATTTGTGCAAATCGTTGAGCATGGGAAGGAAATATTCCCAAATAGTTCTGAAGGCGCAGATCGAAAGGATATCAAAAATGATCAGAAAATGGCATATAAACACATGCTCAAAGAGAGTAGAGATGTTGTAACGTATACAGAAAAATAACAGAGAGAACATATAAGAAGACAAGAGGCAGACAGTTAGTCCGATGGCATGGATCCCGATATCGTGGGAAAAATGGAGTCCAGTGGCAAGCAGCAACCCTGAAAAACACGTCCATTTCTCCATTTCCAGATGTGCCAGCAGGAAAGAATGAAGAGGGCATGCCATTTCAAATGAATTATACTTTTAACTATTAAAAAAATACTCTTGGTAGAATGACTCTCATTCAAGTGTTGATTTTAAGTTTATAATGCTATGGTTGAAAAATATTAAAATTTTAAGGTTTTTTTTACTCATGATATTTGGATTTAATGTCAAGATTGAAAAATGTTAGAAATTGTTTGAATGTTAAGGTTTTTTGTAATCATGAATTTTAATTTTAATGTCATAGCTGAAAAATGTTAGAATTTTTACCCTAAAATAAGGTGATAACAACATCACCACTTTTCAATTTTAGTGTGTTTTATCATGTTTCTTAACCAAAAATATGGATTTCTTAGGCTAAACTTTTTGTTTTGAGGTCATAGTTTTCGTTAAGTTGGTAACTTTGTTAATGATGATGTTCATTGGGATGAGCTTACTTGTGTGAATTCAGAAAGTAGACCAAAAAGAAGTAAGGCATATGGTGTGGTAGATTATGCTTTGATGGCTAACCTCAAAATATCTTTTGAGCCTCAAGTTCATAAAAAATCTTAAAGCAACCTAGAACAGGAACAGGTTATGTAAGCCAAATATGAGATATTGATGAATATGAGATATTGATGAAGAATCAAACATGCTCTCTCTCAAAGCTAACTCATATAATTAATAATGGTTATTTAGACTTCGACTAAGCCATGTTAATAAAATCACTTATTGCCTCAGTCTAGATCATGCATTAGTGTTGTATTAATTATTTAAATATTATTTTTGTCATTTTGAAGTTCACGCACCTAGGGATCATGCACTTGGGATTTTTGCCATTCCTTTTTTTATAATAAGATATGTGCTCTTTTCATTACCTAACCCATCCAATATTTCTCTCTTCCAAGTTTTTCTGTGTTCTTGGTTTCTTTGTGTTTATATCTTTTTGTTTTATAAATAAGATCAAAGGAATGAAACTTTTCAATAAGACATTTGTCCCTATCGAAAATATCCAACCTTTATCAACAATGTTCTAAACCACCATACAAAGAGTATTTGAATACCCCTTTTTGGAAATGAGCAAGAACTCAAAAACATTTGGAACACATCTCTCCATCAATAACATTGGAGCATAGAGCCATTCTCAAAAACCCTAATTGTCAAAATCAAACGATTTGATTATATCAACTAAGACACAATAGCCTAACCAACAAAATAATGACAATAGATTTTCAAGCATAGCAAATGCACGATCTAGGCAAAGTTGCATGCATCACTAAAATTCTCAGACACGTAACCGTCCAACAACAACATGCAGCTCACACTTCAGCATTGAAACCACTTTGAGGAATGTTGCAAACACAATCACCAAACCACTTCAATACGCCATGTGCCACCTCCAATTTAGAGAATCCCAATTGTTTCTTGTCAAACACAATTTAATATAATTTAATTTAATAGAAAAATTGCTTGTGGAAAATCATTCTTATGTTAAACACAGTTAAAATGTGTTTATTCTTAAATAGGGTTCATCTTTTTCTACTTCATTGCTAAAACATGTTCCTATTGATTTTGGAATTGTTCAGGCACTTTATAGTCAATGAGAATTGGTTGAAGAAATCACGAACACTTGGGGTTCGAGTTTGGAGCTTGAATTTGTAGTCTTGTGTGCAGATTGAGGTAAGCTCGTATGCATCTACTTTGGGTTCTACTCTATTGGTAAGAGTTCTTTGTTTCAATTGAATTAAGGAAATGAATGGCAAGTGATTTCAATTGGAAAGAGTTCTACTCTAGCACCAGTCCTCCTTTGGTATTTACAACGTTGACATTCAGGTTTTAATGAAGGATATCTCTCTTCAAGTGTTATTGTTTGTTATCATTTTTAGACCCTTTTCATTTAAAAAAATTCCATTTGTTCACCGTCATATCCTCTTGCCTTATTGTCTTTGTGTTTGTTATGCATAATTAGCACTCTTACAACACAGTCTTTTTGACATACTATACGAGTGTTGCACACTTCTCTGCCTATGTGAAATTTCTTTACCAGATTCATGCTTGAAAGATTATTTTGCCTAACAAGATACATATCTTGCTAATTAAAAAAAAAATAGATTAACATGGGAGAAATTCAATATGCTTTATGCATTAGTAGTATTAACTTTCTCATAGTCTCAAGAAACATTAGCACACCAAAATTGTAGCTACATTGTGAGCCACAAATGAATCTTCAAAAAAAACTCAACCTTGTCATTTTTTGTCATCTTCATAAAAATTCTCAGAGTTTTCCACCCTTTGTAGTCACTTGAAGTTTTTTTTGGCATAAAATTGCTCAAAAAGTGATAGGATTTAAAGAATTTAAATTGTTGAAATGCATTTTATCTCTATTTCTTTGTGGTAATTTTAAAATCTTCACTTTTCAGAATTTTCACTACCATGTTTTAATTAGAAATTTATACAAGGAGGGGATTAATATTAATCTAGTTTCCACCCCAAATTTGTATTTGTGATTTATTTTTTGATGGGTATTTTTCCAACACCATAGAGACATAACTCAAAATTTAGAGTGCAGTGAATGGTATCCAGCATGGGTGGTTAAGCAAAGTTGTCACCTCACCCAAATTCCTATTTTGGCCTCTCATGGGTTGATTGTCTCTGCAAGAAGCCATGTCATGTGGCTAGGGCCAAATACACGCATTGAGTTTTTTTGATGACTTATATTCTTCCCTAACATTTTTAGTTAGCCAGAGTTTGATTCCACAAGTCCATCAATGAAATTCATCTGGTTGGCCAAAGTATTTCAAACATAAAAAAGGGGTCTGCAAAGCAAAGTATGTGGACTAGAAGTCATAGATAATGGTAGCACTTTCTCCCAGTATTGATCAATCTTGATTTGAAATCACCACTTACGATTTCTCTTTGAAGCATGTTGTTTTAGACGAAACATCCATAAGGCTCACTATTAGTGTTAATCAATCTTAATTTGTAGTCACCCCTTATGTTGTCTCTTTTAAAGGGCATAGTTTTCAACAAATCATTATATGACAGGGAATATAGACATGAAAAATGTAAAAAAGAACATTTACAGGAAGAGATCAAGAAAAATCCCAACACTAATCCCAATCAACACAGAGCCACGCCTTCCACAACCACCAAAAGAAGCAAGCAACCATAGACAAAGTAGAAACCATGCAATCAATCTCCCACCATTCCACATAGAGATAAGAACATGTAGAACTATTATACATGACTCCACACCCAATCCTTGAATTCCCACCATCCATCACAAATAAAACCCATTCAAAAATTTGACAAATATTTTTATGTAGTTACAGGTAGCCCAAATATCAACTAGAAACCACTCTACTCCACTTATATGCACATGATGCATACCTATAGCAATGCTGCAAGCCACTCAAGGCATCCAAAATATTGTGCTAGATAGGAAGTGAAAACATAAGCACAATTAATTTCGTGTACACCTAGATGGTGTTTTTAGCAATTCACTTGTTGATGTAATGCACCCAAGCAACTTGTATGGACCTCCCAAGATAGCATGTTGACCTTGCAAACCTTGGTGAGAATGTAGGTACATCACATGCACAAAGCTCCGTTGGGCCTCAAGCTTTGCTAGTGCACAATCAAATAAAATTTGTGGTTAACCACAAGCATTTCAAACCAAAAAAGGTTCATGGAGTAGAGTATGTGTACTTGAAACCAATAATGGTGGAGACACTTGCAATAGTATTGATCAATCTCTAGTCACAATTACCACTTAGGATGTCTCCTTTGAAGAGCATAGTTCTAGAAAAAAAATTGGTAACGCTTGACACCAGTGTTGATCAATCTCAACTTGTACCCACCCCTTAGAATGCATCTTTTGAAGGGCATATGTTTTCGACAAAGCATTATGTGACAAGGAATATAGACATCCAACATGTCAGTTAAAAAACAAATGTTGACAAGTCAAGGCCAAGGCACATTCCAGCATTGATCCCAAATAACATAGAGCCACACCTTCCAGAGCGACAAATGCATCAACCAACCAGAGACAATCTAGCAACCACAATCATCTCCCATCATTTCACATAGAGAAAAGAGCACATGGAAATATGCAACCACTCCTTGGATTCTCATTGTCCATCAAAAAACATGTCCATTTAGAGCCCAGATAAACCTTTGAGAACATTTATAATAACCCAAATACCATCCAGTTTTTGAAATGTGTAACCAAGTTCGGTCTTCATAAAATATGAAATGTAATTTTGATTATTGTATATTGTAAAATAAAATAAAATTATTATTGTTATTTTTGTAGCGCGGGTTTCATGCTCAAGGGAATTTTATTTAGTGGTGAAGCACCCATTGAGTGCTTCGAGGGTTTGTCCTAGGGTTAAGAAGTCAATAGAGTCATTGTCATTTGAAGAAGACCCCATTGGGCACATTATAGCATGTCAAAAGAATTATTTCTATATTTAAAAATGTCTAAATACCCTCCAAGACAATGTTGGCTTTGTTATCACTCCATAATTTTTTAGGTTGCAGAGTAAATTATAGATGTAACCATAGAACCACTTTGGAAACTGGGAATCCAGCCCTTCTAGTTTATCACTCCATAATTTTTTAGGTTGCAGAGTAAATTACAGAGGTAACCATAGAACCACTTTGGAAACTGGGAACCCAGCCCTTCTAGTTTCAGAGAGGGGTCTCTCTTTATGATTTAGCTTTGTTTTATTGATGATATTAGGCCAGTTATCATGTTCAGGTTGGGTTTTTTGAGTTGTTGGGTTGAGATAGTGGAATTAGGCCTTTGGGCAATGGAGTCACATGTTTAGATTGATCAAATGTAGAGTTTACAGGCTAAACTTATAGGGTAGGGTAGGCAAGTTCATTGGATCCTTTAATATCTATGGGATGCAGAAGAAGAAAAAGATTCATCAATCCAATTAAAAGCAGAGCAATTAAGAATTCTATTTTTAATTTTCAAAAAAAAAATCATAGAAATTATTCATAAGTGAGATAAAGAGTGTACTTTGAAACAAATTATGTTCATACTCTTCTTAGAATAATTTAGATTTCATAAACATATTTGAAAAAAAAACAATGAAAAAATTAACATAGAAAGATGCACTTCACCAATGAATTTGACACAAGAATCCTGTAATGCTTGTGCTATATTACTTAAATATGATCAAGGATAGCTCTTTGAGCTTCTTTACAACATAATTCCTTTCTTCAAAACTAATGCCAACACTAATACTTCGAAATTTTTTTGGAAGTATTTATACAAAAATAATTACAAAATATCTTGATTCAAAAGATCAATATGGAATCCTATTAATATCTAAATTGATTACAAAATTAGAACAAAATAATATGAATCTTCAAACTGCTAAATGTTGGCCCTGTTTTTTAGGAAGATTGTTGGTGACTGGGCCTCAAAATTTGTTGCGTTTTTTTCCTTGTTGTCCAATTATTAATTACTCCAGTAATTCACACAATTTCTCCCACCTATCTTCACTTGGGATTGAAAACTTAATCAAATTCCTGTAGCTTTGATCCACATCTGTGTATTTCTGTAAGGTTGGGTTGATGAAAAATAGGTGCCTTACCTCGTGGCTAATAAATAAATCAAAATCTAAGGCCTCCATGAATGCCTTCCCTGTGATATGCCCTTTGATCCTTGCAAACTTTGATTTGTCTTAGGCAATCCTGCTTTATCTGTCTTGGTACTCTGTTAGGCTCATGAGCTCATTCTCTGCATTAATCAACTTTAGTAGGCCTTTCATGTTCAGCACCTACAACTTCTTGTGGAATCCATCTATGTTGGTTTCTAAGTTCTGGAATTTTTGATCCAGCTGATTCATAAGAGTCCTTATGGTCTACATCCTTTTCACCTCCAGGACGGTCTGTGTTCTGTCCTTAATTCCCATCTCCTATATTTCTTCTATGTTCTTGGACTTCAAAAATTTGATGATGGTTATAGCTTCCCCGGGTATCTACCCCAAGTCTATTTTAACCTACCTGATCACCTCTTGGGATTTTTGTACTAACTCCTGTTGTTCAAAAATGATCTATATAGAAGGCCATATTTCTGTGATGGCTTCACCAATTTCTGTCCATATATTTTCTCTGGCTTGGGATAGAGTTTGACCCATAACTGATTCACTATGCAACTGCTCAATTTTTAGATTTAACTAATGGGTTTTCTGCAACTCTGCCACATAAAAATTATCAATTTTTAACTTATTTTCTGACAGTGTCTTAAGATGAGCTCTTAACTTAACAATTTCATGTTCCTGAATGGACAGATCATCCATGGCTCTAACCAATTCACTTGTTTAATCTGTAGTTTTTGTTGTTGATGTAGATGCAGATGCTCCTAGGGTTGTGATCGCTGAGATTGGGACTGCTATAAGTGGAACTATGGCCAACTGTGCTTCCTGCTCTTTCTCTTTGAGCAGTTTCTCCAGTTCTACTTCCATGTCCTTGATCTGGCTGTTTAGCTCGATGACTATCCTGAACATATCCTCTTTCTGCTTCTCCATCTCTCCTAGCTCCTTGGCCTATGGATCCTCTGTAGTAGGCAGCTTTAATTATTTTCTCAAGGCTACTATGTCAGCATCTTTTTTCTTCAAAATTTCTTCAGATGCCTTGATATCTTTGGGGTTATATCCCAACTTGATCACCAAGTCTTCTAGTGACTTGATTCTAGTATCCTTGGCTAAGGATGAAATCTTCTCTAACTTGAGCTGGGATTGTACATTATTTAGTGATACCTGCAATTTAGAGGGAGACATGGCAGCGTTAGTGAGTGTGGAATACATCATATCACTTGTTTCTTTGTGCAGGTACATCTGGTTTATGGGATGAATATGTTGTGCATCAAAATTGAACACAGACTCCTTGTAATCTCCAAGTGACCTAAGAGCTGGTACTTTGGCTTCGAGAAATTCTATATACATTTTTCCCTTCTCTGAGTCGAATGTCGATAGTAATATGTCTTGAGATACAATTGTTTGTTTCTAGAATTGCGTATAAGTGGAGGCTTTTAGCATTTAATTCCTTTGTTTAATTGCCTTACATTTGGAAAAAATGTTGGGCTCAGCAATGTCTTGAGCCAAATCAACTGCCTTTGGTGTCTCTGGAGGATATCTGGAAGTAGATGAAGATGGTGATCCTATGAATATATCCTCCTCTCTGCTAGACACATGAAGACCTATATTTACACTAGTCTTTTGTTCTTCTGTGTCTTGCTAAAAAATAGTTGAAGAGTTGATTTTTTTCATCTTTGTATAAACAATGAGATCTTTTGCTCCTATTTTTATCACCAGGGAAGATTCTTCTTCTCTTCCTCTCTTCTCTTGTTTCTCTTTAGGTATGGGTGTTTGAGTGGTTGTAGTAGAGAGAACCTTCTCCTCTACCTCTTGCGGTGTGTTTTCCAGCCATTGAGTCTGATTCATGTACTACTTGATTTCTTGTCGAGGAGTATGTGAATAAGGTGTGGTCTTTTGCTCCACCCTTAGCTTTGAGATCAAGACAAAAGGGTCATAAGACTAGGTGAAGCTCAATTTAAAGTTCACTTGCTTCAGCAGCAAATCATCTTCCTTACCAACTGATCTGGTATTACAGACAAAAGGTCCTACTCAGGCTTTAATCTTGAACTGGGCCTTATTCTTGGCTACCATGAAATGTAGATCATCCATGTGAATCATTTTCTGGATGTACTCTAACGATAAAAGTCTCATAGGCACAAATTTGGCCAGTTTGTAGGGTGGTAGTTCACGCCTATATATCTGAATTTTTGTGTATGTTTAGTAAAGACACCAATCCCTTGTCTTTACTTGATCATTGAGATGTAGAATCTTATTAATGTCTTCACCTATCCTGAGCTCCACATCACTATGTAGGAGACATACCACTATGTATAAGAACTGGTCCAAAAACTTTGTGAAAGAGAATTTTGTGGAATTATTTCTCACCAAGGATTTCCATTGTATGTCTAACTAAGCATTATCCTTCTCATCCATCTTCTACAAGGTGAAAGGGAATATGTTTGCTTATTGATAAATAAACATGTACACTAAAACAGAGGAGTATTTGAAATCTCCCTCTATGGAAAATTTGATAAACTGATCATGAATAGCCTCTACAATAAACTGACTGTAATTAAAAATGATTGGTTGTTCACCACTGGTGAAAATTGACAGAAAGCCAACAATGGCCTCATCAACCCACTGGTCAGAATGATAACTAAGAATGTAAGAGATGATGGAAATAATCTATTTGGTTCCCTCAGGGAACATGGAAGATGAATATGGAGGGTTTCTTTTTGGTAATTGGGCATGTTCAGGAAGAAAAACTTCAAAGATCGTGGCTCTATGGGAAAAAGTTAAATTCTTGTAGAGCTCTGTGAAAGATTCTACTAACAGTGACTTAGCTAACTCTGGAATTGTTACTAGGAGCATTTGGGCAATGGCTTCAGTTGTGATAGTTATCAAAATTTCACCATTGTGACTTACGATAGCTCTCTGAGAGGGGACATAACTCAATTGACACCAGGAAACTAACTCAGGGAAAAAATGGGTCTATGGGAACATGAACTTAGGTAGGGTAGACTCCCAAAGATTAATTTCATCGCTTTGGTCAAGGAATTTTTGTTTTGACCAACTGTGAAGTTCAAAAAATTCAAATTCACAGTTGGTTTCAACAATTTTATATTGCAAGTCCAATAAGGGTACATGATCTAAGTCTACAGGTGGGGGAAGCATGGGGTTCTCTTTTGGTTTCTTTCCCTTTTCTTTGGTGAATTTCATTTTAGGCAGCATGATGAATTGTTGAGATGATAAAAGGTCACAGATTACCTAGGAAAACAACAGAGGAATGTTGAATTGGGTCCCTGATGACAGTTTGAAATAGTAATGGTTGGGAAATTTAACCAGTCACTGTTGTGGCTTAAGAATTTCTAACATATTGCTAATCATATGACACGATGAAAGAAAGAATTGTTATGGTTTCATAGTGTTTATAGAGCGAATTCCCAATTAACGTTAATCATTTACTATTAACGGGAAGCGGGTCTGTTGCACAGGGATCGAAAGGGAGATAATACAGTAACGCCTTGCTGACAGGGCGAGAGGGGTGCCAGATGGTAGCATAAGATTGGGAGGAGGTGAGTCATCAGGATAAGTTTAACAGTCAAGAATAGTCGCGAGATTGGGGTCTACGAGGGTGAGGTGGCAGAGAGCACGTGGAGGGAAGGTAGGTTGAGCTGGTAAGTATGGTGAGGTCGGAGATATGTCGTAACATGTAGGTTTTGGAGGAAGGTGGGGACAAGAGACCGATGTGGCGGTGGATAAGTAGAAGTGGAAGCAGCAGAAGAATTTTTGGAGGGGGTGGGTGCGGGGGGAGGGGGTTGGGGCGAAGAGAGGAAAGTGAAGGGGGGGTGCGGCCGCGAAGAGAGGAAATTTATTGGGGGGTGCAAATTTTCAAGAGGATTGCACATAGCAGGAGCTTCAAACCCCCCCCCAAAATGGAAAAATCGGAGTTGAGCTCAGGGGGGGGGCCGAAAACATTCCCCTGCTGTTGATCCGAGCGAGGGAGGATCTCAGTGGTCCATTTTATTCGAAAGTATAAACTTAGGCTAAAATACATATTCAAAATATTATTACCAGTGCAATAAAACGTGATTAACCCTTACTTAAGTTAAAGTTAATCAAAAACTGGTTTTGCCTAAAAACTATTTAGAAACAATTCAATGTTGCATTTGAACTAGCAAAGCACATTTGTTACTAATTTTTTCCTATCGATTAATCACAATTAAACAAAGTGATTAATTTATTCACTAATCTAACCTATTGTATTCCTAGCCTAATCACAATTAAACAGTGTGATTAGCTCAAATTATTTCTAATTTTCTTATTTACCAAGTGGCATTTAAACAAGTTGCACACTTTATTCAAAATTTCTAAATGTAAACTGATGCAATACTGATATTTCTTGGTGGCATTTAGATTTTCTCACCTAGAGGGGACATTTTCACACATATTTTTTATTTTTTCTTTTTCTTTTCTTTTTTTTTCAATACTTTCTTTATTCTATTTTTTTTTTGTCCCCTACAATTTATTTTCTTTTTTCTTTATATATATATATATAAATTTCAAACATGAAACATTATTTACATTTTTCAAATATAAAATCATCAGGTAAAAATGACTCCTATGAAATATAGGACCCTAAGAGTGGCTCCAAGGGGGATGGAATCCTCCTTGTGAGGTACCAAGAACATCGTAGATTCAGTAGCCTTGATCCATTAGGCATGCTGCAAAGATCTTCCAACTGAACTGTTTCACCTGTCTTTTATTCATATCTATGGTAACACATCGAATAGAATCTCAAGGCCTTCACTGTGGGCTTCAGCGTCTATTGATAGTCACCCACACTGTTGCAATATAAAAGTAAAATGGTATTTTACAATGGTGATGAATGAATTGACTTACTCTGATCGGAAATAATTCTTAATATGCTTGCCATTCATTGGTCCATTTGGAGGTTATTCTCCATTCAAATTGATTAACATGAATGCACTATTGCCCCTGAAAGCTTCAATCTTAAAAGGCCATTTCCATAAGTTATCAAATTTTCCATGTTTTCCTTTATCCTCATTTCAAGAATCCCATTTTAAAACGAGATCATTGAGTTGAAAATCAGCTGCCTTAGTCTTTCTATCATAAATTCTTTTGATATTTTCTTGGGTAACTTGGGTTTTATGGTAGAATTCTTCCGTTGATTGTTTTAACTGAATAGTCTGGTTTACCCTTCTTTGCATGTCATTGATCTCCACCTTAGCTTCTTGCAGAAGTTTCAACACTGGAATTCCAAAAGAAGTTGGGAAAACAGCATATGTGCCATACACTATCTGGAATGGTGACATTCCAATGGATTTCTTGGTAGTAAATCTGTCATCCCATAGTGCATTGATTAATCTTTTGTGCCATGAATTTTTTTTTTCCAACGATAATTTCTTGATAATGTTAACCAAACTCTTGTTTGAGTACTCAGCTAACCCATTCCCCCGAAACATATTTACTGATCAAACGAGAACTATTACCTCAAAACAGGTACTCGAGCCCAAATATCCCAAAAAAAACATGAAAAAACACCTTAAAATCGAAAAGCGTTGATGTTTTTTTTTAGAGTAAATTATCAATATTTTTTTAAAAATAACAGTAAAAAACAATAAAAAAAACCATTTTGTTTAGTGCAAAAAACACCTTGAAATCGAAAAGTGTTGATGCTGGAATAACGTTTTTTTAGGGTACATTTTCAACATTTTTTATTAATGATGTTAAAAAAAATATATCGTGACTCTGAAAAACTTTTAATTTCCAATTATTTTCAAGCATGACATTAACGATAAAATATCACGTCTTTGAAAACCCTTAAAATTCCAACGATTTTTAAGCATGACATTAAATTTAAAATATTACTTCTTTGAAAAACCTTAAAATTTCAACAATTTTCAAGCATAGTGCTAAAAAAAATTGTTTATAATTGTTTTCAACCATAACATTAAAGATAAAATATCACGATTTAGGAAAACATTAAAATCTTAACAATTTTTCAACCATGGAATTAAAACCAAAGATTATAACTACAAAACAATCTTAAATTTTCAAAATATTTCAAGCATAACATTATGAAAAAAAATTATGACTGAAAACTCTTTAAAAATGAACACCTGAATGAAAGAGTTATTATACCAAGAGTATTTTTTTCCAAATGCTAAATGTATAGCGATTTTGAAATCTTAGCCTAAGACAACTTGATATATTGCAAAAAAAAAAAAAAAAATCAACTATCAAATTGACACGCAGTATAGGTGAGCTCAACCCATTGTAATGAAAACTTAAACACCAAACATGAAATTAACACATTGTGAGGTAGACTCGATTCATTATAACGAAGAATTTAAAATCAAGTATCAAATTACACATAATGGGATCGGATTGCTAGACAAGCATCGACACATACCCTACAATAAATATATATAAATATATATATATATATATATATGAAAGATACATGGAAAACAAAACAAAAAAGAGTAATAAAACATTAAAAAACATGAAAAAAATCAAATATAAAAAAATATATAGAAATGCAAAGATTAAAATATTGAAAAAAAAAAAACAATTAAAAAATAATAACAAGTAATAAAACATGACAAAAAATTCAAAACGACTATAAAAATGTAAAAAAAATTAACCATAACATGTCAAAAAAAAAGTAAAATAAAATAAAAACCAAATAAAAAAAATAAAAATTAAACAAAGAAAAAAATTACAAAAATAAAATACAACATTAAAAAAATAAATAAAAAAATTTCCTGGCGACCCCAAGTCCCAATTGGCCAGGGGTGGCAAGGGGACGATTCATGACAAAAAATAAATTAAATTTCATAAAATATATAAAAACAAAAAAACCATTAAAAAAAAAATCGAAATGAAGTTGTAAAAATGAAGATTTTAAATAAAATATAAATAATTAATTAAAAAAATATAAAAAAAATAAACAACAACAAAAATTGAAAGTATATATATAAAAGAAAAATAAATAAAAATCAAAAAAATTGAAAATATATATATATATATATGAAAAAAAAAAAAAATCATTTTTTTAAGTTAAAAATAAAAACTTCATTTAAAAAAATTTAAATAATTATCAAAAAATAAAATTAAATTAAAAAATCAAAATCAAAACCAATAAAATATATATATATATGAATTTAAAAATTAAAAGAATTAAAAAAACAAACAAACAAAAACTTTAAAAAATAATAATAATAATAATAATTAAATATCATTATGAGGTTCAACTGCGTTAAGTAAGTCATTCATGTATGACCATTTCCATGAGAAGTAGTCATAGATGACTAATTTCTCATGATTTTTGAATATTTCACTTAGCACTCATTGCATCGGGTGATGCTCACAAGGGTGAAGAAGTGGGATTCAAACTACTGAAATGAATCACATAGCAGCAATCATCACTTCCGGGGCTTGCACCTGGTAACTAAGACTTCCCGGGAGGTCACCCACCCTAGATCGCCTTTGGCTTAAGCGCGCTTAACAGTGGAATTTTCCCCAAAAAAAAGAAAAAACCATTTAAAAAAAACAATTTAAAAATATGCCAACTGCTGACCTCCCTCACCCCTCTCCCCTTCCTACCCTCGGCCCTCCGACTCCCTACCCTCTCCTCTACCATCCTCCACATGACCACCCTCCCTCACCCTCCTTCCCTCCGCACCCTCAGTTGTCCCCCCCTTACCCCTGTGCACAGCCTCCCCTCCCCAACCAAGCCCCTAGCCAGCGGGGGGAGTGGAGGAGGGTGGGATGGTGGTCAGGTGGGAGAGCGGAGAGGGGACGGGCGGGAGCAGGAGGACCGAGAGTGGGGAGGGTAGGTGGGTGAGGGAAGGAGAGGGGAGATGGGAGGACCAAGGGGGGCGAGGGGACGGGGGTCAGGGAGGCGAGAGATCAAGAGAAGGGTGAGGGAGAGCACACGGCGAGGTATTTTTAAATTATTTTTTTTATATTGTATTTTCTTAATTGCTTCTTTTTAAATTGTTTTTTTTATTTTTTACAGTTTTTTAAATTGTTTTTTATTATTTTTTAAATTCTATTTTTTTTAAATTAATTTTTTTTATATTGTTTTTTTTAATTGTTTTTTTCAATTCTTTTTTTTTTAACTTTTAATTGTTTTGAATTTTTTTTTCAAATTAATTTTAAATATATATATATATATTTCTTAAAAAAATCTTTTATTTAAATTATTTAATTTAATATATATATATATATATATATATATTATTTTAATTTTTTTTCCTTAATTTTTTTAGTAATTATTTTAAGTTTTTTTTAATGAGGTTTATTTTTTTTTAACTTTAAAAAAAGTTTTTAGATTTTTTTTGTGGATCAATTTGTTTTTGTTTAAATTATATCTATTTTTTTTAAATCATATTTTTATTTATTTTTTGTTTTTTTTCATTAATTTTTTATTCAATTTTTTTTATTTTTACAAGTTAATTTTTGTTTTTTTTACATTTTTATAAGTTTTTTGTTTTTTTTTTCCCTTTTTTTATATATTTTTTTGTATTTGATTCTTTTTGTCATTTTTATTTTTATTTTTATGTTTTATTACTCGTATGTTTTATGTTTTATGTTTTATGTTTTATGTTTTATGTTTTATGTTTTTTTTTTTTTTTTCTTGTCATGTTTTTTTTATTTTTATTTTTATTTTTATGTTTTTTATTTTTGTTGTGTTTATATATATATATATATGTGTGTGTGTGTTTTATTACTAAAATGTATTTATTACTTTTATTTTTGTCATGCTTTATGTTTTTTTTTATGATTTATGTTTTTTTTTTACATTTTTATAGGTTTTTTGTTTTTTTTTCCTTTTTTTAATATTTTTTTGTCATTTTTTTTACTAACATGAAAATCACAAACATTTAAAAAAAAAATATCCACACTTAATTGATTAGAAAATTTAAAGTGTAAAAACTAAGCCCTTAAACAAAAGGGATTGATGCTCATGAGCACTTTTCAAAATCAAGATGAAAGTCACTAACAAAAAAAAATGTTCACACTTGATACATAAAAAATGTGTTGATGTTGCATCAACACTTCTCAAAAAGCATGAAAATCACTAACATTTAAAAAAATTGTTCACACTTGATACATAGAAAAATTTAAAGTGGCAAAACTATGTTCCAAAAAAAAAAGGTGTATTCCAGAATTACCATTTTTCAAAATCGAGTGATTTTTTGCTACCTCAAAAAAATGGGTACTAGGTCATTTTCTCGTTTGATTGGTAACTATGTTTTGAGGGTAATAAGCAGTAGAGTGTCTTAACTTAATCTGATATTTGTTACAAAAATATCTTTACAGACTTAAAAGCAACAGCGTTGTCAATTATGATTTTATGAGGACAGTCAAACCTAGACAGTATATTTCCTTCTAGAAATTGGATGATAACAGAGTCAATGGCTTGTCTAGTGGGAATGGCTTATATCCATTTCGTAAAATAGTATGTTGCTGTCAAAATCCACTTGTGTTGGCCTGGAGAACTGGGGTGGATTTCACCAATGAAGTCTAGACCCCATTGTTGAAAAGGGAATTCTACTGAAATTGGTTTCAAGGGTAGAGGTAGAAACTTTCTTTTACCTTCAAATATTTGGCATTGATGACAAGAGGTGACATTTTTATGTACATCAAAGAACAGGTTTGTTCAGTAAAAACCAGCTCTAAGGATTTTATTGGCTGTAGATTTCCAATATAGATGGCCACCACAGTCTCCCTGATGAAATTCCTCCAGGACCCTGTCTGTTTCATCTTTCAACAAACACTTCAATAACATTCCACCAGCATCTTTCCAATATAAATTATTGTCAAGAATGCAAAATTTCATGGATTTCATTTTAAGGAACCTTGCCTTGGTTTTATTTAAACTAGGGGGAGCATATAAGTTCTGTAAAACAAAAATTATGTCAGCATACCATGGTGATATGCTAAAAACTTCTGAGATCAATGGAGTCACCTACTCTTCCTGTTCATCTAATTCTGCGATAAAATTTATGTCTAATACAATACAATTTGACTCTTCCATGAGTTTTTCTAATTCTTGACCCTTAATAAGTTTTGTTGGTCTGATTTCAACATCATCTTCTAGAATGGTGGCAGTCCATTTGCCTCTTCTACCATCTAGATCTGTTTGAGTGTGTATGTCCTTGACAACTACACTTGGGATAAAATCAATAATGTGTGAATGCAAAATATAAACCTTGAAATCATTAAGGGCCTTTACCAATGCAAATGTATGTTTTTCCATGATGTTGTATTTCAGCGAAGCATCTCTCATTGTATTTCCATGATGTTATATAAAGGCTCATTTTATTCATCTAGTTTTAGAATGTTTGTTTTGTTTTGTTCCATATCACACAAATCAGTTTCTAGGTTAGGGTGTTTTCCTTCTATGCCTCCATCATTATACAAGATAAAATAGTCTATTTCTGAATGGACTGAATACAAAGGATGGTTGTTTTGTCTATCTTGAGAGCTAACCATGTATTTCATTAGGGTTTCTCTGTAAAGTCTCATAGATTGAACAAAAAGAGGTATGGTAACATAACTCATATCCATTTGCAAGGTGCCTTGCAGTTTCCCCCCATGATCTAGAAAGTAGCATTTCATACTTTGGGGGTATGTCTGCCACTACGATATTCATGACTCTGCTTTTGGCAAGAATTTGAGCTAGGGTGACACAGAGGTATTTAATGAGTCTAAGGCACCTTACCTTGCTGGAATCAAAAGAATACAAGTCTTTATATGGCCTAGTAATGTCAAGATTCAATTTCTCCATTAGGGCTCGAGGCATTAAATTTGGTGAGGCACCAGAGTCGAGCATCGCATTATGAATAATTTTATCAAGGATATTAAGACTGACATAGAAAGGGGGAACATTTCCATCTTGGGGTTTACTTTCTACCTCTGGAAAAAACAGTAGTTAATGCTTGTCATCCGTGAGGTTTGCATTATATGCTCCTTATCCTACTTTTAAGGCTTTCATCACTTGTGTTTTGTACTCATTCTTATTCTTCAGTTCAGTGAGGGGGATTGAAATTTTAACTTTAGCCAATTCATTTTCTATGCTGAAAGAGGTTTGTGGCTTCTCTATTTCCTTGATGTTCTGATCCTGTTTTTTCAGGTTTTCTTTTTGAGTATTTTCTTTGGATTGACTAGAGGAAGGAACATCTTTAGCTTGATTGGAAGAATGGATATCAACCTGAGTTTTCTTCGGTTGATTATCACTAGTTTGGTTGGAAGGAGTATCAATAGTTTTTCTACTCCTGAGGTTATATTGCCTATGCACTTCCATTATGCCATTCTAATGACCTTGTTTGTATTCTTCATACTCTAAAGGAATTGTTTCTCATTGTGAAAGCAGAAATTGATCTTGCTCTTCTTTAGTCAAAAAGATATGATCAATTTTTGTCTCCCCAAACAAATTAATTTGGTTTTCCTCTGTATATTCTTCTAGTTCCATTTCTTCTTCAGCATAGTTTTCTTGAAAAGGAGGCCTAAGTTGTTGATCATTAGGGCCCCTCAGTTCCCTTTGTTTTATCAGAGGTGGATTACTTCTGAGATTTTGATTTCTATTTTGAGAGTTTCCTTGGTTATCCCTAGGAGGGGTTCTATCAACCACTGTCATCCTCTCCATCATTTTTTCCATGGTTTTGAATAGGTTGTCTATTTTTAATTCTGATGAAGAGGAGGAAGGTTCATCCTTGATGGTAACACTTCTTTCAGTTTTAAGCTTGGCTTTTTTTGCTAATAAATTAGCCTATACTTTGACAGTGTTACTTTGTATTTATTCAAGTGTGGTAGGGTATATTTCTCTTAATTGGTAGGCCATGTCAACATCAAATTCTTTAGGGAAATGAATAAGGGCTAACCCTGGTGGGGGATTTATAGCAACTGGAATGGCATTATAAACTCAATTAAACCTATCACAATATTCTTCAATAGTTTCGTTAAGCCCTTTTTTTCGATTTTTATATTCATTTAAGGCCTGGAGGGGATTCTTTTTAGTTTCTCATTTGTTGAGGAAATACTGATGAAAGGCAACAAGATCATTAATGGTAGTTGTTGGTAAATATTTAAACCATTTTCTTACCTCTCCATTAAGGCTTTGGGAAAAAAGCCTCATCTTCACATCATCTTCATCAACCTCCTGAAGGTCAAAGTAGTCATTCATTTTATCTACATGTTGTTGTGCAGTATTGGCCACATTGCCATCAAACTAAGGAATCCTACTTTAATAGTCTAGATGCATGTTATCTAATCGGGCCGGTAAAACCAGGGGAGCATATCAAGCTGCCATGATTGGTATATGGGGATGAACAACAGATGAACTTGTGTGAGGTGTAAATGTGGAAGGGATTAAGACAGTTTGTATTACACTTTGTGATGTTGATGGATAGGTAGTGGAAATTGTTGAGGAGGTGGAACTAGTGGAAACATGAAGTAAAGATTGTGTGATGGGAGAAGAAACAGAGAATGATAGGGATGAAAGTTCAACTGATTATTGCATGTAGGTTTTGTGGATCGCTTGATCTAGGTCTGTCACTAGGCCTTCTCATTTTTCAAATTTTTGGAGAGCTTCTTTTTCAAAATCCTAGTCTACAGACTGATGTTCAAATATGTATGGTCTTAAAACCAACTCGTCAGTGATAGTTTCAGCTATAAATATTTCATATTTAGATATAAACAAACTGAGTTCAAGGGGTAGGTAAAATTGAATGTCTTCTATGATAACAAAACTCTCTAGCAAAGAATTGGCTATTGGCAGAGGACTATTACTCCCTTGACTTTCAATCAAGCTTTTCTTCCTTATCAATTTCTCAGGATTATCTAAGATATTGGGAAGATTCGGGTCTGCATGAGCACTAGTATGAATTCTTTTAGGAGCCAGATCTATATAGTACTTAACACACAATTGCAGTACAAAAAGTACAACCTCAAAAACATTTATTTCTGAAAAATAAATATTAAATGTACTGAAATAAAAATTTTGAAATGGGAAAATAAATTTTCACAGTAAATATGCTCGCTTCCCCAGTCGAGTCACCAAGATGTTATCACTCCATAATTTTTGAGGTTGTAGAGTAAATTACAAAGGTAACCTTAGAACCACTTTGGAAATCGGGAGTCCATCCCTCCCAGTTTCAGAGAGGGATATCTCTTTATGATCTAGCTTTGTTTTACTAATGATATTAGGCTAGTTATCATGTTCAAGTTTGGGTTTTTTGAGTTGTTGGGTTGAGATTGTGGAATTGGGCCTTTGGGAAATGGAGTCACAAGTTTAGATTGATCAAATGCAGAGTTTACAGGGTAAGCTTACAGGGTAGGGTAGGCAAGTTCATTGGATCCTTTAATATCTATGGTATGCAGGAGAATAAAAAGGTTCAACAATCCAATTAAAAGCAGAGCAATTAAGAATTTTGTTTTTAGTTTTCAAAAGAAAACATAGAAATTATTCATAATTCAGATATAGAGTGTACTTTTAAACAAATCCTATTCGTACTCTTCTTAGAATAATTTAGATTTCATAAACAGATATGAAAAAAAATGATGAAAACATTTAACAAAGAAAGATGCACATCACCAATGAATTTGACACAAGAATCTTGTAATGCTTGCGTTGTATTACTGAAATATGATCAAGGATAGCTCTATGAGATTCTTTACAACATAAGTCTTTTCTTCAAAACTAATCCCAACACTAATACTTCGATTTTTGAAGTATTTATACAAAAATAATTACAAAATATCTTGATTCAAAAGATCAAGATGGAATCCTATTAATGTATAAAATGATTATAAAATTAGAACAAAATAATAGGAATCTTCAAATTGTTGAATGATGGCCTTGTTTTTTAGGAAGATTGTTGGTGACTAGACCTCAAAATCTGCTTCGTTATTTTGCCTTGCTGTCCAATTACGAATTACTCAAGTAATTCGCACAATTTCTCCCACCTATCTTCACTTGGGATTTAAAACTTAATCAATTTCTTGTAGCTTTCATCCACGTCTGTGTATTTCTGAAAGGTTGGCTTGATGACAAATAGGTGCCTAACCTCATGACTGATAAATAAATAAAAATTTAAGGCCTCCATGAATGTTTTCCTTGTGATATGCCCTTTGATCCCTGCAAACTTTGATTTGTATTGAGATTCCTGCTTAATCTGTCCTAGTACTCTGTTAGGCTCATGAGCTCATTCTCTGCATTAATAAACTTTGGAAGACCTTTCTTGTTCAGCACTTACAACTTCTTGTGGAATCTATCTATGTTGGTTTCTAAGTTCTGGCATTTTTTATCCAGTTGATTCATAAGAGTCCTTTTGATTTGCATCCTTCTCACCTCCAAGATGGTCTATGTTCTGTGTTGAATTCCCAACGCCTGTAGTTCTTCTTTGTTCTTGGAATTCAGAAATTTGATGATGGTTTTAGCTTCCCTAAGTTTCTATCCCAAGTCTATTTTAACCTGCATGATCACCTCTTGGGATTTTTGTACTAACTCCTACTGTTCAAAAATGATCTGTATAGAACGCCATATTTATGTGATAGCTTCACTGACTTCTGTCCATATATTTTCTCTGGCTTGGACCAGATTTTGACCCATAACAGATTCACTATGTAACTGCTCAATTCTTAGATTTAACTGATGGGTTTTCTACAACTCTGCCACATAAAAATTATCAATTTTTAACTTATGTTCTGACAGTGTCTTAAGATGAGCTATTAACTTAACAATTTCTTGTTCCTGAATGGACAGATCGTCCATGGCTCTTATCAATTCACTTATTGATTTTGTTGTTGTTGTTGATGTAGATTGATATTCTCCTTGGGTTGTGGTCGCTGAGATTGGGACCTTTGTAAGTGGAACTATGGCCAATTGTGTTGCCTGTTATTTTTCTTTGAGTAGTTTCTCCAGTTCTACTTCCATGTCCTTGATCTAGTTGTTTATCTCGATGGCTATCCTGAACATATCCTCTTTCTTCTTTTCCATCACTCCTAGCTCCTTGGCATGTGGATCCTCTGTAGTAGGCAACTTTAATTGTTTTCTCAAGGATGCTATGTCAACATCTTTTTTCTTCAAAAGTTCTTCAACTGCCTTGATATATTTGGGATTATATCCCAACTTGATCACCAAGTCCTCCACTGACTTGATTCTAGTATCCTTGGGTAAGGATGAAATATTCTCTAACTTGAGATGGGACTGTACATTATTTAGTGATACTTGCAATTTAGAGGTAGACATGGCAGTGTTAGTGAGTGTGGAATGCATCATCTGACTTGTCTGTTTGTGCAATTCCATCTAGTCTATGGGATGAATATGTTGTGCATCAAAAGTGAACACAAACTCCTTGTAATCTCCAGGTGACCTGGGAGCTGGTACTTTGGCTTCGAGAAATTTTATCCGCATTTTTCCCTTCTCCGAGTCGAATTTCGATAGTTATATGTCCTGCGATACAGCGGTTTATTTCCAGAACTACGTATAAGTAGAGGCTTTGAGCATTTCATTCCTTTGTTTAATTGCCTTGTATTTGGTAAAAATGTTGGGCTCATCAATGTCTTGAGCCAAATCGACTGTCTATGGTGTCTCTGGAGGATCTTTGGAAGTAGATGAAGATGGTGATCCTATGAAGAGATCCTCCTCTCTACTAGACACATGAGGACCTATATTTACAATATTCTTTTGTTCTTCTTTGTCCTACTGAAAACTAGTTGTGGAGTTGGTTTTTTTCTTCTTTGTATAAATAAGAAAATATTTTTCTCCTATTTCTATCACCCGGGAAGAATCTTCTTCTCTTCCTCTCTTCTCCTGTTTCTCTTTAGGTATGGGTGTTTGAGTTGTAGTAGTAGAGAGAACCTACTCCACTGCCTCTTGCAGTATGTTTTCCACCCATTGAGTCTGGTTCATGTACTACTCGATTTATGGTCGAGTAGTATGTGAATAAGGTGTGGTCTTTTCCTCCACCGTTATCTTTGATACCAAGCAAAATGGGTCATAAGATCATGTGAAACTCAATTTAAGGTTCATTTGCTTCAGCAACAAATTTCCTTCCTTACTAGCTGATCTGGTATTGCGAACAAAAGGTTCTACTCTGGCTTTAATCTTGAACTAGGCCTTCTTCTTGGCTGCCACGAAATGTAGATCATAAATGTGAATCATCTTTCGAATGTACTATAATGATAAAAGTCTCATAGGCACAAATTTAGGTAGTTTATAGGGTGGCATCTCACACCCATATATCCGAATTTCTGTGTAGGTATGGTAAAGATACCAATCCCTTGTATTTACTTGATCAATGAGATGTAGAATCTCCTGAATGTCTTCACCTATCCACGGCTCTACATTACTATGTAGGAGACATACCACTATGTATAAGAACTGGTCCACAAAGTCTGTGAAAGAGAATTCTGTGGAAATTCTTCTCACCAAGGATGTCCATTGTATGACTAATTGAGCATTACCCTGCTCATCCATCTTCTGCAAGGTGAAATGGAATATGTTTGCTTGTTGATAAATAAACATATACACTAAAATAGAGGATTATTTGAAAGCTCCCTCTGTGGAAAATTTGATAAACTAATCATGCATAGCCTCTACAATAAACTTACTATAATTAAAAATAAGTGATTGCTCACCAATGGTGAAAATTGACAAGAAGCCAATAATGGCCTGATCAACCCACTGGTGAGAATGATAACTAAAAATGTAAGAGATGATGGAAATAGTATTCTTGGTTCCCTCAGGGAACATGGAAGACAAATGTGGAGGGATGGTTTTTGGTAATTGGGCATCTTCAGGCAGAAAAACTTCAAATATCTTGGCTCTCTGGGCAAAAGTTAAATTCTTTTAGAGCTCTGTGAGAGAGTCTACTAACAGTGGCTTAGCTGACTCTGGGATTGTTACCAGGAGCATTTGGGCAATGGCTTCAGTTGTGATAGTTATCAAAATTTCACCATAGCAACTTGCGATAGATCTCTGAGAGGGGACATAACTCAATTGACACAAGGAAACTAAATCAAGGGAAAAATGGGTCTGTGAGAAAATGAACTGAGGTAGGGTAGACTCCCACAGATTAATTTCATCGCTTTGGTCAAGGAATTTCTATTTTAACCAACTGTGAAGTTCGGACAAGTCAAATTCACAGTTGGTTTCAAAAAATTATATTGCATGTCCAATAAGGGTACATTATCTAAGTCTACAGGTGGGGGAAGCATGGGGTTCTCTTCTTGTTTCTTTCCCTTTTCATTAGGGAATTTCATTTTAGGTGGCATGGTGAATTTCCTCAAACGAGAAAAGGTCACGGATTACCTGGAGTAGGAAAACGACAGAGGAATGTCGAACAAGGTCCCCGATGACAATTTGAAACAGTAATGGCTGGGCAATTTAACTGGTCACTGTTGTGGCTTAAGAATCTGTAACCTACTGCTGATCATATGGCATGGTGAAAGAGAGAAGTTTTATGGTTTCAAAGCATTTATATAGAGCGCTTTCCGAATTAACTGTTAATGAGGAGTGGGTTCGTTGCACAGGGAGAGGAAGGGAGTTAATACATCAATGGTTTGTTGCAATGGTGAGAGGGGAGCGAGATGGCAGCATAATATTGGGAGGAGGTGAGACATCGGAATAAGTTTAACGGTCGGGAGTAGTCACGGGAGTGGGGTCCGAGAGGGTGAGGTGGTAGAGAGCACATGGAGGGAAGGTAGCCTGAGGTGGTAAGTATGGTGGGGTCGTAGATATGTCGTGGCATTTAGGTGCTAAATGAAGGTGGGGACAGGAGACCCACGTGGCGGGTGGTGAGTGGAAGTGGAAGCGGTGGAAATTAACAGCAAAATCTTTTTCGGGGGGGATGAGAGGAAAGTAAGGGGGGTGTGAAATTCCGAGAGGGTGCCACTTAGCAGGAGCTTCGTAACCCCCGCCCCCACCCCATGGAAAAAGCGGAGTTGAGCTAGGGGCAGCGCGAAAACATTCCCCCGTTGTTGATCCGAGCAGGGGACAATCTTAGCCATCCATTTTATTTGAAAGTGTGAACTTAGGCTAAAATACGTATTCCAAACCTTATTACCAGCGCATTAAAGCACGATTAACCTTTACTTAAGGTAAAGTCAATCAAAAATTGATTTTTCCTTAAAACTATTTAATAACAATTCAATGTTGCATTTGAACTAGCAAAGCGCACTTTTTACTGTTTTTTTCCTATCAATTAATCACAATTAAACCAAGTGATTAATTTATTCGCTAATCTAACCTATTGTATTCCTAACCTAATCACGATTAAACAATGTGATTAGCCCAAATTATTTCTAATTTTCCTATTTACAAAGTGGCATTTAAACAAGTTGCACACTTTATTCAAAATTTCTAAATGTAAAGTGATGCAATATTGATTTTTCTTTGTGGTATTTAGATTTTCTCACCTAAGGGGACATTTTCACACATATTTTTTGTTTTTTGTTTTTCTTTTCTTTTCTTTTCATTTCTTTCTTTATTCTTTTTTTTCTGTCCCCTACAATTTATTTTCTTTTTTCTTTTTCTATATATATATATATATATATTGGAAATAAATTTCAAACATGAAACATTATTTACATTTTTCAAATATAAAATCATCAAGTAAAAACAACTCCTCCTATGAAATATAGGACCCTAACAGTGGCTCCAATGGGGATGGCATCCTCCTTGTGAGGTGCCAAGAACACCATAGATTCAGTAGCCTTGATCCATTGGGCATGTTGCAAAGATCTTCCAACTGAATTGTTTCACATGTATTTTATTCATATCTATGGTAACACATCAAATAGAAGCTCAGGGCCTTCATTGCGGGCTTCAACTTCTGCTGATAGTCACCTGCACTCTTGCAATATAAAAGTAAAATGGTATTTTACAATGGTGATGAATGAATTGACTTACTCTGATGGAAAATAATGTTTAAGATGCCTGTCATTCACTGGTCCACCTGACAGCTCTTCTACATTCAAATTTATTAACAGGAATACATTGTTGCCCTTGAAAGCTTCAATCTTAAAAGGCCCTTTCCATAAGTTGTCAAATTTGCCATGTTTTCCTTTATCCTTATTTCTGGAATCCCATTTCAAAACAAGATCATTGAGTTGAAAATCATCTTCCTTAGTCCTTATATCATAAATCATTTTGATATTTTCTTGGGTGACTTGGGTTTTATGATAGACTTCTTCCCTTGATTGTTGTAATTGAATAGTCTAGTTTATCCTTCTTTACATGTCATTGATCTCCACCTGAGCTTATTTCAGAAGTATCAACACTGGAATTCCCAAAGAAGTTGTGAAAACATCATTTTTCCCATACACTATCTGGAATGGTACATTCCAATGGATTTCTTGGCATTAACTCTGTCAGCCTATAGTGCATTGATTAATTTTTTTGCCATTACTATTTGTTCTCCGACAATAATTTCTTGATAATGTTAACCAAACTCTTGTTTGAGGACTTAGCTAATCCATTCCCCTGATGGTAATAAGCAGTAGAGTTCGCTAACTTAATCTTATATTTGATACATAAATCTATCATCTTTTTGGACTTGAAAGCAGCAACATTGTCAGTTATGATTTTATGAGGGCAGCCAAACCTAGACAGTATATTTCCTTCTAGATATTGGATGATAACATAGTCAGTGGCTTGTCTAATGGGAATGGATTCTATCCATTTAGTAAAATAGTTTGTAGCTGTAAAAACCCACTTGTGTTAACCTGAGGAATTGGGGTGGATTTCACCAATGAAGTCTAGACTCCATTGTTGATAAGGGAATTCCATTGAAATTGGTTTCAATGGTAGAGGTAACAGCTTTCTTTTGCCTTCAAATATTTGGCATTGATGACATGAGGTGACAATTTTATGTACATCAGAGAACAGGGTTGGCGAGTAAAAACCATCTATAAGGATTTTATTGGTTATAGATTTCCAATATAGATGGCCACCATAGTCTCCCTAATGAAATTACTCCAGGACTCTATCTAATTCATCTTTTAACAAACACTTTAGTAACATTCCGCCAGCATCTTTCCAATATAAATTATTGTCAAGAATGAAAAATTTTATGGATTTCATTTTAAGGAACCTTGCCTTGGTTTTAGTTGCACTAGGGGGAGCATATAATTTCTATAAAACAAAAATTATGTTAGCATACCAGGGTGATGTGTTGAAAACGTCTGAGATCAGTGGAGTCGCTTGTTCTTCATGTTCATCTAATTATGCAATAAAATTTATGTCTAATACGTTACAATTTGACTCTGCCATGAGTTTTTCTAATCCTTGACCCTTAATAAGTTTTTTTGGTCTGATTTCAACATCATATTCCAAAATGGTGGCAATCCATTTGCCCCTTCTTCCACCTGGCTCTGTTTGAGTGAGTATGTCCTTGACAACTGCACTTGGGACAAAAGCAATAATGTGTGAATGCAAAATATAAACCTTGAAATCTTTAAGGGCATTTACCAATGCAAATGCTTGTTTTTTCAATGATGTTTTATTTTAGCGAAGCATCTCTCAATGCTCTTTTGAAAAAGGCAATTGGTTGTCCATGTCCTTCAGCATTCTTCTGCAACAATACAATTGTTATTATATGATCATATGAAAAAGAGCATATCATGAAATCTTTTGTAAAATCAGGACTTATTAGAATTGGTTTTGTTGTTAATTCCTTCTTGAACTTAGTGAAAGAATCCTTTACATCATTATTCCATTTAATTTCGATATCCTTCTTTAACATGTTTGTTATTGCTTTTAGGATTTCAGTGAAATTTGGTATAAATCTCCAAAGCAAGCTTATTTTTCCGTTAAAGGATTGGACATCTTTCTTGTTCCTAGGGGGTTCTATCTTCAATATTGCATCTACTCTGCTCGGGTCAATTTTTATGCCATCCTTTGAGATGATGTATCATGGCATTTTTCCCTCTTCTAAGCCAAATAGTGTTTTCTTAGGGTTAAGAGAGATGCCAAGTTTTATTCATTTTTCAAAAACTCTCCTTAAATGGAGCAAATGTTCCTCATCTATCTTTGAGAAGATAGTGGTATCATCTAAATAAATGACTATAAACCTACCTAATTCTTCTGCAAAGGAAAAATCCATTGCTCCTTGGAATGTAGCCCCAACATTTATTAGACTGAAAGGCATTTTCACATATATGAAAGTGCCCCAGGGTGTTGTAAATTTTGTTTTCTCTTGATCATCGGGATGTACTAGACCCTGGTTATAACCAGAAAGTCCATCTAATAAAGAAATTATTACTGATCCAACTACCTTTTGCAGGATGTGGTCCATTTTGGGAAAAGGATAGTTGTCTTTCAAAGAAGCTTTATTGAGATTTCTAAAATCAATACATAGTCTAATATCCCTGGGCTTTTTCCTAGTAGGAACTAAGTTTTATACCCATTTTGAAAACCACAAGGGTACAATGGTCTTGGCATCATATAGTTTTTTAACTTCCTTCCCAACTAGGGCCAAAAGCATTGGGTTGATCCTTCTGAATTTATGTTTAAAATTTTGGTGGTCCTCCTTTATAGGAATT
Source organism: Pinus tabuliformis (assembly GCA_031772625.1). Taxonomy (NCBI): domain Eukaryota; kingdom Viridiplantae; phylum Streptophyta; class Pinopsida; order Pinales; family Pinaceae; genus Pinus; species Pinus tabuliformis. Next base: position 338,537,157 of record CM062807.1, on the reverse strand, counting down.
TTATGTTGTATAATTTTGGTGTCATATGACTTTAAATCATCATAACTCCAGGGAAATACATCTATGAATTCTTTGAAAATCTCTATGTACTTCTGCTTTTCAGCTGAAGGCAAAAATTTGGACAATTTAACTAGTTTAGGCTTTTCTTTGGTTCCTATATTACATTCTTCCACATCAGCTCCATTAGGTTCTATTTAAGGTTTTTTAGCCACATCATTAAAATCAAATAACTCTTCCAAGGGAACTAACCCTCTAGGAAAAATATTATCCTTCAATTGCAAGATTTCTGAATCTTCTTGATCTTTATCCAATTCATTCGATTCTACTTTATTCATTATTGTATGTACATTATTATCTACATCACAATCTATGTCTATTTTGGCACACTTGAATTTAGCCTTTGACTGCAAAAAAAAATCAATTTGTTCATCATTACCAAAAACTTGCAAGTACCAGATATTATCTGGGACCGTTGGTCTGTTTTTAACTTCAACTGTGTACTGGTGACTTGGGTGATAAGGAATTTTACACGTACTAGCTGAAGTAGTCAAACCATCAACGATGATGTTTTGACCTCTTGGAACTACAGATAACTCATACTCAGAACGTTCAAGGAAATCTAGAACAACAATCCTATAAGCCCTTAACCTTGGATGTTAAGTTGAATATTCCCTTTGATTTGTTTAATTATGAGTTCAAAATCTCCATGAACTGAGATTATTTTGGCACCTAATTTTTTCAAAAGCTGCAATCCTAGGATTAAGGCTTCATACTCGGCGATATTATTTCTACATTGAAAGTTCAGTTTATATGAATGTCCTTCAGCTTTTCTAGCTTGTGAACTGAAAACCCACACACTTGCTCCTGATCCTTCCTTGCTTACAGCCCCATCAAAATCCATGTTCCATAAAGTATCATTTCTTCATCCATTTTTACAATGTATGTTTTACTTTCTTCCATCTCACACAAATCAGTTTCTAGGATAGGGTGTTTTCCTTCTATACCTCCATCATTATACAAGATAAAAGAGTCTAGGCCTGAATTCACTGAATACAAGGGATGGTTGTTTGGTCTATATTGATTGCTAACCATGCATTTCATTAGGCCCGTTTCTCTGTAGAGTCTCCTAGGCTAACCAAAAACAGGTATGGTAGCATAACTCATATCCATTTGCAGGGTGCCTTGCAGCTTTGCCCTCCATGATCTAGAAAGTAACATTCCATACTTTGGTGGTATGTCTACCACTACGATATTCATGACTATGCTTCTGGCAAGAATTTGAGCTAGGGTGACACAAAGATCTTTAATGAGACCAAGGCACCTTACCTTGCTAGAATCAAAAGAATACAAGTCTTTATATGGCCTAGTAATGTCAAGATTCAATTTCTCCATTATGGTTCAGGGCATTAAATTGTGTGAGGCACCAGAGTCGAGCATGGCATTGTGAAGAATTTTATCAAGGATATTGAGACTGACATAGAAAGGGAAAACATTTCCATCTTGGGGTTTACCTTCTACCTTTGGACCAAATAGCAATTGAGGCTTGTCATCCGTGAGGTTTACACTATATGTTCCTTCTCCTACGTTTAAGGCTTTCATCACTTGTGTCCTGTACGCATTCTTATTCATCAGTTTAGTGAGGGGGATTGAAATTTTAAATTTACCCAATTCATTTTCTATGCTGAAAGAGGTTTGTGACTTCTCTATTTCCTTGATGTTCTGATCCTATTTTTTTAGGTTTTCTTTTTGAGTGTTTTCTTTGGATTGACTAGAGGAAGGAACATCTTTAGCTTGACTGGAAGAAGGGATATCAACCTGAGTTTTCTTTGTTTGATTATCAGTAGTCTTGTTGGAAGGAGTATCAGAGATTTTCTTTGGAGTATCAACAAATTTTCTACTCCTGAGGTTATATTGCATATGCACTTCCATTATTGCATTTTGATAACCTTGTTTGTATTCTTCATACTCTAAAGGAATTGTTTATGGTTGTGAAAGCATAAATTGATCTTGCTCTTCTTTAGTCAAAAAAATATGAACAATTTTTGTCTCCCCAAACAAATTAATTTGGTTTTCCTTTGTATATTCTTCTAGTTCCACTTCTTCTACGGCATATTTTCCCTGAAAAGGGAGCCTAGGTTGTTGACCATTAGGGCCCCTTTGTTCCCTTTGTTTTATCATAGGTGGATTTCTTCTGAGATTTTGATTTCTACTTTGAGAGTTTCCTTGGCTATCCCTAGGAGGGTTTCTATCAACCATTGTCATCCTCTCCATCATTTTTTCCATTGTTTTGACTAGGTTGTCTATTTTTAAGTCTGATGAAGAGGAGGAAGGTTCATCCTTGATGGTAACCCTTTTTTTAGTTTTAAACTTGGATTTTTTGGCTAATAAATTAGCCTCTACTTTGAAAGCATTACTTTGCATTTCTTCAAGTGTGGTAGGGTCTCTTTCTCTTAATTGGTAGGCCATGTCAACTTCAAATTCTTAAGGGAAATGAATAAGAGCTAACCCTGGTGGGGGTTTTATAGCAGCTGGAATGGCATTATAAACTCAATTAAATCTATCGCAATATTATTCAACAGTTTCATTAGGCCCTCTTTTTAGATTTTTATATTCATTTAAGACCTGGGGGGGTTAGTTTTCGATATGTTGAACTAATGAAAGGAAACAAGATCATTAATGCTAGTTGTTGGTAAAGACTTAAACCATTTTGTTACATCTCCATTAAGGCTTTGGGCAAAAAGCCTCATCTTCATCAACCTCCTGAAGGTCAAAGTAGTCATTCATTTTATCTACATGTTGTTGTGCGGTGATGGCCGCATTGTCATCAAACTCAGGAATCCTACTTTGATAGTCTTGAGGTATGTTATGTAACTGGGTCGATAAACCAAGGCAGCATATCGAGCTGCCATGACTGGTATATGGGGATGAACAATGGATGAAATTGTGTGAGGTGTAAATGTGGAAGATTAAGACAGCTTGTATTACACTTTGTGATGTTGATGGAGAGGTAGTGGAAATTGTTGAGGAGGTGGAACAAGTGGTATCAGGATGTAAAGATACGGATGAAAGTTCAAATGATTGTTGGATGTAGGCTTTGTGGATAGCTTGATCTAGGTATGTCACTAGGTCTTCTAATTTTGCAAATTGTTGGAGAGCTTGTTTGTCAAAATCCTGGTCTACAGACTGATGTTCAAATATGTGTGGTCTTAACATCGACTCATTAATGATAGTTTCAGCTGTAAATCTTTCAGATTTGGATCTAAACAAACTGAGTTCAAGGGGTAGGTCAATTTGAATGTCTTATATGGTAACAAAACTCTCTAGAAAAGCATTGGCTCTTAGCAAAGGACTATTACTCCCTTGACTTTCAATCAAGTTTTTCTTCCTTATGAATTTCTCACGATTATCTTAAGATATGGGGAGGATTCGGGTCTGGATGAGCTCTGGTATGAATTATTTTAGGAGCTAAATCTATATAGTATTTAACACACAATTGCAGTGTATACAAAAATTACAACGTCAAAAACATTTATTTCTGAAAAATAAATCTCAAATGTACTGAAATAAAGCTTTTGAACCAGGGAAATAAATTTTCACAGTTGATATGCTCGCTTCCCCAGTGGAGTCACCACGAAGTTATCACTCCATAATTTTTGAGGTTGCAGAGTAAATTACAAAGGTAACCTTAGAACCACTTTGGAAACTGGGAATCCAAACCTTCCATTTCCATAGAGGGATCTCTCTTTATGATTTAGCTTTGTTTTATTGATGATATTAGGCTATTTATCATGTTCAGGTTTGGGTTTTTTGTGTTGTTGGGTTGACAAAGTGGAATTAGGCCTTTGGGCAATGGAGTCACATGTTTAGATTGATCAAATGCAAAGTTTACAAGCTAAACTTACAGGGCAGGGTAGGCAAGTTCATTGGATCCTTTGAGATCTATGGTATGGATGAGAAGAAAAAGATTCAGCAATCCAATTAAAAGCAGAGCAATTAAGAATTATGTTTTTAATTTTCAGAAGCAAACAGAGAAATTATTCATAAGTTAGATACAAAGTGTACTTTTAAAGAAATTATGTTCGTACTCTTCTTAGAATAATTTAGATTTCAAAAACATATATGAATAAAAAATGATGAAAACATTTAACAGAGAAAGATGCACTTCACCAATTAATTTGACACAAGAATCTTGTAATGCTTGTGTTGTATTACTGACTTATGGTCAATGACCACTCTGTGAGCTTTTGTACAACATAAGTCCTTTCTTCAAAACTAATCCCAACACTAATACTTTGAGTTATCAAGTATTTATTCAAAAATAATAACAAAATATCTTCATTCAAAAGATCAATATGGAATCCTATTAATGTCTAAACTGATTACAAAATTAGAACAAAATAATAGGAATCTTCAAACTGTTGAATGTTGGCCCTGTTTTTTTAGGAAGATTGTTGGTGACTGGGCCTCAAAATCTGTTGCATTGTTTTGGCTTGTTGTCCAATTATGCATTACAACAATAATTCGCACAATTTCTCCCACCTATCTTCACTTGGGATTGAAAACTTAATCAATTTCGTGTAGCTTTCATCCACATTTGTGTATTTCTGAAAGGTTGGTTTGATGACAAATAGGTGTCTGGCCTCATGACTGATAAATAAATCAAAATCTAATGCCTTCGTGAATGTCTTCCCTGTGGTATGCCCTTTGATCCGTGCAAACTTTGATTTGTCTTGGGCATTCTTGCTTAATCTGCTCTGGTACTATGTTAGGGTCATGAGCTCATTCTCTGCATTAATCAACTTTAGCAGACCTTTCTTGTTTAGCACCTGCAACTTTTGTGGAATCTATCTATGTTGGTTTCTAAGTTATGGCATTTTTTATCCAGCCAATTCATAAGAGTCATTTTGGTCTACATCCTTTTCACCTCTAGGATGGTCTCTGTTCTATCCTGAATTCCCAACGCCTGTAGTTCTTCTTTGTTCTTGGAATTCAGAAATTTGATGATGATCGTAGTTTCCCCCGGTTTCTGCCCCCAGTCTATTTTAACCTTCCTGGTCACCTCTTGGGATTTCTGTACTAACTCTCGCTTTTCAAAAATGATCTATATAGAAGGCCATATTTTTGTGATGGCTTCGCCGATTTCTGTCCATATATTTTCTCTAGCTTGGCCCACAGTTTGAACCCTAACGGACTCACTATGTAACTGCTCAACTTTTAGATTTCACTGATGGGTTTTCTGCAACTTTGCCACATAAAAATTATCAATTTTCAACTTATGTTCTAACATTGTCTTAGGTTGAGCTCTTAACTTAACATTTCTTGTTCCTTAATGGATAGATCGTCCATGGCTCTGACCAATTCACTTGTTGATGTTGCTGATGTAGATGCAAATGCTCCCAGAGTTGTGGTTGCTAAAATTGGGACTGTTGTAAGTGGAACTATGGCCAATTGTGCTACCTGTTCTTTCTCTTTGAGTAATTTCTCCAATTCTACTTCCATGCCCCTGATCTTGTTGTTTAGCTCGATGACTATCCTGAACATATCCTCTTTCTGCGTTTCCATCTCTCCTAGCTCCTTGACATGTGGATCCTCTGTAGTAGGCAGCTTTAATTGTTTTCTCAAGGTTGTTATGTCAGCGCCCTTTTTCTTTAGAAGTTCTTCAACTGCGTTGATATCTTTGGGATTATATCCCAACTTGATCACCAAGCCTTGCAGTGACTTGATTCTAGTATCCTTGGCTAAGGATGAATTCTTCTCTAACTTGCGCTGGGAGTGTACATTATTTAATGATACCTGCAATTTATAGGCAAACATGGCAGTTTTAGTGAGTTTTGAATACATCATCTCACTTGTTTGTTTGTGCAGGTCCATCTGGTCTATGGGATGAATATGTTGTGCATCAAAAGTGAACACAGACTCCTTGTAATCTCCAGGTGACCTCTGTGTGGAAAAATTGAAAGCTCCCTATGTGGAAAATTTGATACAATGATAATGCATAGCTTCTGCAATAAACTCACTGTAATTAAAAATGAGTGGTTGCTCACCAGTGGTGAAAATTGACAAGAAGCCAACAATGACCTCATCAATCCACTGGTCAGAATGATAACTAGGAATGTAAGAGATGATGGAAATAATCTGCTTAGTTCCCTCAGGGAACATGGAAGATGTATATGGAGGGTTGGTTTTTGGTTATTGTGTTGGAAATAATACTGAGAGGGGGGGGGAATCAGTATTATCAGATCAGATAAAACTTTTCAATTTCATACTCAGATTCATACATGCAGCTTCAGTTAAGGATATCAGCGTATATACGCGACTTCGTTAAGGGCAACTAGCGTACATGCAGTAATCTTATGATTCAGTTAGCTTATCTTCAGTAAATGCATCAGAACATTATTAACCATATTAACAGTAAACAGGTGCAGTATAACAGAACAGATCATCACACATAAGGCACACACATGAACACCATGATATAAGGTGGAAACCCAATGTGGGTGAAAACCACCTGCTACAATTTTGTTTCTATCTTCCTTTAATAAGAAACTTCTTTTACAATGTACTGGTGCAGTCCTTTACCAGCATGCAGGCTACAACCTGCAGAGGGCTACAACCCTCTTAGCTCTTGTACTAGCCGATCCATTTACTAGTACGTAGGTGCCTGCCTACAGAATGCTCCAACCTTTACTTGTTCTCCAGCTGCTCCTGGAAGGGAGCTACTACCCCTTGGCTCTTGTACTGGCTGATATGTTTACCAGTACGTAGGTGCCAGCCTACTGAACTCTATGATCTTCCCGGGACCACGTTTCATACATTTTCATACTGGATCCATAAAACAACCTGCATCATCAATCTCTGAATCACCCAATACTGAATCACTGAAACCCTGTCAACAACATAGACAACATAACAGTAACCAGATCCAACTTCATCTTCAAATATCATACATCACATTGTATACGCTACTTGGACAAACCCAACCTGCGTGTATACGCTCTTTTGCCAAAGACAACCTGCGTACAGATCTGCAAATCCTAACTTATAATTCCGCAGCTATACCAGACATCAAAACATACCCAGATCATAACAATAAACATGCGTCAATAGATCTAGTCTATCCACAGTCAAACCATATGAAGATAATCATTCCAAGCCTTGAGATCCCGTTCCATAGTTCATCATCCTCCACATGAGTGAAACCATGGTTCAGATCACCAACCCATAACCAGCATTTGGATCTCACACTTCATCAGATATTCATTACTCACTCACCACCTTTGGCCTAATGATCTTCTCCTTATATAGGTTTAGGCCTTTCATAATACCACGGTCCAAAACCATAGTAAAACAATACCATCAACTCAATACTAGGGATCAACACGTCTGTCGAGATACTTTAGTCCAAAAACATAGGCTCAAGTACCGAGGACTAACTACCACGGACCAAAAGTAAGCTTTCCGACACGTACGCTCTTTTCCATTCATGAACCTGCGTGCATACCCTACTTGGTATATAGCGAACCTGCGTATACGCGACGAACCTGCGTGTATACGCGACTTGGACTTAATGAACCTGCGTATATAAATTCTCTTCTTCTTATAGTCTGATCATCAATTCCTTGCTGCTATCCTTCTGCACTATGATTTGTCATCAGTGTGATTTGCCATCAAGGACAACACTTGTCTCATAATGCCAACAATCTCCCCCTTTGGACTTGATGGCAAAGCTAACTTGTCACACTTAGAACTTGATCTTCTTGTTCCTTTGAGTTGTCTTGCATCCCATGCATTTAGTCACATCTGTAGATTGATCTAGTTATATGTAATTGAGATGTTCTTCTATGAGAGGGTTGCCATCAAGTACAACACTTGTCTCATAATTCCAACAATCTCCCCCTTTGGACTTGATGGCAACAACACCAAATCACTCTCCCCCTTTGACATCAAGGGCAAAGGGTGGACCAAGATATTCTCTTTCCTTGATAAACATTCTGCTGTCCATACTCCCCCTGAGTACCTGCTGAAATCTCCAAATGTGCTCCCCCTTTGTATATGCCAAAGTGTACCAATCTGTCCATGCCAAGTCTCTGTACTGCTGAAGTGTGTTGTTCATGCTCTTCTTGACTGAAGGCAAGATCTGCAAAAAGATGTTCTACAAGAAAGAACACAACTCTATACATCATAAGTGACCTTCCTAACACCAAAGACTCATACATACATCCTTCACCCAACCAAGTGGGGATACATCAGAAGTTTACATATGACAACCAATTACATTACATCTTCATCCCAGGCATAGTGGGGAAACCAATATAGGCTGTTACATGACCTTGACACCATGAAAGAGATACCACATAAAAGAGATATATGACATAGAGATGAAATATCAAGACTATGCAAATCATCAATAACTACTATCAGCAGCATCTGTCAATCACTATATATATCAGCAATCATGTTCTCCTTTTGTTTTCCATCTACCTCTGTTCCACCTGAAACCAGCAACAGCTGTGAACCAAAAGCCAACAATGCATTATTAGATGTTAATCTGCTCCCCCTGAACCTGTGCCAGATGGTCTCTGTTAGACCCATATCAGAATCTTCTCATTCTGAGTTTGACCCACTAATTTCCTTCAAATTATCATATACGCGACTGTATCTACATAAACAAGCGTATATACGCGGATAGTCCTTATCCAACTCGCGTACACAAATTTCCATATCAGCAACCTGTAAATGTCCAGTAGAGAATAAGTCATCAACCTATAACAAGGTATGTCTGCATCAATTCATCCCTCTGACCAGAATTCAGAGTCATTCACATTATATCATGTGTGAAACCACCATAGCCATTTCATCAAGCTCTACATGATCCAAGTATCATTACTTGGGAACATCTGCATCAACCAACATATGTAAGTATCAACCTATCATCATATAGATATGAACTCATCATCATGTCTTCAACAAAGTGACTTTGAGGAGTCATCCATGTATCAGCACTATGTATCTTGAGCTCAAACTCTTTTGACAAAACTTCTTGATATCATCAACAACAACAATCCTTATCCCCATGAGTGCCTGCATCATAACTGTATGATCTTTATGCATATGACGACAGCAGCATATGAGTGACTCATCATCAAGTGAGGAAGATGTGTATTCAAGCTTTGTACTTCTCCTTATCCTTATGAAGATCACCATGTAAGCACCATATATGCATCATCAATGAGTCAACCATAAATTTGATCTGAACATCAACTATGAAACCCCAAGAATCATATGAAATTTTATCATGGACTACTCACAACCACATCATAGCAAGATATATCATTTAGCCATATAAGTAACATCACCAAGGACTATTAATCCATAATGCCAACAATGCAATATTAAAGACATATTCTCCCCCTCAACCTGTGCCATCTGTTTGTTGTTAGATCTGAACATGCATACATCAGTAGTAAGCATCAAGACATCATCATCATCAAGTTAGGATTAAAACACTTCTAGCATCTTACAAGTATCAAGTCATTTCTAGACATCAGCAGACTGTAACTGTTAACCAATAGAGCAGATACTGGATTGAATCATATCAGACCCCTTTTCTGAGCCTATCCCCACTGCTTTTCCACAGACTGACATATACGCGACTTTGCAGTGTATAACGCGCGTATATACGCGACTTCAATTTATGAAACTTGCGTATGAGTTTCAGGACACTGAAGTTTTACACCTTCAGCTCCCTCTGAGTTTATTATGTCTGTGTTGTGCTGAACCTGAGTATTTTGTGCTGTGCCACATCTTTCTGGCTGAACTTCCTTCTTCTTCCATATCTTCAAGTGTGATGATGTTTTCTCCTTTTGGTGTGATGTCCGTCCTTTGTTCCTGCATTCCTTTGCTATATGTTCAAGATTGTTACATGCATAACATCTTACATGTTTCATATTCCTCCTGTAGCAATCAGCAGCTTTGTAACCAAACTTATTGCAAGCAAAGCAATATCCATTAAAGTACCTTGAATGTGATGATCTTCCTGCATGATGGTCTTGAACTCTTCTTCTTCCACATCTGGCTGCAACATGTCCAAGATTATGACATACATAACATTCAACATTATTCATAGGAGAAGTAAAAGATTTTCTTTGAAGAATCTCTTTCCTTGGTGATGATGAGATGGATCTTTCATTTCTTCATTGATCACTTTAGATTTCTCTTTAGAGTTCCTTGCCTCACCTTGTGAACTAGATTCACCTTCAATAGATTCATGGAAACCAAGACCAGTCTTTATAGCAGGGGATCTTTGACTACTAAGAATATCATCCAAGACTTTAGAGCTATCTTGAAATCGTAAAAGCTTATCCTTTTCTTCTATTTTACCTTTCAAGATATTTACCTCATCCTGAAGCTGTTCTTCCTTTTCAAGAGATTGATTTTTCAAATCGTCTTCAGTTTTTCTTCCTTCTTCCATTTGTTCCCTTAGTTTGAGAATCTCCTTTTCTTGTTCTTCATTCAGATCCTGCTGCATTTGACGAACTTGGAAGGCACATTCCAGCTGGGATTTTAAGCTGATGACTTCATTGTCTTGTTTTTCTATTGCTTGATGTAGATCTTCATTCTGCTTCCTTGATTCTTCAAGATCTCCCTTTAGTGAGAGGATTGTAGCTTCAAGATTTTCATAGTAGCTGGATCTATCTTTGAGTTTCTTGATGGTTGTGCTTCTTTCATTGACTTCTTTTCTTAATGATGTCACTTCATGCTGCAATTTTTGACATTGGCCTTCCTTGTCCTTGAGTAGTTTTCTTACCTTGTTTCCTTCTTCAAGTTGGGCCTTTAGTTTGGTAGCTTCTTCTTTGAAGTCACATTCCCTTTTGTTCAATAGATCTTGTTGATCTCTAATTTTGTCTGTCAGCCTTTTAAATTCTGCCTCTATTTGATATCTTTCTTGTTCACCCATAAGAGCAAGTTCAGTAGTTTCACTATCACTTCCATCTCTTTCACAAGGAAATATAGCTGGAACATCAGAGGATAACACATTCATACCTGATAATGATTCTGAATCTGATTCTGAATCTGAAGAGCTTCTTATACCTAATCCCCAATCGATTCTCCCACTGTCATAGTCCTTCTGAGATGTTTTCTTCTTCTTATGAGCTTTCTTCTTAAGCTTCTTTCCCATTGTTCCACGGATCTCCTTCAAGTGATCAAGCTTCTATCAAAGGACCTGCTCTGATACCAATTGATGGAAATAATACTGAGAGGGGGGGGGGGGGGGGGGGGGGGGGAATCAGTATTATCAGATCAGATAAAACTTTTCAATTTCATACTCAGATTCATACACGCAGCTTCAGTTAAGGATATCAGCGTATATACGCGACTTCGTTAAGGGCAACTAGCGTACATGCAGTAATCTTATGATTCAGTTAGCTTATCTTCAGTAAATGCATCAGAACATTATTAACCATATTAACAGTAAACAGGTGCAGTATAACAGAACAGATCATCACACATAAGGCACACACATGAACACCATGATATAAGGTGGAAACCCAATGTGGGTGAAAACCACCTGCTGCAATTTTGTTTCTATCTTCCTTTAATAAGAAACTTCTTTTACAATGTACTGGTGCAGTCCTTTACCAGCATGCAGGCTACAACCTGCAGAGGGCTACAACCCTCTTAGCTCTTGTACTAGCCGATCCATTTACTAGTACGTAGGTGCCTGCCTACAGAATGCTCCAACCTTTACTTGTTCTCCAGCTGCTCCTGGAAGGGAGCTACTACCCCCTAGCTCTTGTACTGGCTGATATGTTTACCAGTACGTAGGTGCCAGCCTACTGAACTCTACGATCTTCCCGGGACCACGTTTCATACATTTTCATACTGGATCCATAAAACAACCTGCATCATCAATCTCTGAATCACCCAATACTGAATCACTGAAACCCTGTCAACAACATAGACAACATAACAGTAACCAGATCCAACTTCATCTTCAAATATCATGCATCACATTGTATACGCTACTTGGACAAACCCAACCTGCGTGTATACGCTCTTTTGCCAAAGACAACCTGCGTACAGATCTGCAAATCCTAACTTATAATTCCGCAGCTATACCAGACATCAAAACATACCCAGATCATAACAATAAACATGCGTCAATAGATCTAGTCTATCCACAGTTAAACCATATGAAGATAATCATTCCAAGCCTTGAGATCCCGTTCCATAGTTCATCATCCTCCACATGAGTGAAACCATGGTTCAGATCACCAACCCATAACCAGCATTTGGATCTCACACTTCATCAGATATTCATTACTCACTCACCACCTTTGGCCTAATGATCTTCTCCTTATATAGGTTTAGGCCTTTCATAATACCACGGTCCAAAACCATAGTAAAACAATACCATCAACTCAATACTAGGGATCAACACGTCTGTCGAGATACTTTGGTCCAAAAACATAGGCTCAAGTACCGAGGACTAACTACCACGGACCAAAAGTAAGCTTTCCGACACGTACGCTCTTTTCCATTCATGAACCTGCGTGTATACCCTACTTGGTATATAGCGAACCTGCGTGTATACCCTACTTGGTATATAGCGAACCTGCGTATACGCGACGAACCTGCGTGTATACGCGACTTGGACTTAATGAACCTGCGTATATGAATTTTCTCTTCTTCTTATAGTCTGATCATCAATTCCTTGCTGCTATCCTTCTGCACTATGATTTGTCATCAGTGTGATTTGCCATCAAGGACAACACTTGTCTCATAATGCCAACATGGAAGATGTATATGGAGGGTTGGTTTTTGGTTATTGGGCATCTTCAGGCAGAAAAACTTCAAAAATCTTGGCTCTCTGGAGAAAAGTTAAATTCTTGTAGAGCATTAAGAGAGAGTCTACTAACAGTGGCATAGTTGACTCTAGGATTGTTACCAAGAGCATTTGGGCAATGGCTTCAATTGTGATAGTTATCAAAACTTCACCATTGCGACTTACAATAGCTCTCTGTGAGGGGACATAACTCAATTGACACCAGGAAACTAACTCAAGGAAAAAATGGGTTTGTGGGAACATGAACTGAGGTAGGGTAGACTCCCACAGATTAATTTCATCGCTTTGGTCAAGGAATTTATGTTTAACCAACTGTGAAGTTCGAACAAGTCAAATTCACAATTGGTTTCAACAATTTTATATTGCAAGTCCAATAAGGGTACATGATATAAGTCTACAGGTGGGGGCAACATGGGGTTCTCTTCTGGTTTCTTTCCCTTTTCTTTGGGGAATTTCATTTTAGGCGGCATGATGAATTTGTTGAAATGAGAAAAGCTCACGGATTACCTGAAATAGGAAAACGACAAAGGAATGTTGAACTAGGTCCCTGATGACAATTTGAAACAGTAATGGCTGGGCAATTTAATTAGTCACTGTTGTGGCTTAAGAATTTGTAACATGTTGTTGATCATACGACACGGTGAAAGAAAGAAGTTTTACAATTTCAAAGCGTTTATATAGAGTGATTTCCCAATTAACGTTAATCATTTACCGTTAACGGGGAGCGGGTTTGTTGCATAGGGAGTGCAAGGGAGTTAATACAATAACAACTTGCTGACATGGTGAGGGGGGCACCAAATGGCGGCATAAGATTCAGAGGAGGTGAGTCATCGGGATAAGTTTAATAGTCGAGAGTAGTCACGGGAGTGGGGTCCACGAGGGTGAGGTGGCAGAGAGCACGTAGAGGGAAGGTAAACTAAGGTCGTAAGTATGGTAGGGTCGGAGATATGTCATGGCATGTAGGTGCTGAGGGAAGGTGGGGACAGGAGACCCACGTGGCAGGGGATGAGTGGAAGTGGAAGCAGAGGAAGTCAACAGCAGAAGACTTTTCGAGGGGGGATGTGATGAGAGGAAAGTGAGAGGGGGGAGCGAAATGTCGAGAGGGTACCACGTAGTAGGAGCTTCGGAACCCCCCCCCCCTGCCCCACATGGAGAAAACGTTGATCTGGGCAGGGGACAATCTCAGCCATCCATTTTATTCGAAAGTGCAAATTTAGGCTAAACTCCATATTCCAAACCTTATTACTAGCGCATTAAAGCGCGATTAACCCTTTACTTAGGGTAAAGTTAATCAAAAACCAATTTTTCCTAAAAACTATTTAGAAACAATTCAATATCGCATTTGAACTAGCATAGCACATTTTTTACTATTTTTTTCCTATCGATTAATCATGATAAAACCAAGTGATTAATTTATTCACTAATCTAACCTATTGTATTCCTAGCCTAATCATGATTAAATAGGTTGATTAGCCCAAATTATTTCTAATTTGCCTATTTACCAAGTGGCACTTAAACAAGTTGCACACTTTATTCAAAATTTCTAAATTTACGTTGATGCAATACTGATTTTTCTTGGTGGCATTTAGATTTGCTCACCTAGAGGGACATTTTCACACATTTTTTGTTTTTTGTTTTTCATTTCATTTCATTTCTTTCTTTATTCTATTTTTTTCTATCCCCAACAATTTATTTTCTTTTTCTATATATATAGATATTATTCTTTTGGAAATAAATTTTAAACATGAAAGATATTTACAGTTTTCAAATATAAAATCATCAGGTAAAAACAACTCTTATGAAATATAGGACCCTAACAAGCCTGGCAATTAAGAAGTCGGCCTCATTAGGGCATGTCATGCTCCTTGGAAGCCTATATATAAGAGGGAACTCAACCTCCTATGGACACTCACTTCTCATCATCTAAGTGAAGGAGAAGCGAAATAAGGCTAGCGTAGGAGGAAGGACGAAGGATGAAAGTTTGGGTTATCTCTCTCTCTCTCTCTCTCTCTCTCTCTCATGCGAAAAAGGAAGGCTAGGGTTTTGATGTTGCAAGGTCTAAGTTGAGGAAATTCCAGAAAGGTCGAAGAAAGGACTATTAGGTCACCTACAATCCCTACAATGAGAAGCAACCCAAGCGAAGGTCAAAGGAAGTTGCAAAAGCCCTAGAATTGCTCACATGTGTGGAAGCGGTAGCTGTTGCAAGGGCCGAAAATTTCAGACTTGCAGTGGAGGCTGAAATTTTGTAGCGGGGGTCGAAGTTTTGTAGCTAGAAGAGATTGGGTTTGACTTAGATAGAAGGAACGCATCATCAAGAAGGTATGGCTTGGTCTTGGAAGCATATTGGTCTTGGTCTAAAGCTCTTGGAATTCGTCATTTGAAAAATCTATAAGAAGAGGAGATTTGTGGGTTTTCCTCTCAAGTGGAGAGGTTTTAGCCCTAGCTTAAAGCCTACATCCTGTGCTCTTGTGTATTGTTGATCTTCTTGTTTTGGTAGTTGTTTGATGATAAGAACCTAATAATAAGAGAAACGGCTAATAATTAAGAAAAATAAAAAGAAACCACAAGCAATTATCAAGTTTAAGAGAAATCATCCTAATTGCAACCCTATAGATTTCTCAACACCAGCAACCACCTCCACTTCACCCCCATGCACTGGCGCACACCGATAGCAATGTTGCAAGCCACCAAACACAACCAAAACACCATGCATCATAGGGAACGCAAAAGTTGGAAGCACATCAACTTAACTTTTGGTACAACTAGATGGTGTTTTTAGCAATTCACTTGGAGTTGAGTTCCCAAGAAGCATCCCATATGGACCTCCCACAACAGCCATGTAGACCTTTCAAGCCACAGTGAGAATGTAGGTCCATAATATGCATAAAGCTCCATTTGAGACCCCAAATTTGCCAGTGCACAATCAGATTGGCATGGCTATGTTTTAAGATATTTTCATCTAAATAGGTACCATGAAAATCCCATGGTATAACTCAATCTATTCTTGTCCTTGAAAAGAAACAAAAATAGATAATTCAAAAGAAGAGTAGAAAAAAAACAACAACAAAAACTCTAGAAAGTGTCATATTTTTTTAAATGCCCATTAACTTCAATCTTTGACAATTCCTTCAATAAGGTTGATCCTTTTTACTTCCAAATATGGAGTTAATTGCTCTGCATTCCTCAACCTTCAGCAACCGAGAATTTGGCAATAAGTTTTGTCAAACATTGCCGAGAAATGCACTCAACCTCCCAAGTTGCTAATCGCTAATAATTAAGAAAAATAAAAAGAAACCACAAGCAGTTATCAAGTTTAAGAGAAATCATCCTAATTGCAACCCTATAGACTTCTCAACACCAGCAACGACCTCCACTTCACCACCATGCACATGACACACACCAATAGCAATGTTGCAAGCCACCAAACGCAACCAAAACACCATGCTTCATAGGGAATGCAAAAGTTGGTAAGCACATCAGCTTAACTTTTGGTACAATTAGATGGTGTTTTTAGCGATTCACTTGGAGCTGAGCTCCCAAGAAGAAATTGATATGGACCTCCCACGACAGCCATGTAGACCTTTCAAGTCACAGTGAGAATGTGAGTCCATAAGATGCACAAAGCTCCATTTGAGTCCCCAAATTTGCCAATGCACAATCAAATTGGCATGGCTATGTTTTAAGATATTTTCATCTAAATAGGTACCATGAAAATCCCATGGTATAACTCAATCTATTCTTGTCCTTGAAAAGAAACAAAAATAGATAATTCAAAATAAGAGTAAAAAAAAAAACAAAAAACAAAAAACTCTAGAAAGTGTTTTTAAATGCACATTAACTTCAGTCTTTGACAATTCCTTTAATAAAGTTGATCCTTTTTACTTCCAAATATGGAGTTAATTGCACTGCCTTCCTCAACTTCAGCAACCGAGAATTTGGAATAAGTTTTGCCAAACTTTGCCTGAGAAATGCACTCAACCTCCCAACTTGCAAATCGCTAATAATTAAAAAAAATAAAAAGAAATCACAATCAGGTATCAAGTTTAAGAGAAATCATCCTAATTGCAGTCCTATTGATTTCTCAACACCAGCAACCGCCTCCACTTCACCCCATGCACATGGCACACACCAATAGCAAAGTTGCAAACCGCCAAACGCAACCAAAACACCATGCTTCATAGGGAATGCAAAAGTTGGTAAGCACATCAGCTTAACTTTTGGTACAATTCGATGGTGTTTTTAGCGATTCACTTGGAGCTGAGCTCCCAAGAAGCAGCTCATATGGACCTCCCACGACAGCCATGTAGACCTTTCAAGCCACAGTGAGAATGTGGGTCCAGAATATGCACAAAGCTCCATTTGAGACCCCAAATTTGCCAGTGCACAATCAAATTGGCATGGCTATGTTTTAAGATATTTTCATCTAAATAGGTACCATGAAATTCCCCATGGTATAACTCAATCTATTCTTGTCCTTGAAATGAAACAAAAATAGATAATTGAAAAGAGTGGACAAAACAAAACAAAAAACTCTAGACAGTGTCATATTTTTTTAAATGCCCATTAACTTCAAGCTTTGACAATTCCTTCAATAAGGTTGATCCTTTTTACTTCCAAATATGGAGTTAATTGCTCTGCCTTCCTCAACTTCAGCAGCCGAGAATTTGGCAATAAGTTCTGTCAAACTTTGCCTGAGAAATGCACTCCACCTCCGAACTTGCTAATCGCTAATAATTAGGAAAAATAAAAAGAAAACACAAGCAGTTATCAAGTTTAAGAGAAATCGTCCTAATCACAGCCCTATAGATTTCTCAACACCAGCAACCACCTCCACTTCACCCCATGCACAGGGCACACACCAATAGCAATGTTGCAAACCACCAAACGCAACCAAAACACCATTCTTCATAGGGAATGCGAAAGTTGGTAAGCACATCAACTTACCTTTTGGTACAATTAGATGGTGTTTTTAGCGATTCACTTGGAGCTGAGCTCCCAAGAAGCAGCTCATATGGACCTCCAACAACAGCCACGTAGACCTTTCAAGCCGCTCATATGGACCTCCAACAACAGCCACGTAGACCTTTCAAGCCACAGTGAGAATGTGGGTCCATAATATGCACAAAGCTCCATTTGAGACCCCAAATTTGCCAGTGCACAATCAAATTGGCATGGCTATGTTTTAAGATATTTTCATCTAAATAGGTACCATGAAAATCCCCATGGTATAGCTCAATCTATTCTTGTCCTTGAAATGAAACAAAAATAGATAATTCAAATGAGTGGAAAATAACAAACAAACAAAACTCTAGACAGTGTCATTTTTTTAAATGCCCATTAACTTCAATCTTTGACAATTCCTTCAATAAGGTTGATCCTTTTTACTTCCAAATATGGAGTTAATTGCTCTGCCTTCCTCAACTTCAGCAGCCGAGAAATTGGCAATAAGTTCTGTCAAACTTTGCCTGAGAAATGCACTCCACCTCCCAACTTGCTAATCGCTAATAATTAAGAAAAATAAAAAGAAAATACAAGCAGTTATCAAGTTTAAGAGAAATCGTCCTAATTGCAGCCCTATAGATTTCTCAACACCAGCAACCACCTCCACTTCACCCCCCATGCACATGGCACACACCAATAGCAATGTTGCAAGCCACCAAATGCAACCAAAACACCATGCTTCACAGGGAATGCAAAATTTGGTAAGCACATCAACTTAACTTTTGGTACAATTAGATGGTGTTTTTAGCGATTCACTTGGAGCTGACCTCCAAAGAAGCAGCTCATATGGACCTCCAACGACAGCCACGTAAACCTTTCAGGCCACAGTGAGAATGTGGTTCCATAATATGCACAACGCTCCATTTGAGACCCCAAATTTGCCAGTGCACAATCAAATTGGCATGGATATGTTTTAAGATATTTTCAAATAAATAGGGACCATGAAAATCCCATGGTATAACTCAATCTATTCTTGTCCTTGAAATGAAACAAAAATAGATAATTCAAAAGAGAAGAAAAATAAATAAATAAAACTCTAGACAGTGTCATTTTTTTAAATGTCCCTTAACTTCAAACTTTGACAATTCCTTCAATAAGGTTGATCCTTTTATTTCCAAATATGGAGTTAATTTCTCTGCCTTCCTCAACTTCAGCAGCCAAGAATTTGGCAATAAGTTCTGTCAAACTTTGCCTGAGAAATGCACTCAACCTCCCAGCTTGCTAATTCAATACTGCACAAAGTCGATCACAGATGGAACAATACTCACAATCAGACTATTCAATCATAGCTCTCATCCACCAGAAGGGCAAAAAATAGCATTCACGAATATGGATGGTAAAAACTTTGTTTTCTAACAATTCCTTCAAAATGGTTCATCTTTTGAGTTCCAAGTTATTGGATATTTCCCTGCCTTCCTCAACTTCAGTAGTGATGGAAAAAGGCAATTAGTTCTCTCAAAATTTGCCTGAAAAATACCCAACCTCCCACCTTGTATAATCGATAGAACTTTGCAAAGTTCAGAATAGATGGAACAGTTTTACAAACAGCTAACCATATAAACATAGATCTCATCAAACAGAAAAGTGAAAAATAAACTTTACAAATATAGGTGGCAATTCAAAGTTCAAACAAATGTACACTTGCACATATTCAACATTTTCAATAAAAAATGAGAGATAGATAGTGACCGAGGTTTAATCAATAATATGCAGAGACTAATTTGATCCTTTTTCTAGAAAAATCAATGAAAAAAGAACTGAAATGAATTTGAATTGCCAGCAAGTTGGCAGGAATGTCAAAACAAAGTTGATTCTCACTCCAATATTACGTATGGAGTTTATCTATAACTGCAATATTATAGATGGGGTTGACTTAAAACAGTTTTTTTCTGATTGGCAATCAATTCTAGGAAATAGCTACCAATAACGTCATAATGCCGTCCTAAACACTCGTGTGATCCCATTGAACTGCACACCATACTTGAAGAAATAATAAAGGAACTTACAAACACGAGCCTTCGGAGAGGAAATGGATGTGTTTGACCTTTAGCTTTAAGAAACACTTTGGACAAGGCTCAGAGGAACAGATGGACACAAGTCATAATTCTGTTCTCTCAAAGGGGTTATCAACATAGATCTGCATGTATCACTTTGAGGACAAATAGAAGAAGAGGATAACACCCCATGACCTAAAATGCATGTTAAGCATGAGAAACAGCATTGCAATAATTTCTTTAGATACTTCTGTTGCCCATTAAATGAGATTCTTCCAACTAATTTCTAAACGACTAGTCCTCGAAGTCAAAAGCACAAGAAAACCATCTTAGACACCTAAATAATGGGAGTTGAACATCTGATGAAATAGGCAAACAGTACTCTTATATCGAACAGGCTTGCGTAAGGAAAAGTTGGAGAAACGTGCAGAAATATATTCCAAATCATTTTCTTATATGAAGTTTGAACTGACTTCCTGAAAAATGGTTAAAAGCCAGCGAATTGAAGATAGCAGTAATGACAATACCAAAATATTGCCCGTCAAAGTATCTTTCCATGGAATACACTGGTCAATTAAAGTCTTTTAACAGGAAGAATTGACCCAGTAACCCCTTACACCCAATGAATAATAATATAAATTTCACTGAACATTTGCTTTAACATTTGCTTTCTTATTTGCTATTCAACTGTAACTCAAAAAATTGGACTGTAAAGAACATTCATCACGGCAATAAACCTTTCAGTTCCTTTCTATCTGCACCGAATGCCTGCATTACCAAAAAGTGACACCTGAATGATGAGTTTATAATGGAAAAAAAAAAAAAGGAAAACTACAAAAGATTTACCAAAAAAGGTCAAGATATTGGATACCTCAGTTCCAAACCCCTTTACGTATACATGAGCAAAAAGGTCTGAAGGATCTGGCAGTGGACTTTCCTGCTTGATGTGAAACATAATTGAAAAAATTATTGAGATCAAAACTTCAGGCTAATGTACGGTATTTACAATGAAGAGCTAACCTAGAAATTTAACAAAGAATTCCAAAAGTAAACATAATTTCCAGATATTCCAAACATCGTATTTAGTATTTACCTTTGCCAGGGCAATTGCATCATCAACTTCTTTTTTTGCTTCCTTTTCAATATCCTATAAAAAAATTAAGTTACAGCAAGTCATTACAACCTATCTTGAACTGCAAACCTTGCAGACTAGATAAATATGATGAGAAGCATTCAAGCCAAAGTACAAAAAAAATATGCCGGGGAAAAAATAATATCCACTTAATCCTTTTGGCACCTTCAATTCAGCTGCTGTGGCTATGTTATTGGCTAGCACAAGTTTACGGACCCTTTCAATTGGATCACGCTCCTGCAATGCAAACCACCAAAATATACTCATATTCAACTCTGTCTGTTATTATAAATCCTAGAAGTGGGAGATGTTTTAATGCATTCAGGAGTAATTTTCAAATAGTTTGTAGTACCTGTCTGACACCTGTTATTTCATCTCGGGTTCTGTAAGTACTCCCTGGATCTGACATTGAGTGTCCATGGTACCTATATGTGTCCATTTCAAGTATCTAAAGACATGACAGCACAGACAACAAGCAAAAGCATTAAGAATACAATCTTAGCTTGTTTCAAAATAACAATTCACGTAGACTGGTTGTAATGAGCAAAATCACTGGAAAGAAAAATCCTTTTTGTCCATGCTGCTAACTGCATTTGTGTGGCATAACTGTAAAAACAAGGTGACAAAATATCTGAACCACAAAAATATCAGATCACAAATGGACTTCCACATCACATAATATGAATAGTAGGCCACATGGTTAATGTTTGAATTAGATCAGTTAAGTTTTCTACTAGGATTGACCTGACTATATCCATCAACAAATATTCAATAGCATTCAATTTGCATGCAGAGCTCAGAACATATAGCATTTCTATATTACGAAACTCAAAATTTTTGCTTTCCTTTTATCATACACCTATGCACTCTAACGAAAACCATTGCATTTTAAGATGTTCCTGTTTTCTTAGATGGCATCATGCTAAATTTGTTGTTTCAAGTTCATCTTTGAGTATTCAGTAATTAAGAAATATTGACCAAACTTCGAAAAAATATTACATTTTACAGAGTTTTAACTGAAGAGAAGTGTTAATTTGTTTATGATAATACGAAGTGTTTTTGGTTTTACAACTTCCTCTCAACCATTCGTGTGGCTTTATTTGCTTCTTGGCCTCCCATAAATCAGTCTCGCCAATTAACATGCAACAGATGTTTATGACAGAACTTTTTGGATTTGACTTCTCAGCACATAGCGAATGATTTTAGAGCTCAAAGTATAAAAAAGATAGCTTTTGGTCGATTCCCTGCTTATGTGAACCCAGAAAATAGATGCACAACAATAGGAATATGCCTTTTCAGTGAATCATTCAATATGCACATGTCACAGCCAGGAATTTGGAAGAATCAAATGATAAATTGTCTAATGAAGTATATATAGATCAAAGTAATCATAACTCATCACTTGGTCTCATGTCTTCGCTCTTGATCCTGTTGGAAACATTTCAAAATGAATGTTCCAATATTTTCATGTGCTTGGATAGTAAAATTTTGAACACTGTTTACATTATCAGACTTGTGTTTAATTGGAAGATGGCAGGTACCTTATCAAATTATATTATTATTCTAAGATCCTATGGTTTTGAATGGTATGCTGGTTGCATTTTTGTCCTGTAGACTATCAATTTGTCTTGCAACTGTCATCTATAATTTAGGTCCAGTGTGCACCATACTGATCATATTGTACATACAATGTAACTTTGGCTATAGATGTTAGGACCACTCTTTTAGTCCAGTATAGTTTAGACCTGTCACCTAGAAGTGGGGTTTTGCTCCAAAAACAGGCCTGGGTTCATGGTAAACAAAAACACAGTAAATCTCAGGAAGACAATTAAACTAAATACCCCCTCCCAGTTCTGAGAAGACATGGAATTCGGACTAACAAAAAAGCATCCAAGCAAATGAATGTTATGCAGTTGAAGAAGCTCACTCTTGGTGGCACTCAAAAAATTCAAAGCAGTATTTGTGTCCAACTCCACTAACTATCATGTTTCAATCCTGTGTAGCTTTACCTGAATCAAGTTCTCACTAGAGATGGCCATCCACCTCACCAAACGAATTTGTATTTCGCCATAACTTAAGAACAAGAACCCTGCTTTCCATGTAGATAAGCCTACAATGGAGCCAACCTTAACAAGGGAATATTAATGTTATGATAACTTATATTTCTGTAATTTGCTCTATCGTTCATGAAGGTTAATTCAGAGGAGGATTCATTGAAGTCATAAATCAACTTGTAACACCATCCCAATTGCATTCCTGTTCTTTAGATGAAATGATGAAATGTAGTGGATAATATAGGGTCTTTGGAGACCACAGAATGATGCAATAAATTCTGGTGACTGTGAAGACTTTGCACCGCTCTGTGGATGGGGACTTCTGTGATATCATCAACAATTATGTTGGGTCCAAGAGGACCAAGGTGTAACATTGTATTTATGTATAAAAGATAATTTCAATTATGTAGGCCTATTTGGAAAGGATCCCACACCTAGGATCAAGATATATTTGTTAGTTTTATAAGTTGGCAGAGACTTATAAATTACATGCTACGTTTTGGGAAAATCGTCTGCCTTCCGTCTGATGTTCCACCATTCTTAATGCTCTGTCTGTGTCTTTTTGAATTTCATCCTGTAAGAGTCCTGCCCTCTACAGACCTCAAAAACTGGTGCCAGAACCTGAAATTATAGGTTCTCTATTTTAGGCAGACCAAAATACCGTATTTTTATCATAGCCAAGGACATCAATATTCCCCATCATAACACGCTTGATTTTATAGAATTTATTCTTCACTTTGTATGTGTGCTAATTTCTTTTGGGTGGTCAAAAAGTACTGCATATGATCTGTCAAATTTTATCGAACCTTTTGTTAATCTTATGAGCAACAGCTGTGTCAATACTTCCATCATTGTATCTTTTATAATTTTGTAAATGGCATTCCTGGAAAGACCATTAGTGTACAGCATCTGGATTTCACATTTTAATACTCACATACACCTCTACCCACTTAGAGGTACTGTGGTGCGGCCTACTTCTGTGTTGTTTCCATACATGACCAGCCCATTGATGACATTGAAATCTCTCATCCTTGACATGCAGGCTCTTCTGTGTCCTTGGGATGTCTAGCATTTGAGTAGGGTCCCCTAACACTTCCTCTTGTTTTTGGATTGCTGGTTTGACTCTGCAAGACCATTTGGGGCACCCACTTGGGGTGTCATTCTACTAGTTGGGTTTTGTCACGGGCTCTGGGCCCTGATTTCACCAACAGTTTTTTGGAATTTTTCATTTTGTGTCCTCAAATAATACAATGGGGCATGATAGATTGAACTCTCCCTATAAAAGCCTAATCAACTAGAAGCAAACTAGGTCTCCAATCCTCAACACTATAAAGTACAGTAAGTTTGATCATCATGTCAAAGTGATGAATCTTAGAGGGGGTGTCCTAGGAGTTGCATATGGAAAAAATGGTGATCAAGTACCCCTTGTTGAGATGAGGTTGGGACTTAGGTCGTGGCCCGACTCTAGGACTTATGAAATGGACCCCGAAGTAAATGTAAGTTGTAGTGATTTCCACTCACCCCCTTTAAAGAAGTGTTAATTTAACTATCCCATTTGCAACAAATAATACAAAGACGCATGATCGATTGAAACCTCTCTGCACAAGCCCAATCAATTGGAAGCAAACTAGGCCTGCAAGCCTCAACACTATAAAGCACAGTAGGTTTGATGATCATGCCAAAATGATGAAGTTAGAGGTGATGTTCTACGATTTTCATATAGAACAACTGATGCTCAACTACAAAGACAGGCCCAAGCCCCTTGTTGAGATGAGTTGGGATGTAGGTTGGAGCCTGACTCTAGTACTCATGAAATGGACCACCAAGTAAATAAAAGTTTTAGTGATTTCCACTCACCCCCTTTAAAGAAGAAGTGGAAATTTGACATAGCCCATTTGAACTCTCTCTGCACAAGCCTAATCAACTAGAAGCAAACTAGGACTCCAATCCTCAACATTATAAAGTACAGTAGGTTTGATGATCATGTCAGTGTTGAATCTTAAAATGGATGTCCCACGAGTTGCATATGGAAAAAATGGTGTTCAAGTACAAAGACAGGCCCCTTGTTGACATGAAGTTTGGATGTAAGCTATAACCCGACTATAGGACTTGTGAAATGGACCCCCAAGCAAATGTAAGTTGAAGTGATTTCCATTCACCCCCTTCAAGTGAAAGTTTGACATAGCCCACTTGCTAGTTGCAACTTGCAACAAATAATACCGTCCATTTGCTACAAATAATTCAATGGAGAATGATAGATTGAACTCTCTCTGCACAAGCTTCACCAACTAGAAGCAAACTAGACCTCCAAGCCTCAACACTATAAAGTACAGTAGGTTTGATGATCATGTCAAAGTGATAAATCTTAGAGGGGATATCCTAAGAGTTGCATATTGAAAAATTGGTGCTCAAGGACAAAGACAGACCCATACCCCCCTCATTGAGAAGAGGTTGGGATAGGGGTCATAGCTCAACTCTAGGACTCATGAAATGGACTCCCAAGTAAATGTAACTTGTAGTGATTTCCACTCACCCCTTTAAAGAAGAAGTGGAAGTCTGGCATAGCATTCTATGGAGTATTAATTTATTAAAAATCATAAGCTTAGTTTTGCCAAGGTTCACCACCAACTGTCTAGTGTCTACTATCACAAAACCTCACAAGGACATCAAATTGCCTCTATAGGCCCTCCAAGGAGGCAGCCAAAAGGACCACAACATATGCAAACAAGAGTAGTATAATCAAAACATGGTATAAAAGGGAACCATCGTCAAGTGTCAACATGTGTATTCTTCTTGAGGTGTACCTCCAACTCAACAATGTAGATCACAAATAAAGGTGATGAGAGGGGGCATCCCTGGAATGTGTGAGCTTGTGAAACTGACCTATAATTGTACCATAGAACCTTATAAAAGCAACCATCAGAGACTTGAAGACACCAATATCACATAATCTCTAGAACAAGGATTCTCTTGAAACACAATCAAAAGCTTTCTGGAAGTCCACGAAAGCATAAGACTTTGGATGAACATTCTCAGGCCTCCTCAATGATACCATGGACCGCAAATGTGATTGCCCCTGAGCTTTGAGTTTGTTTCTCTCCAAAATCAATTGCTCTGAAAACTACATCTTTAGGATGATAAGCATAAAGCTTAGCAAAGGTGTGTGCAATCATACAAGTCCCACAATTATATGTATCAAATTTCAAAGTTATCCTCAAATTTAGAAACAGTGTAGATGATACATTGTGCACATTAACTACCAAACTGTTAGGCATAGAAACGAATATTACTTAAAGATGCTTTGGTGTTTCAATGCATTATTTTAATATATTTTCTTATGAGAGAGAGAGCAAGAAAGAGAACTAAATTCAGATTTGCATAAATAGAGGCTCCTGCTCCTTCGAAGGTAACGTGTTAATTTTTGGCTATCAGTTGTTGAATAACTTTGTGCTTGAGCTATGAACGCTCCTTGTGCATGTTGTACTCTCTCTTAAATATCAACGGGAATAGCTCTTAACGCACTTACCTCCATGGGTATGGTTATAAATGATTTGCCTTTCTGTCTGCATTCAATCATGGATGTTATCAGTTCATTTCTTCTTGATAAGAGATGTTATTAGATTTACTTGCCTTTGTGGTTATTTGTTGGATATGTCGATGCTCAAGGTTTGTTACGTGCTTCCTTCATGGTCATTCATTGTTTTGAACCTACATGGATGCAACTTGCAAGCACTCCTCCAAGAAGCCAACAGGATGTCAGAGCAAACCACATCATTAAAGTGGAATGCGAGATAATCAATACCATATTTGCGAAAATTTGACTCAAAGTCCTTCATCCAATGCTTTGCTAGTGCTCCAAGTCTAGATAGCCTTGAATCAATACCATACTTGAGAAATTTGACTCAAAGACCTTCAACCAATGCTTTGCTAGTGCTCAAATGTCTGGACAGCCTTGATGTCTCCCAAGGAAAGTAAGTGATAGGAGGTGGGGGAGAAGGGGCAAGAGCAGGGGATTAACACAACAAATTCATTGCATAAAATCGCATCTAAAATCCAAGAGTGGTAATCAATGTTTGAAAATGAGTAACTTTCTTAGTGAGGAGTGTATGCTAGAAGGTTTTAGGGCAAGTGTGTAAGGCTAAAAAAAATCACATCTCCTTGGAGCAACAAAGTATCATTTCTTATGTCTAACGAGATGACAATAGTCCCTTTGTGTAGATAGAATAGAGGGTGAGTCATGGGTGAGGACAAACAAAGATACCTATGCATAGCCTTGCATCCACTGCCATGCCACATGTTCATAGAAGAGTTGCCCAGGGGGGAAATAGGCTTCTTGTGGTAGATGCTATGGGGGTACAAGTCTAGGTGGCTTCCCAAAGGACCATTGAAAATTATTCATTTTGGTCATACTTGTGTTGAGGAAAAAGAGGTAGAACGAGGGTGGAACAATTTGGAAGGGTGAAAGGTATAAGTATTAGCATATTCCACATCAACATGAACTATAGTAAGTTGGTTGTCAAACAATCTTAGGAGTGATGGAGGTGGGGAAAGGGAGGTGTCCACAAGGGTAAAGATGACGTAGATGTGGTCAACAATGAAGAGTGGGGACAAAACGAAGTGATTCCAAATGTGGTAGATCAAGCTCTAGTTAGCCATAACATAATCAACCATGCTAGCACCACTGCTATCAAGGAGGAATTTCTTTATAGCATACCAAAGTTGCACAAGTAATGCTCCCCAAATCTGGGAACCCATAGCCACCATTTCCCCACTCCCGAGAACTTCAACGTAGGTACAAAATGTTCAAGAAGTGTATAGAGCGATACCTAAAGCCTAGGGAGCTTTTTAGGAGCGTTCACATTTTGTCGTGATTACTCCAGACACTTCTCGATCAAAAGCATTAAAAATATTGCCAAAAATTTGAGCCTATTCAACACAGCGGGTCAATGACCTTCGATCTTCTATCTAAGCAACAACTTTAAATTTTAATCTCTTTTCCTTTAGAACACTTTCAATAAATTTTCATGGAAGACCTTGGTAGATCTCCTCTTCAATGTTGCAGACAAATTCTAGAGCAACGTTATATAAAAAATATGAAAGACAAGGGCATTTGTTAGATGCTTCTTTCGTGGCTTGAATTGTTACACAGACAACATGAATATTTGTTGTTTATATCTTGTGGAATAAATTTTAGGTTGCTACGTCACTTCACCAATAATTTTTATTGTGTCAAAATTCTATTACTATTAAATATAAACAATATATATTAATAGACAAGATATGTTGGGGTTAGAAAGAGATTGTACGAGACTTCAAATGATGGCTAAGGTTTCTTCTTATGCATTTATATGCATTTAGTCATGTCACCACCATCGAGCATTAGATTGTCACTACTACAAATGAAGGCTGCATTACTAGAAATCAGAGTCCCCAATGTGTGATTGCGGAGGTTTTTGAAGTTTTTTCGCATAATTTTTGGTTGTTGTCCCGTCGTCCAAGAGTTAGTTCTGTTGTCAAGATTATACATCGGAGGAAGGGGCCCTACCAAGTTACACTATGTTATGAATATAATTACGTAACAATAATAAATATAGATAATAAATAATAAACATTAGTTTTGACAATATCGGTGATATATCGTCGATATTCAGAAATATCGCAAATTTTCGGGAAGTCAAAATATTGGCGATAAAATATCGCGATATTTTCGCTGATACCTCGCGAAAATATCGTGCAACGATAGTAAATATCGTTGGTCCGTCTAACCCGCACCTAGAAAAAGGAACAAGCGATTTTTTTTGCTCATTTTGGTTTTCTGAGTGTTGGAGAAGGAAGGGGAGAGTGTTGTGGTAGTTGTCAAGGAGGAATTGAGGATCGACAAGCCATTATCACCACCAACTACGAATTTTTTGTTGATCAAAGATTGAAGAACAGTGAGACAAAATTCATTTCTTCCATTAACATGTATGTTCTTAAAAACCCCTATGTTAATGATTTTTTTCATAGATTTAGGGTTATTCTTGCTTGCCTCTTTGCCTACCAACATTTTGCTTCTTCTTCCTTTTTCCATTTGCTATGATTTTCATGCCCATGAGCCAATGCAAGGGTTTTCTCCATATTTGGACAGCAAACTCCATTTCTTTTTTTAACTTTCAAATGCACCCTCTTATTGTCATTTTTCATTGAATTCACATTGCAAATAATGTAGCAAAAAAATTATTTTGTAAAATGAGGTGGTTATTACTTATTAGTTTTTGTGTATGGGTGGAGTAAATTTAATCATTAATTCCAATTTTTTGTTTTTTTGGTGCCCTAGGTTTGAATTAGCTCACTACAAATATGCCAAAAGCCTTGGACCCATTTTGGGAGTATGGAGAGCCTGATGGTGGGACAAATCGGGCATATCTATCATGCAAATTGTGTGGGACCAAGGTGACAGGAGGGGTTACGCAATTGAAATACCATTTGGCTAGACTCCCTGGACATGATGTTGGGCTTTGTACAGTTTCTAGTCTGGAGCTTATACAAACTCTTGAAGCAGTTGATGAAAAAGACAGAAAGAAGGAGGAGTCAGAAAGAAACAAGGTTGAACATGCAGGTAGATATTTCGAGATACCTCCTTTTGATTTTGAGGCTGAGGGTAGTGGGAGGGGATCCACAGCATCACCTGCTATTACTAGTGCGAGGTCATCATTTTTTGTTCCACGAACAGGACATGAAGCACAACCTTCCATAAAATCAATTGTTAAAAGAAAGGAGAAGCAAGAAGCAGATAGAGTTATGGGGAGGTCTCTTTTCTAGAGCAACTTGCCTCTCAGCATCACCAAAACCAATCCAGTTTGGCAGCCAATGTGTGATGCTATTGCTATTGTGGGCCCAGGGTACAAAAGTGCTACATATGAGGAGTTGTGAGGGCCAATTCTTCGAGCAAAAAAGCAAGACATCAACTCTAGATTGGCGGAGTTGAAACAAACATGGGAACTTTCTGGATGCACAGTGATGTCTGATGGTTGGACAGATAGGAAGGGTAGGACCCTTATAAATTTCTTGGTACATTTTCGTAAAGGTACCATGTTTATTAAATCAGTGGATGCATCAGCACATATCAAAGATGCAGCAATGATATGTGAGTTGTTAGATGGGTTCAGCGGGGAGATTGGTGTGCAAAATGTGGTGCAAGTCATAACAGACAATGCAACTAATTATGTGTCTATCGGCAGGATGCTTATGGAGAGGCACCGCACATTGTTCTGGACTCTGTGTAGTACATTATCGATTTGTTGCTTAAGGATATGGCTTGAGGATATGGGTAAACTCTCCTTCATCAAGGAGGTGATTGATATGGCTAGGAGCATCCCCGCATTTATTTATAACCCATGCTTTTGTTCTTAGCCTCATGCGGAGGTACACTAGAAACAAGGAGTTGTGGCGTCCTGCAATCACACGTTTTTCCACCAACTTTATTACTCTTTAGTCTTTGCTTCGATGCCAGTTCGAGTTGAAGCAAATGTTTGTTTTTGATGAGTGGCGTGATTGTAGATACATCATGAGACAAGACAGGAGAGCCATTGCAAAAAAGGTGTACTCTGACACGTTTTGGCAGGGAGTAGAAGAGGCGTGTTCAGTTAGTGAATCTATAGTAAAGGTTCTGAGATTGGTAGATGGGGACAAGCCTGCAATGGCTTATTTGTATGAGGCCATAAATAGGGCCAAGGAGGCTATTCGTTCTTATTATGCAGAAAAGGGTTCTGCTGGGCTTGATAGTCATATGATGTTATGGGATGTGATTGATAGTCGATGGATAGGGATGCTTCATCGACCCATTCATGCAGCAGCACTCTTCCTCAACCCTGCATTTTCATACACAAATGTGCCTTTGATTTTGATGGTGAGGTGATGGAAGGGCTCCATTCCTATATTTAGAGGATGGTACCTGATCCTGAGCTTCATAGCAAAATCAATTGCGAGAAACAGTTTTATCAGGATTGTGTTGGCCTATTTGGCTTTGATGATGTTATTAGGTAAACAACCCTCTTCATGAGAAAGTGACAAGTCATCACTCATTAGAATTTTCAATTTAGAATTTCCTTATTTATAATTCTAGATTTTTAAAATTCAATTATGTAACTTTTATTTGAAAGTTTAATTATGTTTTAAGTTTTTTACTTTTTTATTTCTTTATTTTGTTGTAGATATTTGGTGGCAAAATTATGGTACAAGGGCACCAAATTTGCATAAATTGGCCATAAAAATCCTGAATCAAACATGTAGCTCTTCAGGGTGTGAGCACAATTGGACTGTATTTGAGAAAATACACTCAAAAAAGCGCAACAAGTATAACTTTGAGCTTCAACCTTCAAATGAGCAATTACATTTATTGTAATTTTTAATTTTTAATTTATGACCCTCAAGTGTCAAGAGTCAAGAGTCAAGACTCATTAGTTTTTTTTACACTCTTATAGGTTGGAGTTCGCACACCTCAATGATTTAGTGTATGTGCACTACAATATCTGACTTCAAGTGAAGTAAATACAAGTAACAATGGATCCAGATGCCATTTCCTTGAACAATATTGATGTATTGTCTCAGTGGAGGGTGGAGTCTGAGGTGCCCATCTTGGAGGAGTCACCTTCATGGTTAGAGCCAGATGATCCATTAGCACAGGGGCAGCAAGAGGAGGAGGAGGAGAAACAACAACACAAGGAGGAGGAGGTAGAGGAGGAGGAGTAGGAGGCTGTGGGAGCATTAGCATCAACACCATCTGCTATAGATATAGGAGAGCACATCTCCATACCTAGCACTCATTATTTGACATTAGGTGCAGGGCTAGGGACATGGCCTTCTACTGCTAGGGGCAGGCTTTGGAAATAGCCCATCATGTTTTCCCGTAAAAGAGGGAGAGGGCACTGATTTTAGATAGATGGCTGCTAGTTTTATTTGTTTTTCTACATATAACTCATGATGATGAGATACTTTTATATATTGATGTTATTTTGTATTGGTTCTCCACATTTCAGTCCTTGATTGGACAATTATCAGGGATCAGCGGGATTTGGTATCGCCTTTGACGTATCATTTCTATTTGACATCATATATATCAGTGCTTTCTTTATATTTATGTGCCAATATGTTTATTTCATGTTGTTATTGCTTTATATGTTTAAAAATCTGAAGAAAAAAAATGAATATATTATGCATTTTTTATGCTTGTCGATATTTTCGTCGACATTGCTGATAAGATGTTTTCTAGACCCTCGTCGATATTTTTCCGATACCGATATTATCAACACTGATAAACATAATAATATGTAAATTAGCAATAGTTAGTTAAACAAGGGGCATGTCTCTACAGACATGATTGTTCGTGAAAGGGTACTTATCTGGCTATATATACAAGACCCTCAATCTCAATTGTATCATCATTCTTACTCATACATTTTAATATATATATTCTTGTATCTCAATGGAGATCTTTATATTCCAAGTCTTTTGGAGTATTTAACGTGAAGAATGAACTTTGTTCGCTTCAGTTGGTATCAGAGTTCCTTCTTCACTTTAAATACTCCAGAAGACTTGGAATATAAAGATCTCCATTGAGATACAAAAATATATATATTAAAATGTATGAATAAGAATGATGATACAATTGAGATTGAGGGTCTTGTATATATAGCCAGATAAGTACCCTTTCATGAACAGTCATGTCTGTAGAGACATGCTTCTTTGTTTAACTAACTATTACTAATTTACATATTATTTTGTTTATTATTTATTATCTGTATTTATTACTTTTACATAATTATATTCATAGCATTGCCTTCCTCTTCAAAAAGCTTTGTCCTCAATGCTTGTTGATGAAAGGACTTGACCTCTTTTTTATTGCTACAAACGTCTTCTCGTCTCGGGACAGTCATCTTTTTCGACACAAGTTGATATGATCCAACTATCGCACGAAGGAAGGAACTGACCATCCTAAATTAATTTTTTGTGAAATCTTTTGATTATTGGAAACTTGTGATGAAATGTTATTATTGGACTGAGTTGTGCACACTTCAGTATTCTTCGTAACATAAGTTTGTTGTTTATATTCTGAGTGATATGGATTTGTAGATTGATTGAGATGTTTGCTCTTGTGATTCGGATGTAGATAAAGAGTTCTTTTGGTTTGTCTTTCGCCTATCATATGTGTGGCGATATTTTAATTTACTTCAGGTGACAATGTTGTTAAGTTGGTTACAGAACCTTCACTTGGGATGTTTATCATCTAAACTGCAACATCTAAGTGCGTCTTTCCTTAAACTGGTTTGCCTTCTTCTTGAGTTACGATATTCACTGCATCAATATTTATTCCTTTTCCTTCAACTTGGACTTCTACATTTGTTGCTTCTTTCTCGATAAGCTATTGTACCTTGTTTTCCAAAAACTTCTTGTCCTTTTTTAGCTTCTTAATTTGCGTCAGTAGTTTTTCACTATGGTCTTTAAGTCGCAAAACTTCTTCATTTTTTTCAGCAGTGATCTTGTCAACTTCTCTTTGCATATTTTGTAGTACTTTTTTACCTTCTTGAAAAATTACTTTTGAGATATCTAGTATTTCTTCTGGTGTCACTGAATTTGGCTTCAATGTAACATCTTGGAGTGTTAAATTCTTCTTCATGTAGGAAAATGTTAAAAACTTCTTTTTCATATTTAAGATGAAGGAACCTAGGGTTTCCATCCATGGCAATCCCAGAATAATGTCACCTTGATCATTCCATAGGGATTGAACAAAGAATTGTGATATAAATGTATATTCTCCAATGTTTAACCATAAATCAGTTATTTCGTATTGTTTTTTTGTCCAAGAAGTCCAATTTTTCGATTATATTTAATTCAGGAATCACTAATCGGTTCGCAACTTTAGGGTTTATAAAATTTTTACTTTCAGCGGGAGAGATAGAAATAGTAACGCCTTTTCCTGCGACAGTTCCCTTAATTTTAAAAAGAACCTTAGCTTATCTAGGTAAGGTTTCTAAAAATCTTCCTTCTTTTGTTTCTAGATTAGACCCCATTTTCCTTTGTTAAGATGAACTTAAGTTGCCTTTATCTTTTATTAAATGATCCCTTTACTCCTCAAGTTTGATATCCTTAAATAATTTTATTATTTCTTTTATAAGAATATAATAAAGTAGTTTAAAATTACCTTCACAATTCTCGACTCTCTTTATTTAATGTTTCTTCTCCTTAGAACATAATTCGTCTCCTTGCTTCAGATCAGTGCCCCTTTTAACCATATTAACATACGCTTTTAATAACTTTTTACTTCTTTGTAACTCAATATATATACATACATATATATATATATATATATATATATATATATATATATAATATAAGAGTCACTCCACTTAATATATGAGTCACAATTTTCATATATTTCACTTAATATACTACTTCCTTTGTTAAGATGAGCTTAAGTTGCCTTTATCTTTTATTAAATGATCCCCTTACTCCTCAAGTTTGATATCCTTAAATAATTTTATTATTCTTTTTATAAGAATATAATAAGGTAGTTTAAAATTACCTTCACAATTCTCAACTCTCTTTATTTAATGTTTCTTCTCCTTAGAATATAGTTTGTCTCCTTGCTTCGGATTAGCGCCCCTTTTAACCTTATTAACATACGCTTTTAATAATTTTTTACTTCTTTGTAACTCAATATATATATTTATAAATTCCAATATATAGATAATATAAGAGTCACAATTTTGATTATTTTAGGGACTATTAAGGAAAAATGAGTAACTATTCCACAAGAACTTACAATAGAACAAGTTATTGCAAAAGCAATTCCTCTTCAAGATAACACTAAATACCTCCCATAACAAAGTGCATGGCTTGGAGAGAACGATGGCGCAACTTCACCCGATATGATGCAATACCAATTTTTCCTAGGGTTTGCTATTCTGCAGCTTCAGTTTGTGAACTCTACCATCATGCACCCTTCTGGCAGCTAACCTGGGTTTCTTCGCTCTCCTCAATTTCGTCACCCTACCTAGCATCTGGCAAGGGAACTTTCACCAGCATCACGAGCTGTTGGCAGGTCAACGGAAATGGAGGTAAACCTGGTTGACTATATGGACGACCCGTATGCTTCGATGCCCATCTAGACCACAACACCCCCTCCACTGTCGGATGTGTCGTTGTCTGCGCCCTCAGACTCTCTTGTCGGTTACCCTAGGGCTGTTACTACACCTATTCCAACAAACCCTAGCTCCTCACGTCCGAATGTTTCCTTACCTGATGCCTCACTTCCCTAGTCAAATTCAGATTATCTTCCCCCTTCTCCGACATCCCTACAATTCATGGCTACCTGCCTTGATACCACCACCCCCTCTTACCCATCAGGTTATTCCTCTACTCCCTCTGCTACTGCACCCCCACACTTTTCATCCTCTGCACCGGTTACAATCCCCCCGGATCATCTCTTTGGGCCTCTCCCTCTTCAGCCGAACTCCCAGTGTTTTGTACCCGGCCCTCCCTCTTCCGGATTTTTTGAAGGCACACCCATTAACTTCGCTCACTGTGACACTAACCCTAGGGCTGAGGATCTGGACCCCCCTCCTGAGCCCTCTTCGGTCCCCCAGGCTAACAAGAAATCCAAATCGGTGAAGAAGTCTAAGTGTGTCAAGGAAAAGAACAAAGACGTCTCTCTCTGCTTTGGTGAAGGGATTCAGATGGGGGATGCGATGGATACCACGGACCGAGTACTGGTGGGGATGGTACAAGGTCGATCCTACTCTGCAGTCAGGCTTCGACAATGGATCACTAAAATCTGGGGACAAATACTCACCGAATTGCCATCCGTTTCCACTCTTGCGCGTGGTTGGTTTGCCCTTCGATTCATCATGCTAATTACACTTCGTATGTGCTCTCAAAATATTGGCACATAGAGCTAACCCTCATCCTGCTCAAGCGATGTAGTCCCTTGTTCGATCCTGAGAGGGAGCAATTGGGAGTTGGTCCACTTTGGGTGAGGCTTCCTCGGTTGTCACTTCACTTCTGGTCCAAAGACATTTTTCAAGCGCATCGGCAATGCATTAGGAAACTACCTGGATCATGACAAACCCCTTATTATCTCCAGCAATATGTCCTTGGCCCGCATATTGGTTCACCTTGACACAAGAGAAGGGTTGGAGGAACAGATAACCCTTCATTGGAAGCACTTCACTTGCATTCAAATCCTTGATTACGAAGGGTTGCCTTTCAGGTGCCGAAGATGTCATAAGGTAGGGCATTTATATAAGGAATGCCCATTAGTGAACCATGTTCCCCCCTGGAGGAAGCGACTGAAGGATTGGTGGACAAGCAAGGTTCACATGTACAGAGGACACCCACTACTTTTGGTAATTTGGCTCAAGTAAAGGTTCAGGGGAAGAAGTGTGGCACCACTCCGGTCCGTCCACCCTCACCTCCTCTTACCAGATCCCGGGTGGCGACCGTTGTTGCGCTCTCATTGGGTAACCCTCTCCTCTGTTTTATTGTTAATTCAATTGCTATATCTGAGTCTTTGTTGTTATACACTTCTTCACTTTGCACCTCTACATCTGCATCTGCATCATCTCCCTTGTCTTGCCCCCTGATTCACCCCCCCTATTTTTTCAAATACGCCCCCCTTGTTCCTAGACCCCCCTCTATATGCTTCTCTGTCGGGGGCATCAGACTCCTCTAGACCTACCCACTCCTACAATCTTCGTTCCTTGGATAGATCCTCTGTCAAGGACTCTTGTGGTATTGGGATCATACCCTCCCTTAAGCCCCCTAAATCTGCTCGGGGTCGTCACTCTACCATTTCCAAAGCCATCCATCAAGTTGGTATTGATGTTGCGGAAGGTTGACAACTCGCTATTGATTGGGTTCTTAGAGCACAAAGCACCCATTCTTCTTCTCCCCCATGAAGTGGTTATCCCTTAATTGTCGAGGGTTGGCTAGTCCCGCTAAAAAACTAGCCTTCAGGAGACTTATGGAAGCTGAAAGGGTGGATGTTCTCTTCCTTCAAGAAACCCTAGGTCTTATTGACCTAGTTATACCTGTATTGGAATCTCTGGTACCTAGATGGCACTTCCATGCCCTAGATGTTCGTGGGCGATCTGGGGGTATTGCCTTTGGTTTTAACCCTAGGACGGTTAGACTATCAAATGTTTGGGGCAGGTATGGCTTCATTGGTGCAGATATTTTCTCATCTGATTTGGGCTTGGAGCTTCGTCTGATAAATGTGTATGGCCCCTATCACAACTGAGTTGCTTTTTGGGATCACTTGCTCAACTCAGCTCTTTTACAAGCTGAAAACATCATTATGGGTGGTGACCTCAACTTTTCCATTGGACACACTGAATCATGGGGACACAATGCCTAGATTGACCCCTTATCTGATACTTTGGAGGCTCTACTAGAGGATCATCGGTTTATTGATATTCCCATGGCGCGACTTCAACCTACCTGGAGGAACAAAAGGACTGGTGAGGCAATGTTGGCTTGAAGATTGGACTGTTTCCTTATTAAGGAGAGGCTCATTGGCATTCTCCATAATTACAGGCAATGGGTAGGATCGAGGGGCTTATCAGATCACTCTCCTATTTATCTTGAGATCAGCAGACAAGATCGCAAACCAAAATCTCCATTCAAATTCAATGCCACTTGGCTAAAGGACCCTGACTACACC
Source organism: Pinus tabuliformis (assembly GCA_031772625.1). Taxonomy (NCBI): domain Eukaryota; kingdom Viridiplantae; phylum Streptophyta; class Pinopsida; order Pinales; family Pinaceae; genus Pinus; species Pinus tabuliformis. The sequence continues at coordinate 338,499,431 of CM062807.1, read as the reverse complement.
CGCTTAGTCTCGAAGTTTTGGAAGGCTCACCCTCCAAGTTCAAGCCAATCAATCTCAAAAGGTTTCTCTAACAACCTTCTTAAACTCAAACAATTATCCATTGGTTGGGGTCATAACAAGCGACAGCAAGATGACATCAAGCCCCACCCCATCGAGATCGAGATCACTAGTCTAGAGGATGAAAATGGGAGGGGCGTTTTATCTGTTGATGCCAAGACCCATCTCATCAACTTGGACACTGAACGGGACAAAATATTAAAGGACAGAGAAGAAACATGGAGACTATGAAGCAGAGCTATTTGGTTGAAAGAAGGAGATGACAATACAAAATTCTACCACCAATATGCTAACGGGCGTCGAGCGATCAACACCATCTGGCAGATGACCAATGAGGAAGGCCAAAGAGTACACTCCTTCCATCACTTAGCATCTCTCGGCTCATCTCACTTTAAAAATATTTACAAGGCCCCTCGGGAAGTAACTTTGGCAGAAATCATTACGGTGGCTGGCCTTTTTCCTTGCTTTGTTGATCAGGAGGCAGTTGAGGATCTCCTCAAGCCAGTTACGATGGGGGAGCTAGACAATACTTTAAAATGGTTTAAGAAGGACAAGAGTCCTGGTCCCGGTGGCTGGCCGGTCGAGTTTTACTTGGCTTTCTTTGACATTCTGGGGGAAGATCTGCTCCAAATCATTGAAGATTGTCGCACCAGTGGTCAGATGTATGAGGTTTTCAATTCTACCTTCATATCCCTCATTCTGAAATCTGATTGCCATGAATCTTTCAACGAATTTCAACCTATCTCTCTCTGCAACTGCATCTATAAGATCATTGCCAATCGACTTAAGCCCATTCTCTCTACACATATCTCCCCAGAACAATTTGCCTTTCTTAACAATCGACAAATACATGATGCCATTGGTACTGCACAAGAAGTTTTACACTCCATCAAAATTAAGAAATTGAAAGGCATGATCCTTAAGATTGATCTTGCAAAGGCTTTTGATCACACAAGTTGGCTTTACCTGAGAATGCTATTAACCCATTTGGGATTCCCTCTGGAATTTGTCAATTGGATCATGTGTTACATCACTAAGGTATCTTTTAGTGTACTCATCAATGGATCTGCCTCCCCCTTTTTTCATGCAGAGAGGGATCTTCGACAGGGTTGTCCCCTCTCCCCTCTCCTGTTCCTACTAATTATGGAAGGCCTAAGCCGACTCATTACAGAAGAGCGCAGACTGGGACATCTCCAGGGTATTAAGATCACCAACAATTGTATCTTAACGCATTTACTTTTTGTAGATGATGTTTTAATTTTTCTCAATGGGGCATTGGTGATCTATCAATCTTTCAATCTATTATGCATTTATTTTGTTTTTCTACTGGTATGGAGTGTAATGCCCAAAAATCTACTATTACATCTTCTAGATGCTCACCTCATGAGATCCAATTCACTCTCCATAGATTTCCTTACTCTCTCCTATCTTTGGATGATGGTTTGAAGTATCTTAAGTTTCGACTTAAACCCCTTCATTACAATATTGTTGATTGGACTTGGATAGTAGCCAAGATTGAAAGAATACTAAACATTTGGCATCACAAATACCTCTCCAGAGTTGGACGATTGGTTCTAATTAAATATGTATTGGAAGCGACTCCGGTTTACTGGTTGTCCATGGCTTGGATCCCAAAAGGCATTCTCTCGCAGATCCCACAGTTGTATTGTACATTTTTATGAAAAGGGAGACAAGATGGTCACATTTATGCATGTGTTCATTGGGATTTGCTTGCACTTCCAAAGAAATGGGGTGGCTGAGGACTAAAAAACCTCAAGTCCTTCTCCAAAACACTCGCAGCCAAAATGGGTTGGCAGATTCTCACGGCACAAAGCTTATGAGTGAGTTTGTTCATCAAAAATACATCTAGCCCCTTCGCACACTTGAGTGGATTCGGCTCCCTTCTTGGAACAGGACAAGAATATCATCCGTATGGAGAGTTGCATTAAACTCTATATCATATGTTCGATATGGACTGGCTTGGAGGATTAGGTCAGGCTCCTCAATACGTGTGGGTATGCATCCATGGTCCGGCAGTGGTAATGCCTTTAGACTACCACCTGAACTCATCCATTATTTATCTAATGTTGGTATTATCTATCTTGATCAAATAGCAGACCCAAAAAACACTAATATTTTTTCTCAGGCTTGGAAATTGGCATTACAACTTGGCATACCTGACATTTGGCACCTAGACTGGCTCAGTTATACTAATGCTCTTACTGAATCACATGTCAAGATTCTTGCAGGTGAAGATGAACTAATTTGGGCACATACTAAGCATGGTCATTACACTCCCAAGGATGGCTACCTTGTTAGATACTCTACACATAAGCCACCAATCTCTTACTAGTGGAGCTTATTATGGAAATTGAAAGCTCCTCCTCGTACCAGACTCTTCATGTGGATTGTTCTTCGCCACAAAGCTCCCATGGGTGAAGCGATTTTTCCATGGTCATACTTGGTGTAGTTTATGTCGACAAGCCTCTGAATCCATTGAGCATCTCTTCCTACACTGTCCCACCATCTGGATTTTTGGGCCCTAATTCTCTCCTCTCTCTCTCCATCACCTTCAGATGGCAGGGAAATACCATCCTTGACGCCTGGCAATCTTTGGTGGTCATTGGCTCAGCCTCACAAAGCTAGAAATCTCCTATTACTGGTCTGCAGGGGCTATCTAGCTAACTCAAAACAAATACATATTCAGTGATATTATGCCTCACTAGAAACAGGCTTCTGCTCGGGTCTTGTCCATTTATTCCAATATACCTGAGGATGATAGACCTACCCCCCATCGATCCATTACCCTTGAAGTCATTGACAAAAGCATTCCATGGGCCTATTTCGATGGATCTGCCCAGGCTCAGGGCTGTGGTGGGGGAGTTTTATTACACCTATCAGAGAATCATTTCTTCAAAATTCAGATGGGTTTGGGCAATGGAACCAATAACTTTGCAGAATTGCTCACACTCAGACATCTTTTGCAATTTTCTTTAGAAAAAGAGTGTAGGCACCTACAAGTTTTTGGTGACTCCAAGATTATCATAAATTGGTTCAACATCTTATCTATTTGCCATGCACACACACTCAGGCACATATTGGATGATGCACTGCTTTCAAGGGCCCAAATTGACTCCATTGTTTTGTTGGGTTGTGTTATATTCTTTCAACGACTAGCTACCCTAGTTAACCTTCGCCCCCCCTTCATTGTGTTGATTGCACAGGGGGGCGGCAACCCCCCCTGTCCAAGGGGTTTAAGGGGGGTGGCAACCCCCCCTGTCCAAGGGGTTTGAGGGGGGCGAGTAGCCCCCCTCTACAGGGTTCGGGGCAGCACCCCAGGGAAAACTTTTTGGGACCCTATATTAGGTGGGACAAACCTACCTTTGGTTTTGGGCACGATGGTTTTTTGGTCCATGGTAATGGATGCTTCAGCATGTATATATATGTATTGTAACATTGAAATGAACATAATGAAAAATCAATCTGGTAGTCCCGATTTTGGGATCCAAGGAAAATCTCTGTGTATATGTGTTTTATGTGTTAAGCTCTCGCATTGTTTATTTTCTGTGTTTTAAAATTCGTATGTAGGTAATTTCTGTACGGGGTTAAAACCTACATGTTTGTCATCATATCTACAGGGAGTGCAACCAGATTTCCAACCAGCTATCGAAGGAGGTTGTGGTCTGACCTCAGGGTTTATGGATGATACAAGAGCAGAAGGATAGGGACCACTATCACTACTATCATCATCCATACATCAATCACAGAATATAGGGGCCCAAGAGGGCCTATTTACATGAGTTTTGAGCTACTGCCAATTCATATTTCACTGAACAGTTTTATGTATATATTTTATTTTTGATATGTAATTATGCACATATTATCAGTATACCCTACAGAGTTTTTTGTACATGAACATCTTAATGGTAGTTCGCCACAACATACAGCATATGCTTCTTCAAGCATCTACAACATGTAATTTTCAAATATTAATGGAAATTACAATTTTTCCTTGGGGAAAAAGTAGAGTCACAATTTTCATATATTTCACTTAATATACTTCTCAACTTAACGAATGGTCTTTTTTTAAAATATACCATGGCAATTTAAAGTCTTTGATAATTAATGGTCACGACTTAAACAAAGAGTAGTGACGTTTAATGGACTTGTACAACAATGATTTGTTTAATGGATTCATGCAGGAATGACGGCAGCAAATGTAGCAGAAAACAGGAAAAATTCGAGGTGGTACAACAGTGACAAGCTAACGCAGATCGATGGCTTGGAACAATGGTGGCACAAGGATTTGTCGGCCAAGTTTCGGAACAAAACGTAGAACTGGCAGAAAAAATTTTGAGTGAATTCGTAGGTTAGCAACGAAGGGAGTCAACGTGGGGGTAGAAACAGATGAGAGTGATGTTGATCGTGCAGTGGGATGCAGCAAACTGTCGTGGGGGTTGTGGAGGCAACGGACGACGGATAGCGGTGGTTTGATGGCGTGCACTAGGGTTGACAGCAGTGGTGGTTGTCTGTCTGATGGAAGCAGCAATTGGACACTATCTGGTCGGTGGCGGGTATTGTTGTGGCTCCCTTGGTCGAGTGCAGCGAAAGATTGGTCGCTCTGGTGCAAGTGGTCTACGGCAATGGCGTAGACGGTTGTTGTGGCAGTCGTCATGCAATTGGATAGATGGTTGTTGGATGGCAGTGCTAAATACAGATTGGTCGCAAGACAACTTTATTTTTCTTATTTATAATTTATTAACTTTTTTTAATTTATTTTTTTCTTTGATTTTAAAAAAATCTTTTAATATATATATACTCCTTTTTTATATATATCGACTTTCTTTAATTCTTTTTTCTTTTATTCATTTATTTATTTTTCCAATTAATATTTTTTTATACAACTTTCTTTTTTTCTTTGTTTTCTATTTTTTTATTCTATTTTTATTTTTATTTTATTTTTTTCTTCTTTAAAAAATGACCAAGGGTCTTTGACGAACTCGGCAACAAAAAAACTCCAAAAGTGTAGTGAAACGCTTCAATCTTGATAGCAAGAATGTTGACAAAACCTTGATGGCCAAGGGCCAGTATCGGAGAGCGTGGTTCTGTGTGTGGAGTGGCTAGAGGATCGAACTTCTCTGATACCAAATGAAGCGAACAAAGTTCGTTCTTCACGTTAAATACTCTAGAAGACTTGAATATAAAGATCTCCATTGAGATACAAGAATACATATATTAAAATGTATGAGTAAGAATGACTATACAATTGAGATTGAGGGTCCTGTATATTGCCAAATAAGTACCCTTTCACAAACAATCATGTTTGTAGAGAAATGCCTCTTTGTTTAGCTAACTATTACTAATTTACATATTATTATGTTTATTATTTATTATCTTTATTTATTACTTTTACATAATTATATTCATAACACGCTAGAATTGGTTTTTGCTTTCGCACTATCAAATCTGCATATGCGAAGACTCAAACAAGCTTTTCTGCCCACAGTTGATGCAGATCCGTTCCATCACCTTACAGATCAGGATGTTAATCTATAGAATCCTTCATTACATGGCGCTTCCATGACTCTTTTGACGGGTCTGGTTCAAATGTTTTATAAAATGCCAATCTCAGGAGTTGTGGCTTTTTGCCTCAACACCAAATTGTTCGAGGGCAGGGATGCTAGGTTTATCTCATACCCATGGCTCCCAGGCCCTTTTCTTCTTGCAGATTGGGTTGAGGAACAGACTGGAAAACCAGATCCGGCAAGCTTCACGTCAGATCTGGAGCCAGATCAAGCTTTGATAATGCCCTTCCAAATATTCGCAAGGTCCCCTCCCGGAAAATCATTTTTCATTGATGTTCAGGATGTGGATATAGTAAAGGATATGAAAACAAAAGTACAAAATTGTTTGGGTTTTCCAACAACGTTTCCAAGTTTGATCTATGAAGGAAAGCTTTTACAAGACAACTTTTGTATGCAAGAAATTAGAATATAAAGTCACTCGTAACTCAACCATTATTATAAACCTGAGATTGTAGGGTGGAAGTTTAGGAGCAGGAGGGTCTTCCAATAACTCAAAGGGTCCAACTTCTTTCAAGGATGCGGTAAAAGGAATGGATGAAACACATATCAAATCTGATCAACTTCCACTATCCCCAGCCCCTATATTGTGGAACAAATTAAACAGGTGTCAGATTTGACAGTAAACCTACCAAAGGTCAATGAACTCTATTATGATTTCCACTAAAGAGCAATCATATGCAAATTTAATGATTTCTGGCCCAAGACAGAGGACCTATATCAATGGATCTTCTCCACTTGGACTGAAAACTGTGATATTCATCTATGCTCTAGAGGTTTTTTTATTGTAAAATTTGATACAGCAAAAGATTTAGAATATGTTTTAAAAGAAGGACCATGGTTTTGGGGTAGTGCGGTCTTTTTATAACCCTATGGTTCTCGGGTTTTGATGCTAACTCCATGGTGATTTCCAAAATGTCGGTGTGGGTCAGATTACATAATCTCCCTTTGCATTTCTGGAATTACAAAGTGTTAGAAGGAATCAACAAATCTTTGGGGAAATTCCTAAAGGTAGACTCGAGTAGAGTGTTAAAAGGAATCTTCACCTTTGTCAGGATATGTGTAGAAGTAGACCTCAGTAAAGGTTTACCAGATCATATTATTCTAATTCATAATAATATGCAGTGGTCCCAGTCTCTAGATTTTGAAAACACGGCATTTGGATGTCATATTTGCCTTCAAACTGGACACTTGCAAAACTCGTGTCCTCGGACCAAAAAAGACCCCAAAAGAAAAAAGAGACAAGTCCAAAAGCCAAAGGGATGGCAGTTCTCAGGTTCACATGATATCACAGCAGAAGAGGAAGAAATCCCAGTGAATGCTACAAATATTGTTGAACAAAACTCCCAAGAAATCATAAAGAAGAGGTGGGCGAAGCAGGTAGGTCCAATGGTTCAAACATCCAAAGCAAGAACAGAATCATCTCTCCAGCAACAAACCAAAAAGACTGTATCTGAAAGAGAGACAAACGGTACAAAAAGAAATCATGCATCAGAGAGTTTGGACTCTGGTAAAGAATTTTTTGTAAATGTAACAGAAAATCAAATGGCTATTGTATCTTCCACTCCCAACTTTGGCAGTTGGCGAAAAGTGGAGAAAAAGAAAGGTAGGAAAGAGTAGTGCTTTTTTTCTTCTTTATTTTCTTCCTTTGTACCAGGTAAGGCTGGTCTGATCGAATGCTTTTAAGCATCTGCAAAATGTAATTTTGTTCTTTTGAATAAAATTGTGATTTAAAAACAACATATATTAAGAATATTGTATATTAACTTCTATTTATATAAAATAAATACTTAATAAATAATAAAATTTTAATACATTTAATATTTTATATAAATTATATTATATATCAAGTAGACCTTATATTATTAAAACAGAAAGTATCGATATTTTATTTTTTTTCTAAGTAACGCTAAATCTATTAATAAAAACAGTAAAAGTATAACGAGGCTCCGGCCTCTGCGGTGCTGAACAGAGTTATGTCATGATTAGTCAGTGAAAACTGAAACAGGACTGCCCACCGAGGAATCGATATAACATAACTTACTATATATTTATCATTTAAAATATATTAGTTCTGTTTTTTCAAATTTTTAAAATATTTTTGAATACATATTATTGCTGCTCCCAACTTGTCACTTCATACAAATTTGGGCAAAACTCCCAATGCTCCCTTGTCTTGGAAACCATGTAAGATGGTAGCATACGACCGTATAGACAGGAACTTTCAAAACTTTTTTTAAACTGCCCTTTCATTATTGTTATTAAAAAGGTCACATGGCCTGTGTTCATGCCCATTTTTGGCAACAATAATCCAAAAAAATATGCTAGTGCAGATAAATGATTAAATTAATAAATTCACCATTATGTTCTTCAAAAAACTTAAGCATATCCACTTAAATTTCATAGCAGAATATACTTTTAATGACCTTTTTTCTCTCACTATTCTAATATAAGATAATTATATTTTCAATGATAAGGGAATTATATTTTAAATAGCATATTAAATTCTCTTATATTAGAACATATCAAATGAATCAGATTTGTCACAATAGAATTCCATGAATGTAGTGAATTTAATAGCCAATGCTTGACATTCAGAGAATTTTGAATTTTCCAAAACTTCAGGAATTTAAGGCAATTAAATTTCAGATTTATGGCAATTAAACTCAGAATTAAGAGCAGATTATACTTTTAATGGACCCCTTTTGTCTTAAAATTCTAATATAAGATAATTATATTTTTCAATGGTCAGAGAATTATATTATAAATAGAATAATAAAATTCCCTTATATTAGAATTTAGCATATGAATCAGATTTGTGACAACTAAATTTGATGAATCCAGGGAATTAAATCACCAATGATTGAGATTCAGAGAATTTTGATGTTTTCAAAACTTGAAGCAGAATGTGGTAACTATGATTATTCATAATCTAGTTGTTTTAGTTTCTAAGTCATGGGCCCATCCATGCATAATCTAAAACAGAGAGTATTTTAACAACCGAACCCCAAGTAAGAAGTTTTGGTTTCTGGCAATAAAGAACACTATGACCAACTCACCAGGTTAAAAAAATAAATAAATAAAAGAGACTATGAACAGTTTTCTTCTGGAAGCATATGCCACCACTTGACAATTTTATTGCAGCAAGAATTTATCCTGTGAACTAGGAACGGGAACAGTTAAAATAGTATTAATAATTTAATTCCGATATTTGAGTATCAATAAAGTATCTTCTTTGCTGTTTATAAAAAATTGAACTAAAAGCTACACAATTACTTACAATGGGCCCATTCTTTAGTGCATGCTCCTTGGCAAATTTGCAAGCTTGCTTCACGGCAAATACATCCATACCATCAACCTGGTAAGACCAAAAATAAACCCAGGAAGCGTTATTTGCATTATATACTTTAAAAAAATCAAAACAATAAAATTCCCGTGTAATCAAAATATGCTATAAGACCAAAACTAGTATCAGCGTGTCCTTTAATTTTGTTCTATACATCTCAGCTAAATTGAATTAGTAAAAATGCCCATGCAATCATAATAGATTATGATAATGCATGCAAACATGTTAGTATAGAAACTGCCCGTGCAATCATGATGATAATAGGTTATAATGATGCATGCAACATTGCAAACAGCATGTTAGTTCAGGGACAACTTAAGATTCTTTGTAAAGTTACAAACATATCCATAAAATGAAGAAAGAAAATAAGATTTTAGAGCATATCCCAACCAGGACCAAATCATCGGAACTGATCGGCAAAAGTTTGGCCACATAAAATTTAATGATCCATTACTCTGCTTTATATTCATCTTATCACTAGCTTAGTCAACATTGATTGGGGTAAATTACATTATTCAGCAATGCTGAGTTGGACCAATGCTAAAGTAGGTTAAAAACTTCCCAGAAGTTATCACTGCATGAAATTGTTCAATCCTTAAATTATGTCACAACCATGTTTTCAATTGACCTAAGAGAGTTTGAAATTTTAGTGTAGAAACTATCCATTCAAGTTGAAAGGAATCAAATAATACACTATTAAGATGATTGATAAGTTATGGTGAATTCCATCACTACCTCAGCACAATAACTTTATTGGTACGAATTTCAAAAGATAGGTCTGTGGTCAGTTTTCTATCCATTGTAGCATGCAAAAGATAATTGTTCCCTATTTCTCTCCACTTTCCGCAGAAAGAGACAACTGCAGTCATGCAAATTTTTCAAGTTTCCTTGTACTTGAATTTCAGAAGCATAGGCATCCCTTTTATTCTATATGTCAGGGAGCTTACCATCTTATTGAGCAAATCTCAAATATGTGGGAATCTTTATAAATAAATAAAAAATCTTGAAAAAAAAGCTTCCTCTGCCTATTAATGAGATCAATCTGTAAAAAAAAATCAAAAGGAGGGGAGTGCCCAAGCAGCCACACAAGCAGAGAAAAATGCAACATAAGCATGGGCTGGTGATAACCAAAACACACAAGGGTCAAATTCAAAAAATGGGCTGGTTTCAGTCAAAACACCTACACGCTATCAAAGTGCTCAACCTCCACGATATGAAAACCAAAACATCATAAAACAACGAACAGTAAACATTAATCTCAACTGCCCTGGGGGCAGGGGCTGGTCGTTATCATCTAGGGCTGGGCATCATCCAATAATTGCAAGCCAGCCTCCACAGACTACATGTCCCATCCAAGTAAAAAATGCTTTGTCCACATGCCAGGGTGGGCCCACAAAGATGTTGTGCCCACACTCACAATGCTCGTGAACCAATCCATCAACCCAAAGTCAACGTCTGCTTGCTAAAGAACCCATGGAAGCAGGTCGGAGGAAGCATGATCACGAGCAAGGATTGGATCAGGAGGCACATAGCTCATAATACAAGGGGCCTCATGCAAATAGCCTAGAGCCACTATATGTGTTCCATCTCCAAGTGTATGTAGCCTAGCTGCCTAACTGCACCTCAATCTATAAGGGTAAGCTGGCACAAATTAGATTGCCACCACACCAAGACTAGCCTAATGTGGCAACAAAGTTAAATAAACCATTATTCCTCTTTTTCCATATCCAAAATGAAACTTCAACCCCACTAAGCAAATAAAAAGAATGGAAATTGAAGGCCCAGGACATCCAATCACCAAGAAAGGCAACCCATCAAGATAAGGAGGCAGAGAGGTGTTGTTGGCATAGAGACTTCACCCATGCCTATGTAGGTTTGGCTAATAGGAAAAACCAAAACAAATGCCTCAGGGTTTTAGGACATTTGCAATGAAGACACTACAACGTATGAATTCCCAAGTAAATTAGTATTTCATCTAATGGGAGCCCCCCAAAACCAAGACACTAAGCAAAAATGCCTTTCTAGGTTCTAATACAAAATTCTATTGAAAATAGTACCAAGGAGAGGTGTTACTAGGCTTTTATCCCTTTTAACCTTAGTGAGCACATTAATGGACTTTTGTCTCAATGACATTTATGAGTTAAATTAATGTGATGGGTGAAAAAAATATTTAGAAGTGTTGTACCGTGTACTTTTTCTAATATTAAAGTCACTTGTACTTTATAAAGTGACTTTGTGTGTAAAGTACATAGTGTACTTTTCTAATATTAATATGAATTGAAAATCACTTTATTAAAAAAATAGAAAAGTTATACAACTTGGAAAAACTAAAAGTACTACGAGACTTTTAAGTGATGGGGCCAATGTATGAGGGGGGTCATTTGGGAGAATTGATCTCAACCACACATCTTGAAATTTGGAGATTAAATCTCAACCATTGGATCCTAGGTTTAGGGATTCAATCTTTTCCAAGGAGACAAAAGAGAGAAAAGGGATCTCATTCTTCACTTCACACTTGAGAGAGCATGAGGAGAAAACCTCAAGGAAAAACTGCAACAGAGAAAGGAGGGCTTGAATTCCAAGGAGGAGAGTTGAGCTAGGGCACAATTTTCTAGGAGAAAGAGGCATCACAGAAATCGAGAAACAGCAGCTCAAATTTCAAGGAGAGGCTGCACAAAAATCGAGAAACGCAGCAGCAAACTCACAGCACAAATTTCGAGGCAGCGAGCACGAATTTCAAGGAAGTTCGCAGCACTGTTCAGGCCCGAAATTCAAGACCTGACTTTTGGGACTGCTGCTACAGGCAGCATGAATTTCGAGGTCTGCAGTGGTCTTCTGGCATGAAAATCAAGGCACAGCAGTCACTCTTCTGCACAGAAATCGAGCAGCAGTTGGCACTGATTTCGAGGCAGAATTTGGGCACTAAATTCAAAGAGCTGAGCTGTGAGAAAATGCAGAAATTTTGGGCATGAGATTTTGTGAAAATCTGAAAATTACAGTGGGCACAAATTTCCAGAAATTTGCATTTAATGCTATAGCTGAAAAGGGAAATAAGTATTGTGTTTATTTTAATTTCTCAAGCAATTAAAATCACCCTTTGAAGACCGGTTTTCCCCAAGAGGTTGTGGGGTTTTTTTTCCAAGGTCAACTTGACCAAAAATAAGTGTCTCATGTGTGATGCTTGTTGAAATTTTGTATCAACTACCAGCTGATAGGAAGGTGAAAAATAGCAGTGTTGTGAACATCGTGATGTTTTAAAAAAACCACGATTTTTCAAGTTAACGATTTTATCAGCGGATGTTATTGGCGATTTTTTTATTTTCAAAAAATCATGAAAAAATCACGATCCGATCAGTAAAAATCGTCGGGGCGGAAAACAATGAACCTTTAAAGCTAAATTCGTTTTTTTTTGCTCATTTTGCAGACAAAGGGAAAAAGTGAGAGCTAAAGAGGCAGAGAACTCATCTACAAGGGCAAGAGAAGAGAAAAGTGAAGGAATTTAGCATCTCAAGCAAAAAAAAAAATCAAGTTTGGACCAAGTTTTTTCAACAGAGCATGGTTTTCAGTTATGGGCATCAAATTTGGTTTTTTTTTTTTCTTGTTTTTCCTTGGCTTTCTATCACCCATTTATTTTCCATGATTTTTGTTTGGATTCGAGTGTGTTTTTTTTTGTCATTTTTGTTGCATTTAGTGGAAAGAGTTTTTTTTGGTCAAAAATGCAAAATCTTGATTGTTAGTTTTATTTGTTTAATTTCCTCTTGTGCCCTAGTTTTTTTCCATCATTTGTGGTTGTGTTTGAATCTGTATTTTTTGCCATTATTGTTGCATTAAGTTGAGAGTTTTTTGGTCAAAAATTCAAAATGTTGTATGTAAATTTTAATTTCATTTGTTTAACTTGCAATTCTTTTTGAGCCCTAAGTTCAAACTTCAAATTTCAATCTCACATTAGAACTCAAGATTCAGCAAAGTTACAAACAAAGCCAAGAAAATTGGACCCTCTGTGGGAATTTGGTGAACTTGATGGAGGGTTTGACAAATCAAATTTGACTTGCAAATTATGTGAACATCAAATGATAAAGGGGGTATACAGAGTGAACTATCACCTTGCGCAAGTTCTTGTACATGAGGTAGGGCCTTGCTCAAATACAAATCTAGAAATCATTTGAAGAGCCCTCAAATCATTGGAAGAAATAGAGACAACCAAATTGTCTAAGGCAGTTCTGAAAAGTCAAATAGCAGGAAGTAGAGTGTCAGGATTGGGAGGTGACATCGTTATTTGAATTTTAATAGCTTATCTTTCGAGAGTGTTGGTTTTGCAGAGATCCTTTTGACATAGTTTGTGCTTAAGTCAATTATTTCAAGCAAATCTTCATCTTTTACTCTTGTGCTTTCATTTCTTATCTAGCTAGTCAGCAGTTTTTCATAAGCTAGACAAGTGATGGGGTCTTTTCCCATCACTTGATTTAGTTTTTGTATATCATTTTGTAGCATTATCACTCACTTACATGCTCTCTTTTCACACTAACTTTGGTTTTAGTTTTGCAGCTCTAACATTTTTCCTTGTAGGTTCTCTCAAGCTCCAAAGATTCATTTCCAAGGAAGTCATGGGCATAAGGAGTGCTTGTTAAGAAGTTAGGTCGTGCATCACTTTGGAGCTTCTAATTTCTAATTGTAGTGCTTCTTCTTCTCTCCTGAGGCTCCCATTCTTATGGGGAATTCATTGTTATTCAAAGAGCTATCATTGTATTTGTCCATTACTCCTTGGGTAGCCCTCAAAGAGGCTCTAACCTCATTGTAACACCGTAACAATAAAATTATGTTTTTGTTGTGGGAGCATGGGCCTACCCATTAGATTTTAGGAAGAGAATATTGAGTGGATTGACTTGTTGGTTCTCTGTTCTAGCTTTTCCATTTTGCTTTCACATCACATATGCATGCTCTACTTGGGAAGTAACACAAATCGCATTTCTCTATTTTCGAGTTTGCTACATAAATTGGTAATTAGCATAGCCACACATCTCATTTACTTTCTTCAAGTTTGCTAAAGTTCTTTAAACTTGCACCATTACAATTGTTGCTACAAGTCTCAAATTTACATTTCCTTTGCAAAGCAATTTACTCACTTTGTGCAAGCATCTTCATTATTTTTTTAGCAAACTTTGACATACTTGGCTTGGATATTGTCTAAATCATTCATGCTTTATGGTTGTGCCACATTTCCATTTTGAGTATATTTGGAGCATTGTGTATTGTGCAAATTTATCTTTCAAGGCAATCATTTACTTTCATGTCAAGCAAGTTGTCTTTCATTTTCTCAAGTTAAGAGTTTCCTTTTGCAAAGCTATTGTGGGCACAAATCTCAAGTTTATCTTTCAAAGCATTTGCAATTTACATTCAGAAAGTTCACATGCTTCATTTGCTTTAGTTTGTTATTGGTTCATCATCTATCTTTAGCAACTCACAATTTTTATGAAGCTTATGCATCTTGTGTTTACTTGAGCAACTATAGAAGTAATCTTGTGGAGCATATTTAATTGAAGCAATCTTTTACATAGCACTTACAATCTCACTTGCCTATCATATTAGGCATTTTAATTTAGTTGCATTTTAAAATTAACCTCCAAGCATAATTTTAGTTGATAGAAATCATACGAAAAAAAGCTGCATAATTTTAGTTGATAGAAATCATACGAAAAAAAGCTTTCTTGGAAAGTTTTTTCAATTGGTATGAAGTAAGGTAAAGGCGTGTGACCTTGCAGTGATGAAGGTGGCTTGTCCCCTTGTAGGAAAGAAGGCACATGTTGGCTAGTAAAATTCAGGGGACAGGTATCGTTAATAACACCACTATGTCCTTGCCCCCTTTTTTTACGATCACCCCAATTTTACCCTTTAGCAAAAGCTCAAAGGGAGGATCTCTCACCTAGATCAGGCATTTAGAATAAACGTAACCAAGATAATTGCATCCAATCGTAGTTTAGGTGCATTTCGTATTAACACATCTTATTGTTTTACTTGCAAAAAACCATTACACTTGTCATTTGTGAACATGTGTTGAATTGAATACTTTGTTTTTTTGGCAAATATCATCTCATTCTATATTTTGCAAGTAGAATTCTAATCGGTTTCCTTTGCAAGATATTTTTTTCTTGTATGCTTTGGATTAACAAGTGATCATATATCTTGAAAGCATATTTATATTTTGTATTAATTATTTTATTGTGCTGGAATCTTTTGTTTCATTTTCAGGATCACTTATTCTTCCATTTGAAAGCATTTCATTTATTTTGAGCAAGTATCTTTCATTTTTTAGGAATATTTGAAGGCATTGGTTTTACATATGCTTATTACTATCTCATGTGTTGATGTTGATTTTGGTTCACATTGTTCATATTATATTTACTTGTAATCTCAAAAGTAATCCATTTCACTTTAACATATCCTAGAAACCTCACATATTTTAACTTGGTTTTCCATTTAGGGACCACCCCCCTTAGCTAACTTAGGAGATAGCTTAAACGGAGAGAGTAGGGAATAGGTGAGAACCCTAGCTTAAACGAAGAGAGTAGGGAATAGATGAGAACCCCTTCTCTTTAATTTTCCACCAACCACACCTTGTGGGGTTAAGGGCTTTTCTCACTAACTGGTAGTTGTGTGACGAGCGGCAACAAACCCCAGGTATGCGTAGGCTCTAGGGATCTCAATCTCCTCCCGTATAAAAAACAAATGATGATTTGAGAGGACCTTCTTCAACATCTTGAAGATCATAACCTCGGTT
The DNA here is from genome assembly GCA_031772625.1 of Pinus tabuliformis. Lineage (NCBI taxonomy): Eukaryota > Viridiplantae > Streptophyta > Pinopsida > Pinales > Pinaceae > Pinus > Pinus tabuliformis. Next base: position 338,483,671 of record CM062807.1, on the reverse strand, counting down.
TTGCCCAAGTTGACTATCAACAATCAATGAATACAAAAAATTAATAATGTATGTAGCTAGCGATGAGGACAAGGGGATGACATCATCACAAAAAGCATTTAGCAAGGAAGGCACTTATCGCCTACATAGATATGCTCATGAAGGTAGCAGTCCAACTCATTAATTTAAATCCAAAACAATATGGGGGACAGAGGGGCACCACTATTTTACACCAATAGTGCTCTTATTAAAGCTTCACAACCCATGTGCTATGTGAAGATGACCATGAATAGACTTGTGAAGACGCATGATAACAATCAAGGTCTCAGAAATGCTAATGTCTCTAAGACTTTGGAATGAGGCCTCTTGTGAGATTGGGTCAAACACATCCTGAAAGTTGAAAGTAGAGGAAGACTTTCGAATAGTAACCAATTTGCACAAGAAACTTACCTAGATTAGTGTGCCCATTGGAAAAGAGTAAACACATGTGCATGCTTCTTCTATCCTTGGAAATAGTACCATATCTAATTCTAGCAATACTCCCTAACTCATGAGCTTTTCTAGACTCTAACTCGTTCACTTTAGCTAGATCTCGAAAATTTAAACTAAAATTTAAAATAAAATAAAATAAAAACTAAGTATTTAACTAAAAATAACTAAATTGGAAACTATTTAAGGTTGGCACATACATGTAAGTATGGACTAAAATAAGAAAAGTAATTTCTAGTTGTAGAAATAACTAAACTAGAAACTATTTAAGGCCAGTGTATGTATGTAGGCATGTATGCACCCACCATCATTGTCCACATAATCATTGTGATGCACCTCATCAACATTGATGTGCCCTCAACTAATGCACCTCTCTACCATAGGAACTAAGGGATTACAAACCAATATAAATCCATCTTAACCATGGATCTAACATGAGCCAAGAGGGATCAAATTTCTTTAGGTGCAAACTTATTAGAGTGAAAAAAACACTTTGTAATTTGTTATTGTTTAAATTGTATTTTTGAATGTCATAGAGATAACATAACATGTGCATTGAGCCATTTTATTCATAACCCACATTCGATATTTTATGGTATACAACATTAAAATATTTTATTTTAACCTTTTTTTTATATATAGATATATATGAAGTTGATATCACGTGTTAAAATATTTTTTGAAAATTAAAAGGTTTAAACATCTTACTCATTTATTTATTTTTACTTCTAATTACTTTACATGAAATTATATTAGGTCATATGGACAACTAATTAAATATGCATAGCATTTTTTTTCTTTTTTATTGTAGTTGACATTAGTTTTCTATTTAGAGAATATTTTATTTTTATTTTATTTTATTTTTATTTTAAGAGGGACAAACATTCTTATACATCGCCTTCACACTGGGCTGTATAATGAGCCTTTTGGCTCAATTATGAATCTATTGCTGCAAAATCTACTCATCACACAATGCCATAATGGAAACTCTCTCTCATTCCAAGTGTTTTCTCTTCTTAATGCAAGAAATCTCTACCCAATCTTGTGCCATCTCTCCAATGAAGAAATTGTTGGACAAAATGCTACAACGAAATAGAGAACTCAAAGCAAGAAGATAAACTAACTCTCCATCTTTGCGAGGAAGGTATTATCCAACACACCAAGATACTCTCTTAGCATCTCAAACTTTCCCTCTACTATGGGCTTCAAAAAAATGTTGACCACCTAGAAACCCGAAAGAACGTACCCATGGACCATTGCTCCATTTTGCACTCTAAATCTCTTTAGTACAAGGAAAACTTCAACAATGCCCTGCCAACCTCCAATGTTCTTCATGTGAACTTTGTGAACCAAATTCTTTTGGTTTTTTTTGTGGTTCTAATCCGATTCCTTGATTTTGGAGAGATAATATTGATATATACAAGACTAAGAAAAATGGATCAAATATATCAAGCAACCAAAGATAAATCTACATATATCTTGGTCAAACCCCACATGGGTAACAACTCATCAATCTTGAAATACCAAATTTGTGGTGCATTAATCAAATCCATAAGGGACAAAAACATGGGTATCTTGCCCATGAACCTCGGAACCTCCAACAACTAAAGAAAAAGCCTCGACAAGGTCAAACCCCTCTTTTTAAGATAATCCTTCAGTGATAACCATGTCCAAATACTCTTCAATACTCCCATCAACTGCAGGCTTGCAATCAATCATGGATTCCTAAGAAGGTCTTGGAACAATCTCCCACACCTCCCATCAATTGCAGGCTTGCAATCAATCATTGATTCCTAAGAAGGTCTTGGAACAATCTCCCAAATGGCACCCTGCCATGTCTATTTTGCATGTACCATCTTAACAATAGATGGAAGAAGAATACTCCATCATGGAATCCCACCATACCAACTTTGCATGTGCTACCTTATCATTCAAAGGATACTCCTCCATCATGGCATCTCACGATACCCACTCTAAAAACTCTTCAAAGTTTGGAAGGATACTACTCCATCATGACATCTCACCATGCTTGTTCTACATGAGACTCCTCAATGCTAGAAGAATAATCCATCATGTCATCTCCCCAAACTTACTCTGAAATCTTTTTAATGATAGAAAGATGCACGTCCAAAATGGAATCTCATGATACATGTTCTACGTGTGCCTCAAAGTTGGAAGATACTCCTCCATCATCTTGCCATACATGGTTTGAAATCTCTTCAAAAGATAGAAGGATACTCCTCCATCATGGCAACTCATCTTACCTTCTCAACATGTGCCTCATCAATGCTGGAAGAATACTCTTTTGTCATAGCATCTCACTATAACTCCTTTGAAATCTCTTCAAATCTAGAAGGATACTCATCCATCCCAGCATATTGCCATAACTACCTTGACGTCTCTTCAAATCTAGAAAGATACTCCACCATGGCATCTCTCGCCATAAATGTGCTTCCTCAAGGTTATAAGGGTAATCCTCCATCATGGAATCTCACCATACCTACCACTCTACATGTGAAAAAGTCTTAGGTATCAACAAAGCTTAGTGAAAAAACAAATTAGTGACATATCATAGGTTTAGAGTTCCTATCTTAAGGGAAGAATCCACTATAAATTAAAGCATGCAACCTCTCACATGCCCAAATCTATCACAAGTTAAATGGAAGATACTTACATCCCCTAAGTGTCACACTCATTGACCTCTCACATGTTTTTGGTGCTTATCACAGGAATAATTCAACTTCGAACACTAGAGCTCTATTGAGCATCTCAGCGACTAACTCCTCAAAAATTCGTGAGCCTATCTCAAGGACAAATCATTAGTGTTTCGCGGGGACACACCCCCTGGGGGGGAACGCACTTCCTTGCTCCCCCATGCTCCCGGGACGGGAAAACTCATCGGGAAACATTTCCCACGTTCACTTTTTTTGGGGAAACTCGGGGAAAACACCAAGGGGACATTTTTCTAGTGACGAAAAGTGTCCCCCCCCCCCATATTTTTTGCTAATAACAATTAAAAACATAAATAAAGAAACCAAAAAAAAAATTAAAACGTCCCCCCATTTTTTTTTGCTAAATAACAATTAAAAACATAAAAAATTACAAATTTTAATATAATTACAAAGAAAAAAAAATAATATATATATATATATAACTAAAAGGATAAATCAAAATTTTAAAACATAATCATTCACATTTCTCATTAACCCTAAGATTTTACCTTGTCACCCAACATTTTCTTTTTGTTGTAGTCGCTTAACATTTTGCATCTGCAATTTAATCTGATTCAGATTTACCATCGATCTGGGGCTTGAGACATTTGGAGTTGTGATTTTCATTTTCTGACTTGGAGTTGCCGGATTGGAGCTGCGATTTTCATTTTGTGACTTGGAGCCACTGGATTGGAGCAGTGATTTATTCTTTAGTACATTTTGAAAAATTTACTAGTATTTCACTGCTTTCTATGTTCACTTTTAGTTTAGTATTTTATGGCTATTTTAGACTTTAGCATAACATCATTGTCATATAATGAATTTACTTTCAATGTGCATTGTGTAATTTCAATGGTCAAATGATTGATTTAATTTAGATGTATCTTGCATAATATTAATGCCCATTGCCAAATGATGAATTTAGATGGAACATTGCATAATGTCAAATGTTGGATTCAATTTAGTAATTTACTTTTAGATTTACAATTTTACATTGATGATTACAGAAATGTCAAATAATAATTCTAATTCATAATAGTCTAATACGAAATGATGGTCATATTTAGATGTACATTTCATAATTATTAACATTTACTACTTACTAATTTAGATATTGACATATTGTTGGGATTTTATTTTTTATTTTACTATATAAAACTTTTAATAATTTTACAATTTATATGACTCTAACATGCCCCCGTTTCCTCGAAAATTCCCTAAATTTTGGGGTTGCTTATATACGTCCCCTTTATGAGTATCCCGCTCCCACGTTTCCCCGTCCCAAAAACTCGGTGGAACATTGCACATTCAAATATCTTGGAATCAAACCCTCTGGAAGCCTCTAATCTCAGTTCTCTATCACAAGCAACAGTCTTCTTCATGCACTGGTCCAAAAACTTTAACTATACCAGCTCTAATACCGTGTTCAATTAACTTATGATAATCAAATTTGCATTCAAAGAATTAATTACAGCCACTAATAATTGAAGATTAGGAAACATGTATCAAAACAAACATTTGCTTTAACAAAGTACTATATGAATACTCAAGGGTGTGGCCACCACATATCATGAAATTAGATAGAATCGAAAGAAAAACTAATAAATGCATCAAAAAAACTAGTTGTTAGATCTATATATATATGTAGCAACAATCAGATTTCCTACTATCAACTCTAGAATTACACAACATGGTACCACACACATGCATCTCACTGAAAAACTATAGTATCACGCAATTGCAGTTCTCTATCACAAGCAACAGTCTTCTCCATGCACTGGTCCAAAAACTTTAACTATATCAGCTCTAATACCATGTTCAATTAACTTATGATAATCAAATTTGCACTCAAAGAATTAATTACAGCCACTAATAATTGAAGATTAGGAAACATGTATCAAAACAAACATTCGCTTTAACAAAGTACTATATGAATACTCAAGGGTGTGGCCACCACATATCATGAAATTAGATAGAATCGAAAGAAAAACTAATAAATGCATCAAAAAAACTAGTTGTTAGATCTATATATGTAGCAACAATCAGATTTCCTACTGTCAACTCTAGAATTACACAACATGGTACCACACACATGCATCTCACTGAAAAACTATAGTATCACGCAATAGCATAACCACTCTACTACCCTAGTTCACTCTCTAGCAACATCCCTATATAAAGATTGAATGAACTACCAACTACACTCTTAATCTCTAAAACACACTCTCAATGATCTACCGTATCTCTCCTTTATAAATTGGAAGAGATCTATGTTTTACAATGTATGTAGGCACACAAAGTAAATCAACTAGGTTGACTATGTCAAACCAAACCCAACCTGAAATAGTGTGCCTAGCTTGCATAGGAAACTTGCCTATATTAGCATGCCCATTGGAGAATAGTAAATGCATGCATGCATGCTTCTTCTATGCTTGGAAACAACACCTTATCTAATTCTCGCAATACTCCCTAATGCCTGGACTTTTCTAAATTCGGAAAAGCCTCTAACTCGTGAGCTTTAGCAAAATCTACAAAAAAACTAATTCTAGAAATAGCTAAAATTGGCGCATGCATGTTGTAGGGACCAATGCACCTCTTTGCTACACACATAAACCAAGATACTATTGATGATGAATCTGTTGCTGCAAAGTCTATCGTCAATGAATGTGCTACTATAGAGTTTCGTGCTGCAGAATTTGTGCATCGCATTGAGCCAAGAAATCTCTGCTCGCAATGGTTGGTCATTTTTGCAACCAAGCAAATATTTCTCAACATGCTACAATGAAATGGAGGACAACTCAAACCAACCTAGAAAACTAACACTCCCTCTCTGCAAGAAAGGTTCTCCAATACAAGTTATCCTCAATGTCTCAAGTTCTTCCTAGGATCTTCAAAGGAACATTGAGTGTAGAAATTCTCACTGTAGATTAAACTGATTATGCAATGTACTAAAGCAAAATACTTAATCTACTTCTACAATCAAACTTGCAGAAGCTTAATCGATTTTGAGCAAGATCAAACAAAACAAATATAACAGAGAAGAAGAGGCAATCACACATGAAACACAGAAGAATACTCTGGGGAAAGCCTCAGCTAAAAACCCCGCTATCTGTATTATCATACAAATGGAAATATCTCAAGATTACACAAAGCTTTAGCTCTCAAGCTATCTAGCTCAATGTTGCACGAAGCGGGGACACGAAAGCGTCATTTTCCAAAAATCTAGGAAGCGAAGCGTCTGCGGAAGCGTCTGTTATATATATATATATATTTGCATTTATACTCAAAAACATCCCAAATACCAAATTAGTTGTAGAAGACATGAAAACATGCATATTTTTGCATAAATCAAGATAGATATAACATCCATTGTACATTAATGATTAATTATTCGAGCATCAACCATTTAGATGCATCAACCATCTAGAATCTAGATTCTTCTCCTCTTGTCTAGCCTTTGCCTCTACCTCGATTGTCTAGGGATATTAGTCAACATTGCCCAATTTTGATCAAACTACCTAATTCAAGATTTAAAATATGGTAGAAAGAGCTTAACATGCTTGATCAATGATTTTGACTTGATTGAAAGGTAATCTTTTGCTAAGGGCGTGCCGCGTGACAAAGGAGTTCAACAATTAACACCACCAACATTAGGGTACATATAGGGCTTGGTGATTTTGATTAAATACTAATCGCATACCTTCATACTTGATATAATCTAATGAAATGCCACAATCCCGTTGATCCTGAATTCCTGAAAACTGTTAAGTCTGTTGAATTTTGAATAGGATATGAAATTCTATTTTCTCCATATGAAGTCCAATGAAGCTAGAACCACTCTCAAAAATCCTGAGTCATTTCATGGCAATGTTAAAAATTTAAGTAAAAGGATGAAAATGAAAAATAAAGGAGAATGTCACTTTTACTTAAAAAAAAAAATGATTTTCTAAACAGCATGGCGCTTTTTCGGAATCGTACGTAAGCGTACGGGAAGCGTACGCTTCGCCCTCAAAGCGCCACACTTCGTACCGCCGAAGCACGCTTCGGAGATTCGGAAGCGCACTTCGGAGGAAAGCTTCTAAAATTTCCAGAAAGCGTCCAAAACAAGCGGAAGCGCGCTTCCTAGGGCGCTTCCTGGACACATCCTCACGGGACGCGCTTCAGGCCTTGGAACCGGGGGGGACGCTTCCTACAACATTGATCCAGCTCTCAGTACAATCCCTCATTGCTACTCATAGACAGAATAGATAGCACATATGCCTTCCTTCAGTCCTCCAAGCCTCCCATTTCCTTGCACAGTTTCTCCTAGGTCTTCTAGCTGTAACCTATGTGATTCTCACCTCACACACTGCTCTAACCTCTGTAGTAACTGCGCAATCCTGAAGGAATGAATTCCTTCACACGGGAATATTCTAGCAACTGATAGTACACTGTCCCTGCCTTTAATCTCAACTGGTCTTTGTCTGAACTGACATGCATGAGTTATTTATGAGAGAATATTCAGTTATCTAGAGAACACTAGTTGCATGCATGCATGCATTAGCTGATTGAACTCACAATTAGTTCCACAAACTATTTGGAACTAATTTAACTGGACTTAACTCAGTTCACTGAGCTAACTAATTACAACTCATCCTTATCTCCTTAATTAAGGGATAAATTCCTCAATCAAAGGGATAATTGTTGCATGTCTTCACAAAGATTTCATGTTTGAATTTCTCCAACTAATTAACTCAAGATGAATTGATTAATTATTTTTCAAACAACTAGTGAGACTAAATTCGAATTTTAATTCAAGGACAAATCAAAATTGGAATATATCCTGAAATTCTATTTTTTGCATTTCTATTTTTAGCATTTCTTGTTGCTATTTTCAACATTGAGAACCTACGAAATATAAAGGAACATAAACTTGAAACACTCCTCCCTTTTCTATTCAGGAATCTCTTGAATACAACGAAAGCTAAGTCTCTAATAACCATTGACCAATGACTAGGATTGTATCATTATATTATTTGTCGTCCATTTTGATACTTTAAGAAAGGAAACAACTCACGCAACCATTTTTACTAGCAAGTTAGTTTGGCAAACTGGAATCTAAAACCTTCCAAAACTAGTTTGAGGCATCAAACAAAGTTTTTTAGGGGTAAAATTTTGCCACTTAAGCGTCACATCCCCTTTTTGTGTGCATCTATTTTCTTAGTTTCAGCGTTTTATTTAGCTTCCACAAAATTTATTTGTGAAGAATTGCAGTGTGATTTATTCGATATTAATTAAAAAATTAATAAACTGCTAACTAGTTAGAAGAGTAAATTCCAGTGGCTACAATTTAAGAAAATTTCACATTCATTGTCTTGATGCAGGGAGGAAGGCCTATATGCTACCATTCTGAAGTGTTTCATGGGGCAATTCTTAACTACCCTATCTACAACAAGGAGCTCATGCCCCAATACAAGTTGTTAAGAAGTGGAAACACTATATGATGGAAAAGGGGATAGTAATCCACACTGATCACTAGCCACTACAATACATACAGCACCAGAATAAGCTACAACAGACCAAGAATACTAAATGGATGAGGTTTCTATAATAGTTTAATTTAGTGATTATGTATAAGAAGGGCGGCACAAACAAGTTCGTCGACATGCTTCAAAGGCCACCCATATAAAAAATCATAGCTTTATGAATTCTAATGCACATAGACCCTTTCGTCCATGATGCATACAAAAGGGCTTCAAGGAGGTGTTTCAACAATTGTAGAGCCAGAGTCATGTGCACAATGGTGACAGCACAATTGACTACCATATCCAGAACGGGTTACTCTACAAGTTGGATAAGGTATGTGTTCCTAAAGGTGAGAGGCTGCAGCTGATTAGAAAGACTTACACCTCCAAGTTTGCAGGCCACTTTGGTGTAGGGAAGACAACGGCCAATTTGCAGAGGTATGTGTACTAGCCCAAGATGCAAGAAGAGGTAGCTAGGTTCATAAGAGTATGCATGTTTTGTTGTACCAACAAACCTAGTAACAGTAAATAGGGTCTATACCATACCTGATTTGTACCCATTCATCCTTGGGAAAGCATTTCCATGGACTTTATGGGAGATTTACCAACAACCAAGAAGGGAAATGACTACCTATTTATGGTAATTGATAGGTTCAACAAGATGTATGTTCTAATGCCCTGTTAAAAGACCATCAACGGGAAAGAAGCAGCGAACTTGTTCTTTGGACAAGTTTGGGTGCATTTTGGGATACCATGGTGCATCATTTCAGACAAGGACACAAGATTTCTCAATGCATTTTGGACTACATTGTGAGAGAAGATGAACACAAATTTCAAGAGGTCTACATCATTCCATCCACAGAAAGAGGGCAAATAGAAGTAGTTAATAGGAGTTTGGTGCTGCTTTTAACGGGTTACAATTAGAAGCATTCAAAGACTTGGGATGAAAATCTTGTGTGTGTGTGTTGCACGGGGACCCGTCTCCACCAAAATTCATGGCGTTTCCTATGTCTCGACGATCCGAGTACTTTGGAACTCGTTGAAAACTTCCCCAATTGGTCGGGGACTCCATCGTGGACTTTGGGGACTTCTAGGTTGTCCCCAAGCTGTCCCTCGAAAAATTGGGGACTTTCAGGGTACTTTAAGATGTCCCCTAATATCAAGCAAATTAAACTTAAGAAAGAAAAAATTAAAAAACAAATTTTGGAACCTAAACCCTATCGCAACCTAAACCTATCACATACTACACACTACACTACATGGCAGCGGCGAAGGTAAACAATGTTACAGAGACATAGCAGTGAAGGTAAACACAGGTTGCGAAGGTTGCAAGTAAACACTGACCTCGAGCGAAGGTTGCAGGTAAACACAGGTTGCAAGGGTTGCAGGTAAGAGTCGAGTGAAGTCTGAGACGACAGACAAAGGTAAACGTTGAACAGAGAACTCCATTCACGACGGCAAAGGTAAACAAATCTTAGAGAACTTGAGCAAAGCTTGTAGGTGAGGTAAGAGTCCAGCGATGGGGCAAAGTCTAAGACTCTTAATTTGGGATTTATAATTAAATTTTAATGACTTATTCATGTTTACAGTCACTATACTCCATGAATTAATTTGCCTTCAATTTGAACTTGTCTCTTTCTCCATGTCTGTGACAAACCTTTTCTTAGCATGAATCTTTGAAATTTCCCTATGCCACAATCACCATGACTTTAATACCATGTTAAATATATGCAAGAGACAAGCAAGAGAGATTAGATGATATATCAATGTGATACTAAATTACTAGTAGTGTTGTCTATATACATAGCAAGTTCCATTATTCATTTTAGGAACCAATCAACTAATTCCCTGGATACATAAACATCATTTATTATATATAATGTATTTCACTTTATGACATTATTACTCTTGTACATAACATTTGTTACTCCTGAAATAAACATTATAATGGCTAACTCATCTTTAACGCTTAATGTTAAAAGGTAAATAGACGGGATGGTAATACCCCTTGCACTCTGTAAATAATAGTGATTTTGAATCATTATGATATACATTACACTGATGATAGGTCCCGTAAGATTCTTAATTTCTAGACTCTTAATTTGGGATTTATAATTAAATTTTAATGACTTGTTCATGTTTACTGTTTTATTAAATTTTACTTTTAGTCTTTAAAGTTTAGCTGCTACTTGTCCGCTTGGGGTAACATAAACATCATTTATTCTATATTATTTATTTCACTTTATGACATTATTACTTTTGCACATAACATTTGTTACCCCTGAAATAAACATTATAATGGCTAACTCATCCTTAACACTTAATGTTATAAGGTAAATAGACGAGATGGTAATAATCTTTGTGCTCTGTAAATAATAGTGATTTTGAATCATTATGATATACATTACACTGATGATAGATCCTGCAAGGTTCTTAATTTCTAGACTCTTAATTTGGGATTTGTGACTTGTTCATGTTTACATTTTTATTAAATTTTACTTTTAGTCTTTAAAGTTTAGCTGCTACTTGTCCGCTTGGGGTAGCTCAATTGGCAATGGCAGTGGAAATAAGGTCTCACCGAACTGGAAGTCTTGGGTTCAAATCTTGTGCTATCCCCCTATAATCGGGGTGAGAAGTTGGACATGATGAAGATGTAGTCCTACCAAGCTTATAAAAAAAAAAAATAGTTGCTACTTAAATTTTGAAATGATTCATCATGCATCATAGAATGATTATGCAGACAGTAGTAGATTGTAGGTTGTAGCAATAGTACTTCTTTAATTCTTGACAATGGGCAATGATGATGACATTTGTTTTTGTGATGCACAATGATGATTAGCTAGTATTAGACTTGATTATTTTATTTTGCAATTTGAATTTCAAAATTACTAATAGTTCTAACTTTTTTATTTTAATTTATTATTCATGTTTATGCTGAATTACTAAAGTTTATTTTTATTTTTATTTTTTAATAAATATAAAAAATTAGTTGTCGCACTTGTCGTCCCAGAAACTCATCCCCCGATCCCCACATCCAATGCAATATATATATATATATATATATATATATATATATCACGCTTATAACAAGCAATCCACACTTATTGTAAATCGCCATTTGAAACTTGTTTTGGATATTTGCCACCTTCACATTTGAATATTGCATACAAACAAGAAGGAAAAGTGAGTGAGGATTTGACATGGGATGCCTTATGAGAGAATAAATTTGTTGAGAAGATTAAGTAAACCCATCTGCAAGTATTGGCAACACTGCAAAAGTCACAAAAAAATACAAGGCCATGCATGATCAACATAGAAAAGAAAAAGTCATTCAGTGGGAGAGAGAGTATGGTTACAGTTGAACAAAGAGAGACTATAGGGTCTTGGTAAGAAAATCAAGGCTATGAGATATGTAGAAAAGGTTGGAGAAAACGCCTATAGACTCAATCTACCCTTATACATGTGCATTTACTCAATGGTGAACGTATGAAATTTGAAACTCTGTGAGCCTTCCATGTTGGATCAAGAAGAGGAACAGGTCCTAGCTTCTATGGAAGATTTGACACAAAATGATCGAGCAAAGTTGATAGAGGATACAGTTTTGTAGAAGAGGTCCAGAATTACAAGATAATGGTTGCATGGCCTTTGGCAAATTGGATTAAAAGGAAAGCTTCCAAGACAATCTAGATCGTACTCCAGAGAGAAGGTAGAGGAAAAAATTCCATGCCTCATTCAATAGGAGCTTTTGGGGAAAAAAGCCTCCCAAAATGAGGAGGTATGATCTAGATTGGATCATTATATTATTTTTCACCCATCTTGATGCTTTTAAAAGGAAAAATTGGAGGAATAAACTCACATGACCATTGTTTCTGATGTGTCATAGTTTAGGGAATTGGGGTCTAAAACCTTCGAGAACTAGAGTGAGTCATCAAAGGCCATTTTTCCGGGGGTAAAACTTTGTCTCTTAAACATTGTACCCCATAATGTCATTCTACACTCAAATACCTTTCCAATGGCAGAAGAAAGAGCTCAAAAAGAGTCCATATATGCAAAAGCTATGCCGCTTGGAAGTTGACCTTCTTGTTTTTACCACCATGATTTAAGAGGATGCCATGTTAGCCCCCATTATTCATGGAAAAAGGGCTAGCCACATGATTATGATGAAGAAGACTATAGAAGAGTCAATTTTGTAACTCTACTTAAGAGTTGAGGGAGTCAAACTTAACCATTAGTAGGCGATCGAGTTGTGCTATATGTTGAAGAAAATGTAACTAGGTTCGGTTTTCATGACATTGTAATTATGATTTTTGTAAAACAAGAAAATAAATTTATTATTCCTTGCTGCATGGGTTTCATGAGCAAGAGGTTTTATAGATGGCTTCCATCGAGAGCCTTAGGATTTATATTTAAGGTCAAAGAGTCTAAGTCATGAATAAGGAGCTCTTCTTGAGCCTATGTAAAATGTATACAAGCCTAGAGCAGCCCTCCAAGACCAAGCACAATCCTCCAAAACAAGCACAAAGAATTCTGCAAGAAAAACGATAAGGAGAACATCATATCGGCCTCAAATATATATACAAATGTCATATCAGCTCATATAAAAGACACAACATTTCACTTGTTAAAGTCGGCTCAAATATGGAGGAAGCTGAAGAAAAGGGCCAAGGAAAGAGGAAGTAACAAATCTCTCCTATGAGTAAGATAGTATCCCTCACAAAAAGGTCCTATCATAAGCTCCTAGATCTTGTGACAATGATAATAAGATTCATCATGGAATCATGGAAGCATTAGAAGCAAAAGCCCGTGACATCACCATGGGAATCATGAAGGACAAAAGGGACATAATCCATGGCAGTCAAACATGAAGAATATTGCTCTTGGGAAACTCATTTAACATTGAAGGAAAGACAGATGTCATCTAGGACAAGGCCCATCATACATCAAGGCAAAAAGGAAACATTTGCCAGATGGGGATATGCAAGATCCTCAAGGTTCTCTGATGGAATCCTCATCAGAGGGTTCACTAATCTAGAGAGGAAGCAAGTGTTTCATCAGGAACTCCAACGTATGGAATTCATGAGATAATGGTATGATGACATGAAGCAGATCAAGGGATTGGAGATATTTTCAATCAAGGAAGCTCTTGGAAGAAGCGTAGATGACCTAAAGGTAAAATGAGGTATGTATGCTTGTATTTAATATTATAATGTCATGTCATATGGTTGCAAGTAACATGGATCATTACTTCTATCTTGAGAAGCATGATCAAGAGAAAAAGGACCTTCTCCTCTGAAAGAATGCAGGAAGGCATAAGTCACACTAGATGAAATCAACATAATATGTCCTCATATGAAGTATGAGGTAGTTGATTAAGAAACTTTGATTGAAAGCTCTTGGAAATGGAATGTGCAAGGAAGGAAGGGATCGTGAGACATGCAACCATGATGAAGGCAATCAACATCCAAAAGACCAGGAAGATTTGACTAGGAAATCTCCTAGAAAGATATGAAGACTCTGATGAAAGTCTGAAAAAGATGAAGACCCTTGACAATGGATATCTTTGGGAGATGTGTCAACATGTATGCAGGATGTTGATACCTACAAGAAGATGTCATGATGAAGAGCCATCTCGAAAGGTACAATTTGATTTAATGTTATGTTTTGATTTCTTGAATAATATCTGGATGAGTTCATGCAAGGCTACTGGCACAAGAGTTGTAAGTACAAGTATAACTAGCATTCATGTGGTGGATGGAAATTCTTGAAAGAAACATAATGAGGAAGAAGTAGCCATATGACGAAGGTTCAAGATATGTATCAAGAAGGCCACTTTCCATGAAGAAAGGAATGACATAACGAACCAAGAAGGAAAGTGATGGATGGCTAATGCCCTACAAGGAAGAAGCTCAACTAAATTTCATGACATTAAGGAGAAAAGTTGATCAAGCAACTGAAGGACCCATGAAGAAGTTGTTGATATATACAAGAGTCCCTAGCTAAGAGGGAGCTCTGACAAGTCCTTGAACAAGGGGGAGCTTGAATTAAATCACCCCTGATTACAAAGGAGTGACAATTGTGTTTTTCTATTTCATGTGTCATGACTCATGCACTAGACCAGGACTAAAAGTTGTAAGTCTAGATAAAGGCCATGAATGGAAATGTAGACACACGATAGACACATCATTCTTGTCTTCACCTGGGAAGAAAAAATGGAGGGATGGGTAATCATCTGGCATCTGATACTCTTTGAGGATGTATAGGGCATCCAAGATAAGAGTAGGCAAGAGGACCGATATTCTTTGAGGGCTGGGAACCCATGATAAGAATAATCCTAGAAGGTCATACTCAGTGAACACCTGGGTCGGTATGAACCTTGAGAGACAATGATGAAGGTGTCTATAAATCATTGGTCTCTCCAGCATTGTAGCTCATGGTCTTGTAGAGAAATGGAGTTGTCAGTCAAGGCCTTGCACTATGACAATGTTGATTGATATGATGTTATACAGATGGGATTACCAATCCGATTCTTCTTATGAGAAATTCTTCAGATTGAGAATGACCAAGTACCATCATGAATACCTCCCTAGTTAAGAGGGAGTGTTGAAGAAAATGTAACTAGGTTCGGTTTTCATGACATTGTAATTATGATTTTTGTAAAACAAGAAAATAAATTTATTATTCCTTGTTGCATGGGTTTCATGAGCAAGAGGTTTTATAGATGGCTCCCATTGAGAGCCTTAGGATTTATATTTAAGGTCAAAGAGTCAAAGTCATGAATAAGGAGCTCTTCATGAGCCTATGTAAAATGTATACAAGCCTAGAGCAGCCCTCCAAGACCAAGCACAATCCTCCAAAACAAGCACAAAGAATTCTGCAAGCAAAATGATAAGGAGAACATCATGTCGGCCTCAAATATATATACAAATGTCATGTCAGCTCATATAAAAGACACAACGGTTCACTTGTTAAAGTCGGCTCAAAAATGGAGACATAACCACTATTTATACCCAGCTGGGGTATCTACAAAAACTCAGTGAAGAACTCGGTTTGTCTAAGATTTTCGAAGGTCAGTTACAAGGTCTAAAATCCGCATTACAGGAGTGTAGAGAACTTCGCATAAGCCTCTGCAACTTCACATATATCTCTCTGAAATCTCGGTCAAGTTAAGAGGCACAAAAATCTCAGATGAAGAAGTACAGTGTTTTCGGTTAGGAGAAGGATCCCTGTGGTTTCAAACAGGCATTACAGGGGTACACACTCTCAACATACTCTCACAGTCTCGGTTAAGAAGGAGCTCAGTAATCCCATGGTGATGTATTCTCGGCATAGTCATGACAAGTAAATATTATCAAGTTCTAGGACCTCCATGGTAATGATCTAAGAGAAGATATGGTGCAGCAGCTATGTTCTCCTTATTGTGATGAATTTCTCAGTGAAGGTGCATGAATGATGAACTCGGTGAAGCAGCAGTGTTGATGATAATCTCAATAGTAAGAAGGATTGTGACTTGGCCTTGGAGTGGCCTAGTAATTCAAGGGTTATTGTATTGGTGTTCGTCAATTGGAATCTCTATAAGAAGAATTTTGTGCGGGTTTCGTCTCCAAGAGGGAGAGGTTTTGGCCTTGGCAGAAAGCCAAACATCTTGTGTTCTTGTCTCTTTGTTTTTGGTAGCAGTTTGATGAAGTAAACACACACACTAATAATAAGAAGTAGATCAAGCTAAGATAAATTGTAAAAGCACTTCACAAATTGTTATCAAGCCTAGAAGAATCCTACTAATACTAATTGCCCTAGATTCTTCAACACTATAATCGGGCCACTAGGAGGAAAAAGGGTTCCATTTTTTCCATAAATAAGCAGAGTCGCTAAGCTAAGAGTGGATAGAGAGAGAACAAATAAAGAAGGTTTGTGTATTGTAGTAGCCCACGAGCCACAGATCTCACTCCTTTGTACTTGCATCCATTTCCATTCATAAAAAGAGAGCAGAGCAACCTCACCTTCCAGCGAGGTTTCTCCCATAAGGGTTTCCTAGATCACATCTTGTGTTCATTGTGGTTTGTGAGTTTTATTTCGTTTCTCTCTATTTTCAATGTTCTATCTATTTCATGCATAAGTATAACACAATAATTAATGAATCTACAATTCTAAGGGAAATTTAACCCTCATAGGGTAGATTTCAGATTTTCAAATAAATTCTAGTAGATCTATTGTGACAAATTATCCAGTAGAATATCCACAACAGGCTAGGGATCAACTAACCACCAATTTCCATTGTGTCGACTTCACAAACCAAATTCTTCTCACACCACATCATGAGTTGTTTAGGACTTATTTTAATGAAAACTCATAAGACCAAGAAAAATGTATCATCAAGTGCAAGCAGTGACTGCCCTAGCCCATCTTTCTTGTAGAGTTTGGTGCTTATCCCTTTTGGTTCAAAGTGGTGTTTGGCCTCATCTCTCTCTTGCACCGCATTCAGAGCTTTAGCCAATATTGTAAAGGTACAAGACCAATATTCATACTTGGCCTACTAGTCATCAAAGTCAATTACATCCACCAATTCTTTGGTTCGTCCCCAATATTGGTATGTTGGTGTCTCATATCTTCTAGCATTTGTTGGCATTATGATTGATCACCTCCCCCATTTCAAATATTCCCTAGATGGACCTAGTCACCTTCGACCTATGCAATAGGAGTTGAACATGATCATTGGAGAGGACATCTACAAGCAGTATTTAAGGGTCACTTAGATCACCCCTAGGTTGGGTTACGGCCACTAGATAAAGGCCATGAATGGAAATGTAGACACACCATAGACACATCATTCTTGTCTACAATTGGGACTCATAAATTACAGACTAAGAATGATCACCAAAGTAGTCGCTCAAACAGGATATGCTAATGATGCCATCTCCAAGAGGTAGAGACAAAGGAGCACTTCATCTTATAGTGTCCATTAGATCCAAGGGCGATTACATTGCCTTTTCCGCAAGATACAATCATTTGATCGATTCTTTAGATACCCTAACTAGAAATGCTTGGCCCTTTATATGCAAGAAACTCTTCACTTTTGCACTTCCATCCTTTAGCCACATCCACTCCAGAGATCAACTTCTAGTCAACAAATTACCTCATTTTTTACAGTGTTCTCAATCCAAGGCACCAAGCAACGGATGGAGACAAATAATTCTAGATTAGTGAGTGCATTGAGTTCCATTCCTATCCTAGTGAGATCAATGAGGCGCCCCCAAACAAGACCTCATTCCAACAGTTGGTCAATCCCGCATTAAGACTTTCTAAACCTCAACGACAAGCCTTTCCTTGCAGATAGTCCCACAGTATTTGCTCAAGCCACTCGCCCCATTATTCTTCTAAACAAACATCTATACTGAGTTTTCTCCATTCAGCCTCAAATGTTAGGAAAGAGAGTTCTAATGATCTAGGATTGCCTCGTACAACTAGTATTATAGGCCAATGAGCCACTCATCCTGTATATCCTTCTCATAGACTATCTCTCCATTCTTTGGAGTTGGTTATCTAGGGTTTTAGATTAGTAATCTTTTATTTCCTAGTTTTTGTCTTATATAGGAGCCACTTTAGCATTGTCGTTTATAGACATTATTGTACATATCACAATCCTATTGACCTACTTTTGTGGTCGTATGTTGGACATTAATACATTTATCATATCTTATCTATCAAGAAACCAATAGATAAATTAGCACAAATCTTGAAAAATCCCAACAATGGTAACAAGTCATAGATCATGAAACACCAAGATCATAGTGCATTCATTAGGCCATTAGGGGCCCTCATCAACCATCAAAAATGTCAATCTTTCCCATGTACTTCAAAACATCCAAGAATTAAAGCAAAAGCCTCAACAAAGTCAAATCCCTCTTCTTGTGACAATCCTTCAACAACAAGCCTATCTTGGTACTCTTCAATACCACCCATCAGCTACAACCTAGAAATCAATCACCAATTCCTGAGAAAGTTTTGGAATAATTTCCCAAAGGGCATCCCACCATACCAACTTTGCATGTGCCACTTCAAAATCGGAATGATACTCCTACATCATAGCATGTCAACATTCATGCATTGCATGTCCTACCTCAAAGCTATGAGGATACCCCTCCATCATGGCATCCCACCATACTTGCTCTAAAATATCTTCAAACATGGAAGCATACTCCTCCAACATAGCATCTTACCATACTTATTGTGCATAAGCCTCCTCAAAGCTAGAAGGATACTCTATCATAGCATCTTGCCATACGTGTTTTGCATGTGCCTATTCAAAGATCGAAGTACCATCTTACCATACTTATTGTGCATGAGCCTCCTCAAAGCTAGAAGGATACTTTATCATAGCATCTCGCCATACATGTTTTGCATGTGCCTATTCAAAGATCAAAGGATACTCCTCCATCATGGCATCTTTCCATACCTGTTCTACAAGTGCCGCCTCAAAGCTAAAAGAATAATTATCATGGCATCTTGTCATACCTACTTTGATATCTACTGAAAGCTAGAAGTATCCTCCATCATGGTATCTCGCCATAACTACTCCACATGTGCCTTCTCAAAGTTGGAAGGATGCTACTCCATCATAGCATCTCTCCATATCTACACTCTACATGTGCACAAATTTTAGAAATCAACGTAAATCTGTCAAAAACAAATAAGCAACCTATCAAAACAGCAATAAAAGTAAACGGGCAAACTATTTCAACCTGTGCAATACTGATCTTTTCCTCCCATAGATGTGGGCTATGGAAGACATGTGTGAAAAATTCAGCTGTTACAACAAACTCTGCTCGTACTGAATGTCAAACAGAACATATGGCAACAACCAGTTAAAGGGAAACAGATTCAAACAGACAATAATGTGAGACCTTTATTTCATGTTCGGCAAAAGACTGCCCATAAAGTCAGGAAAAGCTGCAGAAGGAAGGATTTACATATTCACAGAAATTTTACTCAATATAACAGTCCGGCATTTGTGAAAAGACTTGAACAATCTTAAGATCTGCGAAGCTCAGAGAAGTGATATGGACTGTACAAAACAGACAAAGCTATATAGAATTGCAAGCCTAATAAAAATTAGAGCAAGAAAGGTAAATGGCTAATTTTCCCTGATTATTTACACTTGTGATCCACAACATTGAGTACCAATTTGCGAAAGGCATGCCTGAATTGCGTCTGAGAATGATAATCACTGAAACTCTGAATGAATAATGTTATATAAAGGTTCTTGTAAAGAAATCTGACCTTAAGGCCAGGAGCATAATCTCCTCGCTTGTAGTACGCTGGGCTTTTCGCAGCTCGCCATTCTGCTGTTCCCATTCCATCTGTAATAAATATACAACAGAATGCTGTAAGAATCCTTCATAGAATGCAATAAACAATCTCAGATTGCAGTACCATATGTCCAAGTAGTGAAAGACTAGAATAAGTATTCAAATTAATGTTTCAAGCATACAGAAAAATAAAGGCAGCTCTCCATGTATTTTCTTTCTCTCTTCTTTTCTTTTCCGTGAGATACATATCCCAGGGAAACCCACCAGGAACTTCCCCAGATTCTCAGGATGGTACCCACGATAAACCAGATTCTTCGAGGCTCAAGACCGATACGACAAGATACTCGTTAATTGCTCAACATGTCACTTGTGGGAATTGAGCACAGGTGGGGAAGATAACACTTTGCTCAACTGCCCAGGCTGGACCTAATTGCCCAGCTCTCCATGTACTATTATTGAAGCATTTTAATTTCAGTACTTGACAACAGGCTTTTCTTGAATTCAATTTTCAATAAGTGATGATTCTATTTCACTTCAAAACTTGTGTGTTGCTGGTCGATGAGGAATACTTGGACATGAAAGGTGTTTTCCATTTCTTGTACCTATAATTCAAAGGAATTTCAAGGAAATTGATTTATGATAAGAACTCGTGTAGATTTTGTTTTCTAACAATTTAAAACTTATTAAAGGATGAAGTAAATATCCAACCCTATCACTGGTGAATCTACCTTTTAGATCTTAGAGGCCCTAAATTTTACAAATTCTACATATTTCCGAAGCCTCTCTGCTTAACAAATGCGTAAAATATGTTGAACATACTTCAGAAATGCAAGTGAAAACGAGCTTGTGTTCATAGGCAATTTAAGTAGACAGCCTTTAGATAATCATAAATGAGGTAGCAATGTTTGCAAAGAAGTATATCATAATTTACACAGAAAAGTGGATGCAACTCTGCTAAGTGCAAAATCACAAGTTACACCATATCATATATGAGTCATAACATAAGTCACTAAACAGCATTGAAACTTGAAGTGATACTTTCCAAAGAAGAAAGACAAGATGAGTTTCTTGACTCCGAAGCAAAGAGAGTTTCTCACGGCGAGGCCTTGAAAGCCAAGATGTCAATCCAGTGCGGGTGCAAAGAAAGGAAAGGAGCAAAAGCCAAATCCTTTTCACTCTTACGAATGTTTGCAGATTTTATGGCTCGGTCGGGTATGGCTCTGTCCAGCCCATAAGTGATTTCCTCCAGCCCAATAAAGCCAAAACACAAGAGGCTATCAAACAAAAATATTTATTATGTTTTGGTTGGTATTGGAGAATGCTTGAGAGACGAAGAGGAACAAAACTCTGGCCAGTGTACCCTGTTCGGGAAAAGGTTCTTGCTTTATTTGAGAGTCTACGCTCTGCTGCATTATGTCCTGTTTCTGAAAAGGAAACAGAGAGGAAGAAACCTGCCAGATGAAAATTCACAGTTTCCTGGAAATTATCATGGACGAAGTTTTCACATGTCAGCCTCCCGTTTACGCAGAAGAGGAAGTGCATCTCACTGCAAAGGCCAAATCATTATCAAAGCCCCGCTTTTCAAATCCGGCATGCAAGTCAGCCATGAAAGTTTAAGATATGTTTTTGCTACGTTTATGTTTTCTGATTACACCTACATACCAAGTGGACAATTAAGCAAATATCTATGCATAATCCACCTTTGGTTTTGGTATGAGTGTTGGAATACTCTGATAGGTTGAATTGGACAAATCTATTTTGAGATTAAACCTGTGTATTGAGACATGGTGCTCTGGTTTTACGTCAAATTATTTTTTTCTCAAACACACTTTTTTAAAACAAATAAGATAAAATTGACGGGGGATTAGGCCAGGGTAAATCGGTAAAAGCTTTTCTTGTTTAGGTTATTTTGCAAGCAAGGTTCAAATCTTTCGCTGTTGCTGTTGCACCACAATACAAAAAATAAAATAATAGACGGTCCATAGATCCCCAGATCAATCTAATGCGAAATCAGTAATAATATAATATAAGAATTCCTACCCAATAATTGAACATTTTCCAAGAATCCAAGAAATGAAAGAGAAATCTGATACTTAAAATCCCAAAGAGAAAAATAAAGTAAAAACTAGGTAGAGATGCAGCTGTTACAATGGTTATTCTCGCAGACGAGCACAGAAGGCAAATTCCATAGAGCGGAGATGTTAAGAGCCTCGAAGAGCTGTCCCTGATTGGCAGCGCCGTCTCCATAGAGCGCGAAGGTAACTGATTCCGCCTTGGAATACTTCTGCGCGAAGGCCAAGCCGCAGCCAAGGGGGACCTGGGCGCCCACTATTCCGTGCCCTCCATAGAATCCATTCTCCTTCTTATAGAAATGCATGGATCCTCCTTTTCCGTGAGAGCACCCATCCTTTCTGCCCATCAGCTCTGCAAAAACCTCAAGCAGAGTCCCTCCACGGCCATAAAAGAGGCAGTGGTCTCTGTAGGCCGTGATAATGCAATCTTTCCTCGTGATGGCGGCCTCCATACCCATGCAGACGGCCTCCTGCCCGTCGTAAAGATGACAGAAACCCCTTATCAGCTTCGATTTATAGAGGGAATCCGCCGCGATCTCCATCCGCCTCATCGTGAACATGTCCGCATAGAATTTCATGAGCTCTGCGGCGTTGGTTTCCACGATACGGGAAGGAGGCTCGCATTGGTGGGTTGTGAATGGAAGATTGGTTTCTACGGAGATGGGTGTTGTGTCGGTGTATGATTCAGTCGATACGGATCTCGCACAGGCCGCCCTCGATGCATTCCACGATGGCTGTTTTGCCGTCGTTGCAGCTGTGCGCAGGAGCTTGGAGAGGGTTGGGGCCATGGCTCTCCCCATCTCTATCTCTCCACTGCAGATGACTCCCTTCCTGAACAGAACAGCAGCCCAATACCGCTGTTTTCCTCTCTTACACAAGATTAACAGCAGCCAAGAATGGTCGAGCCGCCCACCAGACCTCCAATTTTATGGAAATGTATATATTCGATGTGTATATATTAAATGAATCCAATGAAGGGCACATTAGTTCTGTATGTTGGTGTTTGAACAGCGAATCTTCTTTTATTGGAGTGCATTGGTTGGGAGGAAGGGTTGGTGGAATGCAGGGATGGTTGATTAATATGATTATTGTTGTATTTTATTGAATTCTCATTCCAAGTACGGTAGGGATTTTGGATTGATATATAAATAGCAGAAGCTAAAATCATGTTAGGGATGTTGGGGTATATTTAATTGAATTTTGGATGTTTTTGATGGTGTAATTTTCATAATTGAATTTTTTTAATTGGGATTGAGTAAAATATTATTGAGTTTGGGGTTTTTCCAAGTGTAATTTTCATTTTTAATTTTATGTATATTAGTTGTTATATAAATTAAGATGAATCATATGAGATGATTTCAAATATATCAATAAATTTTTTTTAATATAATTTTTTTTTTTAATCCTAACACATAAAAAATACTATTTTTTTATAAAAAAATTCTTTAATTTACACATTTTAATAAAACATATTACTTTAAAATTTTAAAAATCAAAAACCAAATTTTAAATAAAACATATTATTTTAAAATTTAAAAAAAAAACCATTAAAACCTTACCATACTACATGCTAACGTTAATAGTAACTTTAAAACCTTCAAATTAACCTTTATACATATTTTCACTTTATAAAAGCACATTATTCCCTTTTTTATATTAATCTATAAAATACATTTATTTAATTTTAAAAATATAATAATAATAATAATTTATTTCCCTGGATGTGGGTGACCATCGGGTTCATTAATGGTGTCATTAGGGAATGGCGGCGCTTGGTCCTGCCAGCTGTTGGCTTGCGCGTTTTTCACTGTCATGACTCGGCACTGGATGGCTTGCCTTAGGCGAGAGCAGGTACGCCTGCAGTATGAAGTAAATGCACACACTGGCCGAGACAAGGCCGCTTCTGGTTTAAGCATGGAGCATCCGGCCATCAACTACATTGTTCGCATCCCGTCCTCTAGCTTTCGTCCGCCCTTTGCTGGAATCCCTTGCAGCAGAACGGTTTTTGGCACCCGCTGCTCGATCCTGTTGGCTCTGGAATGTGAAATTGGGTCTCCCTTTTCCCCTCCCAAGCCTTGCTCGCTGAAGTCTGATCAGGCTCCCTCTGTGCTCTCTCATCCTCCCGTCAAAGATTCCCATTTCTCTGAGCATCCCCTGCGCAGCCTTGCCATGGTTCGGCACTGCATGAGAAGCCGCCATGGCGGGAGTCGTGGTGGCCGCATGCGTTCTCAAGCTCCTCAGTCCGTTGAGTAGCCTCCCCTCCCTGCTTCTCCACCTTCATCCAGCACCAATTCTCCCCCATCCAGTCCGCTTCGCAGACCCTTCCCGCACAATGCTTTCCAGTCGACACATTTTCGGTTTCAGAGTAACTTGAATAGGCCTATTATTACGGCAAATATCACCATCATTTTCTTAGAAGAAGAGGCCCAGCCTCATGCTCCTGCACGTATCTCGGCTGAGCTCTCTCAGGGCGCTCGTAGAGTTGAAGGAAGGCATGGCTCGGTGCAGAACCTAGCAGAAGAAGGTAAGGCGGATGAGCGTGGCGGTCAGCATGAGGAGGGGGACATTCTAGACGACACGCGGCCACCTGATGGCAATTCTCATGGCCCCACTGTTGCGGTGGACATTGCGGGCGGCTCAAGTGGCACATGCCGTACGATGGTTTCTCCAGGTGGCAGCGGAGCTGGTGACGTGGCGCGAGATGGTGAAATCTGGTATGGTAATGCTTGCCCTGTTGTTGAGGAGCCTCTGGACCCAGACATCCTCATGTGATGCCACCTGGACCCCCTCGCGACTTCTCAAAGTGTTTTGTTCACTGCTCGCTGGTTAGTTTCGGCTGTTCTTGGTCTGATGGTTCTGGTTAATTTTTTTGTGGATTGGCAGTCTGTGGTTTTTTTACTGCTGGTGGGTACAACTTTTCTGTAATTTTGGTTCTGTCGATGTATTCTCTCTCCTATGTAATTCTGGTCTTGTCGATGTTTAACTGGTTTTCCCAATTTTGGGACAGTTTTGGTGTCCTGAAGGCACCCAGTCGCTCTTGGCTGAGGCTTCTGCCTCTTTGTAATTTTATTCTTCTTTCCTTCTAATAGAATTAGTCTTTACTCAGAAAAAAAAAAAAATATATATATATATATATATATATATAAATTATTTTTAAAATATAATAATAATAATAATTTATTTTAACTCAAGAGGGTTGTTATTTTTAATTATTTTTTTATAGAATATAATAAAATTAAATGGAGATTGTGGAAGATGTCGGGTCAGGTTATTGCGCGTGAGGGGTTTGGTTAGGGTTTTTACTGAACCCTGAAGATGCAGTAACCGCGTCGCCTTTCGTTTTACCCTCGCCGCTACCGCAGTCAGTGTCTTCCCTCCTCCGTTTCATTGCCGCCGTTGGTTTCGAAGCTCCGTGCCGGGGGAAGACTGTGCCGTGACTTCCGTTTCTTCCTGTGGCGGTTTACATTTTTACCTTGCACGGTCCGTCAACTGTAACTGCAACCTATCTTTTTCCCCGGGATTCTCTACTCCTCAAGGTGTCCACCGTCGCGAGGTGCAGCTGGCCATGGAGGATCTGGAGGCTGTTGATTATTCCGCTGACCCATTGGAAGGGGTCCCCATCTGGCGATCTCCAAATGCCACCTCAGAAGGTATGTTCAACTCTGAAATCCCCGGAAATTTCTCTCAGTTTTTCTTCGGTGAATCGTCGAGGGCTCAGCCTGTGGTCCTTCCGGATGAACCTCCTACCTGGCCAGCCCTCTCCACGCCGCCTCACTCTCCGGCAACCCTCGGTTTTGTCTCCGGTTGCCTAAACCCTAACCCTGGTTTAGACCTCCCGGAAGCTGGCTCATTTTCACGGCCGTCGCATAACCCTTCTCAGCCTTCCTCCTCCGCCGGACCCGCGGTCTCCCTTGGTCACTCCTCTGGCAGCTTCACGGCCGTACCTCCGCTCTCGGGCCCCCCTTTTGTTTCTGGCTCCGGAATCCCTGTCTCTCATCAGATCTCGGCCCCTTTGAATGCTACCACTCCGACTCCTGGTCAGCCTCAGAACCCCCCACCTCCGCGCGGCCCTAAACGGAAATATAAGTGCTTCAAATCCAAGGAGGACGATATTTTTCTCAGACTGGAAGAGGATATTCGGTGGGGAGAAACGATGGACTTTGCAGATCGGGTCTTGGTTGGTCGCATCAGGGGGCGCAGCTACTCGGCGGCACAATTGAAGACCTGGGCAACTGAAGTTTGGGGGCATCATTTGGTGAACATCCCTCATGTGCAGACATTCGTGAGGGGATGGTTCACACTGAGGTTTGCTCGTGCTGACCACACAAATTGGGTCTTGTCCTCTTACTGGCATTTTGAGCATGCCCCTGTGCTCCTTAAGAGATGGACACCTTTATTTGACCCTGAGACAGAGCAGATAGGTATTGGACCAGTATGGATTAGGCTCCCAGGATTACCTCTCCAATACTGGTCTAAAGATATATTCAAGCGTATTGGTAATGCACTTGGTACATTCTTGGGCTATGATAAATCCTATCATCAGACTGGCATGATGGCTTATGCCAGGATCCTCGTCAACATGGATACCAAAGGCGGGCTTTATGAGCAAATTACTATTCAGTGGAGAGACTCAGCTCGCAGACAGATCATTGATTACGAGGGCATTCCCTATCGATGCCGCAGGTGCCACAAAGTAGGGCATCTCTACAGGGACTGCCCTCTCCTCCGGAAAGGGCCTAGGAAAGGTGATGAAGTTGGAGTCGACCCTCCCCAGGACACCTCCCCTATTCAGCAACCTAATCAGCATCCTGAGCCTCAATTGAACGAACAGGAAGATGGTGTCCCTCAGAGCTCTCCCGCGGCTGCTGATACTGTCACAGTCCCAGTCGCTCCTCCTACTACAACAGCTCCTGGGCTATCCGCGCCACTGCAAGAGGACGCAGCGAACTCGGGTATGTCTTCATCTCCCCCCTCTTTGATATCTCATGCATCCTGCACTGCATTGGGCATATCATCTCTCCCTCTTTGCACTGATCCTCTCCCCTCATTATCTTCTCCCGCTCCTCATTTCACCCCCTCTCACTCTCCCCTCACTTGCTCCCTGTCGCTCCCTCCTCCGTTGGCCCCTCCTCTATTGATCACATCGACCCTCGCTTCCCTTTCCATTCAATCGTCTCAGACATCTCCTCGGTACTCGCTGTGATCCCGGGTGAGAGACAAGGGTCCTGACGCTGTTGGTCTCGACTCTGTAAGTGTCTCCTCCTCTCTTAAGACCTCCCGCATTACCAAAGCTAGGCACACTGTCGATGAAGAAGTCGCCCTCGGGCGACAACAGACTATATTTAGGGCGCTTAGAGCAAAGGATGGCCCTCTTCCCCTCCCCTCATGAAGGTCCTATCTTTTAACTGCCGAGGGTTTGCTAGCTCATCCAAAAAACTAGCGCTCAGGAGGTTGCTTAATTCGACTCAACTGGACATTTTTTTCCTGCAAGAGACCCTCAGCTTGGCTGAGCCCCTCATTCACACCCTCTCCTCCTGGCTCCCTAACTGGACCATCCATGCTCTGGATGCGTCTGGGAGATCCGATGGATTGGCTATTGGGGTCTCTAACAGGGCTGTGGATATTCGAAATCTCTGGGGTGGCAGGGGTTTCATTGGCCTTGATATATTTGTCCACTCCTTGGAAAGAGATATGCGCATCATCAACATCTACGGCCCCTGCTCTGACCGTGCAAACTTCTGGAGATCTCTCATGGAATCAGAACTACTTCAAGCCGATAACATCTTATTGGGAGGGGATTTGAATTTTTCCCTGGGCTTCAGCGAATCTTGGGGGCATATGGCACAAGTCGACTCCCTCTCTGATACCCTCTCCACCTTATTGGAAGATCATCACTGGGTAGACATTCCATCTGCTCGTTTACAATACACCTGGACTAATAATAGGAGTGGGGAGCAGAGTTTGGCCAGGAGGCTCGATTGTTTTCTTATTAAGGAAGCCCTGTATAACGGCCTCCCCAGATTCCGCCAATGGGTTGGATCCGGTGGCATATCCGATCACAGGCCTATCTTCCTAGAAGCTGAAGACCTTAATCACAAAATCAAGAGCCCCTTCAAATTTAATGCTTCATGGCTTCTGGACCCCTCGTATATTCAGCTGGTCCAAAATTACTGGCAGAACAATCCCATCAGGGAAGAGGAGGAACTCTCTGCGGGCTTTGTTAGAAAACTTATTGAACTCAAGCAGATCTCCAAATCTTGGGCTCACCAAAAGCGAATCCAAGATAATCACACTCTGAAAGAGGCGGAACAGGTCATAGCGGAGTTTGAGGAAACATCATCTGGAACTTTCCCCACTCAGGAGAGCAAGGATCTGTACACCTCTCTCATCGCAAAGCGCTCTCAAATTCTGAAAGAAAGGGAAGAAAGTTGGAGGCTGAGAAGCAGGGCTATCTGGCTCTCTGAAGGCGACAATAACTCTAAATTTTATCACAAATTCGCCAACGGGCGCAAAGCCATCAACACTATTTGGGAATTAAAGGATAATCAAGGCCACACTGTTACATCACAACAGAACCTGGCCAGGCTGGCTACTGAGCATTTTAGAAGCATTTATTCTGCTCCTGGAGACATTAATATTTTGGAAATTATGAGAGTTGCTGAACTCTTTCCCAGATATGTTGATCAAGATGACTCAGATGAGCTTCAGAAGGAAGTAACCATGGAGGAACTGGAAGCTACACTAAAATGGTTCAAGAAAGATAAGAGCCCTGGCCCAGATGGGTGGACCATAGAATTCTACCTCGCTTTCTTCGACATCTTGGGGAATGACCTCCTGAAGATTGTGGAAGATAGTAGGAGGAGAGGTAGGATATCCTCAGCTATCAAATCCACCTTCATCGCCCTTATTCCTAAATCCGATGCCCCGTCCTCCTTCGATGATTTCCGCCCCATCTCTCTCTGCAACTGCCTTTATAAGATCATTGCCAAAATCATCGCCAATCGCCTTAAGCCCATCCTCTCACATCACATATCCTCCGAACAATTTGCTTTCTTGCATCAAAGGCAAATTCATGAAGCCATAGCCACTGCTCAAGAACTAATGCACTCCCTGCAGATCAAAAAACAGAAAGGCATGATCCTTAAAGTGGACCTCTCTAAGGCATTTGACAGAACAAATTGGCTGTATTTGAGGCTGCTGCTAACTCATCTTGGCTTCCCTTATGGCTTCATTAAATGGACGATGAGCTGCATCACCGACGTATCCTACAGTGTTTTACTAAATGGGGAAGCCACCTCCTTCTTCACATCTGAGAGAGGACTTAGACAAGGATGTCCTCTCTCACCTCTGTTGTTCTTACTGATCATGGAAGGATTAAGCAGAATTATCTCTACAGCCAGAGATAGGCATCAAATGACAGGCATCAAAATAGTGGACAATTTCTACCTCACACATTTGTTATTCGTTGATGACATATTGATCTTCCTAAATGGCAGCATTGGCGACTCCACTGCGCTTCACAACTCCTTCCTCCTATTTCAGCAAGCCACTGGAATGAAGATAAATGTAAACAAATCCACTATCACCATGGTAGGATGCTCCATTCATGAATCTGCCTTTGTCACTCAGCGCTTTCCCTTTGTTCTATTGAATCTGAAGGATGGAATAAAGTACCTTGGCTTCAGACTAAAACCATCTGGCCACAGAATCGCTGACTGGTTATGGCTAATTGCAAAAGTGGAAAAGAGACTTCAGATATGGTACAACTGATACCTCTCTCGCGCTGGCAGATTAGTTCTTATCAAAGCTGTAATTGAAGCCACGCCAGTCTATTGGATGGCACTAGCCTGGATTCCAAAAGGCATTTTGAATAGGCTCCAAGGTATTTGCTGCAGATTCCTTTGGAAAGGACAGCAGCAGGGGAGACTCTTCGCTTGGGTGAAATGGGACACCATTGCTAAGCCCAAGCGATGGGGCGGATGGGGCATCAAGAGATTGGACTCTTTCTCCAAAGCCTTGGCTGCTAAGCTCGGATGGCGTCTACTTACCTCAGATGGTCTCTGGTCTCAAGTTGCATATGCTAAATATATCAAACCACAGACAGTACTGGACTGGATGTGCACTCAGCATGGCACCAATCACCAGATCTCCAATATATGGAAAGCAGTCATCGGCACCTTACCACTGCTACGAGATGGTATCACTTGGCGCATTAAGGAAGGCAACGCTGTTCGCATCGGGCTGGATCCATGGGTTGGATGCGGAAATGCCCATAGATTATCTGCTGATCTAATTAGACATCTCCAGGACAGAGGAATTACACACATCAAACATATTGGAGATCATGCAAACTCCTCGTTCCTTCAGCAAGCTTGGTTATCCGCCCAAGCTTTGGAAGTGCCTGCACAGTGGACAAACGAATGGGAGGAGTATACAAACGCACTATCTCAAGCTCATATCAGGCTTACTGATGGACCAGACGAAATCATTTGGGCGTTCGCCAAGCATGGAGTCTATACACCAAAGCTTGGTTATCTAAGGCTCATGGATCCTTATAGACCCCCTGAAATTCTTCCCACCTGGAAAGCACTCTGGAAGCTTAAGTCAGCCCCCCGGACTAGATTGTTGATGTGGAACATCCTTTTCGATAAGGTTCCCACCGGCACCAACCTCATGAAGAGGTCTTTTTATGGACCCTTTCGCTGTCACCTCTGCCATAACGTCGAAGAAAGCACCGATCATTTATTCCTTTCATGCAGCTCTTCTAATCAATTCTGGAAATCTCTCACCTTACAGATCCCGCTATTGAAAGAATGGCACGGTAACAACCTCTCGGAAGCCTGGAATGCCTGGTGCCAAAATCACTCTGGAAAAGCTATTAATATGCCTCTACTGGCTTGCTGGGCCATTTGGATCGCGCGGAACCAGTCAATCTTTAATCTTAAGGCCCCTCATTGGCCTTCTATTGTCCTCCACACGGTTGCAGATTACAATATGCTACCTGAAGAGGATCCTCCCGCCCCGCCTCGCATCCTCAGACCTGTTCCCATTGATATATCAAAACCATGGGCTTTTTTTGATGGCTCGGCCCAAGAAGCGGGCTGTGGGGGTGGTGCTATCCTCCATCTCAACGAGAGGCATTGTTTCAAGCTACAAATCAATCTTGGTAGAGGCACAAACAATTTTGCAGAACTGTGTACCGCCAAACACATCATCCACTTTGCTATCCATAAACAATGCAGACACCTACAGCTATTTGGAGACTCTAAAATTGTTTGTAACTGGCTGAATGATGCATCCCATTGTCATGCATTTTCTTTGAGGCATATACTTGATGAAGCAAAGAGATTGACTGCTGCTTTTGAATCTTTTGTTTGCCATCATGTTTACAGGGAGCAAAACACCGTCGCCGACCAGCTCTCCAAAGAGGCCGCGCATAGAGATGGTGAAGACTGGCTGATCCAGGAGGAAATAGATGGTTCCTATTACCAGCACTACCATAGACCTTTTGACGACCACATGGACGAGGGGCTATGAAGCCCACACTATATTTCTGAGTAGCTTTTGTTTATAGTATGTACATAGACACTGTCTAGACATGGTTTCAGTTCACTCTATTTTGTTTATATACAGTATATATATGGCTCTCTGCGAAGAGCACAGTCAATTTTTGATCTCTGACAAACTTAACAGTTTTTCTTTTTTGAAAATGCTCCCTGCGTGGAGACATCTTGGACTACTCTACAGTTATTTTTTGATCTCGACAGGCAATGCTGCCTCCATATGAATATGCTTCGGCATCTGCAAAATGTAATTTCTTAATACATAATAGAAATTACGACTTTTTCCCAGGGGAAAAAAAAAAATTAAATTATTTTAATTAAATTCATTTCTTATTTTTAATTAATTTAATTATTTATTGATGTGACATCAAAATTACTTGAATACGAAAGACACGTGATGTAAATGGAAAAGAGGAGATATTTCAATTATTGATATTATTTTGACTTCCACAGAGTATTGACTGCGTTGTCAAAAGTTTCACCTAAGTTAAAGTTTGAACATAATTATCCAATTAAAACATGTTTTATAATTTATTGTGATATTGTTATTATTTAATTTAATTTAGAAAAAATATTTATAGTTGTTTGTTTGGAAGGGTAAAATTTATGATAATTTATTTGTTACTTGAAAATGTATAGTTGTAAATTTATCACGAAGGGGAAGGGGTGAGAGGGATTAAATTTGTTTTTATTTTAAAAAGGTTTGCATCACAAATAGATTTGAGTTGTTAAATCTATATAGATTGAGTCTCCCTATTTTGAAAGTTCTAAATTTATTTATTTATTCAAAAATATATTCAAATCACAAAAATTAATGATCTCACCAAAAATTACATTGTTAGACTTTAGGGTGTTTACCCTTCTAACCTTATCAAAATTGAGTTATCTATCACCATTATTCAAGAAAGATCACTCATGACAAAATCTTGAACCATTCTTCTATTACCTTACACCCTCCTTAACTAGTTGGAAATAGTTTTAGGTCTTATTCCAAGATTAAAAAGTGATTTCAACATAAATAATATGTTAAAAATAACAATTTCTTTTGTAGTCATGTACTTTCTAGTAACATATAACTTTTGTGCCATGCATATAAATGATTTTTACAATTTACAAATAGTTATGAAATTTTTATTCAATAAAGACCACCCATGACAAGATCTTGAACTATTATTCTATTACCTTACACCCTCCTTAAACAGTTGGAAATAGTTTTAGGCTTTATTCCAAAACTAAAAAGTGATTTCAACCTAAATAATATGTTAAAAAAAAAAATTCCCTTATAGTCATGTACTTTCTAATAACATATAACTTTTGTGCCATTCATATAAATAATACTTGCAATTTACAAGTAGTTAAGAAAATTATGGAAAATCTTATTTAAAGAATTTCAATACAATCAAATTAGTTGTACCAAAATTTTATTGGTATATCATTAAATCAAAATTCAATTAATTTAATTTAAAATGAGAATATCTTTAAAAAAAACATAAAATGACATGTTTTAAAAATTACAGAGCATAAAAAAGATTTTATATATATATAAAAATTATGATCTCTCTCATATGTTTAATTTCTACTTTGTGAATGAATTATATTTTAATGTTCACAAGATTAAAAATAATCTATGGGACTCCAAGATACCCGTTTTTCGCTTTTTGCAATTCAATTATTTTCTCATTTAAACTGATGATAAGTTGGCCCAACCTTTTAACAGTCCCCTCACTAAAAGGGCAATGCCAAGGGACTGATGCTAACATATTTCCATAATTGTCCCTGATGTCTTTGAAAGCATCATATTCCAAAATTATTTTTTTTTCCAATTCCACTGCACCAGAAGTGCAAAAAGTACACACGTGTTCTTCCCACGCTTGTTTAGGTGTTTTCCACCGTCCCATTTCACACCAAAGTTGATGTGAGTTAGTTCTTAATTGAGCAATAAGAATCTTTTCTCTCCACGAAATGCTAGCTCTAATGTACTCTTTTTGTTGGAGATCACAAGTGGAGTTGAACTCCTCAACATATTACTTCTTCTTTTTGCCCAACTATTTTCCCCATATACACTTACAACACTTCTACATAACAAAATTATTTAACTCCTTACTATTTGAGAGACATGCATTGAGGTAGATATCTCATTTTTGCATCCATTTGTTGTTTTGTATCATCCATGCTTTCTTTCTTTCGCTCATGCCTTCATTGGAGATAACTCTAGGCCATCTACCTACTCCCAATTGCTCAATTCTTTTTAGATATCTTATAAGATGCACCATAACAATTGCTTCCATGGGAGCTGCTCATGTTTCACTCAACATTATCTCATAAGGAACCAAGCTTTGTATTTTGAACTTGCTCATGATTAAGCGTTTTTGGATTTTCTCAATTTGTTTACATTTTGAGACAAAGGTACTACTGGCCCATAATTCACACCCATATAGTATCATTGGACAAACTAGGAGTCCAAAAAGTACTTTAATTGTTTTCCAATCTCATAACTCTGCGTCTCTACATCTATTTTGAAGAGCATAAAATGCTTTCCACCCTCCTAAAATTTTCCTCTTTTTGCAGCCCTCCCAATTAAGCTTGTTGTTGAAATCAATCCCCAAGTACTTGTACTCATTTACTTCTTCAAGAATGTTACCCTCAAAGAAGAACATGTGTTGGCTTTGCTTCCTTTTATTAAAGAAAATCATTATTTTGGTCTTGTTGATATTGACTTGCATCCCCACTGCTTTG
The DNA here is from genome assembly GCA_031772625.1 of Pinus tabuliformis. Lineage (NCBI taxonomy): Eukaryota > Viridiplantae > Streptophyta > Pinopsida > Pinales > Pinaceae > Pinus > Pinus tabuliformis. The sequence continues at coordinate 338,449,314 of CM062807.1, read as the reverse complement.
CAAAAATGTTCAAGGACATATAGGTGCATTTGCAATCCATGGACCGATTTTCTAATCAATACAAGGTCATCAACATACAAAAGAAGCTTTATCACAAACTCCCCCAACCAAACACCATCTCCACCTTACAGATTTAGCCACTCTTCCAGTTTATCAATATATAAACCAAAAAGAGTAAGGGATAAAGGGCAGCCTTGCTTAACTCCAATGTCACTTCTAAAGCTTTCCAAAATTCTTACTGAAGTTCTAATTTTGACTTTCACCTCTTCATAAAGCCTATGGACAATAACTCTATAATTCAAAGGAATTTCAAGTTCTTCCATTCTATGTCACAACTTATCTCTAGGGACTGTGTCAAATGCCTTTTTGAAGTCAACAAAGCAGCAAAATACTTCTTCTTTGTCTCCCCAAGCCTTTTCAATAATGTGTCTCAACGTGATACCATGATCTACTATAGAATGCTTTGGCCTAAAACCTGCTTTCCCTTTTGCCCTCTTTTGTTTTACTTCTACCCACTCACTGATTCTATTTTCTACCATGTTGCCGGAAAGCTTTGCAAACAAATGATTAATCATAATGGTTCTATAATTGGAAGGATTATTAATGTTTCCACTTTTAAAAAGGGGTATTGCCAAGCGAGTTGTCGAGTCTTTTGGGAATCCTTGCCGAATGATGTTGTTGAATATTTCCATGATTTGTGGCTCAAGGGTGTTCATTCCCCGGATATTGTTAATTGGGTTTATTTTGGGTGATTGGGAGAAATAATCGTTATTCTCCTCATCTAAATTTAATTCTCGCAAATAATATATTAAGCTCATATTAATTTTATTATGGTATTGACTTGAAGCATGGTTATAAAATAACCTTAAACTTTGAAAAATATTTTTCCTTGCCTATAAAACAAAAAAAGGAAACTACAAATTCTAACTTTCATATAATTACTATATAAAAATAAAACTAAAAATACTACGTACTATTTAAGTTGAAACTACATTTTTTATATTAAAATAAAATCTAAAATTACTTTTCATTAATTAAAAGCTCATTTTCTTAAAAAAAAAATTAAAAATCTAAAACAAAATCCTAAATATATTTAATATGAGTAAAAAAATACCCTTTGCAAACTACTATTTAAAATAGCATGACTTTTGATAGCATAATTTTTTTGAATAATAATAATGAATCATACAACATTTGTGATATAAACATTGATTATTATCCTCATTCTAAATTATAATAAATGTTACACTTTACAAAAAAATTCAACTCCGAGAGTAATATACAATTTTCACTCTCGATATCAAATAATAGGTAAATTATAATGGAGTCGTCTAATAAAGTGGAGGAATTGTCCAGATGGCCAAAAGTGGTTGGAATCTGGGCAAAAAAATTTCAAAAAATCTTGTAGAGACAGTGTTTGAATCGTGTTTTTGATGGTGGAAATGGATTCAACACCATCAAAAACTTCTGAAACACTTAAAATTTTGAAGTTTAACAACTATAACTTAGACTTACAAAATTCCTTGCTGGATTTCTCTAAATATAACTACAATTTCTATAACTTTTGAAACAACTCCTCCGCCTCATTAAACTACACCAAATATAATAATAAATTTTACATCTTCAAAAATTAGACTCCCACTTCTACGTGATACACAACTTTCAAAATACCAACACGTTCCTATCAAAAAAATATACAAATGGGACGTGGCCGTGCTTATAAAATAAAACCCTTGGTGTGTGATGGGGTTTGTTCGCCATTGTCGTGCGCATATATAGGTAGGCATGTGGGGTTGACTTGACTTTGTAATGGGAAGGGGTTGGTAAATGCACGCCATCTACGACTTCATAAAAACTAGTATCACCTACCTATTTGTTATCCCATGTATATATATAGATTCCTGTGCCTCTTTAATCTACCAAATGACATTAAAAACTAGTATCACCTACCTATTTGTTATCACTCACATATATATATATATATTCCTCCGCCTCTTTAATCTACCAAATGACATCAAGAAAATGTGAGGCATGCACCTTGAAACTATAATGAAACATGGCCATGGAAAGTGATGGCCCATTGACCAACCACAAGGCATGGTTTTTGTGGAAGTGACTTCCCATCATCAAATATTACATGTCACAACAAAAAGTAGGTTTGTTTATTAATTTAGAATAGTATCCATGGCTTCTCTCACCTTCCACATGCAAATGGTCATCAACAACGTTTTAGTTTTCACTGGAGTTAAGGTGATAATTAAACTTTAAAGGTTCAAGCCTTGGTCTTGAATATTATAAAATGATTCCAAGCATATAGGAGCACTTTGTAAGGTTCAATACTCTTTGATGATCTAATAATCCATTTTACACAGGGTATTGACTTCAAATGTAAATGATGATAATATATCAACTCTACCTCCATTTCCTTCATTATTTTGAAATATAAAACAATTCTTTATGTATATGGTGGAAGTTATTTTAAGTTGTTTTTTTGGAAAAATATATTAATTTAAATAAAATAATGGGTATTTAAAAAAGTAATTTTCCTTTTCAATTTTCTATATTTTATAATTTGTTTAGATTCATTTTATCACCAAAAGGGATCAAATTTCTTTTCACTCTAAAACAGGTTTGCATCTCAAGATATTTGATCCCTCTCGGCGCTTAGTAGATTTATAGTTAAGATGCATCTAAACTCATTTAATTATTAATTTTATGTTTATTTTATTATTTTATTTTATTTTATTTTGATTAAGTCAAAATGTCAAACAAGATATTGCAATGTCTCTGTCATACTAGCTGCAAGGGATAGATCAATTGGTCAAGTTCTCGTTGCTAAGTACCTCATCTATCGAAGGTCACAAGGTCAAATCTCCTCGACGCCCCCTTGGGGTTAGGCCTTGCTAGTTTTACTAATAGGCATATCCCTTCGAGTTGATCTACCTGGATTTTCTCATGGATGTAGCGGCCACTCAATGTCTGTGAACCACCCTTAAAAAAAACCCTGTCATACTGGATTGGAGAGCACCTCTTGAAACAATTAATTATTAATCAATGATTTCCCGTATTTTATGCAATTAATTCCAAAACATTTAATATAAAGTTAATTCCAAAAATAATTAGTCAATATGTAGATAGTCGGCCAACAACTTAGTGTATAAATAATAATAATAAGTTGATGATGGTATTGGCTTTGTAATACATTTTAATTTTTTTGCTCAAAACTTTAAATGACCCTTTAGTATTTTTTTTAAGTGAGTGTTTGTTAAGTTTTATTAATCTCTACTTTGACTAAGGACTATAGTTTTTACCTCAAAGTCAAACTATGTTCACTGTGTATTACTTCATAAAAACTTTGTAAACATATTTGAAGTTTGATTCAAATTCATATTAATACAATTTATGTTTAAAAATAAGTGCATTTTCCTATTTGTAAAGTTTGACATATGTAATTTTCCATTAATTAAATTATATGTGATTTGACATTATTCTCTTATGTAGTTGGTTTCTTTTTGGGAAATTGTTAGAATAAAGATTTTTTTTTTAAACAAATTTATTAGTGGTGATTTTAACCGCATTAACACTACAATGTGCTAAGCTCTAACAATGGCTCTAACACTACAATGAACCAGGTTTTAACAATGTTGTTATCTCACCCCGTATTGACAATATTGTTACCTCGCCACCTTCTCTTCATCTAACAACCTTCCCACTAGCTCTAACACCACAATGAGCCACGGCTCTGAATATTGTGTTGCTTTGCCACCTTGTCATCGCTAAATTACCTTCTTGTCTCCTTACTGCCTCACCACCTCCCCTAAGGTAAAAGTGGCATTAAAAGAAAGGATAAAAGCCAAATCGATATTGTTTGAAAGCAGTAAAAATGGTGCCAACGACTATTTAGCCTATGGTCTTCATCATCTCGTGGAAAATCTAGTTATCACACATAACAACCCCGCCAAGTCAATGGCTGCTTAATGCCTCATGGAGATGTATATATTCCCTACTAAAATGAGGTAAGGGATAAGATAATACATGGATGTGTCAACTCCCCTTTCTTTTTATTTGTTGTATACAATAATTTGAGCAAGATATATATAGACTTTTGGCTCTTGAGGTTATCACCAACTCCTCACAACATTAAAAATTATAAAGTCGATTACCATCATGACTATAAAATATTAATGAATTATGAATTAATTTGAAATTATCTTCACTCTAACTCTTCTCCTTTCTCTATACAAGGCAAGAAACATGAAGCAACAAATTAGGCTTTTGAAAAAAATGTTGAGAAAATCAATGATATGTGTTAGAGAGTATGCAAGAGTAAGACATTTTTGTTACTATGAAAGGGAAATAATTTCATATTTTTCACTCTAATGAAGTGGGTTAACCCTAACGTTGGTAGATGTTAGCCTCCTAATTTGATTAGATTCATTAGGATCATAAACGGTCTAGGCCTCACCTTACTTGAGCTAACTGAGTAAGTCATTGAATATGTAGTTGTTGGAATGTGTCCCTTTGGAAGGTAATAATGTCTAGGTTATGTCAGAAGAAACTCTAATTTTATGTAAAAGGGGTATGATCTGAATGGAAAGTGGAATCCACCCATGGTATTGTAACTCAAGAATGCTATAAATAACGAGCCACACTTTATAAAAGGGAAGATTTTTCCACCATAATATAGCGGTAGTTATTTCTCATTATTTGAATTTAATATATATATATATATATATAATGAGAAATAGGTACTGCTACATTGTGGTGAACAAATCTCCTCTGTTACAAAGTGCGGCTCGTTATTTATAGCATTCTTGAGTTACAATACCATGAGTAAATACCATGGGTGGATACCATCGTTAAATACCATGGGCAAATACGATTGATGGATTCCCCTTTCCATCTGGATCAAGCTATATCCCACATTCATCACGGGGTAAAATGCTCTTGTAATGATCTATTATATAAAGAGGTGAAATTAAAATATCCCACATGTATTATTGGTATGTAATTCCTCAATATCTCTTGGTATATAACAAAGGTTAGGGAGTCCCATGAGATGCATAACAAAATATCAAAGCGTTATCTTTATAAAATGTGAAGCATTTGTGGTGGTGCTCTTTGTAAGATTGAAGAATTATGAAGAAAATAAAGATGATATGACTTTCATGTGGACTTTTCCCATGTGGACGTAAATGGTGTCTCCTTTCCTTTTGTCTCATTCCTTTTATTGATTAAGTGTTGTTATTATTAATAGGAGGTTAAATTAGTAAAGTTCTGTTTGTTTTATATTGTTATATCTTTATGCATATTTTCAATATTCTAACACAGTATTAGAGTACAATAATGTCTAGTGTGGCCTTATTATTGTGTCGATGTAATGCCATCTTCATTGTGCTGAGAAGCACTCTCCAACCTAATATAGAAGAGATATTGTAATGTCTTCTCCTGCAAACATTTTGACTCGGTCAAATTACATAAAAATAAAATAAAATAAAAATTATTAATTAAAAGAAAATTGAGGTAAAATAGTCAATTTACTATGAATAGTGTTTGGGCTTCAAATTTAAATAACCACAATTTTGATAACCATATTCTATATATATATATATATATATATATATATATATATATATATATATATATATATCCTTTATGCTTATGTGAGGATAAATTATTGGACCACACTGATGTGGCACTTGGTAGATGATTTTAAATCAAGGTTCGTGTAGGAACGAAATTTGGTAGGACCAAGGAGCGGGCACAATTGATAGTCCTTGTCAGCTCTTGTAAATATTATATCTGGATCGAGATGTGATTGGGTGGTTGTTTCAGTGTTATATCCTACTAACGATCATTTAAATGGATGTTTGGATAGTTTTTGGTGTAGTTTTGGGATGATCAATCACTAGGGACAATGGATTGTGAGGATGATATTTTTACTTTCAAATGCACAATGCTTTACATCAGCAATAGTTGGCCACTGATATAGATGACATGGGATGCAGAATGATCGGAATCTGGATTAGGGGCAAAAACTTGCTAAAATATCAAAGTGCTTGAAATCGATCAAAACCCAAATGACCATATCCATCTCGGCGATCCGATCCCAATGCAACTCGTTTCACCCAAAACGGAGTTCGTATGAGAAAGTTAGACCCTGATGACCGCTTTGCCAAACAGAGGAATTTTGAAGAAAAAAAGTACAGTACTAATGACGTGGCAGGTGATTGTGCAGGTCAAAGGATGTTCAATGTCTAACCCGGTCTCGCCAAGTGGTGCATTGTGATTGGTGAGTTGGCGTTTTCTAATTGGTTGGAGGAGAACCAATGAGAAGGTGACACATGGCACGCCCGGAGGTCACCACGTGTCCCTCCCCGAAGGCCTATGAGCATTGGGCGTAATAGCAAAATTTTGTTTGGCAAGCCAAGGAGTTGAACCCGTAACCTGGCCTGCCCTAGCCACACGCACTACCACCATGCCACAACAAGTTTCTTAACCACCAGGAGCTTGAGTTTGTATTTAAAGTTTAATATGTGGTGGTTTGGAGTTAACCGTTGGCGGTAACCGCCACCATGTGACCAACAACATAACCATAAACCCTTAACCGCTAGCAGTTAACCATTGGGTAACCACTAGCATTAACCACTAGACTTAACCACACATGTGACCAAAACCCTTAACCGCTAGCATTAAATGCTAACCACGCGGATTAACTGGGTTTAACTACGGGTTTAACATTAATTAATCCAAGCTTATCACTAATTAGCAGGATTAGTTTGGCGAAGTTTTGGCAGAGCTGACAAATCCGAAGCTAACTCCAAATTTGGCGGAGTTAACTAGAGTTTTTCCAGATTTAGTGGAGATTTCCTAGGAAAAACTGAAGAAGCCATAACTTTGGTAGTTTTCGACCAATTTTGGCTCAAAAAGAGTCATTCCTAGATGATTTGGATGCTCTAAACATAATGGAATAGGATGTAGAGGCAGAAAGACACTTGTGTATGTGATTTTTCTACGTTGAAGTTTAAGGAAGCCTAGGGCCACCAGGAGGGGAGGTCAAACCAAGATCAATTGAAGTCCAATTGCAGAGCTTGGAAAGTAAATTTTGCGATTTTTGGGTCTTCTGAATCCAATGGAGCAGGTTGCAAAGCCATTGGAGCACTGCAGGTGCATGTAATCAGAGAATTTACCATTAATCCAAAGAGGGCCTAGCCATTGAAGCAGGTCCAAGGAGATGTAACCTAGGAGGGGTGAACTCCTTTATCATTTGTGTGTTATGAGTTTGCTGTGTTTTATTTCTCTCCAATTTACTTGTTGCATATGTGTTTTAAACAGATAATTAAACTCATAAATTACTCATAAAAGGCACATAACACTTGACACATAATCCTTCACAATTTGGTTAATTTGAGATGATCCTAAACACATTTTAAATTACTAATGAGGGAGCTTGCATAGCATTAACAAGTTTGCCCAACATTTCAGATCACAGGATCATTTGGTTATTTCCTAATATAACTTTTTTTCCTTGGTGCTTGGAGGCTATGGTAAATCCTTTGGTTCGTTGTGACGAGCAATATAGGGATTTTTTTTAATATTTAATTACATATCCCAAGTAGCGGTTTGGCTACATTTATGACTCTCTTTTTTAATTTCTTATGGTGGTTGAACTTTTAAAGCATGAATATGACTATTTTATGGCTTGATGCACCGTCTTTGGGATAATGGATTTTTTTGGTAGAGGATTTTTTGCATCGTTATACACACACACTTAAGCTATTACATAAAATATTGCAGGAATATATTTCTTGAGATTTCTTAGGGATGATGTTGTAATGTCATTTAATTACATTATAAGTGGATTGTTGTAATTGTGGATGTGGGTTTAACACATAATGACAGGTGGTACGACCCCTCTTGGTATTGGATCTTTAGATTCCAAGGAACTAATATGGGTGACCATGGTCACTGAAGTTTCATTCTCCCATGCAAAGTTGGGTACCATCACTGAATTAGCTACCTTCTCCATCCCTAAGAATATTTATGAAAATACTCAATTGTTTGATCATATTTAAAATGGAAAAGTTCCTCGGAAGGTGGTGACCGATGCAAGGAATAGGGGATGCCAGAATCGACAAATACAGGTAGTGAAAGCAACGATAGAAGTTAAACAACTCTGATTTGGGTAGGATATCTTCTGGGATCACATTTAAGGGTTGCAGAAAAGGTCTCTTGTTGCTCGATGGGAGTTCACATACATGGACAAAATTCAAATGCAAGACTGGGTAAGCAAGCATTGGCGACCTATATTAAAATATAAGCCAAAGGTAAGTATGTTAATGAATAGATGGTTCAACGTCCATTCTTGACATAAAGAGGATGTAGATCTTATCATTGAGTTCCACTGGGTAAACGGGAGGTGTTTTCTACACTTACACCATTGATGTTTGGGTTTCAACCCACTAACAAAGACTCCACACAGGCATATGGTGTGGGTAAAACTTCTAGCATTACCATTGGAATTATGGACAAGAAGGGAAAAACTTGAAATTGGGAACATGATTGGGAAGTTTATTTACTTGGAGGAGTGAAACCTTTGTGCCATGGAAAAGCGAGTGGAATAGATGTCAGTGGAACTAAACTTTGCAAGTGGTTTTCCTACATATATTGATCTGATATGGGGAAACACTACATTCAGACATCGCATAGACTTTTGGGGGGCTCCTTTCCATTGCTTGGCTTACCACGAAACAGGTCACATGTTGTCTAAATGCATGTGATACTTCAAAATCGTGAATGGCGACGATGATCCTAAGCACATAAAGGACAACGTGGTGCAGATGGACACTTCAAGAATGGAATCGATGCATGCAGCTTCGGGGATGGGGTCAACAAATATTCTAGAGGTAACAATCATATTGATTCACCATCCTCTTCTAAGATTAGTCCTAATGAAAAGTCTAATATGATTGATAATCCTGGTACATCAGCGGGCAATGGGGCTTTGCTTGTTGTTATTCCATTGACCTAGTTTCAAACCCATATATCATAAGGGTGATGGATCTTGTAGTTATATATCTCGTGTTATTGATGTTGTGTATTCAGATTCTTCTTCCATGGTCCATAGCCAGCCCATCCTTGAAAATTCTAATGACATACCTATCCCTATGGGGATTCCTGAGAAATCAAGGAATTGTTCGAATTATCTACCTATTTCTAAAGTTCCTAGGTCAAATTATGAACCTAATTCTATTTGTTTTGAGTCCTTTCCTGGTGGTATATCGCCTACCAATTCAATTCAGTAGGCAATGATATTGAGGTCCTTATGCAAAACCCATCCATGGATCTACATTCTCTTACCATTCACAAATCCAAAGCTCCATCTCCTGGGCCTATTATCAGTTCCTCTCCAACGATGAATGTTACGATTAGGCATAAGAAGAAAGGGAACCCAAAGTTGACGTTGGGGGAAAATAGGTTGGTGACTGTGGCTTTGGACTTTTCTGATGATATGGACCTACATGAAGTATCTGTTATGGACTTTGTGGGATCCCAGGCTCTTAGAGTTTCAATGCCCATATTTGATGTTTCTCCATGAGTATTATCTCTCTCAACTATAGGAGCTTGGGGAATTCCTCAAAAAAATTATCCCTTAAACATTTGGTTAAGTCACTTGGCTTGGTGATAATTTTGATTCAAGAAACTATGTGATTGGAGATAAAGTCAGGCCATAATTTTTGTCTATTTGTCCGGGGTGGAAGATAGTATCTATTGATTCTATTGGATTATCAAGAGGCATGATTGCCACGTGGGATTTATCACGGACTGATTTTGTGGCTTATAAATTCTTTGTAGGTATATTTCTTATTGGGTTTTTTCATGGATCTGCTAGACGTGTTCATCTGCTCAATATATATTCGCCATACCAGGATCGTATGACTCTTTGGGATTGGATGGAAGCATGTGGCATAATGAAGATTGATTCACTCATTATTGTCAGTGACTTGAATCTCACGGTCTCAGGTGAGGAGGTTTGGGGATAGAGGTGAAAAATGGATCTGATGGGGCCATTCTTTAAAGATCTATATGAAATAAATTCGTTGGTGGACATTCATCCCAACCCCATCGTACCGACTTGGAGGAATGGTCAGGTTGGTACCAATCATATTGCTAAAAGACCAAATCGATTTTTAGTACATGCAAATTTATTGACAAGTTGGGGTTCATACGACCTTGGGTCTCTCCAACAACTCTTTATGATCATGCTCTGATCATTCTTCAGTGCAAGGGAGATCGAATGTGGAAAGGATTACCCTTTAATTTTAATAAATCTTGGTTAGGAAAACAAGATTTTTGTAGACTTATCTGCGACACATGGTCCCAATTCTTTGTTTCTGATGGATTATCATGGATGGAGGTTGTTAAGATGCGCAATCTCAAGAGGGTGGTAAAATGTTGGGAGCATGATGAATTGGTTGTGCACCAAAAATAGTTATAGGCAATTGAGGCGGATATGGTATGTTTAAACAACGAACAAGATGTTGATTTACTATCATAGGAACACATCAATGAGGTGCGGGAGTTGGAGGCTCATAAGCGACATATTCTTCGATTGTAGGAAGAGCCTTGGAGACTAAAAGGTCATGTTTCCTGGATTAAGGCAGGTGACAAAATACTAGAATTTTTCAGTGGTATGCCTCGATGGGCCAAGACAAGAACACAATTTGGGAGATCGTATCTAAATCGTGTGAAAAAATCATGAACATTAAGGACATTCAATAGGAGGCTATGATATATTTTGGGGGTTTCTTTTAGGAAAGGGAAAATGTTGACATAGACAACCAAATGGAGTTTATTAATTCCTTCCCACAAACGTTCTCGGCGGAGGAGGTTATGGAGCTTAAAAAACCTATTAGTTGGAGGAGTTATCATCTATCCTAAAACCTTTTGCCAAAGATAGATGTCTAGGACCGAACGGATGGACAGTTGAGATCTTCATACACTTCATATATATTATACGTGAGGATCTATTGCATTTGGTGGAAGAATCTCAATGTCTAAGAAAGGTGATAAGTGATATAAATGACAATTACATTGCATTCATCCCTAAGTTTTCTTGTTCAATTTATTTTAAGGATTACCAGCCTATTTTCTTGTGTAACATCACATACAAAATAATTTCTAAAATTATTGCTAATTGTCTAAAAGGGAAGCTACCAGATTACATATGTGTGGAACAATTTGGTTTTTTAAGGAATCAATAGATTCAAGATGTTGTTTCCATTTCACAAGAGTGCATTCATTCAATTAAATCCCAAAAAACGGAGGCAATTGTTCTTCAGCTGGATTTGCATAAGGCTTATGATAGTGTTGATTGGGTGTTCCTTAGGTTGATCCTACACAATATTAGCCTATCTGTTCTCATTGTGGATTTGATAATGTCTTGTGTCACAACAGTAAATTATGTTGTTTTGATTAATGGAGTACCATCTAATTTCTTCAAGGCCAATAGGGGGTTGAGATAGGGCTTTTCACTTTCTCCACTTATGTTTATGCTTGTCATTGATGGGCTAAGTAGGAATATTGCGATGGTTGAGATCGACAATAGATTTGTTGGTCTTTATGTCACTAAGAAGGTAATTATTACTCATCTAATGTTTGTCAACAATGTACTTATCTTTGGACATGTATCCATTTGTTAGTGGAAAGAACTTCTACTCATCATCTCGAAATTTGGGGATGCTTTTGGTTTCTTTATGAATGATACAAAATCTGCGTTCATCCATGCCTCTCAACACCAGGAGATCATATTCAAGATTTGTGCATTTCTATGATGTTGGCACTGCGCCTTTGGACGAAGGATTCATCTATTTTTGCTACATATTAAAGCTAAATCGTTACTGTAGTATGGATTGGCAATGGATAATTAACAAATTTGAGTGAAAGTTATCAATTTGGTTACATAGATGGCTATCAATGGGGGGAAAATTGATTCTCATTTAGTCAGTTTTGCAGAATCTTGCGGTGTATTGAATGCATTTATTTATGTTGCGCAATAAGGTCATACAAAAAATAAATGTTGTCATTACCAAATTTCTATGGCTCGAGGCAAGGAGGGGTAAAAAAAATCATTTGGTTTTCCTAGGTGACATTTCTAAGTCGATAGACCACGGTGGATGGGGTATAAAAGATTTAAAAATCTTTAGTTGGGCTCTACTATCTTAGAGTTTTTGGAGAGCCATCAATGGGCCGAGGATATGGAAAACAATTATTAAGGCAAAATACATGAAAAATTGTACTTTTGTGGAATGGTACATGTCAAGGATGGTATCGAAAAAGAATGGATCATGAATCTAATATAACTTTATGGAGATCAAAAAATGGATTATGGCAAATATACAATGGGAGATTGGTTCAAGATTTTTTGTGCAACTGGGGATTGATCCTATTCTAGGCATGAATGATTCTACTCTACTTTCTTTCTTGATCCTTTGACATCTACAGGAAAGAGGTGTAATCTATATAAGCCAAATTATGGATCATTGTGATGCTTTACACCCTTTCCTAAAGTGGAAAGGGGCCATGGAGCTGGACATTGTCGGCAAGGATGCTATGATATGGGAAAGGTATATTAAGAAGTCTCAATGGGTCGGGATCTCTATCAGTCATGTGTTACACAACATTTTGTTGTTGTCCCTGTACTCCCCGTCCACGATCCTGGAGGACCTCTACAGTGAACCCAACATGCTTTCCCATCATGAAGAAACTCCCAGTATGTCCTTCTTCATGAACAAAATATTTCCCCTTTGCATCACTTCCCAAGAATCTTCCTTTCATCCCAGTTTACAAGACCGGTGCTACTGACCAATTTCCTCCTCGCGCCGTACGGAGTGACTGAGCCTTTTTCCAGTCGCGTCGATCCTCTTTTGGAATTTTTTTAAATATGGAGCCGAAGCTTCCATGTCTAGAAGCTTCGTAATGGAAGTATGGTGGATGGTTGTGCTGGATGGAGCCGAGGAAGTTAGTTTGGTCTCCTTTCCCCTATTAGGATGGAACAAACTAAAGAGATAAGACCTTCTCCCATGATGAGAGGAACCATCTCCTGTCCATCCAAGCTATATAAACCTCTCTTTTTCCAAGCTAAAATAGTTTTGGAGTGAGTTTGAATGATCAGAAAGTCATCTATAGCTGTGGTGAAGTAAAATTATAAGTGCGGACACGAACGAATTCCTCTAGCTCGATAATGGGTCTAGCCAGAACAGATACATTCTATGGAAGATTTCCTTAGGTTAGAATAAATCAAGAGGGCCTACCTCTTGGTCACTTATCCTGTTTGATGATGTCCTTGCTTGCTGGCTCCAGCGATCTCTTGCTTCCTTCTTCAAGCTCCTGAAAGAAGTAAACAACAACAGACAACAAAGATAGTAATAGACAAATTGCAATTCAACTTACTTAACAAGTCAAGAAACATTAAGCCATGACTATGTAATATTACAAAACATGTAGGAAATCTATCGATAGTTACATGAATTAATATCAAAGAGAGATTACAACCATTCGTCTTGACGTTGTAGTCTTCCTTTGACAAGACCAGGTTCCCACACACTTCTGTTAGCATTCCACGATGGCTTTAAACAACAATAGTTTTAAAGCTCTTCCCTTTAGGCTTCACTCTATACCAAAACACACTTCTCCCTCACACAACTAGATATCTACAACTAGTAATAGTTTGCTTGTCTACTCCAAACCAAAATAGCATCAACACTCAACCAAAACTCTGCAACTATAACACTCACACTAGCTTGTGCTTGGGAAGAAGGGAGGTTTATATAGGAAATATGGATGGGAGATGGATCCTCTTCTCATGGGAGAAGGACTTATCCCTTGAGGTAGTTCCATCATTATAGGGGAAAGGATCCCAAACTGTCATCCTTGACCCCATCCGGCCAAACCATTTACCAGACTTTCTTTACGGAGCTTCTAGAGATGGAAGCTTCGTCTCTAATTTAAAAACTTTCCGTAACAGGACCGACACAACTGAAATACAGCTCAGTCGCTCCGGTCGACACGAGGAGTAGTGCTAATATCTACACATCGGCATGGGGAAGACAAAGGCCATTAGCGCCAGTCTTGTAACTGTGCAAAAAAGAAGTTTCAGGGGAAATGGTGCAAAAGGGAAATGATTTGCTCATGAAGAAGGACACAATGGGAGTTTTTTCATGAAAGAAAAACATGCAAGGTTCACTGTAGAGGTCCTCTAGGATCAAGGAACGGGGAGTATAGGGACAATGACAAAATGTTGTGTAATAGATGCCCCCTAAAGCATGAAGGTCGAACTAGAGTGAGGGATAAAATGCTTTATAAATTAGTGCAGGGAACCGGTCTACCATCGAAAAACCTGCAAGCAAGTACAGATACATATACATAAATTGATATCTTTGTCAAATGATACATGAATCGTGGCATGTACGCAGCCATCCAGAGAATGATCATGTAAATGGATCCAGGTATGGGCGCAACCATCCGTTAAAGAGGATCATAACGAAACGAAGGTATGGTCACAGCCATCCAATAACGAGAAGGATGACATGTGATAACTCATGGTCTGGTCGCAGCCAACCATCTGAAAGAGACATGCATATCATCACAACCATGTCACACCACTTCACAACCTGGACTTTTGTGATCTGAGTCCAGGGTCTTGCGCTCCAACACGACTCAATCAAAGTACAGATCCTAGCATGCAAATAGATGTGTTGACGTCGAACATGCTAGAAAGTCACTTGATTACCAGTCAATGATGTAAACTGTTAACAAGCGTGAGAGAAACCACCAATATTGGCAATGGTCCTCAAGGTACTATCAACACAATCCACGGAATGTGAATACAAGAACTGAAGTCGAACACCCGTGAAATCACTTGATTGAAATCCAATGATGTAAACTTGTCGTTGAGTGCGAAGAACTTTCCATTAGGGCATGCAAGCTCTAAGGTACTGGATGGGAGTCTCTCGATCAAGTTCTCGGATAATGAGTCGAAGTCGACGGAAAGTGACCGTGTCAAAGGAGGGCCATAACGAATCCCACATCATTGACGTGAGACAAGAGGATGCAAAATGATTTCGGATGATACAGAGAAACAGAGGTAAGTGTAACTGTAGAAGGACAACTCTTTGAACATATCGGCGACACAACTGGAAATTTGGCAGATTTTGGATCCATGGGATCGGTGGTCATGATGACGTGGCAAAGATAAAATGGAAGGCAAAAATGAATGGCCCAAACCTAGGAAGGTCAACGATGCAAAGGAGGATGTCCCAACTCGACACGAAGCAAAGAGTGTCATGTTCAAGAGTGAGCTTCTAACACGACTGATAGATTTCCAAATTCCCCCCCACCATTTCTGGTAGGTACCCCAATTACTTTTTAATCGCAAGCTTGAAGGGTATAGCATATGCTTGCACTGTAAGTTCATCCTTCAGACAAATCTGACCTAGTGAGTTTAATGAGCCCTAGGAAGGAGAAGCTCATGTTTGTCATGGTGATGAATCCGATGTCATTTAATAGTTTAACGAGTCCAAAAAAGGTGTAACTCAGTATCTTTTTCATGTTTAGAGAGTTTGAAAAAGACACATAAAAGAAAACTCCACATGGTCCCTTTTCATACATTTGTGTCTCTCGAGCCCAAAAAGGTAGAAAACAATACTTGAGAGAACCACTTGACCATTTTAGTCAAGGAGTACCTTTTTCGTAAATAGTGCCTCCCAGCCCGAAAAAGGGGTAAACTTATACTGGGTGCATGACATTTCGCATCCATTAACAAGTTCGAAACGACAAGGGCTCGACTATCTTTTCGTTTTTAAAGGGTCGAAAAAGAGCTGAAAGCGGACTCCCCATTTTTATTCTCTTTAACAAGTCAAAAAGGGAAAAAATACTCGGCAATCTTTTCATATGAGTTTAACGAGTCGAGAAAAGAGCTGAAACATGACTCATCATCGTCATCGAACATCCATCACCTGTCGCTACACAAGTAAGGTAAAGTGTATTATCGAGTCCTTGAGGTAAAAATAGGTTAAAATATTTACAAAACCTGTTATTTTCATGAAAAAATGAGTAAAAAGGGGAAAAGTAGATATATTTTTACCATTTACCATTTTACCTTTGCTGTGAAGACTTTTTACCCACTTTTGCCCTAATTGTTTCGAAGCAGATTACAGGAGATCCGGGAGGTCAATCGACGAGCTGTCAGTTCCAGGTAATAGCCGAAGCCCTAAGCTCCATTTCCATGCTATTTATTCATGCTTTTAGCCATTTTTTTGGATTTTTAGGGAGATTTTTTGAAAATCTTTTTTTTTCCCTTGGTAAGTGTGATTTCCAGGCACAGAATTACGCTGGCTGAGGGTGATTAGAAAAGCCATCCGTGCCGATTTTCCACAACTGTTTTTAAAACAGGCGCACCGACGCCCTGGATAGGGAAAAACCCTATGTTCTCAAAAATTGACTGTTTAAATTTGAATTTAATGTGCCAATGATGATTATTGACAATAATTAATGGCTTTTGCAGGAGAGAATTACCGAAAATGGTGGATTGGAAGGAACAGGAACATGAAGATGTTGATACCCAGGCAATGAATGACCCAAATTGCCTCGAGGCTTTGAGGGATCCTCAAATTCTTCCTTACACCAGGGATGTGGGCCCAACCTGAGTTGCTTCGATACCTGATAAGCCCTTGGGACATTAATCGAGAGATTTTTGTCATAGGCGACCAGAAGTTGGAGTTGACAACTTCAGATATTTACTTCATCACTTGACTTTCTCACAGAGGTGAGGCAATGAACTTGTATGGGTCACGTCTGATCAAGGCAAGCATATCTTCCCTGCTTGTCGCACATTACCCTGAGGCCCTGAAATCCAAGAGTGGGAAGATAGAGATTTCTAGTGTGCGGGATTTGACACTGAGGGTGCACAGAGTGGCGGGGTCCCAGGCGGTACATGAGACTAACAAATCGAAGTTCCTTTATGTTATTGACTGCACAGCTCCTACGATCTTCAATTGGGCGGAGGCCATGAAAATGAACACCAAGCGCCAATTGTCCAAGGCCAAGGCGGGGAATCTGAAGCAATTTGGCTTCAGATATGTACTTGTGACCTTCTTCCTGGAACGAGTACCACTGTTCCGGTATCAGCTGACTGAGGTAGATCCTCCTATGCCACATGATCCGTGGATGGCCCGCTGGAGTTGTTTGATGCCCAGGATCATTGGGGGTCAGCATATGTTATACTGACTTGCATTCTATTCATAGCTACGACGATAAAAGATCGTTGTGGAAAACTAGCCATACATCAGCACTGATTTATGTGGAGATCGAAATATGCCCTTACTAGATGGAGAGGACTTCGATGACGAAGGTAAAAAATCAAATTTTTAATTGTTTTTGGTATATATGTGCTTATAACATTTCTCTTGTTTATGCAGATGTTGGACCAGAGCGGCCAGCTGGGATGTCCTCGATAGCCAGGCGCGTCCCCCACCCTATTGATGTTGTCGCCCCTTATTAGGAAGGGAGCAACAATGAGGAGGATATCGCGAGGAACCTCGAGGGGTTAACTCATGGTATCCCAGAGTATGCTCGGATAGGAGACATGCCCCTTTGGTACCAGAGGCACACGGTGGGAGTCTCAAATAAAATCTGTTGATTGCTGAGTCGTGTTGCACGAGCTGTCTCGTGCTACCATGACCACCAGGCTGATTAGTTCCTAGGTCCAACACTTACATATTTTTTGAGGCCTGCGTGCCACGAATGTATGAGGCCTGCGATCTGCTAAAGTTATTTTAGACACACATATTATTTTTGGAATTATTATGTATCAAACATTCTCACCATATCTATATATATATATATATATATATATATATATATATGTTGTATTTTCTTGTCTATTATGGTACAAATGGTTTGTCTTATCTTTTACATGTTTCGTAAATGTCTATCCAACAAGTAATTAGCTAATGCATCTGTCAATGTATTCATGCATCTAGGAATATAATGATACGTAATATAATCAAAATGCCTTTCCAATAGACGAATACGGAGATACATACTCAATATTTGAGGGTTCCTGACAGAATATTGCCCATTGAGTTGAAGGATGACAAGCTGTGAATTCAGGTTGACAACCAATTCTATGATGCCCAGAGTGATGGCTTCTGACAATAGTTCGATGACCGCACTGTATTCAACAATGTTGTTGGTTGTGCGACCTAGGCAGATACCTTGAAGATCAATCAACTCATCGTTAGGGTCATAGATAGCCTATGCTACGGATGATAGGTTTCGGGTACTACGGCAAGCACCATTAGTAAAACCAACATGAGGAGTCGCAGACATCTAGAAAGTAAGAAAACATAGTAAACAGGAAAGTTGTTTGAAAACTACCACACAAAACCACGTTGTACAAAAATGAATCACACACTAATGTACATAAGTAACCATGCAAGATGACCTAAGCATAATACTTTTTAAGGTAAAGCCAGTTTCAGGGCTTATTGAGAGGATTTCCTTCATAACCAATAAGCTCATAGGCTCCTTTTTGCAAAACGCATTTCACGATATAGGGCCCATGCCACATAGGTTCGAACTTGCCTGCCCCAGCTTATTGTTAGCTTGGTCGTATAATAAGACCAAATCACCCTCAAAGAATGCGCGAGGGGAGACTGACTGATCAAAATGGGATTTGACCCGTTTCTTTTGTGCTTCGATGACCAAGGCAGTGAGACAGCGAGTCTCGTCCAGTCGTTCTAAATATAAGAGGCGTTCCTCTTGAGGTGATGTTTCGGGGAGGAGTTCAACAACTAACTTGAGTGAAGGAATCTCGCATTCGATTGGCAATGTTGCTTCCAAACCATAGACCAACTGGAATGGTGTGAAACTAGTTGCATCTTTGGTTGAGGTTCGGTAGGCCCACAGAGCTGAAAAGAGCATGAGATGCCAATTTGACTTGTGCATCCCAATAGTACGTTGAAGCATTGTGACCAAAACTTTGTTCATGGCTTCAACTTGGCCGTTGGCCTGAGGGTAATATGGGGTCGAGCCATCGTGGTGCAAGCCCAATGCAGATGTCAGCTCAGCCATCATGTAATCTCTGAAATGGGAGCCATGGTATGTGACAATGGCTTGGGGTACACCGAACCTGGAAATAACATGGTTAAAAAGGAATTGAGTCGTCGTCTTACCATCTGCAGAATATGTAGGCATCGCTTCGGCCCATTTGGTGAAATAATCTACAACGACGATAATATAGCCATGCCCCCTGGCCAAACAAGGGTTACATGTCATATAATCGATGCCCCATTTGGCAAAGGGACCAACGGTAATGATGGGTGTAGGTGAGTGGGTGGGGCGCGCATCTTGCGTTGGTAAATTTGGCATTCGTGGGACTTACAGACAACAAGAATGCAGTCCTTGAAGATAGACAACCAAAAATAACCAGTGCGAAGGATTTTTTGAGCTGTAGCATAACCAGACATATGACCACCACATGCCCTGGAGTGGCAATCATTGAGAGCTCTTTCAGCTTCCTCGACCATAAGGCATCGGCGAAGAACTAAATCAACACCGACACGGTATAAAGTATCACCAATAATATGATAGGGTTGGGAATGATGTCGAATCCTTCAATGATCATCCTTTGTCAATGCAGACTGAAATATGGACGTTTGGAGTTACACGATGATAGCACCATACCATGGATCAAGGGTGCTAAACAGGAAAAGGGTCTCATCTGGAAGTTGTTCATTTTCACCGACAGGGAGAGCCTTAGAGGGGAGGGAACAAATCAATTCGGTGAAAACAAGTGACTTCTTAGATTTGGTCGTAGTGAAGACCAAATCAAATTCTTGCAGGATGATGATCCATTTAGAATACTTTCCCCCTAGCAACTGACGAGTCAGGGTATAGGTCATAGGGTTGCATTCAGAAATCACTATAGTTGTACGTAAAAGGATATAGTGTCAAAAGCATTGAATATCTTGAACAACAGCCAAAGCCAACTTCTTGACATGTGCATAATGTGTTTCCGTGTCGAGGAGATTTTGACTAAGGTAGTAGATTACATGTTCGTTGCCTTCGTCGTTGTCTTGGACCAAAACCATAGCAATGGTGCTAGGGGCCGCGACGAGGTAAAGGAAGTAATCTCGATAATAGTTTGGTGGATGCAACAGAGGAGCATTTATGAGGATGACCTTGAAATCGTGAAAAGTTTTTTGGGCCACCTCATCCCATGCAAAGGGCGTTCCTTGTTTGAGCAACCGGGTAAATCCTGTGGCTAGCCCAACATAGTTGGGTATAAAACGACGGAGAAAGTTGGCCTTTCCTTGCAGGCTCTGGAGTTGGTGCAATGAGGATGGAGGGGGTAAATTTACAATGGCCTCGACTTTTAGTGGATCCAGGTGAATACCGTCCTTGGAAACGATGAAGCCAAGGAGTCATCCCAATTCCACGCAGCAAACACATTTGTGCGGATTTAACCGAATGTTATAGTGTGTGCAACGTAGAAAAATCTACAGAAGATGGTATAGGTGATCTTGGTTACAAGAATGAGCAGGAAGGTCATCCAAGTAAGGTTAGACATTGTTGCGAATATCATGAAACACGTAGGACATTGCCCGTTGAAACATGGCTCCCGCATTTTTGAGGCCGAAAGGGTGCTTCTTGTACGCGAACGTATCCCATGGGCAAATAAATGTTGTCTTTTCTTGATTGGTCGGTGCGATATTAATTTGGTTATAACCAAAAAAACCGTCCATAAAGGAAAAGATCTCTCTCCCAGCACATTCATCAATGATTTGATCAATGAAGGGAATAGGATAGTTGTCTTTAGGACATGCACGATTAAGATCTCAATAATCCATGTAAATGCGGATAGTTCCTTGTTTTTCAGTCACCGGGACAATATTGGACACCTAGTCTGTAGGGGGGATGGGATAGATGAACCCAGCCTTGAGAAGCTTTTCAACTTCACCCTTAATGGCAGCAGCCTTCCTAGGGTGCACCTGGCGAATCCGTTGGTGAACGGGCTTCACGTGCGGATACATTCGTATTTCGTGAACCACAATGCTAGGATCAATGCCAGGCATTTCTTCGTAAGACCATGCAAACACATCATGAAATTCCTGAAATAGACGAGTATATGTCTTGATCTCATCTAGAGAACAAGATACTCGAATATGAACATGTTCAATGATACCGAGTTTGATAGAAATGTCAATTGGCATCGTTTGGGTAATATTACCCAAATTTCCTTCCAACCATACTTCATGGGTAACAGTCAGTGGCGAAAATGGAGAAGAGGACTCTTCGAAAGTGGTAGACATAATCGTCGAGCGAGGCAGAAATGAGGAGCGATGATGAGTATCGATCCATGGTGGTTCCTCGAGAGATGTGATTTCCATGATACCTTCGTTAGCGAGGAAGGTCTCGGCTAAGGGATCAGACGATTCTAAAGTTCCAAGCCAGGGGGATTGAGAGTACACATCGAGAGAGGTCTTTGACATATGAGAATAAGAGGATGTAGAGTTCAAAGCCGAAACAATTTCCACGTAATTGACTTTGACGGGACTAAGTGGCATAACCTTGCCCCAAGTATCAACAAGATCTGGTGCAGGTATGACCCAAGGATAAGATTTGACCGAGATCATGTTGACAGAGGCAACATGTGGAGGTGGGACTGGAAAAATTCCCATTAAGGCAGAATCTTTGAAGAGACCTGCCACCACACTCTCATAGGGAGCACCAGAGTGCTTACGTACAAAACATTGCCATCCGAGGAGGAAGAGGCAAAGAAAGACAGCTGATCGAAGGTGACAATTCTCCCTTGATGGGGAAAATGAATCACGCGAAACAAGGAAGAGGCCACGACGTGCATGGCATGAGTCCAACTTCGGCCGAGTAAAATATTGTAATTGAGATTGACATCGACAATTTCTACTTCGACTTGCACTGTCTTGACTTCCAGGGTGATGGCAAGGTTAGGTAAGACACCGAAGGGTTGCGAATTGTGCCCATCAAAAGCTTCCAAAGTGTTCAGAGATTGGTTCAGTGCAGGGGAACTAATATCCTTCCAACATGCAGTTGACATGATGGAGGTGGAAGCACCTGCATTGATGACAGTGCGGTGGATGGTCTTCTCATTGATGATTACCTGAATAAGAAAGGCAATCTGATGAGGGGGGCCATGGAACATGGTTTTCTAGATAAAAACATATCAAATTGGAATCAGTAGGATGGATGCCCCCGATAGCTGATAGCAAGGATTTCTGCTGCGAGTGGCAGCTTTGGAGTACCTCGAGAGTCGACATGGTTGATAGCGCCTGAGCCAAATCCTCAACAATATTATAGTGCTGAGCAGCTCGGGCGTCGAGATTATATGAGGATTTCCATAGCACATTGTTGGAGAGGTAAATCCCCTCTACGGATAGAGGCGATCCCTACTAGCCCAGAATGGGTCTAGCAACAATCAATCAATGCTACTGTGCAAGTTCCTAATTGCAAGTAAAAGATAGGCAAAGAACACCTACTTGGATTCCAACGCTATTGTTTGACGAAGAGATGCCGCTCTCGCTCCTTCGCTCTGGCCGGTCACAATCTTCGACGATCTCCGTGAATAGATACCTGCACACACGAAGAGAAAGACAAACACAAGCATGAAATCTAATAAAAGCAATTATACATCAGTCAGAAAGGATGTAATTCACATTAACCATTACAAAGACAAATGAGAATGGAACCATAACAGTAGTCATCTATTATTAATCAATAACAGAGAAAGGTACAACCAAAGTTCTGACGCTGAGTCCTTCTCTAGAGGGTCCAACCAGCAAGTCTCTTAAGCATTCACCCTTGGAGGTAGATTCTCCCAAAACAAAAGCTCTCTCTCACACAAGCAATACCCACAACCTTCCTTAAGATTTCTCTAGCAAATCCACACTTGTCACACCAACTACCTATTAGCAGCAGCAGTCTAAGTACTATGAATTCCACACTATCCAAAACTAGCTGCTCATGGTAATGGTAGAGGTTTAAATAGAGAAAAAGTCTCCATGAATGGTGGGAGGACAAGCTTATCTTCAAGGAAGGTGGTTCCAAATGACGAACAGACATGCCATAGAAGGTAGGGCGACATTCACAAGGCCAACAACCGGGTCTGGAGTCATCTGGAAGGCCGGCTGTTAGAACAAACTCGCCCAAACTGGATCAGCGCGGGTCCATAACTGCACTGGAGCGCTGACATCGCAGCTGAATAACAAAGAAGGTCATGTCAGCGCGATCAGATATGAATAACAAACGCGCTAGCTCATGAAATTCGATCAGCGCGGGAAACACGTGTTCTTCCGCGCTGACAGCGCATTTGGTCTGTTATGGAGCGCCCATCAGCGCGGTTATTTTGCCAAAAGTCGCGCTGATAGCAAAAACTTTGGCAAAGTGGGTCATTTGGCCAGTTTAGAGAGCATGAGCATGGTGCATTTGATTTCATGACACAGTAGGGAGACTGACAAGGACGGATCGCATCAGCGTACTACCATGGGGCGGGACCTCCGCACATACATACGGGCGACCCGATGGGCTAGACCCAACGGCGCTACAAATGATTTCCTATAAAATTTCAAGTCCATGCCTTATTAGTTTTTAATGTATTTGGTATATTTTTGTTATGTAACGAAAATTACAAAGGAAGCCTAGGAGCCTTGCAATTATGATGAAGCCCGGACCCAAAAGGGTGTAGGAATGGAATTTAATAATTTTTGAAATCCGAAAAGGTCGTTTTCAAGGTTTTAATGTTTTTCGCATATTTCAGAAATATAAAGAAATACACAGGGTAGGCTTCTTTGCGACTTGCGACAACAACAAGGGCAGACTTGGGAGACTGATAAGTTGCGTCTAATGATTTTTTAAGTCTGAAAGGGACAAGAATAGGCAAGATTTTCACAGTGTCACTACGTTTTCTGTTTTAAACAGAAAACAGTCCTGTATTGACAGAAAGGGGCCATTTAGAGGGATATAAGGGTTCGAAGACCCATTGTACCATAAAGCAGAGCCCGGGAGACATATTGCTAGGAAAAAAGAGCTTGGAAAGGGAAAGAGAAGAGACATTCCACCACATAGAAACATCATGGAGCACGCATAACTAGCCTGGAACAGAATCGGCCATGAAGCATAATAGACAATGCATCTTTTCCATAACAGAATAATCAATTGTGGGGCATCTCTAGCACGAGGGAGCTCCCAGACAGCGCAAAAAACTACCCAAAATATTTGAATATAGTTAGTCTTTTGTCGGAAGAATAAACCGCCAAGCCACACTTGCCTTCAGGGAATCAAAGCGGTTAACAATGCAGATCGAATAGATTAAGACTCTGAGCCTTCTAGAGAGCTCAAGAGCATTGTAAAGGGCCTATAAAAGGCAGAAAACTAAATGTAATAAGGGTACAACTTTTGGAGATTATTCTAGCTCTGTTCCTTCAAGATTCTCATCTGCATTGTTTAGCAATACAAGCTTCTTTTGCTATTATATGTTCAATGTCCATTTCTCTTCTTTCCTATGCTTTCACTTGAACAATTTGTTCAAGTTTTCTTTGTGTTTAAGGCCAGATAACTGTCATCTTATCTCTGCTTTGATATATTAGATTTGCAAGCTTCTTTGCTGCCTGTAGCTAGCCATTTATATGTGTTATTATATATGCATCTGCCAATATAGTCATTAATCTTATTTGTTGCCTATAGCCAACCATTCATACATGTTCATGTATGCAATCCGTTGGTACTGTTAATATTCTCCATCTATCCATTAAATCTACAAACTATTGAGAATTAGTGGTCTAAAGCCTTGTGTTGTTGAGGGTGTTCATGCATGTCTTGAATAAGAATAGAGCTGAAATGGTTATCTGACTTGATCCAAACCATCATCCATTCCAATAGTTCTGAGAACAATATTGAAGATTATATGTTACCAAGCATCTCTGAGCTGCAACCTAGGGGAGTTTCCTAGAGTGCTAACATAATTGGTGTCGTTGCTGGGGAAAGTAAATTGAAGCTCATCTTCCCTGGGAAACGACATAGATCCAGCTTTGATGATAGACAAAGTCTGGGCATATTTTTTATTGTAATCATCTATCTGGTGACTCTATTGGAGACCGAACCTCTTGCCGACTCCACTTCATAGTTCTGGCTCAGTTTGTGAGGCATACTCAGAGACATCCTCAAAAGCTACAAGTTGACCCAGTACCTGACCCTGAAAAGATCATCAAAGAAAGAAAGTTATTGCAGAAAGGAGCATCAGGTTCAGGTAAACCTAAACAATCTCCTATATCTCATCAAGAAAGGCTTGTAATAGAACAAATACATGTTGAGAGTATAGCATCTAATACTAGCAGTGAAGAAAAACTTTCAGAGATTCATAAATCTCCTTGTTCTTTAGGTTCTCCTTTTGCTTTAAGCCTAAAGGAAAACTCACCTCCTATCCATCATAATCCTTTAGTCCTGTCAGTCACTTCTCAACCCTCTATCATTCAGACTGCCAGTACTCTTTTAGCCACCCCAGCTATGGCAGGTCCACAAGCACTTACCAAAATGGAAAGAATCATAGCTGCTAGGTATGGACCCCTAATACTGCCCACTCCTTTGAATGCCATGCCTACTGGAGAATTTCAAAAATATAGGCCAAAGTTCACTGGGACTGAAGGTGTTACTGCTGAAGAACATCTTGAGTCATTTTATAGCCACGCTGATAATCTGAACATTAGTGAAGATGATGTGTGGATGAGAGTCTTTATCCAAAGCCTAGATGGAGAGGCTAGAAAATGGTTCAGAGAACTAACCCCAAGATCTATAACAGGCATTGAAGCTTTAGATGATGCATTCCTAAAGCATTGGGGGGATAAGAAGGATCTCCTCTACTACCACGCTAAGTTTGGCAACTTAAAGAGAGAAAATGGTGAGTTGCTGTCTGATTTTAATAAGAGGTTTAACTTTATGTACAGCAAGATACTAGCTGAAGTAAAACCCACAACTACCTCTTCTAAACTTACCTATTCCAGTGCTTTTGATTCTGACTTCTACCTACTGTTGAGGGAGAGGAGATGTGCTACTTTGGCTGACATGCAAGATGCAGCCTTGGAAGTTGTATCAAACATCATGGATGCAAAGAAGCTCAAGGGAAATGTTGATAGAAGAAGATAGAGAGGCGAGTCTTCATCATCCTCTGATCCTAAGATAGATAAAATGACCAAAATGATAGAGTCATTAGCCTCTAAAATCTCCAAATCAGAGTTTGAGCAACACCCAGGGAAAGGGAGAGATCCTAATACCTTTGCTCCTAGAAATCCAAACCCAAATCCATATAGAAGAACAAATGAGCAGTTGCAGCTTTTGCAAAGAAACAAAGTTGCAAATGAAGACCAAAGGGTGAAGGCTCCTTTTCAGAATGCAGTCATGGAAGAAGAGCAGTTTGAAGAAGATGATGAGATCCATTGTCTGGAAGACAAAGGTAATGCTTCCTTTTTGACCTCAGTTGCCTATGAAAATCCATTATGCAATGACTAGATTAGCCAAGAATGGGATGATGAAGCTATTCTACAAATCGTAGATCAGCAAAGATATAATTTGAGGTCAAGATAAATAATGCCAGGGAAACTTCTATTCAAAGAGTTTTTGTCCCTGTAGTACAGCAAGCAAATAAGCAAAAACAACCAGTAGTTGATCCCATCATCCTCAAAGCTCCAACTCATGAGGTAAGAGGCCTTGACAAGTCTCCTTCTCCTTTCAATTTTCAATCAGAAATTCAGAAGCTAAGGATACCTATGCCTCTGATTGAACTAGTGAAGAATGGGTCCTTCAAAAGATCCATCCTCAAGGCCCTTGAACCTAAAGCCATCCAAGCCTCCACTAACTATGTAAATCTACAAGATGACAAGCCAACTGTGATTCTCAGCCCAATGATTGAAAATTGTGAAGACAGCTCCCCATCATTCTATGTCTCTTTGACTATTCATGAAAAAATCCTTCACAACTACCTTTTGGACACTGGTGCCAGCCATAATCTAATGCCTAAGGCTGTCATGGATGAGTTGGCTCTTGACATCACTAAGCCTTATCACGACCTATTTTCTTTTGACTCAATAAAAGTGAAATGTCTAGGATTAATCAAGGACCTATCCATCACTTTGTCTCAGCTGCCTATGAAAAGCATGATGATGGATATTGTGGTAGCTGATGTACCCCCCAAGTTTGGCATGTTACTTTCCAAAGGTTGGATCAAGATACTAGGTGGATCATTACAAAATGATCTATCTTATGCTACTGTCCCAGTGTTCAGAGGAGAGAGCAAGAGATTATAGAGAGAGGCGCACTTGGCTTATATAATCAGCGATGAAAGGAGTCCCACCAATCATCCCATATATTCATTTGACACCGATTTTTGAGCATGTATTCTCCATATTGAAGAATCTTAGTTGGCCTCCACGCAGCTCAAGAAACCAGT
The DNA here is from genome assembly GCA_031772625.1 of Pinus tabuliformis. Classification (NCBI taxonomy): domain Eukaryota; kingdom Viridiplantae; phylum Streptophyta; class Pinopsida; order Pinales; family Pinaceae; genus Pinus; species Pinus tabuliformis. The sequence goes on along the minus strand of CM062807.1, from coordinate 338,421,779 downwards.
TTGCCAGATCGCAGAGGAAGAAAACCCACAGGTTTGGGATATGTTTTTTAACGGGGCTCGCTCTAAAGATGCTGCAGGGGCAGGCGTAGTCCTTGTGTCCCCAACCCAGGAATATATTCATTTATCATTCAAATTAACCTTTCAGGTCGCAAACAACATAGCGAGTGCGAGGCTTTGATTTTGGGCTTAAGCGTTGCTAAAAAAATGGGTGTTAAAGGCCTGAAAGTGTTTGGAGACGCAGATCTCATTATTTAGTAGGTACATAAAACCTTTCAACCCAAGAATCCAAGGCTGAAGGCATATAGAGATGAGGTATGGAGGCTCAAGGATTCTTTCAATAATTTCAGCATTTCTTATATTCCAAGAATAAAGAACCAGCTTGCCAACTCCCTTGCTGTCTCTGCCAGTATGTTTATTCCTCCTTTGCCTCCAAAATTGACATATGAAGTTTAGATAAGATAAAAACCGTTTCTGCCTGACAATTTCAAATATTGGAGGGTTTTTTAGGACAATGAGGAAATTAACAGGCTTTTGCAAGTCGTGGAGGAATTTTCTGAAACACTCATCGATCAGGAAAATGAAACCATGGAAGAATGCGGCCAATCCAAGTTCAAAAGCGAAATCAGCCAAAGAAGCATCGTCCAGCTGCCAAGTGATCGCATATCAAAGGGATTGGTGCCCCTAGAGAGGTTGTTTGATCATAATGGCGTGCCCTATAATATGGCCAAAACAGAGAACGAGTCTGTTGTCTATAAACACAATATAGGTAGCCTGGCCTGTATAAAAAACATAAATCTGTCCACACATTTATCCTCTGCCCAGAATATTGCACCCTCATGAAGCAATTCGCTGACATTTTTGCGTGGGAATACAATGATCTTAAAACCTATGATGTAGACGTCATTCAGCATAAGATCCTACTGGAAAAGAACACCATCCCTTTTAAGCAAAAATAAAGACCTATTAGCCCTCTCTTATTGCCTTTGATCGAGAAAGAAACCAAGAAGCTTTTGGCTGCCAAAATCATAGTTCCCCTAAGGTATTCAAAGTGGGCAACCAACCTTGTGGTGATAAGAAAGAAAAATGGAGAAATAAGACTTTGCGTCGACTTCAGAAATCTGAACAAGTGCTCTAAAAAAGATAACTATCCTCTGCCCAAGATGGAACACTGCTGCAAAGAGTTTCAGGGGCTAAAGTCATGTCTTTCTTAGATGGATTTTCAGGTTACAATCAGATAGCTGTGCATCCTGAAGATCAGGAAAACACTACCTTCATTACTCCTTGGGGCACTTTCATGTACTCCAAGATGCCTTTTGGACTGATGAATGTTGGGGATACCTTTCAGAGGGCCATGGACATAGCCTTTGTGGGAGAAAAGGACAAGTTTGTCCTGATTTATCTTGATGACATAACAGTCTTCTCCAGCAACCACAAAGACCATTTACAGCATTTGAAGAAGGTCTTCCTAAAGTGCAGATAGTTTGGAATGTCAGTGAACACAAATAAGTCACAATTTGCTCTACAAGAAGGCAAACTTCTAGGGCATATTGTTTCTGTTGAAGGTGTGAAGATTGATCGAGCAAGGGTTCAAGCCATTCAGACATTGTCCATCCCAAGGTCAAAAAGGGACATTCAATCTTTCCTGGGTAAGATTAACTTTGTTAGAAGGTTCATTCCAAACTTTTCAGAGCTAATGAAGCACATCACTTCCATGCTGAAAAAAGGATTAGAAATAAAATGGACAGATGTTGCAAGAAGCTCTTTTGAAGCCTTTAAATGAGCTATCGTGGAAGCTCCCACTCTAATCAGCCCAGATTACACTAAGGAGTTTCGTATCTTCTCTTTTTCCTCTTATGATACACTTGCAGTAGTTCTGTTGCAGAAAAATGATGAAGGCATAGAGCACCCCATGGCCTTTTTCAACAAAACTTTGAGGGATGCTGAACTAAGGTATGACCTTATTGAAAAGCAAGATTATGCTCTCATTAAATATTTAAAAGCATTCAGAATTTATATTTTGCATTCCAAAGTAGTTGCATATGTACCGTCAGCCTCAGTAAAGGATATCTTAACTCAGCCAGATATAAATGAAAGAGGGAAAAATGGATTGCAAAATTCATAGAATTTGACATAGAGATGAAGCCCACTAAGCTTGTCAAAGGCCAGGGTCTAGCTAAACTTATGGCTGAAGAAAATTGCAGCTTGTTAGACATAAATTCCATGAGTTTAAATTCAGATGATGAGTAGATAGAGGGAGCAGTAGAAGACCAAAGGCAGAATCAGTATTTGGCTGAAAATCTGGCCACATGCGAATGGTATTCCAGCATAGTTCATTTTTTGCAGAAGCTAGAAGTCCCTCCAGGGCTTAGCTCAAGTCAAGCCTGAGCCATTAAACTCAGATCAGTGAAATTCTGCATTAATAAAAATCTGCTTTATTGGAAAGACCCATCAGGAATCCTCTTGAGGTGTCTTTATAAAGAACAATCTGTGGAGGTCATACACCAGTTCCATTCTAGCATTTGTGGGGGGCATCATTATTGGAAAACCACAGCTCACAAAATCTTGAGGGATGGATATTATTGGCCTACTCTATTCTATGATGTGTTTTCTTTTGTAAAATCTTGTGACAAGTGTTAGAGGTTTGGAGGAAGACAACAACTAAAATCTCTGCCCTTGAAGCGAGTACATGTCAATGGTCCCTTCCAATAGTGGGGCTTAGACTTCATAGGTGAAATCAACCCACATTCCAGTGGCCAACACAAATGGATTTTAGTAGCCACTGATTATTTCACCAAGTGGATTGAGGGTATACCCACTAAGAATGTCAATCATTAAGTTGTCATAAAGTTCTTGAATGAAAATATTTTCACTAGATTTGTTTGCCCAACCAAACTAGTCACTGATAATGTAGCAACTTTCAAGGAAAAATAATTGGTGGACATGACTGAATCCATGGGCATTCAGGTGGTACATTCTACCTCCTATTATCCTCAAGGAAATGGCCTGGAAAAATCATCTAATAAGAGTCTGGTAAAGACAATCAAAAAGCTATTAGAGGACAACAAAAAGGGTTGGGATTCCAAGCTAAAATTTGCACTATGGGCTGACAGAGTTACCATCAAAAAGTCCATAGGGAATTCTCCATTTAAACTGGTTTATGGTGCTGATGCTGTTTTCCCCATCCAGATCATTCTCCTTGTGGCTAAGTTGTTGCAAGAAGAACAAGAGGGAGAGAATGACATGGTAAGAAGAATGAATAATATGGTTGAATTACAGCAGATAAGAGAGCATCTGGTTGAGAAATCAAAGTGTCACCAAAAGGAAATCAAAAAAACCTTTGACAGGAAGGCAAAAGTGGAAAATTTCCAAGTTGGTGATTGGGTGCTTAAATGGGATGCATTTAAGGAAAAGAGAGGTAACCATGGCAAGTTTGACTCCTTATGGACAGGTCCTTTTTGTTGGCATTATGTTTCTGGTATGGCTATATGTTACAGATGTTGTACTTGATGGCAACTCTCGTGGCAAGGCTCTCAATTTGTTGAAAATTAAGAAGGACGCAGGAAATCAGTTCAGAAGGTGCGTACCCGCAGGTACACCATGCAGGGACCGCATCCAGATACGCAGGCCGGCCGTTCAGGAGGTGCGTCCCCCCAGTGTACACATTTCAAGGCAGAGAAAAGCACACGTGGGAATTCTTATGTTTTACTCTTGGTATTTAGCCGACGGTATTGGGTTATTATGGTGTCGGCTCGTGGTATTGTTCCATGATTTTAGGAGGAGCTTGCCTATATAAAGCAAAGGAGATCACTTGGCTAAGCATCTTTTGCAATTGAATATCTTTAGATCTGAAATATTGGGTTATGGTCTTAAAAGCTTGATCTATATGAAAGGGAGGTTGAAGGCGAATCTGTGAAGGGTGATCTCTCGAGCGCATGATCAGATCTGAGCAACTGTGCCACTTTGGTGGACTGCCTATTCGGCCCTAATCAGAAGGACGCAGGTGTTTAACAGAAGAGCTGCGTGGGTACGCAGTGCAGAAACAGGAGATCTGCGTGGGGACGCAGAGCAGAAACAGGAGACCTGCGTCGGTACGCAGAGCAGAAACAGGAGACCTGCGTCGGTACGCAGAGCAGAAACAGGAGACCTGCGTCGGTACGCAGAGCAGAAACAAGAGACCTGTGTCGGTACGCAGAGCAGAAGAAGGAGACCTGCGTGGGTACGCAGAGCGACTAAGGTTCAGGTGCGTCCGTGCAGTAAAAGTACGCGGCGCGATAGTATTTCCAGGTGCGTCCGTACGCGGCGCGATAGTATTTTGGGGTGCGTCCCTGCAGGAATAATACGCAGCGCGGTTCAAGGTACAGTGCGTGGGCACGCAGTTCGGCAGAAGGATTCCTGCGGGTATACGCAGGAAAGCAGAAGGTGAACTGCGTCGCGACGCAGGCCACAGAAGGGAAAACTGCGTATCTGTATTAAAATGTTCTGTTGACTGAAATTTTCTGTTGATAAGGTGTTCTGGGTTAGTTCTGTTATTGCTGATCTGATAACTGTAGTGGACTGTAACTTTTATGTACTTGATGATCATTTGATGCTTTATGAAAAGAAGTAGGGGTTTGTAGCTCCCTTCCAGGAGAGACTGGAAAACAAGAGAGAGAGAGTTGTAGCTCTCTGCAGGTTGCAGCCTGCGTACTGGTAAAGGACTGTACCAGTACAAAACCATTGTAAAAGAAGTTTCTAAGTTGAAAGAAGATAGAGACATATTGCAACAGGTGGTTTTCACCCACATTGGGTTTCCACCTTACATCTTGTGTTCTTTGGTGTGACTATCTGTTTTTCTTTGTTCATGCTCATTATTTTATGATACTGACATGCAAAAATAATTCAAAGAACAAATAAGGAAGATTTATTAAAAGAATTAGATAATACTGATTCACCCCCCCCTCTCAGTATTATTTCCAACAATTGGTATCAGAGCAGGTCCTTCAGAGAAGCTTGATCGCTTGAAGGTAGATCGTTCATCATGAGCAACTACGAGAGAGAAGCATCAATCAGGCCACCGGTTTTTGATGGGACAAACTTCAATTATTGGAAGGTAAGAGTTACTGCCTATCTTCAATCTCTTGGTACAGAAGTTTGGGACATCGTAGAGACAGGCTATGCTTTTCCTTCAGCTACTCCTACAGATGCAGCCGAGAAAAAGAAGTATGAAACAAATGCGAAAGCAGTCAGTACTCTATTAGGATGTATATCTCAATCAGAATTCATGAAGGTAATGCACTATAAATCCGCAAAAGAGATATGGGACAAAATTGTCACGAGCTATGAAGGAGATGAACAGGTAAAGCGTGCTAAACTTCAAACTCTCAGAATTCAGTATGAGACTCTCAAAATGTATAATGATGAAAGTGTGGCTAACTATTTTCTTCGGGTAGATGAGGTTGTTAATTGTATGAAAAATTTGGGTGAAGAAATAAAAGAGGCTATTGTGGTTGAAAAGGTCCTAAGATCATTGTCCCCCAAGTTTGAATCTAAAGTATCTGCAATAGAAGAAAAGGAAAATCTACGAATTCTTACTATGTCTCAGCTACATGGAATTCTAACTGCTTATGAAATGAGAAAGGGAGGTCCATCAGACAGAAGAGAAGCTGCTTTCAAGGCATCAGGCAAAGGAGATTATTATGAAGCAAGCCACGTCCCAGAAGAAGAGGAAGAAGAATCAAATTTTGTCAGAAATCTTCAAAGGGGTTCTGGAAGGTTCAGAGGTAAGTTACCTTTTAAATGCTTTGCTTGTGGAAGAGTAGGTCATTATGCTGCAAAATGTCCTTATAAGGATAAAGGAAAGGAACCTGCTAGATGGAACAAGAAACATAACGCAAACAAGAAAAGCTACTACACTCATGAAGATAGTGATGGTCTATCAAACAGTGATGAAGATGAACAAGGTAATGAATATAAGTTGTTAATGGCATTTGAAGATGATGATTATATGGATGCTGTAGATGTGGATAACCTTTATGATGAAATTACTAGACTCAAGAGATGTATAGAAGAAAAGAACATGATCATTGATACTCTACAATTTCAAATTGATGAAAAGGAAAAACATCTTGAAAAATTAGAAGGTGAAATTGTTGGTCTTAGAAAAGAGATTGAGAAAACAAAAGCTATTAATCTCAAGTTTGTCAAAGGATCTGAAACTTTGGATGAGATTATCAATGTGCAGCGGTCTCCTCTAAACAAGACAGGTCTGGGCTATAATGGAGAAACTTCTCAAGCATCCACCTCAAAAAGTTATCTTGATGCAGCAAGAAGAAATGAGCAAAAGAACAATGAAGATCAACAGGTAAAGCAGGAACGAATTACAAACAGAAACTATCAAGGGCAATCCATCTTAAGGGTGAACAAAAGCTACAACCAGCCACAGGTAAAATCTTCTCAATTTGGTTCAAGAATAGATGAAAATAGAAATTACAATCAGTTGGCTGGTAGATTCAATAACCGCAGAAGTTTCTTCAATGGACAATGCTTTTCTTGCCATAACTTTGGTCACAAAGCAGCTCAATGTGTTGCATATAAAACGATCATGACTAGGGAAGCTCAAAAACAAAGAAGTATGACAGGGATTACAAAAAGGACCTATAACAACTTTTCGGCTCTTGAAAATGAAGTTGAATGTTCTATTTGCAATAACTTTGGTCATGAAGACTCTGAATGCAGGAGCAGGTTTCAGCAGAAAAAGGAACAAGCCTCAAACACCAAAACATGGAGAATAAAGGAACCTCAAACAGAAAGATGTGGGATAGCATTTTATGCAGAGGGACAGGAAAATCTATGGTACATTGACAGTGGATGTTCGAAGCATATGACAGGTGATAAAGAAAAACTCGAGTCTTATTCTGCTCTAGAAAAGGGAAAGAAAGTCTCTTTTGGAAATGATACTCCTGCAACTATAAAAGGAAAGGGCATTGCTTAGTTAAAAGAAAAGGTCAAGGCTGGAAATGTTTTGTATGTTGATGGATTGAAGCATAATCTTCTAAGTGTCAGCCAGATGTGTGATCAAAGAACCGAGGTTATATTCAGATCAAATGGATGTCTTGTTCGTGATCTTGATACAGGTAAAACAGTAATCAAAGGCAAAAGAACTCCAAATAATCTGTACATATTTGAAGAAGGACAACGACAATGCTATCTGAGCAAGGATGATGAGCACTGGTTATGGCATCGGAGGCTGGGGCATCTAAGCTTTTCACAAATAAGGAAAGCATGCAAATATCAGGCAGTTCGTGATCTTCCAGATATCAAAATTCCTGACAACACCATATGCAAATCATGTCAGTTTGGAAAACAAACCAGAACTAACTTTCCAGAGAAGGAAGGATCAGCTAGCATGCCTCTTGAGCTAGTTCATACAGATACATGCGGTCCATTCAGGAAAAGAACACCTAGAGGAGAAGAATACCTGATATTATTCATTGACGATTTCTCCAGGTTTGTCTGGCTAGGACTTATGAAGCACAAAGATGAAGCATTCGAAAAATTCAAATCCTTCAAAGCCTTGGTTGAAAATGAATCAGGTCACAAAATTAAGTGCCTCAGATCCGACAGAGATGGGGAGTTTACCTCAAATGAATTTTTCGATTTCTGTGAAGAACATGGGATAAGAAGAGAATTCTCTACAGCTAGAACTCCTCAGCAAAATGGAGTTGTGGAAAGAATGAACAAAACAGTCCAACAAATGGCTCGTGCTATGCTTGATGAATCAGGAACTCCCACAACTTTCTGGGGTGAAGCTGCACATGCTGCGGTTGTTATTCTCAACAAAACAAATGTTCGGGTGAACAACACTCAAACTCCTCATGAGCTCTGGAGTGGTAAGACTCCTTCGGTAAAGCACTTCAAAATCTTTGGGAGCAAATGCTATATCAAGAATACTGATGAGCAGCTTGGCAAACTTGAACCTAGAGCAGATGAAGGCATTCTTCTTGGTTACTCTCCACATAGCAAAGCATACAAATGCTACAATAAAAGACTTGGCAGAATTGTTGACAGCATTGATGTAGTGGTTGATGAGAAGGGATACATTCCTAGGCAAGTACATCATGAAGACATCGAAGAAGATGAAGGCTACCCTCAAAGACAAAATGAAGAAGAAGAAGAAGAACCTCAAGAAGAACCAGAGGAGCAGACAAGAATAGAAGAAAAGACTCCATCCAGATATGTTCAGAAGAATCATCCAGAATCTCAGATTATGGGGCAGAAAGAAGTAGGTGTACAAACAAGAAGAACAGTTGCAGAAGCTTCAAGCTATTTGGCATTACTCTCCTCTACTGAACCACAAAGTGTGAAAGAGGCATGCAAAGATGAATGTTGGGTGAAAGCAATGGATGAAGAACTTGAGCAAATCGAAAATAACAACACTTGGGAATTGGTTCCTAGACCAAAGGATAAGAATGTTATCGGAACAAAATGGGTCTTCAAAAACAAATTGAATGAAAATGGAGAAGTAATTAGAAACAAAGCCAGACTTGTTTGTAAAGGGTATGCGCAGCAAGAAGGAATAGACTTTGAAGAAACCTTTGCTCCTGTTGCAAGACTTGAGGCCATCCGAATGTTTCTTGCTCTCTCAAGTTTTCAAAATTTCAAAGTATTTCAAATGGACGTGAAATCAGCCTTTCTGAATGGAGACCTGGAAGAAGAAGTATACATTGAACAACCAGATGGGTTCATTCTTGGAAATGATCCAAATCTTGTATGCAGATTGAAAAAGGCTCTCTATGGTCTCAAACAAGCTCCAAGGGCTTGGTACTACCGTTTGGACAAATATCTTCGTCAACAAGGTTTTTCAAAAGGATCAGCAGATAGCAATCTTTATATAAAAGTTGAAAATGACAAATTGCTAATACTTGTTGTGTATGTAGATGACATTATTTTTGGGAGCAATAAAGAAGCTATGAGTCAAAGCTTTGCCTCGGTCATGCAGAAAGAATTTGAAATGTCTTTGCTAGGAGAACTGACATATTTCCTTGGTTTGCAAATCCAACAAAAAGAAGGAGGAATCTTTTTATCTCAAACCAAGTATCTCAAACAGATTTTGAAGAAATATGGTATGGAAGATGCAAAACCAGTATGTACACCCATGGTCACAGGATGTAGCCTCAGTGCAAATGATGAATCTGCAGCAGTACATCAACCAACCTACAGATCTATGATTGGAAGTTTACTTTATTTGACAGGTACCCGACCGGACATCATGCATGCAGTTGGAATAGTTGGAAGATTTCAGGCAAATCCGAAGGAGACTCATCTTCAGGCAGTGAAGAGAATTTTCAAATATCTTCAAGGGACTCAAAATTATGGCTTATGGTATCCTAGAGATACAGATCTTACACTTCATGCTTATACAGATGCAGATTGGGCCGGAAGCGTGGATGACAGGAAAAGCACAAGTGGTGGTGCGTTCTTTATGGGTTCCAGATTGGTATCTTGGTTCAGCAAGAAACAGAGTTCGATTGCCTTGTCTACAGCTGAAGCGGAATATGTTGTTGCTGCATCTTGTTGCACTCAACTCCTTTGGATGATGCAGACTTTGCAGGATTTTCAAATCACTTGTACACCACCTATCCCCATCTTATGTGATAACACAAGTGCAATCAACATCTCAAAAAATCCTGTTATGCATTCAAAAACCAAGCACATACCAATCAAGTATCATTTTCTCCGGGAACAAGTGCTTGAACAGAAGGTCAAGTTGGAGTATGTTCCTTCTAAGGAACAAGTTGTTGATATTGTCACCAAACCCTTGCCCAGGGACACTTTTGAATACCTCAGGCAAAAGCTGGGGGTTGTTGATGCATCATCTTATTGTTGAACCTTTTTTGATTGATGGTACAGGTTCAGGGGGAGCATATAATGCATTGTTGGCATTATGGAGGATGGTCAGAAGGAGATCTTGGAAATAGCTGCAATATGTCTCTATCTCTTTCATGGTGGATTATGGTTCTTTGTTGCAGATCGGGTTCATATTCAGGGGGAGCATGTTCTTAGGGGGAGCATACCCCTTTGCCCTTGATGTCAAAGGGGGAGAATGAAGATGAAGACTGAAGATTGTGAGGTTGCCATCAAGTCCAAAGGGGGAGATTGTTGGCATTATGTTTCTGGTATGGCTATATGTTACAGATGTTGTACTTGATGGCAACTCCCGTGGCAAGGCTCTCAATTTGTTGAAAATTAAGAAGGACGCAGGAAATCAGTTCAGAAGGTGCGTACCCGCAGGTACACCATGCAGGGACCACGTCCAGATACGCAGGCCAGCCGTTCAGGAGGTGCGTCCCCCCAGTGCACACATTTCAAGGCAGAGAAAAGCACACATGGGGTTTCTTATGTTTTACTCTTGGTATTTAGCCGACGGTATTGGGTTATTATGGTGTCGGCTCGTGGTATTGTTCCATGATTTTAGGAGGAGCTTGCCTATATAAAGCAAAGGAGATCACTTGGCTAAGCATCTTTTGCAATTGAATATCTTTAGATCTGAAATATTGGGTTATGGTCTTAAAAGCTTGATCTATATGAAAGGGAGGTTGAAGGCGAATCTGTGAAGGGTGATCTCTCGAGCGCATGATCAGATCTGAGCAACTGTGCCACTCTGGTGGACTGCCTATTCGGCCCTAATCAGAAGGACGCAGGTGTTTAACAGAAGAGCTGTGTGGGTACGCGGTGCAGAAACAGGAGATCTGCGTGGGGACGCAGAGCAGAAACAGGAGACCTGCGTCGGTACGCAGAGCAGAAGAGCAGGAGGAGACCTGCGTGGGTACGCAGAGCGACTAAGGTTCAGGTGCGTCCGTGCAGTAAAAGTACGCGGCGCGATAGTATTTCCAGGTGCGTCCGTACGCGGCGTGATAGTATTTTGGGGTGCGTCCCTGCAGGAATAATACGCAGCGCGGTTCAAGGTACAGTGCGTGGGCACGCAGTTCGGCAGAAGGATTCCTGCGGGTATACGTAGGAAAGCAGAAGGTGAACTGCGTCGCGACGCAGGCCACAGAAGGGAAAACTGCGTATCTGTATTAAAATGTTCTGTTGACTGAAATTTTCTGTTGATAAGGTGTTCTGGGTTAGTTCTGTTATTGCTGATCTGATAACTGTAGTGGACTGTAACTTTTATGTACTTGATGATCATTTGATGCTTTATGAAAAGAAGTAGGGGGTTGTAGCTCCCTTCCAGGAGAGACTGGAAAACGAGAGAGAGAGAGTTGTAGCTCTCTGCAGGTTGCAGCCTGCGTACTGGTAAAGGACTGCACCAGTACAAAACCATTGTAAAAGAAGTTTCTAAGTTGAAAGAAGATAGAGACATATTGCAGCAGATGGTTTTCACCCACATTGGGTTTCCACCTTACATCTTGTGTTCTTTGGTGTGACTATCTGTTTTTCTTTGTTCATGCTCATTATTTTATGATACTGACATGCAAAAATAATTCAAAGAACAAATAAGGAAGATTTATTAAAAGAATTAGATAATACTGATTCACCCCCCCTCTCAGTATTATTTTGTCATCGCTCAAGTTCAGCAGAATAATACATTCATTCTGCATAGTCTGGAAGGAGGAGATACTTTTGGTAGCCCAGTAAATGGGCGGTTCTTGAAACTTTATTTCATTTAAGGCTTTAAGGCCTTGTTATTGTAAATATGCTTTTCTTTCAGTTTTTATTTTTATGCTAAAAAGACTCCATGCCCAATGCAACACTAGGAGGAAGATTTAATTTTGGTTTTACAGGAAAGGCATTGATCTATGGTTCTCGAAACCTCACAGGGAGGATTTCATCCCCAAAAGGAGCCAGTGTTAGCCTTGAAGGAAAATGGCCCAAAAATGGATCCAAATATGCCCCAAAACCTTCAAAATTGCTTAAAAATCATCCATCGATCGAAATGAGCAAGGGAGGAAAGCCCTTGGAAGGGATGAAAATCACTATTGGGAAGTGAAAACCAAAGGAAAACAATGAAAAACCCACAAGCGCAGGCTTAAAAAGAGAAGGAACAACCACCGTTAGATCTAGTTGATCAACTGCCCAGATATAGGCAGCTAATCGCAATCAGCCAAGCAAAGGGGACAGTTTACAGGCGGGCACATGACACCGCCAATCAGCGATCACCGATGATCGGATTGGCGGGTCACATTGGCAGGGAACATATGTAGTGATATATAAGGCCCAGGGAATGACCAATCAATGATTGCAATCGGATCGCATCGTTGTATCACATCGACATACTACCATGGGGCAGGACCTTCGCACATACATACGGGCGACCCGATGGGCCAGACTCGATGGTGCTACAAATGATTTCCTATAAAATTTCAACTCCGTGCCTTATCAGTTTTAAATGTATTTGGTATATTTTTGTTATGTAACGAAAATTACAAAAAAAGCCTGGGAGCCTCGCGATTGTGATGAAGCCCGGACCGGAAATGGTCTGGGAAGGGAATTTAATAATTTTTGAAATCCGAAAAGGCCGTTTTCATGGTTTTTAAAGTTTTTCGCATATTTCAGAAATATAAAGAAATACACAGGGCAGGCTTCTTTGTGACTTGCGACAGCAACAAGGGCAGACCCGAGAGACTGATTAACTGCATCTAATGATTTTTTAAGTTCGAAAGGGATAAGATTAGGCAATATTTTCACAATGTCATTGTGTTTTCTGTTTTAAACAGAAAATAGTCTTGTATTGATAGAAAGGGGCCATTTAGAGGGATATAAAGGCCCGAAGACCCATTGTACCATATAGTAGAGCCCGAGAAACATATTGCCGGGAAAAAAAGCCTAGAAAGGGAAAGAGAAGAGCCATTCCACCACACAAAAACATCATGGAGCACGTGCAGCTAGCCTACAGCAGAATCAACCATGAAGCATTAACAGATAGCGCAGCTCATCCATAACAGTAGAATCAATTGTGGGGCATCTCTAGCACGAGGGAGCTCCCAGACAGTGCAACAAACCACCCAAAATATCTGAATATGGTTAGTCTTCTGTCAGAAGAAGAAACCGCCGAGCCACACTTGTCTTCAGGGAATCAAAGCGGTTAACAATGTAGATCGAATAGATTAAGACTCTGAGCCTTCTAGAGAGCTCAAGAGCATTATAAAGGGCCTATAAAAGGCAGAATACTAAATGTAATAAGGGTTCAACTTTTGGAGATTATTCTAGCTCTGTTCCGTCAAGCTTCTTATCTGCATTCTTTAGCAATACAAGCTTCTTTTTCTGTTATATGTTCAATGTTCGTTTCTCTTCTATCCTATGCTTGCACTTGAATAGTTTGTTCAGGTTTTGTTTGTGTTTAAGGCCAGATAATTGTCATATTATCTCTGCTTTGATATATTAGATATGCAAGCTTATTTGATGCCTGTAGCTAGCCATTTATATGTGTTATTATATATGCATCTGCCAGTATAGTCAGTAAGCTTATTTGCCGCCTATAGCCAGCCATTCATATATGTTCATGTATGAAATCTGCTGGTACTGTCAATATTCTCCATCTATGCATTAAATCTACAAACTATTGAGCATTAGTGGTCTAAAGCCTTGTGTTTTTGAGGGTGTTCATGCATGTCTTGAGTAAGAATAGAGCTAAAATGGTTATCTAGCTTGACCCAAACCATCATCCATTCCAATAGTTTTGAGAACAATATTGAAGATTATATGTTACCAGGCATCTCTGAGCTACAACCTAGGAGAGTTTTATGGAGTGCTAACAGCTACCACTAGATCTGGGTGAGGGAGCAGGACATCCCCAAGACCACTTTTCATTGTCATTATGGACACTTTTAGTTCTTGGTGATGCCCTTCGATCTAACCAATACACCAACCACGTTTCAGTCTTGCAAAAGCCAATTGTTCCGCAAGTAGTTGTGATGATTTTTCTTGGTATTCTTTGATGATACCTTGATATATAGCAGGACTTGGGAGGAGCACCTCCAACACTTGGAGGAGGTCCTGTGCATACTAGTGGAGCAACATCTCTATGCGAAAATGTCCAAGTGTGAGTTTGGATTGATTGAGATGTTATATATTTGGCTTGGGATTGGGGAGGATGGAATACAGGTGCATCAGGAAAAGATTAGGGCCATCCTAGATTGGCCTATGCCCAGGAATGTGATAGAGTTGAAGGGATTTGTGGGCATATGTACATATTATAGGAGGTTCTTGAAGGGGTTTTCCTAGTTAGTAGCACCCCTTATGAATTTGACAAAGAAAGGGGATTTTGTGTGGAATAATGTACCATAGGAAGATTTTGAACACCTCAAGAGGGTGATGAGTATTCATATTTTGGCCCTTCCAGTTTTTTTATACCCATTTGTCTTGGAGTGCGATGAACCAAGGGAGAGAATTGGAGCAATTTTGTCACAAGGAGGTCACCCCATAGCATTTGAGAGCTAAAAACTTTAGCCACATGAGATATTGTATGCCATATATGATAAAGAGATGCTACAATCATGCATGCATTGGCTAAGTTTCAGAAATACTTAGTGGGGAACAGGTTCAAGGTTAAGACTAATCACAACAGTCTTCAATTTTTCCTTGAGCATAAGAACCTGTAGGAGAGACAACAAAAATGGATCAGTAAGATCCTAGCATATGATTTTGAGATTGAATATTTCAAGGAAAGCAGAACATAGTAGTTGATGCATTATCACGGAGGCCCGCAACACTCTCTTTGATGGCTATCACATAGGATTAGAAGGCACAACTTTTGGTGGAGTACTCCAAGGATCAGCCGAAATGTGAGATCTTGGATGATACTCATGGGGATGATAGGTATCGGGTGATGGATGATGTTATGTATGACAAAGACAAGATTTATTTGGTTTCAGGATCACAGTTGAGGGAGAAGATCCTACACGTAGCTCATGAATCACCTTTGGTAGGGCATCAAGGATTCTATAAGACTTACAGGGCCATTAGGGATTATTTCACTTGGCGGGGTCCTAAGGAGGATGTTTTGAGGCATTTCAAGGAGTGTGATGCATGCAAAAGGAACAATGGAGAGAACAGACATCCGATGGGTTACTACAACCTCTTCCTATTCTTGAGAGGAAGTGGGAGAGTATATCTATGGAGTTTATTATAGGATTTTCGGAAGTATAGGAGAGAGATTGCATCTATGTGATTTTTGATAGGATGATGAAGTTTACACACTTTATCACCATTCCATCTCAATACTCAGCGTCACAGGTGGCCGAGTTGTTTTTATAGGAGGTGTTTAGGCTGCATGGGCTGGCTAAGACGATTTTTCAGTGACACAGATGTTATATTTATGGGAGGATTTTGTCAAGATTTATTTTGTCTTGTGGGTGTGGAGCTGACTCTCAGCACTATCTACCACCCTCACATAAATGGGTAAATGGATATACTAAATAAGTGGTTTGAGGGATATTTATGCAACTATGTGATTAGATAGCAAAGAACGTGGGTGAAGTGGTTGCACCTTGGGGAGTATAGTTACAACACCACATATCATATGTCCATAGGTATGACACCCTTTCATGCTTTATATGGTTATGATGCATTGAATTTTGTTGATATGGTTTTTGGAGATAACAGGGCTCTAGGGGCTAAAGATTGGATATAGGAGAGCCAAGATATCCTTAGATCACTCAATGATAGCTTACAAATGGCACAAAATAAGCAGAAGTTATATGCAGACCGGGGTAGAGTAGAGAGACATTTTGAGGTGGGGATTTTGTTTTCTTGAGATTGCAATTATACAAGCAGTCCACACTGAAGAAGAAGGAAGATGAGAAGCTTTAGCCTCATTTCTATGGGCCATACATGGTGATCTGTTGAGTTGGAGAGGTAGATTATGAGTTGGACCTTCCACTAGGAAGGAGGGTGCATAATGTATTTCATGTCTCTTCCTTGAAAATGGCTTTGGGACAATGAGTGACAGTTTCCATTGAGTTACCACCATTAGATGATGAGGGGAATTTCATTTCGACACCAGATGTTATTTACAAGAGAGGGAGAGGAAGCTGAGGAGTAGGAGCATTAGAGAATTCCTTGTCAAGTGGAAGGACTTGCCTGAAGAGGATGACACGGAGAGTAGATTTTGCAGCATCCATCACTACAGTTGCTTGAGGACAAGCAACATTTGGGAGGGGAGAACTGTCATGTCCCCAATTAAAAATTTTGACAATGAAATTCCCAATTTTGTAACTTTGGGGATTAATATATATATTTAGATAAATAAAATTAGGAGAAATAAGTTGTGTAGATATTAAATAAATCTTGGAGAATAGTCAATGGTTGGGACTTCGGAAAAGAAGATAAATTAGAGTGAAGATAAATTGTAGAGATTACAAAGCATGGAAATCAACCCATGGGAAGAATCAAACCATGGTATTAAATTATAGTGTGAAAGCAATCAAACCACAGTATGAGGAAGAGAAAGAAAAAATAAAAGGAAGGCTAGAGCCTCATTTTGATCATTCTAGTTTTGGTATTTCATTTCGAAATTGAGGGGTTTGCTTAAGCTCCTAATCCAAGTCAACTAGTGCTTCTTAGCACTAGTGCTTCTTAGCAGAAGGATTTCCAAGCATAGAATCCCAACTCTCTTTCAGTGAACCTAGAGTGTCACCCTAGGAGAGAAATTTGGAGTTGATTGGATACTTCTTTTCCTACATTTTGTGAGTCATTTCATCTTTGCAATAGGTGGGACAAATTTTTCAATAAGACGCAGTAACCGAAGTAGTGTAGCTTAGAGGAAGAGATTGTCAAGGAAATTTTCCTTGAGAATTTGCAAGAATTTTGCTTGAAGGAGGACGACTTACCTTGGGGAGTTTTAGAGCCCGAAATTGTTGCATTTGTGTGAGCCGAATCATTCTTCCTTAGTCCCTGTGCAGGGGTTTCCTAGGCTATTTTTACTGAAGCAGTTGCTGCAATGTTGTGTCAGGAAATAGCTGGAATTTCACTCTATCATTTTAGTGCTATATTTAAGTGGATTCTCAGTTATTTTTGTCAAGTATTTTGGGTGGAGCAATTGTATATTTTCTGGTGGGACGCAGAGATAAGCAATAGGTGATTTCACTTAATTTTTGGATAGTTATGGGAGGTTGGAATTCGCCCAAAATATTTCTGCGTTTTGTTGGTTTAGGGCTGGAGAGAATTGTCCTAATTTTCCAAAAATTTTGGAGTAGATTTGAGGCCAAAAATATCAGTTTTCCTCCAGCAACAGTGGCAATAAATTTCTAGGTAGGGCGTACAACGAGTGAGCCATTTTACCATGGAGCTTTCTTCATTCTCACTTGGGTTTTGCATGCTTTCTTTACCAAGCTCGGGTGCACACATTCGACTATATTTTGTACTAAGGTTCTCACTAGATATTCAATAAAATGGCTCATCTATATTGTTTGTTCTCAACAGTATTGTAAATTTTTTGTTCTTGTGGAGTTTTCAGATTGCATGTTTATTTGTTTGTTGTAGCTATTTTATGTTTTGATATTTCACTGTATTTCTCTAGTTAGAATATTACATTGACGTAGGTGCTAGATACATTAAAGAAGCACTAGTTGCTAGAAAATATCAAGAAGTGTGAGTTTGTACAACAGTCTTTAGTGCATTTGGGGTATGTGATAGGTGGGGGGGAGTTGAAGATAAATCCTACCAAGATGGATGCTTTCATGAAATGGTTTTGCCTAGTAATGTTTCTTTGTTTAGGAGTTTCGTTTGGGTGGCACATTACCTGAGGAAATTGATCACCTCATTTTTAATGGTAGCAGTGCCACTTCACACCATAATAGTAAGTGGTAAGAGTTTCCACTGGGGAAGGGTCAGTAGAGGGCCTTTGAGGAGCTAAAGAAGAAAATCAATCAAGCACCAATTTGGCATTACCAAACTTACAACAACACTTTGAAATGGAGATAGATGCCAGTGGGTATGTTATGGGAGCGGTCTTAATGCGGGAAGGAAGGCATGTATGGTACCATTTTGAAGTATTTCTATGCCCTCGTGCAAGCTATGAAGAAGTGGAAGAACTATCTGATGGGAAAGGAGACAAAAATCCACATAGATGACCAAACACTACAGTACCTGAAAGCCATGAGTAAGCTACAATAAACCAAGCATTAAAATTGGATGGTGTTTCTACAATACTTTCATTTAGTGATTAAGTATAAGAAGGGAAACACAAACAAGTTGGTCAACATGCTTTCAAGGTCACCCACATCAAAGATCAAAACTTTGGGAATTCTGATGCACATGGATCCATTCACCCATGATGCATACAGAGAGGCATATTTAGAGCATGAGGACTTCAAGGAGGTGTTTTAGCAGTTGCAAAGTTGGAGTTGTGTGCACGATGGAGACAAGACCGTTGACTACCAACTCCATTATGGGTTACTCTATAGGTTGAATAAGCTATGTGTTCCTAAAGTTGAGAAATTGCAACTGATTAGAGAGGCTCACACCTCCAAGGTTACAGGGCACTTTGATGTAGGGAAGACCGTGTCCAACTTGCATAGGTATATGTATTAGCCTAAGATGCAAAAGTGGGTTGCTAGGTTCATAAGAGGATGCATGCTTTGTTGTACAAGAAAACCTAGCAATAGGAAATAGGGTCTATATCATCCCTTACATGTACCCACTCGTCCTTGGTAGATAATTTCCATGGAATTTATGCGAGGTTTACCAACAACCAAGAAGGGACATCACTACCTATTCATGGTATTTGACAAGTTCAACAAGATGTGCCTTTTGATCCCTTGTAAAGGTTCATCAGTGGGAAAGAAGAAGCAAACTTGTTCTTTGGACTGGTTTGGGTGCACTTTGGGATACCGAGGTGGATCATTTCCAAAAGCAACAAAATATTTCTTAATGCATTCTAGACGACATTGTGGGATAAGTTAGACATAAATTTGAAGATATCTACAACATTCCATTGATCGGGTGATTAATTTTATGCTAAAATGTAAAACTACCTAGAAATTCTTGAAACTAGCAGCAAATCGAAGATCTCATTGATCTGAATCCAACGCAACTTGAATCTTTCAAAACTGATATCGTATGCTCCCAATATCACGTTCTGGTCATTTTCCCAAACATGTAAAAAAATTGCAGATTGGTTACAGGACTGCTAACTGGGCAGTCTATATGATGACTGGGAAAGATGACTGGGTAGGCTGACTGTATAACATGGACCAATGAATGGTTACCAAGTGTCCTTTTCTGATTGGTTCAAATTTGCTGTGTTTTCATTAGTCAAAGTGGATTTTAAGTGGTTTAATGAATGGAGGCCATGTGGGCCAATGGAGGGATGCCACGTGTCCTCCAAACAATGCACTAAAATTTTGGTTATCAACCAAACTACCTCCGGATAATTCGAAAACACAACCACTTGTCTAGAAACAAGGAACCTTATCGTCATGCCAACAGGTGGATCTTAACATATATGGTTGCGACATTTTATTTAAACAATTAGCGGCTAATGTTTGGGAGATGGGGCCGGGGCTTTCCACACCCACAGGACCTCAGGTGGGGGAGCCAAGGGCATGGGCTTAGCCCTGACCCACAAATTTGGCACTAGCAGCTTCAAGCCACGGGACCATAGTGTTATATACCAAAGCCAACAGCGGGGGAAAAAACAAGATGAACCCATGGTCACCTTATCACATGGAACCAGTGACATTGTAGTGAAGGCTCAACAGAGGTCTTTGAAATGGGTGTGAAGTTTAGGGCCACCCCCAAGGCCATATGCCCTTTCATGTGACCCTTGGTGTAGAGTTTGGGCATTAGGTGGAGGAGCTTGCGATAGGGGGCCAAGCCCAGGGTCGTATGTCATCACAGGACCACACGCTAGCGCAAAAGGGGGCTCTAATGAGTAGGGTGGGTTGTTGGCCCAGCCCTTAGACCCATGGCACCCCACATGACCTTATCCCAAGTATTAAGGGCTTAATCGATGGGGGAAGGTGTTAAGGCCCAGCGCTCAGCCCTATGTGGCCCATGTGGCCGTGTTTTTCAGATTAAAGGGCCCAAGGCTAAATTAACTATCCAACAAAATGCATCAGTGTGTAGTGAATTTATCACTCCATTATATAATTTTGGGGTGGATTTTTAGAATCGATAGATAGAAGGTCGAATTTGTAGGATGGTTAGCTGTGAAATTCAGGAGAGAGCTTGGAAGCTCATATCGTTTTTAGTGTTTATCCAAATTGAGCTTATAAAGAGTGAACTTAGGGGTTTTTGGATGTTCTAAATCCATCGGTAACCTCTAATTTTTTGAGCACATCTAAAAAGTATTTTTTAAGGTTTTAGACTAAAGTTGTATGGATTAGTCGGGGTTTTGAAGCAATTCTAAAAGGTATTTTGGCATGGAGAAGACCTTGGAAGGGTATTCTTACTTCCAAAAGTCTACTACAGCAGCTGTAACCAAAAGGGTTCAGCTTAGGTTCAACGTCTATTAACATGAATTTCTAATTATGTGATTCAATGCGGAATTAAAGGGTTCACATGCTTTTTTTAGTTCATTTCAATTGAAGTATGTCATCTTTGTAGGAGATTCTTTGAGTGGTTACTATTTGTGAGAGTTATTTGTAGGTGAAAATTACCTTGTAGGGGTAATAGCCACATATTTACCTGCAACAAACATTTATGTACTTCATTTGATATTGAATATATGAGTGGTCTAGTCATGTTGACAGGCCCAGAGATGTAGCCCAGGAGGGGTGAACTTCATCAACAAAACTTTTGTCTTTCTCTTCATTATTCTTGCATGGATTATGTGTTGTTATGTTCATTATGTTAAGTTACATATGAAGACTAATTCATGACTTGAAGAGATATTTGGAACCTATTTGTTTCAAGACCTAGTTTTACCTTGAAAAGCGTTGACATGGTCGTAATTTTTGTTTTATTTTATTTTTGAAAAGAGGAAGAAATCACCTAATCCAATTTCAAATCAGTTTTGGTATCAGAGCACCAGTCAACCAAGTGTTAAGAATGGGTAGCAAAAAGAGTATTCAAGAGCTAGAGGAGCAAATTTGGCTCTTCGGATGGAGAACATAGAATTGAGAAGGATGTTAGAGATAGCTTAAGAGGAGAAGAGCCACATGCACTTTGTATTGCAACAAGTGCTTGATGAGCAATTTGTAGAAAGTTCTACTCCTGTGCCAACAAGGGAAACCTCTAGAATGAAGCCAATATGTGGTCATGGTTCAAATAGTTGTTTTGGACCATATGTGTAAGATGTTGCATGTGCATTTTTCAAACATCTTCAAGAAGAACACCCTATGGCAATGGATAAGAGTGGGTGGCTAGAGTCATATACAAGTTGGCCATCATAATCATCATCAAAATATAAAATATGAATGGCAAGTTTAAGGAGCTAATTAGCATCTCAAGAACCACTCCCATTTATATGCATAACAACTCTTTTACAGCGTTTGAGGAACATACAAAAGTCATAGGTATGAAGTTTCTTTCCAATATGGGATATGAAGGTAGAGGTCTCGGCATAAATGGCCTAAGTATTACTAATCCAATTATGGTTGAGGAGAGACCGAAGTATATGGGATTGTGATATGATTGAATGGAGTTTGGAGAATGCCCCAAACGACTTGAGGTACATCAACCATCTGAGCATGAGATGTCACCACCTTGTGACAAATGTCAAAGTTGCATCTTTAGAGATAGGTATAACTCTCAAGAGTGTTTTCCAATGCATGGAAATTTTGAATACTTGTGCAATCAATACCCTTGTACATTTTGTGATGCTTTTGACCATTGTGTGGCTGTATGTGAGCAACGTATGATAATGGTTAAAAGAATGAACCAAATTTTAGGCATCAATCATAATGAATTTCTTTCACATGAGAGAACTTCTATGCTAGCAAACAAGAGGAAGTTCTTATGTACTCATTTCAAAGTGAATGGACATGACACTGAATGATGTTGGAAGTTGCATCTAGAGCTTCATTCAAAGAAAGCTACTGAGATTATGCTACATAACACAAGGGAAACAAGAGGTGGAAAAGAGGATTCTAAGCAATCCTAAGTGTCATTCAAGACAAATATTATGCAATTAGAGAACCCATAAGCCTAGGAGAGGCAAAGTTTGGGTAGACTTATTTTAAAGTTGTTTTGTAAAATTTTGTAAATATTTGTTGTCATTATCTATTTAGGTACTTTTGTAAAGTGAACATTCATTGTCACTGTGTTCAACAAGTAGATATTTTTCATTGATGTATGTACTGGCTTGTTATATCCACATGTTCAAGGATTTTTGTGAATGTACAAGATTGTTGTTCAAAGTTGTCTACAGGTTGTCATATGTTCACTGATACAAGTATTCTATTTGAACCTTGTGTGAATTGAATCTTTGTTTTCAAGATTGTATAAGATGAGTATGTATTGTAGGCAAAGCCAATCATATCATGGAAAATTTTATAGTAGTGTACTTTTCATGTACAAATTCAGCTTGAAGACATTAAAGTAAGTTTACTTTGCTTCTAAATTCCTAGATGGAGTCAAGTTTGTCTTCAACAGTTTAACTTCAAGATGAAGTGTTTTTGAACTGTACAAAGATGAGAGTAGAGAGAATGTTTAGATTCCACTCATCGTTATTTTTGTCCTACAAAAGCGATAAGAATGATGGCTAAATTCTTAACAGGACAACATGCCTTCATTAAGATGATAAGTGAAGTGCCTTGATTGGGACTTGAAGGGCACCAATTGAAAATTTTGCATTTTGGATTGAGTTTTTGGGTGTTTTTGAGTTCTAGCCTCATTATATTGACTAGGGAAATAAACTTTTGGAGTCCAAAAGTTCCTAGCGGGGATGTGTGATCAAGTGATCAATTTTCTGCTAAAAAATGAAAGTTCCAAGAAATTCTTAAAACTAGCTCCAAATCAAAGAGCTCACCGATCTGATTCCAACACAACTTGAATCGATCAAAATCAATATCGTATGCTCCTGATATCGCGTTTAGATCATTTTCCCAAACAAGTAAAACAATTGTAGAATGGTTGTAGGAATGTTGATTGGGCGGTCTGTACGATCACTGGACAAGGTGACTGGGCAGTCTAACTGTACAAATTGGGCCAATGAGTTTCTTCCAAGTGTCCTTTTTTGGTTGGTTCTAATTTGTCGTGTTTTCATTGGTCGGAGTGGATTTTAAGTGGTCCAATGAATGGAGCCCATGTGGACCAATGGAGGGTTGCCACATGGCCTCCCAATAATGCACTAAAATTTTGGTTATCAACCAAACTACCTCTGGTCTAGTAGCAAGGCGCCTTACCACCATGCCACCAGGTGGATCTTAACATATATGGTCACAATATTTTATTTAAGCTGTAAGTAGTTAATGTTTGGGGGATGAGGTCGGGGCTAAGCGTTGGTCCACGGTCACCCCATGCCCATGGGACCATAGGTAGGGGAGCTAAGGGCATGGTCTTAGCCCCAGCCCACGGTTTTAGAACCAAAAGCTTCAAGCCACGGGACCACAACATTATATTCTGGAGCCAACAACTCGGGGGAGGAAACCAAGGGACCAACCCACGGTCACCTTATTGTATGGAACCAGTGCCATTGCATTAAGGGCTTGGTGGGGGTCCTTGTCATGAGTGCGGATTTTAGGGCCAGTCCTGAGGCCATATGGCCTTTCACGTGACCCTTTGCACAGAGTTTAGGCATTAGGCGAAGGATCTTGCATCAGGGGGCCAGCCTCAAGGTCGTATGCCGCCACGGGGCCACGTGCTAGCGTAGAAGGGGGCTCCAAAGGGTAGGGCAAGGTGTTGGCATATCCCTCAGACCCGTGGCACCCCATATGACCTTATCCCAAGTATTAAGGGATTAACTGGCGGGGGCGGGTGTTAAGGCCCATCCCTCGACCCTATGTGGCCCATGTGGCAGTGTTTTTTGAATTAAGGGGTCTGAGGCTAAATTAACTATCCAAAAAAATGCATTGATGGGTAGTGAAATTGTTGCTCCATTAGCAAATTTTGGGGCGGATTTGTAGAACCGATAGGCAGAAGGTCAAATTTATAGGATGGTTAATAGTGAAATTCAGGAGAGAGCTTGGAAGCTCATACCTTTTTGAGTTTTTATCCAAATTGAGCTTAGAAAGAGTGCACTTAGGGGTTTTTGAATGTTCTGAATCCATTAGTAACCTCTATTTTCTGATTTGAGCACATATACAAAGTATTTTCACAAATTTGAGACTAAAGGTGTATGGATCAATCAGGGTTTGGAAGCAGTGCTAGAAGTTATTTGGGCATGGAGAAGACCTTGTACAGGTACTCTTAATTCCAGAAGTCTACTGCACCAGTTGTAACTAGTATGGTTCAAATCAGGTTCAACTTCTCTTAACATGAAGTTTTGACTATGTGCTTCATGTGGAATTGAAGGGTTCACATGCTCTCTTTAGTTCATTTTAGTTGAATTATGTCATGTTTGTAGGAGATGCTTCGAGTTGCTGTTATTTGTAGGAGAAAATTACCTTGTAGGAGTAATAGCCACATATTTACCTGCATCAAACATTTATGCACTTCATTTGATACTGAATATATGACTGGTCTAGTCATATTGACAAGCTTAGAGATGTAGCCCCAGGAGGGTTGAACTTCGTCAACAAACCTTTTGCCTTGCTCTTCATTATGCTTGCTTTGATCATGTGTTGTTATGTTGATTATGTTAATTTACATATGAAGAATAATTCATGACTTGAAGAGATATTGGAAACCTATTTGTTTTAAGACCCAATTTTACCTTGCAAAGCATTGACACGATCCTAATTTTTGTTTTATTTGATTTTAGAAAAGAGGAAGAAATCAGCTAATCCAATTTCATGTCATCCATCCATAGAAAGATGGGTAGAAATAAGTAGTCAACATGAATTTGGTGCATCTTCTAAGGGGATACAACCAAAAGCATCCATATACATGGGATGAAAATTTGGTAGATATACAACATTTTTACAATAAAGCAGTCCACACTTCTACTTGAAAGTCCCCATTTGAAACTTGTTTTGGATATTTTCCGCCTTCACGTTTGGAGATTTCATATGGATTGTGAGGAGGAGTGAGGGAAGATCTTATAGGAGACACCTTGAGTGATAAAATATTTATAGAGAAGATTATGTAGATTCATATGCAGGTACAAGAGACACTGTAAAAGTCATAGGAGAAATATAAGGCCAAGCATGATCAGCATAGAATAGAGAAATTGTTCAAGCTGGGAGACAGAGTATGGTTATAGTTGAACAAGGAGAGGCTATAGGGTCTTGGTAATAAAATCAAGGCTCTGTGGGATGGTCCCTTCGAGATACTATAAAATGTGGGTGATAATTCCTATCAACCCATTTTACCACCATATATGCACATTTACTTAGTTGTTAATGTAGACAATATGGAACTCTATGAGACTTCCATGCTAGATCAAGAAGAGGAACAGGTTCTACCCTTTGTGGAGGATTTGGCACCAGACGCTTAAGTAGATTTGATAGAAGATGTAATTTTGTAGAAGAGGTAATGAACTAAAAGACAGGGGAAACATAAAATTTGGCAAATTGGGTTGAAAGAACTACAAGGAAAAGACCTTCTAGAAGAGGTTTTTGTGGAAGCCCCTATAAAAATAGCCCAAAATCCATTTGTAGCAGAGGTCACTAGTAGAGGTGGGTAGGCAGATGTTTTAGCGAATGTTTTTTTGATGGTGCATATACAATCTACAAACGCATCGATGTTTTACTTTACATACATGCACGGGTGTCGTGGAGAACATGGTGCACCGTGGAAATTTTATTTTTAAAAAATAAAAAAACATGGTGTGCTAAATAATACAACGCCTCGGTGCTTGAATAATAGATAGCATCGAATCTCTCCATGCATCAAAACGCCCTGATGCATACCACGAAGGAGCACTGCCATAGTTTTTAAATTTCGGAAAAATGTAATGTTAATGCACCGGTGTGGTAGATATATTAAAACGCCATGGGGCATCTGGTAAAAAGCACCGCTAGGAGGTTTTTAATTTTTTAAAATATAGCGATTCTATAGTCAAATAAAGCACCAGTGTGTTATCAGTATTAGAGTGCCCTAACATGTCTCAATAAAAGCATTGTAATAGATTTTTTAACTTAAAAAAAAAGTGGTGCTCTTGGATCTATAATGCACCAGTGAGGTTAGAAAAACACATCATAGGAGGGTTAAATAAAAAAAAAACCTCCCGAACGTAAATTTTATTTTTACCATCTACAATGCTAAAGAGATTTGAAGCACTTATGCCACTCTTGCCTCGTGCAAGTGCCCTGATGTGCTTCTCTTTCTCACCATCCTTCCATACAGTGCTCACTGTCTGACTTTCTAATTTTTTCAAATGGTGCTAAAATTTGTTTTTCTCCATTATGTGTCCACAATGCCTCCCCGACAACCAAATGTCCAGGTAATGTTTATGTTTCTTCTAATTTAATTTTTTAGCAAATTATAATTTCAAATTAGGTTATATTTTCCATTGTTTTTGAAAAAAAAATTGTTGTGCAGTGCACCTGATATGTTTAGCTCGCACCAATAGTGTAGTGCCCTATAAATTTATAAGGTCCACTGCATTTCTATGTGTGAACATAGCGCACTAAAATTTTTGCGGTGCATTTCATAAATTAAAACACACCGGGGAGGCACTAAAATTGTACGATGGTGTGCTACACCCGGTGCATTTAGATTTACAAAATGCACAGGAAAAAATAATATTTAAAAATATAGTTATAAATCAGTGTGTTTTGTAACCTAAACGTTCTACGTTGGTGCAGGTTAAATGTGTGCACTGATGCATAAGTGGGATGCACTGCTATGAAAATATAAAGTTTTGAACCAACAACGGTGCATCATACTTATGTGAGCACCGACATTAGTGCAATGATAGTTAGAAGTGCACCATAGCTAGTGCATGACTATGTTTTGAGCACACCGATGATTTTTTCATTTTTTTTTTTAATTTAAGGTTATGTTCCCATATTTATAAATACATGTTTCATTTAATAAAACAAAAATTGTATTTTATATATGAGGTTGATGCATTTTATATGTCAATCATGTAGCAGAGATGTCAGCACAGGGGGCAGTAGCAGGGAGACCCATACAATATGGTCCGACCATGGGAGGTTAGAGAGAGAGGGGGGGATTTATACCCTCACCCTACTTTTGTAGTGACCTGAGCACTCTTAAGGGATGTAGGCCTCCTCAAGTACTATGAGGAGGCTACATCCTTGAAAGTGCACTCTATCTTATTAGCACATTTGATCTGTAGATGGATTGTTTAAGAGCAGGCTTTCCATGTCGGTCCTGGGGCTTGGTATAGGCCCTCTGAGGAGGACGTATACTTTATCATTGGCCTATCCAAGAGAGGGAAATATTTTCCCCAATTCCCTAATGTCCCCCATGGGGTTATAATTGAGACTTAGTTTTCCTACACTCAGAGATATGTAGGCCTCATGTATTACATCTGGCAGATTTTCAGGTGCGTGGTGGACAGCTACGTATTTCTTCTTTTACTACACATAAGTTTAGGTTCCTCCCGCTATTAGTCACCATAATTTCACGCTCCAGTAGTGATGGTAAATGCATTAATTTACCTCTTTAGTATTATGTTGATTCTTTGCTTCGGGCACCATGTTGTATAAGGTGGTCTACCATTTTTTTGAGGCAGTTTTGTATGGATTTAGATAGGTGTCTTGCATTGAGATGTGGAAGGGTGACCTTCCCTTTTCCTTCAGATATTTTTTGTTTATTTTTTGAGAGGTTTCCAGAGACAAGGCCTACATTTGACTATCACCCTCTTAGGTCAATCACTGAGGTCCGAATGCGCATGAGGGTGCAGATAGGTGTCCTGCATTGAGATGTGGGAGGTTGACCTCCCCTTTTGCTTTAGATATTTTTTGTTTATTTTTTGAGAGGTTTCCATAGACGAAGCCTACATTTGACTGTCACCCTCTTAGTTCAATCACTGAGGTCGGAATGCGCATGAGGGTGCAGATGATGCCCAAGAGGGGTATGTCGAAGTATCTGGCCATGATTTTCACTGAGGAACAAGCACTACTAACTAGTGAGGATGACGATACATTTGTCACATTGGCGTTTCTGTACTCATGTATTGATTGGAGACAGTGTCCCAACATCCTCTTCACAACGGTTGAGCCTCCATATGATAGAGGTAATACTAGTGTTTTCTTTAAGTTAATCTAGTTTCATTTTTTTTTTAATGAATTAGAATAAAATTTATTTTGGCACGTTATTTAACTTGTTTTATTAAACTATTTAATGAAACTGTCTAATTATTTTTCTATACTATGTATTTTTTAAACATCAGCACATTTGATAGGGACGTGCCTCCTACCCCACCAGATGTCGGAGGAGATAAGGAGATGGGAAAGGCCTAAGAGGGTGAGGCACATCCTTAGGGGGGCGTGGGCGTTCGAGGCTGTAGGGTTGCTCAGCGAGTTTGGATGGACTACTACGATAGATTGGCAGAGTTTTGGTTGATGCGGGAGCCCGCCCTGCAAGGGCTTAAGATATCACCACAAATCCTTATTTCATGGGTCTATATAGGGACTTTCCGCGTGAGATGATGTCTCTTATGCGGAACGTCATCAAAGCTAGTAGGGCACTGATAGCAATGAGGGATATAGGGCATGCAGAAGAAGATACATCATATGATCATGGTGTTGATGATGTTGATGAGGGTGGTGATCATGATCATGATGATGAGGGTGGTGATCATGATCATGATGATGAGTATCATGAACATGATTCTTCTGGTAGTACTACCCCATTGGATCATGGTTGTTGGGATGTCAGTGATCTAACTGGTAGTACACCTCCTCAGTCACTTGATGACGAGATGTCAGAGCTAGAGGATGGGCCTCGTTTTTCTCCTCATAGAGCTAGCCAACCACCTCCACCTCAAAGTTCGCCAAACCATGTTGAGATAATAGTTGACAGTCCATCATTTTCTGCTGCAAACTAGGCAATACTTCCTCCTCTGCCTCAGATTTTGATAGACATTGAGGCAATAGTTGACCATCCATCGTCTTCTCCTATAGACCAAGCTAGCACTACTACGTCTGTTGTATCAAAGATTTGATTGCAGTTATTTGACCTGTTTGTGTGTGTGTGTGTGTATATGGTGCATTTCTTCTATTCATGTTTATTTACTTAATTTATATGTTGGTGTTGATGTGTATATTGTTAGGTTGTGTTAGATATGTTCATTTAATGTGCTTGCAAATAGATGTGTATGCGATAACAAATATTTGGCATGAGATGTATATTAATTTGAGTATGTGTGTGGTGATGATGTTAGATTACAACGTTTGTATTTTGTTAGATGTGATCATGATGATGATGACCTGTAAGATTATTAGAGTTGCGTGCTAGCTAATGATGTTTATATGTGCTATAGGTTTATATAATTAGATGATATTAGAGAACTTTAATGTGCATCTAAGATGATATTTATATTTTTTAGATGGTTATCATCATGATGTTTGTTTTTATGAGATAATATTTATTATAAATTATGTATTGTTGAACTTATTTCAAACTTTTATATATGAAATTGCATGCAAAACGACTTTAAAAAATGCAAAGATATTTTTTACAAATTATAAATTTTAGTATGGTTGAAACTATGATTGTAAAATTACGATAAATATTTTTCTATTGCTTAGATACTTCACTCATATTAATCTAAATTAGTAAAATATTTCAATACTCACAATGAAAAAATAATAAAAGGTAAAATAATTTAGTTAGTTCTTAATAAGATGAAATGTGTAACTCATTCAATTTTTAATATAAAATATTAATAATTATAAATTAATCAAAAATACAATTTAACCAATTTAATATTGGTTTATAAAATTCAATGTGATGTTAAATTTAAAAATATTAAGTCATAATTTTTTATAGTTAATTTAGATTTAATCTAGCTTAAAAAATATATTTTTACAAAATTTAATTTATTACTAAAGTTATAAGATTTTCAAACAATTTAAATTTAATATTTATAGTAAATCTGACCAATTTAAATTTAAAATTTCTCTCTCTAAAGATGAGGGTCTAGAAATGTGTATGGTGATGATGTTAGATTACAATGATGGTATTTTGTTAGATGTTATCACGATGATGATGCCTTGTTAGATTATTATATTTGTGTGCTAGCGAATGACAGTTATATATGCTAGAGGTATATATAATTAGATGAGGGTAGTGAATTCGAATGTGTATCTTAGATGATATTTACGTTTGCTAAATGGTTACCATCATAATGTTTATTTTTATGAAATAATATTTATTTTAGATTATGTATTGATGAACTTATATCAAACTTTTATATATGAAATTGCATGCAAAATGACTTACTTTAAAAAAGATGAAAAGATATTTTTATAAATTACAAAGTTTAGTACGGTTGAAACTATGATTGTAAAATTACGATATATATGTTTCTATTGCTTAGATAGTTCATTCATATTCAATCTAACTTAATTAGTAAAAAATTTCAATATTCACAAGGAAAAAATAATTAAAAGTAAAATAATTTAGTTAGTCCTTAATAAGATGAAAATGTGTAACTCATTTAATTTTTAATATAAAATAATAATAATAATAAATAATAAAAAAATACAATATAACCACTTCAATATTAGTTTATAAAATTCAATCTATTTTTAAAATTTTGAAAACTTAAGTCATGATTTTTTATAATTAATTTAGATTTAATATAGCTTAAAAATTATATTTTTATAAAATTTAATTTATTACTAAAGTTATAAAATTTTCAAGCAATTTAAATTTAATATTTATAGCGACTCTTACCAATTTAAATTAAAATATTCTCTCTCTAAAGATGGGGATCAAGAAATGTAAAATAAGGCTTCTGAAGTTACTTGTAGTTGGCGATTTTCTCTATTGGAAGTCCTCCCTTAAAGAGGAAAGTGAACATTTCTCTAATAATAAAGATATAACATTTTGGTGTTATTTTGGTTCTTTATTTGCTATTGTACTGGTTTAAATTTAACTCTTTCTAATAATAAATATGAATTAAATAATGCAAAAATGATGCTATATTAGATTTAAACTTCTAACAAATAATATATTTGATTATTTCTTAATGAACAACTCATTTTTTTTTTTTCCACATATAACTTATCACGAGATAGTCACTAAAATTCATGTTTTCACATTTCTACTAGCTAATGTTACATCATGTTCACAATAATAAAACCATGTCTACTTTAAATAATTTACTTATAAACACATAAAAATAGATATTTATTTTATGTAATCTAAATAGGAATGAAAAATGCATCACCAAGTCTATTTGAAAGTCAAACAAATGCCTCTTAATCACCATCACAAATTCGGTGTGCTTGATAAGTTAGTCTCGCACCAGGGCGAAAAGGATATATGTGCACCTCGGTGCATAAATGTGACACATCGCTATGGAAATTTAAATTTTTGAACCAACATTTGTGCATAATACGTATGTGCGCGCGGTTGAAGGTATGGTTGTGTTTGAAAGCGCATCAGCTTCGGTGCATAACTATGTTTTTTGCATAACGATGTTTTTGTTTTTTTTAATTGAAAGCTATGTTTCCATATTTATAGATACATCTTTCATTTAATAAAAGAAAATTTATTTTATGTACGAGGTTGGTGTATTTTATATGTCAATCATGTAGTAGAGATGTCAGCAGAGGGAGCTGCAGTAGGAGCAGGAGAAAATGGCGGACCCATATAATATGGTCTAGCCATGGGAGGCCAGAGAGAGGGATAACACCTAATTGTTGTACTAAAATACACACTCCATGTGTCTTACCTAGATCTCATAGGTCCCTGCTATAAATT
The DNA here is from genome assembly GCA_031772625.1 of Pinus tabuliformis. Taxonomy (NCBI): domain Eukaryota; kingdom Viridiplantae; phylum Streptophyta; class Pinopsida; order Pinales; family Pinaceae; genus Pinus; species Pinus tabuliformis. The sequence continues at coordinate 338,389,907 of CM062807.1, read as the reverse complement.
TCCATGGCACCATGGATTTCAGAAATGGAACTGTAAAAATCGTATACTTTGTTAAACGATGTCGGTTCAAATGGTAAAATAAGATTGAAATGAGAAGGTAGTGGTATGGAGAAAATAAATCATATTATGGTTTTATGACTCTTATCAGTCACACACCAAACACCGTGAAAACCTGCAGGCATTCCTTTCACACCATCATCGTATCGTACAATTGATGTCCTTCAAACTAGTGATGTGATGTATATGGATTAGGCTCATGACTTTCAATGACATGATGCATATGGTTTGAGCTCGTGACCTTCAATGATCATTCTGGGCAAGATATATTTTAATAATATATCACATGCAACACTTTATTATGTAGCCTTATCACTTATTATTACCATTGAAAACGTTTGTGAATCTTACCAATTATATTATAAAATGCCAACAAGGCGAATAAGAAAACAATATAATTAACGAAATAAAAAAAACAAAGACGTACAAAAATAGTATAAATGATGAAATAACACAAGTACATGTCACTTTCCATTGTCATCACCCTCATTATCTACCTCACTTGGCATGATGACATTGTTGTTCTAAAAAATATGTTTTGATCTAAGGTCATGTCTTAATACAAACCACTAATCCTTATCCAACACATCTAGGTAAAAAAATATCTAGTTGCAGTGTTTTGGAAAAACATAAGGCTCCCTAACTTCATTCCACATCTTTCTAGAATTGATATATATCATCCCACTATTGGGATCTTCCTTAATATTATTCTGATCGAAGGAGTCCCACCCCTTGCACATTAGCGACCATAAAATCTTAACAATTTCAACGAATTAAATTGATATACGAAATAATATTGTTACTAAACAAATCAATAAGAATGTAATTTACTAGAGAAAACTCCTAAGCCCGGATAGTCATGTATGGTGTAAGCACATATTCCATACAACATAAAACTCCTCTTTGTTATGATGGGTCTTGATACATCGTACACATGTATCCATTCCCATAATTCCTTCAATTCATCTAGCAATGGTTGTAAGTATACATCCATATTCTTCACTTGTCTTCTACCAAGGACTATGAGAGCCAACATAAGATGTTCATTCTTGATGGAAAACCATGGGCGGGTATTGTTATTGATCACTACTACATGCCAAAGAGAATAATTGGTGTTTTTTTTTATTGAATATGGGTTGATGTCATCCATGGCTATGTTGAGTCGTAGACTTCGTACTTCATCCTTGAATTTTTCAGGCCATGTATCCTCTATATGCTTCATGGCTATTGAATCTCTTGGGATTCACATAATGCCTGGCTCACTTCTGTGTGAGGCATGATATCCCTCCAACATATCCATTTTTTTACAACAAAAGAGTCTTTGAATCCTTGGGATTTAGGCATGTGCCTCAATATCTTATGAGGAGGATCATGTGATCTACCCTTTTTTTTTTAATTACAGTACCTGTCATGCTCACCATTAGGGAGAGGAGAGGGCATTTGCGTGCGTTTTACGGCTACTTGAAAAGGTCCAAGCTGGAACCTAGCGGGGACCTAAAAAATAGCCTAAAATGGCCATTTTCACGTGGCTCCAAGGACCAGAGGCGCTCGACCATAGGGAGAGGACCCTTTAGGGGGCTCGACTGATAAGGACCTTTAGGTACTCGACCATAGGGAGAGGAGAGGATGCGTAAGCAGGCTCGACTGTTAAGGACCGGAGGCGTTCGACCATAGGGAGAGGACCCTCACCATATGAATAGTGAGTGACTCCGTCCCTCTCCTTGGACAGTCAAGTGTGCTTACGCACCCTCACCCATATGATGAGTGAGAGTTAAAACGATTCCAAACATATATCTTTGTCTTCATATTATCCTCTATATATAATACAATCATTCACACATGCATGATATGGTATGTACACAACAACCAACATTTTAAACAGATGCTTTGCCTCTTTAGAGCCACCCAACAATACATTATCACTCGGAAGAACCTTATCTTTGAATATCTTGCAATTGGTGGAGAATATAATTGTATGATGTCAATATTTAACATTCATAAAATTGACCATTTTTAATTTTGATTATGTGACAAAATATAAGGAACTTGATCAATCATGCGGGTCAATTACCTCAATATTGTTGAGAAATATGCATTCGACATGCCAAACTTTGCTTTCATGTTGTGCAGCAACGTCATTGTCCCCAGCTGAGTAGATTTTGACTTGTCGCCAGGTCCAAAGAGAGGGGTGGTGGACGAATATTTTAGGCTTTCAAATAAAGCTATCAATGATATGAGCATCATCCCCTAGCTCATCATTCTAGGATGCATCTAAAAACATTTCCTTCATGGAAGTCGTATCCTCTAAGTAATCATCCATACAAACCTTTATTTGATTACCTCCATTGCAAACATGTTATAAAGAACTGCTATTATTGTAGTCATTCCTATTTGGTGAATCTGGACGTAGTAATAATTGAGTAGGTGGTTGATTCAACCATTCTTTGTATGCTTCATCTTTGAGTCTTGCTCTTAATGCAACTTTCTCTCGAATTGACATTGTAGTGGGGTGTATTGGAAAATGGTAGGTGGGTTTCTCATCATAACTAGAATACTTATAATTTCAAAAAATATTGAATGTCATTAGTACAATATCAATGATATTAGTAACCACGACAATGCAATTGGTTGGTTGAAATTACATTACACTAAACAATTATTACCATCGTTGATCCAATATTGTGGTAGGAAGATGCCATGTTCTAATTGACAGGGTGAAGAGGTTGTCCATTTTCATCTACCAACTAGTTGTGATATGCTACTCCTAATAATATCTTCCAATGTTTTTGAAAAGAAGGAATATTTTCTGCATCTGAACTCGATTTTCAATCAAGATCCTGCAAATTTGGATATATTTTTATTCAAGTTGACATGGATTAAAAAATAATAAAATCAATTAGATAATCGAAATATAAATAAAATAGGAACTCACTGGAAATGGAAAGGGCGAATTCCATGAAAGACTTTAATCAATAATATGGAATGAGTTGGAATTTGAAGAATTGGCCATTTGATGTTATTGATATTTTGTCCCTTCATTTGAGAAAAATCATAAATAAAATTGTGTGCATATCTAAAATTAATCTCGAGAACCATATAACCACAATTTGAATTTCAATATATTTTTCAAACCATTTTTCAAGAATAAGGTGACATAAAAGGAAAATGTATACTATGAACTATTGTAATTCATGTGGATGCATCCTAAAGGATAAATTGAGATTAATATGCTATTTATGTGAAATTAAAATTGCATATAGCTTTTAAACCCAACAAGCGCACCTATCAGATTAAAGCGCACCAATGTGTTTAAAAAACAACAACACTGGGGCATTCAAATAATACCCGCACTGGTTTCCGATTTTCCAAAAAAAAATATGTTATCATATAGGTATTATTCTTCAAAAAAAACACTGATGCGTTTAAAAAAAATAGCATCGTTGCACACCTATTTCCATATTTTAAAAAATAAAAACGAATTCAACCAATTTGATGCTCTTATAATAATTAGAGCATCCATGTTTTTATATAGAAATTGCAGTGTTTTGTTAAAAAAAATTAATCGCACCATTTCGGGATTTCGAAAAAAAAAAAAAAAAAGGTCTCATGTCGGTACCTTGAAAAAATTTGGTTCCCCAAAAATGTCGGTGCACTTGTTTTATAAATGCACCAGTGCGCTTGTCTATTGAACGAACCGATGTGCGAAAAAAAAAAAAGAAAAAAAGAAAAAGAAAAAAAAAAAAAGCAAAAACAAAAACAAAAACAAAAACAAAACAAAAACAAAAACAAAAGCAAAAACAAAACAAAAACAAAAACAAAAACAAAAACAAAAAAAAAAACAAACAAACAAAAAACAAACAAACAAACAAACAAACAAAAAAAACCTACGATTTTTTTTTTTCTCTTTTTAAAATTAAAAAATGAGCGGCAATTGATTTTTGGAAATATAATTTCATAAAATATTTTAAATAGTAAAAAATTACTCAACATTTGATTATTTTACCCCAAATTTCAAGGTAGTGATTTGCAAGAGAGACATACCAGGAGCATTGTGAAGCAATAAAACTATTCAAAAGATCATAAGCTTAAAGGTATGGTGATTCACTCAAAAACCTACATAGTAAAAATTTTAAATTTTATTGTTTAATTTACTAGTAAAATTTTTGCAATTTATGTTAGGGTTTAATTAAAAGAAAGATCATTTGCAAGAAAGACATACTAGGAGCACTATGGAGATGCAAAATATTTTGGATCTACTGAAAGTTCAAAAGTTGAAAGGTATGGTGATTCACTCAAGACCTTGGATAGAGAAAATCTTAAATTTTTCTATTAAAGTATTTTACAATTTATGTTAGATTTATTCACAATTCACGTAAAAAAATTAAAAAATAAAATATAAAAAAACTCTGTATAATAAAAAATTTCTATAGATTTTACTAGTAATTTTTTTTACAATCTCTATTCCTATTCAAATTTAATTTAAACCAAAAAAAAAAAAACCAATACTTACATTAAACCCTTGTTTTTTCCTACAAAATTTCACCTTAAAGTTTAACTTCCTCTACCACTTTACAATTAGGGTTTTTCAATTTAGGCATTTTAGATTTAATGGGTTTGTGTACTTGCTATATATAGGGCATTTGACATGTAAAGTAGAGGAATCACTTATTGAATTAAATCCAAACCTTTTCAACCCTCTTTGTTTTCTTTAAAAACGGTTGTATGTTTTGTGATGCACCATATGTAATAAAATGCATTAGTGCTCCCTGTGTAATACAACACACTAGTATATTATAATACTTTTGATTATGTCTAGTATGTTCATCATTTCTCCTAGTGTAATATAACGCATTGGCATGCCTCTTCCAAATAGCACCGTTAGATCATTGCCATATGTTTAGCCTTACAAATCTCACCGTCCTAATTTAAAATTGTTTTTAAAAATTGATTTTCATTATGGTGTTGAACAATTAAATGCCCGATGCATTTAATGTTATAAATGCATTGGTTACCAAAGATTAGTTTGGCTGAAAATTATTTGATTGATTTGTAAAATATATTTAATGGCTTTTGTATTGAATGGTACAAGTTGTATATTTATAAAAAAATTCCTAGAAGGTCTCAAGTAACAAAAAAATTGATCGCCATAATGATAGCACATTAAATAAAGCAAAGAATATAAGTTCTTTTTAAATTCCTTACAAAATTAATATGTTTGAACTATATGTAAGTTTAACTAATATGTATTGGTTGGTGTGTGTCATGCAAAGCCGCAAAATGAACAAAGTTAATAAGATTATTTCTAATCTAAGTGCATAAGAGCATAAAAGTCTAATAGAAAAAACGCAGAATGATGAATCAGGTAAATGAAAAAAAATATTCAATATGAGTTTTATTTTTATTTTTCATTAAATATATACTTAAGAATATTAGATAACATCTTTCAAACAATCTATTAATTCATATATATTTAATGTTCTACAGGGAGTAACAATAAAGGACAAGATCAATGTCGTTCTAAGAAAAGAAAAAAATATAGAACATGTAAATAATGATGAATTTGTCCTTAGCTCATCTAGAATGGTGTTGGAGGTTAATGAAAGGAGGGGGGGATTTTACAGAACTATGAGGGATCTAGTGGAATGGGCATATAGGTATACTTTCCACGTACAATACAAAAATCAATCCAATTATTCTAAGTACCAAATTATATCTAAACTATAGAAAGTGTTTCCAGAACAATGGTCAATGAGACATGTCAGACGTGCAATAGCAAAAATATACAACAACAAAAATAATCATTCAAAAGGTAATATTCCTAATTATATAGAATGATTTTTCTAGAATTATGTGTATATTACTACAAGCCCTTCATTTATTAATACAGATTTTGTTATATTTAGTTTTCATAAATCATTATAAAAATAGTTTATTACCTATTTTAAGAAGACTATGATATTCTCAAATAATCAATGAGTTGATATGTGAAACATGCTAGTAGGAATGTCCAAAAAAGTGTATAAGGAGATGGTAAAAAAATTGGACATAATTGCATCACAGGAGAAGCCATATCATCAACAACGTGCTTAAAATATATGTAATCATAATTGAATTTGTACATATAAAAAAATAATTTAGCATTAAATATTAATTTTCAAGTGTTTTCTTGCAGAAAATAAAATAAGATGGAACTCATTCAGCACATAAAACGGAACAACAAAGAAGAAATGGGTTGATTTCAAAGTTTGTGAGTAATTGTTAATATTTTCTTATAACAACTTAAGGTTTTATTTTAGGGAAAATTTTAAGGATGGAAAATTATCTTGAAGTTTAAAAACATTGGTAAATCTCAATAGTCCCTAATATGCAAACTATAAAATGTTTGCTGATGTATTTGTAAAATTATTCAAAGTTATAATGATTTAATATATACTCTTTATATAATGTTGGCGATTTTTATGGTAAAATAATTTTATATTGTAAAAGTTGGGCAAATCATTTTTATAAAAAATGGAAACTGGTGAATCTTTTCATAGGAAAAATCATGGAAAATTTAACCCACCTACAAATATTAGCCCCTAAAATTTTCCATGTTTCATATATATATATATATATATATATATATTTTAAGTTGTTTTACAACAACCATCATTGAATGTCTTCAAATAGGTGCTAACATACAAAGAAGATCCATTGGAAGAATATATTGAAATTGGGTTAAATAAGGGTTGTGAGTATATGTTGGCATATAAAAAATTATTGTGGAATTATATATGTTGTTTTACTTCTTTGAGTTTATAATTAATGGAACAAAAAAATCCTTTATATTAAATTTATGATTTATATTGGGTCTAAAACATGTAGGAAACAAAGCATGGAACTATGCAACAGAAGACTTGTTGCAACAAGGCATGGGACTTGGTTTTGAAACCATGTTCAGAGTTTATGAGTCAATTCTTGTTATGGTACATTTCTATTCAATTTACATTGATGTATATTATTTATTTTAATTTTCACTATTCTCACCAATGTAGATACACTCGTTACACTTTATTTATAGCTTTGCAGATGGAACAAGATCAAGAAGATGAAAACAATTGATGCAATCAACAAAACATTCCTCCAAATAACCCACGTCATGGAAGTAACTCGAGCACAGACAACAATTCCAACAAATGATGATCTATTTGGATATCGATGCAACCTATTGTATTTTTTGAAATAATTGTCTATGAAAATCGGACATTTTGTTTAATGTAATTGACATAGTGTCCTAATTGAAAGACAAGAGATTACTAATAGCAATCCCATTTTGTATGACAAAGAGCCTCTTATTGATACATAATAAAATACATTTTAATTTATTCTATTGTGTTATCTAATGTCACTATGAAATGTTACACCATTGATTAAATATATGGATGATTAAATATTATAATGAAGAGATGTGAAATCTAATAATATAACAAGTTAATCCAAAAAATCATATACAAATGCACTAATCAAATTTTAATTTATATGAATATTTTTATAATATGTGTCAATTTTTCGATAAATAATAGATTTAAAAATTTACAATAATTTCACTGTCACATTTTGATGTTTCCAAAAAGGAGAAAATCTCATTCAAAAAATCTATGCTTCTATAACATAAAAATGCATTGGTGCGTTATTTTATATAAAATCACTATTGCGACATCTTTTTGCATGACCAATGCCTTTTCAGAAAATCACAACACAGAGGATTTTATTTCTTTAAGCATCGGTATTGTTTGATATTAACACCCCGATGCATTGTAATTCTCAACACTCCAGTGCTTTCATAGAACTAACAGCATAGTGCTACAAAATAATATTTCTCGTCTAGTACATTATGAAAACAAATAGCATCAGTACTTTTTTAAAACTAACGCACCGAGGTGTTTGTACAAATGACATGCATCAGCACTGCAAATTTTAAAAAATGGATTGGTACAACATATTTTTTTGTGTGCCCTAGTGTCATTCCATACAAGAACGCCTCATAGCTATTTGATATATAGCACCTGTGCGGTATATATTACACATCAATTTTCTTTGCATTCAATGCCTTGGTGCCTTTAGTTATGTATGTAGTCTAGTGCTTTTATATATGTAGCACATTGGTTCTACTTGTTCTATGAAGCACACTGGTGCTACTTGCTCCATGAAGTGCATTGCAAAAAAAAAACATCCGCTAAAACCTCCAACCACCCATATTTTTTCAGTTGTGATAAAGTTCCGTTAAAATCTCCACTAAAACATCTGTTATCCCAAATAGATGTTTTAACAGATGTTTTTTTGACCTTTTTTGTCAATTTATAACACTAAAAACCTCCGTTATAACCTTCGATAAAAGGTAACTTTCTTGTAGTAAGGACAACTTCTAAGTAAAGCTAAATGGTAAACCAAAGAGAAGGTGGTAGGAAAATTTCCTCCCCTCATTCAATAGAATATTTTTGGGACCACCAACCTCCCAAATTGGGTAGGTGTGATCCTGTTCTAGGTGGATATTGGTGGCCACACGCCTATTCCACCTAGACATGCAGTCGATTTCATCATTTCCCTTATTTATAGCAGCCTATTTACTATTTTTAGCATTTTTTCGGGTCTTGAACTTCCGGAGCAATTTTGACCCCCTAAACGGCGTTTTTTTAAGGTCTGCAAACAAGGGCCTGCAATAAATCCTGTAGTATTTGGAAAGATATTTCTAATGAGGTATCGTACGTGCCAAATGGATATAATATGACCAAGTTACGACCTTGGGAAGTTGGCTTCTCAACTAACCCCAACCAGGCCCACAAACTCTTGGTGTTCCATCTCCTGGGATTATGGTTTTGGTTATTTAGGGTTTTCCCTTATTCAATAATAAAAAAGCTCTTGAGCCTCATTATAACATAGTTCAGATGCATGTAGCCACCACATCTCTTCTCAGAGATAAGCTACCATCACCCGAGCTATTTTATTTCCATTTTGTATGTAAGCATATTTCAGTTCTTTGATATTAATGATCTGCATTTATGGTTATATATGTATTTTGTCGTGTTCTCGTTTAACTTAGAATCATGTACGGATTGGATCATTATATTTTTCTTTCATCCATATCCCAATTCTTTTAGTGTAGAAAAAGTGGAGGAATCAGCTCACAGGACCATTTTTACTGGTAGGACCAAATTTGAAAAATTGGGGTCTAAAACATCACAAGTGTTTTGAGGCATCAAACGACATTTTTTTTGTAGTAGTAAAATTTGATAAGTCAGACAATGACATCACGTCCCATCAAGAGTCTCCAACTAATCTATATCCTCCTATCCTTCATAATCTACTTCCGTTCCCACCCTATCTATCCTCTGTTGCTATATATTGTGGCATTGGCTATACCAATCTGACCACTGATAAGACCAACATGGTGGAAGCGTCGACTATATTGACCTAACATCCCCAACATGCAACTGGAAATCGTCATCACACGTCTAGGGGAGCTTGTCCATCATTGCCCTCCCACGATTCCAGGTTTGGAGGTTACACGGTGGGAAATACATCCACCCCTCCTTACAACTAGGGTCAACACCATTGGCAATCGTCATCGCACGTCTAGGGGAGCGTGTCCATCATTTTCCTCCCACGATTCTAGGTTTGGAGGTTACACGGTGGGAAATACCTCTACCCCTCCTTACAACTAGGGTCAACACCCTAATATGGACCACACTGCAGCACTGGTTGGACTTGTCATCGAATAATCCAGTCAAGTAGTCTTGTCACCTGCCATTTACATTTTACCCATGTCATAAGAGTGCATATCAAGTAGATACATAATGTAATAGAACAAGGTACGTCATACCTTTCCTCATTAGATGTCTCGACCTTCCCTAATGGAAGAGTAGATCTTGGCTATCATATAGTTTTTTTTTTTTTCCAATCTGCAGGTTAGTTCTCATTCATGCATACATATAACAACAAAATATATATAGATAAGTGATCCTAAACATCATGTTATTAAGTCTATTATCCACGTGTCAATTTTGTAGTTTATACTGAAAATAAATCTTACATTAGATAAATCATAATTTCACTAAGTCATTCATTACATAAATCATATCCACTTCAGCCATACATGAAACAACAATAACTCTAATAAGTCATGCACTAGATAAATCATCACCAAGTAAGTCATACATTAGGTCATACATCAAATATTTCCATCATTAGTACCTAATCCATCTAATTATTTATATAAGTAGTTTCACATGTCCAACTAAATGCATCAATATTACATAGCATTCATAAATAAATAACATGGAACTGCAAAATAGAGCCTTAGCATAGGTATCTATCTAAGTCAAAATGGGCATCACAGATGCTCGAAAAGTGAAGGTTAGCTTGGGTTTTTCAAAAAAAATCCTTAGAGTGATGGAAGGAAGTAGAGATTAGTGACAAATCCAACAAGGCCAATGGAATCAAAGGGTTATCTAAGAGGGATTATTTCTTATGTGTTAGTAATGGAAGTAAGGTCAGAAGACTCTATAACTTTCATTCTAGGCTTGCTGGAATTTGGTGTAGAAATTCTGCAAGGAAAGGGTCCGAAAGGATCCTCCTTCAACCGGGAAACTCATCTTTAACCTAGAAATTGAAGTTAATGAGCTTGGTAGATTATTAGAAGATATATGCAACACTATTATTCATCAAGGACTAAGTTCACAAAGGAGAGAAGAGATGTTACAACACTAAACTCCTTCCAAGAGAGACGTCCCAACAATATGCATGATAAGACGTGAATTATAACCTCTAAAGTGCATGCCATCCTCCATCATCAAGCATGTACCAAGTCAACACCTTCAAAGATGGCATGTGTGAAGTCTCCAAGAGGTGGATGTTTGTTAACAATGGCACAAAAGTAAGACCTCAATATGTGAATTTTCATAGCACTCAACCATCTCCATGAAAAAAGGGACGATCTCCAACAATACACCTTCAAATTTGTGCCAAGAAACTTCTCCAAGATGGCACATGTGGACAAATAATGCATGAGGGAATGTGTAAGGTGGGAGATCCAAGGAAAAATGAGATAAATAATCCATGCATCATATGCCAAGTCACCAAGAATCCAACCATCTCATCAAATATGCAATATGCCTTCAAATGTGAGCTCAAGGAGGGGAGCACTCTAGGCAAAACCATGCTCCATACAAGTAACCCCTCCACATGTAAATATCATCCATAAGAGCTAGGTCGTTAGAGAAAAGGAGTCCCAGCCATGCTCATATCCATTCATCCAAGTAACAAACCATGTGTAATAAATGAGTGCATGCTGAGCGTTTTATGCCATGATGGAGTCATCAAATGGAGATGCCAATACAATGTCTACTTAGCCTAAAAGTGTTATAGGGTGTTACATCAATGGATCCTTATATCCTCTTATCCAATCATCTAGCAAGGAGTGGAGACTAGAACATTGCATTATCAAGTGTAATGCTATCTTTCTATGATAAGCAAGTATGCCAAGCAAAACACCATCAAAACCTGTAGCACATCCTCATCCATGTCATCACCAATGCAAGGAGCCAAGTGAAACTTTAGCCATCCAAAGCTCTTTCGGATGAAAATCACAAAGGTAATGGAAAAATTCACTATTATAGGCTTCATGCAAATGAGGAGTAATAGATATACCATGTTGAAGATAGAGGCTAAGAGCCCAAGACAATTAGAGGCACATCACACAAAAATGATATGACACCTGATATATAGTGGATAAATCTTTTAGGATAGAAAACTCCACTCGAAACAATTGTTTTCATCACCTGATTTCATTGTGTGTCCACAGTTGTGAGCACCACATTTTATAGGTGCAAGGGCAAGATTATTCAACTCTAATAACCATTGTGGGCTAATTAATGACCTACTAATAGTGTACAATCAATTACATTAATGACCACTAAGGGACCACTAAGTCAACACACTAACCACCAGTGTGGGCTATAACTACCCAATAAGGGTGCTTCATAATGACTTAATAACAATCAACTTGAGCTTAGCCACCATTATACCAGCACATGTTATTTTCAATTTCCATTATATTTAATAGTATCGGTCTCAAGGAATCCCTAAGAGAATGGTTGTTGATTTTAATCTATAAAAGGCCATTTGGTTTTATGTCCACCTTTATGTTTTGTCTGGTCTAAATTGTTGAAAAGAATAAAGTGCTTTTATAGGGTTTTTATGACAATGCTAATGAGACCTCTTATACATTGTGTATGGTAGGAGCAAGTCAATAAGTAGACAAGGCTACAAACTCAACCTCTTCCTTGTGGAAGTTTTTTTTTTTTTTTTTGGGGGAATTGAACCTAGGTCAACGATGGTAAACTTCCACATGTTTACTGCTAGACCATGGCTTAGCTGACATTGGTCCATTTTGAGACAACCTGGATCATCAAAATTTCATAAAATAAAATAAAAAAATAGTTGATCATAGCAGAACTTTACCTCTCCAAATATTTACCTCCATTGTTAACTGAATTTAGCCAAGGTCTAGTACAAACATATGTCAAAATTCAATTGTCTAATCCTACCAGATTCAAATTATATATTGTTGTTTACTTGAATATGTGGGAACATTTCAGTTTACTCTGCAAATGCTAAGATCTAAAAAGTTGTTTGATTCAGGATATTGTGTTTTATTTTCAGGTCTTTGAAGCTCTTGCAAAACTCAAAAAGCTACTTCACCCAATCCCGAGGACCTAATAACAATCGAAAAGATGATAGCAGAAGCATACTCAGTTATTGATAAAGAAATCAAAGTTGGCACCTTGCATAGAAACACAGGGGCACATAGAAAGTTTCGACTTGCAAGAAGAAAGAATCTGTAGAAATTCATCATGGCTGGTACAGGTCAGCTATGGTTGCATAAGAATCATAGATAAGGAGATGTAAAAGCTGTGAAACATGAACTTTACCTAACTTGAATTATTGCTTGATTGGACCCTTCTAGTCTTTTTTGTTCATATTTTGTATTTATATTGCAAATGTGTATGCCCTTGAAATAATTCACGCATATCTTACAATTTGAGGTCATAATTCATTAGTCTAGCATGCGCTTCTACTAGGATTTTGCTCTCATCATCGCCATCTATTTGAGGCACATGTATCTTGTCTTGACCAGAGATTTTGGATGCACTTGATATTTTGAAAAACTATCGCTCTTTTTGACATCAGAAAGATGGCCTTGATGGGTTGCAATTTTTAAATGTAGGCATTAAATACTTAAATGCAAGAAAGTTCAGAATGCATTAAAGTTTGGTTATGAGACTTCTCCCCATTAAAAGCGTATTTTCATTCTAGGCTAGTATAGAAGAAAGAACAAGTACTATGTATACAAACCAAATGTTCCAGCAGAGAATTCATAGCAGGGAATTTCCGCTTATATGTGTAAGATATACCTTATCTCAAGGCATGTGGAGGTTACATTCATAGTGCTCTGTTCCAGAAGGTGCCAACCAAGTGCTTATCAAGATAAGTAAATATTGGAATTTGGAGAATTCCTTATGACAATGGGACTGCTCTAGGGATAGATATAGGGGTCTAAGTAGTTGGTGCACATCCTCCAAGTGTAGGTAGTTACTAAGTGTTGCATGTACATTTTGACACCAGGTCTTGCATCTCAAATTCAAAGTCGTTGGGGTGGGACTTAGCATTTGAGCAATGGGCTTCACCTATTTGTGAACTATGGGGAGGGCCTTGGCTTTTGAGCAATGTTCCTCACCCAGTTGTCCCTTATTCTGACTCTCATCCAGCATGTCCAACTTGCTAGCAATGAGTGAGAGTCAGCGCTTGTGACTACTCACAAGTCAGAACTTGACATGAGAATAAATGCCATATTATTGTTGCCTTGGAGGCCAAGTTGCAAGCAATCGGAAAACTTGTTGATGTCGAATATAAATGCCACAGAAAGGAAAAGAAAAGCAATCATTTTGAACAATTTATTGTTGAGTTTTGTAGAGTACCAGTTGAACTCTTATATTCCAGCCTGGATGAATACTTTGCCTAGCTGAGTTTTGCAACATTTGCGTGTACATCCCTCTTTCCAAAAAATTTATTCTTGAATTTTGTATATTCCTACTTTGTTTGTATATACCATACACTTCCACCAACTTGTTATTTGTTATTGGTGTGTGCAATGCAAAATTAGATACAATCACACAATAGAAAAATGTGAAAAGTTTGTTCTATTCTTTTCAAAACTATTGATTCATAAATGGTAGACCCATGGCCAGTCCATCTCATCAGCGCGAATGCTTACTATGGAAATAAATGTCTTTGTCAGTCATAAATATGCTGAGATCATGCCTTCAACGTGAATTCACCATGATGAATGAGATGGACTTGTGTAAATCTGGTTTCATTGTTCGATTTGCTTACTATGGTAAGCCAAGAGAATTCTAGCAATGAAGTAAAAATTGTACTCTGATTTAATAATCAATTGCCAACAATAAAACAAACTTCACTCTTTACAGTATTCCAGCCCAGCATTCAAACCATCATATGTCTGCCCAACCTTTAATACAAGTAATTAATAACAAGATGCAATAAGCTCTGTTCTAGTTATCAAACACCATATTCATTTCTTGCAGTTCTGCAGAGAGCGCTAACAGAAGGCAAGCTGGTCCATGCCCACTCGCCAAACCAGGGTGAATCATAGATTTATAACTAGCTAGTGCTATTCAAGATCACTAGAAGCCAAAAAAACAAATTTATCACATCAAACAATCTAGACTGAAAAATATTATCCTGAGAATTATTTAAGTTTTCCTCCATAGGGGTGGAAGAGGAGTGGCATACCAGTTGTGGGGAGATAGCCGAAGGCAAAACTATTTTTGCAGCTTTTCTGGCTTTTCTGGAAATCTTCTTAAACATATGATGCATAAATCTGGCTAGTAAATCAAGGCTTTTGTCCTCCTCTTCCTCATCCTCCTCTTCTCCCTCATAGTAAGCCTCTACATTGTACCCCTCTTCCCCTTGAAAACTACTTCCATCTTCATTATTCCCCTCCCAATCGTTCTTTTTCTGCCCATATACGCATATCATGTGCATGACTTTCTAACCTTATCAGAGTATGTCCTCTTTCCTCTTATTGTAATTGTCAGATCTTTCCAAACAAGAACCCCATCCCTTTGTGCTAGATAGGGCTCGCTGCAAGTGCAAAACATTTTCTTAATTGATGGGAGGGCTAAGAGAATTCATATAGGCATCTCCATTATTCCAGGTGGAAGTTGCAGTCATCTGGTTTATTTTTTTGTGGAGAGAGATGCGGAGCCCCTTGGGGAAGATTGGGGCTCTTTCTCAAAAGATAAACCCCTTGGTATTGTCACAAAATCATCAT
The DNA here is from genome assembly GCA_031772625.1 of Pinus tabuliformis. Taxonomy (NCBI): domain Eukaryota; kingdom Viridiplantae; phylum Streptophyta; class Pinopsida; order Pinales; family Pinaceae; genus Pinus; species Pinus tabuliformis. The sequence continues at coordinate 338,374,459 of CM062807.1, read as the reverse complement.
CGTCATGTTTTATCTGAACCACAGAGGACTAATTTTTCTCCTCAGGTGACCTCTAGGCAGAATTCTTCTCTCGTAACTGGTCGTGAAAAGCAAGGCAAAGTCAAATCCTCTAAGACAAATGAATTCAATGTGTCAGTTGAGAATTCAGAGCATGTAAATGCATGTGAGCACAGGATTGATATTGGAGATGAGAGCTCTAATCTATTGGGACAACTTTTGGTTAAAGCGATGAATGATCTTGATGAATTCAAGGTCTTGCTCAAAAATTTTAGAAAATGAGAGAGTAGAGCTATCTGAAGATCTTCCTGTAGCGAGAGCTGGGCTGGAGAAAATGAAAAAATCGAAGTTGATTTCCACCAAAAACATGAAGAAGAAAGGAATCGATTATCTAAGGAGAATGCCAAACTTTCTGCAGAGCTATATGATTGCAAGGAATATTTATCAAGGAGGCAAGATGAAAAATCAGAATGTGATAAGCAATTGAGAGATATGGTACTTGAGCTTCATAAAGCTACATCAGAAAAGATGAATTTTGCAAGAAATGTGTGCAAGCATAGACATATGTGAACAAAGGTAGAGGGTGAATACTTTCTACCTATCCCTAAGGCAAGATGCGACTCAGCTTTGTTGCAGAGTCAAACAGAACCATTGTATGGAGAGTATACTGACCAAGAAACATCATTGGGTGTTTAGAATATTGATTGCCAAAATTCAATAGTTCATAGGGCAGAAAACATTGAGGAAACCATTCAACCATCTAAATCTATTAATGAATCAAAATTTTCAAATATTGGTTTGCAGCTTTCTCATGCTGTGAGTATTACAATAAAAAAATGCTTCCAGAAGGTACAATCTTGCAGGAGGAGAGAGATTCAGCTATACAACAACTTGCTATTACCCATGATCAGCTTAGAAAGTTGGTCCAATAGCAAGAGAGGATGACTGAGCATAGTGAAAAGCTAGTTGATCGTTTGTGGCATGCAGAGTCCAGTGAATTTGGAGAAGAAAACATGCAATCTTTTGTCACATTGGACATCCTGGTCATTGACTGTAGCAAGTTCATGAAACAATTTTAGAAAGCATTGGATTAAAGATCACAGTTTGGACCCACTATAAGAGAACTTGAGTCTGTTTTGTTTTCAAAGGACCAATATATTCAAGATATGAATGTTAAGTTAGTTGAGCTATCTCAGAAATGTGCCCAACTTGAAGAGATTAGTGGTAAGTGCACAGTACTGGATGAAAAATGCGCTCAAATGGCTTTTCAAGCAACCCAAGATGCAAATGAAAGAGATTCCTTACATTTGGGGGTATATGCTCATAGAAAATTTCTTTCAAAAAAGGAAACATTAATGAAAGCCTCTTTAGAATTTCATTCTGACTTGAAACACTAGTTTGACACTACCATAGAGAAGTTAATAGCTACCATTGAGGAAGTCATTCAAGATGATGTTGGAAATAATACTGAGAGGGGGGGGGGGGGTGAATCAGTATTATTAAATTCTTTTCAATATATCTTCCAGATTTATACTTTAAGTTATTCTTCAGATATTGATCATTAGTTTGTATGTCAGTACCATATAATAATGAGCAAGAACAAGAAAAACAGATAATCACACCAAAGAACACCAGATATAAGGTGGAAACCCAATGTGGGTGAAAACCACCTGCTGCAATATGTCTCTATCTTCTTTCAATTAGAAACTTCTTTTACAATGATTTTGTATTGGTGCAGTCCTTTACCAGTACGCAGGCTGCAACCTACAGAGAGCTACAACCCTCTCTCGTTTTCCAGTCTCTCCTGGAAGGGAGCTACAACCCCCTACTTCTTTTCTTCCAAGGACCACTTTTCATAAATTTTCAAACTGGATCCATGAACATCAAATAATCATCAAGTACATGTGAATCACCCAATCTATTTTTTTCAATCAACCAATGAATCAACCAATAACTTCTCAGAATGCAATAACCAGATCAACAATACCAGTAATCTAAACCTAGAACTCTTCAGCAATAGATAAAAGACAGCCAACAAATGTTTCAATAAAGGTCCACAACTTCACCAATAGAAGCCTGCGAATATCCGCAGCTCTTCTGTGTCTAAACTGCGCAGATCCGCACCTGGTCCTTCTTCTGCTCTGCGTACCTCCGCACCTACTCCTTCTGCTACCCTGCGTACCTCTGCTCAGATCCGCACCTGCACTGTCTGCCTGACAGCGTACCTCCGCACCTGGTCCTTCTGTTCCCCTGCATACCTCTGCACTGTGCCTTCTTCTGCGCTGTGTACCTCACACCTGCGCCTTCTGCTGCACTGCAGATCCCCACACCTGCGCCTTCTGCTGCGCTGCGGACCCCCGCACCTACACTGTGGATCGCCTGCGGACCTCTGAATAGAGCCAAATTAACAGTCCTCCAATGTGCCACAGACAATCAGATCCACAGATCTGATCATGCGCCTGAGAGATCACGACCTATCAATAGATTCGCCTTAAAATTCACCTTGATTTAGATCTAGCTTTTAAAACCGATCACCCAAAATTTCAGATCTTAAGATATTCAATTTTCACAAGTATCTAGCCAAGTGATCTCCTTTCCTTTTTATAGGCAAGCCCTTATTCACACCATGGGACAAAACCATCGAAAACCAATACAAGGGATCCAAATCGGGGTTCAATACTTTAGATCCTATACCACGAACCAAAACCATAGGATCATGATCGACGAGCTAAATACCAAGGGCCAAACATAAGAAACCCCACGTGTGTGCGCTTCTCTGCATTGGAGTGAGTGAACTAAGGTCCGCACCTTTTGAACGGAGCACCTGCGGGTATGTCCGCACTTCTTGGTCGGCGTACCTGCGGGTCCGCAGCTTCTCTTAGGATCACCTGTGGGTATCTCATTTTCTATGATTTTGAGAGCCTGAACAAATATCTGCCATGTGAGTGAGTTGCCATCAAGTACAACACCTGTGCCATAGCGCCAAACCTGAATCATAATGCCAACAATCTCCCCCTTTGGACTTGATGGCAACCCCAAGATCCTCAAAGTCATTCTCCCCCTTTGACATCAAGGGCAAAGGGCGGACCAAGATATTCTCTTCCTTTGCTATCCATACTCCCCCTGAGTGCCTGCTGAAATTTCTGAAAGAGCTCCCCCTGACTATAGACCAGATCTACAAAAGAGAAATTCTTCAAGAAGAACCATAATCTACCATACACCATACATGACCTTGACAAAAGACATAGAGACATATTAGCAGCAATATTTAGATCAGCATCCATGTTCTTCTTCTGTACTTTCTCCTCCAAGATCTTCTACCATAATGACAACAATGCATTATTAGAAGAATATATGCTCCCCCTGAACCTGTGCCACTCGATCTTCGACCAATCCATAACCCAGCAAATGTATGTGTATACCCCATATGAAACTTGTGTACAACCAACAATCTCTGAAACAGATGAGATTCAACAACAAGATGATGCATCAACTACCCCCAGCTTTTGCCTGAGGTATTCAAAGGTCTCCCTGGGCAATGGTTTGGGGAGTATATCAGCAACTTGTTCCTTAGAAGGAACATACTCCAACTTGACCTTTTGTCCAAGCACTTGTTACCAAAGAAAATGATATTTGATAGGTATATGCTTGGTCTTTGAATGCATGACTGGGTTCTTTGAAATGCTAATAGCACTTGTATTATCACATAGGATGGAGATAGGTGGTGTACAAGTGATTTTAAAATGCTGCAAGGTCTGCATCATCCAAAGGAGTTGAGTGCAGCAAGATGCAGCAACCACATATTCCGCTTCAGCTGTAGATAAAGCAATTGAACTCTGTTTCTTACTAAACCAAGATACTAATCTGGAACCCATAAAGAATGCACCACCACTTGTGCTCTTTCTGTCATCCACGCTTCCAGCCCAATCTGCATCTGTATAAGCATGAAGAGTGAGATCTGTATTTCTAGGATACCATAAGCCATAGTTTTGAGTTCCTTGAAGGTACTTGAAAATTCTCTTCACTGCCTGAAGATGAGTTTCCTTTGGGTTTGCCTGAAATCTTCCAACTATTCCCACTGCATGCATAATGTCTGGTCGGGTACCTGTCAAATAAAGTAGACTTCCAATCATAGATCTATAGGTTGGCTGATGCACTGCTGCTGATTCATCATTTGCACTGAGGCTGCATCCTGTAACCATGGGGGTACATACTGGTTTTGCATCTTCCATGCCATATTTCTTCAAGATCTGCTTGAGATACTTGGTTTGAGACAAAAAGATACCGTCTTCATTTTGTTGGATTTGCAAACCAAGAAAGTATGTCAGTTCTCCAAGCAAAGACATTTCGAATTCTTTCTGCATCACCAAGGCAAAGCTTTGACTCAAAGCTTCTTCATTGCTGCCAAAGGTAATATCATCTACATACACAACAAGTATTAGTAATTTGTCATTTTCAATTTTTATATAAAGATTGCTATCTGCTGATCCTTTTGAAAAACCTTGTTGATGAAGGTATTTGTCCAAATGGTAGTACCAAGCCCTTGGAGCCTGTTTAAGACCATAGAGAGCCTTTTTCAGTCTGCATACAAGATTTGGATCATTCCCAAGAATGAAACCATCTGGCTGCTCAATGTATACTTCTTCTTCTAAGTCTCCATTCAGAAAGGCTGATTTCACGTCCATTTGAAATACTTTGAACTTCTGAAAGCTTGAGAGAGCAAGGAACATTCAGATGGCCTCAAGTCTTGCAACAGGAGCAAAAGTTTCTTCAAAGTCTATTCCTTCTTGTTGAGCATACCCTTTACAAACAAGTCTGACCTTGTTTCTAATTACTTCCCCATTTGCATTCAACTTATTTTTGAAGACCCATTTTGTCCCTATGACATTCTTATCTTTTGGTCTAGGAACCAACCCCCAAGTATTGTTCTTTTTGATCTGCTAAAGTTCTTCATCCATTGCCTTGACCCAGCATTCATCTTTGCATGCCTCTCTTACATTTTGTGGTTCAGTGGAGGAGAGTAATGCCAAATAGCTTGAAGCTTCTGCAATTGTTCTTCTTGTTTGTACGCCTGCCTCCTTTTGCCCCAAGATTTGAGATTCTGGATGATTCTTTTGAACATACCTGGATCTCTTCTATCCTTTTTTGTTCCTCTGGTGCCTCTTGAGGTTCTTCTTCATCTTCAGTCTGATTTGGAGGGTAGTCTTCATCCTCTTCGATATTTTCATGATTTACTTGCCTAGGAATGTTTCCTTTTTCATCAACCACCACATCAATGCTGTCAACAATTCTTCCAAGTCTTTTATTGTAACACTTATATGCTTTGCTGTGAGGAGAATAACCAAGGAGAATGCCTTCATCTGCTCTAGGTTCAAGTTTGCCAAGTTGTTCATCATTATTCTTAATATAGCATTTGCTTCCAAAAATTTTGAAATGCTTTACCGAAGGAGTCTCACCATACCAGAGCTCATGAGGAGTTTGAGTGCTGTTCACTCGGACATTTGTTTTGTTGAGAATAACAATTGCAGCAAATGCAACTTCACCCCAGAAGGTTGCGGGAGTTCCAAACTCATCAAGCATAACACAAGCCATTTGTTGAACCGTTAGGTTCATCCTTTCCACCACTCCATTTTGCTGAGGAGTCCTAGCTGTAGAGAATTCCCTTCTTATTCCATGTTCTTCACAGAAATCGAAAAATTCATTTGAGGTAAACTCCCCACCTCTGTCAGACCTGAGGCACTTAATTTTGTGATCTGATTCGTTTTCAGCCAAGGCTTTGAAAGATTTGAATTTTTCGAATGCTTTGTCCTTGTGTTTCATAAGTCCTAATCAAACCATCCTGGAGAAGTCGTCAATGAATAATATGAAGTATTCTTCTCCTCGAGGTGACCTTGTCCTAAATGGACCACATACATCTGTATGGACTAGTTCAAGAGGCCTGCTGGCTGATCCTTCTTTCTCAGGGAAGTTAGTTCTGGTTTGCTTACCAAACTGACATGATTTGCATACGGTGTTGTCTGGAATTTTGATATCTGGAAGACCATGAACTGCCTGGTACTTGCATGCTTTCCTTATTTGTGAAAAGCTTAGATGCCCCAACCTCCGGTGCCATAACCAGTGTTCATCATCCTTGCTCAAATAGCATTGTTGTTGTCCTTCTTCAAATATGTATAAGTTATTTGGAGTTCTTCTGCCTTTGATCACTGTTTTTCCTGTATCAATATCACGAACACTACATCCATTTGATCGAAATATTACCTCAGTTCCTTGATCGCACATCTGACTGACACTCAGAAGATTATGCTTCAAGCCATCAACATACAAAACATTTCCAGCTTTGACCTTTTCTTTCAACTGAGCAGTGCCTCTTCCTTTTATGACTGCAAGGGTATCATTTCCAAAAGAAACTTTCTTTCCCTTTTCTAAAACACTATATGATTCAAGTTTTTCTTTATCACCTGTCATATGTTTCGAACATCCGTTGTCGATGTACCATTGATTTTCCTGTCCTTCTGCATAAAAGGCTATCCCACATCTTTCTGGTTGTGGTTCCTTTATTCTCCATGTTCTGGTACTTGAGGCTTGTTCCTTTGTTTGCCAAAACCTGCTCCTACATTCAGAATCTTCATGACCAAAGTTATTACAAATAGAACATTCAATTTCATTTTCAAGGGCCGAAAAGTTGTTATAGGTCCTTTTCATGATCCCAGTCATACTTCTTTGTTTTTGAGCTTCTCTAGTCATGATTGTTTTATAGGCAACACATTGAGCTGCTTTGTGGCCAAAGTTATGGCAAGAGAAACATTGGCCATTGAAGAAACTTCTGCGATTATCAAATCTACCTGCCAAATGATTGTAGTTTCTATTGTCATCCATTCTTGAGGCAAATTGAGAAGATTTAACCTGTGGCTGGTTGTAGCTTTTGTTCATCCTTAAGGTGGATTGCCCCTGATTTACCTGGTAGTCCTTGTTTATTCTTGATGTAATTCATCCATGTTTTACCTGGTGATCTCCATTGGGCTTTTGCTCATCCCTCCTTGCTGCATTGAGATAACTCTTTGAGGTGGATGCTTGAGATGCTTCTCCATTATACCCCAGACCTGTCTTGATTAGTGGAGAACATTGTACATTGATAATCTCATCTAGAGTTTCAGATCCTTTAACAAATTTAAGATTAAGAGCCTTTGTTTTCTCAATTTCTTTTCTAAGGCCAACAATTTCACATTTTAACTTCTCAAGAAATTTTTCTTTTTCATCATGTTGGAATTGCAGAGTATCAATGATCACATTCTTTTCTTCTAAACATGTTTTGAGTCTAGATATCTCTTCATAAAAGCCATCCACATCTATAGCATCCATGTAATCATCATCTTCAAAAGCCATTAAAAGTTTATAGTTATTACCTCATTCATCTTCATCACTATTTGAAAGACCATCACTATCTTCATGAGTATAGTAACTTTTCTTAGTTACATTATGTTTCTTGTTCCATCTAACAGGTTCCTTCCCTTTGTCAGTTTTATCCTTATGAGGACATTTGGCAGCATAGTGACCAACTCTCCCACAAGCAAAACATTTGAAAGGTAACTTACCTCTGAATCTTCCAGTACCCCGTTGAAGGTTTTTGACAAAATTTGATTCTTCTTCCTCTTCTGACGCATGTCCTAACTCATAGTAGTCTCCTTTGCCTGAAGCCTTGAAAGCTGCTTCTCTCCTGTCTGATGGTCCTCCCTTCCTCATTTCATAAGCAGTTAGAATCCCGTGTAGCTGTGACATGGTAAGGTTTCGTAGATTCTCCTTTTCTTCTATTGCAGAAACTTTAGATTCAAACCTAGGGGACAAAGATCTTAGAACCTTTTCAACCACAACAACCTCTTTTATTTCTTCACCCAAATTTTTCATACAATTAACAATCTCATCTACACGAAGGAAATAGTTAGCCACACTTTCATCATTGTGCATTCTGAGATTTTCATACTGAATCCTAAGGGTTTGAATTTTTTCTCGTTTTACCTGTTCATCTCCTTCATAGCTTAGAACAATCTTGTCCCATATTTCTTTTGCGGATTTATACTGCATTACCTTGACAAATTCTGATTGAGATAGGCATCCTAATAGAGTATTGACTGCTTTTGCATTTGTTTCATATTTCTTCTTCTCAACCGGATCTGTAGGAGTTGCTGAAGGAAAAGTGTACCCTGTATCTATGATATCCCAGACTTCTGTACCAAGTGATTGAAGATAGGCAGTAACTCTTACCTTCCAATATACAAAGTTTGTCCCATCAAAAATCGGTGGCCTGATAGATGCTTCTCTCTCGTAGTTGCTCGTGATGATGGATCTTCCTCCAAGCGATCAAGCTTCTGTTAAGAAATTTACTGCATAACATAAATAATTATTGAGAGGAATAAATATAAAAATAACCAGCAACAACCATAAACACATAAACACATAAACACAAATGTTTATCCGGGAAAACCCCAAATTCGGGGAAAAACCCAACTTAATAAGATCTTATTAGCATTGGAAAAAACCCTGGCCAATCCGACCAAGTGAGCCTTCACCGCTCACCTCCAGGTCTTGCATTACAATGAAGTCCTTCCAGCCTTTTATAAGCTCCATTACATATAATACCACGGGCAAATACTATGGGTGCACAATACCATGTGCCCCCAAACCATCACTGTTTAACCTGGTCAACTTTGACTCTATCCTGAGTCAAGTTTACCTAACAATTTCCCCCTTAAACTTGACTTGGGGTTCCTTGACTAACTCCAGCCAAACCTGCTAAGTGAGACAATCCCGCTCACTTTAGCCCTTACCCCCCTTAGAGTTTTTACACGGAGTATTGTTAACTCGACATCCCCCCTATCACCTAGGTCTAACCAGAGTTTACTAGTGATCACCGAGGGGTACACATGCCTTACCAGGTCTTACAGTAGTATGCCCATTTACATGCAATAATTTTGACTTCATTTATTTATTTATTTTTTCGTTTATTGCTGCTACGATTCTGATCCATCCTCTCTCAATTTGATTTGCTCAAAAACTTCTATCAAACCGCTCCAACTGCGAGCCTGATGAGAACCTCGTAGATTCCAACATCGGTGGCCTCACGTAGTAGAAAACGAACAATTTTCGAAGCCGCATGAACAATTTTCTTCTGTTAACCTGCATGCAGCCCGTGCCTACTCCATCTTTCAACATGGCATAGAACACACAAGAAATATCCCTTATCGATTCCCTACGAAAAAAGCTCCGAACAAAATCAGCCTTGAATTTTAATATTACCAAAGGTATCTCTCAACCTTCTTTAAATAGCCGCATGAATCCCGAACAATTCGTCAACATGTTCCAAACTGGTAAATATCGCAAATGCACTACGATCCCTGGCAGTTACGACACTGTCTTCCGCACATTCTCCTCGAGGTTCTTCTGCATACGATTGTTCCACCATTAATTTCCAAACCCATATCTGTAAAAAAAAAAGGCTGCATTGATCTCATCAGGCACTATAAACCCCTGACATCAAAGAATCCCTTTGAAGCCAATATTTGGATCCGATACCAGTTGTTAGGAAATTTACTGCATAACATAAATAATTACTAAGAGGAATAAATATAAAAATAAACAGCAACAACCATAAACACATAAACATAAATGTTTATCCGAGAAAACCCGAAATTCGGGGAAAACCCAACTTAATAAGATCTTATTAGCATTGGCCAAAACCCTGGCCAATTCGACCAAGTGAGCCTTCACTGCTCACCTCCAGGTCTTGCATTACAATGAAGTCCTTCCAGCCTTTTATAAGCTCCATTACATATAATACCACGGGCAAAATACTATGGGTGCACAATACCATGTGCCCCGAAACCATCACTGTTTAACCTGGTCAACTTTGACTCTATCCTGAGTCAAGTTTACCTAACAGCTTCTTCTGAAGGACCTGCTTTGATACCAATTGTTGGAAATAATACTGAGAGGGGGGGTGAATCAATATTATCAAATTCTTTTCAATATATCTTCCAGATTTATACTTTAAGTTATTCTTCAGATATTGATCATTAGTTTGTATGTCAGTACCATATAATAATGAGCAAGAACAAGAAAAACAGATAATCACACCAAAGAACAATAGATATAAGGTGGAAACCCAATGTGGGTGAAAACCACCTGATGCAATATGTCTCTATCTTCTTTCAATTAGAAACTTCTTTTACAATGATTTTATATTGGTGCAGTCCTTTACCAGTACGTAGGCTGCAACCTGCAAAGAGCTACAACCCTCTCTCATTTTCCAGTCTCTCCTGGAAGGGAGCTACAACCCCCTACTTCTTTTCTTCCAAGGACCACTTTTCATAAATTTTCAAACTGGATCCATGAACATCAAATAATCATCAAGTACATGTGAATCACCCAATCTATATTTTTCAATCAACCAATGAATCAACCAATAACTTCTCAGAATGCAGTAACCAGATCAGCAATACCAGTAATCTAAACCCAGAACTCTTCAGCAATAGATAAAAGACAGCCAACAAATGTTTCAAGAAAGGTCCGCAACTTCACCAATAGAAGCTTGCGAATATCCGCAACTCTTCTGTGTCTAAACTGCGCAGATCCGCACCTGGTCCTTCTTCTGCTCTGCGTACCTCTGCACCTACTCCTTTTGCTGCCCTGCGTACCTCTGCTCAGATCCGCACCTGCACTGTCTGCCTGACAGCGTACCTCCGCACCTGGTCCTTCTATTCCCATGTATACCTCCGCATTGTGCCTTCTTCTGCGCTGCGTACCTCGCACCTGCGTCTTCTGCTGCGCTGCGGATCCCCGCACCTGTGCCTTTTGCTGCGCTGCGGACCCCCGCACCTGCACTGTGGATCGCCTGCGGACCTCTGAATAGAGCCAAATTAACAGTCCTCCAATCCGCCACAGACATTCAAATCCACAGATCTGATCATGTGCCCGAGAGATCACGACCTATCAATAGATTCGCCTTAAAATCCACCTTGATTTAGATCTAGCTTTTAAAACCGATCACCCAAAATTTCAGATCTTAAGATATTCAATTTTCACAAGTATCTAGCCAAGTGATCTCCTTTCCTTTTTATACACAAGCCCTTATTCACACCATGGGACAAAACCGTCGAAAACCAATACAAGGGATCCAAATCGAGGTTCAATACTTTAGATCCTATACCACGGACCAAAACCATAGGATCATGATCAACAGGCTAAATACCAAGGGCCAAACATAAGAAACCCCATGTGTGCGCGCTTCTCTGCATTGGAGTGAATGAACTGGGGTCCGCACCTTCTGAACGGAGCACCTGCGGGTATGTCCGCACTTCTTGGTCGGCGTACCTGCGGGTCCGCAGCTTCTCTTAGGATCACCTGCGGGTATCTCATTTTCTATTATTTTGAGAGCTTGAACAGATATCTGGCATGTGAGTGAGTTGCCATCAAGTACAACACATGTGCCATAGCGCCAAACCTGAATCATAATGCCAACAGATGAGACTTTAGCATCTGTTCCTTGCTCGGAGAGAATGTCTTATCTGGAGACAAGCCTCCTTTTGCTTATTGAGAAGTATAAGGTAGTTTTTTCACAAGTGAACCTAGTTCATAAATTCTTACTTGAGCTTGCTTCTAATTATGGAAACTTGTTGGAAAAAGAACCTACACTTTCTTTGGATGTGTTCCCCAGAGAAGTCTTCAGATACAAAGAAAAGGAAGTAGACCAATTAAATGAAGAAGTAAATGTACTGAATTCAATTAAAACTCAACATGAAGAAAAAATTATGGAATTGAAGAACCGTTTATGTAAATTTGATGAGAATCTTAAAGAAATGAGCATGGATAACAGAAAAATGAGAACTGAGCTTGAGCAGACAGAAAGCAAATTGTCATCAGTGAGAGAAAAGCTTAGTCTAGCCATCGCTAAAGGGAAAGGATTGGTTTAGGAATGCAATACACTAAGACAATCATTAGTGGACAAGTATAAAGAGCTAGAAAAATGTTTGTAGGAATTGCAGAAGAAAAATGATACGTTGCATGAAACTGAAATGAAAGCTTCTAAGCGTGTTAAACCAATGGAATTAGAGCTAGAAGATATTCAGAATTTTGCAACTGCTTTTTGAGAATCAGTTTCTAACGAGGACTCACTTCTTTATAAAATTGAAAATTCCTTTGGGGAGATGAATTTTCTAGAGGCAATCCACTCCAAAGAAATAATTGATAAAGTTGAGTGGCTTGCAAAATCATCTCTTGGAGTAAATAACACTATGTCTGAAACAAGTGTCGATGATAACAAAATTGGGAAGAGTCATCTCGAAGATCTAAAAGAAGAGTACGAGGAACTACAAAATAAATACCGTAGTGTAGTTGAGCAGTGAGATATACTAGAGAAGTCTTTGTTGGAAAGGAACCATCTTATTCAAGTATGGAAACAAATCCTTGAGAATGTTGATATGCCAACATCTATGCGATCAGCTGATCTAGAATTTAAATTGAATGGCTTAGCAGAGCACTAACTTAGGCCCAACAAGATACAGCTTGTTTTAAGCATGAAATTGAGAATGCTCAAAGAATTGTTGACTTATCTACCTTTGAACTGGAGGACTCAAAGAGGAGAATAGAAAGCCTAGAGGAAAATATCTTGAAATTAAACTATGAAAAAAATAATATGTGAAAAGCCTCGAGAAGCTTAATTCTAAATTTGAATCTATAAACGAGCAAGCAGTTCAAGATGCATCCTGGAAAGAGGGTTTATGCAATGATCAGACTTGTTGATAAACCTGTGAGTGAGTCCCCTGTGGAATCAAGCATTGCTGATAGGAATTTAATTACAGAAGACTGTATGAAGAGACTATTGGATATGGTTGTTGAAACAATGAAAGAAGACCTTTAGTAGTGTTGAGCCTTGGGACTCACAGCATGGATTTCCTTTCGTTGTGAGGCTCTCATGAAAGATCGAGAGAGACAACTTTTGGTTTCTGGAAAGCTCGTCCCATCAAGGTTTTTGCTTGGGATACACACTACCTTAGCCTTGCTGACAGAGATAAGTGGGGATCCTTTCAAGAAACAGTTTGAGTCAGAAAAAATCTGAAGCTCAATTGGGAGAGCATTTGGGAACAGAGGGATACCGTTTATTTGCAGAATTTACGGAAGATAAAACACTACCTGCCACCATACATCATGTTGATTATGGAGCTCGCCGTTGTTTTACAATAGAGTGCCAATCCATCCATTCCGACATTACTCCTGAAAGATCATTTGATTCTCACTTTGATGAGAGCCCTGCAAGTCCTAAAGGACAACAGAGTGCTAAGAAGGATACATATTGGAGAACTATTCATACTATTTTCTTTGATGAACTCGAACTTTTACAAGAACATCACACTAAAGGAAATGCAGTGCCCATGTCTACTGCAAACATAGAAGGTGTTCAACATGAAGTTGAGTTAAAGATGTGACGATTTGATTGTCGGGGTTGTTTGATTTGTAATCTTAACCCATTGATGATAAATGGTCTTGTGTTTGAAAATTTCTATTACAATTCTATCAAATACACATTTATGTAAAAGTTTGTTTTACATTTCTGTCACATATACATTCATTTGAAATTTGCAATCCCCGTCCTCAGATAACTTTTATTTTTGTTTCCTTTCACGCAGGAACCCTCAATACAAAACCTGTATATTGTTTGCAAGGGATTAGCAGTGGAGCCTGCCATGTTTTCCCTGTTTTTCTCCAAGACTGGACTGAGCATTACCTCAGCAGTGGGGAGGATGAAGAACTTACTAGGGAATACTTCAGCGGAGTCGAACACGCAACCATGATGTTTGCCACCAATCTCAACCACGTCTGAATTCTTCATGCCAGAAGCCATTTGTTTAGCCACACACAAATAAAAATATGAAACACTCCTCAAAGCCTCCTACCTACATTCTCATGATCAACTGAGGAAAATTTGACGGATTTGAAAGCGAAAATCCGCCAATTCTTGTCAGCTCTTAAAAGTGTGATGGTTTATGCAACAAATAGCATTCCAATAGTGAGATGTCGGACACCTAGTATTGGTGAGAGAGCATAAACGTCAACAATCTCTCGATTCGAAAGGCTCGTGTGAGGCTTGGTAATGTTGGAGTGATTAGGGCTGGAACAGTGATATGTGAGACTTGGGAGGATGGTCAAGTACTTCTAGACATTCAAGTTCACTTGAGGTTTATAAGATCTTTTAGCGAAGATTTGGGTCTAGTGGGTCTTGGGTCCAGATTTTGAACCCGCTCTGATACCATGTGTAAGGCTCCTTCTTAGGGTCCTCTAACAAAACTAAATTTCTCTAATTTAAATACAATAAAACGGAAAATAACTTATTTCTAACTAAGCATTTAATCGATGATAATTTACCATTAAAAATTATTTCCCACAATTAAATAAGTAAGCATTTCATTTTAATCACTTACATGAGTTAATCTATAAACAGAGGAATACATGTTCCAATAGCCTAGTTGAGATGCCCTTGAGCTTCTGATCCTATTGGGATGCTCCTCTTGACTACCGACTGGATTTACCTCCCAGCCAACTAGGAAGTATTTCCTATCCCAAGGAACCTCTACAAGTTCCCTAGCCCTCTGAGCCTAAGTCCAACCAGATGAAGTGTGTCCAAGTTAAACAAAAACTCTCCTTCTCTCCCTTCTCTTTTCTCCACTTTCATTTCAAAACAAAATCCTCCAAAACCAAAACCAAGACCAAGGATCCCCCTCTCCTTCCATCATCCTTCCCCTTTTATGCCCCCTTCTCTTCTCCACCTCAACCACCTATCATTAATGTCATAACTACCCTCTCATCCTTACATTTGACTTATCTTCTCCCAAGTAAATTTGAGAGGACATTTTGGAGATGAGATATGAATGTATAATTTGGTAAATAATTGGAGAAGACCATGTCTTCTCCCAAGGAAATTTGAGAGGACATTTTGGGGATATGGATATTTAAATTGGAATAAATGGAATGAGACCATATCCTATCAAAATTTAAATTTGAAGGGTTAAGTTGGGAATTGAATAATAACAAAATTTATATCAGTAATAAATTTACAGTTTCACCAATGTAAGTATGTACCAATATTTCTTGATAATTATAAGTCAATATTTTAAGGTAATTTAAACACTAGTAAAATTGCATGATAATATTAAGTAGGGCATTACATCGACACCTTGGTCCCAAGCGACTGCGGAAATTTAGGAAAAGGCTCCTCAGACAATCTTTCAAATAGAGGAGAGGAAGAGGAACTAGGCGAACCAGTTGGTTTAGCCACGATTATTTTGTCTCAAATAACCAAAAGACAGATTGATTTCAAGGCTTTAAAATGTATTTAAAGGTGTACTCATGATGTGGTCTCAACAAGACTAATAGGGATGTTATAAGATTGTGGGCAACAATTTTTTAAGATGCGGAAACAAACTGGTGTTCTTTCTCATTTTAAGAGTCGAGAAAGAAGCAAAGATGACTCTATCACTTTCGATTTGAAACAAGCTCGAAAGGACAAGCGCTCGGGTGATATTTTATATTTAGGGAGTCAAAAAGATCAAAATGACTACTCAGGATGATCTAAGAAAAAAGGATTACCAAGTAACCGTGCACTGCAAAATAGCTCATAGCAAACCGAGAAGTACGGGAAGGCAATCTCCCCAAATGTTGTGTTCGGTGTATCACGTTCACAAGGTAGCAGACTCAACTTCCTATAGATAATGGATTGCAACCTAGTGGGGCCTCCCTTTATATACTCGATGGTACAGGGAGCACAAGTCCGTACTAGTATTGTCTAATGCCAAAGAGAACGACACCTGCTAGGTTTAAAGACGCCGGAACACGTCTCTAGCATAGAACTTCTAATATGTGATCGTTATGTTTCAAATGCGCCTTAGGTTAATTGAATACATTTTAGAGTTTATCTTGAAATTATGTCTCGGTTTTCAGGCCTTATCGATGTGACTCGAAAAAACACCTATATGCAGCTAAATGAGACAAGACCCTTTCAGTTCGATGAATTGTCTACACTAAAGAGAGCAGAAAACACACTCAAATACAGCAAAATAAGCAATTAAAAGCAAAATGACTTTTTCACTATTTCGCTTTTGGAAACAAAATGATGAAAAAACCCTTTCCAATTCCTAACTTTCCTATCAAATGCACTTCAACTAGTCCTGTCACTAGTAAAGAGAATTAATTTCTTTTCCAATGCAAGTGACGATGCGATTCTAGCCTTTAATGATGCTAACTAACGTAACATATTGATTCAACAAACTAGAATTATGTATTTTTCAATGAAATTACGGAATGAATATTTCACAAACACTTCTCACTTCAATGAAACATTTCCAATACAATCAATCATAAGCAAACACAAAGCACAAAAGAGAATTCCTTTCAAAATAGTGAAGCAAAAATCCAACCAATAACAAGATGAGCAATGTGATCTATGCCCGAAAAGAGATGCTCAAATGACAAATGAAACTTTTCAAACTTGTTAAATGGAAATGAAAGCAACAAAAGGACTAACCAAACGAAATGCAAGGAGAAACTTCACTATCGACTTGACTTTCTTAGCACGCAAACAGGTGAATGGATGACAGCCTAGATGCCCTAGGGTTATAAACCATCCAAGAACTTAAGAAACCAAGTGGAGAAAGTGCAAATCAAACAAGCATACAAACCAAGCTAAAAGAGCTTTCTAGCCAGGGAGAACACAGTCAAAACAAGCTAAGAGACATAAATCAGAAGGGCAAGACACACTGGCTATGATCTAGGGTAAACCCTGATCTTCACCTACAGGAATCAGCACGACTACCTAACTGACAACAAGCACCAGAAGGGGGTCGGCGCAACTATTTTTGAGAAACTCGCACTGATCGACGTGACTGTCAGAAAAATAAATGCGCTAACCAAGGATTCAAGGAAAAAAATAAAAAATTTCAAAGGCTAAAACCAGACTTGCCACTATAAATTTCAGGCTCAGAGCAGTAAACCAGGCAAAGCAAAGAACACTAAGGGGAAACGGTGATACTAGAAAAGTTCACACAAAACCATAAAATGAAAATCAATCAAACAAAAGGATTAGCGCCCCAGTAGAGTTGCCAATTTGTGGTGCAGGTAAATTCTCAGTGCGGACACCAACAATTCCTCTAGCTCGAGAGAGCGGGTCTAGCCACAAACAAACAATCTAAGGAAAATCTCCTTAAGTTAGAATCATTTAAGAGGGCCTACTCTTAGAATGTTATTTCGCTTGGTGATGATCCTGCTTCCTCACTCCAACTATCTTCTATTTCCTTCCTTTGAAAACTTGAAACAAGCAAACAACAACAACAACACATGTGATAGCATATAGTATTGTATTCAACCTACTTAATAGGTCAAGGAACATTAAGTCAAGATGTAAAATGACACTTCATGTAGGAAATCAATCAATAGTTTCATTTATATAAATTAGAAAGATATTACAATCGGTGCCTTGATGTTGCTGGTCTCCTCCGACGTATCTGGGTTCCCAACACTTCTGCTAACACTTCATGGATAGCCCCAACAATGGAAGTTTTAAGGCCTCTTTCCCTCTAGTCTCAAACCAAACCAAAAACACACTATTCTCCCTCAAACATACACTACAAAGCTACAAGCTATTGTTACACAACATTTTGGCACTATCCCTGTACTCCCTGTTCCTTGATCCTGGAGGACCTCTACAGTGAACCCCGCATGCTTTGCCTTCATGCAGAAACTCTCATTGTGTCCCTCTTCATGAGCAGATCATTTCCCTTTTGCACCATTTCCCCTGAAACTTTTGTTTTGCCTAATTTACAAGACTGACGCTAATGGCCTTTGTCTTCCCTGCACCGATGTGCAGAGATTATCCCTACTCCTTGCGTCGACCAGAGTGACTGAGCTATGTTTCAGCCACACCAGTCTTGTTATGGAAAGTTTTTAAATTAGAGCCGAAGCTTCTAGCTCTAAAAGCTCTTTAATGGAAGTCTGGTAAATGGTTTGGCCGGATGGGGTTGAGGATGACAGTTTGGGCTCCTTCCCCTATAATGATGGAACTACCTCAAGGGATAAGTCCTCCCATGAGAAGAGGATCCATCTCCCAGCCATATTTCATATATAAGCCTCCCTTCTTCCCAAGCACACGCTACTATGAGTGTTATAGTTGCAGAGCTTTGGTTGAGTGTTGATGCTATTTTGGTTTGGAGTAGACAAGCAAGCTATTACTAGTTGTAGTTATCTAGTTGTGTGAGGGAGAAGTGTGTTTTGGTTTGGAGTGAAGCCTAAAGAGACAAGCTTTAAAACTATTGTTGTTTGAAGCCATCGTGGAATGCTAGCAGAAGTGTGTGGGAACTTGGTCTTGTCAGAGGAAGACTGCAGCATTAAGACAAATGGTTGTAATCTCTCTTTGATATTAATATATGCAACTATCGATTGATATCCTGCATGTTTTGTAATATTACATATTCATGGCTTAATGTTTCTTGACTTGTTAAGTAGGATGAATTGTAATTTGTCTATCATCTTTGTTTGTTGTCTGTTGTTGTTTACTTGTTTTAGGAGCTTGAAGAAGGAAGCGAGAGATAGTTGGAGCGACCAAGCGAGGACATCATCAAACAAGATAAGAAACCAAGAGGTAGGCCCTCTTGATTGATTCTAACCTAAGGAAATCTTCCATAGAATGTATCTATTGTGGCTAGAACCATTATTGCGCTAGAGAAATTTGTTCGTGTCCGCACTTATAATTTTACTTCACCACAAATTGGCAACTCCGCTGGGGATCCCAATCCTTTTGTTTGTTTTGGATTTCATGATTTCATGATAACTTTTCTAGTTTCTTGTTTTCCCTTTGGTTCTGTTTCTTTTCTCCTATTTACTGATTTGTGTCTAAAATTCATAGTATCAGATCTGGTCCCTATTTCAAAAATATTTATTTTCACTTATCTACCTCGATTAGCGCGCTTAATACACTGACAGTCGCGCCGACTAGCGCGAGTTGTTGAGAAACAGTCGCGCCAACCAGCCTCTGGTGCTTGTTGTCAGTTAGGCAGTCACGCTAATGCCCGTAAGTGAATATTAGGGCTTGACCCCAATCTTGGCCAGTGTGTTTTGCTCTTGTGGTTTTGACCCTGTAAGCTTTTTGGACCGTTTTCTCCCTGATTAGAAAGCTACTTTTCATTTGGTTTTGTTTGCTTGTTGGCTTGTCATCTTTCTGTTTGATTGATTGAGTCATTGAGTGGCCAGCGACACTAAGGCATCTAGTTGGTCATCCATTCAGCAGTTTGAGAACTCACTATGTCAGGTTGTAGGTATGTTTACTCTTTGCATTTTGTTTTGGTCCTTTTTTACGACTTTGACCTCTTTTTGTGCAAGTTTGAAAAAGTTTCGTTTACTTGCCTGAACGTTTCTTTTCCGGCATAGATTACATTATCGGTCTTGTGTTCGATAAATTCGTTGTTTCATTGACCTAAACGAACTCCTCTTTTCATGTTTTCATCTACTTGGGGAGCTTATTATCTCGAGAACTTTTTCACTGAAAGATTGTAAGCGAAAAGATTGTTTCATTGTTTCATGAAAAGTATGAAATTCTAGCTTGTTGCATCATTATGTTACAATAATTTGCATCTTTTTAAAGACTAGAATTGTATCAGCATTTGAAAAAGGAAGAGAATTTTTGTTTTTGAAAGGACTAATACATAAGTGCTTGTGAGGAAATTAGGAATTGAAATGCATTTTTCATTAGTTTATTTTTTGAAAAATTAAAGTAGTGAAAGATCATTTTGTTTTCAGTTGCTTGATTGTTTGCATTTGATTGAGTAGTTTCTACCCTCTCTAGTGTAAGCATTTCATCGAACTAAAAGGGTCTTGTCTCATTTAGTTGAATTTAAGGTTTTTCGAGTAGCATCGCTAAGACCTGAAAACTGAAATTTAACTCAAGATCAACTTTAAAATGAATTCAATTAACCTAAGGCGTATTTTACATTAACAATCATATCTACAAGGTCTAGGCTAGAGACGTGTTCCAGCGTCTTTAAACCTAGTAGCTGTCGTTAGCTTCGGCATTAGACAACGCTAGTATGGATTTGTGCTCCCCGTACCGTCGATTATATAACGGGAGACCCCACTAGGCTACAATCCTTTTATCCTTAGGAAGTCGAGTCAGCCGCCTTGCAAATGTGATACACCGAACACAACATTCGGAGAGATTGCTTGCTCGTACTTCTTGGTTCGCCGGAACATATTCTGTAGTTCACAGTTGCCTGGTAATCCTGTTTACCTAGATCATCCAGAGCAGTCATTTGATCTTTTTGACTCATTAAATTTAAAATATCATCCGAGTACTTGTACTTTCGAGCTCATTCCCAATCGAAAGCGATAGAGTCATCTTTGTTTCTTTCTCGACTCTTAAAAAATGAAAGAGCATCAGTCTTTTATGCATCTTAATAATTGACTGCCCATGATACAGAACATCCTGTTAGTCTTTTGACCAAATCATGAGTTCCCTTAAAAGGACATTTTAAAGCCTTGAAGTTATTTGTTCCATCGACTAAGACAAGGTCATCGTGGCTAAACCATATGGTTCACCCAATTCCACTTCCTCTCCTTCGTCTAAAAGATTGTCTGAGGAATCGTTTCTTGAGTTACCAGAGTCACTCGAGGACCAAAATGTTGAACTCGCAATTGTTTTGAGTGTTTAACCATTGTCATCTCGTCCTCCACCTACTTTCGATACAGGGTCATCTGTTGATCTTGGTCAGGAATCTCCGGACAATCCTGTTCGAACTCCAGAGAACTCACCGACCACTGACGGTCAACTTGCACTAGTTAGCTATCCTTCGAACCCTCTATTTGACGTTGTTGAGCTATCACCGCAGCGTCCTTACAGTCCATACGACCAGCTGGGTGTTCCTACGGAACTATCCTCCAGTACACGTTCGGCCATTCGTCATCGTTTGTTTTCAAACATGGAACCCGAAGGCCATGCTCCAATCACTTCTTCGGATGAGTCCGAAGTTTCTACTCCACACACTATTGAGGGGGAAGAATTGCAATTGCAGTTTCCTCTCGAGGGTTTCTCTTTTTCGGAAGGTATTCCCACCAGTTTTCCACCCTATTATGTGTCTGTGGGGCACTTAGTTTCAGGCACACCTAGTGCCTCATCACTTTACCATAATCATGTATGGGTGTCAGGCATCAGGCCTACGTCAAGTCCGTTCGTCACGAACACAACTTCCCAACAGGATGTTACTTTAGTCCTAGTGCAACCCACCATTTCGAATACTCTTGTATCATCAATCCCAGTTACACATTAGACACAACCGACAGTTTCAAATATTGTCTCTGTCAGTTCCTCTGTCCCGCTAGTTAGTGGCTAGATTATGCCACCACCTGGGGGGAAAAATCTAAATGTTTCTATGATGTTAGGTGCCACTAAAGTGAGCGACTCACAAGCTTACATTCTTGGTATAAACCAACCTTCTTCTGGTATTATTTATAACCATGTTGATCCTACTTTCTCAAGCAATGTCCAGTACCAACAGGTTTAGAATCTTGTTAGTCTGTTTGGATTGAGCAATGCTCAATATCAACAACCCTATGGGGCTCAGGTCCAATACCAAAATCCTTATGTTCCATATGGTTCTCAAGGATTGGTTAATCAACCTTACACCCTCTAATCTGGGTAGTACATCCAGCTTGGCTACGGCCAGATTCAGTTCGGTAATTTCCCAAGCACTGTTCAATTACCCTTGCAATAGCAAGGACAACCTCTACAACAACAAGAGCAGCCTTTGTTACCTCAAGGGAAACCTTTGTTGCAGCAAGGGCTCTCCGCGCAACAGAAAGGGAAAATTATCCCACAGTAAGGTCACCTGCAACAACCGCAAGGTCAATCCTTACAATAGTTGCAACAAGCTGCGCAGTAGCAGATACAATATGCTCCGCACACCTCTCAAACCATATCCTCGCAGGGCCAACCTCTACAATCCCAGGGACCAATTTTGCAACCGCAAGGTCAACCCTTGCATCAGCAAAACCAACCAGGGCAGCAACAACCCTTGTATGCATACCAACAAGGTAAACCCTTGCAGGGGCAGGGTCAAGGTCAAGTCCTGCAGCAGCAGGCCCAAAAGCCTCATGTCCTAGGTCAACAGGTTCAGAATCCTGCTGGCCAAGGGCACCAGGTATAAAATCCCTACGTCCAAGGGCAACAAGTGTATCAACCTTATGCCCAAGGACTACAGATCCAAAATCCTCTTGTTCAAGAACAACAGGTTCATCAGTCGTATGTTCAAGGACAACAAGTCCCATATCCATATGTCCAAGGTCAACAGGCTCAACAACCTTTTTAACCCATACGTTGCTTATCAATCACCTATGCCTAGATAGTTGTTTGGTCAATTTAGTGTGTCCTAAATTGCTACATTAATTATCAATCCGGGAGTCGTAAACTGATGAAGTGTGGCGTACTATATGTGCAAGATAACCTTTCCTTACTTTTTGTCATTTTCGATTTTTATTTTGTTTTGGGGGTTTTTATCTTCGCTTATCTCCTATTATGAATGAAAATCCTATTCTTAAGTCTCTAGAAGGCAAGTATGGATATAGATTTTAGGCAATTATGTCCTCTATAATGATTTCCAGCACTTAACACTCCAGAAGATCCTAGAATATACTAGTGATGACAGTAATACTTGAACAAGAATGAAAGATGTGCTACTATCTAAAACAAGTAAGTAATGAACTACTGATCATGAAACTATCATCTCTGCTGCTGTCTAAATACAGAAAATGATTTAAGCTACTGCACTCAAAGAAATCAAACATTACAAGGAAAGTAAAACTAAGATCAAATTACATCATTCATAGTTCGACCTCTCGCCAATTAGTCTAGCTATGGCTTTCGGAGATAATCGTCAATAACATGAGCAATCTGATATCTAATTGTAGAAAAGTAAAACTAAAATCAAATCACAACATTCATAATCTGATTCCTCGCCAGTTAGTTTAGCTATGGCTTTTGGAGATAATCATCGATGACATGAGAAATCTGATATCTAATTGCAGAAAAGTAAAACTAAAATCAAATCACACATTCATAATTCGATCCCTCGCCAGTTAGTCTAGCTATGGCTTTCGGAGGTAACCGTCAATGATATGAGCAATTTAATATCTAATTGCAGAAAAGTAAAACTAAAATCAAATCACACATTCATAATTCGATCCCTCACCAGTTAGTCTAGCTATGGCTTTCAGAGGTAACCGTCAATGATATGAGCAATTTAATATCTAAGCCAACTAACAAAGCAAGTAAACAAAACTGGAATCAACAAAACAGAACTGGAATTAAAAACTAGGAAAAGCAAAGTCAACAGAGAATTAATACCATGTCATTAATCATTGTGAAAATTATATGCAGATGCTCGGGATGCCTACTTTATCCTGAAACATACATGCACTGATCAGTGTTATACAAAGCTATAAAACCATGAACAGAAATGGAATGTTAATATCATGACAATTGAAATATACACAGGTGGAATATATGCAATGGAAATAAGAAAACGATGCATAAAACTTTACAGCAACAAGGGAAACGAAACCTTAGCATATAGGGGCCCTCTGCACAGCCTCGGTCAACAGGCTATCAATCCAAGATTATATTCACGCAATCATGTAGAAACAGAGTCTTCTCACATATTTCAAAACATAGTTACAACAATAAAACTAGTGTCACGGAACAGGGTTTTTAACAGCAAAATTACATTCAAAAAGACTAAGACTATGCGTTATAGAAACGTGTTATTTATAACAAAGTTTACATCACTGTTTTCTTGTAGAACTACGTGAACAGGGGACACGTAAAAGACAATGTCCATGGATTTAGCGTACTAGTTGCCGAGAGTATTAAATCTATCAACTGTGGCTGTTAGATTCTCATCATGGGTCAGTCTACAGGTGGCAACAAACCCTAGAGAGTTAGGAATGGCCACGCATCCTTCAGGATCCTTCACGTGTTGGAAAACAGAGTCTGGCTGCCGTAGGACTCTTACGTTGGACCACTGTTGACCACAGCTTCCCTTGATGAATTTGGCTGAACCAATAGGACCTGATCCATGTCCAGGTCATTTCTAACTTGCCCATGTGGCTTTTTTTTCCTGGTGACACCTGCAACATAGAGTTTAACAAAAACAGCTGCGGAAAGTGACTGGATTCCGCAGCTAATGAGCAAAATCTAGTTCAAACAGCAAACACAAAAACATAGTCAGAAAACCACTTAAATGCTCTTTTAAAATCAATATGCAATGATCTCTAATAGCTTTTAGAGTGCTGGTAAGGGAGAAAAGTCTGGGAAAATGTGTAGGAGAGGTGTAACAGTTTCAAGGTATTCAAGGTCAAAATACTCCCTATGGTCAAGGTAATCCGCAATGGGGGCAGCCTCAGATGCCATATGGCCAAAATCCCCCACTATGGGCCAAAATCCTTACCAGCAAGGATGGGCTCCTCCCTATGGACCCGCTTATCAACCTCCCATGCCTTTTAACACTCAATTACCCTTCTTGGCTACACTTAAGTTGCCAAATGTATTGCGCCTTACAAATGATCTGATCCTTCATTCGTCGTACTAGCCTCTGGTATCGTCCAAGATACCAAGTGATTGCCCAAAGCTCGATGGAAAAGCTAAAGAAGATCATGAGGCCCATGTGATGACATATCGCCTCTGGTGCTCGTCGAACTCGTACGTGGACGATTCCATTTGTCTTTGTCTTTTCCAACGAACCCTCATGGGTGTTGCAGCAAAATGGTACATCGAGCTACCTCGAAGTACTTACCATGACTTTAACTCTTTAGCCATGGCTTTCCTCATGCATTTTCAGTTGTCAGTTTGCTATGAAACTAGCACCTATTTTCTCACATCGCTTAAGCAAGATACTACGAAACACATCTCGGATCACATCCATGAATGGAGACGTAGGTGTCACCTGATCAAATTCGAGATTGATGATCAGTTGCTCCCTGAATGGTTTACCAAATCATTCGTAGCCCCAATTGCTCGCGATATATCTATTGGTGGATGCGTTATTGAAGAGCAGTCCATCGCTCGTGCATAGTACTTGGATCTAGTTTACTCTTAGTTTAGCACATTATACGAGTTATTACCTAATGCTCTGCAACCATCATCCAATCCCGCAGCATCAAAGTCACCAATTGTTCCTCCCACTTATGGAGTTATTGGTTCAGTATCCCAGACCCGTGCTAAAACTTCTTCCAAACAGAATTCGGTCTTGAATGCTGCTCCTAATAGTTCATCTCAGAATCCCCCTGGCCCTAGTAAAACCTTAGAGGTCCACAATGTCCAGTCTACTGCAGCGGACAAATCCTCGAAAGGAAAAAAGAAAGGCAAAGGCAAAGCTAAAGCCAATGCCCTGAAACAGGTCTTCCCAAATCGTCTACTAGCAAATCTTCGCAGCGGAAACCTAAGTATCCCTGCGTCATTTGCGAGGAGGATCCCTAGACTAAGGATCGTCCTCGATGATCCGAAGTTAGTCACCTTCTCAAAGGGACCCTTGTTGTCCTCAAAGAGCCATTTCCATCTCAGTAGACCCAAATGGTAGACCAACCTCGATCTTCTTCCTCCGGATCTCAAGTGTTCATGATGAGCACACCCATTAATGTGGCTACCCAATCGAAAGACTATCAAACTCCAGCTCTGGTAGCTGGTAAAGAGAAAGAAGCTGCACCTTCTTCTTCTGCCCCAAGTTCTGGCCCTCTGCAAATTGAGCACCCTAACCCTGATTTCACTACGTGGCCACCATCTTGAGGTGTGTGTTACGCAGTAAATTGTCACTGTCTCCTTGTCAGTCTCCCTACTGTGTCATGAAATCAAATGCACCATGCTCATGCTCTCTAAACTGGCCAAATGACCCACTTTGCCAAAGTTTTTGCTATCAGCGCGACTTTTGGCAAAATAACCGCGCTGATGGGCGCTCCATAACAGACCAAATGCGCTGTCAGCGCGGAAGAACACGTGTTTCCCGCGCTGATCGAATTTCATGAGCCAGCGCGTTTGTTATTCATATCTGATCGCGCTGACATGACCTTCTTTGTTATTCAGCTGCGATGTCAGCGCTCCAGTGCAGTTATGGACCCGCGCTGATCCAGTTTGGGCGAGTTTGTTCTAACAGCTGGCCTTCCAGATGACTCCAGACCCGGTTGTTGGCCTTGTGAATGTTGCCCTACCTTCTATGGCATGTCTGTTCGTCATTTGGAACCACCTTCCTTGAAGATAAGCTTGTCCTCCCACCATTCATGGAGACTTCTTCTCTATTTAAACCTCTACCATTACCATGAGCAGCTAGTTTTGGATAGTGTGGAATTCATAGTACTTAGACTGCTGCTGCTAATAGGTAGTTGGTGTGACAAGTGTGGATTTGCTAGAGAAAGCTTAAGGAAGGTTGTGGGTATTGCTTGTGTGAGAGAGAGCTTTTGTTTTGGGAGAATCTACCTCCAAGGGTGAATGCTTAAGAGACTTGCTGGCTGGACCCTCTAGAGAAGGACTCAGCGTCAGAACTTTGGTTGTACCTTTCTCTGTTATTGATTAATAATAGATGACTACTGTTATGGTTCCATTCTCATTTGTCTTTGTAATGGTTAATGTGAATTACATCCTTTCTGACTGATGTATAATTGCTTTTATTAGATTTCACGCTTGTGTTTGTCTTTCTCTTCGTGTGTGCAGGTATCTATTCACGGAGATCGTGGAAGATTGTGACCGGCCATAGCGAAGGAGCGAGAGCGGCATCTCTTCGTCAAACAATAGCGTTGGAATCCAAGTAGGTGTTCTTTGCCTATCTTTTACTTGCAATTAGGAACTTGCACAGTAGCATTGATTGATAGTTGCTAGACCCAT
Organism: Pinus tabuliformis; assembly: GCA_031772625.1. Classification (NCBI taxonomy): domain Eukaryota; kingdom Viridiplantae; phylum Streptophyta; class Pinopsida; order Pinales; family Pinaceae; genus Pinus; species Pinus tabuliformis. The sequence continues at coordinate 338,347,512 of CM062807.1, read as the reverse complement.
TCTAGGCTAGTAGGGTTCACCTCTATCCGTAGAGGGGATTTACCTCTCCAACAATTTGGCGACTCCGCTGGGGAGCTGGCCTTCGTCTCTTTTTTGTTCATTCTTGTTTTGAGTTTGATTGTTACTCTCTTTTCAAAAAATTGGGGATTAGTTCTCTGCTTTTAGACTTCCTGGTTCAGTCTGGGAGGTGTCTTAATTGTTTAAAGAGTTCTTGCCTTGGTTTGGGAGTTTTTGTCTTGATTCTGCCTATTTTTTAGCCTCAGCACGGTTTATATCAAAACAGTCGCGCTGACAGCGCATAGCTGTTTCTTTGGCTTCGTGGTCATCGCGTAATTACACCTAACAGTCGCGACGATCCTGGAAATCGGATCAGCGCGGAAAAGACGTGTATAGTCGCGATGTCAGCGCCACTTGGTAGCTTTTTACCCGCGCTGACCTTGGGTTGCTAGCTTAATTCCCGCGACGACTGTGTTTTTCTGGGATCAGCGCGGGTGGTCTGTGTAAAATTTGCGCTGACATCTCGGGTGGTCTGTGTAAAAATTGCGCTGACATAGTGATCAGCGCGGGTTCTCAGTGTGTAACTTGCGCTGATTCCTAAAAAGTTGTTTTTATAACTTTATCTCCTGAATTCATCAATCTTTCTTATCCCCTGTTGTTTCTTGTCTCTCATTAGCTTGTTTTGATTGCTTTTGGTTAAGGGACACTCTCTCTCTGATTTCATTCGAGTGAGTCTTGTGTTTTTTAGACCATGTGACCTAGCCCTTTAGAAGTTTCATCGAGAAACCGTTTGCTCAGCTTACTTGTCTATTCAAGGTTCATCCACAACCCTCTTATTATTGATTTGCTTGAGGCTTTTTCACTGCTTGTTGCTGGTCGATTTTTAGTGTCGATTATTGAACCGCTTTTTATGTTGATTCGATTTCTTCACTACCAAGCATAGATCAAAATTGTTTGGATCGATCAGTTCACACTTGCTTGGTTGTTTAGGTGATTGTTATTGAACCAGTCTTCGTATTGTTTCGATTACCTCTCACTACCCGGACATGGATTACAGTTGTTTGGGGTCAACCGGTTCTTTTCACATTTGTCTGTTATTATTTCTCGAAAATTCATTTTAAGTGCATTGTGCCATTGAAAAAGAAATCAAACTAATGTCTTTTGCATTTAATAGTTAATGAAAAGAAGAGCATTTCATTGATTTGTGTTCTCAAAAGAAAAATTTTATTTCTTTGTCATTAGCTGCATTAGATTGTTTGATTGATTGAGTTCATTTTGTTTGATTGAAAACTCTTAACCCTCTCATAGTTAGAATTCATCGAACGAAATGGTATTCTTTGGCATGTAGTTTGCATCTAGGTAATTGTGAGAGATCACACGATAAGAACTGAAACCGAAACTTAATTCAAGATCAACCGTAATATAAACTGAATAAACCTAAAAACGCATTGGAACTTAACGCAAACATCTAGAGGTCTAGGTTAGAGACGTGTTCCGGCGTCTTTAAACATAGTCACCATTGTTTCACATTACGGTTGGGTGATTCCTCCTTCTGTGACTCGATAGTGGTCTAACACGGACTGTGCTCCCACGTATCGTCGCGTATATAGGGAGACCCCACTAGGCTTTTATCCTTGATCCATAAGAAGCCGAGTCTACCGCCTTGCGAGCCGTAACGCACCGAACACAACATTCGGGAAGATTGACTGCAGTACGGAAAGTCCTTGGTTCTCATACGATTGCCAAGGTGTATAAGCAGTTTTACGGATTGCTTGGTAAACCCTTTGTCTAGAATCTCCAGAGCAGTCACTTTTGATCCTTTTCGGACTCCCTAAAAGAAAAGGTGCCAGTGAGCGTCTTGTCACTTCGTGCTCATTAAACATTCGAAGACGACTAGAGTCATCTTTTCGTCCTTTTCTCGACTCTTGAAACATGAAAAGGTCAAGTTTAGTTCCTGTGTCCTAAAAATTTATTCGGCCACGTCAACATCACCTGGTTAAATCTTGTGTTATCTTGAACAGGTTTCTTTTTGTTTGCCATGGCAGCTTTTCCAGGGTCCACCAACCCAAGTTCCCCTCCTGACGGGAATCCTAGTCATTTCCCTCCTCTCGGGAATGTTGGTGCTCCTTATATGGCAACGTTATCCCTTCCAGGGTTAACTGTCGGGTTGCCTGTTTGGTTGTTTTCAACCTCTTTGGTCCCTACCGTGTCGGCTGTTAGTCCATCAGTCCCTCCACCTGAACAACATCATGTTGATCCTAAGGTCGACCTCTCTCCTTCGACGCCGACTTCTACGTCCTCGTCTTCTACTTCGCCTGGTGAAGGCCTCGTTCCGAGTAACCAGGTGGCTAAGAGGAAGAAGAAGAAGACCAAGAAGAGGAAGTCTCCTAAGGGAGAGGCTACAAGTATAACTGTTACTCCTTCGAGTCCCCCTGAAGTTGGGCCACCTTCTGCTCCTCCGCGGAAGGTTAAGTTTCCTTGTCGATTATGCAAGGAGGACCATCTTCTTCGCGATTGTCCTGGCATTCCCAGGGTACTAGAGGTATGGTCTCGCGATCCGGCCCACCCCTCATCGTCCTCTGAAGCTCACGGAGATGCTACCTTATTAGTTGGGAATGGTAATGGAAAAGGGAAGATTCGAATCCCTTGTCGACTTTGTGAAGGCAATCATCCCCTTCACCTTTGTCCACTCATGGATAAAGCCTCCAGTGTCTTGGAAAGTCTCCCAGCTCCCTCACCCCAACTTCCCGTTGGATATCAACGTCTTTCTGCAGCTGCAGATCATCCGCCTCCCGACAATGAGATTGGTTCACATTCTTCTCTTGTCCAGGCCCCTCTTCCCGAACCCGGCTGTGTCCAGCCTGTTCCAGACCAACCATTGGTCGGAAAGAGTGTCGACTCGAGTCCGCCGCTCGCTCACTCTGTTTCAGAAGAGAATCATGCCCACGTTCTTCTCGTCTCTTCAGATTCTCCGGAGTCCCGAAATGACTCTCGTAACCCAGCTGCTCCCGAAGGTTCTCCTTCGGTTCCTCTAGCACATGGGGGCAATCATACGATTCCCCCACCAAGTAGTCTGGTCGCTTCCTTTGATTGGAATCGCCTGATCGTCGGTTGCCTTCCATCCCATATGCCTTTCCAGATTACAGTACATGCCTGTGCTATGGCAGTACCTGGCACTGTTTTGGATGAAGGGGCATCTGTCAGTCTTATGCTGTACACTACTTGGCAAGCCTTAGGTTCCCCGCACCTTGGGCCAGTCACTCAGAATCTGTTGGCTTTCGACGGAGGAGCCTGCCCATCTCTAGGAGTTCTCCCGAAGTTCCCTATTACTTTGGGAGGCAAAACCGTCTATATAGACGTCTTGGTTACCCAAGGTGTTTTAGACTTTAGTCTTCTCCTTGGTCGCGACTATGTTTACGCCATGGGGGCCCTCGTTTCTTCGCTTTTCTGTGTGGTTTGCTTTCCACACGATGGAAGAATTGTGACTATCGATCAATTGTCGTTCGTTAGTCCCCCGATCCCTCCTGCGCAGTTTTCGTCCCCTCCTAGTTTTTATCCACCAGTTGTATCTGCCCCACCACAGATCAACTACGTGGCCACCTACCCCGTGCCTGTATCCAGTGATGACACCGTCGTGCATAGTGTCCTGGAGGCATTAGGTCCTGACTTCCAAGATGTGGTCCTTCCACCAGGAATAACACTCTTGGAAGCACCGACTTCCTATTCATTATGAGGTAGTCTGGTCGGAGCATAGTTCACTTTCCTATGTCAAGCTCCTTAAAAAATGAAACTAGGTCTGGTCGGAGCATAGTTCTTTCCTATGTCAAGCTCCTTAAAAAATGAAACTAGGCTTGGTTGGAGCACAGTTCCTTGTCTTGTGTCAAGCTCGTTAAAAAATGAAACAAAGTGTCCGGAGCACAGTTCCTTGTCTTGTGTCAAGCTCGTTAAAAAATGAAACAAGGGTTATGAGGATAGTTCTTTTACTGTGTCAACCTCATTAAAAAATGAAACACCTCCCTTTCCAAATCGAGTCTTTTGATTAAGATCTCGTAAAATACAAGTCGAGTCTTTCATCGATCTTGAGAGTGAACCTTCATTCCATCCACTTTGTTGAATGTAATGAAGCTTGGGGGGCATGTACCTCGATTTGCGTTATTATGCTGGGGCATGCGAACTTATAACAAGCATAGTTTTTCGTTTCAAGCTTGTGTAAACATGAAACCGAATCCAAGCAGAGTTCTCCATGGTTCAAGCTTGTGTAAAAATGAACCCATACCCGATTTACGTCTCGTGATTGCCATTTTTATCCGCTGAATTTTGCTAGATGAGCCTTGGTTGTTTCATTCCATTGCTACCATCTCTTTGGCCGATCATATGCTCTCACTTGGTTGTTTATCCTTTCCTGAGGAACCGCAGCGATGAGTGGTTTTATTAGCCAGCCTCTTGACCATTATATGTTTTGAGTAGTTCCACCATTGCCGGAACCAGTTGCTACCTTTTATACCACTCGTTCCTCTAGGACGAGTCACTTTTAAGCTCTTTTCTGACTCGTAAAATATGAAAATATTGCCGAGTATTTTTCCCTTTTTGACTCGTTAAAGAGAATAAAAATGGAGGTCTGCTTTCAGCTCTTTTCTGACCGTTTAAAGATGAAAAGATTGCCGAGTCCCCCTCTCGACTCGTTAAAGAAATGAGAGGCGGTCGCCTTTAAAGCTCTTTTTTCGACCGTTTAAACTAAAAAAGATTGCCGGGTTTTTGTTGTTTCGAACTCGTTATTGGCTCCAAAACGACGTACTTCTGACCGCTTTTTTACTTTTTCGGGTCGAAGTCACTATTCACGAAAAGTACTCCTCGATCATACTAGTCGGGCGGTTCTTTCGAGCATTGTTTTATACTTTTTCGGGCTCGAGAGACACAACTTTACGAAAAAGGACCCCCCTGGAGTTTTCTTTTCCGCTGTCTTTTCAGACTCTCTAAACAGGAAAAGACGTCGAGATTTTCCTTTGTCAGGCTCGTTAAAACTTAATGACATCGGACATCGTCGAAATGACGCCTTCCAAGCATATGCTATCCCCGTCAAGCTTGTCCTCCAAAAATAATCGGGGTACCTGCCAGAAATGGTGGGGAAAATGAAACTGTAATAATGGTCGTGTCGGCAGTATGTCGCTCTTGAACATGGCACTCGTCTGCATTCGTGTCTGGGTGGGGATTTCTCATCTTGTTTTACACTAGCCTCCGTGGGTTTGGGTTATCCTATTTGACCTCTCATCTGCTCATTGCCTTGTCACCATGACCTCTGCTCATTTGGTGTCAGATACTACCAAATCCGCTGTCGTGCCGCTGATATGTTCAAGAGAAGTTGGCCTCTGCAAGCTTACCACCTCCCTCTGATGTCTCACACAAAACGTTTTATCCTTCTCTGTCTCGTGTCGATGATGTGGGAAACATTATGGCCCACCTTCGATCAAGGTTACTTCCTGTCGACTTCAGCTCATTATCCAGGAAAGTGGCCTAGAGACTCCCTTCAGGTGCCTTAGAGCCTGCATGCCTCAATGGCAGGTTCTTCGTGTTCGACGTGAGGTTTTCATCATTGGCCTCCGATCGGATGATTCTGCGGGTGTTCGACACCAGCTCATTGATTCACACGCCGTGGATTGTACCTATAAGTACCTTGAGGACCATTGTCATTATTGGTGGTACCTCTCGCGTCTGTTAACAGTTTTCATCATTGACTGGTAATCAGACGATGTTCATGCATGTTCGACTTCAGCTCATGTATTCACATGCTTGGACTTGTACTTTGTTCGGGTTGGGATGGAGTGCAAGACCCTGGTTTTTGTCTGTTACGAACCAGGCTGCGATTTTGTGGATTATTATTACATGACTCATTGATGGATGGCTGCGCCCATACTTGAGTCTTTTGGATGGCTGCGACCATACCTTCTTATCATCATGGTCTCTTCAGCTGGGTGGCTGCGTCCATACCACAGACCTTCTTCGTATGTCTTTTGGATGGCTGCGCCCATGCCTAGACTACATGTAATCAAGATATCAGTTGTACATACGTGCAGGTCCTTCCTGGTAGAGTTCCAGTTCAGCAGTTTTGTAAAGCATTTCACCCCTCCCACTCTCTCGGGCTTCATGCTTTAGGGGGCATCTGTTATCATTGCATATGTTCCCCGCCAATGTGACCCACCGATCTGATCATCAGCGATCGCTGATTGACGGTGTCATGTGCCCCCCTGTAAACTGTCCCCTCTGCTTGGCCGATTGAGATTAGCCACCTAGATCTGGGACGTTGATCAGTTGGATCTAATGGCAGTTGTTCTTTCTCTTTTTAAGCCTACGCTTGTGGGTTTTTCATTGTTTTCTTTTGGTTTTCGCCTCCCGATAGTGATTTTCAGCCCTTCCAAGGGCTTTCCTCTCTTGCTCATTTCAATCGATGGATGATTTTTAAGCAAATTTGAAGGCTTTGGGGCATATTTAGATCCATTTTTGGGCCATTTTCTTTCAAGGCTAACAGTACCCTGAGCTCAAGTCTGTCTTAGAGAAGTACTTAGCTCCTCTAAGCTCATCCATCAACTCATAAATGTGCAAAATCGGATAACTATTTTCAACATCTTCTTGTTGAGGTCCCTGTATTATATGCACATGTGAAGGGTCCCATCCTTATTCTTCACCAACACTACAGAAGAAGTGAAAGGATTCGAGCTAGGCCTAATATGTTGTAACCTCAACAACTCTTGTATAGTCCTCTCCATCTCATCCTGATATGCCTTGGGATTTCTATAGGGAGTGGTGATGACTATGTGTACTCCCTCCTATAACTCAATGGCGCGCTCGAACCCTATATTGGGTGGCATTCCGGGTGGAATATCTCTAAATACCACCTAATGGCTCTCTAAGAGAGCCAATATGTACATATGTGTCTGCTATTTTGACCCCCTTATCTATGAGATCCTCAACTGTACAACCCACTCTATGTCACCATGCCTCAAATTGACCTCCATCCTGTGCACAAACATTGCCTAGGGTGGATATGAATGCATACCCCTCAACACTACTAGCTCTCGATTCGGCCCTATGAACTTCATCTCCAATTTCCTCCAATTAGTGGTAACATGCCTAAGAGAATACAACCAATGAACTCCCATCACCACATTGGTGTTTGGAATGTCCACCATGAAGAAATGGTCTACCAATGAATAGTTCCCTATGGTCATTGTCATGCTGGGAACATACTAGGTATGCTACATAATCCTATCTCCTAGCACTAATACTAAAAATCCCTTGAAAGCCTCTCTATAAATGCCTTTATTCCCAACCAACTATGCATCAATAAAATTTTGGGTTTCCCCACTATCCACCAACACAGATACACACTCTCCCTACACTATGCCTCTGATCCTTAGTGTCAAATACTTTGGAACTCCCCGAAGTGAAGAAATAACTCCACCAGTGGGAAAGAAAGATCCTCACTGGGGGGGGCAGTGAGCCACCTCCTCTCAAGCACTGAGGTCCACCCTCACCTACATCTACCTCCTGATCTACATCCTCCTCCTCTGGTTCACTGTCTGAAAATACCTCTTTGTAGTGGGCCTTTCCCTTAGTACATCGATTCCCTACTGCCCATAACTTCTGACACGTAAAGCATAATTTCCTCCATCGAAGGTCCCTCCTAGTCTCATCATCCAACTGTCCCTTACCTATCCAGTCCTTCTCAAAATTTCTAGTGTCTTTTCCCTTCTAAGGGAAAGAGGGTTTAGTAGGTGCTCGAATCCTCATCTTTGGAACAACGTATAACATGTCTCGCACTCGGCAAATGGCATCCTATAACTCGTAGAGGCAAGCACTCAATAAAAAACATGATCAAACTCACCTCAAAAATATATGAAACCATCACCATGAGCCTATGAATATTTTTTATGCAAGCCTCTACGATGCCTATCTACTTCAGGTTAGCCAGCTCCTTGAAGTGCAACTATGGATCCTTCTAATCAAATCTCTCCACCAACCTACGAGTGAACTCACTATAGGATGTGATGGATGCATGCCCAAGTTTAACTAATCCATGATACCACCACTCCTGCACATCAACCTCCAAATAAAATGTATCAAATATGATGTCATCTGCCTCTCGAATGGGATTCAAACTAAGGTAAGTGTCTAGTTTATGAACCCATGATCTTGCAGAACTCTTGGATGACCCATCAAACCTTGGTAATGTCACCTTCATTGCTAGCTTCTAATTATCCCAATTCTGATTATGTTGTCCTCCTTGGAATGAGGGCCCAATTTCTCTATATTTATCCTTTAAATGAATTAATCTATAAAGAAGAGTTCCCTTCTGATCCTGGGATCCAAGGCCTCATACTTGTCAATCCCGTCAATGAAAGATCTAGTTAACTCTGTGAATGCATCAACACCTTTCTCTCACTCTGGTTCCTCCGTGAAGCGAGGCATAAAGACCTAGGAGTCTGACCATGTGTGTGGGTTGTGTGTGGATGTACATGTCTCCCTTCTCATATTTCGAAACCTCCTTCTTCTTCATTGTTTCCTCCCCCACTACCTTGAGTTGCTCCTTGCATATTCTGCAATTGCAGAGCTATCATCTGCCTCATCATCTCCACCATTTTTTGGTTCAATTTTGCCAACTCCTCCAATAATGGGTCATTCCCACCCTGCCTAGGATGATCTTCACCATTGTCCCCCATGTATTTTCCGACGTTCTGAAACTTTGTATCATAAATATGCTTAGGCACGTCCTCACTAACACAACCTCTTCCTCTCCCTCTAGGACAATGAAAAAATCAACCAAATGGTCTAGTCATGACATGCTCTAGAGCCCAAAATTGGCCAAAAACATGATTTTATACCAATGTAATATTATAACTAGAGAAATGCAGTGAAATATCAAAACATGAACTAGCTACAACAAACAAATAAACATGTAATATGAAAAGTCCACAAGAACAACAAATTTAGAATATTGTTGAGCAGAAACAATAGAGATGATACATTTTATTGAACGTCCAATGAGAAGCTGAGTACAAAATATAATGGAATGTGTGCACCTGGGATTGCTAAAGAAAGCATGACAAACCCAGGTGAGAATGAAGAAAACTACACACTAAAATGGCTCACTGGTTGTATACTCTGCCCATAAATATATTGTTGTTGATGTTGGAGGAAAAATTATATTTTGGGCCTCAAATCTGCTCCAAATATTTTGAAAAATTAGGACAATTCTCTTCAACCTCGGACCAACAAAACCCATAAAAATTTTGGGCTAATTCACACCTCCTAGAATAACCCAAAAATCAAGTGAAATCACCTACTGCCCAACTTTGCGTCCCACTAGAAAATCTATGACCGCTCCACCCAAAATTCTCCACAAAAACAACTAGAAATCCACTGAAAGGTAGTGTTGAAATGATAGTGTGAAAATCCATTTATTTCCCGACACAAGGTTGCATCAACTGCTTCAGTAAAAAGGGCCCTGAAAATCCTTGCGTAGACCCTGAGGAAGAATATTTTGGCCCACACAAATGCAATAGTTTCAGGCTCTGAAACTCCCCAAGGAAAGTTGTCCTCTTGTAAGTAAAATTCCTACAAATTCTCAAGGAAAATTTCTTTGACAATCTATTCCTCCAAGCAACTCTACTTCGGCTACTACAACCTGTTGAAAAATTCATCCCACCTATTGTAGAGATGGAATGGCTCACAAAATGTAGGAAAACAAGTATCCAATCAACTCCAAATTTCTCTCATAGGGTGACACTCTAGGTTCACTGAAAGAGAGTTGGGATTCTTCACTTGGAATCACTATGCTAAGAAACATTGGTTGACTTAGCTCAACAACTTAAGCAAACCCTTCGATTCAGAAATGAAATACCAAAACCAAAATGATCAAAATGAGGCTCTAACATTCCTTCTATTTTTGCTTTCTCTTCCTCATACCATGGTTGTATTTCTTTCACACTATCATTTGACACCATGGTTTGATTCTTCCCATGGGTCAATTTCTAGCATGGTAATCTCCATAACTTATCTTCACTTTACTTTTTCTTCTTTTCCTAAGTCCCAACCGTTGCCTTTTCTCCAAAATTTATGTAATATCTCCACAACTTATTTCTCTTAATTTTATTTATCTAAATATATATATTAATTGCAAAATTTTCAAAATTGGGAATTTCCTTGTCAACATTTTTAATTGGGAACATTGTAGAAATTAATGTGTAGGTTCCAAACTTCTCATGAAATTTACTAAATCACAAGACTCGAAGCTACTCTACTGATCTGCGGAAGTTAATTCACCATATAAAACACACATCATGGACATGCAAAATGAAACATCACACATGCATAAATATTTATCTAGTGGAAAGCAACTGCTCAAAACCCCTTCCTATTTGTATTGCATTAAGCAAAGAATAGAGATGAAATACATATTCTTGCTCAAGCCTGAGCACAACCTACAAGTGCATAGTCTATTCCTCTGCCTGAATGAATGAATCTAGCCAAAACTTAGCCAATTTTCAAGCCTTCCAAGCTCCTATTTCCTTGCATTGTTCCTCCAGGAAACTATCCCCTATTATTAGGAATTTCCCACTATTGAATTGCGCAATTCATCTAGGTCCTTCCTCTAATATCATGCACCACCTATACACATGGGAATATGCTACAAATGATAGTACACTACATTGGAATCTCCATATTAAGTGGGTAACTCGAATTCTCTGCATGCAACAATTATTTTGGGCTAATTGATCAGTTAACTAGTTGATCACTGAGTGTGACTGAAGTTCCACTTCTAGAACTTGACCTCCACTAGTTCTTCTGACAATTGGAACTAGTTTAACTGACAATAATTCAAATTAACTAAAATATATTGCTACAAATTAGCAATAAATCATACTAAAATGAAATCAATATTCCTCAACTCGAATTAACTTAGTTAACTAAGTGACATGTTCCATGTCACCAAAGTTAACTACCTCCAAGATTTTTGCTGAAATGGAAATTCGAATTTTCTCTAGTTTGACCAAGGGAAAGTCAAACTGATATTTTCTTGCTACATTTTCAACACTCCCTCTCAACAAGAAAGGGATGATTAACCACCCCTCTCCTACACTTGTGGAACTCAAACTTCCCTCTTGACAAAGCCTTTGTCAAAATATAAGCATCTTGTTCCTCTATCAGAATGTACTACAACAACATAATCCACCTCTACACACAATCCCATAGATGGTGATACCAGATATCAATATGCTTAGATCGATCCTAAAAAATAGAATTTTTAGATATTTTGATACAACTCCAATTATCACAGTAAATCATAGTTGGATCCATCTTCTGACCAAACAAGCCAACAAGTATCTTTCTCATCTAGATCGCCTCACACGATTCTATACTTGCAGCCATGTATTCTGCTTCTGCCGAGCTGAGTGCCACAAATATTTGCTTCCTATTGTGCCAAGAAACTATTGTGGACACAACACTAAAAATTACACCTGATATAATCTTCTAGCCTGATGGACTTCCCACCCAATCTGCATCTGTGAAGCCACACAACTTCACTTCCTCTGTCCGTTTGTACCATAATCCAAATTAGCTAGTGCCTCTGATGTACCATAGAACATGCTTAGCTGCCTTCCAAAATAATTTGGTTGGTCAAACCATGGCTTCGCTTAACTAATTGACTGCATGGCACATATCTGGCCATGTGTTCATAAGGTACATGAGTGAACCCACCAATTGTTGGCAAATGATAGCATCCACTTCCATACCTGAAGTGTCATCCTCTTTCCTCTTGTTGGTCACTAGAGGAGTCTCCATGGGTTTGTATCTATCTATGCAAAACCTCTTAAGTATCTCGTTGGCATATTTTCCCTGAGAGAAAAATAGTTCCCCGTCTCCTTGCCACACTTCCAAATTGAGGAAGTAGTGCATGAGACCCATGTCCTTCATCTCAAAATCTCTTATAAATTCCTCCTTGCAAGATATGATCAACTATTTATCACCAGCTAAAATAAAATCATCAAAATAGAAGACAATAATCAACAATTTACCTTCTACTAATATATGATAGAGGTTTTCATTCACTTCAATTTTGGTGAAGCCCAAACCGGTGAGATAGATATTGATCCTAGTTTACGAAGCACAAGGTGCTTTCTTGAGACGTACAATGCTCTCTTGAGTCTGCACACATGAGACTATCAATCAAAATTCTCAAAGCCTTTTGGTTACTAAATATACACCTCCTCCTCAATAACTCCATTGAGGAGTTGTTTTCACATTCTAGTGGATCTTCCACCCCATCTGTGCAACTAGAGAAATGATTGATCAGATGGATGAGTACCTTGCTATAGGAACAAAGGTATCCTCATAGTCAATCCCCTCAACTTGAGAGTACCCCTTGGACACAAATCTAGCCTTGTACGTCTTTATGCTTCCGTTTGCTGCATGCTTTACCTTGAAGATCCATCGCGACCCAACCAATGATTTGTTTGTTGGTCTTGGGACCACTTGCCAAACAATATTCTTTGCAATGGATTCATACTCCTCCACCATTGTATCAACTCATACACATTTCTCTACTCCTTGCTTGAAAGAGGATGGGTTAGTCTCTACAAGCTCTATCATCAGAGCCATGTAGCTAGTGTACCAATCTGGTGACCTTCTGTGTCTCCATTGATTTGGAGCACCCACATTCTCCCTCGCATCCTACACAAGTCTCTTAGCTTCCTGGGTCCTTTTCCTACCCTCTCTAGTTCATTCTGCTTGAGTGGTTGTCTCCACTATGTGCTCCTCAATTTGTGGTTGCTCCATAGCTTCTTGAGGTTCCTCCTTTGGAGCTAAAATATCCTCTACTAGTGGGATCTGAAGCCCCCTCTCAAGAGAGAACTACATGGCTTTCTCCTCATCAAATTCGTTCACACAACTATAATTTTAAGGGATGGCAGGTACACATGGTATTTGTGGGGATTTTCTGTGTAACCCACAAATATCTCCAACTCTACTTTTGGCTTTAGCTTCTTCCTGACATCTTTGGAGATATGGCAATTGATAGAGGCTCCAAAGATCCCGAAGTGTGACACATCCAACTTCCTCCCCAATAAAGCCTCCTCCAATGTAATCATGCCCAAAATACGATGTAGACTTCAGTTATGAAAATAGACTTTTTTGTTGCATGATTTGGCCCACAAGTGTAGAGGTAGGCCTTGGTCATGCAACATTTCCCTCGCTACTTCCACATTGTTACGGTTCTTTCTCTTAGCCACACCATTCTGTTGTGGGTTGTGGCGTGTTGTCAACTCTCTTCAAATGCCTTCTTTTGCGCAAACATTTTTAAACTCATTAGACATGCAGTCACCTCCATTATCTCTCCTAAGAGCCTTCACCTTCTTGCCCATTTCTTTCTCCACCAGTGCTTTGAAATCTACAAACTTGGAGAAAGTATCCTCCTTTCGCATGAGGAAGATCCAACACTTCCATGAATAGTCATCAATGAAAATGACAAAATACCTGTGCCTAGAAGAGGAGGCCGTCGAGAAAGGTCCATAGACATCATAATGGATTCTTTCTAGGACTTCATGTGCCTTGCTATCCCAATCATGGAAAGTGGATTTTGTCTACTTCCCCAAACTACATCCTTTGCACATGTCCTGCTGCTCAAGTGCTCCTTTGAGGAGCCCTGTGGTAATCTGATGCATGATCTTCAAAGTGCCATGATGCAAATGGCCAAGTCTTCTATGCCAAAGCTCATTGACATCGTGGCCCTGCACCTTCTCCTCCTTTATGCTCAATGCAACACAATCCTCCACATCTATCTGGTAAAGGTTCTTCACACGAACCCCAATCTGCTTCACTTGTCCCGTGGCTATGTGTCTCAAGGATTCCTTTACTTTGCTAAAGATCACCTCATATCCATGGTATTCCAAAACTATAATAGAGATGAGATTTTTCTTTAGTTCTGACATGAACATGGCATCCTTGAGCCTGAGGGGGGAGCCCACCTCCCTTTGAAAGGTGACTAGACTGACCTCGTTTGTGTTGTACGTTCCTTCATCCCCCATCTCGATGTGCATTTGCAAGTCCTTTTCTTCCAGGTCACTAAAAATATCTATGTTCCCTGTCATGTAGAATGAGGCACCTGAATCCAAGTACCACATGCTTCCCATCACTGTGCTTACCATGCATGCAATGATTGAAAAGTCAAGCTCGAACTATGAATCCAAGGCTTCACCTACTACTCCTCCCGAGGTCTTCTTGCTTTTCTTCTTGTGTGGACACTTCGTGGCATAGTGCCTAAATTCATGACAATGGAAGCATTTAAATTTTGACAAATCTTTCTTATTTCCTCCTTGATTAGATTCTAGTTTGGATTGTGATTTATTCCTTTTTCCCTTCTTTCCTTTCCATCCAATGCAAATTTCTCTTCATCCTCGCCCTTGGATGAAGTCTTGTCTCTGGTATTCCACCTTATTTCCTCCTGTACCAAATCAGACCATAAACGCTCCCAATTTGGTAGTTTTTCCCTCCCATTCATTGAATCTTGATAACTATGCCAGCTCTTGGGAAGGCCCAGAAGGGCTAGGATTACCAAGTATTCTTTAAGCACATTGACCCTGAACCTAGCAAGTTCATCACAACACTGTGTGAACCTACTCAGATACTACATAATTGTGTCATTCTTTTGCATTTTGATACTTCAAAGTTTATCCTTGAGCGCCAGATTCCTCTGGTCACTATTATTCTCGAATAATTATGATAGTGCTTTCCACATCATGAAAGAAGTTTCCTTCCCATGGATATTCGAGAAATTATGATCTCATACTTCCTCTAATATGATTCTCCTTGCTACGGGCAAATATTTCTTCCACTGAGCATGGTTTTGAGCATCAGATTCAAGTGGTTGTGCAACATCTAACTTGATGTATTTTAACAAACCATTGTCATCCAATACTTCTTCCATGCAGTCCTTCCATGCAAAAAAATTAAAGGTTCCTTCCAAGGCATACTCTAGCCTTATTCCATTGAAAATCATCGTCTTAGTTTTGAAGAAAACTTGCAACACTGATCTCCAAATTTGAGCCCCTGAGAAACAACTTCTAATTTCTGCTCTGCTATGAATCCAACTCTGATACCATGTAGAAATGAATGTGTAGATTTGAAACTTCTAATGAAATTTACTAAATCACAAGACTCGAAGCTACTCTACTGATCTGCAAAAGTTAATTCACCATATAGAACACAAATCATAGACATGCAAAAAGAAACATCACACATGCACAAAGATTTATCTAGGGGAAAACAACTACTCAAAACCCCTTACTATATGTATTGCATTAATTATAGAATAGAGATGAAATACATATGCTTTCTCAAGCCTAAGCACAACCTA
This sequence comes from Pinus tabuliformis, assembly GCA_031772625.1. Classification (NCBI taxonomy): domain Eukaryota; kingdom Viridiplantae; phylum Streptophyta; class Pinopsida; order Pinales; family Pinaceae; genus Pinus; species Pinus tabuliformis. Next base: position 338,332,109 of record CM062807.1, on the reverse strand, counting down.
CAAGTGTATGGTTTATCCCTCTGCCTGACTGACTGACTCTAGCCAACACTTAGCCAATTTTCAAGCCCTCCAAGAAATTGTCCCCTAGTATTTAGGAATTTCCCACTATTGATTTGTGTAATTCCTCTAGGCCCTTCCTCTCACTGCATGCACTACCTATACACATGGGAATATGCTTCAATTGATAATACACTTCCTTGAAATCTCCATATCAACTGGGTAACTCGAATTCTCTACACACAATAATTATTTTGGTCTAATTGATCAGTTAATTGGTTGATCATTGAGTATGGTTGAAATTCCACTTCCACAACTTGACCTCCATTAGTTCTTTTGACAGTTAGAACTAGTTTAACTGACAATAACTCAAATTAACTGAAATAGATTGCTACAAATTAGAAATCAATCACACTAAACTGAAATCAAGTTTTCCGAACTCGAATTAACTGAGTGGCAAGTTCCATGTGACCTTAGTTAACTATCTCCAAGATTTCAGCTGGAATGGAAATTCGAATTTTCTCTAGTTTGACCAAGGAAAAATCAAACAAAGATTTTCTTGTTGCATTTTCAACAGACATGACAGTCAAATGTGAGATGTGCTCTTCCCAGGTAGCTCTATATATCAATAAATCATCAAAATAGACAACAACAAATGAATGTATAAAAGGGCACAATACATAATTCATTAATCTCATAAATGTAGCTAGTGCATTACATAGGCCAATTGGCATGACTAACCACTCATAGAAACCTTTCCTAGTTTTTAATGTGGTCTTCTAGGTATATTCTTCTTTAACTCAAACTTGGTGATATCTTGACTTTAAGTCCAACTTGGTGAAGTACTTTGCTTATTGTAATTGATCCATTAGATCATCTATCCTAGGCAGGGGGTACTTGTTCTTGAGCATGATCTCGTTCAATACCTTGTAATCGATACACACCCGCTAAGTCCCACTCTTATTTAGCATAATGATGACGGGTGACCCACATGGTGATGTACTCGTTCGAATGACACCCTATTCTGGTAGCTACTGTAATTGTTTCTTCACCTCACTTTCTTCTATAACATATTGCCTGTATTGCCCAATCTTTAGCAATGGGGAGTCCAATAATAGCTAGATCTCATGCTCTACTTCCCTCTTAGGTGGTAACCCTTTAGGATTCAAGAAAACATCCTTGTATGCCTGCAACAACCCTTCCAATTTCTATTTCTATTTCTTAGTACACCCCTTGAGGGATGCCTTGCCTCTTACTATCTCTTCTACAAAGTATTTTTCTCTTAAAAACAATAAAACACACTTTTTGTTGGAACTAATCATTTTCTTAGCTTGGTTGAAACTTACTAGTTAAAATTTTGACATGATTTTGTGCGCACGGATGGTGAATGATTCCTTGACAAGATGATACTGGTTGGATCTCCACATGAATATTGCATCTCGCATGTATATGTAGGGAATCCCAAACATGACTCCATGTAAAATCAAGCGGAATCACATTTAGTTCTACTTCATTAATAAAATCAACATTGGTAACAAATCTATTTTTCACTATTTTTTTACCTTCAACTCCACATCCTTATTTACCCATCCCAATGTATTGGGCTTGGATGATCATGAACTTCCAACCCCAACCTCTTGACCATCTCTACTAGAATGAGATTTTCTTGTGATCCTGAGTCAAATAGAACATCAATCTTGGTCTTCTTGAATTATATCTTTATATGGAAGAGTTTGGTCATTTCTTTCTCTTCCTATTGTTGAAGGATACTCAGATTCATCTTCTTCTCCAATGATTTACAAACGATCTTATCATCCATGTTCAAGCTACTTTCAACTTAGTTTCTTGAATTAGTGGCCATGAGATTCTTCTTCTTATTGCCTTTCTTTTCATTCTTCGAGTTAAGATTTATATGCAACTTCCAATACTTTTCCTTTGTATGGCCATCAATGTTATAGTGGTTGCAGTGGTTGTTAAGACATTTGCACTAATGTGTCATGGCTGCTATCTTTTTATCTTTTCCCTCTCTCCTTATTCTTCCCCTCAGAAGTTTTATGTTACTCCTTCTACTTGGATCCACTCGATTTCCCTTTCTTTAGGCCTATGTTTCTAGGCATTGTAATTGTACACCAGCCTTGTCCATTGATCTGGTCTTGAACAACATCACATGCTCCTGCAGATGGTGGTGTAGACCCCCCAAATATTTGAGGAGTACATTTGGGTTCTTTGGGGAGATACCCAACATTATGGCCATGTTTATGAACTCTGTGGTGTACTCCTACATGCTTTGTCCCTACTTTTGCCTAAAATAGTGCCATCATATCCACTGGTATTCTTCATATTCAATAGGGTAAAACTTGGACTTTATGAGGGTTTTGAAGTCCTCACACTTAGTGTTGACACCTAATCTTTGGGATTAGGTAAATCCATGTAAATATTGCAAATAGTAAAATAAATGGAATTGGAAGGCAAACAGAGATTGGGAGATACCCCTGGCGTAATATGATATCAGGGCCAACCTCATTTTAGCTTTCTTCTGCATTGTAACTCCTGCTAATTTCTTGCCATTTTCCTTTGTCCCTTTGTATTCTATTTTTTCTGCTCATTCTCTAGGTTGTTTCGTATGAATTGTGCATGATTTTGTACCTCCATGCTGGATTGAATGTTTCCAAGAGTATTAATTCGTGAAAAACTGAACACTGCACCATGCTGGTGGAAACTCCAGATTTTTTTATTGGTGCCATTGATTGAATTTGAGGGAAGTTTCACGGATATTGTGGACAGAGAACGATATATATATGGGTTGTATCATTTGTCGGGGGAGTGTTTGGGTTTCATGGTTGTTAGAGACCCTATACACAACACAGTAAAATATGTAGGGGCACCTCTTTACACAGGAAAAAGGTGGTCGACTCCATTCACACACCCTGCAATTTTCATCGCTTCAAACTTAAAAAAAAATCCCACCACCACGCCGTGTCTTATGGTATGCACCGTGAGAGTTTGAGACCATAGAATGTGTGCAACAGCCGTGGTCTTCCCTGAGAAGGTTAATCACTAAATGTAGCACTCAATCCGTGCACTGGAATGAAGGACCGATATATGTTGACTGCCATGGTATGAAACATCAGTTGAAATTTTTATGTTGCGTTGAAATTGTTTTTGGTATTGAAAATTGAATGGGGCGTTGGTCAAGCATGAATGTGCATTGAAATACGTGCATGTTGTGAATTGAATAGTCTTTTTTTGGTCAGTGCTGCGTTAATAAGTTTTTGAAGGTCAAATGGTATGATGGCATATTGTTGGTAAACATTCTGATTTATATGTACATTGGGTTTTCAAAAAGAGTCATATGGTCATCCTTTTGCTTTTTATTAGAATGGAATAATAAAAATGGAGTGATAAGAGTAATAATATATTATTTGGAGTGATATATATTATTTTTCAGCAGGGGATCCTGTCACGAGCTTGATCTTTCTCTGCGTCTCTTCGTATTTCTCTGGTAGCCAACTCCTGATGAACCAGTGATGAACCTACTTGGATCTTTCACACTCTGACGACCTCAATAGCGGCATCCACGCCTTCAAATGGCCTTGGTGTCCCTTCGATCTTTTGGCGAACCTCCTGCGAACTTGGGATGAAAGCACAGAGAAAACTACTACCACAACGGACTTATAAACACACAGAGGTACTCAATAACAGAATGGCATACTCATTTTATTTCAGAATGGAGAAAATTCTTACAGAGTTTTTATAGAAATGGATTCTATACAGAGATAGACTAATCTCGCATTTACCGGACTTTTCACAGCTCAAAATTGAGCAAGTTACTACCGGAAGCTCCTGGCGAGGTATAGGCTCTGTCTCAGAATCAAACTTAACACCCAAACACTTGACTCTTCTAATGGTTCGGCCACTTTAGGTTCTTACCAGTGCCGAGCACACTGATACGCAGGCTTCTCAAACCAACTAAGGACTTTGAGTGATTTCTCGTGTTGCAAGCAGATCAGACTAGATGTCCGCAGATGCAGAGCAGGAGAACACTCGACTCAAACACACACACGCAAAAACTCTCAAAAATGCCGATGCCCAACAAATGAACCTTACCCTTCTTATATAGGATGAGAAGGGGGGACAAACATTACTGTTGGTCGGACAGAAATGACTTAAAGCTTAAAGAATCATTACTTTTCAGTCTTTATCAGAGCGACGTCCGCACAAATATTCGGGTCCATAAAACAGACCGAATAATTGCTTCCGGGTAACGCATGAGATATAGTCTGTAAAGTAGATTCGGACATTATGGCTATCTACACAGTGGATACTTTTGTACAAAAAGCCCACGGGAAAAGACTAGATAAGAATATTTACACTGTGGAAGCTTTTAAACAGTAAAGCCCACGGGAACTCTGGTCACAATTAAGCCCTTGTGACTGGTACGTAATCAGAATACAGTCAGATTAGGGAATCTGTTTCTTTTATAAAGTAGATCATCACATGCCTTTGTATAAATCCTCCGGACTATCATGGGTTTACCCAGTATGATTTGATGCTGGACTTTGGTTAAGACATACCATTCTAAGTTCTCTCTCATGTATTCTTGGAGGGAATAATTTGTCATGTGAAAAGGATCCCACTCTTGAACTGTCATTTCTTTGACTGTGCTGTATATACGATGAAAACATTCCCCAATGTTGTACTCAAAACATCTGTGACAGTATTTTCTTTCATATCTTTCATGATATACTGGGTCCATGACTGTTCTGCTAACTCCGTAATCTGTCCACCAATTCTGAAACCATTCACATTGTAGATTTTTCTGGGATGCTGCCATTGTACTGAATTTCAACTTTGTGTAATGGGTTTCTTCTCTGTCATCAACATTCATGAAGTCCCACCACAACTTTTTATAATCTGAAAAATCATAAACTGTGTCAGGGAACATTACTTTGGGATCATTTCTGGGCCATCGAGCACATGGTTGGACTTGGGGTTGGTTGATCCACAAGTCTCTGGTTCTGTAGATGCAATAATGACTTTCATAGATTCCTGTGTCACGGCCTCCATGGTGCCAGATACATCCAATGTCATGAAAATTCGTTTCCAGGGCCCGTCTTGCGGTCCCAGCATCTGCTTTTGCTTTGTCATACATCATATCATGGATCCATTTTCTGCCCTTTGGGTACACCTTTCTTTCAGGTACATAATGCTGGAGATCAGTGTGAGGCTGTAAGTTGGCATCAAGGACTTTTGTGTTCCTTAATTGCCATGTGGGTCTCCAATTGTCTCTGTATGTATCCCAGTCTTGATTATCTGGAATGGTTCTCAAGACCTCTTGTTTTTGGTGCTGGTCCCACTCAGTAATAATCATCATGATATGTGCTATATTTTGTTCAAGGTATTCCCTGCTGAGAAAGTCAGGAAGACAATTTTCCTTTCCTTTGATGTGCTCAATGGAAAAATCAAAATTTGCAAAGAGCGCCTGCCATCTGGCAAACTTTGCTTCTTCTGGTTTCTTGATGTCCTTGGATAGGACTTTCTTCATTGCTGACGCATCTGTTCTGAGAAGAAAAGGCTTGTTTATTAGATATACTGCAAACTTGCTGATGCAATTCCATGCAGCTTTCACTTCTCTTTCAATAACAGAATAATTCTGTTCCGCTGGGTTCCATACTCCTGAGGCAAACTGTACCACTTGTTCTTCTTTGTCAACTTTTTGTTTTAGAATCCCTCCCCAGCCTATGTCACTGGCGTCGGATTCAACTATTTTGAATGCCTCATCATCTGCTATGTACAGTATAGGCAAGGACTTTACCTTTGCTTTGATTTCTTGCACTGCTCTGGTATGGGCATTTGACCATTGTGGGGGATTTTTGCCAAGCCGATTATTCAGCACTTTCCTATCACTGGCACAGTCTTGATAAAAACTGCTTACATAATTTAGGCAGCCAAGGAACCTTTGCAGTTGTGTCTTGTCTTTTAAGACATCTGGAAATTTGTCTGCAAAGTCAATGGCATGTTGTTGCAGAGAGATTTGTCCATTAGAAATCTGGTGGCCTAAGAACTTTATAGAAGTCTGAAACACTTCTATTTTCTTTTTACTAAGCACAAGCCCATTTTTCTTGACCAACTTCATGAAAATATTTACATGCTTGAAGTGATCATCAATATTTTTGGAAAAAATTAAAACATCATCAATATATACAAGTAACCAATCAAAATATGGCTTAAAAATATCATCCATGACCTTTTGAAACTTTGAAGGAGCATTTTTAAGACCGAATGGCATGACATTCCATTCATAGTGCCCTGCAGGAATACTAAAAGCAGTTTTGAACTTATCTTCCTCATTAATGGCAACTTGCCAAAATCCTGCTTTTAAATCAAATTTTGAAAATATTTTTGCCCCTGCAATTCTTCTGATCAAGTCTCCTTTATGTGGAATGGGATAAGTATCATCAGCCAAAACTGAATTTAGAGGCTTGTAATTTATTACAAGTCTAGGGATACCTCTAATTTGTTCAGCTCTTTTGTTTACATAGAATCCATAGCAATTCCAGGGGCTAGTGGATTCTCTGATCAATCCTCTGTTGAGAAATTGCTGAATTTCTTTTTGGCATAGTTCTCTGTATTCTTGGCTCATAGGGATCGCTCTGCTTTTACAGGGCTTTCCTGTGTATCCTTCTTTATAGGGAAACTTAATGGTATGTTGCTTTCTGTGCCAAAAAGCATTTGGCTCTTCTGAACAACATTTTTCTTCCAGTTTTCCTTTCAGTTCTTGGATTCTTCTTTTGATTTGGGGTAGTTTCAGCTGTTCTTCTACTCTCAATGTGCTTTTTAGATCTTTAAGATCTGATAGCAAAGATTCTGCTTTGTCTAATTTCTGCATGGCTTGAACCATTGTAGAAACTCTTGGAGTTGAAACATAAGGAAGCTCAATTCTTTTTCTTCTTCCTTTAGATGTGGGTACAGAAATGAAATAACCAGATCTACTTCCTTTCAATCTGGCTGAGCCATGAGGTTCCACTGCAGCTAAAAAAACATTCCCTAATATACAATCAACAGGGATGTCTGCTATGGCAAACTTCATGTATACACAATGGGTATCAAAACATAGTGAAGCTCTAGGAATTTCATATTTGAGTTTCTTATTTCCTAGGCCTACAACTTCTCTTTCAGCAGAAACCCAATATCTTGCTGGAACATTTCTGATGTTAAGAATATTAATATCTGCACCAGAATCTAATAATGCAGTCATGAAAAATATCTGGCCTTGGATACAGATTTTTACCTTGACATGATGTTGCTGATATGTGATGGTAAACAATCTCATATCTTGAAAGCCAAAGTTTGGGTCTGACCTTCCTTCAACAACCTGAATTTCTTGTCTATGGGCTGTTGTGTTCCAGGATTCTTCTTCTTTCTCTTCTTGAATCTCCTTGCCTTTCTTAATTTCTGCAATTTGAGCTTTGATTGCAGAAATCTCTGCTTTGAGTTGGCGAATTTCACCACTCACTTCTCCCAAAGTCAGGGATCTTACTTTCCCTGGTTTCTGGTGATGCATTTGGAAAGACTTAGTGTTCCTTTCATAGGATGCATCGACAAACAAAGGTTTCTTACCTGATTCTTTTGAGGCTTTTGATTTAAGCTGATCTGTGAATGCTTCTATCAGGCGGTTCTTCATGGTTCCTTCTTCCATTGTCCTAATATGTGATAAAATCTTCATTTCTGCTTCTTCTTCAGCAGATGCCATTAGGACTTTTTCTTTAGGAGGCTTTGTTCTTTCTTCTTCTTCTTCGCTGGAACTGTACAAAAATTCAGAATCATCTTCATAAAATATATGACATGCACATTCTTCTGAATTAGAGCAAGAACATTCAGATGATTCAGAATCAGTATACTGGCCCATATTAACTTGAAATTCTTCTTCTGAAGTGCTAAAAGAATCAAGAGACGATTCCTCTAATTGGTGCTGCTGGGCTGAGTCTTTGATAATAAGATTTGGGCACCTTTCTGTAGCATGGGTCCTTGATTTGCATCTCAGGCAAAAGCTTGGGCCTGAATGCTCTTTCTTAACCTGTTTGGCCTTTTGAGCATAAACAGCTGTCTTTTTTCCCTTATTAAGCTTTGATTCTTCCCCTTGGGGACATCTTGAAGCTGTATGCCCAGTCTGGCCACACAACCGGCAAGTAATTTTGTTCCATTTGTCTTGCTTGGATGTATGCAAATGGATGTCAGAAGGAGTATAATAATGGGTTTTTGGGATATATTTGTAGTGGCCCTTCTTTTTATGGCTTTTATCCCTTGTCGAATACTTCCTTTTATTTTTTGGATAATCCCTTCGATTTTTGTAGAAAGTCTCTTTGAATTCTCTTTTGGCCCTCTTCCTAGACTTTCTCTTTTTGACCAATGGGTCATCTATTGTCAGTCCATATTTGCTGCAAATGGACTTTCTATCTGGTAGTCTGGACAGTTTTTCCAAGGACTTGTTTACCTTTGAGCTGGTACAAAGACTTACCAGTGTCTTTGTAATAAGGGAATAAATTTCTCCCCATGTATAAGACTCAAAAGGTAACTGAAAAATTTCTTGCAATCTAATATAGTCAACAAATCTAGAGGGTAGAGCAGCTAGATATACCTGCTTCCAGAGCAAGTTTTTGGAATCTTTCACCTCATAGATTCGCTGCATCCAATCTCTATGGAAATCATCAAATTGAGACATCTTATGACATTTGAGGTTCATCAAAATGACCTCATGTTTGTTGGCAATTTCTGTCTCACAGCCACACCAATGTTCTAGAATCATTGATGTTAGCGCACCAATCATATTGCTTATTACAGTACCATCAGGATTATGAATAACATCTCCTTTTTCATCCTTGAGCACTTCTGCTTCCATGGTCTCAATAAGTTTAGGAGAAGATTCAGTTTCCCACCATCTGAGAAGACTACCTGTAAAACATTGGATGATGGTTCTGCAAGCATCTACCTCTGATTTTCCTCTAAGACACATGGTTGGAGGAAAACTGGAAGAAAAATTCTGTTCAGAAGAGCCAAATTCTTTTTGGCACAGAAAGCAACATACCATTAAGTTGCCCTATAAAGAAGGATACACAGGAACGCCCTGTAAAAGCAAAGCGATCCCTATGAGCCAAGAATACAGAGAACTATGCCAAAAAGAAATTCAGCAATTGCTCAACAGAGGATTGATCAGAGAATCCACTAGCCCCTGGAATTGCTATGGATTCTATGTAAACAAAAGAGCTGAACAAATTAGAGGTATCCCTAGACTTGTAATAAATTACAAGCCTCTAAATTCAGTTTTGGCTGATGATACTTATCCCATTCCACATAAAGGAGACTTGATCAGAAGAATTGCAGGGGCAAAAATATTTTCAAAATTTGATTTAAAAGCAGGATTTTGGCAAGTTGCCATTAATGAGGAAGATAAGTTCAAAACTGCTTTTAGTATTCCTGCAGGGCACTATGAATGGAATGTCATGCCATTCGGTCTTAAAAATGCTCCTTCAAAGTTTCAAAAGGTCATGGATGATATTTTTAAGCCATATTTTGATTGGTTACTTGTATATATTGATGATGTTTTAATTTTTTCCAAAAATATTGATGATCACTTCAAGCATGTAAATATTTTCATGAAGTTGGTCAAGTAAAATGGGCTTGTGCTTAGTAAAAAGAAAATAGAAGTATTTCAGACTTCTATAAAGTTCTTAGGCCACCAGATTTCTAATGGACAAATCTCTCTGCAACAACATGCCATTGACTTTGCAGACAAATTTCCAGATGTCTTAAAAGACAAGACACAACTGCAAAGGTTCCTTGGCTGCCTAAATTATGTAAGCAGTTTTTATCAAGACTGTGCCAGTGACAGGAAAGTGCTGAATAATCGGCTTGGCAAAAATCCCCCTCAATGGTCAAATGCCCATACCAGAGCAGTGCAAGAAATCAAAGCAAAGGTAAAGTCCTTGCCTATACTGTACATAGCAGATGATGAGGCATTCAAAATAGTTGAATCCGACGCCAGTGACATAGGCTGGGGAGGGATTCTAAAACAAAAAGTTGACAAAGAAGAACAAGTGGTACAGTTTGCCTCAGGAGTATGGAACCCAGCGGAACAGAATTATTCTGTTATTGAAAGAGAAGTGAAAGCTGCATGGAATTGCATCAGCAAGTTTGTAGTATATCTAATAAACAAGCCTTTTCTTCTCAGAACAGATGCGTCAGCAATGAAGAAAGTCCTATCCAAGGACATCAAGAAACCAGAAGAAGCAAAGTTTGCCAGATGGCAGGCGCTCTTTGCAAATTTTGATTTTTCCATTGAGCACATCAAAGGAAAGGAAAATTGTCTTCCTGACTTTCTCAGCAGGGAATACCTTGAACAAAATATAGCACATATCATGATGATTATTACTGAGTGGGACCAACACCAAAAACAAGAGGTCTTGAGAACCATTCCAGATAATCAAGACTGGGATACATACAGAGACAATTGGAGACCCACATGGCAATTAAGGAACACAAAAGTCCTTGATGCCAACTTACAGCCTCACACTGATCTCCAGCATTATGTACCTGAAAGAAAGGTGTACCCAAAGGGTAGAAAATGGATCCATGATATGATGTATGACAAAGCAAAAGCAGATGCTGGAACCGCAAGACGGGCCCTGGAAACGAATTTTCATGACATTGGATGTATCTGGCACCATGGAGGCCGTGACACAGGAATCTATTAAAGCTATTATTGCATCTACAGAACCAGAGACTTGTGGATCAACCAACCCCAAGTCCAACCATGTGCTCGATGGCCCAGAAATGATCCCAAAGTAATGTTCCCTGACACAGTTTATGATTTTTCAGATTATAAAAAGCTGTGGTGGGACTTCATGAATGTTGATGACAGAGAAGAAACCCATTACACAAAGTTGAAATTCAGTACAATGGCAGCATCCCAGAAAAATCTACAATGTGAATGGTTTCAGAATTGGTGGACAGATTACGGAGTTAGCAGAACAGCCATGGACCCAGTATATCATGAAAGATATGAAAGAAAATACTGTCACAGATGTTTTGAGTACAACATTGGGGAATGTTTTCATCGTATATACAGCACAGTCAAAGAAATGACAGTTCAAGAGTGGGATCCTTTTCACATGACAAATTATTCCCTCCAGGAATACATGAGAGAGCACTTAGAATGGTATGTCTTAACCAAAGTCCAGCATCAAATCATACTGGGTAAACCCATGATAGTCCGGAGGATTTATACAAAGGCATGTGATGATCTACTTTATAAAAGAAACAGATTCCCTAATCTGACTGTATTCTGATTACGTACCAGTCACAAGGGCTTAATTGTGACCAGAGTTCCCGTGGGCTTTACTGTTTAAAAGCTTCCACAGTGTAAATATTCTTATCTAGTCTTTTCCCGTGGGCTTTTTGTACAAAAGTATCCACTGTGTAGATAGCCATAATGTCCGAATCTACTTTACAGACTATATCTCATGCGTTACCCGGAAGCAATTATTCGGTCTGTTTTATGGACCCGAATATTTGTGCGGACGTCGCTCTGATAAAGACTGAAAAGTAATGATTCTTTAAGCTTTAAGTCATTTCTGTCCGACCAACAGTAATGTTTGTCCCCCCTTCTCATCCTATATAAGAAGGGTAAGGTTCATTTGTTGGGCATCGGCATTTTTGAGAGTTTTTGCGTGTGTGTGTTTGAGTCGAGTGTTCTCCTGCTCTGCATCTGCGGACATCTAGTCTGATCTGCTTGCAACACGAGAAATCACTCAAAGTCCTTAGTTGGTTTGACAAGCCTGCGTATCAGTGTGCTCGGCACTGGTAAGAACCTAAAGTGGCCGAACCATTAGAAGAGTCAAGTGTATGGGTGTTAAGTTTGATTCTGAGACAGAGCCTATACCTCGCCAGGAGCTTCCGGTAGTAACTTGCTCAATTTTGAGCTGTGAAAAGTCTGGTAAATGCGAGATTAGTCTATCTCTGTATAGAATCCACTTCTATAAAAACTCTGTAAGAATTTTCTCCATTCTGAAATAAAATGAGTATGCCATTCTGTTATTGAGTACCTCTGTGTGTTTATAAGTCCGCTGTGGTAGTAGTTTTCTCTGTGCTTTCATCCCAAGTTCGCAGGAGGTTCGCCAAAAGATCGAAGGGACACCAAGGCCATTTGAAGGCGTGGATGCCGCTGTTGAGGTCGTCAGAGTGTGAAAGATCCAAGTAGGTTCATCACTGGTTCATCAGGAGTTGGCTACCAGAGAAATACGAAGAGACGCAGAGAAAGAGCAAGCTCGTGACAGGAGCCCCTGCTGAAAAATTGGTATCAGAGCCAGTAACGTCTGGTTCTAAAAGGTTGGTACTCAGATCTATATTGTTTTAAGTGAGAATGGAGCCATTCAGAAAGTCTGTTTCATTTAGAGAGCTTGAAGAAGATTCACATCCAGAAGAAAATCCTCTTAAAGAAATGTTTGAAAATAGTTCAAGTAGAACCTTAAACTCTGCTGAACTTACTTATGAGGAATTTCAGCCTTCTGCAAGATGGGCTTTACCAGATATAACACCCTCTGAAGTCTATAGTGATTTAGCTCCTTTTCATTTAATTGCTGCATCAAGAATTAGTATTAAAGAGTCTGTTAGTCAAGTTCAGGAGAACTCTGAGAGTATTCAGACAATACCACTGTTAAATCCTCAGGCTTTACAAGCAGAAGCAAAAAAGTTAAAAACAAATTATCTGCATCTTGGTTGCATTCGGGTTGGCATCAATCCTTTGGTCCATAAAGGATTAAAAACATTTGTGCTTGCTACTGTTAGAGATCTAACGCACAACAGATATACAGTTTCTATAATCGGAGGGATTGTATCTCCTTTGTTTGATGGCCCTGTATACTTTGATTGTTTCCCAAACTTTTCTATATATGTGTTTGATGAAACCATTAAAGATATCTTACAGCTGCAAATCCATACTACTGGTTTTGATATGAAGAGAAAGAGGAACAATATAACCATCCAGACCAAAGCCTGTTTCAGACATACCAACACTTTATGGCCAGCAATCCGTCATACTCCCAGTCGAGATTCCAAATCAAGTGTGGTAGTTAAAACTGACCCAAAGAACCAAAAGATTGAACATCTATTGATAAAATGGGAAGATCTGCAATTCACTGAACATTGGGTTGTAAATCACTCCAGGCCACAAATTCCTCGAAATATCACTTCTGCCAACATAACTGAAAATGCTTCCAATGCAGTCATATCCTTTCCTCGCAGGTCAACTATTGATCGGAGAAGAATAGACGCTGCTTGTAAAACATCCAAATACTACAGAGATCCTTCCACTGTCGATACCGCCTGTTCATCATCATCCTTTTCTTCCTGTAAACATCCACAACTTTTCGAATTAGCTCAGCTTGTTAATTTTTCTTCTTTAGAAGTAAAATGTCCAGATTGTACAAATGTCGTAAATCTGGTTACTCTAGCCGAATAGAATGTTCATCTGCACCATAATCCTCGCACTGGTGTTGCTCCTCCATCCACTTCTATCAGCTCATGCCCGAATCCTAAATGTTCTGATATTCCTTTCCCACATGAGCCTGAGCCCGATTCAGATCATGTTCTCATGATCCATTCTATAGAAGAAGAAGACCCTAGGCTTACTCAGATGATTTGCTTAATGAGACCAGCAAAGCCGAGGTATGGGTTGGGGAAACTTGAGCAATCAGAACTGATTCCAGAATGCAGATTCAAACAGATTCCTTCTGACTGTAAAAGGCCTGCAGTCATGGAAATGCATAAGTTTTTTGCACTTATGGATGGATGCTTAAAATCACAAATCAGTTCTAAATGGATGAAAGAAATGTTGAATTGGGATTTGTATACAAATCCTCAAGCAGATGAATTTGACCAAGGATATACCCCAGATCAGAAAAGAAAGTTAGCCACAGACTGGAAACATTATATGGAAGTAAATAATGTTTAGATATCTTTCTACTCATGGAAAGATAAAATTGCTCCTATAAATGTTTTAACTGGTGCTACTTCTAACAGTATCACTGATAAGCATGGATGGACTGCAATTGATGGATCCACAGTTGAAACCCCTACTACTTTTCCCCCATATAAAGGAATCATCTTGGGAGAAAAGACAAATGCAGCCAAAGCCATTCCTCTGGTTCAAAAAGATGATAATGCCTTAGGAATTGATGGTAGAATTCAAAAGGCTAGTGAACAGTTAAATTGGACCAATACTGCTCTAAAGGGTCTAGAAATGAATGTGGCTAAAGCAGAAGATGTAAAGAAGCAAGTAGATATTGTACAGTCTTCACTTAATTGTGTAAATTCTTGTTTGAATAATTTACAATTTGATTCCAGCATGACTTGTTCTTACACCAAGGAATCATTGAATAAGATTGAAGAAATAGGAGAAAACTTAGTTGGACATATTGATGTGACTAAGACACTCCTTACTGGGTTAAATGAGAAATTTGAAAGGATGCAGGTCACAAAAGTTGAAAAGCCAGTTCCAAATTCTTTCCTGGTAAAACGAAATATAAAGATTGAGAATCCAATAAGGAATGTACAGAAATTCCCTCTACTGTTCCCCAAAGAAACCACCTCAAAGGCTGATGAGTCTGAACACATCAGTATCGCTTCCTTATTCAGGGAACCAGAAACAGAAGAACAAAAATCTCAGGAAACACAAATCCTCCCAATCTATGAGCCTCTTGAACATAGATTTTCCAGATATTCTGCTCCTGACATTGAAGGGAAGGGAAAATTGCCTGAAGCCCATACTTTCTTCCCTGATTCCCACAGAGAATGGAACATAGACAACATGAGCATTGGCCAAATTCGCCAGATGATTGATTTAATGTATACTGAATATAAACTCATGTGTCTTAGAGGAAAATCAGAGGTAGATGCTTGCAGAACCATCATCCAATGTTTTACAGGTACTCTTCTCAGATGGTGGGAAACTGAATCTTCTCCTAAACTTATTGAGACCATGGAAGCAGAAGTGCTCAAGGATGAAAAAGGAGATGTTATTCATAATCCTGATGGTACTGTAATAAGCAATATGATTGGTGCGCTAACATCAATGATTCTAGAACATTGGTGTGGCTGTGAGACAGAAATTGCCAACAAACATGAGGTCATTTTGATGAACCTCAAATGTCATAAGATGTCTCAATTTGATGATTTCCATAGAGATTGGATGCAGCGAATCTATGAGGTGAAAGATTCCAAAAACTTGCTCTGGAAGCAGGTATATCTAGCTGCTCTACCCTCTAGATTTGTTGACTATATTAGATTGCAAGAAATTTTTCAGTTACCTTTTGAGTCTTATACATGGGGAGAAATTTATTCCCTTATTACAAAGACACTGGTAAGTCTTTGTACCAGCTCAAAGGTAAACAAGTCCTTGGAAAAACTGTCCAGACTACCAGATAGAAAGTCCATTTGCAGCAAATATGGACTGACAATAGATGACCCATTGGTCAAAAAGAGAAAGTCTAGGAAGAGGGCCAAAAGAGAATTCAAAGAGACTTTCTACAAAAATCGAAGGGATTATCCAAAAAATAAAAGGAAGTATTCTACAAGGGATAAAAGCCATAAAAAGAAGGGCCACTACAAATATATCCCAAAAACCCATTATTATACTCCTTCTGACATCCATTTGCATACATCCAAGCAAGACAAATGGAACAAAATTACTTGCTGGTTGTGTGGCCAGACTGGGCATACAGCTTCAAGATGTCCCCAAGGGGAAGAATCAAAGCTTAATAAGGGAAAAAAGACAGCTGTTTATGCTCAAAAGGCCAAACAGGTTAAGAAAGAGCATTCAGGCCCAAGCTTTTGCCTGAGATGCAAATCAAGGACCCATGCTACAGAAAGGTGCCCAAATCTTATTATCAAAGACTCAGCCCAGCAGCACCAATTAGAGGAATCGTCTCTTGATTCTTTTAGCACTTCAGAAGAAGAATTTCAAGTTAATATGGGCCAGTATACTGATTCTGAATCATCTGAATGTTCTTGCTCTAATTCAGAAGAATGTGCATGTCATATATTTTATGAAGATGATTCTGAATTTTTGTACAGTTCCAGCGAAGAAGAAGAAGAAAGAACAAAGCCTCCTAAAGAAAAATTCCTAATGGCATCTGCTGAAGAAGAAGCAGAAATGAAGATTTTATCACATATTAGGACAATGGAAGAAGGAGCCATGAAGAACCGCCTGATAGAAGCATTCACAGATCAGCTTAAATCAAAAGCCTCAAAAGAATCAGGTAAGAAACCTTTGTTTGTCGATGCATCCTATGAAAGGAACACTAAGTCTTTCCAAATGCATCACCAGAAACCAGGGAAAGTAAGATCCTTGACTTTGGGAGAAGTGAGTGGTGAAATTCGCCAACTCAAAGCAGAGATTTCTGCAATCAAAGCTCAAATTGCAGAAATTAAGAAAGGCAAGGAGATTCAAGAAGAGAAAGAAGAATAATCCTGGAACACAACAGCCCATAGACAAGAAATTCAGGTTGCTGAAGGAAGGTCAGACCCAAACTTTGGCTTTCAAGATATGAGATTGTTTACCATCACATATCAGCAACATCATGTCAAGGTAAAAATCTGTATCCAAGGCCAGATATTTTTCATGACTGCATTATTAGATTATGGTGCAGATATTAATATTCTTAACATCAGAAATGTTCCAGCAAGATATTGGGTTTCTGCTGAAAGAGAAGTTGTAGGCCTAGGAAATAAGAAACTCAAATATGAAATTCCTAGAGCTTCACTATGTTTTGATACCCACTGTGTATACATGAAGTTTGCCATAGCAGACATCCCTGTTGATTGTATATTAGGGAATGTTTTTTTAGCTGCAGTGGAACCTCATGGCTCAGCCAGATTGAAAGGAAGTAGAGCTGGTTATTTCATTTCTGTACCCACATCTAAAGGAAGAAGAAAAAGAATTGAGCTTCCTTATGTTTCAACTCCAAGAGTTTCTACAATGGTTCAAGCCATGCAAAAATTAGACAAAGTAGAATCTTTGCTATCAGATCTTAAAGATCTAAAAAGCACATTGAGAGTAGAAGAACAGCTGAAACTACCCCAAATCAAAAGAAGAATCCAAGAACTGAAAGGAAAACTGGAAGAAAAATGCTGTTCAGAAGAGCCAAATGCTTTTTGGCACAGAAAGCAACATACCATTAAGTTGCCCTATAAAGAAGGATACACAGGAAAGCCCTGTAAAAGCAGAGCGATCCCTATGAGCCAAGAATACAGAGAACTATGCCAAAAAGAAATTCAGCAATTGCTCAACAGAGGATTGATCAGAGAATCCACTAGCCCCTGGAATTGCTATGGATTCTATGTAAACAAAAGAGCTGAACAAATTAGAGGTATCCCTAGACTTGTAATAAATTACAAGCCTCTAAATTCAGTTTTGGCTGATGATACTTATCCCATTCCACATAAAGGAGACTTGATCAGAATAATTGCAGGGGAAAAAATATTTTCAAAATTTGATTTAAAAGCAGGATTTTGGCAAGTTGCCATTAATGAGGAAGATAAGTTCAAAACTGCTTTTAGTATTCCTGCAGGGCACTATGAATGGAATGTCATGCCATTCGGTCTTAAAAATGCTCCTTCAAAGTTTCAAAAGGTCATGGATGATATTTTTAAGCCATATTTTGATTGGTTACTTGTATATATTGATGATGTTTTAATTTTTTCCAAAAATATTGATGATCACTTCAAGCATGTAAATATTTTCATGAAGTTGGTCAAGAAAAATGGGCTTGTGCTTAGTAAAAAGAAAATAGAAGTATTTCAGACTTCTATAAAGTTCTTAGGCCACCAGATTTCTAATGGACAAATCTCTCTGCAACAACATGCCATTGACTTTGCAGACAAATTTCCAGATGTCTTAAAAGACAAGACACAACTGCAAAGGTTCCTTGGCTGCCTAAATTATGTAAGCAGTTTTTATCAAGACTGTGCCAGTGACAGGAAAGTGCTGAATAATCGGCTTGGCAAAAATCCCCCTCAATGGTCAAATGCCCATACCAGAGCAGTGCAAGAAATCAAAGCAAAGGTAAAGTCCTTGCCTATACTGTACATAGCAGATGATGAGGCATTCAAAATAGTTGAATCCGACGCCAGTGACATAGGCTGGGGAGGGATTCTAAAACAAAAAGTTGACAAAGAAGAACAAGTGGTACAGTTTGCCTCAGGAGTATGGAACCCAGCGGAACAGAATTATTCTGTTATTGAAAGAGAAGTGAAAGCTGCATGGAATTGCATCAGCAAGTTTGCAGTATATCTAATAAACAAGCCTTTTCTTCTCAGAACAGATGCGTCAGCAATGAAGAAAGTCCTATCCAAGGACATCAAGAAACCAGAAGAAGCAAAGTTTGCCAGATGGCAGGCGCTCTTTGCAAATTTTGATTTTTCCATTGAGCACATCAAAGGAAAGGAAAATTGTCTTCCTGACTTTCTCAGCAGGGAATACCTTGAACAAAATATAGCACATATCATGATGATTATTACTGAGTGGGACCAGCACCAAAAACAAGAGGTCTTGAGAACCATTCCAGATAATCAAGACTGGGATACATACAGAGACAATTGGAGACCCACATGGCAATTAAGGAACACAAAAGTCCTTGATGCCAACTTACAGCCTCACACTGATCTCCAGCATTATGTACCTGAAAGAAAGGTGTACTCAAAGGGCAGAAAATGGATCCATGATATGATGTATGACAAAGCAAAAGCAGATGCTGGAACCGCAAGACGGGCCCTGGAAACGAATTTTCATGACATTGGATGTATCTGGCACCATGGAGGCCGTGACACAGGAATCTATGAAAGCTATTATTGCATCTACAGAACCAGAGACTTGTGGATCAACCAACCCCAAGTCCAACCATGTGCTCGATGACCCAGAAATGATCCCAAAGTAATGTTCCCTGACACAGTTTATGATTTTTCAGATTATAAAAAGCTGTGGTGGGACTTCATGAATGTTGATGACAGAGAAGAAACCCATTACACAAAGTTGAAATTCAGTACAATGGCAGCATCCCAGAAAAATCTACAATGTGAATGGTTTCAGAATTGGTGGACAGATTACGGAGTTAGCAGAACAGCCATGGACCCAGTATATCATGAAAGATATGAAAGAAAATACTGTCACAGATGTTTTGAGTACAACATTGGGGAATGTTTTCATCGTATATACAGCACAGTCAAAGAAATGACAGTTCAAGAGTGGGATCCTTTTCACATGACAAATTATTCCCTCCAGGAATACATGAGAGAGCACTTAGAATGGTATGTCTTAACCAAAGTCCAGCATCAAATCATACTGGGTAAACCCATGATAGTCCGGAGGATTTATACAAAGGCATGTGATGATCTACTTTATAAAAGAAACAGATTCCCTGATCTGACTGTATTCTGATTACGTACCAGTCACAAGGGCTTAATTGTGACCAGAGTTCCCGTGGGCTTTACTGTTTAAAAGCTTCCACAGTGTAAATATTCTTATCTAGTCTTTTCCCATGGGCTTTTTGTACAAAAGTATCCACTGTGTAGATAGCCATAATGTCCGAATCTACTTTACAGACTATATCTCATGCGTTACCCGGAAGCAATTATTCGGTCTGTTTTATGGACCTGAATATTTGTGCGGACGTCGCTCTGATAAAGACTGAAAAGTAATGATTCTTTAAGCTTTAAGTCATTTCTGTCCGACCAACAGTAATGTTTGTCCCCCCTTCTCATCCTATATAAGAAGGGTAAGGTTCATTTGTTGGGCATCGGCACTTTTGAGAGTTTTTGCGTGTGTGTGTTTGAGTCGAGTGTTCTCCTGCTCTGCATCTGCGGACATCTAGTCTGATCTGCTTGCAACACGAGAAATCACTCAAAGTCCTTAGTTGGTTTGAGAAGCCTGTGTATCAGTGTGCTTGGCACTGGTAAGAACCTAAAGTGGCCGAACCATTAGAAGAGTCAAGTGTTTGGGTGTTAAGTTTGATTCTGAGACAGAGCCTATACCTCGCCAGGAGCTTCCGGTAGTAACTTGCTCAATTTTGAGCTGTGAAAAGTCCGGTAAATGCGAGATTAGTCTATCTCTGTATAGAATCCATTTCTATAAAAACTCTGTAAGAATTTTCTCCATTCTGAATTAAAATGAGTATGCCATTCTGTTATTGAGTACCTCTGTGTGTTTATAAGTCCGCTGTGGTAGTAGTTTTCTCTGTGCTTTCATCCCAAGTTCGCAGGAGGTTCGCCAAAAGATCGAAGGGACACCAAGGCCATTTGAAGGCGTGGATGCCGCTGTTGAGGTCGTCAGAGTGTGAAAGATCCAAGTAGGTTCATCACTGGTTCATCAGGAGTTGGCTACCAGAGAAATACGAAGAGACGCAGAGAATGAGCCTGAGCCTGATTCAGATCATTTTCTCATGATCCATTCTATAGAAGAAGAAGACCCTAGGTTTACTCAGATGATTTGCTTAATGAGACCAGCAAAGTCGAGGTATGGGTTGGGGAAACTTGAGCAATCAGAACTGATTCCAGAATGCAGATTCAAACAGATTCCTTCTGACTGTAAAAGGCCTGCAGTCATGGAAATGCATAAGTTTTTTGCACTTATGGATGGATGCTTAAAATCACAAATCAGTTCTAAATGGATGAAAGAAATGTTGAATTGGGATTTGTATACAAATCCTCAAGCAGATGAATTTGACCAAGAATATACCCCAGATCAGAAAAGAAAGTTAGCCACAGACTGGAAACATTATATGGAAGTAAATAATGTTTGGATATCTTTCTACTCATGGAAAGATAAAATTGCTCCTATAAATGTTTTAACTGGTGCTACTTCTAACAGTATCACTGATAAGCATGGATGGACTGCAATTGATGGATCCACAGTTGAAACCCCTACTACTTTTCCCCCATAAGAAACTCAAATATGAAATTCCTAGAGCTTCACTATGTTTTGATACCCACTGTGTATACATGAAGTTTGCCATAGCAGACATCCCTGTTGATTGTATATTAGGGAATGTTTTTTTAGCTGCAGTGGAACCTCATGGCTCAGCCAGATTGAAAGGAAGTAGAGCTGGTTATTTCATTTCTGTACCCACATCTAAAGGAAGAAGAAAAAGAATTGAGCTTCCTTATGTTTCAACTCCAAGAGTTTCTACAATGGTTCAAGCCATGCAGAAATTAGACAAAGCAGAATCTTTGCTATCAGATCTTAAAGATCTAAAAAGCACATTGAGAGTAGAAGAACAGCTGAAACTACCCCAAATCAAAAGAAGAATCCAAGAACTGAAAGGAAAACTGGAAGAAAAATGCTGTTCAGAAGAGCCAAATGCTTTTTGGCACAGAAAGCAACATACCATTAAGTTGCCCTATAAAGAAGGATACACAGGAAAGCCCTGTAAAAGCAGAGCGATCCCTATGAGCCAAGAATACAGAGAACTATGCCAAAAAGAAATTCAGCAATTGCTCAACAGAGGATTGATCAGAGAATCCACTAGCCCCTGGAATTGCTATGGATTCTATGTAAACAAAAGAGCTGAACAAATTAGAGGTATCCCTAGACTTGTAATAAATTACAAGCCTCTAAATTCAGTTTTGGCTGATGATACTTATCCCATTCCACATAAAGGAGACTTGATCAGAAGAATTGCAGGGGCAAAAATATTTTCAAAATTTGATTTAAAAGCAGGATTTTGGCAAGTTGCCATTAATGAGGAAGATAAGTTCAAAACTGCTTTTAGTATTCCTGCAGGGCACTATGAATGGAATGTCATGCCATTCGGTCTTAAAAATGCTCCTTCAAAGTTTCAAAAGGTCATGGATGATATTTTTAAGCCATATTTTGATTGGTTACTTGTATATATTGCTGATGTTTTAATTTTTTCCAAAAATATTGATGATCACTTCAAGCATGTAAATATTTTCATGAAGTTGGCTATAAAGTTCTTAGGCCACCAGATTTCTAATGGAAAAATCTCTCTGCAACAACATGCCATTGACTTTGCAGACAAATTTCCAGATGTCTTAAAAGACAAGACACAACTGCAAAGGTTCCTTGGCTGCCTAAATTATGTAAGCAGTTTTTATCAAGACTGTGCCAGTGACAGGAAAGTGCTGAATAATCGGCTTGGAAAAAATCCCCCTCAATGGTCAAATTCCCATACTAGAGCAGTGCAAGAAATCAAAGCAAAGGTAAAGTCCTTGCCTATACTGTACATAGCAGATGATGAGGCATTCAAAATAGTTGAATCCGACGCCAGTGACATAGGCTGGGGAGGGATTCTAAAACAAAAAGTTGACAAAGAAGAACAAGTGGTACAGTTTGCCTCAGGAGTATGGAACCCAGCGGAACAGAATTATTCTGTTATTGAAAGAGAAGTGAAAGCTGCATGGAATTGCATCAGCAAGTTTGCAGTATATCTAATAAACAAGCCTTTTCTTCTCAGAACAGATGCGTCAACAATGAAGAAAGTCCTATCCAAGGACATCAAGAAACCAGAAGAAGCAAAGTTTGCCAGATGGCAGGCGCTCTTTGCAAATTTTGATTTTTCCATTGAGCACATCAAAGGAAAGGAAAATTGTCTTCCTGACTTTCTCAGCAGGGAATACCTTGAACAAAATATAGCACATATCATGATGATTATTACTGAGTGGGACCAGCACCAAAAAAAAGAGGTCTTGAGAACCATTCCAGATAATCAAGACTGGGATACATACAGAGACAATTGGAGACCCACATGGCAATTAAGGAACACAAAAGTCCTTGATGCCAACTTACAGCCTCACACTGATCTCCAGCATTATGTACCTGAAAGAAAGGTGTACCCAAAGGGCAGAAAATGGATCCATGATATGATGTATGACAAAGAAAAAGCAGATGCTGGAACCGCAAGACGGGCCCTGGAAACGAATTTTCATGACATTGGATGTATCTGGCACCATGGAGGCCGTGACACAGGAATCTATGAAAGCTATTATTGCATCTACAGAACCAGAGACTTGTGGATCAACCAACCCCAAGTCCAACCATGTGCTCGATGGCCCAGAAATGATCCCAAAGTAATGTTCCCTGACACAGTTTATGATTTTTCAGATTATAAAAAGCTGTGGTGGGACTTCATGAATGTTGATGACAGAGAAGAAACCCATTACACAAAGTTGAAATTCAGTACAATGGCAGCATCCCAGAAAAATCTACAATGTGAATGGTTTCAGAATTGGTGGACAGATTACGGAGTTAGCAGAACAGCCATGGACCCAGTATATCATGAAAGATATGAAAGAAAATACTGTCACAGATGTTTTGAGTACAACATTGGGGAATGTTTTCATCGTATATATAGCACAGTCAAAGAAATGACAGTTCAAGAGTGGGATCCTTTTCACATGACAAATTATTCCCTCCAGGAATACATGAGAGAGCACTTAGAATGGTATGTCTTAACCAAAGTCTAGCATCAAATCATACTGGGTAAACCCATGATAGTCCGGAGGATTTATACAAAGGCATGTGATGATCTACTTTATAAAAGAAACAGATTCCCTGATCTGACTGTATTCTGATTACGTACCAGTCACAAGGGCTTAATTGTGACCAGAGTTCCCGTGGGCTTTACTGTTTAAAAGCTTCCACAGTGTAAATATTCTTATCTAGTCTTTTCCCGTGGGCTTTTTGTACAAAAGTATCCACTGTGTAGATAGCCATAATGTCCGAATCTACTTTACAGACTATATCTCATGCGTTACCCGGAAGCAATTATTCGGTCTGTTTTATGGACCCGAATATTTGTGCGGACGTCGCTCTGATAAAGACTGAAAAGTAATGATTCTTTAATCTTTAAGTCATTTCTGTCCGACCAACAGTAATGTTTGTCCCCCCTTCTCATCCTATATAAGAAGGGTAAGGTTCATTTGTTGGGCATCGGCATTTTTGAGAGTTTTTGCGTGTGTGTGTTTGAGTCGAGTGTTCTCCTGCTCTGCATCTGCGGACATCTAGTCTGATCTGCTTGCAACACGAGAAATCACTCAAAGTCCTTAGTTGGTTTGGGAAGCCTGCGTATCAGTGTGCTCGGCACTGGTAAGAACCTAAAGTGGCCGAACCATTAGAAGAGTCAAGTGTTTGGGTGTTAAGTTTGATTCTGAGACAAAGCCTATACCTCGCCAGGAGCTTCCGGTAGTAACTTGCTCAATTTTGAGCTGTGAAAAGTCCGGTAAATGCGAGATTAGTCTATCTCTGTATAGAATCCATTTCTATAAAAACTCTGTAAGAATTTTCTCCATTCTGAAATAAAATGAGTATGCCATTCTGTTATTGAGTACCTCTGTGTGTTTATAAGTCCGCTGTGGTAGTAGTTTTCTCTGTGCTTTCATCCCAAGTTCGCAGGATGTTCGCCAAAAGATCGAAGGGACACCAAGGCCATTTGAAGGCGTGGATGCCACTGTTGAGGTCGTCAGAGTGTGAAAGATCCAAGTAGGTTCATCACTGGTTCATCAGGAGTTGGCTACCAGAGAAATACGAAGAGACGCAGAGAAAGAGCAAGCTCGTGACAGGAGCCCCTGCTGAAAAATTGGTATCAGAGCCAGTAACGTCTGGTTCTAAAAGGTTGGTACTCAGATCTATATTGTTTTAAGTGAGAATGGAGCCATTCAAAAAGTCTGTTTCATTTAGAGAGCTTGAAGAAGATTCACATCCAGAAGAAAATCCTCTTAAAGAAATGTTTGAAAATAGTTCAAGTAGAACCTTAAACTCTGTTGAACTTACTTATGAGGAATTTCAGCCTTCTGCAAGATGGGCTTTACCAGATATAACACCCTCTGAAGTCTATAGTGATTTAGCTCCTTTTCATTTAATTGCTGCATCAAGAATTAGTATTAAAGAGTCTGTTAGTCAAGTTCAGGAGAACTCTGAGAGTATTCAGACAATACCACTGTTAAATCCTCAGGCTTTACAAGCAGAAGCAAAAAAGTTAAAAACAAATTATCTGCATCTTGGTTGCATTCGGGTTGGCATCAATCCTTTGGTCCATAAAGGATTAAAAACATTTGTGCTTGCTACTATTAGAGATCTAACGCACAACAGATATACAGATTCTATAATCGGAGGGATTGTAGCTCCTTTGTCTGATGGCCCTGTATACTTTGATTGTTTCCCAAACTTTTCTATATATGTGTTTGATGAAACCATTAAAGATATCTTACAGCTGCAAATCCATACTATTGGTTTTGATATGAAGAGAAAGAGGAACAATATAGCCATCCAGACCAAAGCCTGTTTCAGACATACCAACACTTTATGGCCAGCAATCCGTCATACTCCCAGTCGAGATTCCAAATCAAGTGTGGTAGTTAAAACTGACCCAAAGAACCAAAAGATTGAACATCTATTGATAAAATGGGAAGATCTGCAATTCCCTAAACATTGGGTTGTAAATCACTCCAGGCCACAAATTCCCCGAAATATCACTTCTGCCAACATAACTGAAAATGCTTCCAATGCAGTCATATCCTTTCCTCGCAGGTCAACTATTGATCGGAGAAGAATAGACGCTGCTTGTAAAACATCCAAATACTACAGAGATCCTTCCACTATTGATACCGCCTGTTCATCATCATCCTTTTCTTCCTGTAAACATCCACATCTTTTCGAATTAGCTCAGCTTGTTAATTTTTCTTCTTTAGAAGTAAAATGTCCAGATTGTACAAATGTCGTAAATCTGGTTACTCTAGCCGAATAGAATGTTCATCTGCACTATAATCCTCGCACTGGTGTTGCTCCTCCATCCACTTCTATCAGCTCATGCCCGAATCCTAAATGTTCTGATATTCCTTTCCCACATGAGCCTGAGCCCGATTCAGATCATGTTCTCATGATCCATTCTATAGAAGAAGAAGACCCTAGGCTTACTCAGATGATTTGCTTAATGAGACCAGCAAAGCCGAGGTATGGGTTGGGGAAACTTGAGCAATCAGAACTGATTCCAGAATGCAGATTCAAACAGATTCCTTCTGACTGTAAAAGGCCTGCAGTCATGGAAATGCATAAGTTTTTTGCACTTATGGATGGATGCTTAAAATCACAAATCAGTTCTAAATGGATGAAAGAAATGTTGAATTGGGATTTGTATACAAATCCTCAAGCAGATGAATTTGACCAAGGATATACCCCAGATCAGAAAAGAAAGTTAGCCACAGACTGGAAACATTATATGGAAGTAAATAATGTTTGGATATCTTTCTACTCATGGGAAGATAAAATTGCTCCTATAAATGTTTTAACTAGTGCTACTTCTAACAGTATCACTGATAAGCATGGATGGACTGCAATTGATGGATCCACAGTTGAAACCCCTACTACTTTTCCCCCATATAAAGGAATCATCTTGGGAGAAAAGGCAAATGCAGCCAAAGCCATTCCTCTGGTTCAAAAAGATGATAATGCCTTAGGAATTGATGGTAGAATTCAAAAGGCTAGTGAACAGTTAAATTGGACCAATACTGCTCTAAAGGGTCTAGAAATGAATGTGGCTAAAGCAGAAGATGTAAAGAAGCAAGTAGATATTGTACAGTCTTCACTTAATTGTGTAAATTCTTGTTTGAATAATTTACAATTTGATTCCAGCATGACTTGTTCTTACACCAAGGAATCATTGAATAAGATTGAAGAAATAGGAGAAAACTTAGTTGGACATATTGATGTGACTAAGACACTCCTTACTGGGTTAAATGAGAAATTTGAAAGGATGCAGGTCACAAAAGTTGAAAAGCCAGTTCCAAATTCTTTCCTGGTAAAAAGAAATATAAAGATTGAGAATCCAATAAGGAATGTACAGAAATTCCCTCTACTGTTCCCCAAAGAAACCACCTCAAAGACTGATGAGTCTGAACAGATCAGTATCGCTTCCTTATTCAGGGAACCAGAAACAGAAGAACAAAAATCTCAGGAAACACAAATCCTCCCAATCTATGAGCCTCTTGAACATAGATTTTCCAGATATTCTGCTCCTGACATTGAAGGGAAGGGAAAATTGCCTGAAGCCCATACTTTCTTCCCTGATTCCCACAGAGAATGGAACATAGACAACATGAGCATTGGCCAAATTCGCCAGATGATTGATTTAATGTATACTGAATATAAACTCATGTGTCTTAGAGGAAAATCAGAGGTAGATGCTTGCAGAACCATCATCCAATGTTTTACAGGTACTCTTCTCAGATGGTGGGAAACTGAATCTTCTCCTAAACTTATTGAGACCATGGAAGCAGAAGTGCTCAAGGATGAAAAAGGAGATGTTATTCATAATCCTGATGGTACTGTAATAAGCAATATGATTGGTGCGCTAACATCAATGATTCTAGAACATTGGTGTGGCTGTGAGACAGAAATTGCCAACAAACATGAGGTCATTTTGATGAAACTCAAATGTCATAAGATGTCTCAATTTGATGATTTCCATAGAGATTGGATGCAGCGAATCTATGAGGTGAAAGATTCCAAAAACTTGCTCTGGAAGCAGGTATATCTAGCTGCTCTACCTTCTAGATTTGTTGACTATATTAGATTGCAAGAAATTTTTCAGTTACCTTTTGAGTCTTATACATGGGGAGAAATTTATTCCCTTATTACAAAGACACTGGTAAGTCTTTGTACCAGCTCAAAGGTAAACAAATCCTTGGAAAAACTGTCCAGACTACCAGATAGAAAGTCCATTTGCAGCAAATATGGACTGACAATAGATGACCCATTGGTCAAAAAGAGAAAGTCTAGGAAGAGGGCCATATAAAATTCATTGAACATATTTTTAATGGTTGTGTTATATGGTATAAAGGTACATATATATCGGGTATATGGAAGATATATAATTATGTTTGATGAGTGGAACTTTATATGTTCACATTAAAATATTGACTCTTTATTGTTAAGAGTGAAGTTGGTAGGAGATTTTTTTTAAATGAATTTTTGTAAGGTAGAAAGTGATGATGTATTCACTAATCTCTATTGTGGGAGTAGTTTTATCTGGCAAAGCGAACTATCATGAGCGGTCCTAGAAGATAAAAAAAACTTTGATTTTCAATGAGTTGTGGAAAGAGGTTTGTGAAGAAGAAGGAGACAATGCACCTGAAAAGCCTACTTCAGATAAGGAGCTTTCCATTTGGGAAAACAAGAACAAAAAGGCCTATGCCTTGATTGAAACATCAATAAATGAAGAGGTGAGTAGAAATATTTCACCATTTTCAAATGTCTTTGAAGCCTTAAATAAGTTGAAGGAAT
The DNA here is from genome assembly GCA_031772625.1 of Pinus tabuliformis. NCBI lineage: Eukaryota > Viridiplantae > Streptophyta > Pinopsida > Pinales > Pinaceae > Pinus > Pinus tabuliformis. The sequence continues at coordinate 338,303,767 of CM062807.1, read as the reverse complement.
TGTATGACTCACACTTTAAACTTGAGGTTATTCAATTGATGATTAAGTTGTTCAATATTGAGTTGAAAAATGATGACCCTCTTGCTTTAGCATCAGAAATAAGATCCATTATGCATGACATAAAGGCCACCAATGTTGAAATAGATGTTCTTCTCATAGCCTATGTCAAGGCACTATATCCCACATATTCACATTATCTTGAGTCATTGCAAGCAAGTGGAAAACTTAAGGAGATTTCTTTTGACTCCCTTGAAAAGAAGTTTATTGAAAGAGAGAAGGATTTTGGGAAGAAGACAACTCCTCAATCTTCTGAAGAAATTATATTCCTTGCACAAAAAGAGAAGAATCATGCAAAATATTCTTCTATAGGAAAAGGTGGTCAAAGAGGAAGAGGGAGGAAGAATTTTAGAGGCATGGGGGTAGACATTTCCAAGGAGAAATGTTTAATCTTCATTGCATATGATGCAATAGAGATGGACATGATGCTTCCACATGTAAGTTGCCTTGGGACATAATCGAGTAGGAAATAAATGAAGAAAAGGGTAAAACAGTTGGTAAGGGAAAGGAATATCACCTGAGCCCGCTCATTATGTTGTGGCATATTGCAACGTTGGAATAACTAAAGACTTATTCAATGCTTCACTTGCTTCATGGAAATATGTTTGGTTTATTACTTTAGGAGCAACTTTCCACATGACTTTCAAAAGATATTTCTTTGAAGAATTCACTGAAAATGTTAATGGGGCAGTGTAATTTGCAAACAAGTCAAAACTCAAGCCATCAGGGCTTGGCACCATTAGGCTCAAATTTCTTGGTCTTCCAGACTTTCTTCTACATGACGTTCTACACCTTCTGGAGTTGAGGAGAAAATTACTGTCTTTGTTTGACATCCACCAGTAAGGACAATCCATTCACATATTTGATGGCAAGGTTTAGGTCAGAAAAACATTAGATCACTCATTTGTGATGAGTGGGATAGAAGAAGAAAGACTCCTGAAGCTGCAAGGAACCTTTGCTCATGCAAAAAAAATTTCATATATTTCTCACTATGATGAAGGTACATTTCCATCAATTCTTTTATGGAATTCTAGGTTTGGAAACTTGAACTATGAAAACCTCTGTTTGATGAATAAAAATGGTGTTACTGGTTTGCCTACAATTCTTCTTAGGAAACTTAAGCAATTTGATGTTTGTATCTTAGGAAAGCATAGTGAATAGCTTTTTCATGATTCTCATTCCAAAGCACATAGCAAACTTGAACTCATTCATTCTGATTGATGTGGCCCAATGTCTATTCCTTCTACACATGGTAATAAATATATAATGGCATTTATTGATAGCTACAGATAATGTGTTGGGTTTATTTATTGAAGAACACATCTGAAGCTTTTGAAACATTCAAGAACTTTCATGCATGATTGAAAATGATGCAAAATCTCATATTGGCTCTATTCTTGCTAATAATGGAAAACAATACACTTCAAATGAATTTGAAAAATATCTTCGCCAACATGGGATCAGACATCAAACAACCATGCCCTATAATCCCCAACATAACAAAGTAGTTGAAAGAATGAATAGGACAATGCTAAATATGGTACATTCAATGATGTTTTTCAAGAATATTAAGTTGATGTTTTGGGTTGATGCAATTCTATGTGTCATGTATATAAAGAATAGGTGTCCATCTCATGCTATCAAAAACAAGACCCTCTATGAAATGTGGTATGGGCACATTCCTTCGGTGAGGCATCTAAGGGATTTTGGTTCCACCTATTATGCCTCGATACTAAGGAACAAAGAAACAAACTTGGTGCAAGGAGCCATAAATGTATCTTCTTGGAGTATTCAAATACCTCCAATGCATATTGTCTCTATGATGAAGTGAATAAGAAGTTTATAATATCTAGAGATGTAATCTTTCTTAAATCTTCCAACGTTGCCAATGTTGTTGAGCGGAAACTTGATCGCTTAGATAGATTCAAACATGCAAATTATTTTCAAGAGTTTGATAATGAGATTCTACATATTGAAGGGGGGATGCCTGTACTAGACCAATCTATGGAATATCCTTCTGAAGCACTCTCTCCACACATGAAGCTCCATCCATTGATGACACTTTGAGTGATATGATTGACAAAATTGGGAGACTAAATCTTGATTCAACCCCATCTCACTCAACTAAGTAGTCTGGGCCATCTAAAAAATGTCCTCCAAAATCGATGACAAAGACACTTGGAAATGTTCATCCTAATGAGGTTGGAAAGACAGGAACAAGATTCTCAACTAGACAGAATGGAGGGGATGTAGATGATCCTAATTCACCTATTGATATGGATGTTTCTTATGATTGTGAACTGAATTTGTCTACAGCTTTTGAACCAACTTCCTTAAAATAAGTTGCTTCTCATGATGAATGGAAAGAAGCGATGCAAAAATAATATCTCTTTGATAAAGAATGGAACTTGGAAGTTGGTTGATCCTCCATTGGGAATCAAACCAATAGGACGCAAGTGGGTCTTCAAAAAAAAATATAAATCATATGGCTTACTTGACAAGCACAAATCGAGGCTCGTGGAAAAAGTTTTTTCACAAAAGGAAGGGGTCAACTATGGGGAGACTTCTTCCTCCACAAAAAAATGGGATACCATCCAGACACTCTTTTCCTTGGCAACTTAGAACGGTTGGAAAGTCCATCAAATGGATGTAAAAACTGCTTTCTTGAATGAAGATTTGAAAGAGAATATTTTGATGTCCCAAATAGAAGGATTTGTTGTGAAGGGTCAAGAGCACAATGTATGCAAGCTTATCAAATACTTTTATGACCTCAAGCAAGCAACAGGAGCCCGATATGAGAAATTAACTGAGCATCTTCCGAAACTCAATTTCAAACATTATGATCTTGATAATGTAATGCTGTTTGTCAAGAAAGTTGGAAAAACAATTGTATATCTTGTGGTGTATGTAGATGATATTATGGTGACAGGGAACAATGAGAGCTACATTGCATCCATAAAGAAGGAACCGAGGAAAGGTTTTGAAATGACAGATTTGGGCTATGTTCACTACTATCTTGGTATTGAAGTAACCCAACATCTGTTGTGTGTGGAGAATGATTGTTCAAAGGTCTTTGTTTCAGCCGGATGTATACCCCAGGAAGTCTTGTACACCCCTCCACGCGGGGGGGTGCGGGGGGGACTTGTCCCCCTCGCGGGGTCCGGGGGGGCCGATCCCCCCCGGCTGGGGGGTCCAGGGGCCAATGGTCCCCCGGCGGGGGCTCGGGGGCAGCGCCCCCAAAGCTAAAAACAAATGTAAAATTGCCTTGTAAAAGTATAGTAATTTCTAGTCAATCTGGGCCATTCATTAGGTGGATGATCTGACGGTAGAACTTATGTTTAGTTTAGGTTTTTTTGCCCTAGAAGGCAACCCCTCTCTTTGTATGAGGGCATTGTATTGGAGGCTGAGATATAGATGTGTATTCTGTGAGCGAGAAACAGAGAGGTGAGACTGTGAGAGAAAACAAAGGATATTACAACGGATTTGCTGTAGGTTGTGTCTCTTCATTTTGCTGGATAATAGAAAGGAAGGACTGGCTGTTCGGGGTGGACGTAGCCCAAACTGGGTGAACCACGTATATCTGTGTCTCTCTTGTTTTGTGCGTTTTATGTGTTTATATTTCTGCAATATTTTATGTGTTCCATTGCTCCGTAATATATAATTTTCTAAAAACTGGTATCATAGCTGAAGGTCTATTTGGCTGATAAACTCGCAGGAAAGAAGGGTTCCTGGTTCGAGTGGGAGAAATGGCGGAAGATGGTAAGTTTAGGGTCGAGAAATTTAACGACCAAAACTTCTCACTGTGGAAGATGCAGATGGAAGATTATCTGTATTAGAAAGATCTATACCTACCATTGGGCGGAAAAACAAAGATACCGACGGGTATGAAAGACGAAGAATGGAACCTTCTCGATAGAAAGGCACTCGGAACAATACGGTTGTGCCTTGCTGCGTCAGTCGCCTTCAACATTTCGAAGGAAACCACGACAGAGGGTTTGATGCAGACGTTGTCGAAACTATATGAAAAACCCTCAGCCTCAAACAAGGTATTTCTTATGAAACAGTTATTTAATATGAATATGTCAGAAGGTGGATCTGTTGCAAACCATTTAAATGATTTTAATACAGTTACAAGTCAGTTAAGTTCTGTAGGGGTAAACTTTGATGATAAAGTTAGAGCTTTGTTATTCTTGTGCTCATTACCAGAAAGTTGGAATGGTTTGGTAATGGCCATTAGTAACTTCGTTTCTGGATCTAGTACTTTAAAGTTTGATGATGTTGTTGATGCTATCCTTAGCGAGGAAATGCGAAGGAAAAGCTCCGGTGAGACATCGGGAAATGCTTTGAGTGCAGAGTCTAGAGGAAGAAAAATGGAAAGGGGAAAGAGCTCAGGATATCGAAGTAAATCAAGGAAAGGCAGATCCAAGTCCAGATCGGGGATAGTGTGTTGGAAATGTGGAAAGAAAGGACACCTAAAGAAAGATTGTAGATCTCAGAAGGGAAAAGAAGGAGATGCACAACAAGAAAACAATCATGAAGCAAATGTGACAGGTGAGGTGTTACAAGATGCTTTGATTCTTTCTTTCAAAAATATTATTGATTTTTGGGTGGTAGATTCAGGGGCTTCATTCCATGCCACACCTGATAAGAAATACTTTCATGACTATGTTCAAGGAGATTTTGGACAAGTTCGTCTGGGTGATGATAAACCATGTAAAATCATTGGAATGGGTAAGGTTCTTGTAAAACAGCAGAATGGAAACCAATGGCTATTAAAAGAGGTAAGGCATGTTCCAGATCTAAAGAAAAATCTGATTTCAACAGGGCAGTTAGGCGGTGAAGGTTGTGTGAAAACTTTCACAGATAAAGCTTGGAAGGTCACCAAAGGAGCCCTGGTAATAGCAAAAGACGAAAAGGTTGGTACATTGTATTTATGCAATTGTATTTCTAACTCTGTTAATGCTTTAACTTCCAAAGGAGAAGATGCAGCATTATGGCATCATAGGCTCGGACACATGAGTGAAAAGGGGATGAAGATTCTTCACTCAAGGAATTTGTTGCCGGGTTTGAAGAATGTTGATTTGGACTTCTGTGAGAATTGCATTTATGGAAAACAGAAGAGAGTCAGATTTCTCAGAGTTGGGAAAGAAAAGAAGAATGAAAAATTAGAGCTTGTGCATACAGATGTATGGGGACCTGCTCAGGTATCATCTCTCGGTGGCTCTCGTTATTATGTTACTTTTATTGATGATGCAACTAGAAAAACTTGGATTTATTGTATTAAGAATAAATCTGATGTATTTGATATTTTCAAGAAATGGAAAGCTTTGGTTGAGATTGAGACAGGAAAGAAATTGAAGTGTCTTAGATCAGACAATGGAGGTGAATATTGCAACAAAGAGTTTGATAGGTACTGTTCAGAGCATGGAATTCGCAGAGAGAAGATAGTTCCAAGAACACCACAAGAAAATGGTGTGTCAGAAAGGATGAACAAAACAATCATGGAGCGTGCAAGGTGCATGAGATTGCATGCAGGATTGCCTTTACAGTTTTGGGCAGATGCTGTAGATACTGCTGTTTATCTAATAAACAGAGGGCCTTCAAGTTCCTTGGATGGTGGTGTTCCGGAGGAAGCATGGACAGGTAAAAAGGTAAACTACTCCTTTTTAAATCCTTTTGGTTGTGAGGCCTTTGTCCATATTGATAAAGAAAATAGAACAAAGCTTGAGGCAAAGTCAAAGAAATGTACCTTTATTGGATATGGTGTTAATGATATTGGTTATCGCTTATATGATTACGAAAATCACAAAATCATTAGGAGCAGAGATGTAATATTCAATGAAAAGGTCTTGTATAAGAATCAGTTGCAGGAAAAGAAACAGGAAAAAGAAAACAAGGAATACACAGTTCTTGATGAAATCACTGAAAAGATAAAGGTTCCTGAAAATAATAATAATCAACAACAACAACCACCACAACAGCAACATGCACCCCAAACACCTGAAAGTGGTGTTAGAAGATCTACCAAGATAAGTAGACCCCCTGAACGATACTCTCCTTCATTATATTATTTATTGTTGACTGATTCTGGTGAACCTGAATGTTATGAAGAAGCAATGTAGGTTGAAAGCAGGAAGAAATGGGAGGTAGCCATGGAAGAAGAGATGGACTTCTTAATGCATAACCAGACTTGGGATTTAGTCAGGTTGCCTGCAGGAAAAACTACATTGAAGAATAAATGGGTTTACAGGCTGAAGGAAGAAGATGGAGGAAAACAAAGGTATAAAGCTAGACTTGTGGTGAAGGGGTTTGCACAGAAGAAAGGTATTGATTTTGATGAAATATTTTCTCCTGTTGTTAAAATGACTTCAATCAGAACCATTTTAAGTCTTGTAGCAGCTGAAGATTTGCATCTTGAGCAGTTATATGTAAAGACAGCCTTTCTCCATGGGGATTTGGAGGAAGAGATATATATGCAGCAGCCACAAGGATATGAGGTGAAAGGGAAGGAGAAACTAGTGTGCAGGTTGAAGAAGAGCTTGTATGGTTTAAAACAGGCTCCAAGGCAGTGGTATCTAAAATTTGACAAGTTTATGTCTGAACAAGGTTATACTAGATGTCACTCTGATCATTGTGTTTATCTGAAAAAGCAAAATGATGGTAGCTACATTATATTGTTATTATATGTGGATGACATGCTTGTTGCAGGATCTAACATGCAGGAAATAAATGTACTCAAAGGAAAATTGGCAAATTCATTTGCAATGAAGGATTTGGGAGCTGCAAAACAAATCCTTGGTATGAGAATCACTAAAGACAGGACAAATCGCAAATTAACATTGTCTCAGAATGAGTACATACAAAAGGTGTTGAAAAGATTTAATATGCACAATGCAAAACCAGTTAGTACACCTTTTGCTAGCCATTTCAAACTTAGTAAGGAAATGTGCCCAAAGACCCAAGAAGACATGGATTATATGTCTAAAGTTCCATATGCATCAGCAGTTGGAAGCTTAATGTATGCAATGGTCTGCACAAGGCCTGATATTGCAGATGCAGTGGGAGTTGTAAGCAGGTACATGAACAATCCAGGAAAAGAACATTGGATGGCAGTGAAATGGATTCTCAGATATTTGAAAGGTACCACAAATCAAGCATTATGCTTTGGTGGTGCAAACATTTCTCTACAGGGATATGTTGATACAGATATGGCAGGTTAGGGATAACAAGAGGAGCACTACAGGATATGTATTTACTGTTGGTGGAACAACTGTCAGTTGGATTTCAAAAATCCAAAGTGTTGTTGCACTTTCAACAACAGAAGCAGAGTATGTTGCTGCTATAGAGGCTAGTAAAGAAATGATTTGGTTACAAAGGTTTATGGGTGAATTGGGTAAGGAGCATGATATGGGCACGTTATACAGTGATAGCCAAAGTGCCATTCATCTTGCAAAGAACTCAGCATTTCATTCCAGGACTAAACACATACAGCTCAAGTACCATTTCATACGATCAATGTTGGAAGATGGAGAGTTGAAGCTGGAAAAGATACACACTAGCAAGAATCCTGCAGATATGCTAACAAAAGTTGTAACCAGGGAGAAACTGAGAACATGCTCAGTTTCAATTGGTCTTCAAGGGTGATGATGAAGATGAAAAATAGCCAGGTCCAAAGAGGAGTCATTGTCCAGCAAATGAAGCAACAGTGGAGTTGCTACAATCATTCTCCAAGTGGGAGATTGTTGTGTGTGGAGCATGATTGTTCAAAGGTCTTTGTTTCAGCCGGATGTATACCCCAGGAAGTCTTGTACACCCCTCCACGCGGAGGGGTGCGGGGGGGACTTGTCCCCCCCGCGGGGTCCGGGGGGGCCGATCCCCCCTGGCTGGGGGGTCCAGGGGCCAGCGGTCCCCCGGCGGGGGCTCGGGGGCAGTGCCCCCAAAGCTAAAAACAAATGTAAAATTGGCTTGTAAAAGTATAGTAATTTCTAGTCAATCTGGGCCGTTCATTAGGCGGATGATCTGACGGTAGAACTTATGTTTAGTTTAGGGTTTTTTTCCCTAGAAGGCAACCCCTCTCTTTGTATGAGGGCATTGTATTGGAGGCTGAGATATAGATGTGTATTCTATGAGCGAGAAACAGAGAGGTGAGACTGTGAGAGAAAACAGAGGATATTACAACGGATTTGCTGTAGGTTGTGTCTCTTCATTTTGCTGGATAATAGAAAGGAAGGACTGGTTGTTCGGGGTGGACGTAGCCCAAACTGGGTGAACCACGTATATCTGTGTCTCTCTTGTTTTGTACGTTTTATGTGTTTATATTTCTGCAATATTTTATGTGTTCCATTGCTCCGTAATATATAATTTTCTAACAACATCTGAATTTTATATTCCTCTCTTAGAAGAACTACATTTTAGATCTGTTGAACATGTTTGGCATGGATTAATGCAATCCTTTGACTACTCCAATGGAACAGAACTTAAATCTCACATCCACTGAAGGAAAATAATTTGAGGATGAGACAAAGTACAAACAACTCGTAGGAAGTCTCAACTAACTGGATACTACCATACTGGACATTTCATTTATTGTTGGAATACTCTCCATGTTTATGAAAACGTCTTGTGAGGGTCATTGGTTTGTTTCAAAAAAATCTCTAAAGTACTTGAAGGGAACTAAAGGATTTGGACTCAAGTATACACTGGTGGGTGACTTCAACTTGATTGGATACTCTGATTTAGGTTTCCATGGAGATAAAGAAACTGGGGTATCTACTTTAGGTTATGTTATGAGTCTTGGATCAGGCCCTGTCTCTTGGAGGTCATGCAAATAGTCTGTTCCAAAATATTCCACAACCGAGGAATAATATGTGGCAAAAGCTGAAGAAACAAAGGAAATTGTGTGGCTCAGGAAAATTCTAGAAGATTTGTAGGAGAAACAAGTGCACTGAACTCCTTTTTTGATTGGAAACACTTCTACGATAAAGTTGGCCAAGAACCCAAAGTTCCATGCTCGAATTAAGCACATCAATACAAAATACCATTTGATTCGACATCATGTTGAGGCCAATGACAACACACCTACAACATTGTTCCACTAATGAGTAGATTGCAAACATATTCACCAAAGCACTTGGAAGGAAAAAGTTTTAAAGATTCATAATGATGCTTGGACTCATCAACATCCCTTCAGATTAAGGGGGGGAATGTTGACACCTAGTCTATGGGATTAGGTAAAGCCATGTAAATATTGTAAATATCAAAATAAAGGGAATTGGAAGATGAAAAGACATTGAGAGATGAAACCCAATAGTCTCCCCCTCCATGTATATATCTATGTTTTATCTTCATGCAAATGCAATAATTACATTCAGAGTTACTCCTCTCCTGACACTTAGTCACTGGAGGTTCTCCTTCCAACCTCAAGGTCTCCATGTGGATTTCCCACCAAGTCAGGGCATGACCCTCTAATTTCAACTGAACAAATGAAATCTTCTAGTCTTCCTCAATTTGATGGACACTAAAATACACTTCCAATTACTGCAACCAGTGATTTATCCTCAAAATGTTAATCTCGTTGTTTTACAACTTGATATTGACCTTCACTTCCATTTTGAAAATGGCATGTAAATGATTCATAACACTCGAATTGGGTTGATATTTTTCGAGTCCTTTCTTTGGATAGTTCTCTATTTCTTCCTGATCTCCTAATCCCCCCTCTAATTTTTCCTTTGCGTTAGAACCACCATCTTCTTTGAATATCCCAAGCTTATTGCTCATGGTTTTCATGAAGATATTTATGCTACGATTTATATTCATGACTTGTTGTTCCAACCACGATAACCTATCCTCTGTAGGATCACAAGGGTTATTCATAAATTCATTGACCATGATTAGGGTTACATGATTTTTGGCCCCACTGATCTAGATCCCCTAAAAATATCCACAATATATTCACAGAAACCTGTTATGATGTCAATATGATCTATAAAATTTCGTAGATATTCCACTAGATAGTTCATCACAACACACTTGATAAAATTATACTTAAAAATCCAAAATCTACACTATTACAATTTTATTTCTCCTTAGATGTATAAGTATGTAGATTATTGTTAATAGTGTATGCATGCAAATTAAAATTAGCAGAAAATAGAGAATAGTGAAATAAAATCTCACACACACATTTGACATAAGATATGACCTAGGAAACCCTTTTGGGAGAAAAACCCAACTAGAAAGTGAGGTCGCTCCGCTCTCTTTCTCTAAGTGGAAATATGGTTGTGAGTAAAAAGAAGTATGGCATGTGGCCGATGGGCTACTACAATGCAGAATTACTCTCTATATGATTTATCTCCTATCCCTCTTGGTTATTTTTCCTCGTCTATGGAATAAATGCACTCAAAAGAATGGAACCCCTTTTCCTCCTAGTGGCCCAATTATAACATAGCTCGATAGCCTACTAGCGGTTGGGTTTGACTACCTCAACTCTTAACCAGAGTTTCAAATAGAATATTCTAGAGTCTTATTCATCATAATTATGTGGCTAGGCCCTTTTTCATGAATAATGGGGGCTGACATGGCATCCTTACAAATTATGTTGGTGAAAACAGGAAGTTCAAATTCTAAGTGGCATACCTTTCACATGTGGATTCTAATTAACGTGATTCTTGTGTCGTTGGAAAGGCCTTTGTGTGTAGAAAAGCCCCCAAAAGATTTTGTTTGATTCCTAAACACACTTGATCCATAAAATGTGATGGATATTCCACTGGACAACTTGTGACAACAGATCTGATAAAATTATACTTAAAATCCAAAATCTACACTATTACAATTTTATTTCTCCTTAGATTTATTTATTTGAAGATTGTCGTTAATAACATATGCATGTGAATTAAAATTATGCATAAAATAGATAACAATGAAATAAAATCTCACACACACATTTGACATAAGATATGACCTAGGAAACCATTTTGGGAGAAAAACCCAACTGGAAGGTGAGGTTACTTCACTCTCTCTCTAAATGAAAATATGGTTGCGAGTACAAAGAAGTATGGCTTGTCGCTCGTGGGTTACTATAGTGTGGAAATCCTTTATGTATGTTGTATCTTCTATCCCTCTTTGTTATTTTTTCATAACTATGGAACAAATGCTCTTGAAAGAATGGAACCCCTTTTCGTCCTAGTGGCTCAATTATACTAATAGCTCGATAGCCTTCTAATGGTTATGTTTGACTACCTCAATGCTTAACTAGAGTTACAATATAAACTCTTCTAGAGTATTATTCATCATAGTCATGTGGATAGCCTCTTTTTTAATGAATAATGGGGGATGCCATGGCATTATCTCTAATTATGGTGGTGAAAATAGGAAGGCAATTTCACAGTGGCATAACTTTCACATATAGACTCCAATTGATGTGATTCTTATGTCGTTGGAAAAATATCTATGTGTATAATAGGAAAAAAAGGTGCAATACTAAAGTGACAAATTTTTACCCCCAAAAAACATCATTTTATGCCTCAAAACACTCCCAAAAGGTTACATACCCCAATTTTCCAATTTGGGTTCCACCAGTAAAAAGGGTCCAGTGAGTTGATTCCTCCACTTTTTCCATTCTGAAAGCATCAAGATGGATGAAAAACATTATAATGATCCAATCCAGATCAATTCACTACATGACAACATCATGAATTATAAAGTAATATTATATATCCATATTAAACCTTATTTAATTATTACATGATATTAATTTTGGAATTCATCATGTTCTCTTATAGTGAACCACCTGAGAAGTCTAAATGTTATAGGATATGGTATTTTTCTAGTAATTGTCACTGGAATCTAGTTAAATGATTTTTGTTCAAATTTCAAAATTCATTGGAAAATTTGTTTTTTTTGAGAGATATTCAACTTGGATTATGCAATTTGAAAAAATTATATTCATGACTACAATAGCTCTTCTGAATTTTAATCAAATTTTGAGAAAAAATGGTCTTAAAAATGTGCAAAACAAAGTCCAAATCCTAAAATGTAACATGAAAATATTGGTGATAAAATATTGAAGTATATTAACATGATATAATTAGTGGAAATATTTAAGTTTATAAAAGGTTTCTCATAAAAGTAAATAATGGATGAAAGTATTTACATTCTTAAGATATATTTTTTAGAAGGTCAAATATTATTATCAAACATATATTCCAAGGTTTAATTAAATGGTTTTAAAATTAATCTCTTAATTTCAATCAAAATAAATGTGGAGAAGCTAAATGAAGAAAGAAACCTAGTAGGAATACTAAGGTGAATCATTATTTAAAATAAAGGTCAAATTTTGATGAAAAGTATTATATAAAGTATAGTGTTTGCCTAAACATTCTATGTTTTAGAGTTTTTGGCCAAACCTTATTTTTTGATGTTTAAAATGGGTTTTTTTTATTGCATATATGGATTCAACACCCTAAAAAACCCCGCGGGCACTCAGATTAAGGAGGGTTTACAACTCAAACTTGTGGTTCCAAGAAATCCCTCCCAGATTCTCGACAAATAAAACTGGAAAATATGCCAGAAAACCCTCCAAAATGTAGAATAGATAGACACCATCTATAAAGAATTATATATTATGCCAAGTTAAATTTAAATTTCAAAATCATTTAAGACCTATAAAAATTAGAGGCATTTTTTAATACACATAAGGAAGTATCGATTTGAAGTTGTGCAAAATATTTTAGGGGAAAACAAGAAATAATGGAAGCTTTTCTAGAGTAGGTAATTCAATATGGGGATTTGGATTTAATCCATAAATTATCATGGATATTCCATTGGATAGTTCATCACAACAAATTTGATGAAAATAAAAAAATCCATAATCTATAATATGAGCTTTAATTTTCCTTAGATTTATGGATTATTAAGTTATTGTTTTCTTCTTATGCATGTGATATATAAAATACAAAAAATAGTAAAAAAAAATTAAATCAATCACTCAAAAACCATAATAACACCAATATATGACCTAGGAAACCCTTTTGGGAGAAAACCCAGTTGAAAGGTCAGGCTACTTTGCTCTGTCTTTCTTTGAATGGAAATGGTGCAACTACAAAGGAGTGAGACCTGTGGCATGCAGTTTTCCATAGAACATAGACCTCTTGATTCTTCCCTCTTTACATCCACTCTTAGCTACTCTTCTCTACTATGGAACAAATGCACTAGAACAGAATCAAACCAATTTTCATCCTAGTGGCTTGGTTATAACGGGGTTAAATTTGAACCATTTAACCCTCAATGAGTTACAACTCAACCCTTATAGATTATTTTAAATAGTTTCCACATGGTTAGCCCCTTTTCCATTAGTAACAAGTGCTAACGTGTCATCCTCTTGAATTATGGTGGTCAAACACAATAGTTCCGAGAGACATAATTTTTGCATCCAAAATCCAATCAATGTGATTCTTGCTTCTTTGGAAAGTTAGTCAAGTGTAGAATAATATCTGAGGGTGTAACACTTAATCATAAAAGTTTTACCCTGATAAAAAATGTCAATTAAAGCCTCAAACTAGCCCTAGAAGTTTTATGACCCTAATGCTCCAAAATGGGTCCCACCACTAAAACTTCTCATGTAACCTAATTTCTCTATTTTTTCCACCCTAAAAGCATATATATGAATGAAAAATAATATAATGATCCAATCCATATTATACCTCTCCATTTTGGGAGACTTTTGGTCCCTAATTTTTTTTACTACTTGAGGTGAGGAAGTTTTTCTTCTACCTTCTCCTTGGAGTATTATTTGGCATTTCCTAGAAGTTATCCTTTCAACTCAATCTACCAAATGCCATGTTACCCTTGTCTTGTAGTTTTGGATATCTTCTACAAAATTATATCCTCTATCAACTCTGCCTACACATCTGGTGCTAAATCCTCTATAGAAGGTAGTACCTACTCCTCTTCCTGATCTGACATGGAATACTCATAGAGTTTGAGGTTTTCTACATTCTTCCTCTAGTAAATGCTCATGTATGGGGGTATATTGAGTCTATAGGTGTTATCTCCCACCTTTTCTAGTATCTCTAAGGGACCATATTGAATATCCTTGATTTTCTTACCAGGACCCTATAATCTCTCCTTCAATTTTGACCATACTCTATCTCCCACTTTGAATAACATGTCTAGCCTTGTAATTTTCCCATAACTTATTCAATGTGTCCTATACTTGAAAATGGATCTTCCTGATCTTATCAACAAATTTTTCTACCCTTAAATCATCCTCTACGAGATCATCCTTCACTCATCTTTATTTCCGAGATGCAATATCCAAAAGTTGAGTTGGAAAATATCCAAAACAAGTTTCAAATAGGGACTTACAAATAGAAGTATGGAATAATCTACTATAAGAGTGTTGTATATATCATATATTTTCATACCAAGTCTTTGAATGCTTCTAATTGTAACTACTTAAAAGTTGCACCAAAATCTTATGATGACTACTATTTTCTCGTTTGTTTGTGCATGAAATTTTCTATACATCTTCAACTTTGTGTCAATATCCCCCCACAATGTAGTAAAAAATACACAAAGAAATCTTGTTTCCTTATATGAAATGATTCTCCTTGGTATCTCGAAGTGCACCCAGACCTGTCCAAAGAATAAGCTTGCTACTTCTTTCCTGTTGATGGTCTTTTAACAGGGTATGAGAATGAACACCTTATCAAACCTATAAAATTCCATGAACATGTAGTCATGCCCCTTCCTAGTTGTTGGTAAACCTCCCACAAAGTCCATGACAATACTTTCCCAAGGACAAGTGGGCATAGGTAAGGGATTATATGGACCCTAATTCTTGTTACTCAGATTGCTAATATAGCAAAGGATATGTCCTCTTATGAACCTAACCATTACTTCTTGAATCTTGGGACAATACACATACCTCTGTAAGCTTACCACTATATTTCCTAAACCAAAATTCCCTGTAACCTTCAAGGTGTGAGCCTATCTCATAGCTGCTTCCACTCACCTTTAGGAACACAGAACTTGTCTAGCCTGTAGATTAACTAATTTTGGAGATATATTCAATTGTGTTTTCACCATTGTGCACATGAATATATCTCTAGAAATATTGAAACACCTCCTTGAAGTCCTTATCCTTTGTATATGCCCCTCTCTATGCATCATGGGTGAAAGGATCCATGTGCATCAAAGTTCCAAAATCTATGATCTTTGATGTGGGTGGCCCTGACGATATGTCATCCAACTTGTTTGTGTTTCCCTTCTTATACTTGATCACTAACTGAAAGTATTGTAAAAATCCCATCCACTTAACACATATTTCATTAAATTTGGAATTAAATAATGGATCTAGAATTTTAAAATAACCAAAAATCTTAATTCTAGTGATGTCTTGTAATAAAAAGTTTCCAATTTTAATGAAATATGTGTTACTTGTAATTTATGGTCTATCGTAACTTACTATGGGCCTGTGGTAACTATAGCAGCTAGTGATAGATGTGGATTACTATATTTCCCATTATATAGTGTTTCCATTTTTTTTATAGCTTGTATTAAGGCATTGAGCTCCTTGTCATAGGTGGGGTAGATGAAAACCACCCCATGAAATACTTCATAATGGTATCATACATGCCTTCCTCCCCACATCAAAAACACTCCCATAGCATACCCACTTGCATCCATCTCTACTTTGAAGTGTTGTCGCAAGTTTGGTATTACAAGAACTAATGCTTAACCAATTTTATTCTTGAACTCCTTAAAGGCCTTATTTTTACCATTTCCTAGTAGAAACCATTTCCACTCACTATTATTGCATGGAGTGGTGCTAGTACTGTTGAAAATGATTTATGGATTTCCTTAGGTATTGTCTTGTCCCAATGAAACTTATGACCTTAGAAACATTGGTATGCATTGGCCACTTAATGATGTTCTCCATCTTGGAAGTATCTATCTTCAACTCTCCTCCACCATCACATATCCTAAAGACGCCAAATACTATTATGAAAACTCACATTTCTTTATATTTTCTAGGAATCAATGCTTCTCTAATGTCTCTAGCACCTACATTAAATGTGATATGTGGTCCTCATCAGTAGCATTGTACATCAATATATCATCCAAATACACTATAAAAAATGAATCTAAATATGGTTGCAACATATCATTCATTAATCTCATGAACGTAGCTAGTACATTGCATAAACAAATGACATGACTAACCACTTAAAAAAGATTTATTTTTTTAAGGCGATTTTCTAGGTATCTTCTTCTCTTACTAAAACCTAGTGATATCTTGATTTTAAGTCGAACAAATTGAATAATTTCCTGTTATAACAAGTCCAATAGATAATCTATCCTTGGAATGGGGTACCTTTTTTTAAGTGTTATTTTGTTTAATGCCTTGTAATCAATACACATTCACCAACTCCCATCATTCTTTTGTACAATTATGATGGGTGACCTGCATGGAAAGGTACTTGGTTAAATAATAGACTGCTCTAGCAATTTTTGCAGTTGCTTCTTCACCTCTTTTGCTTCTATAACTAACTTCCTGTATAGTCCAATGTTTTTCAATGGAGAGTCTAGGAATAATTGCCTCTCATGCTCCACTTCCTTCTTAAGTGGTACCCTTTAGGATCCTAGAACACTCCCTTGTATGTATGTAATAACTCCCTTGTTGCTTTGTGAACCCCTATAGGGATTCCTCTATTCTTGTTGACTCTGCTACAGACTGATTTTCTCTTAAAAATAGTAAAAACATACTTATTGCTAAAAATGATCAGTTTATTGGCTTGGTTGGACCTACCAATGAAATTTTATACTTTCCCCTATGCGAGTTGATGGCGAAGGATTTTTGATGAAGGAAAATTCGACTTTTCATGGAAATTCACCTTCTCTAGATCACACAACAAATCACTTTGTCATCAAGCTCTTAATTTTTTATGCAAAAGTATTTCATATAAAAATTCTACTTCATTTACAGTGAATTTTAGAACATTCACAAATTAAAATTATTCCATTCATACAAACACAATTCGTGAGTACCACAAATATATGAAACTCTATTTCATGAAATCAAATATGTCCATACACATACACTCAGAAAAATTTAATTTCTCTCCATTCACTCTCTATGGCTTGCTACTACATTCATTTGGCCATTAGTTTTCCCCTCAGGCTTACTCTATTCTCTAAAGATTTCATGATTTATTCACTAAATCTCTAAAGCTTTTCAAGGTAACTTTGATTTTTCCTTATGGAAAAAATCTCTCTTATCCATAGATTTTCTAAAACTATTCTATAATAGTTAAAAGAAATTAAAAATATTTACAATTAAGGAATTATAATTCCTTTACAATATTGAAACCCCTTTTGTAGATTTTCTTCCAAAATCTTGATGGCTTGGAATCTCTAATGCTCTTACATCAATTTTCCATCCTTGATGACATGACATTGGTTGGCTCTTCACATGAATATTTCATTCTACATGTACATAAAATAACTCCCGAACACCACTCCACATGCATCAAATGGAGCTACATCCAATTCTACTTCATCTAAAAATACAACGCTAATAGAAAATATGATTTCATAGTATTTTGTTACCTTGATTTATGCATCCTTATTTACCCGCCCCAATGGATATGGGCATGGATTATCTACAACCTCTAAACACAATTTGTTGGATAACTCTGCTGTAATGAGATTCTCCTATGACCTTGAGTTGAAAAGAGCATCAATTTTGTCTTCTTAACTTGTATATTTATATGGAAGAGCTTGATCAACTCCTTCTCGTATTATTTCTGAAGGATACTCAAATTCACCCACTTTTGCATTAATGTGCAAACAATTTTCTCATCCATGTTTGAGCTACTTTCCACTTGATTTCTCAAATCTATGACCATGAGATATTCCTTCTTCCCATCATTCTTTTGGTTCTTCGAGTTGAGTTTTAGATGTAGTTTCCAACACTTCTCCTCTATGTGAGAATCAATGTTACAATGCTTATAATGGTTGCTAGGATCTTTGCACTATTGTTTTGGTTGTTGTATTTTTGCCCCACTCCCCTTTCCATTTCTTCTTCCCTTTTTTGGAAGCTTCCTGGTGTTCCTTTTACTTTGAACAACTTGATTTCCCTTTCCTATGACCTTGTTTTCTAGGTATTGTGCCTGTTCAAAAGCCTCATCCACCATTATGGTTTTAAAAAACATAATTTGCTTATATATATGGCTATGTAGGGTCCCAAAATACTTGAGGAGTATGTCTAGGTTATTGAGAGAGATACCCAACAATATTTCCATCTTCTTGAATTATGTGGTGTACACCTACACACATCGCCCTATCTCTGCATGAAGTAATGCCACCAGATCCACTAGTCTTATACATATCCAACAAGGAAAATTGGAACTTTATGAGAGTTTTCAAATCCTTCCACTTTATATTATGGGATCCTCCTCTAGCCTTAAGGTTTTCATGTGAATTTGACACCAAGTCAGGGCATGGCCCTCTCATTTCAAATGGGAAAATGAATTTTTCTATTCCTCCTCTATGCGGTGAACACTAAAGTAAACCTTTAATTACTTCCACCAATGATTTAATATCAAAGCATCAATATCACCTTGATACAACTTGATATTGACCTTTGATTCCATCTTATAAAAAGGCTTTGAATAATTCATGGCACTCAAATGGGTTGTTCTTTTTCAGGTTCTTTCTTAGACTTCTTCTCTAATTCTTCTTGATCCCTCAATTTTCCCTCTAATCTAACCCTTGAGTTGTAATATTTGTCTTCTTCGATTCCAAGCTTGTTTTTCAAAGCTACCATAAGGAGGTGCATATTATAGCTCATATCTGTAACTTTCTCTTTTAGCCTTGTGAATCTTTCATCTATCAAATTTCAAGGGTTACTAAAAATAGTTTCGTTAGCCATGGATAGGGTTTTATGACTTTCTACTTAAACCAATCTAGATCCTATGCAACTTCCAAAAAAATACCCATAAATTCCTACTCTAATACCAATATGATCTATAAATTGTTATGGATACTCCACTAAATAGTTCATGACAACCACAATAATAAAGAATAAATAAAATAAATCACTCATGAACCACAATAAGACTAAGATATGGCATGGGAAACCCTTTTGAGAGAAAACACAACTAGATGGTGAGGATGCTATACTCTCTCTTTTTCTAAATGGAAATAGTGCAAATACAAAGGAGTGAGACATGTAACCAGTGGACTACCATAAAACAAAAACCCTCTCTATTATTCCTTATCTCTATCCACAAATTCACTAGAATAGAATCAAACCTCTTTTCCTCCTAGTGGTTTGATTATAATACAACATAATAACCAACAAGGAGTTAAATTTGACCCATTCAATCCTTAATATGAGTTACAAATTGACCCTTATAGATTATTCTTCATAGTATCCATGTGGCTATCCTCAAATCCATGAATAATGGGGAGTGACATTACATCCTCTAGAATTATGGTGGTCAAACATGATACATCGACTTTTAGGAGGTATAACTTTTCCATCTGAACTTCAATTGACATGATTCTTGTGTCGTTTGAAAATTATTTAAATGTAAAATAGTGCCAATGGTGTGATGCTTAAGTGATACATTTTTACCCCCTAAAAATGTTGTTTAAGGCCTCAAATTGGCCTCAGAAGATTTATAACCACAATTCCCCAAAATGACTCCCATTGCTAAAATTGCTCCTGTAAATTCATTTCTCTTATTTTTCTGCCTTGGAAGCATTGGCATGGATGGAAAAAAAGTATAATGATCCAATTTGGATCAATATTATTAAAATTCAAGGGGGCTATTCAAAGAAACGATATTATCATTGTTATTTATCCACATAATGATGAACAATATATTGATGTCAACTTGGTGAATCAATTGTTAATTCAATAGTCTAGTATATTTGTAAAGAAAGACCTTAGAGAGAGAAATTTGAAATTCAAAACTTACAATTATGATCAATGATTACAAATTCATATCCTAATTCAATGTTTTGGATATCTATTTTAATAAACTTGATGTATTTTTTACTTACAATTAGATGAAACATTGGGAAGAGTAATTTAAATATTAATAATAAATAAATAAAAATAACAATCTCCTATGAGGCCCATGAGGCTTTGGATTGACGGTGAATGAGTGCGGTGTTAAGGCACTCCTTGTGATAGGTCACCGGTTCAAATCCCCATGGGTACCTAGGTTAGTCTTAACTAGAAAAAAAAAAAACAATCTCCTATGAGAAAAGTAAGGTAACATTACGAAATTTCATAGTGGAGACATGCATATAAATTCCCTCATTAAATTATATAAACAATATTCAAAATGTTGCAATCCAATATGACAAGGAATCACAAAGATGACAAAATCATCATCAACAAAGATGAAGAAGTATTGCAAACATGAAGGAAATTGGAGTCCTCAGATACAAAAGTTTATGAATTTCAACAACAAATAAAAGAGTTATAACAATAAATAAAAATATAAAAAAAAAAACACTAAAAAAAAGATATTAAAAATATTAGTAAAAAAATAATGTCTAATGACAATGAAATTTCTCGTTTGAGAAATCATAAAACTCTACTTATAGAAATGAAGTTGAATAATGAGAAGAAGATGGAACAAAAAACCCAAACCATGGATAAGGGTACTGACATTGACTCAATCAATATGGAAAATCTAGTGTTGTCATTAATTAAGTCTTATTGATGAAAGAACTTCCAAAAAATAAGTTCAATAAATATTTGGCAATAAATCAACACCTATATATTTAGTGATGGTTGGTTTACCATTCATCACCATTGATAAACTAATATGTTAGTTGAAGGTTATTGTCATCACCATTAATAAACTAATATGTTAGTTGAAGGTTATTGTCACACTAGTAAATACAAAAATATCAAATATTTTCATGATGACACAAGTTGATTATGACAAAATTAAACCAAATATTAAGAATGATCATCTAATCAAGTATCATATCAATGCCCAAAGTGCACAATAATCAACATTCCAATATCCCAAGATACCTAACAAACATCAAAATGTCAATGCCCAAATCATGAGATTTTAAGTACACAATAATCAACCTTACAATATCCCAAGGTACCCAATAAACATCAAAATAACACTTTTTAACAAAGCAAAGCATCCAAAGATCAATGAACCTTAAAAGTCAACAACAAAGAAAATAAAATCCATAATCTTATCATAAGAGAGTTCCATAATGAATCCACCTTAGATTAATTGATCTTTTTTATGTACCAACATTATTTAATGCTTAAACATCATATTGTCTCATGCCCTCAACCAGATATAATTACTAATAATTATAAAACAATTTATTTGTTCTATTAGAATTGTTTTTTCTTTCATATGCTTTAAGGACAATTTTTTTATTTATTAAAAAGGTGATGCTTGTAATACACCTCAAGTATATTATTATTATGTAATGATGTGTAATAATTTATATTCTATTAAGTGTTCACGTAAATCAATAATATACCTTTATTATTTTGCAATTAATCATAGCCATACATTTTTTAATAAAAGAGATAACTTTATATATAGACGTAGTCTTTAACGCGACTTTTTGAAAGCCTTTCCGGCCATTTTTTCCGGTGAAAATCCGGCAGTGATTTATCGGAATCCAAGTTTGATAGCTAATTTCTGCACAATGAAAGCGTCCCAGGGTTTTCCAGGGTGCTGAATCCGAATATGCAGTTAAAAAACCATTTTAACTGCAAAAAATCATGATTTCATCTCAATTTCTTCCGCCGGATTCCGTCACCGGAATCTCAAAAAGTCGCATTATAGACAACTCCTTATATATATAGATAATGAATTACTTTTGTATTTATGATATTTTTATGGGAGTTGTTTTTAATGTGATTTGTTGGAATTTTTGGTGACGAAATTGCGCACAAAAATTTGAGCTGAAATATTGATTTGTGCTATTTAAATTGTTTTTTTCATTGTATATATGGATTTAGCTCCGTGAAAAATCCCTAAGGCACTTCGATTGTGCAAGAGTTACCCGTCAAACTTGTGATTTCAATAAATTCGTGCTGTATTTTACAGTAATTAGACCGTAAAAACCCACCAAAAAAACTTCAAAAAATTTGTGAACTCGATTTTCATGTAATGAGAGCATAATCTCATATATCTATATTAAATAACAATTATTTATTATATGAATTTTATGAAATTGACTATAAAATGATTACAATAAGCCTATAAAAATATATTTAAGGTTGATAAATTATGTTTTTAGAGACAATGTATGATTATTATTAATTACAATAAATAAATAAGCATACACCACTATTGTTTACATCTTAAATTATTATACATTATTACATAGTGGTAATATACTATAGGTGTATTGTATTGTGTGTGACTAATAAACTACTTTCCAAATAACAATGCGAATAGATCCTTAATCAAATGTTAATGTATGATTATAACATCTCAAGTATTGATTATGTTGTGATCTAAATCTTCTATATTTTGGTTTTTTTTTTTTTTTTTTTGACATATTTTCAAGTCTATTTTGTTTGAATTTTAGTGAAGTGTTTTTGCAATCACAAGTTCGAACTGTGAAATTTACCTAATTTAAATAATCTAGCTATTTTCAAAACATTAAATCTATTAATACATTTTAAATTAAAAAAACCACAATCTTACTGAAAAATACATATCACTAAATTAATAAAAAACCAAAAATCTAAAATAATTAAACTATATCTCTTATATAAGACACATAAAATAAAAATAACACAAGTAATAAAAATAACACATTTAAACAATAAATCCTTAATTGATATGTCAAATAAACTCTAAAAACCAACACATTGTTAAAAATTAAAAACACAAAAAAAATAAAAATATATATATATATATATATATATATATATATATATATATATATATATATATATATATATATCACTTTATTGCAATAGGCATACATATCTATATATTCATATTAAATAACAATGGTAATAAACATATATATATATATATATTAAATAACATATATTTATATTAAATAATAATTATTTAGTATATAAATTCTATGAAATTCATTATAAAATTATTACAATTGAAGTGTAAAAATACATTTAAAGTTGTTAAATTATATTTTCGAAGATTATGTATAATTGTTTTAATTGCTGTAAAATATTAATTTATATAACTATTTTGAACGTCATAAATGACTCTATATTATTATAGAGTGATAATATATTATTTTATATTACATGGTGTGTGATTAATGAACTATTTTACGAATAATAATGTGAATGGATTTTTAATTATATGTCAACATATGAGTGCAAGCTCTCAAGTATTGATTATGTTATAGTTTAAATTTTTTAAATTTTAGTTTTTCTTTTACATATTTTATAGTTAATTAATTTAAAAATAATAGAGATTTGTTAGAATTACAAATTTGAGTTATGAAATTTATATAATCTAAGTGTTTTAATAATTTTTTAAAGCATAAATTTTATCTATATATTTTAAATTGCATTTTAAATAATAAAAAATCATAATATCAAAAAATATGTATCATTAAATTACCACAAAAAAATGTATCGTTAAATTACCACCAAAAAAACCCAGAGACTAAGACAATTAAACCACATCTATTAATTATTCGCAAAGTACCAACATATATAAAACTCGTAGAGGAAATATCATAAATGTGAACAATTAACCATTTCTAATTTAAGTTAATAACTAAATATCAATGTGAATGGATGCTTAATTTTATCTCAATATAAATTATAAAAAGACCTTACATATATATAAAACTAGTAGAGAAAAGATCATATATGTGAACAATAAACTATTTGTAATTTAAGTTAATAACTAAATATCAATGTGAATGGATCCTTAATTTTATCTCAATATAAACTATAAAAAGACCAGCACACTATTAAGATAAAATTCACATTGTTAAAAAACTAAAAACCCAATATAACACCCCAAAAAAAGAAAAAGAAGTTAATAGTAGATTTTACAACACCCACTTTATTAACTGTAATGAACATAAATAAATATATCCATATTAAACGACAATTATTTATTATAAGAATTCTATAAAATTGATTATAAAATGATTACAATAGAAAGGTAAAAAGTTGCAGTCTGTTTGTTATAGATATTTGAGTTTTTTTTTGGTATCTTTTCAAGTTAAATTTGGTTAGAATCTGGCAAAGATGTGTTGGAATCACAAATTTAAGATCATGATTTGATCGAAAACTTATTTCAATTGTGATGAAAATGATAAAAAAAAAACTCGTTGATAAATTATGTTTTGAACGAAATGCATGATTATCATTGATTACAATACATAAATGTAAAATATTAATTTATACACTACTTCATACATCATAAATGATTATACATTATTACATAGTAGTAATATACTATATGTGTATTACATTGTGTGAGACTAATTGATTACTTTCCAAATAATAATGTGAATGAATCCTTAACCATATGTCAATTTATTTTTTTTAACATATTTTGGAGTTAATTTGGTCCAAACTATGGTAGAGAATTATAGGAATCACAAGTTTGAGTTATAAAATTTACATAGTATAAGTGCTCCATAACTTTTCAATGCATTGAATCTATCTATACATTTAAAAATAAATTTTAAATAATAATAAAATCATAATGTAACACTTAAACACTAACATACATATATACATACACACACATATATCTACTCCTACCGAGTCATAATACCACGGGACTATACTAATCCTTGGCACAATTGATTTGTAAGGTCTCAGCGTTAATTATAGGTGTTAATAAGATTGGAAAGGGATATAAAGGGTCTGTCCGGCAGATCTATGGAGTCAATGATTCTGCCCCATCACATGTTGATTTGGAAACATTGCCCGAAAAACATATTGAACCGATACCATGCCATCTGGTCTACAACATTAATGTTGAAATCCCAGTTCTTTGCCTAAGGGCCAGAGCATTAATGTCGAAGGTCGCTCCACCGTGGGATCTACGAAGGGTTAATCTGACGGTCTAGATGATGGTTGTTAACCTTAACCCCTCTTTTGCCTATCAACCATGTTCATTTCTCATTTGCATGAGGTTTTCTATGTGTGTTGTGCTCTGCAACTATGTCAAACTCAGTAACCAAGTTATGACGATTATGTGAATAGTTCTGGGTTCATGGCAGTCTTCATGATGGCACCAAACTTCCTCATCCCATCATTGTCGAGCAAGCGCATAGGTAATTTTTTAAATTCTTCTCTGCCCATGCCCTATAATTGTTTACAATATTCCATCTTTTTTTGTTGGTGGTTGTTGATGCTATCGTTTGCAGGTTTACAATGGTTGTTGCTGCTCCCTCCAGCCGGACCACAAGTGTGCTAGGAGCATCTCCCTTCTGAGGTAATGGTTGGTCCTGAAAATTGAACATTCAGCTATTTGCATACGTATTTGTAGGGAAATATTAACTACCACTTGACATTTCAAGCCCTCAGCTCTTCCTCGACTGGAACAGTTCTTCTTTAGGTAATAGATGACAGCATAATATTCCCCCCATCAGATTTTCTTACTTCCGAAGTTAGTTATGGAAGCCGAGTCTCTAATCTCTTGATTTGGTCTCATGGGTATACTCTTCGACTAGCGGTTTTATTGAGCGAGCTATGAAGATTCTCCTAATAGTGTTTCCATCCTCAATGTTCTCAGGGTGGTGTCTTGAATCCTTACAACAATTGATGAGAATGGGAAGAATTATCGTTTTATCTTTCGATGGAGGCAGTTAGGGTTTTCTCCTTAAATTAATAAGGGTTTTTGTTGGCCTTGAGCGGAGCTCGGTGAACCCTTGCCGAATGAATCAATTAGACTTTACAAATCCTGCTACAGTAATTTACAACTTAGTTTATTATTGTTTAAATGAATCTGGTTATTTGCCCAGTTTTACCATGCCTCCACTGTGTGTATATATATATAACACCTGTACTTCGAGGGTTTATGAATGCTTAGTTTCATTTCTTGGTTTAGAGGTAGTACTGGCCTAAGATTTTCGTTTGGAATTTTATTATTATGAATATCGGTCCAGTCTTGGTGCGACCCTCGGGATCCGACGAAGAGTCGGTTCCGGATCCTAACTGGTTGTTGATAATTTCATATACATATATATATTTTCAGAGTTTTCCTTTAACTGCTCTGTCGATTTTTGAATTTATGTTCAGAATTTCACTGATGGTTAACTGAGATTAATGTCGCCCTTTAATTATGAACTGAATTCCTTTACTGTGTTTATTGATAACGCTAGAATTTGAATGCTATGTTTACGTGATAATGAATGAAATCTCCCACTAGCTTATGGAATTGAGTATGGTTTCCAATTAGTTGTCATTCTCTATTCGTTTCTACATTTACTTCTTTTGGAGAATCTCAGAAAGAAAGGTGGCCTATA
This sequence comes from Pinus tabuliformis, assembly GCA_031772625.1. Classification (NCBI taxonomy): domain Eukaryota; kingdom Viridiplantae; phylum Streptophyta; class Pinopsida; order Pinales; family Pinaceae; genus Pinus; species Pinus tabuliformis. The sequence continues at coordinate 338,277,217 of CM062807.1, read as the reverse complement.
GGCATTTGTCAAAATGTTCTCTGTATAATTATTTAAATAGTAAAGTACTAAATATCTACGGTTCTGGGAATACATAGTTTATGCATAGAGTAAAGTTAACATAATTTTCATAAAGTTAACATAATTACATATCTCTAGTCTTCTTTGGAACAAATAATATCAATTATTCCCTCAATCAGAATACCATAATTTTTGTTAACAGATAAAAGATATTTCCTTGTTTTTGTTCTATGAACCTCAGAGCATGCTTAAAATCTTAACTTATAATAATGCTTTCTAGTAATTATGCACTAAATCTAAAAAGAGTCACTTATCTGTGTCTAATTGATTTTAGAACTGCATAAATATTTTTTGTTTTCTTGGAAGGTCTCACCACCTAGCCATGGACCTAGAAATTACGTCTAGTGTCCCCCTCTGAGCACTTCCTACTCCTGACAGTCACTATACATACACAACGTGGTATCTTGGGCTTCAAGACTATTGTCCAGCCTCAAGTCACACACTAATTTGTTTGTTTTCCATTGTAATTTTTCCCACTGGTTCTCCCTACCTAGCTCTAGGAAAATTCCAGTTGCCTTGCCCCCGCCCCCCCTCCCCCCTGCTTATTTTCCCCTCCCTTTTGGGGAAGGAGGATGGAAACTATCTCTTAACTGTTCTATTCATTTTTCTTAATCACACATTGTTCAATTTATTTTAAACAAAATATCATGATGTTCTGGCTTTTCCAACCTTAGTTTCTTAATAATTGTGTTAAGAAAAATTAAAAGTTTCTAAAGTTCTGCGTAAAACTTGGTAAAAGAAAAAAAGGTAAATATTATGCAACATAGGGTGTTACAGCTCTCCCCCCTTATGATGAACACCATCCCTGGTGTTCTTCTAAGAAAATAATGTCGGATAGGCCTGCAGCATGGTCTCCTCTTCTTCCCAAGTGGCCTCTTTCGAGCCAAAGTGCTTCCATTGCACTTTAACTTAGGGGATGGTTCGCTTCTGTAAGGTGGTTTCTCTCCAATCTAGAATACGAAGAGGCTTTTCCAGGAACTCTCCCTCGGGCTTGACCTGCACAATTTACAATTGGCTATTAGAATTGCACCAAACAACAACTTAATGTCACATATTCGATTATTTTATTACTTGTATATTTTCCCAGTTAATTATATGTTGAGGGTCGTATATATATTTTTTTAGCAAAGAGACATGGAAAATATTGTGAACCCAAATGTGGTTAGGGAGTGCTAATTTGCATGCCACTAGTCTAATGCATTCTAGTATTTGGAACGGTCCACAGTACTGAGGTGCCAGCTTGGCACAACCCTTCCACTGTAAGGTGCTTTTTCGGGGTTTAACTTTTAAGTATACATGATCCCCTAATTGAAATTCTTTATGAGTCCTTTTTTTATCAGCATAAACCTTTTTCCTATCCTAAGTGGCTTTTAAGTTCTAGCAAACTTTTTCACTATGGCCTCCATTTCCGCTAACATATCAGGACCCAATGCTAACTTATTAACCGAGTTATTCCAGTCTGTGGGTACTCGACACTTCCTTCCATACAACACCTCAAAAGGGCTCATGCCCAAATATTCGTGATGGCCATTGTTATAGGCGAACTCCACTAAATGGAGGCAGTCTTCCCACTTGTGCGGTTGCTGCATAACGAACATCCTTAACATGTCTTCTAGGACTTGATTCACTTGTTCTATCTAGCCATCTGTTTGTGGATGGTAGGCAGTACTGAATTGAATTTGGGTACCCAACCCAGCAAAGAGGGTTTTCCAAAATGCGGATGTAAACTTTACTTCTATGTCGGAAATTACTACCCGAGGTATTCCATGTAATCGGAAGATTTCCCTCATGAATATATCTGCGATTTCTACAGTCTTGTAGGTGGATTTCACAGGTATAAAATGGGTTGTTTTACTTAGCTTGTCCACTACCACCATAATTGAGTCATGCTGCTTCTTAGTGCAGGGTAGTCCTGTAATAAAATGTAGAGTGATTGTCTCCCAGTTCCACTCGGGAATGGGTAATGATTGCAATAGCCCAGTGGGATTTCGATGCTATGCCTTCACCAACTAACACTCGAAACACTTTGATAAGTATTCCGCAACATCCTTCCTTAAACCTAGCCAGAAATAAATTTTCCGGATAGCTGTCAAAAGTTTCTGGTATCCTAGGTGAGTGGCATAAGGCTTCCTGTGAAATTCATCCAGTAACAATTGTTTGACAGAATTTTAGTTGGGAATATAAATCATGTTCTGAATGTTAACATTTTATTAGAAGTTATATCATAGTCAGACTATTTTCCCTTCTTCCGATCCTCTACTACTTGTTGCCAAAGAAATGCGTATTCAGGGTCCTTGAGGGATGCTTCCCTAATAATTTCAGGAAGGTTAGATTATATTTGGCTAAATTGTATTTCATAGATGCGATGCACTTTCTTGCTTAATGCGTCGGCCACTCAATTTTCTTTTCCTTGAAGGTGCTTCATTTCGAAGTCGAATTCACTTAGAAAAGAGGTCCACCTGGCCTACCGAGCATTTAAACTAGACTGATTAAAGAAATTTGTTAAACTGCTATGATTAGTTAACAACAAAAATTTCTTTCCTAGGAGGTAGCGCTGCCACTTTTTAAGTGCGTGCACTACTACAGTTAGCTCCAGATCGGAAGCAGAGTACCACTTCTCATAGTCCTTCAATTTACGTGATTCATACGCTATGACCTTACCTTCTATTGTGCTATTGAACAACCTCCCCATTTGTTAAAATAATAGCTAATATTCTATTAATAAATGGGGACCCTTAAAAAATCCTTCCAAATAATAAATTTAGCATTTAGGCATTTTCTTGTTATTTTTTGGGAATAAAGCAAGATATCAAGATAAAACCCTTTGAAAAACTATCAAATGCTCACTTTTTCGCATATCGCATGATCAAACGTGTCAAAATCCCTATTAACGACTAAAACTCATGAAAAGCGATCAAAAGGGATTATTGTGCTTAACCTCAAAACTATTAGGCTTTTTCATTTGAACTAAGTCTTAAGGCATTTCTTATTAAAATAAGGCCTGCATTGCATATCGCCACTTACAAAGGCTGCACCCTCACAAAGTATCTTTAACCATGCGATATGTGATATTGCGATGACACGATCACACTTATCGAATCGCATTGGAAACCGTTAGGAAAGATCTGAAACCTTACCAACCATGTGATATTGCGAAATGTGATAGAAGCCCGGACCCGATTACCAACTATGTTATAAAAACACTCAAGTCCATTGCGCAATGAAAAGGGCTTTACAAAGAAAATCCTATCAAATAAGCTATGCTTTGAAAACGATAATGAACATCCCGCATTTCCCATCATGCAGAAACCTAAGGAATGTTAAAGAAAGCGTGCATACGAAATGTGATAATGTGATTTACGATATTGCATCGCAATCGCAAAATCAACATTTTCGCAATTAAAAAGCTCGTCACCCTAAAAAGTTTATTTCACGACTTACGATGCAAAAAATTAATGAGCAATAAATCTAGGGGTAAGGAACCATTAATGGTCATTTATTAAGGGTTAATGGAATTTACGTTTGAAAATCGGTTCGACGTGATACAATATCTTATCACCTACGTTTAATAAAAACTCCTTTCTTATCACTTTTAAAAGTTATCTGTATCATTCATTCTTATGTTCATTCTTACTTGTGTCTATCCTATAGCTTCTGCTTTGCTCCATTTTCAGGAAAAATCTGCAGCAAGAGTTGTTGGGAGCAATGGAAAAGAGGGGAAAGGCAGCCATGTCTAAAAAATCAGACATGATCCCTCTATTCTTTGATACTACGTGTAGCAGAGACGGAGGAACCTCAACATGGGAGGCCATGTATGATTTATTAGAAGAGGAGAAACCAAGACCTCTGGTAACAAAGGCCACAACTGATGGTCATGTTTCCTCCGACGCCTCCTTCTTCGAGACAACATGCTCATTTCTGCACCGCATAGCCGCAAGACCGAAGATAATTCCATATACAGATATGGTTAAGTGGATAATTGATCAGGTGGACGTCTCGGACAGAGAATTCAAGAATAAAAGGCAGGAGATTATGGGATCTTTTTCACCAGATAGCCTACGGCTTATGTACAATCTACCAGAGCCACAAAAAATCTACAATAAACAGTTCCTCGAGAAATTCACTAAGGAGAATGAAGACCCAGCAGACGTCACGCGGACCTGGACAAAAAATGAAGGCAAGATAAAAAGGATAAGATGGGTATGTATTCTACAACATCTATCTCTTCCCCTCATAGTTTTGTAGCAGCCATGCTATGTAGAATGTTCGGCAAGCCCGATAGTACCAAATTTTCCCCAGAATGGTTGCCATCAATAGATGCAGCTGCAAATGCAACAATAATGAATTGGGCCCAAATTTTGTTTTATAATTTGGCGAAGTCTATTATGGAGTATAGGAGAAAGAGGAGTATCTCTTCAAGGGTTTACCCTCCATTTTTCATGAGTGCCTATGTAATGGACACAATCTATTTTGACTCCAAATTTCCTATCATGGGATGGAAGTGGATTGTGCAAGACTCGCTCCCTATCCACATATATCATAAGAGTATGTGGGAGTCTTAGTTTCACCCCCATTTTTACAAAATTTGTTAAGGAGTTATGTTGCCTATCCATAAACAAGTCTACAACAGAAATGCCCCTAGGTTTTCTAGAGAACCTGAAGTAGATATTCTACCTATAGCTAGATGGTTTGGGGAGGATACATTTACATATATCAGAGTATTTGGGAGCATTGCTTCACCACATGTCCTCCCATACTATGTCCCCAATAATTTAATGGCCAGGGAGATAGCCTACCAAACAACGAGGGAAGGTGGGTTGAGCAAAGGATCAAAGGAACAGAAAAAGGCCATTTGGCCTACATTTATTTTGCAATGTGGTGCGTTTGCACTACACGATTTTGGACATGCATGCAAAGAAGCATAGGTTATGAAATCTCTGAAACTAACTACATTCCCAGGAAGACAGTACAATCCAAATGACACCGCCAAAGACTTCACTATTATGGTGAAAGTGAAACCATTCACTCATGAGGAAGATGCCTTCGATGACCTCTTCCTACAAAAAGAGACATTTTCAGAAGTCACGCATATGGCATCACTACTTTTTTCCACATATGATCTTGAAGCCTTCAATGAATATAGAGAGAGGAGATCATTAAAGGTCCCATTGGTCCTGCTACAAATTGAACCAATAAGGGAGCCAACTCCCAGTGTCATCTTAGAGGAAAGCTCCAGAGAAAATTCCAAAGAAGATTTCGAAGGAGAATCCCAGGAGAAGTCTACTCGTGAGTCAGAGCACTCAGAGAAGTAGTCTCAAAATGGGGGCAATAAAAACAAAGAGCTGAAAGGGACACAACCGAAACTACAGAGAAAGCAGTCGAGCATACCTCAGTAAAGAAATAGGCTGAAATTCAATCTACTTCCACTCAGTCAACAAAACCCCCATTTATTGATTTAGAAAAATAATGGGAGCATTTAAATAATAAGCTCCATACATAGGAAAAAACATCTAAGATATAGACTCCACAACACAAATCAACACAAGAAATTACAGTGGAGAAAATTGTAGGCAATCTGGATGTGGAGCTCATTGCTGCCACCCGCACTTCTGAAATTATTTTGAGAATTGAGGAAATTCCTCCATTAGATGTGTTTTATAGCCCTACCCACAAAGCTGTCATCAAAAGGCAGAGGAAGAAAAGAAAGTTAGATGATGCATCTATTACCATTCCCGACAATGAACCAGTGGACATTATCTGGAAAGATTCGCCCATGGATCCATCTGAAAACCTTACGAGACTATTGCAATTTGTAGGAACCTATGCCACGAGAACTATTGATAAAGTGACAGAGGTCCAAATGCTCCTTAGAGAAAAAGAACAAAATATTCTACTGTTAGAACAACAATTAGAGCTTGAAAAATCTAATCAACAAGCAGAGTTACAAATAGCCAAGCTTCAACAAGAGTTTGAACAGATGCAAATACAACATCAAGTCAGCCTAGCAGAAAGAGATGCGCAGATACAAGCTATGACAGATAAGTATAAGGACAATCCGCATATCAATTAGTTTATAAAAGAAGCACTCAGTTTTAACTCTCAACTAATGCAGCAAAAGGAAGTTCTATGCCAAAAAATCTTGCAAATAAGTCCTTATTGCGAGATTAGTGATAAGCTACCAAGCCAAGTTGTTGACATGAGACTTGAGTATGATGAGATCCATAGAAGTATTTTTGACTTTATCACCTGGCAAGAATTAGAAGATGGGAGGAAGGATGATTTGCCAAAACTGAAGGAATCACATAAAGAAATTCTATTTTTAGACTAGGATTCTCGGCTCAAGCAAGTAGAAAGGGAAATGGCAGTTGTGGTAGCAACAACAAAAAAAATCGTTGAAGCCATTAATGAAAATCTACATGGCACCAACCTGGTTGCAGAATCTATACTAGGATTTCTTCCAAATTCCAAACAACTAGAACAGTAGTGGAGACAGGCGGAAAAGGAAAGGGAGGAGGAAATCAAACAAATGAGCAAGATGAACTGGGCAACATACTTGAAATACTTAGTCAAACCATACATCCAGTGGATGACCTTGTGATGCTTAAGCACCTCCACACAAAAAATGATGCCAACACTGACAAACATTATATTTACTGGATAGTTGAAATCTGCGATTAGCCAACCGACACAGCTTAAGCCAATGACAAATATCTGTGATCTTAAGGAACAAATGCAAAGGAGTTAGTCACTTTTTTTATTTCTATTTTAGTTTCATTTCGCATAATCTTAGGAAGGTCGTTTAAACCTCCTCAATTATTTTCTGTAATAATCTATTTTAGGACCTATATTTTAGTATTTAAAACCCTCTAATGCATTTAGAGAGGGGTCTAGAAATTTTATCAGAAATATTCTTCAAAACATGCACTTCTGTACCTTTGAGGAGTTTCTAATGGAATGAATGGAACACAATTTATTTTCTTTTAAATATCTCGTATACTCTACTGAAATTTCACTTTTGTACTCTTAGATGATGTTGGAGTGATTGGAATTAGGTCAATATTTCTAAAACACATGAGTAGAAATTATCATATGGTACTTTTATCTTGTGATTCTATTTTATTTATGTATCAGGCAATAACTTTTCTTCAAATTGTTTTATGTATGAAAGTTTGAATTTCGGTTAGCATATTGCACTTTTGTATGGTGTTGGCTTTAACTTTATGCTGAATACATGAACAATTATATATGTGATATATCTTTTACAATCGTTTTGGCTAACTATTATCCAAAACGAATATTGTTAAACGATTTCACTTCTTATTGCAGTTGAATGATCTTTATTACCAATTTCTATAGGACATTATTGTAGATCGCATACTTTACTTTATTCTCGGGCATAGTTATAGTTTAATAGTGTTCAAACTAGGATATATGCATGTGTTTAATAGTTTAGATTAGATTACACTTAGCTTAATCATTCCCCCATTACATCATATATCACCCCATCAACACTATCAAAATCTCTTTTGGGAAACTGGTCCCATTATCCCTAGTCGGAGCCACTACACCAAACAGAAAAGGAGTTGCTAACCAAGGTCTAGACCGAGTGGTTTTCCCCCATGTTGTAGCAACGATTTTCGAGGCTTCAACATTTTGGCGCTAGAAGGAGGGCCTAACTATGAATGACAAGTAAATTAAAACCAACAGGCCATTCTAAGAGTAAAACTCCCTCATCCTCACTTCCAACTTCTCGAACACATTCCAAATCTCCCAATCCCAAGCGAGAAGTTGTAAAGAAACCCTTAGAACCCACTACTAAAATTCCAAAGAAGCCAGATCATTCTTCTTCTATAGAAACCCCTGAAGTCCAATCTTTGATTCATAAGTTACAGGGGATTTTGATATCTCAAGAAGAATCTAAGTTATCCCAAGCTAGTGTTACTTCTCAGTTTCCCTCATCTCAAAGTTTAACTAGAGAACAAGTGAAAAGTTTGGGATCCCCCATTCGAATTCCCTCTACCAAACTGTAAGAGAGCTAAGAAGACACCATCTAAATCCCATAGTGAGGTTCTCTCATCATCACCTCAATCATCCTCATTCATTCCATCCGTTTCATCACAAGATCAATCATCCACCTCACAACTCTAGATTGTGATTTAAAGAGGCACTGGAGCACAAGCCTCCTCTACCCAATCACCTTCAACCACTAGAACATCTTCCTCTACGCAGATACCAACGATGGCTCAAAACCCTCCAAGGCCATCAACAAATCTAGGACTTGTACAGATGGCAAGGCCTTTACATCAATTGCCAGCCCATCTCGAAAAGTGGCTACCAAAGTTCAATCATGATAATGGCCTACCAACTAAGGAACACATAAACAATTTTATGTTGTCCATTAACCTAAATGAAGTAGTCGAAGAAGATGCAATTGTAAGATTATTTCTTATACCTTACAAGGATCACCAGGATCATGGTACTTTTCATTACCATCAGGTTCTATTGATAGTTGGGATGCCTTTCAAGAGCAGTTCCTAACCAAATTTAGAGATGACAGATCCATGGCTACCCTTCTCAATGATCTCTCCAATTTGAAAGTCGAACCTAAAGAACCAATCAAAGACTTCAATTCTCATTTCAATAAGTTATTGAATAAAATACCAACAACATCCAAACCCAGCGATGAAGTCCAAAATGAATTGTACAATTTTGCTCCCTTCAAACACAACTATTTTCATCGATAGAGCTGTTAAACCAGCTTTGGCAAAAAACATGAAAGAAGCAATAGTTGTAGAAAAATGAATTCTAGCCTTAGAGAAGAAAAATGATCTAGAAGAATGAAAATCCAAGAAAGTGACTTTTAGGGATGAATCCACGAAAAAACCACCTAAATATATTTGATCTTAAAGGTTTACAAAAAGTCTGCAAAACCATGTCTAATGAAATGGTTGATATCAAGAAATAAGTAGCAGAGACTTCCTCAAAGAAATCTTTCAAACCATATAAAAGGAACCCCTCCGTCGATCCTAAACCTCCAAGCACTATACCAAATGTTGAATCAGATGTGGAGGAAGATGAAGTCTCAACAACTGAAGAACAAACAAACGATGAAGAAGTGGTCGAATTACAAGGAATGTGGGATTTTATCCTTCCCAATGAAGAAACACAAGAAGAACTACCTGTTGCAACCCAGAGTGGAGGCCCTGTTGATTTGCCACAAACAAATCCAAAACAGAAGGTATCAACGCCAACTCCCAAGGACAAAACAACAAGTAAGAAATCTTCATTTAAATCTACTCAAACTGCTCCTTCTCAATCAAATTCTTCACCTCTAGCTAAAACACTGATAGTATCCGATGAAATGGAATATAACATTGTTGATGATATGAAAAAGACTAGGGTGAACATTACCTTTCACGATCTTAGCAAGTTGAAATATCAGCAGAAGTTACTGCTCAAAGAACTCAAAGTAGTCACTACTTCGCCTCTTCCTGTTGCTGTAATCTTGCAAGCTTCCAAAGAAATGGGAAGACCCCCTAACACCTCACTAGAAAGAATCGATCTTATCGATATTTCTCTAATTTGAGGAAGGTCTAAATCCCATACTCCATTTCTAACATTTTACCAAGAATAGTTTGTGTGAAATTGAATGTTCAGCCTCAAAAATATGATGTGCACATTATGCAGTTTAGATGATCCCAAGTCGAAGTTATAGGGGAACTTCATCAAGATACCATTAGACTTTCCTCAAAAACTAAAGTGTGTAAATTCATTGACATTCTTATAGCTGATATTCCAGTGTTCTATGGCTTAATCCTTAGTAGAGACTGGTCAGAAAAACTCCATGGTTATTTTGCAACTGACTGGTCTCACATGTGGCTTCTCTATAATGGCAAGCCAAAGCAAATAAGGGTTGATCGCGAAAAACATCAAAAGTATATTATTACAAAACTAGAAGGAGAGAATGAACCAGTCGCGTATAGTAGAAATATCATCAGAAACTACTCAGTTGAATCATTTCTAAGAAATTTTAATGCAAATACTTCACCTTTCTTGGAAAATTTTGTTGTATCGCAAGTTGAAATTTTTTCTCAAACAGATACTTCTAAGTCTATAAATTTTGTAAATAAACCTGTTGTTAGCTCTTTATTTTGGAAATTATTTTTAGACTGATCTAAATCTAATGATGGAGTAGAAGCAGGATGCATATTAGTTAGCCCAGAAGGGGAAAAACCTATGTTAGCATGTAGACTCGAATTTGATTGCACAAACAACACCGCTAAATATGAAGCATTAGTTCAATGCCTGTATAAAGCCGTCAGCCTTGATATCAAACACCTTCAAGTGTTTGGAGATTCGAAAATTGTGATAAAACAGGTAAGAAATACTATACACTGTTTGTCTGGACATTTGAAACATTATCAATTGTTAGTCCAAGACCTTACTTCTCACTTTACAGCATTTAATATTTCCCCTATCCCAAGACTCCAAAACACAAGCGCCGATCTTTTGGCTAATGTGGCTTCCAAGCTCATTCCACCAGGATATTACAATCCCGACAACTTTTCTATTGAATTGATTTTTAGGCCTTCTATTCCTGACAATGTCACCAATTGGCGAGTCTTTAATAACAATCCAGATATCATAAGCTTTTTGACATCAGAAGGCTCTTATGATGACCAGATAATTGATGAAGATCAACATGACAACCAGTGTAAGATAGAAGCACTATGAATGCCATACCTAAGTCTGTGGTTAAGCTAGAATATTGATATGACCTTAAGGACAGATTCAAAAGACCCACCAACTCAAAACTTCAGAGTTCAACTTTGAGGTTTGAATTAGTTAATCTTGGAAATGACCTTAAACCTCAAAATATCAATCTAGGCCTTGGTCTTACATCAGATGAAAAATCAGCCTTCATACATTTGTTGAAGAAATATAAGAATGTCTTTGCGTGGAACTATGAAGATCTTAAAACATTTGACACTTCTGTAATTCAACATACAATCCCCATGACATCTGATGAAAATCATGTGTTGCAAAAATTGAGAAAGGTCCATCCCAATTTAGAAAATCAAATTAAATATGAATTGAATAAATTGCTGAAAGCCAAGATTATTTTCCCTATCATACATTCCAAGTGGGTCTCCAACCTTGTCCCAGTTAGAAAAAAGAATGGTGATATTCGAATATGTATATACTTCTGCAATCTCAACAAAGCTTGTCTGAAGGACAACTTTCTGTTGCCTCCTATGGAACAAATATTGCAATCAGTTGCAGACTCAAAACTAATGTGTTTCTTGGAAGGATTTTTAGGTTATAATCATATTCTAGTACATCTAGATGACCGGCTAAAGACTACATTTAGAACCAAATGGGGCACCTACGCCTATCAGAAGATGCCATTTGGATTAATCAATGCTAGTGCAATGTTTCAAAGAGCCATGGACAGAGCTTTCAAAGGTTTTATGAACAAACCAGTGGTAATCTATTTAGATGATATAATTGTATACTCTAAAAAGTGCAGTAATCATCTGAAAGATTTAAAACAAATCTTTGAGCATTTTCAGAGGTATGGAATTTCTCTTAATCCTAAGAAATATTTCTTTGTTGGATTTGAGACCTCTGTGGTACAATATTTTTGAATTAGTGACCGGAGATTCCATAGTAAGAACATTTTTCTGCCAACGTTTCAAATCCCAACCGAGATCCATCATCAGGACAACTTGAAGCTTGATAGAAGAAGAGCAGATCTTAAGGGTATACATAGAGATGAGGAAAGAAGAGGGGAAGGTCGGCTCTCAATTTTTTTTTTTTTTTTTTTTGATATTGTTACGACAACTCTTAAGAAATTGCAAGTCAGCAGCTCTTCTTGCTATCTTAGCTCTAGTCTTTTCGAGTAAAATGATTTCACTCCAGGTATCCCCTCCGTGTAGGGAAATGATTCTGGATTTGAGACCCCTGTGGTACAATATTTTTGAATTAGTGACCGGAGATTCCACAGTAAGAACATTTTTTTGCCAACGTTTCAAATCCCAACTGGGATCCATCATCAGGACAACTTGAAGCTTGATAGAAGAAGAGTAGATCTTAAGGGTATACATAGAGATGAAGAAAGAAGAGGGGAAGGTCGGCTCTCAATTTTTTTTTTTTTTTTTTTGATATTGTTACGACAACTCTTAAGAAATTGCAAGTCAGCAGCTCTTCTTGCTATCTTAGCTCTAGTCTTTTCGAGTAAAATGATTTCACTCCAGGTATCCCCTCCGTGTAGGGAAATGATTCTGGATTTGAGACCTCTGTGGTACAATATTTTTGAATTAGTGACCGGAGATTCCACAGTAAGAACATTTTTCTGCCAACGTTTCAAATCCCAACCAGGATCCATCACCAGGACAACTTGAAGCTTGATAGAAGAAGAGTAGATCTTAAGGGTATACATAGAGATGAAGAAAGAAGAGGGGAAGGTCGGCTCTCAAATTTTTTTTTTTTTTTTTTTTTTTTTTTTTACGACAACTCTTAAGAAATTGCAAGTCAGCAGCTCTTCTTGCTATCTTAGCTCTAGTCTTTTCGAGTAAAATGATTTCACTCCAGGTATCCCCTCCGTGTAGGGAAATGATTCTGGATTTGAGACCTCTGTGGTACAATATTTTTGAATTAGTGACCGGAGATTCCACAGTAAGAACATTTTTCTGCCAACGTTTCAAATCCCAACCGGGATCCATCATTAGGACAACTTGAAGCTTGATAGAAGAAGAGCAGATCTTAAGGGTATACATAGAGATGAGGAAAGAAGAGGGGAAGGTCGGCTCTCAATTTTTTTTTTTTTTTTTTGATATTGTTACGACAACTCTTAAGAAATTGCAAGTCAGCAGCTCTTCTTGCTATCTTAGCTCTAGTCTTTTCGAGTAAAATGATGTCACTCCAGGTATCCCCTCCGTGTAGGGAAATGATTCTGGATTTGAGACCTCTGTGGTACAATATTTTTGAATTAGTGACCGGAGATTCCACAGTAAGAACATTTTTCTGCCAACGTTTCAAATCCCAACTGGGATCCATCATCAGGACAACTTGAAACGTTGGATCCCGGTTGGGATTTGAAACGTTGACAGAAAAATGTTCTTACTGTGGAATCTCCGGTCACTAATTCAAAAATATTGTACCACAAAGGTCTCAAATCCAGAATCATTTCCCTACACGGAGGGGATATCTGGAGTGAAATCATTTTACTCGAAAATACTAGAGCTAAGATAGCAAGAAGAGCTGCTGACTTGCAATTTCTTAAGAGTTGTCGTAACAATATAAAAAAAAAAATAAAAAAAAATTGAGAGCCGACCTTCCCCTCTTCTTTCCTCATCTCTATGTATACCCTTAAGATCTGCTCTTCTTCTATCAAGCTTCAAGTTGTCCTGATGATGGATCCCGGTTGGGATTTGAAACGTTGGCAGAAAAATGTTCTTACTGTGGAATCTCCGGTCACTAATTCAAAAATATTGTACCACAGAGGTCTCAAATCCAGAATCATTTCCCTACACGGAGGGGATACCTGGAGTGAAATCATTTTACTCGAAAAGACTAGAGCTAAGATAGCAAGAAGAGCTGCTGACTTGCAATTTCTTAAGAGTTGTCGTAACAATATCAAAAAAAAATAAAAAAAAATAAAAAAAAATTGAGAGCCGACCTTCCCCTCTTCTTTCCTCATCTCTATGTATACCCTTAAGATCTGCTCTTCTTCTATCAAGCTTCAAGTTGTCCTGATGATGGATCCCGGTTGGGATTTGAAACGTTGGCAGAAAAATGTTCTTACTGTGGAATCTCCGGTCACTAATTCAAAAATATTGTACCACAGAGGTCTCAAATCCAGAATCATTTCCCTACACGGAGGGGATACTTGGAGTGAAATCATTTTACTCGAAAATACTAGAGCTAAGATAGCAAGAAGAGCTGCTGACTTGCAATTTCTTAAGAGTTGTCGTAACAATATAAAAAAAAAAAATAAAAAATAAAAAAAATTGAGAGCCAACCTTCCCCTCTTCTTTCCTCATCTCTATGTATACCCTTAAGATCTGCTCTTCTTCTATCAAGCTTCAAGTTGTCCTGATGATGGATCCCGGTTGGGATTTGAAACGTTGGCAGAAAAATGTTCTTACTGTGGAATCTCCGGTCACTAATTCAAAAATACTGTACCACAGAGGTCTCAAATCCAGAATCATTTCCCTACACGGAGGGGATACCTGGAGTGAAATCATTTTACTCGAAAAGACTAGAGCTAAGATAGCAAGAAGAGCTGCTGACTTGCAATTTCTTAAGAGTTGTCGTAAAAAAAAAAAAAAAAAATAAAATAAAAAAATTGAGAGCCGACCTTCCCCTCTTCTTTCCTCATCTCTATGTATACCCTTAAGATCTGCTCTTCTTCTATCAAGCTTCAAGTTGTCCTGATGATGGATCCCGGTTGGGATTTGAAACGTTGGCAGAAAAATGTTCTTACTGTGGAATCTCCGGTCACTAATTCAAAAATATTTCTTTGTGTTGAGTGAAGGAAAGCTCCTTGGATTCATTGTATCCAAAGAAGGGATTCACATTGACCTTGATAGAATAAGAGAAATTTATGAAATTCCTTTACCTCATAACAAAAAGTCTATGCAATATTTCCTAGGTCAGATAAATTTTGTCAAAAGATTTGTCCCTCACTTTTCACAAATTGTTTTACCTCTTCAATCCATGATTAAGAAAAAATCTCTTTTTAAATGGGGACATACAGAACATGAAGCCTTTAATCTGATTAAACAAACAATCTTAAATGGTCCCTCTTTAGCAACTCCAAATTTTTATAACCATTTCATTTTATATAATTTTGCTTCCGAGAAATCATATGCAACTATATTAACACAAGTCAATGATGATAAATCCGAAGCACCAATTTCTTTCTTTAGTTCCAATTTACAGGGGGCTGAGTCGAACTATTCAGATGTTGAAAAACAAGCTTTTGTTGTTTTCAAATCAGTAAAGCATTTTAGACCCTTTCTCCTCAAAACCCACAACAAGGTAGTAGTCTCATTCTCAGTAGTGAGAAATCTATTAATACAAAGGGAGGTAGGTGAGATGAGGGAAAACTGGGTAACAACACTGCCAGAATATGACATTGAAATCAGACCAGCTAAAATTGTAAAAGGTCAAAGTTTTTGCAGAATGTTAGCAGGAGCATCCAACTTATCAGTGCGACAAGATTCAGGTGATGATATACAAGTATACGAGGTAAGCCTTAATGATACTGAATCCAGATATGCTGATATCATCTTTTATTTAAGAAATGGGTATATCCCTACACAACTAAGTTACAAAAGAAAAATGGCTTTGAGGCTAAAAGCTAGACAATACCAAATCATCAATAATGTGTTGTTTAGAATCAATTATGATTATGTTTTGCTTAGATGTCTTGAAAAATCTGAGGCAGAAAATGTTTTGCAGGAACTCCATGATGGACCGGCTGGCGGACATTTTGGAGGGGACACAACCGCACATAAAATCCTGCATGCTGGCTATTCTTGGCCAACCTTATTTAAAGATACATGCAATTATGTAATGAAATGTAAAGTTTGTCAAACAGCTGCTGGGAGACAGAGGAAACCCACATTACCATTGCATCCTGTCAACATTGAACAACCATTTGAACAATGGGGACTGAACATAATAGGTGAGATCGTTCCTCACTCCTCTAAGAAGCATAGATATATCCTTACAGCAACTGATTACTTCACAAAATGGGTGGAAGCCATTCCACTTAAGGTAGTCAATTATGAAAACATCATTAAATTCATCAATCAATTTATTATTACCAGATTTGGTCTACCATCTGCCCTTATGTTTGATAATTCATCTTACTTTTCAGGCAATGCTATGACAAAATTTGCTCTTAAAAGAGGTTTTAAACTCAAATACTCTGCTAACTATTATCCTCAAGGAAATGGCTTAGCCGAATCTACAAACAACAATCTCATAAGAATTATTAAAAGAACTGTTGGTCAAAGTAAAAAAAACTAACATAAATCTTTAATATTTTCTCTATGTGCAGATCAAGTAACACAGAAGGCCTCCATAGGCACTTCTCCTTTTAATATGGTCTATGAGAAAGAAGTTGTCCTCCCTACAAATGTAGTTATTCCCTCTCTATCCCTAGTTCAATTTATTGAAGAAACTCCTTCCTCTTCTATGCAAGTGAGACAATTACAAATCCTTAAGCTTGAAGAAGAAAGGGAAAAGGCCAAAATTACACATGCACATCATCAACAGTTAGTCAAAGCTTCCTTTGATGCAAATTCTATAAGTTCAAAATCCTTTCAGCTCGGAGACCTGGTATTGAAATGGGATAAAGCACACAAGGAAAAAGGTAAGCATACCAAGTTCCAATGAATGTGGCTTGGCCCGTTTCAGATTATGGAACAAATAGCCCCATCAACCTTTTTATTGCAAGATTTATCAAGCAAGAGAGAATCTCTATCTGTTAATGGGAAAATCCTAAAGAAATATTTTTCATAGAAGATAACCTCTTCTATTCCTTGTATATTATTGCCTTTACTTTTTAGGAAAAATAAAAGTTCAGTAGCGTTTACTTTTGGCTTTACAAATAATAGTATCTTTTATATTTTGACTTTTTTCTTGTATAAGTAGAGATTGTTTAGAAGATGATTTTTTCATTTGAAACATGGGTTAAGTTCTATTACTGTGAAATTTCTTGTTCTCTACAAAAATTATTTTTCCTTTGCTAAACCTCGACTTTATAAATAAACCTTTGCTCTACCATCAATCAAGAAAAGTATTTGTAACAAAGAAGAGTGTCTCTGTAGAAAAGCATCTTTAAACTCTACAATTGTCATCCAGAAACTTTTAAGGAGTCAGTGATTTTCCCCATCTAGTAAGCTTTCATTTTTTAGAGTGTAATTCTAAAATATTCTTAAACTTAAAGGATAAGAGGTCTCATCAAGAGCCGGCTTACCATGATCATAGGGAAATAATTAGCTGACATTACCAATACTACATATCAAAACAAGGTAATGACTTGAGCTTGTATCAATCGAAAGACAAGGGGTCTCATCAAGAGCCAGCTTGTTCAGTTAAGTTACAACCAGTGAATGGAATTCTCAATTTTGGTCACCAAACCAAGACAATGGCCTTTAAGGAGTAAAACGAAAATTTTAAAGAAAAGAGAATTGTTTAGAAAAGAATGAAAAGAATAACAAGTATATAAATATGAACTTATCTTTAAAAATTGCATTCTTATCTAGATGGGATACTGAATCATTAATGGTTAAAAGGTAACCTTATCGAGGCTATGGATACTTGCTGGCAGTAGAGGCTCTACTTATGACAAGTGAGTACACCTAAAAGCTGATTTGTGAGAGTCCCCCTGTTTTTATCTTTAAAATCAAGTAATGACAGATGTAGACAAAGAAACTATCATATTGAAAAGGATAATAAAAAGGATGATAATTAGGTACATGTTGTTGTTATTATTCAATGTAATGTTACTTATCTTATATTACATGTATTTTTATTTTCTAAACTACTTTTATTTTGGAAGTTTTTAGAAATTTCAAAACACTGTCAGAGATAATTGGTTGTTCCAGCGAATCACCAATTGTTGTGTTATTCAACAACCCCCACATTTGTTAAAATAATACCTAATAGTTTATTAATAAATGGGGACCCTTAAAAAAGCCTTCCAAATAATAAATTTAGCATTTAGGCATTTTCTTGTTATTTTTTTTGGAAAAAAACAAGATATCAAAGTAAAACCCTTTGAAAAACTAGCAAATGCTCTCCTTTTCACATATCGCATGATCAAACATGTCAAAAGCCTTGTTAACGACTAAAACTCATGAAAAGTGATCAAAATGGATTACCGCACTTAACCTCAAAACTATTAGGATTTTTCATTTGAACTAAGTCCTAAGGCATTTCTTATCAAAATAAGGCCCGCATCGCATATCAACACTTACAAAGGGCGCACCCTCACAAAGTATCTTTAACCATGCGATATGCCATATTGCGATGACATGGTCACCCTTATCACATCGCATTGGAAACCCTTAAGAAAGATCTGAAACCTTACCAACCATGTGATATTGTGAAATGCGATAGAAGCTCAGACCCGATTGCCAACTATTTTATAAAAAACACTCAAGTCTGTTGCGCAATGAAAAGGGATTTACAAAGAAAATCCTATCAAATAAGCTATGCTTTAAAAACGATAATGAACATTCCGCATTTCGCATCCCGCAGAAACCAAAGGAATGTTAAAGAAAGCGCACACACGAAATGCAATAATGTGATTTGCGATATTTCATCGCAATCATGAAACCGACATTTTCGCAGTTAAAAAGCTCGCCACCCTAAAAAATTTCTTACTCGACTTATGATGCAAAACATTAATGAGCAATAAATCTAGGGATAAGGAACCATTAGTGGGAATTTAGTAAGGGTTAATGGCATTTACATTTGAAAAGTGGTTTGACGTGATACGATATCTTCTCGCTTATGTTTAATAAAAACTCCTTTCTTATCAGCTTCTCAAAGTTATTTGTATCATTCATTCTTATGCTCATTCTTACTTGTGTCTATTCGATAGCTTCTTCTTTGCTCCATTTTTAAGAAAAATCTGCAGCAAGAGTCATTGGGAGCAATGGCAAAGAGGGGAAAGGCAACTGTGTCTGAAAAATTAGTAATGATCCCTCTATTCTATGATACTACGTGCAGCAAAGACGGAGGAAACTCAACATGGGAGGCCATGTATGATTTATTAGAAGAGGAGAAACCAAGACCTTTGGTAACAAAGGCCACAACTGATGGTCATGTTTCCTCCAACGCCTCATTCTTTGAGACAAAATGCTCATTTCTACACCGCATAGCCACAATACTGAAGATAATTCCATATACAGATATGGTTAAGTGGACAATTGATCAGGTGCACGTCTCAGACAGAGAATTCAAGAATAGCAAGCAGGAGGTTATGGGATATTTTTCACCAGACAACCTACAGGTTATGTACAATCTACCAGAGCCACAAAAAATCTACAATAAACAGTTCCTCGAGAAATTCGCTAAGGAGAATGAAGACCCAGTAGACGTCACGCGAAACTGGACAGAAAACGAAGGCAATATCAAAAAGGATAATGTTGACACCTAATCAACAGGATTGGGTGAATGTAATTAATGTAAATAAATAATAATAAATATGAACAGTCATCGAGAGATAAAGTGAACAGTCTCTCCCTCATGTATATAATAAAGACCAACCTGAAGGAATAATATAAGAATTGATTTGGTGGAGTTACTGCCTGGCCTGGCATGGTATCAGAGCCAGCTCCCGAAATTAGTCTTTATGTAACTCCTAGTGTTTGAGTGTCAGTTTTCTGCCTATATTATGTCTGGTTACCTGAAGCCTGCTCCAAGCAGTGTCATATATGCATTTCTGTGTCAAGTCTACACCCTCTGTCATATGCATTTTTTCAAATGAACGTTGAACGTTGTGGTATGAACGCTGGTGTTCTTAAAGGTGGACGTCAATGAAACGGCTGAGGTGAGTGCAGAATGGGACATTCGAGCAATGCTGACCTTCATTTTCATAAAAGATGGGAAACAGATTGACAAGCTTGTTGGACTCAATCAACCAGAGTTGGAGAAGAAAGTTTTAAACTGTGTCGCCATGACCCAGTTTGCCTGAAATCATCTTCATGAGTATTTATGTATGTTTCTTTGATACTTGAAGTTGCGTCAGAAGCTAAACCATGACTATAGAGGTTAATAACCTGGCTGTTTGTGTCTGTAATATGTATTAGATAATGTGTAATAGTTTTCATTTAGTATGCTTATGATGCTCTTGGTATGAACATTGTTATGAACGTTGTCATGAACGTTGTGTGAAACATTGTCATGAACGCTGATGCTCCTGTGCATACATCCCAAGTTAGCAGCAATGACCATGCGAAGAGTGCAGACATTCATCTTGTTGGGTGCCACTCAGAAGTTTATGAGCCCTGTGTTGATTCATTTGCACTTGTAGATGCCCTGCTCATAGGAATGCGTCAATAGCCTCATCAGTAGAGGCAGATAGGAATGCAATGAGGATCTGAGAAAAAAAAGAACATGCAGTTGTCAAAATTGATCCGGCTGATGTAGATCTGATTGCAACTGAGCTTGAGTTGGACAAGAAAGTGGCTGAGAGGACATTGCGAGAACATAAGGGTGATGCAGTAGCAGCTATACAGTCTTTGCTTCATTGATAAAGCTCATTTTCGTCTTTAAAGAAGATAGTAAACTCAATAAATCTAGTTGCATTGTATCCTAGAAGCTTGCAAAGGAACAATTTCAGAGAAGTTAAGGTTATGCTGAAGACTTCCAATTAACTTTTGTAGACTGACTCATTTGTGGAATTTCTTATACAAGTCTCAATAGTTTTCTGTAGATTCCTTTGATAGCATAGAAAATAATTGCGAAGCTAAGATGAAAATAATTTGTTCACATATATCTTTGATATTTTTTGTGAATTTGGATTGAGATATATTTGAAGATAAATTATTCTGCATACCTCTGTCTCCATATATCATATATCAAAATCAATTTTTTAGCAGTAGAAGTTTTTTTCCTCCACAAAAGCACATTTTTGATAGCAAAAGTATTTTTACAGCACTCAGATTTTACAATGCATTCAATCATATCCATTGTGGGAATAGTTCTCACTAGCAAGGAGAACTTTCCTGAGTGGTCCAGGATGATAAAACACATCCTCATTTTCAATGAGTTGTGGAAAGGAGTGTGTATTGGAGACGGAGACAAAGAACCAGAACAACCTACCTCAGATAAAGAGCTCGCCATTTGGGAAAATAAGAAAAACAAAGCTTATGCATTAATCGCAACATCTGTAAATTAAGAGGTGAGTCACCATATTTCACCATTTTCAATTACTTTCGAAGCCTTACAAAAGCTTAAAGAACTCTATGACTCACATTCTGCACTTGAAGTTGTTCAACTCATGATTAAACTCTTCACTCTTGAATTACAAAATAATGATCCTCTTGCTCTTGCATCCGAAGTAAAATCTATAATGCATGATATCAAATCCACTAAGGTTGAATTGGATATTCCTCTTATCACTTTTCTCAAGGCACTTTATCCTACTTACTCCAATTATCTTGAGTCATTGCAAGCAAATGGAAATCTCAAAGATATTACCTTTGACTCTCTTGTGAAAAAAAAATTTGAAAGAGAGAAAGCTTTTGGAAAGAAGACAACCCCTGAATCTTCTGAAGAGGCTGTGTGCCTTGCTCATAAAGAAAAGAATCATGCTCAAGATTCTTCCAGAGGAAGAGGTGGTTGAAGAGGAAGAGGAAGATATTTTAGAGGCAGGGGGGACAGACACTCTCAAGGAGAAAAGGCAGATTTGCACTGCATATGCTGCAAAAGAAATGGATCACATGATACCTCTACATGCAAGTTACCATGGGACAAAATTGAGCAACAAATAAACCAACAGAAAGGTAAAACTAATGACATAGACAAAGGTAAAGCACCTGAATCCGCTCACTATGTTGTGGCACAATGTAATATTAGAGTAAATGAAGATTTATTTAATGCTTCCCTTGCTTCTTGGAAAAGTTATTGGTTGCTTGATTCAGGAGCAACTTGTCACATGACTCATAGAAAATATTTTTTTGAAGAATTTACTGACAATTTTGATGGAGTAGTATACTTTGCAGACCAATAAAAAATCAAGCCATCAGGGCTTGGCACAATCATGCTTAAATTGTTTGGTCTTCCAGACTTTCTTCTGCATCATGTTCTATATCTCCCACAGTTGAAGAGAAACTTGTTGTCCTTGGTCCACATCCACCAGCAAGGTCATTCCATTCATATGTTTGATGGCAAGCTTGAGGTGAGAAAAGCATCTGACCACTCACTTGTCATGAGGGGAATTGAAGAAGAAAGGCTTCTCAAGCTGCAAGGTACCTCTACTTGTGCACAAGGTTTCTCATACAATTCTCATTATGAAGAAGGTACACTTCCATCAAGTTTATTATGGCATGCTAGATTTGGACATTTGAACTATGACAACCTCTGCTTGTTGAAGAAAAATGGTGTTGTTGGTTTGCCTACAATTCCTAGGAAATTTAAGCAATGTGATGCTTGCATTCTAGGAAAGCATAGCAAACAGTCTTTTCATGATTCACATTCAAGAGCACATAGAAAACTTGAACTCATTCATTCAGATTTATGTGGTCCAATGCCTGTTCCTTCTGCAAATGGAAATAAATATATGATGACATTTATTGATGACTACACCAGAATGTGTTGGGTTTATTTATTGAAGAACAAATCTGATGCTTTTCAAATATTCAAGAACTTTCATAAATGGATTGAAAATGATGCACAATCTCATATTGGGTATATTCACACTGATAATGGAAAAGAATACACATCAAATGAATTTGAAAACTATCTTCACCAACATGGGATCAAACATCAAACAACTGTACCTTATAATCCCCAACAAAATGGTGTAGCTGAAAGAATGAATAGGACAATCTCAAATATGGTACACTCCATGCTCTTCTTCAAAAATGTAAAGATAATGTTTTGGGTTGATGCTGTTCTATGTGTTGTATATATAAAGAATATTTGTCCATCTAATGCTATTAGAAACAAGACTCCATATGAAATGTGGTATGGGCATGTTCCTTCGTTAAAGCATCTCAGGGTCTTTGGTTCCACCTGTTATGCCTTGATACCAAAGGTACATAGAAACAAACTTGGTGCAAGAAGTCGTAAGTGTATCTTCTTGGGGTATTCAAACACCTCCAAAGCATACCGTCTCTATGATGAATTCAATAAAAAGTTTGTTGTATCTAGAGATGTAATTTTTCTTGAATCATCCAAAACTGACAATGTTTTTGAGTGGCAACTCGATCGCTTGGATAGATTCACAAATGCAAAATCATTTCAAGAATTTGATAATCAGATTCCACATGTTGAAGGGGGGATTCCTATACTAGAACAACATGTGGAATCTTCTTCTGAAGATCTCTCTCCCCTGCATGAAACTCCAACAATGGATGATGCTTTAAGTGATGTGATTGATAGAATTGGGAGACTCAATCTTGATTCAGTACCAACTCAATCAACGGAGTAGCCTGGACCATATGAGAAAAATACCCCAAAGTGGCTGACAAAGACACTTGAAAGTGTTCATCCTGATGAGGTTGGAAAGATAGGAACTAGAAATTCAAACTGGCAAAATGGAGGTGATGTAGATGACTCTAATTTTGTTGATATGGATGTTTCTTATGATTGCAAATTGAACTTGTCTACAGATTTTGAACCAACTTCCTTCAAAGAAGCTGCTTCTAGTGATGAACGGAAAGAAGCGATGCAAAAGGAGTATGATGCCCTCATAAAGAACGGCACTTGGAAGTTGGTTGATCCTCGATTAGGAACCAAACCAATTGGCTAAAAGTGGGTCTACAAGAACAAGTATAAATCTGATGGCTCACTTGACAAGCACAAAGCTAGGCTTGTGGAAAAAGGTTTTACACAAAAGGAAGGGGTCGATTATGAGGAGACTTTTGCCCCCACAACAAAATGGGCTACCATATGGACACTCTTTGCCCTGGCAGCTCAGAACGGTTGGAAAGTCCATGAAATGGATGTAAAAACTGCTTTCTTGAATGGAGATCTAAAAGAGAATGTTTTTATGTCCCAGCCTGAAGGATTTGCTGTGAAAGGACATGAACATAAAGTATGCAAACTTGTGAAGTCCTTGTATGGCCTCAAACAATGACCATGAGCCTGGTATGAAAAACTAACTGAGCATCTTCTGAAACTCAATTTCAAACATTATGATCTTGATGATGCAACTTTATTTGTCAAGAAAGTTGGCAAAACAGTTGTATATCTTGTGGTATATGTAGATGATCTTTTGATGACAGGGAACAATGAAAGCTACATTGCATCCATAAAGAAGGAATTGGGGAAAAGTTTTGAAATGACTGATTTGCGCTATGTTCGTTACTATCTTGGTATTGAAGTAACTCAACATCCAAAGTCCATATTTATTTCTCAAAAGAAGTACATTGGAGATCTATTGAACAGATTTGGCATGACAGAATGCAATCCTCTTACTACTCCAATGGAACAAAACTTAAAGCTCACATCTATTGAAGGAAAAGAATTTGAGGATGCAACAAAGTATAGACAGCTTGTAGGAAGTCTCAACTACCTAACTACTACCAGACCAGACATTTCGTTTGTTGTTGGAATCCTCTCTAGGTTTATGCAAAAGCCTTGTGAGGGACATTGGTCTGCTGCAAAAAGAGTTCTAAGGTACTTGAAGGGAACTCAAGACTTTGGAATCAAGTATACACAAGTGGACGACTTCAGCTTGATTGGATACTCTAATTCAGACTTCGATGGAGACAAAGAAATTGGGGTATCTACTTCAGGATATGCTATGAGTCTTGGATCAAGAGTTGTCTCCTAGAGATCACACAAACAATCAGTTCCAGCAGATTCCACAACAAAAGTAGAATACGTGGCAGCAACGAAAGCAACAAAATAAATTGTGTTGCTCAGGAAAATTCTTGAAGATTTGCAAGTAAAACAAGTACAATCAACTCCACTCATGATTGACAATACCTCTGCAATAAACTTGGCCAAGAACCCAAAGTTCCATGATTGAACGAAGCACATAAATACTAAATATCATTTGATTTGACATCATGTTGAGGCCAAAACAATCCATCTCCGTCATTGTTCCACTAATGAGAAAATTGCAGACATCTTCACCAAAGCGCTTGGAAGAGAAAAGCTTGAACGATTTAGAATGATGCTTGGACTCACCAACATCCCTTCAGATTAAGGGGGGGAATGTTGACACCTAATCATCAGGATTGGGTTAATGTAATTAATGTAAATAAATAATAAGAAATATGAACAGTCATCGGGAGATGAAGTGAACAGTCTCTCCCTCATGTATATAATAATGTTATGAAACCAACTCAAGAATAGATAGAAAAGATAGATCAATGCCTTAGAATTCAGCCTCTTCGAGGGGGCAACCTCCTTTACATTACATAAATGAACAATTCTTGGATGATTCAAATGACAAAACCTCCTTTCTATATATAGGAGTCTACGGAGTCACAATATAATCCATCCGACCTAACAATAATAATATAAAGCCACAAAAATAACAATAGAGGGATTCTATGGGGCACAGTAATAACAATATGGGGGCAATAGGGGCACAACAATATTAATAAGGGGTATAGCTACAATAGTAATGGGGTAATCACTAGTATTATAGGGACCCGACATGCCCCTCTCCTTCAAAAAAGTGTTGTCCTCAACACTTGAGTAGTTCTGGATACTTCTGCATGAAATTCTCATCCTCCCATGTGGAATCTTCAACGGATAAGTTCTTCCACTTGATAAGATACTCTGAAATTGATCGATTTCGTAGCTGTCGAGTTATTGTTTCTGTGACTGCTTCCGGTTCCAATATAAATTTTCCTTCCTCGACAAGTTCTGGCAATATTGTTTGAACTGGGAGCTTGTCACCTATAACCTTCTTTAAACATGAAACATGGAAAGCTGGGTGCAATCGAGAAGCTACAGGAAGCTCCAATTTGTATGCCATAGTACCAATCTTTTGCAACATGTTGGGTCCCTATAATACTAGTGATTACCCCATTACTATTGTAGTTATATCCCTTATTTATATTGATGTACCCATGTAGTGCCCATATTGTTACTATTGTGCCACATAGAAGCCCACTATTGTTATTGTTGTGCCCTACAATATTATTGTTATGTAGGCTCTGATTGTATTGGGACCACTTAGACTCCTATATATAGAAAGGAGGTATTTTCATTTGTATCATCCAAGAATTGTTCATTTATGTAATGTAAAGGAGGTTGCCCCCTCGAAGAGGCTGAATTCTAAGGCGTTGATCTATCTTTTCTATCTTTTCTTGAGCTGGTTTCATAACATTTGGTATCAGAGCTTTGGATTCTAGGGTTTCGCTGCTCCAAACAGGTCATCGTGGCATTTTCGCTATAACTTTTTTTCTGTGACGTTTCAGAAGTCGCAAAAAAAACCCATTTGAGAAGACATCGCGCTGAACCTTGGGTCCGAATTTCAGAGCTTTTCGCGCGATATTTTCGGAGATATGATCTCAGGAAGTTGGTCTTTTTGATGACTCCTGAATTACACTCAAAACAGGTGACCTGGGGAAAAGCGTCATAACTTTCTTTCTGAGCATCGGATTGAAGTTTCGTAAGAAGGTACAGAAAGAGGACGGACTTTAGTTTCTTGTGGGTGTTTTTCAAATCCAAAGGTCGAAACAGTGACTCGTGGCACGTCGTACAACTTCGCTCTACTGAACCAGTCTAAAAGCAAGTCACCGTGGGAGATTTCACATAACTCTTCCTTGGAGAATCCAATTTGGCTCAGACTTGTGGCATTGGAAAGAGGACACAGAAGGCTCCTACAGGTAGCAATTTCAGAATTGGATGATCCGAAATTACAGAGATACATCAGATTCAATATCAGGCTTCTATAAAGTGAAAAAAGGTGTGTAGTTTTTTTTTTTAATTTTTGTGTAAGCTTGGTTTAACGGAATTCAAAGGGCATAGTAAAGCATTATTATCGGTAACTGATGCCCCGAGGAAAGAAAATGCAAACACCTAGTAAGGAACCTGAAAGCTCTAGCATGACTCATGAAGAAGAGGAAGAAATGCTACATGATATATCAAAATTACAAGAACAAGTGCAACAAATGTCACGCTCACAAAAGCTAACAGAAGCTAAGATAAGTGGCGTGGAATCTAAGGTAAATGGCGTGGAATCTAAGATAAAGGGCATGGAAGCTAAGATGGAGGATTCGATGGCAAATTTGAAGATAGATTTGAATACAAACATGGAAGAATTGAAGAAGTTGCT
Organism: Pinus tabuliformis; assembly: GCA_031772625.1. Taxonomy (NCBI): domain Eukaryota; kingdom Viridiplantae; phylum Streptophyta; class Pinopsida; order Pinales; family Pinaceae; genus Pinus; species Pinus tabuliformis. The sequence goes on along the minus strand of CM062807.1, from coordinate 338,250,165 downwards.
ACAAGAAAGGGTCACTAATGGTGAAAAGGTAGTAAAGGAAACTCATGATGAGGACAAAAGAAATGTTAATCATGATTCCATAGCCTCTAATGTTGGATCAAAGACTCACCATGTTCCAAAAATCGATATGAGGAAGTTTGACGGCAAGGATCCCGCCACATGGATATTACAGATGGAGCAATTTTTCGATCTCAATAATGTGCAAAACACACAAAAGGTACGTATGGCAACTTTATATTTGGAACCAAATCAGTTTGTATGGTATCAATGGCTTTGTTCTCGTAAACCATTTATCACTTGGGCCATTTTTACGGAAGAATTAATAGCACATTATGAGGATACAAAAAGCAACACTTTTTTTAGCCAATTGATAAGTCTCAAACAAAAGGGTTCAATAATGGAGCACATTGAGGAGTTCCAAAAATTGAACATAAGGGTAAAAGATATTCCAGAAGATCATAGGATTGATGTGTTCATAGGGTCTTTAAAGGATAATATCCAACATGATGTGCGCCTTTGGGAACCTGATTCATTAGAGAAGGCATTCAGGTTAGCAAGAAAAATGGAAAGCAAAATTATGGCAACTAGGAAGCATACCATTCACAACTATAAAGAAGGAAGTGTTGTTGCCCATAGTCTTCCACAACCTACAAGGTTGACACCACAACAATTGGAAGAAAAAAGAGCAAAAGGGCTTTGTTACAATTGTGATAGCAAATACACAAAAGGTCATAAATGTGCTGAGAAGAAATTATTCTACATAGATTGTGAAGAGGAAGAAGAAAAGGAGCAAGAAAGGTCAAAAGAAGAGGATATATTCCAGGAACAAAGCCTAGATGAAGAACAAATAAATCCAACCATATCTTGTAATGCATTGGCGGGAATTACCACTCCTCAAACCATCAAGATAGAAGGACAAATCAAGAAGAAAAAGGTAATAGTGTTGATTGATTCAGGAAGCACCCACAATTTTATTCATTGTAGGGTAGCAAAAGAATTGAATTGCTTCCTATATCCAGCTCCAGAGTGTCAAGTGATGATTGCAAATGGAGGAACAATAAATTGTTCTGGAAAGTGCCATAATATCAAGCTATCCATGGGAGAATATGTATTGACTAGCCCAATGCTTTCCATTCCAATGGGAGGTGCTGATGTTGTACTAGGAGTCCAATGGCTACAATCCTTGGGTACAATAGCTTTTAATTTTCAAGAACTTTTCATGAAATTTTCTGTGGAAGGAAAGGAAGTTGAATTAAGGGGTATTGCAGGGAAACCAGGAAAGATAATCAGCTCTAATGGAATGACAAAGCTTCTAAAAAAGGAGCAAAGAGGTGTAATTGCACAATTATGTTCACTAGATGTTTCCACATTGGAATCATCTATTTCTCCAGATCTCCAAAAAGTCCTGGACAATCATTCCAAGGTATTTGAGACTCCCAAAGGTCTCCCACCTATGCGTGATCATGATCATGCTATTCATCTGATTCCAGGAAGTGTTCCTCCAAACATCAGGCCGTACAGATATCCATATGTCCAAAAAAGTGAAATTGAACGTATGGTTGCAGAAATGTTAGAGGCTGGTATAATTCAACCGAGTCAAAGTTCTTTCTCAGCTCCAGTAGTATTGGTGCACAAGAAGGATGGATCATGGCGCATGTGTCCAGATTATAGGGAGCTCAACAAGCTCACTATTAAAGATAAGTTCCCCATTCCTGTTATTGATGAATTACTGGATGAATTGCATGGATCAATTTACTTCACCAAGTTGGATCTTCGTTCGGGATATCATCAAATTAGAATGAAGGTCGAAGACATTCCGAAAACAGCATTTAGAACTCATGAGGGTCATTATGAATTTTTGGTCATGCCTTTTGGCCTTACCAATGCACCTTCAACATTTCAAGGTTTGATGAATTCAATTTTCAAACCATTCCTTAGAAAATTTGTGTTAGTATTTTTTGATGATATACTAATCTACAGCAAGTCTTGGAAGGATCATGTTGAACATGTTGACAGGGTGTTACAACTATTGGAGGAGAAACAATTATATGCAAAAAGATCCAAATGTTTCTTTGGAGTCCAGGAGGTGGAATATTTGGGTCATATTGTATCTCATGAAGGAGTTAAGGTAGACCCTAGCAAAATTAAAGCCATTAAGGAATGGAAAATCCCCACATCCATAAAGCATCTGCGAGGATTTCTTGGGTTGACAGGGTATTATCGCAAGTTTGTTAAGAATTATGGGAGAATAGCTGCACCTCTAACAACATTATTGAAGAAAGATTCATTTTCATGGAATTCGGAAGCAACAAAGGCCTTTGAACATCTTAAAGAGGCAATGTGCCAAGCACCGGTCTTAGCTACGCCGGACTTCACAAAAACCTTTATTGTGGAATGTGATGCTTCAGGAAATGGAATTGGTGCTGTTCTAATGCAAGATGAAAGACCCATTGCTTTTGAAAGTCGTCCAATCAAGGGAAAGTTTTTAAGAAAAGCTATTTATGAGAAGGAAATGTTGGCAATACTCCATGCACTTAAGAAATGGCGACCCTACCTAATGGGAAGACACTTCAAGGTAAAAATGGATCATGATAGCCTTAAATACTTTTTAGAACAAAGATTATCCTCTGAAGAGCAACAAAAGTGGGTCACAAAGATGTTGGGTTATGACTTTGAAATCATCTACAAAAAAGGGAAGCAAAATGTGGTGGCAGATGCACTCTCAAGAAAGGATGAGGATGTGGAAGCATTGTTGTGTGCCATTTCTATTATCCAACCAGATTGGATAAACGAAGCAAGGGAGGAATGGAAGAACGACGAAGAAGTGTGGGCACTTATTCAAAAGCTACAACAAGATTCCAGTACTTCTGATACATTTAGCTGGAAAAATGATTCGCTATGGTACAAAGATCGCTTATACCTATGTAAGAATTCCCAGCTAAAACAAAAGATTCTTATGGAATTGCACACTTCTCCCTTTGGAGGGCACTCAGGATTTTTAAAAACTTACCACAGGGTTAAGAAGGAATTTTTTTGGGATGGCCTTAAATCAGATATTCAAAAGTTTGTGGCGGAATGTTTGGTTTGCCAGCAAAATAAAGTTGAAACAATTAAGACACCGGGTCTATTACAACCTTTATCCATTCCAAGCCAATGTTGGGAGGAGGTTTCAATGGATTTTATCACAGGTTTACCCAAGTCTGAGGGAAAGAGTGTCATCATGGTGGTAGTTGACAGACTTACGAAGTATGCACACTTTTGTGCATTATCACATCCATTTAAAGCCAGTACAGTTTCTACTGCATTTATGGAAACATTTCAAAAGCTACATGGAAACCCAAAGATTATTGTAAGTGACAGAGATCCCATTTTCACTGGAAATTTTTGGACATAATTATTTTATTGTCTTGGTACTCAGTTAGCTCATAGCTCATCTTATCATCCTCAATCTGATGGGCAAACTGAGATAGTAAACAAATGTTTGGAAGGATACCTTCGTTGCTTTGTATCTGATAAACAGACACAATGGGTCAAATGGTTGCCTCTGGCTGAATGGTGGTATAACACTTCCTTTCATACAGCAACAAAAATGACCCCATTTATGGGTATCAACCACCATCCATCACATCATATTTAAGAGAAAATTCTAAGGTTCAGGCAGTGGAACATCACATCGAACATCAACAACAAGTCCTCCAACTCTTAAAGGATAACCTTGTGTTGGCACAGAATAGAATGAAACAACAGGCAGATCAGCATCGCAGTGAAAGAAGTTTTGATGTAGGTGATTGGGTATTCCTACGGCTACAACCATATAAGCAAATGTCCCTCAAGCAAGCTAAGAAGGATAATAAATTATCACCAAAGTATTATGGTCCGTACAAGGTGTTGCAAAAGATTGGTACTATGGCATACAAATTGGAGCTTCCTGCAGCTTCTCGATTGCACCCAGTTTTCCATGTTTCATGCTTAAAGAAGGTTATAGGCGACAAGCTCCCAGTTCAAACAATATTGCCAGAACTTGACGAAGAAGGAAAAATTATATTGGAACCGGAAGCAGTTATAGAAACAAGAACTCGACAGCTACGAAATCGATCAATTTCAGAGTACCTTATCAAGTGGAAGAACTTATCCGCTGAAGATTCCACATGGGAGGACGAGAATTTTATGCAGAAGTATCCTGAACTACTCAAGCGTTGAGGACAACACTTTTTTGAAGGAGAGGGGCATGTTGGGTCCCTATAATACTAGTGATTACCCCATTACTATTGTAGTTATATCCCTTATTTATATTGATGTACCCATGTAGTGCCCATATTGTTACTATTGTGCCACATAGAAGCCCACTATTGTTATTGTTGTGCCCTACAATATTATTGTTATGTAGGCTCTGATTGTATTGGGACCACTTAGACTCCTATATATAGAAAGGAGGTATTTTCATTTGTATCATCCAAGAATTGTTCATTTATGTAATGTAAAGGAGGTTGCCCCCTCGAAGAGGCTGAATTCTAAGGCGTTGATCTATCTTTTCTATCTTTTCTTGAGCTGGTTTCATAACACAACACCTTGTACGGACCATAATACTTTGGTGATAATTTATTATCCTTATTAGCTTTCTTGAGGGACATTTGCTTATATCGTTGTAGCCGTAGGAATACCCAATCACCTACATCAAAACTTTTTTCATTGCGATGTTGATCTACCTGTTGTTTCATTCTATTTTGTGCCAACACGAGGTTATCCTTTAAGAGTTGGAGGACTTGTTGTTGATGTTCGATGTGATGTTCCACTGCCTGAACCTTAGAATTTTCTCTTAAATATGATGTGATGGATGGTGGTTGATACCCATAAAGTGCCATAAATGGGGTCATTTTTGTTGTTGTATGGAAGGAAGTGTTATACCACCATTCAGCCAGAGGCAACCATTTGACCCATTGTGTCTTTTTATCAGATACAAAGCAACGAAGATATCCTTCCAAACATTTGTTTACTATCTCAGTTTGCCCATCAGATTGAGGATGATAAGATGAGCTATGACCTAACTGAATACCAAGACAAGAAAATAATTCTGTCCAAAAATTTCCAGTGAAAATGGGATCTCTGTCACTTACAATAATCTTTGGGTTTCCATGTAGCTTTTGAATTGTTTCCATAAATGCAGTAGAAACTGTACTAGCTCTAAATGGATGTGATAATGCACAAAAGTGTGCATACTTGGTAAGTCTGTCAACTACCACCATGATGACACTCTTTCCTTCAGACTTGGGTAAACCTGTGATAAAATCCATTGAAACCTCCTCCCAACGTTGGCTTGGAATGGATAAAGGTTGTAATAGACCCGGTATCTTAATTGTTTCAAATTTATTTTGTTGGCAAACCAAACATTCCGCCACAAACTTTTGAATATCTGATTTAAGGCCATCCCAAAAAAATTCCTTCTTAACCCTGTGGTAAGTTTTTAAAAATCTTGAGTGCCCTCCTAAGGGAGAAGTGTGCAATTCCATAAGAATCTTTTGTTTTAGCTGGGAATTCTTACAGAGGTATAAGCGATCTTTTTACCATAATGAATCATTTTTCCAGATAAATGTATCAGGCGTATTGGAATCTTGTTGTAACTTTCGAATAAGTGCCCACACTTCTTCGTCATTCTTCCATTCCTCCCTTGCTTCGTTTATCCAATCTGGTTGGATAATAGAAATGGCTGTTACACAAAAATATCGTCACCATGATTATTTGCAGTCAGTACGGGTCTATCATCACTTGTACTGTCCTCCTAAGCAAGTCTCAGACCTTAGCTCTTCAAGTCAAGCTTTGGAAATGAGAGAAAGACGTTAAAAATCAATGTAACTCTGGTTCCGCACTTTCTCTCACTGTCACCTGCGGTCCCGCACCTTCTGTGTACAAAAACTACGGACCCGCCCGCTCTGTCCCTAACGGTGTAGGTGCGGACCCCTGTGAAAGTCAAAAGGCGCAAGTTTTATCTTAAAAAACTCACTTTGGGTTAATTCTAGAGGTTTCTAGAAGGAATTTTGATGTGGATTGTTCGCTCTGAGGTGGTTCATGCATCCCAAAAGAGAAGGAGCTAATCCCTTGATAAGAGGAGCTATCCCTTTGAAGGAGGACCTAGTAACCTCCCTCCATTGCACTATAAATACAGGCATTGGGCTGGTTGCTAGGGAGGTTAGAAGCTGAACATTTTTGAGGGTAAATGCTGGTGAAATCAAGACTTCCTAGTTGAGCTTAAGAGGAGAGATCACATACCTTTTTGGCTTCATTGGGGAGTGAGTGAAACTTGTCAAAGTAGAGGAGACTTCTTGCTAGACCCTGGGAGGAGCTTGTATAACGTCAAGGCACATGTTGTAAAGTTCTTCTTCTTTTGAATTAATACAATCAAACTCATTTTTCTCAACAAGTATCTCATGTTATTTGTTTCATGGACTCCTTGACTTTCATGTTAAATATGTTTTATGCAATTGGCTTTTCAGGTGCTATTTAATTTGTTTGCCTTGTTTGTGTTTGCAGATTCGCGACAAAGGAGCTCATTTGGATCGAAGGAGCGAGGGCATCCACAAGCTTGCATTGGACCTAAGGTAGGCCCTAAAAAACACTTGTTTGCCATTGTTTATTAAAGCATATTTAGAGAAAGATAGTGTTTGGTTGGTTTGCTTGTTGTAGAGCTATAAAAAGGGTCTCTTTCACCTCTAATTACCTCACATTAATATGTCAATCCGGGAACCTTTTGGTTATTTCAAAGAGTGACTCAATCTGAGGCTATTTGTCAGAGTAATGCTAGTAGTACAGTGTCCTACAAAAACACGAGAGTAAACTAATGCTTATCAATGACTAAGTTCCTTCAAATGACTAAAGCACACACTCTTAAAGCTAGGCAACTTTATCATTCAAGGGTTCGACAGCAATAGCCCATCCCTTTGGAAACTGATGGAAAGGAAACTAGAGCATGGATCACGGGTCTGGGAGCAAGGAAACAAATGCAAAGGCTCACTACAGCCACAGATCGTCTCTCACACCAAATGCGAGTAAATGAAACGACAGATAAAAATGGAACGACAAATAGGAAATTGAACAACAAATCTAGAATGGAACAACAATGCTTAAAATGGAACAACAATTCTGAAATGGAACAGCAATCACTATAACTAAACCTCGCGAGTAACAATCAACTCAAATGCTCTAAAAAACTCCAATCTTTCATTCTCCAAGCAAACCACGCAACCAACTAAAGGAACAACAATAACTCTTAATTATGGAACAGCATGAATCCTGAATCATAAAGAACACACCTTTCAGATAATTACCTTAACACACATACTCAGCATAGAAGCTTCATAACACAATGATAACACTGTTCAATTAAGTCTAATAAGATTTCATTCACTCCGAAAGTATTGACAATATAATGCAGAGTCAATGGAAAGAACATTAATGAACGAATCTTAGTAGAGCATGTAATGTAACTTGTAGAGCATATCAGATTACCAACTAGTGACAATAAGCAAACCACGCAGAAATCAAATCGTAGTGATACAGAAGCAAGTGTCCTCCGGGGCCGGGCCCTTAGCCTCAAGGGTACACCGCTTTAAGCTAATCCAGATGCAAAGATAAGATAATCACCAAGTTTATATTAATGCATAGAACAGAAAGTACAATGAGCCAAGTTCAACAAGACTTGATAATCAAAGTTCAGTCTTTAACAAAAAGTTACATAAAAAGCATCCCCCCAGACTAACAGTGCCGTCCCTTTATATAAGGGTAATGGCGGAGATGTCTAAGTGATAAGATAAATAAAGCAGCGATCCTGGATTCGCCAAACTGTTAATCCCTAATCACTTCTTTTCTCCTCCCCCGAGCTGGCGCCTTCTCCACCTTTTCCGGATCGGTTTGCTTCAGCCTGCTTTGCCTCGTTTGCACTCAGTCCTTAGTCAAAGGGACAACAGTTACTCTGTTCTTGTCTTCTTCTTTGGAACATCAGCTCCTCGTTTTTACCCTTTCCTGCACAGGAGAATGACAACTATCAGCGGATAAGTCTTGCATACTAATTCCACATATTTTATCACAATTCTCTATTGTTTTCCACATTCATGATGTAAAAGATTCATAAGTCCTACTGAAAAGCCACTGAAATTATCATTAAAACATACCTTTTTAGTACTCCACACTTGTCATTAGGTCTTCTTTAGATTCTAGGAAGGTCTATCTTGTCCGCAAGATCGACTTATTCCATGTGACAAAATGGCGACTCCACTGGGGATTTGATTATTTTCCTTGTTTTTACTTTGACCTGAGAAACTGTGTTTTTGTTTATGTTTTTGGCTTGTTGTGTGTAAAATTGGGTAGAGTTTGTAGATCCAGGGTTATTTTTTGTTTTTCATAGCTTTGGGAGAGGACCGCACCCTAGCCGTTTGACACAGTGCGTACCTACCCGCAACTTGGCTTTTAGCACTGAGCGGGACCACACCTGTGTCAACTGTGGGTCTGCGGACCCTGTCAAAATTTTGAAAAACATAAGATTTCCTCTATTAGTCAGCTTAGTTTTTGTTTAGAAATTGTTATCCACTGCCCAGACCTGCATATAACTTGTCAGAGGCTTTCCTTAGGTTGATTTTGTTAGTGTTAGGGTTTTAGGTGAAATTCCTAGGAGTTTTGCTTGTTGGGTTTGTTTTTCATTTTGGTTGTGTAGTGGCTCTGAGCTTAGAAGCTGTAGGGAATTTAGATCACCTTAGTGTCTACCAGCCTTCTTAAGAGTCTGACCATTTATGAAATCTCCCCTTGTTGAGGAATCCGCTTTGAGTTTTCTCTTTACAAAACTTCGAAAAGCTTGTGTTTGAAAGTTTGGATTTTCATTTTCAAAAAGAAAACAAAGTTGGTTGTTCTTGACTGATTTGTGATTCTGCATAAGTTGGTCCTTAGCGTACATCTAGCTAAGTAAAACATCCTTAAAAAGACTTTTAGTAGGCTTTGACTTCAAATAGGTTTTTATAATTTATAGATCTCAAAGTTAGTCATTTTCATAGTTTTGAGTGTTTTATTAAAAAATATAAAAATCTCTTTTGGAAAAAGTTTGTTTTGTAGTGATTGAGTGCTTTGAAACGAAAAAGGGAAATTTTTGTGAAATAACTAGTTGTCTCGTTTTGAGTGCATTGGAAAAGGACAAAAACTCTTCTTTTAATTTGTTTGATTGAGAAAGATTTGTGTTTACAAAGTATTTGCATTCTCAAACTCTTTCTTAGTTAGAAGTTCATCGAAGAGAAAAAGATTGTTTAGATCATCTTAGGTGCATTTTTAGTGATTTTGAGTCGAGTCTTCATTCCACAAGTTTCATCTCCGCACCTTTTGACTTAAACAAAAACCAATAAAAATTAACGCTTAAAGTAAAATTCACCTAGTAAATTTTTATTTCTAGGGCTCTGATACACCAACTTAGCTTAAGCTAGTGTCTTGGAGTATGAGAGTAATTAACTCTCCAAGACAGTAAAAACAAACAAGTAGCTGTATCTTGTGGTAGGGAAGAAATCCAATTGTTGCATTTATGCTCTGGGAAAGCTCCTCTTAAAGGAGAAGCACGAGATCATGTCTGAACTAGTGTGGGAATCAATCCTTCCTCATTGGGAACGACGCCAGATATTCACGTATTAAAAATGGTAAACCTCGGATTAACCATTGTCGAGGAGCCTAGGGTCACTTGTTGGTAAACCTTGGATTATGTCAAGGAGCCTTCAAGGGGATTGAGCTTGCTACTATGCCCTTGCGTGCGTATCGGATCGTAGACTGTTCCCCAGGTGTATTTGTCTCAGTTGGTAACCTTAGTGGCCATATTCTTTAGCACTCTTCCTGAGGTGACAGTGGTGGGAAGATCCCACTGTACCTGGAGCAAACGTCGGCTAGACTCACTTGGATTTTCTGGGGGTTTCTCTTCACTCGAGACGGTTAAGTGGAGGAACTTGTGCCAGTCTATTCATTAAGCAGGTTGCCGGGGTAACTGTTCCAACCACCATTTCTGTATTGAACTCTGCGACGTTGGATTTCATCACCAACTAGTGTTTTCAGTACGGAAAGTTACTGTTTGTGTGTGTTTGATCTCCTAGATTCTTTAGGCGTGTGATTCAAATTTGTTTGGTTCTTTAGAGGCTTTAGGTGGTTTTCATTGAGATTTTACTTTGTTTGCGTGTGAAGTAGTTAAAAGTTTTTAACTGTGGTTGAATTACCAAGGCAGTCCCGTAGACTTCGGGGCCAATCTCCTGAGTTTGTAAACGTGGCTGAGTTACTGAGGAAGTCCCGTAGACTTCGGGGCCAACCTCCTGAGGAAGTACCGAGCCAGCTTGAAGGCTTGAAAGTCCTCGTAACTCCTAGAGATAGTAGAGTTGGGTCACCTGAAGAAGGAGAATCTTCTTTGATAGTACATCTTCATTTTCAACCGTTAGTGGCAGATTATAATCCACAGTCAGTGTCTGTTTCCGAAATTGCTGGTAGCTTTTCATCTACTAGTGATATAGGTGAGGAACCCGAAATATCCGAGCCTGAAAGTGAATTTGCTGCTACTCTGACATTGGGGTTTGTTTCTCCAACTTCTAGTGGTCCTGGTTCACCTAGGGTAGAAAGAATAATCACCCAAGATCTTCCTTCTGGACTTATTGCTATTGAAGAACTTGCTCCGGAAGAAGAAGTAGGCATCCCTATCCCTGAAAATCAACCTGTTATTGAACTAAGGGAGCGTGAATCAATTTTTTACAGTCCACCTAGGAGCAGTTCTTGGTATCTTTCTTTGACTAATTTTTTAGAAAACTCAGGGTTAAGTTTTTCACCACCTCGCGCTCCTTATCACCCAACACCTAGAGGTTATTATACTCCGGTAAATATGTCAGGACAGTCATCCATGTTTACTCAATCGCCTAAATCTTTTTTGTACGACGGTCCTTCTGTTCCCTCTGGGTATCAGTCACTTTCTGGTACTTTTTCGGGAGCATTTCCTCAAGCCATTGAGCAAGGGTTATTAACTAGAAGCAATGGTACTAAGCCGTTGAGCGTAGAAGACATTCTTATGATGTCAGGTTCTATTCCCAATCCTCAACCTCAAGGTGGCCAGTTACCGCCTGGGGGGCAGCCTCAATTAACGCCTGGGGGGTAACCTCAAGGTACACAATTTGCATCTGGGGGGCAACCTCAAGGACAGTACATACCTATGGGACAGTACGTTCCTCAAGGTCAACCCCAGACTCAATATGTACCCCAAGGCCAACCCCAGTATCAATTTATACCTCAAGGTCAACCCCAGTATCAGTATGTGCCTCAAGGGTATCAACCCCAAGGTCAGTACTCGAACCAAGGTTTTCAACCACCCTCCGGTCAAACGTATGTTTAAGGAACGAGAAATGTACCTTTCAATTATCAATCCTACCCTCAACCCAGTTATGGTCCTCAGCATTCTCAACCAGTTATGGGTCAGTACCCCGGAATGAATATAGTGTGGGATCCATTGCAAACTCAACAGGTGTTGCAGCCAAGTGTACAGTTGTCATCTCAAACTGGACAACCCTTAGTTTCTGGTACACCCCAGCAACCAGTCCAGTCTAACATTCAAACTTCTGTATCTTCGGTAGTTTCTCAGCCTGGGCCTAGTACGCCTCGTACTTCGCCCCAAACGACTGCTACAACGGCCGCAACATCTGTTCAATCTACCCCACCTACTTCTGGAGTATCGACAGCTCCGGTTTCTACTGTTCCTGTATCTACTCCTCAGACATCTTTACCACCGTCTGGATCTACGATTCAAACTTCGGTTCAGATGCCTGTAGGACAACCTGGTTTAAGTATGGTTGTCACAAGTCAACCACAATTCACTTATCAACCGTACCAGGGACAGTACCAATTCGGTCCTGCTGTGCAGCAGCCAGTCTATCAGTATCAACCGTACCCTGGGTACACTTATCAACAACCTCAACAACCCCAGTACGGTCTAGTTAATCCTAGTTTTCTGGGAGGATACAATATCCCAAATGCAATTCCTATTCCTAGTTATCCTGGATATCCTCCTCCTGGGGCTAGTCTCATGACCTAGAGTTTTAGGGATCCTAATCGGTAGTTACCATTTATCGCAACTTTAGACTTGCTTGACTTGTCGCGCCTAACGAACGATCCCATTAATTATCTTCCGGTTTGGCCGCCAATGCCGAATAAGTTGCCCAGTGACATTCCCAAGTTCAAAGGTAAATCAGGAGAGGACCCGTCGAACCATGTGATGACTTACCACCTCTGGTGTGCGTCTAACTCCATTTCAGATGATTCAATCCGTCTTAGACTTTTCCAGCGCACTCTAATTGGTCTCGCGGCCAAGTGGTACATTGAGTTACCGCGAGGCACTTTTTATAATTTTAGTCAGTTAGCTACCTCGTTTTTAACTCATTTTCAGTTGCCAGTCCGATATGACAATGGCACGGAATTGTTAACTTCGTTAAAACAATCGACATCCACTTACATTTCAGGTCATATTCATGAGTGGAGACGTCGACGACGTTTAGTGAAGGTATTTATTCTGGATCAGATCTTGGCCGAGTGGTTTGTAAAATATTTGTTGCCAAAGATCACTGAAGATGTTGCTAAAGCCAGAGTTGTTACTGAGGAGCAAGTGATTGCTCAAGCACAGTACCTTGACTTGGTCTATACTCAGTCAGGTACGTTACACGAGAAAATCCCCTATCTTCCCAAGCAAAATCAAATCGTTGTAGCTCCTTCGGGATCTCATGCCGCCGATGGTATGATTGGCACGGTTAACACTAAAAGTAAGAAGAAATCTTCCAAGAATTCTTCTCCCATCATAACCTTGCCTGATTCCCCGACAGGAGATTCTTCTGCAGAAATTTCCGCCGATATTCACATTGTAGAGTCATCTACAGCCAAATCAAAATCGGTGGGAAGAAGAAAGGAAAGAAGAAGAATAAAACGGACAAAAGTTCAAAGGAGAAACCTAAAAAGGCGGAATCCAATGATGAAAAACGCAAATCTCGTTATCCTTGTCTCATTTGTGACGATGAACATTTTACAAGAGACTGCCCTCATCGTGCAGAGGTTGCGGAAATTGTCAAGGGTTCCCAAACTCCTGGTGTTTTGAAGGATCCTTTTCTGGCTCAAGACAATAAGATGATAGGTTCATCCTCGAATGCCAATGAAGAACCCATACTAGTGATGTCCCATGTTAGGATTGCGACTCGATCACAAGATTATGGTAGTAAAAGTCCTGTTGATGGTAAAGAAGCAGAATCTTCTCATTCTAATCTATCAACCTCAGCTCCCGGTTCCGATCCACTACAGATTGAGAAACCTAATCCAGACTTGGTAATCAAACCGCCCGCCAAGGGTATACTTCGAAAGTTAGCTTTCAATCCACATGCGAGAGCGGCTTAGAATTATAACATTGTTGAGGATTTAACTGTTTCACCCTCAACAATGTCGGCTTTGGAAGTGCTGCAATCATGTCCAGCACAACGTAAATTACTTTTGTCGGCTATAGGAGCTGTTGACGTTCAAGACAAGAACCTAATAATTTTCGATCTAGAAAATAGTACACCGCATTTGCCTCATGAAATGGCTTTCCAAATTCCAGTGATAGTAAAAAACAGGCCTATTCATCGGACTGTAATTGATGAGGGAGCCTCAACGTGTATTATGTCGATACAATGTTGGAGATCGCTTGGTTCTCCTTCGCTAAATCAATCCCCGACGATTCTAAAGGCCTTTGATGGCCGTGGGTTTCATCCTTTTGGCATTCTACAGGATTTGCCTATAGGGGTTGAAGGAAAAACCGTTAGTTTAGATGTGGAGGTGGTTGATGCCCCTCTAGATTACAACCTTCTCTTGGGTCGAAGTTGGTCTTACGCTATGATAGCGGTCGTTTCATCGGTCTTTCGAGTTAATGGTAAGATCGTAACAATAGACCAGCTGGCTTACTTTTCATCTGACCCAGCCTCTTCTGAGAGTATTCAACATGTCGGTAAAACAACTATCCCATATAAGGATGTTGGAGTAGGACTAGTTAAAGATGCCGGTTTACTAGGAACTTTTCCTTTTCCTCCGATCAACGCATCGTCTTCATTTGCAACCATTCATATGATTACATCAGACACCATTGTTTATGATGATCCTTGGATCGTTCCTTCTGAATCTGAGATAGACTCATTTGGTAATGCCATGCCTTTGAGTCCATATGAAATTGCCTATGAAGCCGTGCAGTCGTTTTCCGACCCATGTTCAACCAAAAATGACTTAATGAATGTGGTCCGTGAGGAATTACTTTTCACATCAACCTCGGATCTAACCACGTTATCTGAACTTGTTCACTCTGATGAGAAAATTCGTGAAATCCTATGTGTAGATGATTTACCATGGGAAGATCTCCATCACAGATCTTCGTTTTTACCTGAGGATGATCGTTTTGAAAATGATTTCTCATCAATTTTTACAACTGAATATGTCAAGGAACCTCAGAATCCAATGAAACATCCTGATTCAGAGTTAAATTTGGGAAACATCTCTCGAACTATTCCTATTGACATTTCGGTTAAGCCCGGAATTGTTGAGAACATTCATATAGGTGCCTCGTGTACAGATGATGAAATTCAATTATATAAGGCCCTATTTCAAGAATTCCATGATGTGTTTGCCTCGTCCTATGAGGAAATTCCAGGAATTGATCCCGCGATTGTTGTTCATGAGATCAAGACTTACCCAGACGCTAAACCCGTCCGGCAACGTTTGCGTCAGATTCACCCACGAAAAGCTGCTGCAATTAAAGCAGAAGTTGAAAAATTGTTGAAAGCAGGTTTCATTTATCCAATCCCGTTAACGGATTGGGTATCGAATATTGTTCCGGTTAACAAAAAACAGGGAACAATAAGAATATGCATCGACTATAGGGACATTAATCGAGCCTGTCCAAAGGACAATTACCCAACTCCCTATATCGATCAAACCATTGATGATTGTGCCGGTAGCGAAATATTCTCCTTCATGGACGGTTTTTCTAGATACAATCAAATCAATATTCTACCTGCCGATCAACCAAAAATGACTTTCATTTGTCCATGGGGAACATTTGCTTATTGCAAGTTACCTTTTGGGCTTAAGAATGCCGGAGCAACTTTTCAAAGGGCGATGTCTTATGCGTTTCATGACATCAAGCACATTGTGCAACCCTATCTCGATGATTTGCCTGCTCATTCATTACATCGAGCTGATCACCTCGTCCATTTACGAGCAATCTTTATGAGGTGTAGGCATTATCGGATTCGGTTGAACCCACACAAATGTGTCTTCTGTATAGAAACGGGTCGATTGCTGGGGTTTGTAGTTTTGAAAGCCGGCATTCGCGTTGATCCCTCGAAGGTCGAAGCTATCATCAAATTGCCTCCTCCTTCGAGTCTTCGCCAACTCCAAAGTTTGCAAGGGAAAGCAAACTTTTTACGACGATTCATTCCTAACTACGTCGAGGTTACAAAGGGTTTTACCCGGTTGTTGAAGCAAAATACTCCATTCTATTGGGATGAGATAGCTCAAAAATCTTTTGATGCACTCAAACACGCGTTGACCCATGCATCGTTGTTGCATCCTCCCAACTACAACCAGGATTACTTCTTGTATCTCGCCGCCTCTCATTCCACCATTGGAATGGTCTTAGTTCAGGAAGATGAATTCAGAACTGAACATGTGATATTTTACCTTAGTCGAACTTTAAATCCAACTGAGCTAAAATACTCACATGTGGAGAAATTGGCATTGGCAGCTGTTCAAGTTGTCCAACATTTTCGTCACTACATTTTACTATGTAAAACTACGGTAATTTCGGATTGCAACCCTATGATCTACATTTTGACCAAGCAATTGCTAGGGGGCAAGTACTCTAAATGGCTCATTATCCTGTAGGAGTTCAACTTGGAATTTGAGAAATCTAAGTCTAAGAAATCTTTAGTTTTTGCGGAGTTAATGTGTGACTTCCCACGTGCTGACACAGAAACTGTGGCGGAGGAGCCCATTGCGGATGAATCCTTGTTTCTAATCAGCACTTTAGCACTTTATCTCCAGATCCAATCCTTTCGGCCAGAAATTTCTCGGCCAGAACGTCGAAAAATTTGATTCCAGTCCCAACAATTCAGGATTATTGGAGATACTCTTTATCGCCGTGGGGCAGACTCTGTTTTTCGACGTTGCTTAACTCACGAGGAAGCTGAAAGGGTTCTAAATGACTGTCACTCTGGAGCATGTGGCGGTCATATGTCTGGGTTTGCCACAGCCCAAAAGATATTGCGCGCTGGCTACTTCTGGCCGTCTTTATTTAAAGATTGTATTACGGCGGTCCAAAAATGCCACAACTGCCAAATTTTTTATCGAAAGATGCGCGCTCCACCTGCTCCTCTCCACCCTATAATTGCCGTTGGTCCTTTTGCCAAATGGGGTATCGATTTTATTACATGTAACCCTCACTCGGCCGGGGGGCATGCGTATATCATCCTTGCGGTAGATTATTTTACTAAGTGGGCCGAGGCGATGCCTACATTTGAGGCAGATGGCAAGGCAACTGCAATTTTCGTGTTCAATCATATAATTGCTAGGTTTGGTGTCCCGCAAGCAATAATCACTGATCATGGGTGTCATTTTTGAAACGTTATGATGACCGAACTTACCGGCCAGCTTGGTTTACGTCACGATAGTTCAACCCCTTATTATCCACAAGCGAATGGTCTGGTTGAATCCATCAACAAAGTTTTAGTTATCATGATCCAACGAATCATTGGGATTCATCGATCGAATTGGCACAACATGCTATTTTCAGCGCTTTGGGTGTACCGAACTTCAGTAAAAACATCAACATGGTTCACTCCTTTCCAACTAGTCTATGGTTTGGAAGCTGTGTTACCCATTGAATGCGTAATCCCGTCACTGCAAATGGCCATCGAGTTACTTCCAGCCGCTTCCGAAGAGGAAAAGCGTTTGTTATACTTGGCTCAATTAGATGAGAATTGACGTGATGCTGCATTGGCGATCGAGACTCACGCAAAATGCATGAAAGCTCAGTATGATCGAAATGTGACCCCTCAAAATTTTTCGGAAGGAGATCTAGTCTTAGTTTACGATCAAGCTAATGATAAATTAGGCGCTGGAAAATTCGTTCCTATGTGGCATGGTCCCTATGTTGTCAAGCGAAAGCTAGCCAATGGGGCCTATGAATTGGTAGACTTTGACGGGGACTCTTTGGGTAAACCTAGAAATGGTCTTTACTTGAAGAGGTATTATGCTTAAAGGATGGGTATGGAGATTTTTAGTTAGGATAGTTTTTCTTTCTAGCTGGTGTGTTTTAGTTTAAACAGTGTGCTTAGCTTAGAGAGTGTTGTTTTTTCGTCATTATTCTTGCTTATCTTGGTTTTACTCTTGATATTGCAGATGTCGATGCCTCTCCAAACATGCATTGGTTTCGCTGATGGTGCTTGTCGTAATACACGGAACATCTCTTCCGCAGCTTGGGTTATCTATTCGCCCTCTGACGAGTTAGTATCTATGCATGGGGTAAGCCTCGGTCAAACAACGAATAACATTGCCGAGTATAGTGCAGTGATTGAGTTATTATCTGAATCTATTTCATTTGGATTCGGAGTTTGATAGTGAGGTTAGATTCTGAACTCGTTGTATTACAGCTTAATAGACCATTAGAAATCCAGTGTTATTAAGATTATTTTTGAGAGTGCGTCTCTTGGAACGTGAATTTGATTATATTGAATATCAGCATATTCCAAGATCTTTAAATACATTAGCAGATGCAATTGCTTCTCGAATGTTAAATAGACATTTGCAATAATCATACATGTAAATTTAAAACCATTCCATAATATGATTTACAAGATAAGCTGGTAATAGTGATATATATATAGGAGTGTGTCAAAAAATACATCGTCCTCGATCATAGGTTGAAAAACACCTTATGATTGGCAAAAATGATAAGTACAAAAAACAAAAATGTCACATGTGCCCACAATAGGCGATCATCCTATCACTGGTGATGATCTCTATAAGAAACCACTGCACGGGCCACCTTGCAAAGGAACCTCCTAAAAGGTCCCGAGACTCCAATCACATAGCGCTGAAGTCGACGAG
The DNA here is from genome assembly GCA_031772625.1 of Pinus tabuliformis. Taxonomy (NCBI): domain Eukaryota; kingdom Viridiplantae; phylum Streptophyta; class Pinopsida; order Pinales; family Pinaceae; genus Pinus; species Pinus tabuliformis. The sequence goes on along the minus strand of CM062807.1, from coordinate 338,232,009 downwards.
GAATGTCATTTATAGTGGTCTTCGGAATATCTCCTGTCAAGCGCTCGAGATGACCCTCCAACTCGTCCAAAACCTCTGCTATTTCGTCTTGTGGGGCTGGCGCGGGTGCAACTGGTTACTTCCTCTCGTAAGGCCGGAGAGCGGCTGGTCGCTGTGGACCCACATCTGCATTTGAAATTTTTTCTATCAGTTTTGAGACGATGGAAAAATAACAAAAAAAATTAAAATAGGAAAAATGTTGAAAAGGATTTTACCTGACTCATCCCACTGCTCTCCTGGTGGAAGAACCATGTCTGGGTCACCACGAAAATCTATCCTAGCGTAAGGGAAGTCCTGAATAGAAAAGACCTGGTTTTCCAGCCATTGGAAATACTCAGGTTTGAATCGAGCAACCTCTGTCCTCTCGTCTGGGTGACAGGCCATAACTGTGACCCATCGCATCAGTTTGGGCTCTCGAGGAAGCCCAGCTCCAACAGTAAGGTGCTACGGGATCAGCATAGGAACCCTCTCCAGGCCAAAACTCACGACCAAAGCCCCATAACCAAAGGTCTTTAGTCGTCTTTTCTTGGCCCTGGTCAGTTGGCCTTTCACATTGGCCAACACAGCATCGCACCAGTTGAAGACGGTGCCTCGGAAGCAATCAACTGCCATACGCATCTGGGATCCGGTGGCAATATGTAATGTGGCAGCTCCGCAAAGTCTGGTGACAGTAAACGCAATCACCATGAGCTCAGGACGGGATATGGTCTTTATGTCTATCCCTTTGTCTCTAGCCTGGCTGTTGCAGTACTCTAGCCGGAGGCTATCGACAGACTGGCCACCTGCCCTAGCCCCAAACAGAGTCGAGTCCTCGCCTCTTAGGCAAACCAGTCAAGAAATATATGTCCGCCAGCTCGATTTCGAGCTGGTGGCCGCCAATGAAGAAGCACTGGTCCTGTACGCTCCACCTGTCAACTAGCCACTGTAAGAAATCCACCTGAGCCCTCATGCCAGGAATGGCCCAGAATTTGTACAAGCCGCACGCCCTCAAAGCATCAAGTGAAGGCTGATGATTCCATGCGGCAGCATCCACGTCCTCATGCTCTCGTTCACGCCAATTTAGCATGATGTACTCTCTGCATCAAGTATAAGATAAATTAAATTGCTAGAAATTATTTTGATTGGTCCATTTTTGAGAATTTTTGGGTTAAAAACCCTTGCGACGGGGACCGCACCCTCCGGGTTAGACACAATGCGTGGGACGACACTTTGTCTACATGGAAGGTGCGGACCCCGAGCTTTTTCCCAATGGAGAAAAAGTCGGGGTCCGCAGGCCAGCAGTGGTAAACCTGCGGGCCCCCGCGTGCGGGTTTTAAGCCTAAAAACCCTCTTTAAAATGAAATAAATGACTAAAACAAAAAATCAAACGGTTAAAAATGAAGAGTGGGATGATGTGGATTACCTGGAGAAGACGACGTTCGATTCCGACGGTTGGATTTTCCGCAATCTTCACAGGAAGTTTTCTGAGCAAAAGCACTATTTTCTCACCCAAACTCAAACGGTAAAAATGAATTGACAAAGGCCCTTTTTATAAGTTTTTTGAGTAAATAAATTGCAAATTTGTTTATGTTTCACTTTGAAAAGGTATTTTTGCGACATTTTTATCTTTTTCAAACAGGTATGAGTAATGTTTGTGTTTTTGTGCAGGATAACGGATTATTCAGGCGAAATCTATCATTTTCGATGAAAAAACATTTAGAGTCACCTTTAAGCTCTTTTCTAACTCCTGAAACATGAAAAGATTGCCGAGTGTTTCTTTTAAACTCGTTAAAACAGAATTAAAAGACGGTCCACTTACAGCTCTTTTCCGACCGTAAAAACATGAAAAGATTGCCAGATTTTTGTCGTTTCAAATTTGATATCGGTTATAAAACGACGTGTCATTGATCGCTTTTTTACTTTTTCGGATCAAGGGCACTAATGACGAAAAGTACTCCTTGGTCGTAAAAGATCAAGCGGTTCTCTCAAGTATTATTTTATACTTTTTCGGGCTTGGGAGACACAAATTTACGAAAAAGGTCAATCCTGGAGTCTTCTTAAGTTTTTCAGACTCTCTAAAATTGAAAAACGCCGAGTTTCTCCTATACTGGACTCGTTAAAATTTCACAGTAAAGGACCTGTTCAATTACAAACAGGGACGAACCACTCCTTCTTAGGGTTCGAATTTAAACTAAGTTGGACTCATCCGAAGGATGAGCTTATAATCAAGCAAATGTTATCCTCCTCAAGCTTGTCAAAAATAAAGAGGTACTTGCCAGAAATGGTGGGGGAAAAGAGAGAGAAATGAGTCTGTTTGTCATACTTTGTAACCACTCTTGAACACGACACTTTTATTCACCTGGGTTGGGAAATCCTTTGCCTAACAGTTGATCAAACCACATTGAAAGTCTTCAGCCAGTTTCTGGGTATTAACTTTGGGTCAATTGTCACCAAACCATCTGCCGTGTCGTTATGTGTTCAAGAGGTCACTGCCAATAAGCCATTCATCTGCAAAATATCTGTCATCCATCTTGACCATCCTTGAGTCAGTCCTTGCAACTAAATTTCTTCGACTTGATCTATGATTTCGTGTTGTGGGCTTGCCTACGACGGATCGCTTTCTATCGACATCAGCTCATTATCTAGAAAGATGATCTAGGAATCGTCAGTACCTTGAGATTTGCATGCCTCAATGGCAAGTTTCTCGCCTTTGACGACAGTTTGCATCATTGAATTTCGATCAAAGGATTCCGTGACATGTTCGACATCAACACATTTATTCACATGTCATGGATTGTATTGGGTACTTTGAGAGCCATTGACATCACTGGTGGTTTCTCTCACACTTGTTAACAGTTTACATCATTGACTGGTAATCAAGTGGTTTCTACCATGTTCGACATCAACACATTCATTCGCATGGATAGAATCGTACTGTTTCGGGAAGTAGAAATGAAGACCCTGGATCTAGTTTCCACAATCCAGGTTGCAAGGAATTTTGTATTCATTATATAATGGACGATTCATAAACAGATGGCTGCGTCCATACTGTGTCCACCTGAGTCTATACTTGTGATGTTTTACAAGATCATTCCTATATCATAGTAGTAGTTAGTTTTTCTAGTCAGTTTTGATCTGAGTATGGGAATGCCTACCTCAGCGATGATATGATCTCATATATATATCTTGCATTGAATGCTTTTACAGGTTCCAACCAGGCTCTCCACAAGATGATCCTTGAAATGATAAAGTACTTCACTCTTTCTAAATGATCAATACAGACTTCACACTTTAGGGGACAATCTGTTACACAAAAATATCGTCACCATGATTATTTGCAGTCAGTATGGGTCTATCATCACTTGTACTGTCCTCCTAAGCAAGTCTCAGACCTCAGCTCTTCAAGTCAAGCTTTGGAAATGAGAGAAAGACATTAAAAATCAATGTAACTCTGGTTCCGCACTTTCTCTCACTGTCACCTGCGGTCCCACACCTTTTGTGTACAAAAACTGCGGACCTGCCCGCTCTGTCCCTAACGGTGTAGGTGCGAACCCCTGTGAAAGTCAAAAGGCGCAAGTTTTATCTTAAAAAACTCACTTTGGGTTAATTCTAGAGGTTTCTAGAAGGAATTTTGACGTGGATTGTTCGCTCTGAGGTGGTTCATGCATCCCAAAAGAGAAGGAGCTAATCCCTTGATGAGAGGAGCTATCCCTTTGAAGGAGGACTTTATCCCTTTGAAGGAGGACCTAGTAACCTCCCTCCATTGCACTATAAATATAGGCATTGGGCTGGTTGCTAGGGAGGTTAGAAGCTGGACATTTTTTAGGGTAAATGCTGGTGAAATCAAGACTTCCTAGTTGAGCTTAAGAGGAGAGATCACATACCTTTTTGGCTTCATTGGGGAGTGAGTGAAACTTGTCAAAGTAGAGGAGACTTCTTGCTGGACCCTGGGAGGAGCTTGTATAACGTCAAGGCACAGGTTGTAAAGTTCTTCTTCTTTTGAATTAATACAATCAAACTCATTTTTCTCAACAAGTATCTCATGTTATTTGTTTCATGGATTCCTTGAATTTCATGTTAAATATGTTTTATGCAATTGGCTTTTCAGGTGCTATTTAATTTGTTTGCCTTGTTTGTGTTTGCAGATTCGCGACAAAGGAGCTCATTTGGATCGAAGGAGCGAGGGCATCCACAACCTTGCGTTGGACCTAAGGTAGGCCCTAAAAAACACTTGTTTGCCATTGTTTATTAAAGCATATTTAGAGAAAGATAGTGTCTGGTTGGTTTGCTTGTCATTAGGTCTTCTTTAGATTCTAGGAAGGTCTATCTTGTCCGCAAGATCGACTTATTCCGTGTGACAATGGCGCACAACAATGCTTCCACATCTTCATCATTTCTTGAGAGTGCATCTACCACCACATTCTGCTTCCCTTTTTTGTAGATGATTTCAAAGTCATAACCCAACATCTTTGTGACCCACTTTTGTTTCTCTTCAGAGGATAATCTTTGTTCTAAAAAGTATTTAAGGCTGTCATGATCCGTTTTTACCTTGAAGTGTCTTCCCATTAGGTAGGGTCGCCATTTCTTAAGTGCATGGACTCCAAAGAAACATTTGGATCTTTTTGCATATAATTGTTTCTCCTCCAATAGTTGTAGCACCTTGTCAACATGTTCAACATGATCCTTCCAAGATTTGTTGTAGATTAGTATATCATCAAAAAATACCAACACAAATTTTCTAAGGAATGGTTTGAAAATTGAATTCATCAAACCTTGAAATGTTGAAGGTGCATTGGTAAGGCCAAAAGGCATGACCAAAAATTCATAATGACCCTCATGAGTTCTAAATGCCGTTTTCGGAATGTCTTTAATCTTCATTCTGATTTGATGATATCCCGAACGAAGATCCAGCTTGGTGAAGTAAATTGATCCATGCAATTCATCCAGTAATTCATCAATGACAGGAATGGGGAACTTTTCTTTAATAGTGAGCTTGTTGAGCTCCCTATAATCCGGACACATGCGCCATGATCCATCCTTCTTGTGCACCAATACTACTGGAGCAGAGAAAGAACTTTGACTCGGTTGAATTATACCAGCCTCTAGCATTTCTGCAACCATACGTTCAATTTCACTCTTTTGGACATAGGGATATCTGTACGGCCTGATGTTTGGAGGAACACTTCCTGGAATCAGATGAATAGCATGATCATGATCACGCATAGGTGGGAGACCTTTGGGAGTCTCAAATACCTTGGAATGATTGTCTAGGACTTTTTGGAGATCTGGAGAAATAGATGATTCCGATGTGGAAACATCTAGCGAACATAATTGTGCAATTACACCTCTTTGTTCCTTTTTTAGAAGCTTTGTCATACCATTAGAGCTGATTATCTTTCTTGGTTTCCCTGCAATACCCCTTAATTCAACTTCCTTTCCTTTCGTAGAAAATTTGATGAAAAGTTCTTGAAAATTAAAAGCTATTGTACCCAAGGATTGTAACCATTGGACTCCTAGTACAACATCAGCAACTCCCATTGGAATGGAAAGCATTGGGCTAGTCAATACATATTCTCCCATGGATAGCTTGATATTATGGCACTTTCCAGAGCAATTTATTGTTCCTCCATTTGCAATCATCACTTGACACTCTGGTGCTGGATATATGAAGCAATTCAATTCTTTTGCTACCTTGCAATGAATAAAATTGTGGGTGCTTCCTGAATCAATCAACACTATTACCTTTTTCTTCTTGATTTGTCCTTCTATCTTGATGGTTTGAGGAGTGGTAATTCCCACCAATGCATTACAATATATGATCGGATTTATTTGTTCTTCATCTAGGCTTTGTTCCTGGAGTATATCCTCTTCTTTTTACCTTTCTTGCTCCTTTTCTTCTTCCTCTTCACAATCTATGTAGAATAATTTCTTCTCAACACACTTATGACCTTTAGTGTATTTTCTATCACAACTGTAACAAAGCCCTTTTGCTCTTTTTTCTTCCAATTGTTGTGGTGTCAACCTTATAGGTTGTGGAAGACTAGGGGCAACAACACTTCCGTCTTTATAGTTGTGAGTGGTATGCTTCCTGGTTGCCATAATTTTGCTTTCCATTTTTCTTGCTAACCTGAATGCCTTCTCTAATGAATCAGGTTCCCAAAGGCGAACATCATGTTGGATATTATCCTTTAAAGACCCTATGAACACATCAATCCTATGCTCCTCTGGAATATCTTTTACCCTTATGTTCAATTTTTGGAATTCCTCAATGTGCTCCATTATTGAACCCTTTTGTTTGAGACTTATCAATTGGCTAAAAAAAGTGTTGCTTTTTGTATCCTCATAATGTGCTATCAATTCTTCCGTAAAAATTGCCCAAGTGATAAATTTTTACGAGAGCAAAGCCATTGATACCATACAAACTGATTTGGTTCCAAATATAAAGTTGCCATACATACCTTTTGTGTGTTTTGCACGTTATTGAGATCGAAGAATTGCTCCATCTGTAATATCCATGTGGCGGGATCCTTGCCATCAAACTTCCTCATATCTATTTTTGGAATATGGTGAGTCTTCGATCCAACATTAGAGTCTATGGAATCATGATTAACATTTTTTTTGTTCTCATCATGAGTTTCCTTTAGTACCCTTTCACCCTTAGTGACCATTTCTTGTAGCAACTTATTCATATTTATCTTCAATTTTTCCATCTTATCATCCATGCCATCAATTTTAGCTTCTACGCCTTTATTTAAAAATTCCATCTTAGCTTCTACACCTTTCTTTAAACCATCCATCTTAGCTTCTACATCTTTCCTTAAACCATCCATCTTAGATTCTATTGCTTTTTGTGCAAGTGACACTTGTTGCACTTGTTCTTGTAATTTTGATATATCATATAGCATTTCTTCTTCTTCTTCATGAGTCATGCTAGAGCTTTCAGGTTCCTTACTAGGTGTTTTCATTTTCTTTCTTCAGGGCATCAGTTACGATAATAATGCTCTATTATGCCCTTTGAATTCCTTCAAAATAAATTTTCAAACCAAGCTTAAGCAAAAATTTAAGAAAATCTACACACCTTTTTTCACTTTGTAGGAGCTCGATGTTGCCTCTGATGTATCTCTGTACTTTCTGATCATCTATTTCTAAATTTTTGACCTATAGTAGCCCTTTTTGTCTTCTTTCCAATGCCACAAGTCTGACCCAAATTGGATTCTCCAAGGAAGAGTTATGTGAAATCTCCCACAGTGACTTGATTATAGACTAGTTCAGTAGAGCGAACTTGTACGACGTGCCACGAGTCACTGTTTTGACCTTTGGATCTGAAAAATGCATACAAGAAACTACAGTCCTTCCTCTTTCTGTACCTTCTTATGAAATTTCAATCCGATCCCCAGAGAGAAAGTTATGACGATTTTCCCCAGGTCATCTGTTTAGAATGTAATTCAGGAGTCTGCAAAAAGACCAACTTCCTCAGATCATATCTCCCGCAAATATAGCGCAAAAAGCTCTGAAATTCGGACCCGATGTTCAATGCGATTTCTCCTCAAATGGGTTTTTTTTCAACTTCTGAAACATCGTAGAAAAAAAGTTATAGCGAAAATTCCATGATGACCTGTTTGGAGCAGCGAAACCCTAGAATCCAAAGCTCTGATACCAAATGTTATGAAACCAGCTCAAGAAAAGATAGAAAAGATAGATCAACGCCTTAGAATTCAGCATATTCGAGGGGGAAACCTCCTTTACATTACATAAATGAACAATTCTTGGATGATTCAAATGACAAAACCTCCTTTCTATATATAGGAGTCTAAGGAGTCACAATATAATCCAGACGACCTAACAATAATAATATAAAGCCACAAATGTAGATATTTTGAACATTTCGGTTTCGGTGTTTCGGAGAGAAATGGCGTGCTCGGCTAGGTTATCCTTGCATTCCTTGGATGGCGCAGCCCGGGCAAGACACAACTCTATTGCGTTTGGAATCCCTGGCTCCAGTCATGATGTGGCCCTGTTCACCATACTGGATCCGCTCAGCTCAAGTGCAAAAGAGGTCATTTCTAGCGGGAGAGCAGATTTTGGAATCGACGATTTATTCCAGGTCTGCTTAACGAGTGAAGGTGTTTCCCAAAAACCCCACAGGACCATATTCGACGGCACAAATGGATACGCCTTCTTGTTAAAGGAGGAGCAATGGCTTCCATTGCTTGAGATATCGCTTTCAAAGTCTGTGGATACCCTCTGATCTCTCCCAAACCGTTTATGGACGGGGAGATGGGTTATAGAATATGTATGTTTTCCTTTGGAACAATCTACGTCCCTGCGGTATTCTAGGATGTGCGGATTGGAGACAAAAACTATTCTGGGAAACCTTGGTTTCAAAATATATGCAAAATGCCAAAGCAGGGAGGATGCGCAGGAAGTGTTTGACGAAAGGCCTCACCGAGATTTGGTCTCATGGAGGGGCCTGATCTCAAGCCACACACAGAATGGATTTTATGGAGAGGCTTTGAGAAACCTTCATGAGTTGCAGTGTTCAGCCGCTGTCTGGCCTCTGCTCGGCCCTGTAGAAGATGGCGCTGCGAAGAAAAAAAAGAAATGGGCACAGGTTAGACTCTCAGCAAGCTATGCATGCACCAGCTTCCTCTCGTCTCAGATCTGCAGAGGAAAGCAGAAACCAGATCACACCACATTCCAGATCCAGATTAGGCTCTTCTCTGGCAAAACTATGCTACAGTGGGTGAGCTCGTCGGGCCTTGTGCAGGACCTCAAACATGTTCTGGATCTCAAGTTGGGTATACCCTTTGCAGCGCAACGACTTCTCCACGAAGGTAAACAACTCGAGGATCATCTCCCCCTGTCTTTTTACAGTATTAAGAGAAATGCATCCATTACTTTTACCCTTCGTCTGAGAGGGGGAGCTGCAGGACAGTCATCCTCAGCTAAGGTGTTTTCTTATAAAGACGTTGTCCATGCTCAGATGCCTAAGAAAACAGCTCCACCAGCTCAGGCTCCCAAGCCCTTTCTGGTGGACAAACTGGAGGAAACCCCCTCCATTGAAATCATGCATCCAACGCTGGATGAGCAAACCCAAAAGTTTGCAGATCACGCCATCATTTGCAGGTTCAATGGGCTATGGCCACGCACAGCAGACCTCTACCAATGGCTTCACTCTAACTGGACCAACAAATGCAAGGTGCTGTTATGCTCAAAGGGCTTCTTCATTATAGTGTTCGCTTTTGATGAGGATTACCAAAAAGTTTTAACTACAGGCCCATGGTTCTGGGGCTCAGCAGGTTTATTCCTTACCCCCTGGTTCCCAAATTTCGATCCCGCTATAGCAATCATCACCAAGCTCCCTATCTCGGTCAGACTTCCAAATCTCCCGGCACACCTATGGCATTTTGCTGTATTCCAAGGGATCGGCAATTCTCTAGGCCGCTTTCTAGATGCAGACATCTCTAGAGGGGAAAAGAGCCTATACACCTTTGCCAGAATCTGTGCAGAAACAGATATGAGCAAAGGTCTCCTTGGCTAGATCAACCTGAAAATTGGAGACTTCCATTGGACTCAGACCTTGGATTATGAGAACACGGCCTTTCGCTGCTGAAACTGCCATCACACAGGGCACCTTCAGAGTTCTTGTCCCACGATAGATGCCCAAAAGAAGAAAGTCAAGCCTAAGCAGAAATCCAAAAGCTGGAAGCCTCATGATCCTCCCCCCATTGATGACTTTGATTTCAGCTCAGATGAAGAGGAAGAGGATGAGGAAGGAATGGAAGCAAAGCTAGCACAGGATCCACCCTCGACCGATCCTAAGGATTTATCTGTCCCACCAATCTCACAGAAAATAAATCATGAATCCTCCACCTTGTATTCAGACAAGGAGTCCTTCCTGTCAGCACAACTCAGTTTGCAAATCATGCCGGTTCAGTAGTGTCCTCTTGATTGGGTCAAAGTTGGAAAAAAGAAAGGGAAAAAATGCTGAATAGTTGATTCTACACATGTTGGGTAGAATCCTCTGTTCTGTTCTTGCTCCTCTGTTCTTCTTGTTTCTTCTTGCTCAGTTCAGCTCTCTTCTCTTCTTATTTTAGGGGCCGAGGTGGATAGCATTTCCTTTCCGGCAGCCTGTGTTCTTGCCTCTCTTGGTTGTAACTTCTTTTTGTACCATACGTCCTCTTAATAGAATTAGTTTTTACTGAGAAAAAAAGTATAAAGCCACAAAAATAACAATAGAGGGATTCTATGGGGCACAGTAATAACAATATGGGGGCAATAGGGGCACAACAATATTAATAAGGGGTATAACTACAATAGTAATGGGGTAATCACTAGTATTATAGGGACCCAACAAATAAAGACCAACCTAAAGGAATAATATATGAATTGATTTGGTGGAGTTATTGCCTGGCCTTGCAGATAAGACGGATATGTATTCTAAAACATCTATCTCTCCCCCTCATAATTTTGCAGCAGCCATGCTATGCAGAATGTTCGGAAAGCCTGATAGTACCAAATTTTCCCTAGAATGGTTGCCATTAATAGATGCAGCCGTAAACGCAACAATAATGAATTGGGCCCAATTTTTTTCTGATAATTTGGTGAAAGTTATTATGGAGTATAGGAGAAAAAGGAGTATCTCTTCAAGGGTTTACCCTCCATTTTTCATGAGTGCCTATGTAATGGATGCAATCTATTTTGGCTCCAAATTTCCTACCATGGGTTGGAAGTGGACTGTGCAAGACCCACTCCCTATCCATATATATTATAAGAGTATGTGGGGAGTCTCATTTTTACCCCAATTTTTACAAAATTTGTCAAGGAGTTATGCTACCTATCCATAAACAAGTCTACAATAGAAATGCCCCTAGGTTTTCTAGAGAAGCTGAAGTAGATATCCTACCTGTAGCTAGATGATTTGGGGAGGGGACATTTACATCTATCAGAGTATTTGGGAGCATTGCTTCACCACATATCCTCCCATACTATGTCCCTGACAAGTTAATGGACAAGTAGATAGCCTACCAAACAACGGGGAAAGGTGGGCTGAGAAAAGGAATGAAGGAATAGAAAAAGGCCATTTGGCCTACATTTCCATTGCAATGTGGTGCATTTGCACTACACAATTTTGGACATGCATGCAAATAAGCAAAGATTATGAAATAGCTGAAACTAACTACATTCCCAAGAAGACAGTACAACCCAAACGACATTGCCAAAGACTTCACTACTATGGTGAAAGTGAAACCATTCACCCATGAGGAAGATGCCTTCGATGACCTCTTCTTACAAAAAGAGACATTTTCAGAAGTGGTGCATATGGCATCACTACTTTTTGCCACAGATGATCTTGAAGCCTTCCATGAATATAGAGAGAGGAGATTATTAAAGGTACCATTGGACCTGCTACAGAATGAACCAATAAGGGAGCCAACTCCCATTGTAAGCTTAGAGGAAAGCTCCAAAGAACATTTCGAAGTAGAATCCTAGGGAAATTCTACTCGTGAGTCAGAGAACTCAGAGCAACAGTCTCAAAATGGCGGAGTAAAAACAAAGAGTCTGAAAAGGACACAACCAGAACTACAGAGAAAGCAGCCAAGCAAACCTCGGCAAAGAAACAGTCTGAATTCACTCTACTTCCACTCAGTCAACAAAACCCCCAATTATTGATTTAGAAAAAGAATGGGAGCATTTTAATAAGAAGCTCCATATAGAGGAACAAACATCTGAGATACAGACTCCATAACACAAATCAACTCAAGAAATTACAATGGAGAAAACTATAGGCACTCAGGGTGTGGAGCTCATTCTTGTCACCCCCACTTCTGAAATTATTTTGAGAATTGAGGAAATTCCTCCATTAGATATTTTTTATATCCCTACCCATAAATATGTTGTCAAAAGGCAGAGGAAGAAAAGAAAGTTAGATGCTGCAGCTATTACCACTCCTGACAATGAACCAATGGACATTGTCCGGAAAGATTCGCCCATGGACCCATCTGAAAACCTTACGAGACTGTTGCAATTTGTAGGAGCCTATGCCACAACAGCTATTGATAAGCGACAGAGGTCCAAATTCTGCTTAGAGAAAAGGAACAAAATATTTTGTTGTTGGAACAACAATTAGAGCAGGAAAAATCTAACCAACAAGCAGAGTTACAAATAGCGAGCTACAATAGGAGTTTGGACAAATGCAAATACAACATCAAGCCAACCTAGTAGAAAGAGATGCGTAGATACAAGATATGACAGATAAGTATAAGGACAATCCACAAATCGATTAGTTTATAAAAGAAGCACTCAGTCTTAACTCTCAACTAATGCCGCAAAAGGAAGTTCTATGCCAAAAAATCTCGCATATAGGTCCTTATTATGAGATCAGTGATAGGCTAACAAGACAAGTCGTCGACATGAGACTTGAGTATGATGAAATCCATAAAAGGATTTTTGACTTTATCACCTTGCAAGAATCAGAAGATGGGAGGAAAGCCAATTTTCCAAAACTAGAGGAATCGCATAAAGAAATTCTATTTGCAGACTGGGGTTCCCGGCTCAAGCAAGCAGAAAGGGCAACGACAGTTGCGGAAGCAACATCAAATATCACCATTGAAGCCATTGACGAAAATATACATGGCATCAACCTGGTTTCAGAATATATACCAGGATTTCTTCCAAATGCCAAACAACTAGAGCATCAGTGGAGACAGGCGGCAAAGGAAAGGGAGGAGGTAATCAGACAAGTGAGCAAGCTGAACTTGGAAGCATACTGGAAATACTTAGTCAAACCATACAGCCAGTGGATGACCTTGCGATGCTTAACCACCTCCATGAAAAAAATGGTGCGAGCACGGACGGACGCTATATTTAAGAGACAGTTGAAATCTGCGATCGGGCAACGGACACAGCTCAAGCCATTGATAGATATATACGATCTTAAGGATCAAATTAAAGGGAGTTAGTCACTTTGTTTTATTTCTATTTTAGTTTCACTTCGCATAATCTAATGAAGGTCATTTAAACCTCCTCAACTATTTTTTGTAATAATCTATTTTAGGACCTAACTTTATGCTGAATACATGAATGATTCTAGATGCTATATATCTTTCATAATCATTTTAGCTATCCAAAGCGATTATTGTTAAACAATTTCACTTCTTATTGTAGTTGAATGATCTTTAATACCAATTTCTATAGGACGTTATTGTAGATCACATACTTTACTTTATTCCCAGGCATAGTTATAGTTTAATAGTGTTCAAACTAGGATATATGCATGTGTTTAATAGTTTAGATTAGATTACACTTAGCTTAATCATTCCCCTGTTACATCCTATATCACCCCATCAACACTATCAAAATCTTTCTTAGGAAAATCTTCCCAGTATCCCCAGTTAGAGCCACTACACCAAACGGAAAAGGAGTTGCTAACCAAGGTCCGGACTGGGTGGTTTTTCCCCATGTTGTAGCAACGATTTTCGAGGCTTCAACATTTTGGTGTTATAAGGAGGGCCTAACTGTGAACGGCAAGTAAATTCAAACCAACGGGCCATTCTAAGAGTAAAGCTCCCTCACCCTCACCTCCAACTTCTTGAACGCATTCCAAATATCCCAATCCTAGGTGAGAAGTTGTAAAGAAACCCTTAGAACCCACTACTGAAATTCCAAAGAAGCCATATCATTCTTGTTCTATAGAAACCCCTGAAGTCCAATCTTTGATCCATAAGTTACAGGGGATTTCGATATCTCAAGAAGAATCTGAGTTATCCCAAGCTAGTGTTACTTCTCAATATCCCTCATCTCAAAGATTAACTAGAGCATAGAGTGAAAATTTTGGGATCCCCCCATTCGAATTCCCTCTACCAAACCGTAAGAGAGATAAGAAGACACCATCTGAATCCCATAGTGAAGTTCTCTCATCATCACCTCAATCATCCTCATTCATTCCATCTGTTTCATCACAAGTTTAATCATCCACCTCACAACTCGAAATCGTGATTTACACAGGTACTGGAGCACAAGCCTCCTCTACCCAATCACCTTCAACCACTGGAACATATTCCTTTACATGGATACCAACAATGGCTCAAAACCCTCCAAGGCCATGGACAAATCCATGATCTGTACAGATGGCAGGGCCTTTACATCAATTTCCAGCCCATCCTTAAAAGTGGCTAGCAAAGTTCAATCCTGATAATGGCCTTCCAGCTGAGGAACACATAATTTTTTTTATGTTGTCCATTAACCTAAACGAAGTAGTTGATCCAGGTGGATGTTGGTGGCCACCCACCTATCCCATTTGGACCCCCACAACTGTCTCTTTCAGCTTTTTCAGTTTCCTAAATTGTAGCACAGTTTACTATTTTTAGCAGTTTTACGGGTCCTGAACTTCTGGAGCCGTTTTGAGGCCCTAAACGACGTTTTTTTGGGAATCTGGGGCAACATGGGGCCATGGATCGATGTTGCCTCCCAAAGTGGTAGTACTCGGATATATCTTTCTAACGAGCTATCGTACGCGTCAAACGAAGATCGTATGCCAAAGTTACGACCCCGGGAAATTGATGTACCAATTTACCCAAACGGGGCCCACAATTTGGCGTTTCATCTTCTAGGGTTAGGTTTTGGGATGTGAAGGTTTTCCATTGTTTCTCAACAATAAATAGGCCTTCGAGCCTCATTGTAACACAGTTCAGAACAGTTCAGAGGCATGTAGCCGCCACATCTCTTCTCAGAGATAAGCTACCATCGCCCTAGCTGGTTTATTTCCATTTCTGGTTGTAAGCATATTTCAATATTTTACAGTAATGAAATGAAGTATTATTTCCGCTGCATATATGTGTTTATGGTTATCTCTGTAATTTGTTGCGTTCCTATCAAAATCCGGATCAGTGGTATCAGAGCGGTCTGCTTTTTCTCTGTTTTTCTTTGCATGTCCCCAACGAGGTCGGGATATAAGGAGTTAGGGCTTGAACTGGTCGAACCTTTGCAAGACCAGCCTCGCAAATCCCGACGGCCTCCCATGGCGGATGAGAAGAAAGACGAGGGGGCAGGAGATCCTATCAAAATCTTGCTCGAAGAGGCGCTCGAGCGGCAAAGGAACGCGATGATGGATAGCTTTGCGCAGATCCTTCAGCGGCTACCCAGAGGCGACGCATCGGCTTCCAACAACGACTCCGGAAATGCCACACCCTTCAAGGTATAAGTTAATTTTTAAATCCCCATCTTTGAGGGTCAAATAGACGCAGATGCCGTAGATAAATGGTTAAATCTGCTAGATGGGTATTTTTCTGTTCATGAATTTTCAAATCGGGAAAAGATTGTTTTCGCCCTTCTCAAAGCAGCCCCCCACGTCAAGGACTAGTGGGAAACCTACTGCGAGCAGAAGGATGAAAATACAGGCTCACTATTTTCAGCCGCACCCACTTGGAATGACTTCCGGGATGCCATCAAGGAGCAGTACTACCTTGTCGGAAGCTATGAGGACAAATACATCAAATGGACCACACTGCGGCAGGGACGAGACCAAGATGTGCCGGAGTTCACAAACATTTTTCATACCCTTCGCACACAGTTGGGCATCAAAGATTCTGAGCTGCATCTGGTACTCAAATACCGCGGCTGCCTACACAGATACATCCAGGAAGAGATGGGGTTCTTGAACATCCCCTCACTCGGCACAGCATACAGATACGCTGTCAAAATCGAGCAAAAGTTCAAACAGAAGAAGCGAGACTTTGGATCTGCAAATCCGAAGCCCAAAGGACAAAGCCAAGGTGGGGTGACCTAAGACAACCCGCCGAAGTTGCAAGAAAAGAACAATACCACGAAGCCGAAGAAGGACACAGGAAAGTGGTGTGAGTTCCACAAGAGTCCCACTCATAACACAAGTGAGTGTCGGACCAAGCAGTCGCTGGTGGCCAAGTTGAAGGCTTCTGAATCAGATGCATGTTTTGACCCTGAGCCAGAACCCGACAAGGGTAATGGCAAAGGGAAGCAGATCATTGATGCGGATCCCAATGCCACTGTTGCCACCGCCAAGATCCAGAAAGATGAGCCCGAAAATCCAGAGGAAGGGGAGCGTCTTTTCCACTCACAGATGTGGGTGAAGGGTTCACCACTGCAATTCATTGTCGACAGTGGCCGCCAAAAGAACCTCATTTCAGCAGAGGTCGTGAAGCGGTTGGGCCTACCGACTACACCACAACCACAGCCATACAGTATCGGGTGGCTTCATGAAGGACGAGATCTCAAAGTTCGCCAGTAGTGCCGCCTTCCCTACAGCATCAAACCATTCACAGATGAGGTATTGTGTGATGTTACACCTCTGGATGTTTGTGATGTATTATTAGGCCAACCATACTTGTGGAGGCGACATGTTGTGTATGAGTCCAGGCCTCGTGCTGTCATTATTTCTTTGAATAATTCATTATACAGGATAGCGGAGGTAGCCCCACCTATCGCCACATCTTTGATCACTACCAAGAAAGGCAGAAAGCTCATATCACAGACCAATAAATTCATCTGTCTGGTTCACTCCCAAAGTAAGGGGAAGATCGTTGCTACATCCATGACCCCTGCAAAGGGTTCCTCCACGCAGAAGCAAAAGCAAAGGGATACGGTCATGACAAAACACAGGAACAACTTCTCCTCACCCACATGGGTACCACACAAGTTTCAGGTGGGAAACAAAGTCTGGTTGCATCGACAGAAAGAACGCCTTACCAGAACCCATCAGAAGCTCAGACCACACCGACATGGTCCTTACAGCAGTACCAAGGCTATGGGGAACAATGCTTTGGAGCACAACATTCCTCCATTCCTTCGCCTGCACCAAATGTTCAATGTGGACCATCGTCGACCATGCTTCCCACCATCACTGGACACATCAGAGATTGCAAGACAAGTTCAGCAGATGGAAGAACTCAACGCAATGGGGAACATTACTTCCTAAGGGGGGAGGAATGATCCAGGTGGATGTTGGTGGCCACCCACCTATCCCATTTGGACCCCCACAACTGTCTCTTTCAGCTTTTTCAGTTTCCTAAATTGTAGCACAGTTTACTATTTTTAGCAATTTTTCGGGTCCTGAACTTCCAGAGCTGTTTTGAGGCCCTAAACGACATTTTTTTTGGGAATCTGGGCAACATGGTTCCATGGACCGATGTTGCCTCCCAAAGTGGTAGTACTCGGATAGATCTTTCTAACGAGCTATCGTACGCGTCAAACGAAGATCGTATGCCAAAGTTACGACCCCGGGAAATTGATGTACCAATTTACCCAAACGGGGCCCACAATTTGGCGTTTCATCTTCTAGGGTTAGGTTTGGGATGTGAAGGGTTTTCCATTGTTTCTCAACAATAAATAGGCCTTCGAGCCTCATTGTAACACAGTTCAGAACAGTTCAGAGGCATGTAGCCGCCACATCTCTTCTCAGAGATAAGCTACCATCGCCCTAGCTGGTTTATTTCCATTTTGGTTGTAAGCATATTTCAGTATTTTACAGTAATGAAATGAAGTATTATTTCCGCTGCATATATGTGTTTATGGTTATCTCTGTAATTTGTTGCATTCCTGTTTAAATCCGGATTAGTAGTAGAAGAAGATGCAGTTGTAAGATTATTTCCTTATACCTTACAAGGATCAGAAGGATCATGGTACTTTTCATTACCATCAGGTTCTATTAATAGTTGGGATGCCTTTCAAGAGCAGTTCCTAACCAAATTTGGAGATGACAGATCCATGGCTACCCTTCTCAATGATCTCTCCAATTTGAAAGCTGAACCTAAAGAACCGATCAAAGACTTCAATTCTCATTTCAATAAGTTATTGAATAAAATATCAACGACATCTAAGCCCAGTGATGAAGTCCAAAATGAATGGTACACACAACTATTTTCATTGATAGAGCTGCCAAACCAACTTTGGTAGAAAACATGAAAGAAGCATTAGCTATAGAAAAACAAATTCTAGCCTTAGATAAGAAAAATGATTTACAAGAACGAAAATACAAGAAAGTGAATTTTAGGGATGAATCCAAGAAAAAGCCACCTAAAGATCCTTTTGATCTTTAAGGTTTACAAAAATTACTCAAAACCATGTCTAATGAAATGGTTGATATCAAGAAACAAGTAGCAAAGACTTCCTCAAAGAAATATTTCAAACCATATAAAAGGAACCCCTCCGCCGATCCTAAGCCTCCAAGCACTATATCAAATGTTGAATCAGATGTGGATGAAGATGAAGTCTCAACAACTGAAGAACAAACAGATGATGATGAAGTGGTTGAATTACAAGGAATGTGGGATTTTATCCTTCCCAATGAAGAAACACAAGAAGCACTGTCTGTTGCAACCCAGAGTAGAGGCCCTGTTGATTTTCCACAAACAAATAAAAAAAAAAAGGTATCAAAGCCAGCTCCCAAGGACAAAACAACAGGTAAGAAATCTTCATCTAAATCTACTCAAACTTCTCCTTCTCAATCAAATTCTTCAACTCCAGCTAAAACCCTGATAGTATCTGATGAAATGGAATATAACATTGTTGATGATATGAAAAAGACTAGGGCGAACATTACCTTTCACGAGCTTAACAAGTTGAAACATCAACAGAAGCTACTACTCAAAGAACTCAAAGCAGTCCCTACTTCGCCTCTTCCTGTTGTTGTAATCTCGCACACTGAGGAATGGGAAGACCCCCTAACACCTCGCTAGACAGAATCGATCCTACCGATATTGCTCTAATCGAAGGAAGATCTGAATCCCATATGCCTCCATTTCTGTTGAATTTTGAAATTTTCAATAAAAATATACACAACTGTTTAGTTGACTCTGGAGCCTCATCTAACATTTTACCAAGAACTGTTTGTGCAAAATTGAATGTTCAGCCTCAAAAATCTGATGTGCGCATTGTGTAGTTAGACTGATCACAAGTTGAAGTTATAGGGGAACTTAATCAAGTTACCATTAGACTATCATCAAAACTGAAAGTGTGTCAAGTCATTGACATTCTTGTAGCTAATATTCATTCTATAGCTTAATCCTTAGTAAAGACTGGTAAAAAAAGTTCCATGGTTATTTTGTAACTGACTAGTCTCACATGTGGCTTCCCTATAATGGCAAGCCAAATAAAATAAGGGTTGATCATGGAAAACATCAAAAGTATATTGTTACAGAACTAGAAGGAGAGAATGAACCAGTCATGTATAGCAGCAATATCATCAGAAACTACTCAGTTGAATCATTTCTAGGAAATTTTAATGCAAATACTTCACCTTTCTTGGAAAATTTTGTTGTATCGTAAGTTGAAATTTTTTCTCAAACAGATACTTCTATGTGTATAAATTTTGTAGATAAACCTGTAGTTAGTTATTTATTTTGGAAATTATTTTTAGATGGATCTAAATCCAACGATGGAGCAGGAGCACGATGCATATTAGTTATCCTTAAAGGGGAAAAAACTATGTTAGCATGCAGACTCGAATTTGATTGCACAAACAACACTGCTGAAAATGAAGCATTAGTTCAAGGCCTGTATAAAGCCATCGACCTTAATATAAAACACCTTCAAGTGTTTGGAGATTGGGAAATTGTGATAAAACAGATAAGAAATACTATACACTGTTTGTCTGGACAATTGAAACATTATCAATCGTTAGTCCAAGACCTTACTTCTCACTTTATAGAATTTAATATTTCCCCTATCCCAAGACTCTAAAATACAAGTGTCAATCTTTTGGCTAATGTGGCTTCCAAGCTCATTCCACTGGGATATTACAATCCCGACTGCTTTTCTATTGCATTTATTTTTAGGCCTTCTATTCCCGATAGTGTCACCAATTGGCGAGTCTTTAATAACGATTCGGATATCATAAGATTTTTTACATAAGAAGGCTCTTATGATGACCAGATAATTGATGAAGATCAACATGACACCCAGTGTAAGAGAGAAGCACTATGAATGCCATACCTAAGTCTGTGGTTAAGCTAGAATATTTATATGACCTTAAGGACAGATTCAAAAGACCCACCAACTCAAAACTTCAGAGTTCAACTTTGAGGTTTGAATTAGTTAATCTTGGAACTGACCTTAAACCTCAAAAAATCAATCTAGGCCTTGGTCTTACGTCAGATGAAAAATCAGCCTTCATACATTTGTTGAAGAAATATAAGAATGTCTTTGTGTGGAACTATGAAGATCTTATAACATATGACACTTATATAATTCAACATACCATCCCCATGAAATCTGATGAAAAGCATGTGCAGTAGAAATTGAGAAAGGTCCATCCCAATTTAGAAAATCAAATTAAATTTGAATTGAATAAACTGCCGAAAGCGAAGATTATTTTCCCTGTTAGACATTTCAGGTGGGTCTCTAACCTTGTCCCAGTCAGAAAAAAGAACGGTGATATTCAAATATGTATAGACTTCCGCAATCTCAACAAAGCTTGCCTGAAGGACAACTTTCCGTTGCCTCCTATGGAACATATATTGCAATTAGTTGCAGGCTCATAACTAATGTCTTTCCTGGATGGATTTTCAGGTTATAATCATATTCTAGTATATCCAGATGACCAACTAAAGACTACAGTTAGAACCAAATGGGGCACCTACGCCTATCATAAGATGCCATTTGGATTAATCAATGCTGGTGCAACGTTTCAAAGAGCCATGGACACAGCTTTCAAAGGTTTGGTGAACAAATCAGTGGTAATCTATTTAGATGATATAATTTTATACTCTAAAAAGCACAGTAATCATTTGAAAGATTTGAAACAAATTTTTGAGCGTTGTCAAAGGTATGGAATTTATCTTAATCCCAAGAAATATTTATTTGCATTGAGTGAATGAAAACTCCTTGGATTCATTGTATCCAAAGAAGGGATTCACATTGACCCTGATAGAATAAGGGCAATTTTTGAAATTCCTTTACCTCATAACAAAAAATCTATGCAATCTTTCCTAGGTCAGATAAATTTTGTCAAAAGATTTGTCCTTGACTTTTCACAAATTTTTTACCTCTTCAATCCATGATTAAGAAAAAATCTCTTTTTAAATGAGGACATATAGAACATGAAGCCTTTAATCTGATTAAACAAGTAATCATAAATGCTCCCTCTTTAGCAACACCGAATTTTTCTAACCATTCCATTTAATATAATTTTTCTTCCGAGAAATCATATGTAGTTATATTAACACAGGTCAATGATGATAAAGCTGAAGCACCAATTTATTTCTTTAGCTGCAATTTATAGGGGGCTGAATTGAACTATTCAGATTTTGAAAAACAAGTTTTTGATGTTTTCAAATCAATAAAGCATTTCAGACCCTTCCTCCTCAATACCCACAACAAGGTAGTAGTCCCATTCTTAGCAGTGAGAAATCTATTAATACAAAGGGATGTAGGTGAGAAGAGGGCAAATTGGGTAACAACACTGCAATAATATGACATTGAAATTAGACCATCTAAAATTGTAAAAGGTCAAGGTTTTTGTAGAATGTTAGCAGGAGCATCCAACTTATCAGCGCTACAAGATCCAGGTGATGATATATAAGTATACGAGGTAAGCCTTAATGATACTGAATCCATATATGTTGATATCATCTTTTATTTAAGAAATGGGTATGTCCCTACACAACTAAGTTAAAAAAAGAAGGGCTTTGAGGCTAAAAGCTAGACAATACCATATCATCAATAATGTGTTGTTTAGAATCAATTATGATTATGTTTTGCTTAGATGTCTTGAAAAATCTGAGGCAGAAAAGGTTTTGCAGGAACTCCATGATGGACCAGCTGGCAGACATTTTGAAGAGAATACAACCGCACATAAAATCCTGCATGCTGGATATTATTGGCCAACCTTATTTAAAGATACACACAGTTATTTAAGGAAATGTAAAGTTCGTCAAAAAACTGTTAGGAGATAGAGGAAACCCACATGACCATTGCAACTAGTCAACATTGAACAACCATTTGAACAATGGGGACTAGACATAATAGGTGAGATCGTTCCTCACTCCTCTAAGAAGCATAGATATATCCTTATAGCAACTATTTAATTCAAAAAATGGGTGGAAGCCATTCCACTTAAGGTAGCCAATTCTGAAAACATCATTGAATTCAGTGATTAGTTTATTATTACCAGATTTGGTCTGCCATTTGTCCTTATGTTTGATAATGCATCTTATTTTTCAGGCGATTCTATGACAAAATTTTCTCTTAAAAGAGGTTTTAAACTCAAATACTCTACTAACTATTATCCTCAAGGAAATGGCTTAGCCAAATCTACAAACAAAAATCTCATAAGAATTATTAAACGAACTGTTGATCAAAGTCAGAAAAACTGGCATAAATCTTTAATATTTGCTCTATGGGCAGATTGAATAACACAGAAGGCCTCCATAGGCACTTCTCCTTTTAATTTGGTATATGGGAAATAAGTTGTCCTCCCTACAAATGTAGTTATTCCCTCTCTAGCCCTAGTTCAATTTATTGAAGAAACTCCTTCCTCTTCTATGCAAGTGAGATAATTACAAATCCTTAAGCTCAAAGAAGAAAGGGAAAATGCCAAAATTACACACGCACATCATCAAAGGTTAGTCAAAGCTTCCTTTGATGCAAATTCTGTAAGTTCAAAATCCTTTCAGCTCGAAGACCTAGTATTGAAATGGGATAAAGCACATGAGGAAAATGTTAAGCATACCAAGTTCCAACGAATGTGCCTTGGCCCATTTTAGCTTGTGGAACAAATAGGCCCATCAACTTTTTTATTACAAGATTTATCAGGCAAGAGAGAATCTCTACCTGTTAATGGGCAGATCCTAAAGAAATATTTTTCATAGAAGATAACCTCTTCTATTCCTTGTATATTATTGCCTTTACTTTTTAGGAAAAATAAAAGTTGAGTAGCATTTACTTTTGGCTTCACAAATAATAGTATCTTTTATATTTTGACTTTTTGCTTGTATAAGTAGAGATTGTTTAGAAGATGATTTTCGCATTTGAAACATGGGTTAAGTTCTATTACTCTGAAATTGCTTGTTCTCTGTTGAAATTATTTTTCCTTTGCTAAACCTCGACTTTATAAAGAAACCTTTTATCTACCATAAGTCAAGAAAATTATTTGTAACAAAGCAGAGTCTCTCTATAGAAAAGCATCCTTAAACTCTACAATTGTCATCCAGAAAATTTTAAGGAGTCAATGATTCTCGCTATCTAGTAAGCTTTCATTTTTTAGAGTGTAATTCTAAAATATGCTTAACTTAAAGGATAAGAGGTCTCATCAAGAGCCGACTTACCATGATGATAGGAAAATAACTAGCTGACATTACCAACACTACATATCAAAACAAGGTAATGACTTTAGATTGTATTAATTAAAAGACAAGGGGTCTCATCAAGAGCTAGCTTGTTCAGTTAAGTTACAACCAATGAATGGAATTTTCAATTTTGGTCACCAAACCAAGACAATGGCCTTTAAGGAGTAAAACAAAATTTTTAAAGAAAAGATAATTGTTTAGAAAAGAATGAAAAGAATAACAAGTATATAAATCTGAAATTATCTTTAAAAATTGCGTTCTTATCTAGATGGGATATTGAATCATTGTTGGTTAAAAGGTAAACATACTGAGGTTATGGACGCCTGCTGGTAGTAGAGGCTCTACCTATGACAACGGAGTACACCTAAAAGCTGATTTGTGAGAGTCCCCCTATTTTTATCTTTAAAACCAAGTAATCATTGATGTAGACAAAGCTACTGTCATATTGGAAAGGATGATCAAAAGGATGATAATTAGGTAGATGTTGTTTTTATTATTCAGAGTAATGTTACTTATACTATATTTCATGTATTTTTATTTTCTAAACTACCTTTATTTTGGAATTTTTAGAAATTTCAAAAAATTGTCAGAGATAACTAGTTCTTCCAGCAAACCACCAATTGTTGTGCTATTCAACCCCCCCCCCCCCCCCCCCCCCATTTTTTAAAATAATAGTTAATATTCTATTAATAAATGAGGACCCTTAAAAAATCCTTCCAAATAATAAATTTAGCATTTAGGCATTTCCTTGTTATTTTTTTTTGAATAAACCAAGATGTTAATACAAAACACTTTGAAAAACTAGCAAATGCTGGCCTTTTCGCATATCGCATGATTAAACATGTCAAAAGCCCTGTTAAAAAATGAAACTCGCAAAAAGAGATCAAAAGAGATTACTGCGCTTAACCTCGAAACTATTAGGCTTTTTCATTTGAACTAAGTCCTTAGGCATTTCTTATTAAAATAAGGCCTGCATCGCATATCACCACTTACAAATGGCACACCCTCACAAAGTATCTTTAACCATGTGATATATGATATTGCGATGACATGGTCACCATTATCACATCGCATTTGAAACCCTTAGGAAAGATCTGAAACCTTACCAACCATGCGATATTGCGAAATGTGATAGAAGCCTGGACCGGATTGACAACTATGTTATAAAAAGCACTCAAATCTGTTGCGTAATGAAAAGCGATTTACAAAGAAAATCCTATCAAATAAGCTATGCTTTGAAAACGATAATGAACATCCTACATTTCGCATCCCATAGAAACCAAAGGAATGTTAAAGAAAGCACACACAAAATGCGATAATGTGATTTGCGATATTTCATCGCAATCGCAAAATCGACATTTTCGCAGTTAAAAATCTTGCCACCCTAAAAAGTTTATTTCTTGACTCATGATGCAAAACATTAATGAGAAATAAAGCTAAGGATAAGGAACCATTAGTGGGCATTTAGTAAGGGTTAATGGCATTTACATTTGAAAAGTGGTTCAACGTGATACGATATCTTCTCACCTGTGTTTAATAAAAACTCCTTTCTTTCCACCTTTTCAAAGTTATCTGTATCATTCATTCTTATGTTCATTCTTACTAGTGTCTACCCAATATCTTCCGCTTTGCTCCATTTTTATGAAAAATCCGCAGCAAGAGTCATTGGGAGCAATGGCAAAGAGGGGAAAGGCAGTCACGTCTGAAAAATCAGAAATAATCCCTCTATTCTCTGATACTACGTGCAGCAGAGATGGAGGAACCTCAACATGGGAGGCCATGTATGATTTATTAGAAGAGGAGAAACCAAGACCTCTGGAAACAAAGACCACAGCCAATGGTCATGTTTCCTCCGATGCCTCATTCTTTGAGATAGAATGCTCATTTATGCACTGCATAGCCTCAAGGCCGAAGATAATTCCACATACATATATGGTTGAGTGGATAATTGACCAGGTGGATGTCTCGAACAGATAATTCAAGAATAGTAGGCAGGAGGTTATGGGATTTTTTTCACCAGATAGCCTATGGCTTATGTACAATCTATCAGAGCTACAAAAAATCTACAATAAACAATTCCTTGAGAAATTCGCTAAGGAGAATGAAGACCCAGCAGACGTCACACAACCTGGACAGAAAATGAAGGCAAGATAAAAAAGGATAAGACAGGTATGTATTCTACAACATCTAGCTCTCCCCCTCATAGTTTTGTAGCATCCATGCTATGTAGAATGTTCGGCAAGCCTGATACTACTAAATTTTCCCCAGAATGGTTGCCATTAAAAGATGCAGCCGTAAACGCAACAATAATGAATTGGGCCCAAATTTTGTCTGATAATTTGGTGAAAGCTATTATGGAGTATAGGAGAAAGAAGAGTATCTCTTTAAGGGTTTGCCATCCATTTTTCATGAGTGCCTATGTAATGGACGCAATTTGATTTGGCTCCAAATTTCCTATCATGGGATGGAAATAGATTGTGCAACACCCGCTCCCTATCCATATATATCATAAGAATATGTGGGAGTCTCAGTTTCACCCCCATTTTTACAAAATTTGTCAAGGAGTTATGCTGCCTATCCATAAACAAGTCTACAATAGAAATGCCCCTAGGTTTTCTAGAGAAACTGAAGTAGATATCCTACCTGTAGCCAATTGGTTTGGGGAGGAGACATTTACACATATCAGAGTATTTGGGAGCATTGCTTCACCGCATGTCCTCCCATACTATGTCCCTGACAAGTTAATGGCCAGGGATATAGCCTACCAAACAGTAGGGGAAGGTGGGCTGAGCAAAGGATTGAAGGAATGGAAAAAGGCCATTTGGCCTACTTTTCGTTGCAATGTGATGCATTTTCACTACACGATTTTGGACATGCATGCAAAGAAGCAGAGATTATGAAATCTCTGAAACTAACTACATTCTCAGAAAGACAATACGACCCAAATGGCACTGCAAAAGACTTCACTACTATGGTGAAAGTGAAACCATTCACCCATGAGGAAGATGCCTTCGACGACCTCTTCCTACAAAAAGAGACATTTTCAGAAGTGACGCATATGGCATCACTACTTTTTTCCACAGATGATCTTGAAGCCTTCTGTGAATATAGAGAGAGGAGATTATTAAAGGTCCCATTGGACCTACTACAGATTGAACCAATAAGGGAGCCAACTCCGAGTGTAAGCTTAGAGGAAAGCTCCAAATAAGATTCAGAAGCAGAATCCCAGGAGAAGTCTACTTGTGAGTCATATCACTTACAACATCAGTCTCAAAATGGGGGAAATAAAAACAAACAGTCTAAAAGGGACACAACCGGAACTACAGAGAAAGCAGTTGAGAAAACCTCGGCAAAGAAAAAGGCTGAAATTCACTCTACTTCCACTCAGTCGGCAAAGCCCCTAGTTATTGATTTAGAAAAATAACGGGATCATTTTAATAAGAAGCTCCATAAAGAGGAACAAACATCTGAGATACAGACTCCACAACACAAATCAACTCAAGAAATTACAGTGGAGAAAACTATAGGCACTCAGGATGTGGAGCTCATTCTTGCCACCCCCATTTCTGAAATTATTTTGAGAATTGAGGAAATTCCTCCATTAGATGTGTTTTATAGCCCTACCCACAAAGCTGTCATCAAAAGGCAGAGGAAGAAAAGAAAGTTAGATGTTGCAACTATTACCACTCCCAACAATGAACCAATGGACATTAGCTGGAAAGATTCGTCCATGGACCCATCTAAAAACCTTATGATACTGTCGCAATTTGTAGGAGCCTATGCCACGGAAACTATTGATAAAGAGACAAAGGTCCAAATACTTCTTAGAGAAAAGGAACAAAAGATTCTGTTGTTGGAACAACAATTAGAGTAGGAAAAATCTAACCAACAAGCAGAGTTACAAATAACCAAGCTTCAACAGGAGTTTGAAGAGATGCAAATACAACATCAAGCGAGCCTAGCAGAAAGAGATGCGTGAATAAAAGTTATGACAGATAAGTATAAGGACAATCCACAAATTGATCAGTTTATAAAAGAAGCACTCATTCTTAACTCTCAACTAATGCAGCAAAAGGAAGTTCTATGCTAAAAAATCTCGCAAATAAGTCCTTATTGCGAGATCAATGATAAGCTAACAAGCCAAGTCATTGACATGAAACTTGAGTATGACGAAATCCATAAAAGTATTTCTGACTTTATCACCTGGCAAGAATCAGAAGATTGGAGGAAGGTTGATTTGCCAAAACTGGAGGAATTGCATAAAGAAATTATATTTGCAGACTGGGATTCTCGGCTCAAGCAAGCAGAAAGGGCAACGACAGTCGTGGCAGAAACATCAAACAGCCTCATTGAATCCATTAATGAAAATCTACATGGCATCAACCTGGTTGCAGAATCTATGCCAGGGTTTCTTCCAAATACCAAAAAGCTAGAGCAGCAGTGGAGATAGGCTACAAAGGAAAGGGAGGAGGTAATCAGACAAATGAGCAAGTTGAACTGGGAAGCATACTGGAAATACTTAGTTAAACCATACAGCCAGTGGATGACCTTGCAATGCTTAACCACCTCCACACACAAAAATTGTGCTAGCATTGGCAGACGTTATATTTACTGGATTATTGAAATTTGCAATTGGCCAATCGACACAGCTCGAGCCAATGACAGAATCTGTGATGTTAAGGATCAAATGCAAAGGAGTTAGTCACTTTGTTTTATTTCTATTTTAATTTCATTTTGCATAATCTGAGGAAGGTCGTTTAAACCTCCTCAGCTATTTTTTGTAATAATCTATTTTATGACCTATAGTTTAGTATTGAAACCCCTCTCATGCATTTACAAAGGGGTCTAGAAATTTTATCAGAAACATTCTTCAAAACATGCACTTCTATACCTTTGAGGAGGTTCTGATGGAATTAATGGAACAAGATCTATTTTCTTTTAAATATCTGGCATACTCTATTGAAATTTCACTTTTGTACTCTTAGATGATGTTGGATTGATTGGAATTAGGTCGATATTGCTGAAACACATGAGCAAAACTTATCATATATGGTACTTTTGTGATTCTATTTTATTTATGTATCAGGCAATAAATTATCTTCAAATTGTTTTATGTATGAAATTTTGAATTTCAGTTAGCATTATTGCACTTTTGTATGGTGTTGGATTTAACTTTATGCTGAATACATGAATGATTCTATATGTGATATATCTTTCACAATCGTTTTAGCTAACTATTTATCCAAAACGATTATTGTTAAATGATTTCACTTCTTATTGTAGTTGAATGATCTTTATTACCAATTGCTATAGGACATTATTGTAGATCACATACTTTATCTTATTCCTGGGCATAGTTATAGTTTAATAGTGTTCAAACTAGGATATATGCATATGTTTAATAGTTTAGATTAGATGACACTTAGCTTAATCATTCCCCCCTTACATCATATATCACCCCATCAACACTATCAAAATCTCTTTTGGGAAACTGGTCCCATTATCCTCAGTCGAAGCCACTATACCAAACGGAAAAGGAGTTGCTAACTAAGGTCTGGACCGGGTGGTCTTCCCCCATGTTATAGCAACGATTTTCGAGGCTTCAACACCTTGAATCAATACACCACCTACCCCCTCTTTACTTTCATCTGTGCATACTACGAATGATTTTTCCAGATTTTCTACCTTTAGCGCTGGTGCAGTGGTGAGTAATTGCTTTAGCTGCTCAAAAATTTGCTGGAAATCCGCTGTCCAATGAAAGGCACGCCCCTTTTTCTATAGAAAGGTCATAGGAAAAGCTATCTTTGAAATTTTTTTAGTGAATTGGTGGTAATAACCTGTCAGGCCCAAAAAGGATCTAATGTCTACAACATTTTTCAGGGCTGTCCATTCCATTATAGTTTTGATATTTTATGGATCTACTGCTATACCCTTAGTTGATATAACATGGACCAAGTACTAAATCTTGTCTTGTAAAAATCACACATGTTATACTTAACATACAGCTAATTGTCTTGCAAAATCTACAAAACTATTCTTAAGTACTTTTCGTGCTCTTCCTGATTTTTTGAATAAATTAATATATCTTAAAAAAAAATTAGTACAAATTTATCTAGGAAAAGATGAAGTATGTCGTGCATCAGGCTCATGAATGTGGCTGGGGCGTTGGTAAGGCCGAAAGGCAGTACTATGAACTCGTAATAACCGTAACGAGTTCGGAAGAACAACGTAAACTTTGAAACGGAAACTGATATTGTTACCCGTTTCGTAGAGATAGCAAAAAATTGACCCAGTTTTGAAAAAGGGTAATGCAGAACACACATATTTTTTTAGAGCATAGTTTTTGGCACTTTAAATAACTGATACGATTACCCGTTTCGTAGGAGTAATAAAAACGTGACCTGATTTTCAAAAGTGGTTAAACAGAATACACTTCTTTTTGTTGGGAGCATATTTTTGACATTTTAAATTTTCTTATGTATCAAATATAAATATTTGTTTTTAAATATTAGTGATTTTCATGCTGATTTTGAAATGTGTGGATGCAGCGTACCTTTTTTTTAAAGGACTTATTTTTCACACTTTAAAATTTATTATCTCCAATTTCTTTAAATTATGATTACTTAACGAATTTTCAAGTTGTTTTATTTTTCTTTTTTTAAATATTGATTAGTTAAAAAAACATATATATATATATATATATATAAAGATAAACAAAAAAAAATTATCTCATAAACCATAAAAGAATTTGGAAAAAAAATAAATAACAAAAAAATAGAAACATATATATATATATATAATGTTAAGTAACTAAAAATAGAAAAATTAATAAAACATTAAAAAAAACTAGGAAAAAAATTAAAAACAAACTAGATTAAACAAAAATGGAGAATTAACCCCAAAAAAATTAAAAACCAGTAAAGTTAATATTAAAAACATTTAAAAAAAACTAAAAAATCAAAAATAAACTAAAATTACTAAAAAAAAAACTAAAAAAAATATGTCTTTTTAAATTGAAAACAAAAAAAAATTAAAAAACATTATAAACGTATAAAAAATGGTGTTTTTGATTATAATTTTTTTTTTTTTAATAAAATTTTCATTGTTAATTTAAAAACAAACAAATAAAAACATTAAAATTTTAAAATTTTATTATTATTATTATTTAAACAAAATTTTATGCTTTTTATTTAAAAAAAATTAAAAAAAATTATTATTAAAATATTTCGTTTTTTTTTTTTTTTTTTTTTCAAATTTTTTATTTTATTTTTGTTTTTATATTAAAAAAATAATAATAATAATTAACGCGCCCCCACAAGGCGTCGGACGGGCGGCTGGTCGATTCTGGGAATCCGCCAGCCGCCTACCCGCCACCCAGTGGGGGCGCGACAGTGGGCAGAGGGGCTACACGCAACCCTCCGCCCATGGCCGCACCCCCACCGGACGGCGGGCATCAGCCCATGGCCGCGCCCTCACCGGGTGGCGGGCAGGTGGCTGGGCGATTCCTGGAATTGGCCAGCGGCCCGCCCGCTGACCGATGGGGGCGCATTAAATTTTATTATATATATATATATATATATTTAATAATTTTTTTTAAAATAAAAAACACAAAATTTTGTTTAGAAAAAAAAAATTTAAATTTTTAATGTTTTTATTTGTTTGTTTTTAAATTAACAATGAAAATTTTATATATACACATATATATTAAAAAAAACATATATTTTTAAATTTTTCATTTTTTTTTTTTTAGTTTTTTTAGTAGTTTCAGTTTATTTTTGTTTTTTTAAATGTTTTTAATATTAATTTTACTAATTAGAAAAAAAAAATTAAGTTAATTCTCTATTTTTTTTAATCTAGTTTGTTTTTATTTTTTTTTCCTAATCTTTTTAATGTTTTTTTAATTTTTCTAGTTTTAGTTACTATATATATATATATATATATATATATATATATATATATATATATATATTATTATTTTTTTTTTTTTCCAAATTTTTTTATAGTTTACATATTTGTTTTTTTCCATTTTTTTCAAATATGTTTTTTTTACTATTTATTTGTTTATAATTTGTAATATTTTTTTTTTTAGTTTTTTAATTCTTATATTTTATAGGTTAATTTTGTTTTTTTTTTGCATTTTTATGATTGATTGAATTTATTTTATTTTATTTTTATTTATTTATTTTTTTATGTTTTGTTTTTAGTATATATTTTAATTTATGTTTTGCTATTTTTATTTTTATTTTTGTTTTGTGTTGTTTTATTGTTTTAATTTTAATTTTATTTTATGTTTTCATTATTTTTTTGAAATTTTAATGTTTTTTGGGGTCATGATAAAATATTTTACGCCATTATTTCAAAATGTTGAAATTTTACCCTTGAATTTTATTTTTTTATCTGAGCGTCAACACTTTTCGTTTTGAGGGTGTGTTTTGCACAAAATTTACCATTGAAAAAAAAAAAATGTTATTCGAACATCAACACTTCGTTTTGAGGGTGTTTTTGGACAATTTTTGCACAAAAAATTGGTTTTCACCGCCATTTTTAAAACATGTTGAAAATTTAACCTAAAAAAAAAAAAGTGTTATTCCAGCACCAACACTTTTCGTTTTTAGCACTGTTTTTGATGTTTTTACGGGGTTTTTTGCTCAAAGTTCCTGTTTTGAGTTTATAGTTCTCGTTTCAAAGTTTACATTGTTGAAGGCAGTTTTACAAATGTCTTCATCCTTTATTCAAATCTGGTGGTAACCGAACCTTAGATCAATTTTAGACAATACATTGGCACCCTGCACTTAGTCAAATAAGTCGTCAATATGAGGTAAAGGGTACCTATTTTTTACAGTAATTTTATTTAGCTGTCGATAGTCGATGCATAGTCTTAAGGTCCCGCCCTTTTTTTTTAACAAACAACACAAGAGCTCCCCACGATGGTACACTAGTGTTATAGCTCCAAATATCACCGTTGGTATTTGTGATGCTTGGTTTATGGCCTAGGGCAACCCCTCCTTCCAGACTTGATCCAAATATTTTAAAAACAGTGTTTTACTCCTTGTACGCTACTTTGCCATATGATAAAAGCATGTACACGCGGGTTAGTCAATACCCAACCTGCGTATATGTGTTAAAACACTTAAGAAATTAAATTTCCTTAACTATGGGTGGAGTTCACGGGTTTTACCTGTTGATTACCTCCTAGTGCCTGTGGCCCAATTGTTTCCAAACTCTTTCCTAACTAAAAAACTAATTGAGAGAAGTATAAATAGACTTCTATGGGAAGGCCTTAAGGAGGAGAGAAGAGATAGAATTACTATACTGAGATTATCCCCTGACCAAGTCTGAAGTATCCATGTGCTTCAAGCACTTCCCCAAGTTCAAGAAACCCGTGTTTCCTTGAGTGTTGATATTCTCCCACTTGCTTGAGATATCATGGTATTGGTTATGGAAGGAGGCTGTTGAAGACTGGGACTGGACGGATCCGGAGGACGGTTCCGCTTGGAGCCAGAAGAGGAAGACTCAGGTGAACTCTTTCCGTGTTTATTATAGTTTTCTACAATAAAAGGAAACGTTGTCTCGTTCCTAAGATTGACCTTGTTTATGCATCAGATGTTGTTGTAACTCATGTATGAATGTCATTTCGATGTATAACTAATCATCTTACTTATATGATATAAAGTTGATTTCATTAAAATGCTTTATCTATATGCTACTGTGTATGTTCGAATTGGTTGATTTGCAGATTCGAATATCATCAAGAGTTGCAAAGGGGCTGAACCCTGCTGGAACTACCCAAACGAAGGACATCCGGGTATGTTCATCCTTACATTGTTTATTTAAGCATGTTTCCTGAGTTGTATGGATGTTTCTTGTTGTAGATTACTCTTGCTTTGATGGGGTTCTAACTCAAAGCCCTAGGGTACTTATTCCCATAATAGAATTGGCGACTCCGCTGGGGATAACAATCTTGTTATTCCTACTTTGGTTTGTTTAGTGTCAATTAGAGCTCAGTTCTTGGTTTGCTTACTGTAATAGTATTTCCTACTCCTATAGGAACTCAAACCTCAATTCTGATCTTTTTTATTAGGCCTTGTTTTTTGTTTTTCTTGCAACACTTTGTATACACATCTTTGTCTATTTACAGTAGCGTACACACTCTTGTTTCTGTGAAGTGAAACCGCGTATACGCGAGTTTATTTTGTCAGAAGCATGTGTACACGCACTTGTGCTGGAACATAGTCGTGTATACCATTTTTTGCATGCCTTTTTCAAATATTTCTGCCCAGAAAGATTTTTTTCTTGGTCTATTTGGTTTCTGAGTGGTCAGTTTCTGTCTTTAGAATTTAATTACTTAGTGAGCTTACTGTTTTGAATTATCTTCTGCTTTGAAAAGTTTTGGCCTAGGTTTTCTTTTGAGTGAGTTTTATGATTTGTGTTTGAACACACAAGACTTCTTATAGAGGTTCTTGATTGTTCTGGCCTTCCGGAACAGAAGATTGTTTTCAATATTTGTGTCAAGCTTGATTATTGGTCTACTCGCTTTTCTTTCCATCATTTCATGGCCTTACACATTTTCTTGCTTTTCGAAAGTTTCTTTTTGATGAATTTGAAAGTGTTTCTTTTCTGACTTCTTGGTCATTTTCTCAAAGCTCTTTTGCTGCTTTTGGATTGTTTAGTGCAAGTTGAAACCCTTTTTTGTTCAAATTTTCATTCGTGTTGAATTGGTAACTTACAAAGTTTCCTTGTGCTTTGCTTTCAGTCTTTGAGTCTTTGGTGGCATTTTGAGTGCTTCTGAAAAGTTGTTTTCATTGTTTCAAAAAAAAAAAGTTCTTAAAAAACATTGCTTTTGCTTTCTTTTGCTGAGTTTGATTTTGGTTTCTTTGGTTTTGTGAAAGTGAATTGTGATTTTTCGAGATTTTCCTTGCTTATTTGGAGGAAAATTTGTATTTGAAATTTGCTTTCTTTTCAAATACTTAAGTTGGCTTATTAAAAGTTTTAAGCAATTACTTTCATTTCTTTTTAGAGTAATCTAGAATCTTGCATTATCATATACACCTTGCATTAGGGTAGTTTTGCATTATTAAAGCATCAATAGTCTTTTTAGTTTTTGTGAGTGTGAAGTTTGTTATAAGAAAAGAAAAGGAAAAATTTGTTGCTTTATAGAAGTTTCTTAGAACCCAAGTATAAATTTCTTTTCATCGAAGAACAAGCAAGTGCATTTCATATAAGTTAGTTTTTCATTAATTTCTTTTCCGTCATACAAACACTATCAGTTTCATTTCCATATTGTCCCTTTGACTTAAAAGAACAACCACTTAAAATCAAGCGCTTAATAAAATAAACTAGAACTTTTTGTATTGTCATCAGAATACACCAACAAGTTTTAGGTTTATTTAGGGCCTTGGATTAGGCGAGGGGAGAGTAAACTCTCCAAAGCCACTCTAAATTGTAAAACATAGAAGTCTGATTAAAGAGTGAAATCCAATAGCATTAGGGAGACCGAGAAAGCTCCATGACTATGAGTTAAGCACGAGGTTTCGTGAAAATAAGGACGAGAGATACCCCCTCTCTTACTTGTCAGATCCTACGTCACGACTGTTCCACCTGGCTTCTGATATGAGTTGGTGTCTTTAGTTTCCTATCCTAGGGATCTACACAGGTGGCTGCGGAGGGGAATCCCATGACACCTGAGGTTGACGTTGCATCATGTTCAGTAGTACTTCTGGAGGGCACCCTTGTGAAGCTTGGGGGCTTGCACCAGAAAAGGCTGTTGTCTAGAGGTCAGCATAACTACCTCTGATACCTTCGCTAGTAGACCTGGGGTGTAATTACCCTAGTCTATTTTCAGAGGGCCCTTATTATTAACTTTCTTGTATTTTGGTGTCTGGTCCTAATCACCCAGAGCGGAAATACTTGGAAGTTATTTGATTGATGATCTCTTTAGGGAAATTTTTAGTATGTGTTCTGTGCTCCTAGTCGGCTTAGATTTCAATTTTCTTGAGTCTTTAAGTAGATCTTATAAAAATAATTCAAAGTGGCTAACCGACCATCTCGACGGTCTTGATGACTTTGTGGGCTTTCACCTGCGAGTCCAGAGCCTTCACCTATAAGGCGTAGGAGCGATTCTGCCAGTGGTTTTCAACCCATGGCAGTAGGCGCATCGAAGATTGATCCTCTGCTTGGGGGCATTAGTTTACAAGATAGACCTGGTACTACTACAAAGTTAGAGAGGAACACACCAGTTCTTTCTCGAGTACTCTTCCAGTCAGAAGATAGTATTGAAGTAGAAGAGCTTTCAGAGTCGATTGTGGCTCTGAATTCTCCTCTCCCTCCTGATCATCTAGACGTATTGTTATACGTTGGAACTTTGACTCACATGCCTTCGAGCCAAGGTCCACACACATCTATCCCTTCGATGACCATTACTGGAAGCATGGCGTCCACCACGAGTATTGCGAGCATGCAGACTCCCATATCTGTACAAGGGGGAGGAACTATTTCCATCCCTTCTAACACTCCTAGCACATCCTTATTTGGGTCTACTTCCATTCCGTTGACTAGTGGAATTTCTCAAGGTAATGCATCCAGTTTTGGATTTTTCCCTTTTGGAATGCCCTCTAAAGGTATTCCTTCAGTTCCATTCAATGTACCATCAACTGCCTCCACATCCATGATGAGTGGATCGGCTTCTTTTCAGAGTTTCCCAGTTGAAAGTGGTCATATACCACATTCTAATATGACAGTAAAGTCTATGCCTTTTTCTTTTACAAGTCAAGGCAGTAATCCCTTTCAGAGTTGGACAAACCCTGCGTTAGTGGGATAGGAGCTGGGAATCAGTTTTTCAGCCAACAAGGGAATGTGCCATATTCCTCGGTTAATTCATTTCAAAGTTTTCCACCCTTAGCTAATGCTTGGAACCCTTATTAGGGGCTGTTAGCTCCTTACAATACTTCTTTAGGGGGAAACTTTACCGGTTACAAAGGATTTTCGGCTGGAGTTGGTCAAACTCTGAATTTTTCTAGACCACAAGGGTCACCTTTTGGTCCAGTAGGTTCTACCAGTTACTTCAGGCAACTTGGTGCCTTTCAAAATCCAAGTCATTCTTTTCAGACTTTTGGGAACCCCACCCAATCTGCGTGGAATCCCCAAGGTCCTCCATGACTTCCTTTTCTGGCTATGCTTAATTTGCCAGACTTGACTAAGTTGACAAATGATCTAATTAGATACAATCCGGCTTGGCCTCCGGTCCCAACCAAACTTCCATTAGATATTCCAAAATTCGAAGGGAAGAGTGGTGAAGACCCAAGCGACCATGTAGCCACGTTCCATTTATGGTGCTCATCTAACTCCCTGATCGATGATTCGATCAGGTTGAGGTTATTTCAGCGCACCTTAATCGAGAATGTAGCAAAGTGGTATATAGAGTTTCCAGAGGGCACCTTTACTTCTTTCGCTGATTTGGCTAACATTTTCTTAAACGATTTTCAGTTGCCTATCTGTTACGAAGCCGGAACTGAGCTTCTGGCCAATTTTCATTAGGACACGGCTACTCACATTTCAGATCATATCCAGGAATGGAGACAGAGGTAAAGAATTATCAAAGCCAAAATTCCACTAGAATTCCGTCTCGAATGGTTTTTAAAATCGTTACAACCTGAAATATCCAAGGATGTTTCTATTTCTGGCATTTATTCGGAAGAGCGGGCTATCTTTCGTGCCCAACAGTTAGAACTGATATATTCTCAGTCTGGGACTCTTCAAAAAATCTTACCTGATGCTCCTAGATCCACGGTTGATGTAGCCAAACCGAAGCCAAGCCCTCACGCTGATGGTATAGTTGGATCGGTTGATGCAAATACGGTGAACCTTTTGAACCAATTGCATCAATTGTCTCTACAAACTACTTCTTCCAACCAAGCTGCACTGTCTACTCCTTCGCCTTCCCAACCTTCTTCCATAAACGATGTTCAGGCCTCTAACCCCAAAGGAAATCAACAATCCAATGGGAAGAAGAAGGGATGAGGTAAAAAGAAGAATCAGGAAGGGAAGGGTAATGCGAAAAAGCCCGGCAACAGTGCTAGTGAGGGTAGAAAAGAGTCTAAGAAAAAGGTTAAATTTCCATGCAAGTTATGCAATGGAGATCATTTGACTCATCTCTGCCCAAAAATTCAAGATGCTCAGCACTTGTTAGTGTAGCAAGGGTATTCTAGCTCCCAAGTTGTCTTAACTAACCCTTCCCCCAAGGGCAGCAGTTGCTTGCTGGCACGAACTCAAACCCTGGTACCTTTGCAGGGGGCAACCAAGAAGGGGACAATTCCTCAAATGTTTTTAGGATGAGTTCTCATGTCAATGTGGCTACGCAAGCACGTGATTATGGTGAAGCAGAAACATCTAAGGATAAATTTGTTCTCAGAACTATAGACCCACTTCATATTGAGTGACCCTCTGTCAAGTCTATACCTCAGATACCGAAAGGTTCCACTGAGCGCGCAACTATTAACACTAATGCTAGGGCAGCCCAGAACTACTCAATTGTAGAAGATCTGGCTCAAAGTCCTTGTGCTATGTTTTCTTTAGAGGTACTCCAGTCGTGTCCTACTCAACAAAATGCTTTGCTTTCAGCGATTGGGGCAGTAGATCCAAAAAATTCTTTAGTGCTCACTTTTGATATGCTCAATGTCAAAAAGAGACTTCCTCGCCATATGGCTTTTCAAATAAAGTCTACTTATCGGAAAGCTAATATTTTTCGAATAGTTATAAATGAGGGAGCTTCCACATGCATAATGTCTATGTCATGTTGGAAGGACATTGGATTGCCTTCAGCTGTTCCTTAACCCACTCTCTTGACAGCATTTGACGAACATTCTCATAGGCCACACGGGATTATCCCAGTCTTTCCTATATGTGTTGGAGGAAAGGTCATTAATATCGAAGTAGAAATCGTTGATGCCAACCTGGATTAAAATCTCCTCTTAGGAAGGAATTGGATTTATGAAATGGTTTCCATAGTGTCATCTTTATTCTGCATCCTTTGTTTTCCTCATGAGGGGAGAATTGTTAAAATTGATCAATTAGACTATTCTCCAGATGATTCTTGTGCAACTTCGGATTCTACCGTTCCATTGGTAGATAACCCCCTTCAACCTATTGAGAATTTAGGAGTTGGGATGTACTCTTCATTGATGGGTATATTTGATCTTCCCACTCCTATAGCTAGAATCAATGTCATTTCATCCTCCAAAGAGTCTTCACGGTAAGAGTTCTTTCGAACTCGTTATTTTTCAGACCCTTGGACCTTACCTTCGCCTACAACCACATTAGATGAAGGGCAGGAAAGTGGAATGGCATTCCCTATGTTTGCAGCAGAGCTTAGATATCAATCGATCGTTAACTCTGCAGACAACCATCCTACTTCCTTTTCAGAGGAGGAGTTAGATGGTGATGTGGCTCCAGCTTGGATGTTTGACTCTACTTTTGCCATGGATTGATTAGATATGGTTTTACCATATGAGGAAACAATTTTAGAAGAAATGACGGGTGTAGATCGACCGTGGGAAGATTTACATCATCATTCATATTTTCTTCCTCCATTGCAAGAAGTCAAATCCAGGTTCTCCAATCTTCTTACTAGCGATGTTTGTACATTTTCAAACCCTTTGGCTCCAACACACATACGTGCCAAAGGTAATATGTCGGTTATTTCAAAAACCATACCAATAAACATCTCTATGAACTCTAACGCGATAGAAAAGGTCTTCATCGGAGCCGATTGTTCCCCTGAAGAAATTCAAATTTACACCGACCTCTTTAAAGAGTTTCGGGATGTATTCACTTGGTCTTATGAGGAAATGTTTGGTATTGATCCATCCATCATTCAACATGAGATCAAGACGTATGAAAACACCAAGCCAATTCGTTAGAAGCTTCGGCCAGTCAATCCTAGGAAAGTAGCAACTATTAAAGCTGAAGTAGAAAAGATGCTCAAGGTGGGTTTCATATACCCCGTTCCTCTAACAAAGTGGGTTTCTAATCATGTCCTAGTTGATAAAAAACAAGGAACGATATGAGTGTGCATTGACTTTAGGGATTTGAACAAAGCTTGTCTGAAAGACAATTACCCCACATCGTTTATCGATCAGATAGTTGATGAATGTGCAGGTAATGATATTTTCTCATTCATGGACGGATTCTCTGGTTATAATCAAATATCTATCCTTCCAGAAGACCAACATAAGAAAGCTTTCATTTGTCCCTCGGGTACCTTTGCATACAAAAAGATGCCTTTTGGTCTTAAAAATGTTGGCATTACGTTTCAACGGGCCATGTCTTACGCTTTCCATGACATCAAGCATGTCATTGAAGCATACTTGGATGATTTAGTTGCTCGTTCTCGAAAGAGAATCGATCATCCCAGTCACCTTCATTTAGTTTTCGAGAGATGTCGATTTTACAAGATCCAGTTGAATCCGAATAAGTGCGTTTTCACGGTTACATCTGGTCGATTGTTAGGGTTCATTGTATCAACTGAAGGGATTCGAGTTGATCCCTTCAAGGTTGAGGCAATAATTCAATTTCCTCCCCCGTCTTCCATCTGACAACTTAAAAGTCTCCAAGGAAAGGAAAATTTCTTGAGACGGTTTATAGAAAACTATGCTGAGATAACTAAAGGATTTATGCATTTGCTGAAGAAAGGAGTTCCATTTTTATGGGATGACTTTGCACAACGATCTTTCGATGCCTTGAAATAGGCATTAATCTCTGCCCCATTTTTGAGTCCACTA
This sequence comes from Pinus tabuliformis, assembly GCA_031772625.1. Lineage (NCBI taxonomy): Eukaryota > Viridiplantae > Streptophyta > Pinopsida > Pinales > Pinaceae > Pinus > Pinus tabuliformis. Next base: position 338,191,898 of record CM062807.1, on the reverse strand, counting down.
GATTATGGTAGAGATTTCCTTTTATATCTTGCAGCAACATAATCAACCATATGTATTGTTATAGTTTAGGAAGATGATGCTCTCACAGATCATGTGATTTACTACCTGAGTTGAGGCTTGGTAGGCCTTGAACTACGCTATTCTCCAATTGAGAAATTGGCCTTGGCAGCTGTCCATGTTGTCCAACGGCTTCGTCATTATATTCTGCTAAGCAAAATGTTCGTCTTAGTGGTGGTTAATCCTTTTCAATTTGTCCTTAGTAAGTGAGTGATTGGGGGTAAATACAATCGATGGATTGTTATTTTACAAGAATTCGATCTCGATTTCTTGTCATCCAAGTCTAAGAAGTCATTGGTTTTTGCGGAGTTAATTTCCGAGCTGCCTTGTGAAGAAGATATTATTTATGAGGAAAGTTTCCTAGATGAACATCTATTCCTCATCTCTTCACAAGATCCCTGGTATGGAGATATTATCATCTATCTCTAGACTTCGAAGTTCCCCCCTGCTTCCTCCAAGGATGAATGTCGAAAATTACGTCACCTTGCTAAGAACTATGTCATCATTGGTGATACATTATATCACCGAGGGGTTGATTCAATCCTTAGGCGTTGTTTAAATTTAGAGGAAGCAGAGTCTGTGCTCAATGTTTGCCACGGTGGAGCTTGTGGTGGTCATCTATCAGGGCTTGCAACAGCCCAGAAAATCTTGCATGCCAGCTACTTTTGTCCTTCAATTTTCAAAGATTGAATTGAAGTAGTCAAAAGTTGCCACCCTTGTCAAGTCTATACTTAGAAGATTTGAACGCATCCAGCTCCTCTTTTTCTTGTTGTCACTATCGGTCCTTTTACAAAGTGGGGCATTGACTTTACCACTTGTAATCCACCTTCAGAGGCAAACCACAAGTACATTACAATGGCCGTAGACTACTTTACGAAGTGGGCTGAGGCCATGCCTACTTATAAAAATGATAGTGAGACAGTAGCATTGTTCCTCTTCAATTAGATTATTTCATGTTTTTGTATCCCGAGAGAGATTGTCACTGATCATGGCAGTCATTTCTAGAACCAACTAATGACCGAATTGGCTCTTAAGTTGGGCTTCCAGCAGGATCATTCGTCTCCGTATTATCCTCAGGCCAATGGGCAAGTCGAAACTGTGAATAAGTCCCTCAAGACGATCATGCAAAGGACAATTGACAAAAATCACTCCAATTGGCACATCATGTTGTATCTGGCTCTTTGGGCATAGCGAACCTCGGTAAAGACTGCCACCAATTTTACACCTTTTTAGTTAGTTTACGAGCTGGAATCTATTTTTCCTAGTGAATGCGAAATTCCATCCCTTAAGCTAGTTTTTGAGCTTCTTCCAAAGACCTCTAGTCTCGAAGAGCACCTCATTCATTTGGAACATCTCGATGAGAAGTGTCGAGATGCTACCATAATAAACGAGGCCCATAAGAAAAGGGTTAAAACTCAATATGATAAATTCGTCCGTCTCGAGTCTTTTCTGAAGGCGACCTTGTCTTGGTCTATGACCAAGATAAAGACACCTTGGGGGCAGGCAAATTCAAGTCTATGTGGTATGGTCCCTTTATAGTGAAACGAGTTTTAGGAAAAGGGGCTTATGAATTAGTCAATTTTGAAGGGAACAAGTTGGCGGAGCCCCGAAATGGGCTCTACCTCAAGAAGTACTTTGCTTAGGTTACGACCGAGCAATGGCTTCTTTGTATATTTTGTATTTTTGTACATATTTTATCGGGAATTTTTGTGATATCGACACTTTTTTGATCTTCTTTGGCAGGTGTTGATGGATGACTTGGTCTATTTCGGATTCGCCGATGGTGCTAGTCGGCACACTCGGAATCTCGCTTCCACAGCTTGGGTGATTTATTATCCATATGGTCAGTTGATGGTGTCAAGGGGAGTATGTATTGGTTCTGCTTCAAATAATATTGCCGAATATACTGTCGTTAATTTACTATTCAAAGCTATTATTTTATGGAATTGAATTGTTGGTAGTGTATCTTGACTCACAGTTGGTAGTGTCACAATTAAATAACATTTATCGGGTTTGGGATCCTTATTTATATCACCAATTTTTGAGAGTGAGAGTGTTGCAACTGGCATTTGTTTATATTACTTATTTTCACATTCCATGATCTGAAAATTCATTAGCGGATTCTATCGCTAATCAAACGTTAGATTGACATATCAATCATTCATCAAGTTAAAAACAAACATCAAAAATTTGGAACTGTATATATATATATATATATATATATATATATATCATAAAACTGCCCGTGTGTACATAAAGTGTTCAAAAATAATATACAAAATCGGGACTAAATGCCCATAATTATGTCTAGTCTATATATCGACCCAGCTCAGGATGAGCGGCTAAGAAGGTGACTACTGCATTGGCCACACGCCGAAGTATGCGGACCCAGTCTCGTGGTATTCCTACCACACGGCGCTGCATCTCCTCAGGTAGGTCCTCTATGGCCACCATCAGTACCTGGTGATTCAATCTCAGCAGGTTTCTTTGGATTGCATATAAGACCCTCTCTGTCTCAGCACTTGCCTCTTCGGCACCTCTTCCGTGACGCCATCGGTACCTGGTGAGTCAATCTCACCAGGTTTCTTTGGATTGCATATAAGACCCTCTCTGTCTTAGCAGCCGCCTCTTCGACACCTCTTCCGCGACGCTGTGCTGTGGGAATCCATCGGGTCTTACCGGGCCCACTTCTGGAACATGATCTTTATGTCAGTATTTTAATCCCATCAAAAATATTTCTAAGTTCATTTTCATATAATAATAAAAAAAAAAAAAAAAAAAAAACTTAAAAATTGATAATAACTTTAAAAAATGTTACCTATCTCTCCCTGTGCTATGTTTGGTGGCAGCACCAAGTCTGGATCTCCTTAGATCAATTTTAGACAATACATTGGCCCCTTGCACTTGGTCAAATAAGTTGTCAATACGAGGTGAAGGGTACCTATTTTTTACGGTAATTTTATTTAGCTGGCGATAGTCGATGCATAGTCTTAGGGTCTCGTCCTTTTTTTTAAACAAACAACAAGGAGCTCCCCACGACGGTACACAAGGGCGAATGTACCCTTTATCTAGAAGTTCTTGAAGCTGCATTTTGAGCTCTGTTAACTCTCAGAAACTCATGCAGTAGGGAGCCTCGGAAACAGGGGTTGCTCCAAGTATTAGTTTGATGGTAAAATCAATATCACATCTAGGTGGCAATCCAGGAATGGATTCCGGAAATACATCCACAAAATCCTGAATTATAGGAACACTTTCTAATGAATTCATTTTGTTTTTGTCATTAGAGTATCCTACTTGGACAGCATAAATCTAGCAACCTTTTCTTATGCATTTCCCTAGTTGAATAGCAGTAATAGGGCGTAGCTTCATACTTTTCTTGATTCCTTGAATTTCCTTTCTTTTCCTGATTCTGTAAGGTAGCTTATAGATTTCTCCTTACAATCTACTAGTCCATTCCAATTAGTACATCATATGAACCTAAGAGCAATATATTTAGATTAACATGGATGGACTATCTTGAAACTGTTATCAGACAATTTCTGTTTTCGCAGATACCTTTCTCTTAGCTCCAATGGCTAGTTGTAACAACCAAGATTTCTTAAATTTTCTACTTGGCAACTGGCATTTCTTTATTACTTTGGGGCTAATATAACTTAGGCTAGCACCCGGATCAAATAAAATAGAAACATGTTGTTCAGCAACCATACCTTCGCATTCGATCATGGTGGGTTGGTATTCTGCTTGGTGATTGTCTAGAGCAGCATTAATTCCAGACATACTTCTTGTTATATCTTCAATGGTAGAGGCTTCCTACATATTGGAAAGTTGTTATGTTTGAGCTTTGTGTGGGCAGTCCTTATAATAGTGAGATTCCCCACATCCCTAGCATTGCATAGGCTATTTTGGCAGTTGATCAGTTGCAGTTTTACTAATTCCCTCTATCTGTTTACTTTCGGGGTATGCTGGAAACTTGGGCGGATTCCTGGTAAACTTCCCAAAGGTTCTTTGTTGATTATTCTGACCATTTACTACTTTTTGTTGTCTGTTTGGGGGTAAATTCCTCATTCTTCTGCCTGAAGCTCCTTTGGGTGCTTCACTTTTCTGTTTCATCTGCTGGTAACAAATATGGGCTTTTCGCACCGCATCATCCATCATTCTAGGATAGTCAAATTCTAACTTCTCCTTCATAAAATTGGGCAGACTACTAATAAACCATTGAATTTTGGTTTTTTCCTCTTGCATGTATGGGACATATCGTAACAAGGAGGTGAACCGCTTCACATATTCGTCCATGGTCAAGGTCCCCAACCTTAGCTCATGGAACTCCTTTGATTTTTTGTCATAATAACACTCAGTCAAGTATTTTTCCTTAAAATGTTTCTGGAATTCTTGCCACGTCACTTGTTCTTCATCAATCTTTCTCACTGTTTTAATTTCCTCCCACCAGAGAGTGGCCTTTCCCCATAACTAGTAAACTACCAATCGTGCTTTGAGTTTGTCTGTATATTCATAAATCTAGAAATATTTACCCATGTCAATCAGCCATGCTTCGACTTCCTCTTTAGATTCTCCTTCAAAAAGTGATGGTTTTATTTTTTTAAACTCACCCTGTAATTCCATCTTCTATCTTTTGGTCTTTCTTTGGTCTGAAACGTTATCTGAATGCCCCTTGTCATCCTCCTTATGTCCCTCTGTTGTTTCTGCATTTTCTTCACCATGATGGGCTGTTGGGGTTTTCTCCCTATCCTCCATATTGGGATCTGTTCCTTGCTAATTATGTCAGTCAGATAGGCTTTTGAGAATATTTTCCTATTCCTACCTCAGACGTTCATTGTCTGTCCTTAAATTCATCATTTCTGCACATAACTGTTGCACAGTTTCCAGCAAGGCAGCGTTGGCTTGCTGGGATTCCTCTCCCAACTATATCCAAATATCCGGATTGGCCTCCACATAAGGCACCTCTAGCTGGTTTGATAATCTGAGGTCCCTCTGCATTTTGCACTTTGATGTGGACTTTAGCCTTTAATTCTTTCTCAGTGTTCACAGTTTCCAAACTCAATTGTTTATTGCATAATAAAAAAATATTATGAGCTTACTGAAATGTACAATATTTATCCCAAACGTATCAGTGTGCGAGCCTGGGCTCTGATACCATTTGTAACACTTAAACGCTAACATATATATATATAGAGACAGAGAGAGATAAAAATAAATAAATAAATAAATATTACCTTTATAAATATCTACTCCTACCAAGTCATAATACCATGAGACTATAGTAATCCTTGGTGCAATTGATTATTGTGAGGTATCAACATTAATTAGAGGGGTTAATAAGATTGGAAATGGATATAAAGGGTCTTTCCAACGGATCTATGGAGTCGATGATTTTTCCCCATCACACGTTAACTTGGACACATCGCTCGAACATCATATTGAACCGATACCATGCCATCTGGTCTGCAACATTATTGTTGACAACTCGATTCTCTACCAGAGGGCCAAAGCATTAATGTCGAAAGTCGCTCCACCGTAGGATCTACGGAGGGTTGATCTGATGGTCCAGCTGATGGTTGTTAACCCTAACCCCTCTTTTGCCTATCAACCTTGTTCATTTCTCATTTGCATGATGTTTTCTCTGTATGTTTCACTCTGCAACTATGTCGAACTCAGTAATCGACCTATGACGATTCTGCAAACAGTTTTGGGTTCATGGTGGTCTTCACAATGGCACCGAACTTCCTCATCCCGTCATTGCCGGGCAAGCACAGAGGTAATTTGTTAAATTCTTCTCTGCCCATGCCCTGTAACTGTTTACAGTCTTCCATATTTTTTTTTGGTGGTTGTCGATGCTATTGTTTGCAGGTTTACAATGGTTGATGCCGCTCCCTCCAGCTAGACCGCAAGTGTGCCAGGAGCATCTCCCTTCTGAGGTAAGGATTTGGTCCTGAAAATTGAACATTCAGCTATTTGCATACTTATTTGTAGGGAAATATTAACTACCACCTGACATTTCAGGCCCTCAGATCTTCCTCGACTGGAACAGTTCTTCTTTAGGTAAGAGGTGACGCATAATATTTTCCCCCGTCATATTTTCTTACTTTTGAAGTTAGTTATGGAAGCTGAATCTCTAATCTCTTGATTTGGTATCGCAGGTATACTCTTCAACTAGCAGTTTTCTTGAGCAAGCTATGAAGGTTCTCTTAACAATGTTTCCATCCTCAATGTTCTCAGGTTGGTGTCTTGAATCCTTACAACGATTGATGAGGACGGGAAGAATTATCGTTTTATCTTTCGAAGGAGGCAGTTAGGGTTTTCTCCTTAAATTAATAATGGTTTTTGATGGCCTTGAGAGGATCTCGGCCAACCCTTGACGAATGAATCAATTGGACTTTACAAACCCTGCTACAGTAATTTAAAGCTTAGTTTATTAATGTTTAAATAAATCTGGTTATTCGCCCGATTTTACCATGCCTGCACTGTGTATATATATAATAGTTGTACTTCGAGGGTTTATGAATGCTTAGTTTCATTTCTTGGTTTAGAGGAAGTATTGGCCTAAGGTTGTTGTTTGAAATTTTATTATTATGAAGACCAGTCCGGTCTCGGTCCGTCCCTTGGGATCCGGCAGAGAGTCGGTTCCGGATCCTAACTAGTTGTTGATAATTTCATATACATATATATTTTCAAAGTTTTCCTTTAACTACTCTGTCGATTTTTGAATTTATGTTTAGAATTTCACTGATGGTTAACTGAGATTAAGGTCGCCCTTTAATTATCAACTGAATTCCTTTCCTGTGTTTATTGATAACGCTAGAATTCAAATGTTGTGTTTATGTGATAATGAATGAAGTCTCCCACTGGCTTATGGAATTGAATATGGTTTCCAATTAGTTGTCGTTCTCTATTCGTTTCTACATTACTTCTTTTGGAGAATCTCAGAAAGAAAGGTGACCTACAGGCATTTGTCAAAATGCTCTCTGTATAGTTATTTAAACAGTAAATAACTAAATATCTACGATTCTAGGAATACATAGTTCATTCATAGAGTAAAGTTAACATAATTACGTATCTCTAGTCTTCTATGGAACAGATAATATCAATTATTCCCTCAATCAGAATACCATAATTTTTGTTAACAGATAAAAGATATTTCCTCATTTTCGTTTTATGTACCTCAGAGCATGCTTAAGATCTTAACTTATAACAATGCTTTCTAGTAATTAAGTACTAAATCTAAAAAGAGTCACTTATCCGTGTCTGATTGATTTTAGAACTGCATAAATATTCTTTGTTTTCCTGGAAGGTCTCACCACCCAGCCATGGACTTGGAAATTACGTCTAGTGTCCCCCTCCGAGCACTTCCTGCTCCTGACAGTCACTATACATACACAGCCTGGTATCTTTGGCTTCAGGACTATTGTCCAGCCTCAAGTCACACACCAGTTTGCCTGTTTTCCATTGTAATGTTTCCCACTAGTTCTTCCTACCCAACTCTAGGAAAATTCCAGCCACCCCCTACTTCTTTTCCCCTCCCTTTTGGGGAAGGAGGATGGCAACTATTTCCTAACTGTCCAAGAAATTATTGTAATTGTTTCTATTCAGTTTTCTTAATCACGCATTGTTCAATTTCTTTTAAACAAAATATAATGATGTTCAAGCTTTTCCAACCTTAGTTTCTTAACAACTGTGTTAAACAAAATTAAAAATTTCTAAAATTCTGCATAAAACATAGTAAAAACAAAAATAAGTATTGTGCACAAAAAAAATATTACACAACAAAAAAATATATTAATAAATTATAAATAAAATAAAAAAACAAAACAAAATATAAAATATTTTCAGTAACACAATACCTACCCATATTAGACCAGTAAAAGAAAGACATATATGCTAAAAATAAACCATTTGTGATTTGAATTAATAATCAAATATCAATATGAATACATATTGATATAAACTCTAAAAAACGACACATTCTTAAAAGAATAAAAACATAATAACACGAAAATAAATAAAACATAACAACAAACTTTATAATACCCATTTTACTTAGCTTAATTAACACACATACATATATCCATATTAAATAACAAGTATTTGAAATTGATTATAAAATTATTACAATATTACACTGGAATTATATTTAAGGTTGATAAATTAAGCTTTTGGAAATAATTTATGATTATTATTAATTATAATAAATAAATTTTAAATATTTAGATAATGAGTTTATATATGCTATAAATTATTATATGTTATTATTTTGATATTATATTTATCAAGTACTTAGAAGGATAAGTAAATTTATTTTTTAAGTGTAAAATTTGAGGAAAGGTTTATACCTTGAGAGATTTGATCTCTCTCGCCCTTTGATAGATCCAAATGAATCTAAGCTAGTTTCAATCGTGTGCAGTCATACAAAATTTGTTGAACATCTAAGATTCATTGTGATCAATCTTAAACTATTTTCTTCTACTGTTCCTATTGTCACACCTATTAGTTTTTCCATTTTCGCATATCGATCATATGAAAAGAGTAGTTGGAATCATAAACCATTCAAATATTTAACTTGAGCTACTATAGTAAACAACATACCTTGTCTCTGTTGCTCTCCAATATTAATAGTAGTTTTCTCAAAAGTCAATCAGTGTGACTAATGGAGTATTAAACCCCAAATAATTTTCAATGGTAGTTATTTTCTATTATCGCGTTTGAATGCAAAGTAATTAACAATATTGAAGGAGAGAGAGGGTCTGTTTTGGGGGTGAGAAGGAGATATAGGGGGAGATAGAGATATAGATGGGGCAAGGAGAGAGGGAAGAAGAGAGAGGCAAAGACAGTGAGGGAGGAAGAGATATAGATATGGAGAGAGAAATTTTAGAGAGAGAGAAGGGGAAGAGAGAGAGAGAGAGAAAGGGGAAAGGGAGGGATGGAGAGAGATATATATAGATATGGAGAGAGATTGTGTATGTTTAGGGGGCGAGATAGAGAAGAAGAGACAATGGGAGATAGAGATATAGATGGAGGAGGCATAGATGTACTTACACTGAAATCAATATCAATTATAAATACTTTATAGTTTCAAGAAGCAAACATTTCGGGTAAGAAAACGTTTTATTTAGGATGAAAATTCAAGTATTTTATTTATGGTTGAATTACTGTAACACATAAGTCAATGTACGTCATGAATATTTTTTATGTGCTTACACTGAGAGAGAGTGTTTATGTTTTGGGGGTGAGAAGGAGAGACAAGGCGAGATAGAGATATAGATGGGGGGGGGGGGGGGAAGAAGTGAGAGGCAAAAACAGGGAGGAAGGAAGCGATATAGATATGGAGAGAGAAATGTTAGAGAAAGAGAGAAGGGGAATATAGAGAAATGGAGGGAGAGAGAGATAGATAGATATGGAGAGAGAGTGTGTATAATTAGGGGATGAAATAGAGAGATAGAGAAGGAGAGACAGTGGGAGAGAGAGATATAGATGGAGGAGGCAGAGATGTGCTTACACTGAAATAAATGCACATTATTAATCTAATTACTTTGAAATTAATGTACATCATACATCTAATTGCATCAAATGATAAATCAACATCTACGCTAAAATCAATGCATCTAGTGAAAACAATCAAATAGATTAGAAATCAACATCTATGCTGAAATCAATGCATCTAATGAAAACAATCAAATAGGATTAGAATTCAATATCTACACTGAAACCAATGCATCTAATGCAAGCAATCCAATATAAGTAGAAATCAACATCTACGTTGAAATCAATGCATCTAGTGTAAGGTGTTAAATAGGATTAGAAATCGACATCTACACTGAAATCAATGCATCTAATGCAAGCGATCAAATAAAATTAGAAATCAATATCTACAATCAAACCAATGCATCATGTGCAAGCAATCAAATAGGAGTAGAGATCAACATCGACACTAAAATCAATGCATCTAGTGTAAGGTATTAAATAGGATTTTAAATCTACATCTACACTGAAATCAATGCATATAGTGCATGTGATCAAATAGGATTAGAAATCAACAATTAGATTGAAATAAATACATATATTTTAGTGAGAATCCAAAATATTCATGACTTTCCAGATCTAAATTCTATGTTTGTATTTGTCTCTGTGTGTTTCTTTCTTCTTCCCTCTCTCTTCACCTTCCAGTCTATGTCTATCTCCCTCCCCCTCTCCTTCTCTCTCTTCCCCTCCCTCTCTCCCTCGTCTCTCTCTATCTTCCTCTCCCTCCCTTTCTCTATTTTTTTCTTCTTCCCTCTCCCCCCCTGCCATCTATATCTATACCTCCCTTCATCTCTCCTTATTTGTCTCTCTATCTCAGCCTCCTAAACACATGTCATGCTATCTCTCTCTCTCCCCATGTCTATCTATCTATCTATCCCTCTTCCTTTCCATCTCTCTCTCTCTCTCTCTCTCTCTCTCTCTCTCTCTCTCTCTCTCTCTCTGACCCCTCCATCTTTATCTCTATCTCCCATCTATCTCTCTTCCTCCCTCCCTCTCTTTTCCTCTCTCTTCTACCCTCTCCCCTGCCCCGTCTATATATCTATCTCCCCTTGTCTCTCCTTCTCACCCTCAAAACGTACACACTCTCCCTCCATATCTATCTATCTCTCTCTCCTCCCTCTTCCTCTCCCCCTCTCTCTGCCTTCTCTCTCTCTCTCTCTCCCCCTCACTAACTCTCCATCTCTCCCTTGCCACTCCTTCTCCACCTTTCTCTCTCTATGTCTTTCTTCCCCTTCCAACTCCATCTCTCTCTCTCCCTCTCTCTCTCTCCTCTCCCTCAATTCCTCTCTCTTTTTCCTTCCTCTCTCTCCCCTTCTCTCCCACCTCCCTCCGTATCTCTCCCCATCATACACACACTCTCTCTCCACCCTCAAACTTCTATCTCCCTCCCTCTCTCCTTCTCTCTCTCCCCCCTCTATATCTATGTTTCCTTATCTCTCTCTTCCCCTTCTTTCCCTATATTTATCCTCTCCTTTTCTCCCTCTTCCCTCGTCTCCTCTCTCCCTCATTTCATCTTCATCTCTCCCTTGTCACTCCCTCTCTCTCTCTCCACCTCTATATCTCAATGTCTTTTTTCTTCACTCCCTCTCTTCCCCCCTCCAAATCCATCTCTCTTCCTCCCTCAACTCTCTCTTCCTTTCCCTCTCTTAGTGTCTCTCCCACCTCTATGTCTCTCTCCCCAACTCTATTCCCCCTTCCATCTCACTCTCTTTCTTAAATATGATCTCATTGTATTGTATTTAAGAAAGTATCTAAATTTAAAAATAAAAACATAATTGGTTGTCAAATATTAAACCTATACTTTGGATCAATCATGTTAAAGAAAATACAATAATAAAAAATTTAAAAGAATCATGCACTATCTTTCCTCTATCATTTTTAATCACTTTTCTTTCTCATTTTTCTTGGATCCTTGGTTATGATGCATTTATCTTGGTTCTTTATAATAGTATTTATATTATATAAATTTCACATATGTATATATAAAAATATTCTCGTTTTTTAAATTTATTAAAACTTCCATTTAATCTCTATCAGAATATTGTTAGTAGTCGTGAGGATGGAGGGTTTAGATATACCTCAAAAGTAATTATAACCTTTTTGCTCTTAGATTTAATTAAAAAATGTTATAAAATTAAATTAAAATAAATTATTTGTAAAATATTTTGATTTTTAAATAAGTTATGGTTTTTGGGCATGTGGTATTGATAAGCCATGGTATTGGCCCATGGTATTGTAACATAATAATTAAAAGCCTAAATCCATAACATAATAATCAAAAGTCTAGATGACCCATGGTATTGATAAACCATGGTAGTAGCCCATGATATTATAATTTTCTTCCCTCCTCTCCCTCTCTATCTTTCTCTTGTGGGTATTGGCCCATGGTATTGTAAAAAAACCTACGTAGAAATTAATAATATCCATGGTAAATATTCATGATTAAAAATCTTGTCTTATTGTAAATAATCAATTTTTATCCACTTGTTAATTAAATTTATAGATGGAACACATCTATATTAATTATTACAAATATATTTATTACAATTGAGCGGATATTACAAATGTTTACTTACATTACATTTCTTACATTACATCTACACATGTGCCCTATATTGGGTTGTAGAGACTCTTGACACAAAAAGTGAAATACTAATTAAAATGTAATATTATTAAATTTTACCTAATATTTCAAGTCACACCCCACCCTAAATATTACATTCTACTCAATATTTCCCCTCATTCCTACTAATTTTATAGTTGAGTTTGTTTACTTTTAAATTACAAAAGAAAAATTACAATAAGAAGTGGACCGGTTGACAACAAGAAATATTGGATAAAATGTAATATTATAGTATTATATTTTATCCAATATAACTTAGTAAAAAGTGGATGGAGGTAGGCAAAAATATTAGATAAATGTAATAATTACATTTTTCCTAATATTTACCCACCTTTCTAATATTATAGTATTATATTTTATCCAATATATCTTAGTAAAAAGTGGATGGAGGTAGGCAAAAATATTAGATAAATGTAATAATTACATTTTTCCTAATATTTCCCCACCTTTCTAAACAAATGCTCAATGCCAACATATCCATAAAAAAGTTTTACCTTTACAAGAAAGTTTTACATTTATAGGCTACATGGATTCAACACCATCATTTTCTACAACTAATTATGTATCTAAATATAACATCAAACTAACATGAATTATAGGGTTAATCCCCCCTTAAATAGATTAGAGGCATTCCATGAGTCAATACCATGGATTTTTAAAACCATGGGTCAATACCATGAATTATTCTTTTTTATTTAATTTTTATAGGGTTATTTTTTATTTTATTTTATTTTGTTATTTTATTTTTATTTTCACCAAACTACAATTTTTACATTACATTAAGTTACACATCTCTACCATATTTTAATTTTATTTTGATCTAGTCAAAATGTTAACATTATAAAATCACTGACATTGATTTTTAAAGTAAAGCACAACATCTCTTGCATATACATATATTAAAGTAACTTTATGCACAACATCTCTTGCATATACATATATTAGCGGACACATATATATATTTTTTATTTTTTTTAATGTAACATTATGTGACAATATCTCTCTCGTGATTTCTTGATATTCTTAAAATATACTTTTGAATGCATAAATAAATTCAATACCCTAAAAAACCCCTCAAGATTTGATCTTTGTAAACCAAACAAATTATAATAGTCAACAATCAATTGCTAGCTAATAACAAAAAATCATAATCTCACCAAAATATATATCACTAAATTACTTTAAAAATAAATAAGTTACGGTACAACGTTTTTCATATTTTTTTGTAATCTTGACATCTTCATCATATCCAATATATCACCCTTATCGAAATTGAACCAGTAACTTCACATCGAAAAATACCTTAACATAGCATAAAACACATAAAATCTATATAAAAAATCATATAAATCAATAATAAACTATTTATAATTTAAATTAATAACCAACTATTAATGTGAATAAGTGAATAAGTGAATAGATTCTTAACCAATACGTCAATATAAACCCTATAAACCGACACAATGTTAAAATAAAAGTTACACCAAATATCAAAGTGAATGGATTCTTAACCAATACGTCAATATAAACTTTATAAACCGACACAATATTAAGATAAAAGTGACACATTATTAAGAAAAAAAAGCGTAATAACACAATAAAAATAAACAAAATATAACAATAAACTTTACAACACTCATTTTATTTATGAGAATGAACACACATATAAATATGAAAACATAATGATTTATAAAGAGTAGTTTATTTTTATGGATGAATGATATAATTTAAAATATTTTTTGTGGTTAATTTTAATTAAAATTTGGTAAATATTTTTAAAAACTTGAGTTTAAGTTGTTTAATATGTAAAATTCAAGTGCGCTAAGAGTTTTTAGGGTGTTGAATCTATTTTAAAAAATAAAAAATCACAATCTTGTTTAAAATTGTATCATCAAACTCAAGTGAAAAATTATTTAATCTATAAATTAAACTACTTAATTTCTTAAACTTCCCTGAAGTAAAAATCATCATATTTACTAATAAAAACAAGATAAGAAATAATAACATATTAGATATACACTTATTATTGATAACAAACGCGAGCAAATGTAAAAATAAAATATTCTTTTATATTTAATAAAATTTTATATCTATTTGATATAAAATATTTTTTTCCTTTATTTTTTAAACATATTTTAAATATTAACTTAAATTAATGATATATTACCATTTATTAAGTTAATGATATATTACCATTTATTTATGGTTATTCTTATGTTTATTATAAATTTTTAAATATTTTATAAATTTAATTGACATGGGTGAAGTCAACTATTTAATTTCACTGATGGATATCACATTTTCCAAATATTTTAAAATTTAAAATTAAATTTAAATACCATTCATCAATAAACATGTAAAGATTATTTTAAAAAAACATATATATTAACGATCAAACTTATTTCTAAATATTTTAAAATTTTAATTGGCATGAGTGAAGTCAAATATTTAACTTAACTCATTTACATCAAATTTCCAAAATATTTTAAAAGTTAAAATTGAGTTTAAATACCATCCACCCATAAACTTGTAAAAATTATTTTATAAAATCATATATATTAACCATTAAACTTGTAAAAATTATTTTAAAAAATCACATATATTAACAATCAAACTTACTGATAAGTTTTTTAAAAATCATATTATATTCTTAATTACTTGTAAGGCATTTCTCTCTCAGAAGAACTCCCTTCCCATATCATTTGTGCTATTTCGGACTATCGATTTTGATGTTAGACAATTGAAATAATATCTGCCATACGATTGAAAACAGGTATAAAACATGTATTAGTTAGTTACTAAAACAAGTAATAGTTAGTTACAATCTCGGGACCTTTGCCTGATCCAACTAATCCGAGACAGTGATTTTCTTGTGATCTTTCTAATGAAAATCTAACATTTATACCTCCGCTGATAATAGTGCATCACAACCGAGGAGAGGTCAGCTTCGTTAATGGATGCCTTCATGCGGGTTTCGACTCAGGTTTCACCATCATCCTGGTGGCCTTGCTCTTCTATGTCCTATTCACATTGGGGGTAGTCGTCATTCTATGTTGTAGTAGACAGTGGAGAGTGGTGTCCGAGCCACCAGTTGAAGCTAATGGCGTAATTTCTTTTTATTTTATTTTAAAGGTAACCGGAAATAGGGCAATGTCGATTCTCTGGTGTAGGCATATTTGTTGTTTTTCTAAAGAAGAATGTCATTGTGCATTCAATAGTTGACCCTACATTGTTTGTTTATGCAAGGAGATTGTTCCCAAATTGAAACACAATGTAATCATTAGCTCCTATCGGCCCTTTCTTCGAGAAGCCAGGCGAATTGACACAGTTTCCATCCATAGCCAAGGCGGGTTTCGACTCAAGCTTAGCCATCATCCTATTGGCCTTGCTCTTCCACATCCTATGCATGGTGGGGGTAGTTGTCATTCTACATTGTAGTAGAAGGTGGCGAGTGGTGTCCGAACCACCACTTGAAGCCAACCTCGAAAGAGGTAAAGCTGGTATCAAGAAAATGCATCTAAAAGAACTTCCAGCATCGGTTTACAATACAAGATTCCCAATCGGAGCCCTAGATTGCCCTATTTTCTTGACACAATTACGAGAAGGAGAAAGGGTGCGAGTATTACCAGAATGCCACCACACTTTCCACGCGGATTGTATAAACACATGGCAAACCCTCGTGTCCTTAATAATTTTAGAAAAAATCCGCTTCTCATTAAACAGTTCATTTTTTTATTTCCTATTTTACCATGTAATAATTTTAGAAAAGTCTCCTTCCCTATAAACAATGCTTTTTTTTTCCAATAAAGCGCTGCTCATTTATAGTGTACAAAGACTCCTTACAATAATTAAAGTATTGAATTTTGAAAAGCATACACAAATAGACCTGCAATATTTAATAGAAATTCTAGATTGTAATATCCACGTAGTCTAGAAAATGTTGTGACTAAAATTTAATAGAAATTTTGGATTGATCCTCAACCATCAGATTGAAACAATTGATTGAAATAGTTATAATGAGCTTCCTCCATCAGATTGAAACAACTAATTGAAATAGTTATAACGATCTTCTTCGATTGGAGAAAATGATAAGCAACACATTTGCATCGTACAACACCAAAAGCTTGCAGCAGAGAGGATTGATTTGAGATCATTGACCTCAAATTCATGCAGCTCATCACAACCCTCATGGAATTGATGTTGTTGTCAATTGGCGTCGTCTGTGGGCATGCTTCTATAGGGGGATTCATTTTCGCATTAGCCCAAGACTACAAATTCATGAGAAATTCATTTTCGCGTTAGCCCAAGGCTACAGATTCATGAAAAGGACAGAGGGTTTCTCTATATGGGCGAGGTAGACATGGGTTTTGTCATTCCTCCCGACAGCATGTCCATCATGAGGAGCAAGGTTGATTCTCGTTACTTGACAGAAATTGTGTCGGGCGGATGCAAGTACTCTGCTCCCATGGCCTTCAAAGCGGGTCTGGTGGACTCTGTTCATGATAATTTTTTTGAAACCCTAGAGGCCATCATTGGGATGCTCTCTACAGGAAACCACTTTGCAAATCGAATGACTATTAGAAAAACATGGATGTAGTCTAAACTTGTTAGACCATCGAATGTTGTGGCCCATTTTTTTGTTGCCTTGGTAAGTTATTGTACATTTCTTTCCGCTAGATTGTTTTCGAAACGAGTTAATAAAGTGATGGAATGATGAAATTAATTGTCATTTAAATGTCTTTGTTGAACTTCATTGCATATCAATATTATTAAGAGGAAATATTATGACATAAGGGTATATTGTTTATCATCAAAGAAGATAATTGTCTTAAGATGATGCATAAGATACAAGGCCAAGAGAAAACAAAGAATATCCAACTAAGTTTAATAGTAGAAAATGGGGAATTGATCAAAGAGTTAAATTCTATATATTTGTTTTACAAAGAGTAATGAGTTATAACAAGAAAGCCCTATTTTGTTTTCTTATTGAAAACTAACTACATGGTGGTTGAATAGTTTGAAAGTGTATTTGTTCATAAAAACAAGGGTTGTTTTGGGAGTATAATCTTATAGAGTAACCAGTCTCTGCAGTTTACCCAACTCCTTCATAATGCAGCCAGAAAACTTACAACTTGTCAATATTCTAAGACGAGCTAAAAATTAGTCGATTGTAAAGTATTCGAACAAAAATACCAATAATTAAATTACAGGGTTCAAAATGCTTACAACATGTGAAGGTATTGCAAATCTCCCAAATTACTTGGAATCAGTGTTGTCAAGCCTGGATTGTATGACAGATCACTGCCATGATGACTTTGTTCAATCAATCTATTTATTATACCATCTTATTTACCTTTCCAACCCAAGGGGTTTTTGTTAATATTATTCTAATTGCATGTAAAGAAAGAAGATGTTCTCTATAGAGAGTAACACTGGAAGATCAATCCCCACTACACGATGTGTTCAAATGTTAGATAAATTGCATAAAATTTTCACTTCTGTATTCTATGTGATTGTTTCTTATGTCATTGCCTTAGGGTGTTTCCTTTGCAACGTGTAATGCAAATGCTAGTTAAAATTAAATTAAACAATAGCAAACTCCCACATTTCTATTATTCAACTAAAACTAAACCAAATATATATATATATATAATTACTTTCATTATTACCTTTATACCTTTATAGCTCTATGTCGAAACGTGCATTTTAATAGATCTAATAAATAATTTTAGCTATATGTCCATGTTACGCAAGCATGAGATAGCTCTTGCCATAGTTCCATCATTTTGATGTGATTTTATTTTCTTTCATTCATTATTTCTCAGTATTACCACAATTAATTAGTATTTCACATATTATAAGTTAATCTAATAGGCATTTATAATAAGCATCTAAATGCCAACATCATATTGCTTTTGCCATGGCCCATCATTTCAATTTCATTCGTTATTATTACGATGATTAATTATTATTTTCTGTGGTATGATGTTTTTTTGTTTAATTATAACATGGAAATATTAAAAAACATGTATATCTATATATATAGTTAGTTATATATTTTATTATTATTTTAATGATGAATAATTTCAAAATAATAAAATATATTGTTAAATTAAGATTTTTGTGATTATAATGTAGAAGAAAGTCTTTCGGATTAATCATATTGTTAGGATTTGGTTAACGTTTCAAACCAACTAACATGGTTAATCCTCAAGACTAGGTGAATTAGTTAATAGGTAAAGAAGTTAATTGTTAGGGAATTAATCGTAAGGAGTTATTTTATTAAAATATTCTATGTTTAGTTGAAAATTATGAGAAATTAGTCAGTTACGACTACCTCTCATGCAAATTGTCATAAATGAATGACTTACTTAACGCAATTGAATCTCAAAAAATGATATATAATATAATGCACTGCAAAAACCCCATACTTAATTGAAAATAATTGTTAAGCAATAATTAAATATAAAATATTGAATTTTAATATAATGAAATTAATATAAAGTAGTTATTTATTAATAATTTATATCATCTTATTATTAGAGGTTGACTTATTAGAAAACTAACTATTATGAATTTAAAAAAATTATCCCAATATAATCTAATAATTATTAATTTATTAAAATAAAGTTTATATTATTTGAAAAAGAGATGATTTAATTTAATTTTATATAAAATATAAATTTATCTATAAATATTAATTGGATTTATTTAAAATAACGAAAAGAATTTATTGTTATTTTTTATTTAAATATATAAAATTTATAACAATATATTATTATAATTATTTTGATTACTATTATTAATAAAAATTATATTAAAAATTTTAAAACAATTTTTTTTTTAAATCAAAATTTTAAAAATCATTTATTTATATACCATTTTTTTTTAAAACCTATGATGTCAATTTTTCCAATTTACAGGTTTTCAAAGTTCATATATGATGTCAATTTTTTCAAATTTTAGTATTTTTTTGGAGCTAGTTTAAAAATATAAATTAAAGATTAAACATGAAAAAATAATTAAATTTTAATTCACATTTCAACTCCATTCTTCCATCTGCACAATAAAATCTATTGAATGTTATTGATTTCAAATAATTTAATCTTTCTCATTATCATTCAAAGTGTGAGCCCTTTTTTTAAAAGGCTCATTAAATATTTTAATGAATTGTCCACCCAGGAGAAACTCCTAGTTAAGATTAACATATATGGTGTGTGCATATTGTGACCAATTTATGATTAGTCATCACTTGTTTGAAAGTATAAAGTTCTTTAGCATTGTCAATATTCTTTAAATAACTTTATATTTTTCCAAGGGAAATTTATTGGAAAATTGGTTTTAAGAAAATGATCGAAATTTATTTTAATATTATATTAATTTAGTTGTTATTAATAAAAAAATTATTTGATTTTATTTATTTTTAGTTAAAAATATTGGAAATTAGGTTTGATTAATATTCCTATAATATGGGTCAATTTTAAGAGTTATCATTAGAATACTTATGATATGGGTCAATTTTGACCATTACCACTATAATTTTTAGGTACACCACACACTTCCAAACACATATAGGTCAAGGAATGGCCAAGGAGTGCCCTAACAATACACTTTATGGCCAAGTAATCTACACTAGTAAGGACTACTTGGTAAATTTTATAAGATTAAAAACATCTTTCTGTTTTGAATAGTGTGAAAAAGAAAATAATCATTGTCTCTTAATATAAAAAAATCCAAAGTATCTTTTTGTTCTAATGAGCTTAAAGAATAAAGTAAACATTTTCTTTATTTTAATGAGTGTAAAGAAGAAAGTTAGCATTTTCTTTATTATAATAAGTCTAAAGAATCAAATAAAAATTATTAAATAAAACTAATTCTCATGAGCTCCATTATGAAATTGGACATTGGTTATTTCCTATATCAAATTGGAATGAAAAAGTCAACCACCTTTGTGATACTAAGAGGGTTGAAGATTAAAAACATTTGTCTATATTGAGATTATATTACATTTTCAAAATAATTGTCACATGACCAAACTTCCTAACCTTTTAATTGGTCAAAACTTTGGAGATCTTGGAACGCTTCTCTTAATACATTTTGAGCATGGAAATAAGATTTTAAAGAATTCCAAATAATCCCCTACCTTCTTAAGATTGGATAAATCAATTTAATCTTAAGATACATTAATCATCATCATTATCATTATCAATTTCCATATTTATTTCTTCTATTTTATTGATTTTATTGATTTTGCTTTGAAAGGAAAAATAATATATAAATTAAAACTAAAACTTTAAATATGTTTTTTTAAATGTGCATTTACTTCTTTGAAATGATGATTATGGTGATTCTGGATTTAAGACCTCTGTGGTTTTTAATTTTTTAAAAAATTAAAAAATTAAAATTAAAAATTATTTAATTAAATTAATCAGAGACAGCCGACATCTCATCAGAAATTATTTTTCAAAAATTGATAGCCGACATTCATCTCTTTTTTCTCTCCTTATTACTATTTAATCCCTCAAATAAGCTCTTCTTCTATCAAGCATTCAAGTTGTCCTGATGATGGATCCTAGTTGGGATTTGAAACGTTGGCAGAAAATGGTTCTTACTGTGGATTCTCCGGTAACTAAATCGAAAGATTATGGTGATTATTAAGTTCCATTTTTGGACTTTAAGGTAAGAGATTACTTAGAATTATTTATCAAATTATTTTTATACTTAAAAAGTATTAAAAGAAGTGTTTCAAGATCATCATAGTTTTGTTGACTTAATATTATCACTCATAATATTTGTTTAGGTTATATTTATAATTTAATAATAAATATTAAAATATCACTTATAATGCAAATTTTCATAGTTGTTCATCTTGTAGATAGACTTTTAGAGTTCAACTGTGTAAGTATCTTGAAACGTCCCAATAGTTAGTTTACCCATCCTCGACAAAAGAAGCTTTTTGAACAAGATTTATAGTTGTTACCCAGCGTAGTCCTTGCCTCAAAGGCTATAGCTATTTAATTGGCTAAAGGTTGGGGGGAGTGCACAAAAAAACTCTACATAATGAAAGAAAAAATATCTTTTCACAAAGCTCTCCGCACAGTAAAAGTTTTCCGCCCAGCCACCACAACCACCTGCACACATGCGTCATCTTTATAGCTTCTTCAGCACAGTCACCTCCACATAGCTTCCTCCACACACACTTCTTCCCCACATAGCATCTTCAGCACAGTCACCTCCACATAGCTTCCTCCATACACGCTTCTTCCCCACATGCTTCCTCCACATCAAACTCTCCACATAAAGCATCTAGTTACCATGAGGTCTTTGGTTTGGGTTGGAAATTTTTCATTTGTCTTGACCAATGGGACGGGATAATGTGGCAGTCGAAAATAAGAGGCTTCTATGCACTAATAGCCATGATACATAATATTGGTCGGATACGCTAAAACGAACGAGGGTGTTCTTACTGTAAGCATTGAGACTGTAACTGTTTTAAAATAAAAAGTTGATTCTTCAAATGCCAATTCAATTTAACCATATTAATTAATAACTTAATATTATTGCTTATAGCTTAGGCTCAACTACACATTACTATGCTTTTAAATTAATTTGATTGCATTAAAAAAATGTTTAATGTTGACCTAGTTATGCTTATAAATTCACTCGATCTATTGTCTCTGCCCCACATCTATATATATATATATATATATATATAACAATTATTTATTATATAAATTTTATAAATTGATTACAATAAAAGTGTAAAAAATTATATTCTTATTAAATAATAATTATTTAGTATATAATTTCTATGAAATTGATTATAAAATTACTAGAGTAGAAGTGTAAAAATACATTTAAAGTTGTTAAATTATATCTTTGAGAACAATGCATGATTATGTATGATTTATATAATGTACATCATAAATGACTATACATTATTACATAGTAGCAATATACTATTTTATATTTCATTATGTCGGATTAATGAACTACTTTCCGAATAATAATGTGAATGGATCCTTAACCTAATATTAGTGTAAGATAAGTATTGAGTATGCTATAGTCAGAGAGAGAGAGAGAGAGAGAGAGAGAGAGATATTATAGTTAATTTTGTCTAAAAATAGTAGAGATTTGTTGGAATCACAAATTTGATCTTTGAAATTTGCATAACCTGAGTGCTCCAATGGTTTTTCAGCGCATAAAATCTATTTATGCATTTTAAATAATAAAAAACCACAATTATGTATTATTAAATTATCACCAAAAAAACCTAGAGACTAAAATAATTAAACCACACCTATTTTTATTGGCAAAATACCTACATATATAAGACTAGTAAAGGAAAGCTCATATATGTGAACAATAAACCATTTGTAATTTAAATTAATAACTAAATATCAATGTGAATGGATCCTTAATGATATCTCAGTATAAACTATAAAAGACCAACATACTATTAAGATAAAAGTCACAGAAGGCTAAAAACAAAATAACAAAAAAAATTTAACAATAAATTTTACAACACCCACTTAACAATTATTTATTATATTCCCCGGATGCGGGTGTTAGTACGAGTGGCAGTGAGGAGCCACATGCCAGACATATGCTGCCTCGAGATCAACCGGGGAATTCAATGCCTCTCGCCGCCGAGGAGTTAAGAGTTGAGACGCGATCGCAGGGCATTCAATGCAGCGTAAGGTGAAATGGGGAGGCTGCAGAGGGCAGTTATGGAGAACAGGTCTTGAGAGAATGTTGAGAGGTTTAAGAAGGATGAGGGAATGTTGCAGGTCTATGCTCAGAGAGAGGATCACGCAGTTCAGGTTTCTGTTGGCAATCTCATCATTCAGGCTACAGCTCTTGCTGTTACAGCCAGCATTCAAGAAGCCAAGGGAAGTCTCGAGTTCGGATATTCTGTTGGTTGCTGTTTCTGTTCTGTTGAGCTTCGTCCCAGAACTGTTGGGAGAGGACTTAATTCTGTTGTGGGGCGACTCAAGCCGGGAAAGCCTTCAATTGCCGCTCTGCTTCAAGCCACCGGCATCCCTGCAAAGATGGTTAGACCCAGGCAAAGGTTGCTCAGTCGACGGGGTTCTGCTCGAGGAGGTTCTTCTTGCCACCCTGCTGCGGAATCCCACCACCACTGCTGTTGTTGTTACTGCCACAGAAGGGCAGGGGCCACTCCTATCTAGGCAAGTCAATTCATGGACACGGGCAATCCCAATGCTGGATCGCACCCTCTTCCAGCATTCGGATCTGCCATCTTCACTTTCGGCAGCTCGAGGGACAATTCCCGCATCAATGCACACATCTCGGTTTTATTCATTGAGGATTCTCAGGAAGGTGAAGGCGGTTCGGGCAGCAAGGGGGAGCTCCCAAGTGAACAACGGGAAAATGTCGAGGAAGAGCCAGCGGGGGTACCTGAGCAGACTCCTAACCGACCTCAGGAGCAGGAGGCGTCGACCTCCAAGAAGAACACAGTGGAAGAGTGGGACGGCTTCCTAGAACATTACGGGTGGTGCAGAATTCTCGAGGAGAAGCCGGAGGAATAGCTTCCAGTGGCACACTCTGTCGTCCTCCACACTTGTTCAGGTCTGGTATAGGTCATACGTCTCTGTCTGTGTCTGGTATAGGTTATATGTCTCTGTCTGTGTCTCTCTAGTCTATATATATGTCTATGTTTGCTCTGGTTTTGTTAGTAGGACTCGTAAGGGAGCTGTCATAAGTCTTCTGATGCCCCTGCGAGGGATGAATTTTTGCTCCGAAGCCCCTGCGCGGGATGTTTTTGTATGGTCTGAAAACAATGTTGTGTTATGTCGCGATGTGGAAGCGGTTCTGTATGGAAAGGCTGCCCCTGCGAGGGCTAATACTGAGCTGCGAAATGCTAACCCAAAGAGCCACAGTCGGCCTTGGGCAACCTGACTCTATGATTGTAATGTTTTCATGTATATAATATAATAGAATAGAATAGATTTACCGAGAAAAAATAAACAATTATTTATTATATTAATTTTATGAAATTGCTCATAATGATTACCATAAAAAGTTGTAGTCTATCTGTTATAGATATTTGAGTGTTTTTGGGCATCTTTTCCATGGTTAGAATCTAGCAAATAACTCCAAAATGTATAATAGTTACACAACTCCCTGTAAAAATACATTTAAGGCTAATAAATTGTGTCTTTGAACGAAATGCATGATTATCATGGATTACAATAAATAAATGTAAAATATTAATTTATACACTACTACTTCGTACATCATAAATGATTATACATTATTACATAGTGGTAATATAATATATGTATATATATTACATTGTGTGAGAGTAAAGGATTACTTTCCATTTATATTAATGTGAATGGATTGTTGACCATATGTCAACCTATGACTATAAGGTCTCAAGTATTGATTGTGTTATGGTCTAATTCTTTTATATTTTAGTATTTTTTTAACATATTTTTGAGTTAATTTTGTCTAAATTTTGGTAGGGAATTATTGGAATCATAAGTTTAAGCTATGAAATTTACATAATGTAAATGCTCTATGCCTTTTTAAAACATTAAATCTATTTATATATCCAAAAATACATTTTAAATAACAAAAAAGCATTATTTATATATATATGAAAAAACCTAAAATTTAAAATAATTTCAGTACACTCACACCATACCTATATATATATATATAAACCCAAAATTTAAAATAATTTCAGTACACTCACACCATACCTATATATAAACGATATAAAAAAGAGACATATATGTTAAAAATAAACCATTTGTGATTTGAATTAATAACCACATATCAATATGAATAGATACTTAACTAATATGTCAATATAAACTCTAAAAAATGACACATTCTTAAAATATTAAAAACATAATAACACATAAATAAAAAAACATAACAATAAAATTTAGAATACCCATTTTACTCATGTTAATTAACACACATACATATATCCATATTAAATAACAAGTATTTGAAATTGATTATAAAAATATTACAATAGAAATGTAAAATTATAAAATTATATTTAAGGTTGATAAATTATGCTTTTGGAAATAAGTTATGATTATTATTAGTTATTATAAATAAATACATTTTTATCACGGTATGTTCCATACATACTTGAAGAAAAGGTGAAAGTGCAGCGATTTATTAGCAGCTTATCTGCATTTATGAAGGAGCGGCTAGGGTTTGACAACTCTAAGACCATGGATGAAGTCATAAGAAAGGCACGTATATGTTATTAGAAAACTAGACAAAAGGCAGATGGAGGAAAAAGATGACTTGAAAAGAAGGGGTCCAAATTTTCAACAAGTGCAAAGGTAAACAAACCTGCCAATTTTAAGGGAACCTTCAAGAACTAGTTAAATAAAAATGTCGGCAAACCCCAACAAAAGTTAAGACTACCAAATGAAACAAAGAATCATGATCAGCCAAATAAACCAAAAGTGGAATCCGCAGTCAGACCTCCAATACAATGCTGGGGATGTGGGGGACCCCACTACGTTAAAAATTGTCCATACCACAAAGGAGGTGATCAAGTTGCACACATTTAAGATGCGTCAACTGTGGGAGAAGTGGTGAGGAGTCTGCCAAGGATTAATGCTGCTCTAGAAGATCATCAAGTGGAGTATCAGCCCACAATGGTGGAGCTAGAAGGTAAGATCCTTAACCAAACCATATCCATTCTAATTGACCCTGGGGCTAGCCTAAGTTACGTAAGTCCCTGGGTGGTAGAAAAATGTTGTTTGCAAGCAGTTAAATTCAAAAATCCATGGTTGGTTCAGCTGGCCACGAGGGCCAAAAGAAGGGTGTTTGCCAAAGTCAATGATTGTCCCATAGAATTGGCTGGACAGCCAATTAAGTTAGATCTGAATATTTTGCCTCTAGGATCCTATGATGCCCTGATAGGCATGGACTGGTTGGAAAAGCATTGGACCCTTGTCAACTGCAAAGATAAAACTATTAATTATTTAAGCGATAATGGGGAAAGGCAAGAAATTCAGGGAGTCAAAAGACCCTTAAAATTGAGATCCATAACTGCCTTTCAGTTGGCCAAGTGCATATGGAAAGGATGCTAGATCTTTGTAGTACAAGTAGAGTACTCTAACTCTAAGGAGAAGAACAACACGTTGGAAAACTTGCCTGTGGTGCAAATTTTTCCTGATGTTTGTCCAAAGGACATTCCTGACCTACCCCCGAAGTGAGATATGGACTTCACCAATGAACTAATTCCTAGGGCTGCCCCAGTATCCCGGGCGCCTTATCGCATGAGCATTCCTAAACTAACAGAACTCAAGATGCAACTGCAGGAATTGCTAGATAAAAGATATATTCGCCCAAGTGTATCACCCTGGGGAGCTCCTGTATTGTTTGTAAAGAAAAAGGATGGAACCTTTCGATTATGTATCGATTATAAACAGTTAAATAAATTAACAGTCAAAAATAAATACCCTCTGCCCCGTATTGATGAGTTATTTGATCAAGTAAAGGGAGCTAAGATCTTCTCTAAAATTGATCTTCGATCAGGTTACCATCAGATAAGAATAAAAGAGGAGGATATTTGCAAGACACCATTTAGAACTAGATATGGGCATTACGAATTTGTCGTTTTACCCTTTGGATTGACCAACGCTCCTGCAACTTTCATGTGTCTTATGAACAATATCTTTCACCAATATTTAGATAAATTTGTATTGATATTTATTGATGATATACTAATATATTCCCGAAGCATGGAGGAACATAAAGAACATTTACGAATTGTGTTGTAGACCTTAAGGGAGCATCAGTTGTATGCGAAATACAGTAAATGTGATTTCTTTAAGGAACAAATCCAATATTTAGGACATATCATAACCAAGGATGGAATTGCCGTAGATCCTGAAAAAATAAAAAATATAATGGAATGGCCAATTCCGAAGAATGTGGTAGACATAAGATCGTTCATGGGATTAGCGAGTATTACCAAAGGTTTGTTAAAGGATTTTCAAAAGTAGCCTACCCCATCACTTCGCTGCAGAAAAAGGGAAAAACCTTTAAATGGTCAGCATAATGCCAAAGGAGTTTTGATCAATTGAAGCAATTGCTGACTACTGCTCCTATTCTAAGTATTACAGATCTGAATAAAGAATTTATCGTGTGCACCAATGCTTGCAAAGAAGGTGTGGAGGGGGTTATTGATGCAAGAAGGAAAAGTGATAGCTTATGAATCACGAAAGCTAAAAGAGCATGAGAAAAAGTATTCTACTTATGATTTAGAATTAACCGCGGTGATCCATGCGTTGAAAATGTGGCGACATTATTTATTAGGGAAGAGATTTCTACTGATGACAAATCATCATAGCTTAACTAATTATTTTAGACAGCCTACCTTAAACTCATGACATGCATGTTGGGTTTACTTTTTAAGTGAATTTGACTTTGAAATTAAGCATTTAAAAGGAAAAGAAAACCGAGTAGCAGATGCGTTGAGCCGGAAATTAAATTGCATCTATGAACTTTCATTTAGCAAGGTGGAGGTGGCATTCAAAGAACAGATCCGAGAAGCAGCCCAAAGAGATCCATAATACAAATTTCTATGGCAGCAAGCTCAAATTAAGGACATCAGTGAACAACAACTGGGATTTGAAATAAGTACAGAAAATTTACTAATTTATCGAGGCATAATATATGTGCCAAATCAGAAGAGTGTTAAGCAGTTAATTCTTGATGAATATCATAAAATCCCTTACACAGCTCATCTCGGTTATCAAAAACTAATCACTGCTTTGAGAAAGGTATACTTCTAGCCAGGCATGAAGAAAGAGGTGACAGAGTATTTGGCTCGCTGCTTGGAATGCCAACAGGTAAAATTTGAGCATTGATATCTGGTCGGGCTACTTCACCCATTGCCTATTCCAGAATGCAAATGGGAGACGATTATGATTGACTTTATCACCGGCTTACCAAGGATGAAGAAGAAGAGCGACTCCCTAATCGTAGTAATAGACAAATTCAGTGAATCTTCCCATTTTATTCTTGTTCAATCAACTTTTAAGGCATACCAAATTGCTAACATATTCATGAAAGAAATTTTTAGATTACATGGAATACCGAAAGCAATAATTTCTGACCGAGATGTAAAGTTTACATTTGCGTTTTGGAAAGCTCTCTTTGCAGGATTGGGCACTCAGATACAATTTAGTATTGCATTTCACACATAGACGAATGGGTAGACAGAACAAGTAAATCAAGTGATTGAAGACATGGTGCGAATGTATGTAATGCAACAACCGTCTAAATGGGAGGATTACATACAATTGGTGGAGTTCGCATATAACAACAACTATCATGCATCTCTGAAAATGAGTCCTTTTGAGATGTTGTACGGATGGAGATGAAGAACACCCATAAATTGGGGAGATCCAGAGGATAAATTAATGCTAGGACCAGAAATGTTAAAGGAAATGGAAGAAGCTGTAAAAAAGGTAAGGGTAAACTTAAAGACTACCCAAGACCGAAAAAATATTTACGCCGAAAGAAATCACAGACATCAAGAATCTTAGATTGGGGATCATGTATATGTACGGGTTAGGCCCAAGAAAAGTACAATGCAATGGGGAAGTTGTGCTAAGCTAACACCCTGTTTTTGTGGCCCCTTTCATATTTTAGCTTGTGTTGGACCAGTAGCTTATCAGCTGGCATTGCCAAGTCATATTCGTGTGCATAATGTTTTCCACGTTTCTGTATTAAAGAAATATGTATATGATCCTAAACATATAATCAATTGGTAGAATATACAGGTAGTTTGGAATGATGTTGCACTGTTTAAATAAGTTATTTTGATAAGCCAATGGACCAAGTCTAATGTAATTATTGTTGGGCATGTAGGTCGAACCGGAAGGTGAGTTCCTGATCGAACTGCTGCATAGACTCGATCGGAGAGAAGTCACGAAGCGGAAGCAAGCTATCACCCAAGTTAAAGTGCATTTGCGGCACTTTGGTCCACAGGAAGCTACTTTGGGAGCCTTAATACCCAAGCCTGATTAGGAGAATGATCTCATAAGGGACCATGCAGTGTGTACCTGGAATAGAGGAATGATTCCATTAACTCTGGGCGGTAAAACCATGATGAAAATGCAATGACAGAAAGCAGAGAGGTACCTATCACCAAACCATGTTCAAGTTAGAACTGTGAAAGAAATTTCCTTGAAACCCTCACTAATGTAAAAAGCATGATTATATTCCAAGTATTACCTGTAGGGTTCTCCCCATAGCGTCGAGGGCAAGCGTTCATTTGCCATAAACCGATACCAGTGCATGAGTAGATAGAGGGTGGTTTGAACCTCAAAGAAAACCCAAACCCTCTCCCTTCTACATTCAACCCTTACTTGAACAAATTGTAAGTGATGGGCGTTGCTACGTTCCGCCTGAGGAAATGGAAAACTACGACCAATTAGAAAAAGAAACTAAATGATTGTAGATTCTGTGAAGACATCACAGCGAAACTGAGGAAACCAGCTCACCTTGGCCATTCGGTCGTTGGATTCAAGCTTATGTCGCCATCGACTGTGATATCTCACAGAGAAGCGGTGGTTTTGGACTCGTTGTAAGAGCTTGACAAGAGAAGACACCAGACATGAGTCGTCGGTGATGCAAATGGAACACTACAGCTAGGTTGGGGTAAACTATTACCTTGGCCCCTCAGTGGAATCACCACAACTGTAGGATAGGCATCGTGTAGCCCAACCATAGATCTAGGGGTAGGGTTTAAGGTTAGGACAGGTGTTACTAAACATAGCCTTGTCCAGAACCATTCGACAAACCTTACTGCCATGTTGCACGGGTTGTGTTCTAGCTAAGAAGCCATTTATCACATTAAAGTGTGCATTAAAACCCTGCACGGTTGCCTTAATGAACCCCACCTCGAACCGTTAACAAAAAAAGGAACATTAGAATTTACTTGCAGAATTACAAAGTTATGCAATGTGTGATTATTGCAAAAAGAATAAGGGTGAAGGGGGAAATTTTCACAATGCTTATGTGTTTACTACATAATCTAATGAATTATATATGTGTGTGTGTGTGTGTGTGTGGAGTGTTTACAGAAATTGAAAAATTAATTGCCAACTAAGGGGCAAAGAGATGCATAAATTTTGGTGGGTGGTAAGTCTGCACCTTTATATTTTTACTCCTACTTATTAAAGTGCTAAAGAACACATAAATTCTGGTATGTAGTAACCCCTGGTAAGTATATTTATTTGCATCTTGTTACTATCCATTTTTTATATAAATACTTAAATTTTCAAAGATTTTAACTTTGGTTGATTTTCTTAGTAAGATTAACAATGAAAAATCACTCCCCAAATATATAATATTCATGACATAAACATTATGGCAAAAAAACTGAGGCAATTATTCACATGGCACAAAGGCTAAAATAAGACCTTTAAGTTTATGGTCCAATCAAATACTCAAAAAGTAATTTTTGCAATAACATTGAAAAATAAATATTATAAATTATTTTTATCAATATTAAAATAATAATAATCAACAATATAATAATAATAATCATAAAATTATAATCTCACCAAAATATATATTACTAAAGTAATTACTTGAAAAAAAATAAAAAATTATAATCATACCTACCCATAAACACCTCATAAAAGAATGATGCAAATCAATAATAAGCTATTTATGATTTGAATTAATAACCAACTATTAATGTGAATACCCAAATATTAATGTGAATGGATTCTTAACCGATACGTCAATATAAACTCTATAAACCGACACAATGTTGAGATAAAAGTTACACATTATTAAAGATTGAAAGCATAATAACACCTCATAAAAATAAATAAAATATAACTATAAACTTTACAACACGCACTTTACTTATCAAAATGAACATACAAATATAAATGGGAAGAAATGATAATTTTTAAACAGTAGTTTATTTTATTTATGAATGATATTTTTTGAAGTATTTTTTTGGTTCATTTTAATTAAAATTTAGTAAATATTTTTAAAAATTTGAGTTTAAATTTAAATTGTTTAATATTTAAAATTCAAATATATTTTTAAGATGTTGAATCTATTTATGTATTCAAAAATATATTTTAAAAAACAAAAGTCACAATCTTACTTGAAATTATATAGTTAAATTCTGTTGAAAAATTATTTAATCTATAAATTAAATTATGTATTTTTTTAAACTTTCATGGAGTATTAATCACTATATTTACGAATAAAAACAAAATATGAAATAATCAACTTATTAAATATACACTTGTATTATTGGTAACAAACTCTAACAAATGCAATAATAAAATATCTAATTTTTTTGAAGCATATTAAAAATATTAACTTAAATTAATGATATATTACCATTTATTAAATTAATGATATATTACCATAGGGTCATTTTTATGTTTATTATAAATTTTTTAAAATTTTAATGATATGAATGAACTTAATCAATATAATCACATTTCCAAATTATATTAAAATATAAAATTGAGTTAAATACCATTCACCAGTAAACTCGTAAAAAATATTTTTAAAAAACATATATATTGACCATCAAATTTACTAATATTTTTTTTTAAATCGTACCATATTCATAATTAAAATTACATTAATCAGTAATAAATTCCCATTTCTCTATTATTCAATTAATATATATATATGTATATGTATTATTAAAAAATTTACTTTCAATACATGTAATAAGCATATATATATAGCTTTATGGCGAAATGTTCATTTCAATAGATCTAATAAGTAATTTTAGCTATATGTCTATGTTACGCAAGCATCATATAGCTCTTGGGTTCCATCGTTTTGATGTGATTTTATTTTCTTTCATTCATTATTTCTTAGTATTACCACAATTAATTAGTATTTCATATTATAAGTTGATATAATAGGTATTTATAATACGCATTTAAATGCAAACATATTGCTTTTGCTATGTTCCATCATTTTAATTTCATGGGTTATTATTATTATAATTAATTATTATTTTATTTGTTATTATGTTTTTTTGTTAAATTTTAATTAGATTATAAGCTGATTTAATAGATATGTATAATAAGCATTTAATGCCGATAGCATATTGTTTTTGCTATGTTTTATCATTTTAATTTCATGAGCCATTATTATTATAATTAATTATTATTTCATCTGTTATTATGTTTTTTTAATTATAATTATATTAATAAATACAAAAAAAATAATTACATATTTATATTTTTTTTTCTAGTTAAGACTAACCTAAGTATCCACGGGGGATTTGAACCGGTGACCTATCGCAAGGAGTGCCTTAACAGCACACCCATTCACCGTCAATTCAAAGCCCCGTGGGCAATTACATATTTTATATTGAGATGTATTATTATTATTATTATTTTTTTCTAGTTAAGACTAACCTAAGTATTTATGGGGGATTTGAACCGGTGATCTAGAGTGCGATAGTGCCTTAACAGCGCACCCATTCACCATCAATCCAAAGCCCCGTGGGCAACACCCATTCACCATCAATCCAAAGCCCTGTGGGCAATGTATTATTATTATTATTATTATTATTTAATTTTAAGGTTATGGCTAAATTGGTGTATGAGACCTTTTTGTTTGTAGGACAAGGGACTTACTTATGTGGTCCCCAGAGGATTTCACTGCTAAGTCTACCCACCTCCACCTAGCCATTTCACTACTAAATCTACAAAGACATACATACTCTAGCCAACCCCCTTTGATTTTGAACCTATAACCTTTTAAAAAACATACATACTCTTAATCATTAAAATACACACTTCATTATTACTTTAATGATTAATAACTTCAAAATAATAAAATATATTATTTTGATTTAATTTAATTTTATATCAAATATAAATTTATTTATAAATATTAATTAGATTTATTTAAAATGATGGAAAAAATTATTGTTATCTTTTATTTAATTATAATTCTTTAAAACAACAGATAAAATTTACAATAATAATAATTATAATCATTTTGATCCTTATTAATAAAAATTATATCAAAAAAATTTTAAACCATTTTTTAAAAAATCATTTAATTATATACTCATTAAATTTCAATAAGCCAAATTACTTCCTTTGTAGACATATCACGTCAACTTTTCCAATATGCGTGTTTTCAAAGTTTATATATAATGTGAACTTCTTCGAACTTTAGACTTTCAATCTCATCATTGAATAATTTTTTGGAGCGGGTTTAATTTTTTTTTTTTGTTTTTTAAGGAAATATCTTATTTTAAAAGATTTGACGTTCAAATATCATTAATTATTTAGATTTTAATTCACATTCCAACTTCTTTTTTCCATCTGCACATAATAAAATCTATCTAATATTATTGATTTCAAATAATTTAATCTTTCTTATTATCGTTCAAAGTGTGAGGTTTTTTTAAAAGGCTCATTAAAGATTTTAATGAATTGCCCACCAAGGAGAAACTCCTAATTAAGATTAACATATATGGTGTGTATTTTGTGACCAATTTATGATTAGTCATCACTTTTTTTTGAAAGTATAAAGTTCTTTAGGATTGTTAAAAGCTTGTTTTAAATAACTTTATATTTATCCAAGCGAAATTTATTGGAAAATTGTTTTTAAAAAATATCAAAATCTATTTTAATATTATATTAATATAGTTGTTATGAGTAAAAAAAAATTATTTGGTTTTATTTATTTTTAGTCCAAAACCATTTGCAATTAGGTTTGATTACTATTCGTGTAATATGGGCCAATTTTAAGAGTTATCATTAGAATATTTATGATATGGATCAATTTTGACCATTATTGCTATAATCTTTAAGTACACTACACACTTTCAAACACATATAGGTTAGAGAATGGTCAAGGAGTGCCTTAACAATATACTTTACAAGTCATCTACACCTATAGGAGCTACTGGGTAAATTTTATAAGATTAGAAGCATCTTTTTGTTTTGACTAGTGTAAAAAAGAAAAAGAAAATAAGCATTGTCTCTTAATATAAAAAAATCCAAAGTATATCTTTGTTCTAATGAGCTTAAAAAATAAGTAAACATTTTCTTTATTTTAATGAGTGTAAAGAAGAAAGTAAGCATTTTCTTTATTATAATAAAGGTAAAGAATCAAATAAACATTATTAAATAAAAGTTAATTCTCATGACCTCCATTATGAAATTGGGCATTGGTTAATTCCCATAACAATTTGGAATGAAAAAGTCAACCAACTTTGTGATACTAAGAGGGTTGAAGATTAAAAAAATTTGTCTATATTGAGATTAGATTACATTTTCAAAATATTTGTCATACTACCAAACTTCCTAACCTTTTAATTAGTCAAAACTTTGGTGATCTTGAAACGCTTCTCTTAATACATTTTGAGCATAGAAATAAGATTTTAAAGAATTCCAAATAATCCCCTACCTTCTTAAGATTGGATAAATCAATTTAATGCATTTAAACTTAAGATACATTAATCATCATCATCATCATCATCATCAATTTCCATATTTATTTCTTCTATTTTATTGATTTTTCTTTGAAAGGAAAATTAATATATAAATTAAAACTAAAACTTTAAACATGTTTTTTTAAATGTGCATTTTCTTTATTGAAATGATGATTATAACGATCATTAACGTCTATGTTTAGACCTTAAGGTAAGAGATTACTTAGAATTATTTATCATTTTATTTTTATACTCAAAAAATATTAAAAGAAGTGTTTCAAGATCATCATAGTTTTGTTGACTTAATATTATCACCTATAATTTATTATATAATATTTGTTTAAGTTCTATATATATATCTATATCTATATCTATATATATATATATAATTAATAATAAATATTAAAATATTACTTATAATGCAATTTTTCATCTTGTAGATAGACTTCTAGAGTTGAACTATGTAAGTGTCTTGAAACGTCCCAATCCTCAACAAAAGAAGCTTTTTGAACAAGATTTAAAGTTGTTACGCAACATAGTCCATGCCTCTACTGCTATAGCTATTTAATTGGCTAAAGGTGTGTGGAGTGCGCAGAAAACTCTACATAATGAAAGCAAAAATCTCTCTGCACAAAGCTCCCCACACAGTAAAAGATTTTCGCACAGCCACCTTCGCACATGTTTGTTCCCTGCAACCACCTCCACACATGCGTCCTCCATATAGATTCATCGGCACAGTCACCTCCACATTAGCTTCCTCCGCACACGCTTCTTACGCATATGCTTCCTCGACACAAAACTCTCCCCGCAAAGCATCTAGTTAGCATGAGGTCTTTGGTTTGGGTTGGAATTTTGTCATTTGCCTTGACCAATGGGGCGTGGATAACGTGGAGGTGGAAAATAAGAGACTTCTTCGCACGAGTAGCCATGATACATAACATTGGTTGGATACATTAAAACGAGGGTGCTCTTATTGTAAGTTTTGAGACTATAACTGTTCTAAAAGAGAAGCTTAACACTTCAAATGTCGATTCAATTTAACCATATTAATTAATAAATTAATGTTATTTCTTATAGCTGACGCTCAACTACACATTACTATACCTTTAAATTAGTTTGATTGCATTAAGAGAAGAGTTTAATGTTGGCCCTAATTATGCTTATAAATTCACTCAATCCATTTCCTCCGCCAACTGCATATTCTATTGATATTATAGAGTTAATTAATTTGATTGCATTAAAAGAAGAGTTTAACATTGGCCTCGATTATGCTTATAAATTCACTCGATCCATTGCTTCTGCCAAATGCATATTCTATTAATATTATAATAGAATAATATAGTTAATATATATTAATGGTTAATCATTGCAGGCATTAGGATTGTACATCCATCTATGCTCTTCCTTGTAATTATATAATATAATGAGGAATGAGATTCTGGATCATTATAAAAATTGAATTATTGTACAAAACTTTGTGCGGAAGTTAAACTCAGTGTGTGGACCTCTGCACAATGAACTTTCACACAATGGAAATGCGGATGCGGAGGACTATGCCATGTAGGGGCCACCAATCAAAACTCGGCTTGGGAATATCGAGTTGAAGTCAATCTTTTAAATATTTAAATATTTCAAGCTTGGAGAACTCCCAAAGCAATGATTTTTTTTTGGATCCGCTTGCATAATCACACATAAATTCAAGTCCTTGCCACATTGAATGTTTCCATCTCCCACAATAAATGCTACAACTAACCAAAGTAGATGAAAATAGTGACAGTGGAAAATAAGATACTTCTCTACATGAGTAGCTATGATACATATCGTTGTTCAAATAGGCTAAAATGAGGTTGCTCTTACTCTAAGTATTGAGACTGTAATTGTTCTAAAAGAGAAGCTTAATGCTTCAAACAGTGATTCAATTTAACCATATTAATTAATAGCTTAATGTTATTGCTTATAGTTGATGATCAACTACACATTACTATACCTTTTAACTAGTTTGATTGCATTAAAATAAGAGTTTAATGTTGGTCCCGATTATCCTTATAAATTCTCTCGATCCATTGCCTCCACCAAACATATATTCTATTAATATTATGGAGTTAATTAATTTGATTGGATTAAAATAAGAGTTTAATGTTGCCCCCGATTATGCTTATAAATTGACTCAATCCATTGCTTCTGCCAAATGCATATTTTATTAATATTATAATATAGTTAATGATTATAGTTAATATATAGCTAATATGTATTAATGGTTAATCATTGTAGGCATTAGGACTATACATCCATCTATGCTCTTCCTTGTAATTATATAATATTTCAAACTGAGATATATTGAACATTATAAAAAATGAATCATTGTATTGATCACTGTATGGACCTTCACACAATGGCAATGCGGATGCAGAGGATTATGCCATGTAGGGGCCACCAATCAGAACTCAACTTGGGAATATTGAGTTGAAGTCAAGATTTTAAATATTTAAATATTTCAAGATTGGAGAACTCCCAAAGAAATGATTTTGTTTTGGATCCGCTTGCATAATCACACATAAATTCAAGTCCTTGCCACATTGAATGCTGCCAGCTCCCATAGTAAATGCTACAATTGTGATGAGCCCTAGAAATGGGTAATTATATGGGCTCATTTAGCCTCCTAATTCGACTTAATCCACCATTCTCATTAGTTTATTGCATGTTTTTTATTATATTTATGCTAATAGAGTGAATTGGGTTAGTCATTATGCCAAAAAGTCTAATGTGTGCTTTATGCAGATTTTTGGTCAATTTTGAGACAAAATCAAAGGTTTAATGAGCACTTGGCAGCCAAATTTGTGGAAGAACAAGGGAGAGGATTTGTAGGAAGGTGTCCCCTTCATTTATGAGCCCTTACCTCGAATTCTCCACTAGAAACTCAGAGTTCAAGGGCCACCACATCGATGATCACAAGGGCAGCCGAGCAGGGCTAGTAAAGTTGTTGTTAACTGCAAGTTTTGGCAACCGAGTTCCTAAAGTTTAGGAGGACTGTTGGGGTCCTCAATTTGTATAAATAAGAAGGCTTAGGGCCTCAGTTTAGTTAGTTATATTTTAGTCAGTAGGTTAGTCATTTTGTTAGTCTATTTTCGCACTTTAGTGTAGCTCTGTATCAGCACATTTTCAAGTTTTTTTCTTGTAGACAGTTTTTGGGATGTAACTATTATTTTTTGATCAATAAAGATGAATCCAGCTTTGCACCAGCGCTGATATTTCTTAGCAAGCTGTAGCTCTTGGGTTGGGCCCAACCCAAGTGCCAGTACCTCCTTTGTGTACTTTTATGTGTCTTTGCTGTATTCATAGAATAATTTCTGTTATTTAGGTTAAAATCTTGCTTTGTTACTTAGGTTGTTTTTGATGATTAAAATAGCTTTTCATGCTTCAAGTTGATTTGACAGTTTGGTAACAGAAAATATCTGCAAAAAGGCCATCAAGCAATCCTTGATCTCATCTCTCCCTCCTTGGGACCATGAGCTGAGACCAAGGCATACTTGCTGCCACAAAAACATTGTTTTTGCCTTTCCATGCAATTGCTAATGTTAGATTTTTAGTTGGAAAAGTTGATACCAGTCATACTTGCATGTTTAGATCTGTTCTTACTTAGTTTCCATAATTATCTTGCATGATTTCTTGTCTATAAACTTATGTTCATCATGTTTCTGGTTTTTAGGTCAGATTAGGTCAAAATAGATAGATATCTGGTTTTTCTAGTCTTTGTTCGATCAGTTTTGGAAAATAGTGTGTAGAGCACCTATAATACACCCATACCTATCCTTCCTCCATCATAAAACCTGCTCCAGCCCCTAATTTCATAGCAATTGCATAGAAAGGCAAGAACAATGTTTTTGTGGCAGCACGTATGCCTTGGTCTCAGCTCATGGTCCCAAGGAGGGAGAGATGAGATCAAGGATTGCTTGATGGCCTTTTTGTAGATCTTTTCTATTACCAAACTGTCAAATCAACCTGAAGCATGAAAAGCTATTTTAATCATCAAAAACAACCTAAGTAACAAAGCAAGATCTAAACCTAAATAACATAAATTAATCTATGAATGCAAGGAAAACACATAAAAGTACACAAAGGTGGTACTGGCACTTGGGTTGGGCCCAACCCCAAGAGCTACAGCCTCCTAAGAAAGCTCAGAGCTAGTGCAAAGTGAAATTTATCTCCATTGCTCCATTCGCTACAATTTCCTGATTTGCCCTAATTTCTATATTTTTGTGCAACATTGCTTTCTCCATCCTTGAGCAAATCCAACTATCTTCATCACTCTTGAGCTTCACTTACCAGGTCCCACACCTTTTAACAACCTTATCCATCCTTCATTTCCACTTTCCCATCGTTTTTCCTCCATCAGCCCTCAAAAATCCTCTTTCGGCCCTTCCTGTAGAACAACCTGTAGAACCCCTGCAGACTTCCTGTAGAAGTTCACATGAACAGGTTTTTCGAGATCTGATCACTGTGAAACTCTCTGGAAGGATGTTGGGGACCCCTTAGGCCCTCTTCTCACCTTCCCAACTGTTACACAGTAATTTGTCATTGTTTTCACTCCAGTCTTCCTACTGTGTCATGTGACCAAGTCATACATGCTCATATTAGACAAATGCTCTCTGATGTTGCCAAATGACCCACTTTTCCAAAGGTTTCTGCCTCATCACGTATGTTGGCTAAATAAACGCGCTGATGGGAGCTCCAAAACAGTCCAGAAGCGTTGCCATCGCGGAAGTACACGTGATTCCCGCGATGATCGGATTTTATGTGCCAGCACAACTGCCGCCTGTAATCTTCTGCGATGATCTGACTAGCTACGTTATTCAATAGAGATGTCAACGTGGAAGGCCAGTTATGTGCCCGTGATGATCCATATTGGGCGAATTTGTTCCAACAGTCAACCTTCCAGATGACTCCAGACCTGGTTGTTGGCCTAGTTTATGTCGCCCTCCTTTCTCTGGTGTGGCTGTTCCGTCATTTGTGCTACCTTCCTTGGAGATAAGCTCATCCTCCCACCTTTCATGGAGATTCCTTCTCCTATTTAAACTCTTACCATTTCTATGTGCTGCTAGTTTTCAGTTCTTAGTCTTTGGAATGGTTGTTGATAGTGTTGTTAGTGCTTGTGAGTTTGTTAGATAGCTGGTGTGAGTGTGACAAGTGTGGGATTGTTGATAGCTTGAGGAAGGTTGTGAAGTGCCCTTGATCTTGTGTAAAACTTGTGAGTGAGAGAGACTTGTATGTTGGGAGATCCATCTTCAAAGAGTGAATGCTTGAGGAACATGCTGGCTAGATCCCTCTAAGAAGGCTTGTGACATCAAGACTTTGGTTGTAAGCTTACTCTTATTTCATAATTAATGCAATCAATGATGTTTTCCTATGTCTTGTATGTAATGTACTTGATAGCTCATGACTTCTTGACTTTGTGAGTAAATAGATCATTGTTGTTCCGATTACGTGCTTTGTTGTATTTTCATTGCATTGTTTCAGGTTGATCACTCGTCAGGAGAAGGAAGCGGAAGCTGGAGCAGCGCAACGGAACTCCATCAACCACCGGTTGAGGTAGGCCTCCAACTATGACTATTTAAGGAAAAGCTATTGTTGATCTATCCTTTTTTGTGACTAGACCCACTCTAGGGCTAGAGGGCTTGCCTTTGTCCGCAGAGGGAACACTTTCCTGCATCACAAATTGGCGACTACGCTAGGGAGGCCTTTGTTCTTTTCTTGTTTACTCTTGTCTTGATTTTTGTTTTGATCTCTTTTGAAGTTTGGGGGATTAGTTACCAGTCTTCTGAGTTTCCTGGCCTAATCTGGGAAATGCCCTTATTTGATTAAAGATTGATTGTCTTTGATTTGGGAGTTTTTGGTTCGCTTGTTACTGTTTTGAACATCATTGCAGCTTTTAATTTAACAGTCGCGCTGTCATCGCATCACCCCTTTTGTAATATCCTGTTCATCGCGTAATTACGCTTAACAGTCGCGATGGTTCTGTAAATCGGACCATCGCGGAAAAGTCATGTACTTCCGCGCTGACATCGCTTTGTTGCTACAGTGTGCTTCCTATCAGTGCTTGTTGCTTGTGTATCACCTGCGCTGATTGTTGTAGAATTGATTTTTTCAATTCTGCCTCCTGAATCCATCAGTCTTGCTAGTCCCTTGTTGTTCTCACTTGTTTGATAACTTGTTTTTCACTGTTTAGAGGTTGAGGCACTCTCTTGTGAGCTTTGTTGAATGAATCTTGTTTTTCTTTCTTTGTGACCTAGTTTCATTGTTTCAAGTCTTTTGGATCAATTTCGCTTGGTTGCCTGTTTGCAAAGATTCGTTTGCTGCTTGTTGTTGGTTTGATTGAGCCTTCCCCTTTGCTTACTTTTGGTTGATTGTTTAGTGATTGTTATTGGACCAATCTCGGCATTGCTGCGATTTCTCTTCACTACCCGGACATAGATTACAATTGTTTGGATCAACCATTTTTTCCACATTTTTCTATTGCTTATCGATTTCTTTTAGATTAGAGACATCAAAATCAAAAAGATTGCATTTCATTTGGCATGGGAAGTGAAAGTGAATTTGCATTTCAAGTTTCATTTTGAAAAGCGAATGATTAAATCTCTCATTAGTAGTAGCCGTGCACTTTAGCAATTGATGTCTATTTGCATTGAGTGATTGTTGTGTTGCCTTGGTTTTCTTGGTTTGGGAATGATCTCTCTACCCTCCCATAAGTAGGTGTTCATTGAAAAAAAAGGATATTTCATTCATTCTAGCTGCATCCTAGGATTTGTTATATACATACGGTAAGGCCTAAAAACTAAAACATAATCCAAGATCAACTCTAAAATGAACTGAATAAATCTAACAACTCATTGGAACATAACTGTTAAGTTATGGTATGTTCTATGCTTATAACAGTTTACTTCTTTTTCTTATTATATTCCACCGATTAGCAATCACATGTACATAAAGTAAAGTGCAGATAGAACATTAAACGATCGACAGAAAACAAGCCAAGACAAGAGACACAAGATGTGGCGGCTAGCCAGGGACAAACCCCACAATGTGTGGGGAAACCCTTTGATCAAATCTTCTTTTATCTTCAATAATTCAGCAGAGAGAAATAGTACAATAAATCTGATTCATATCAGCAGTAGCAAACCCTAGATCAGCAGCATCAGCATTAGCGGCTTCATTATCAAACTAGGGCAGACCATATCTCACAAACCGACCGTCGGATTGACTTCATTCCACCACCAAAAGTTTTGGCTTCCAGAGGAGGTTCAGATGAACCTACAGTGCAGTTCAGATGAGGAGATCTTCTAGGCCACGCAAGTCAATCTTTACTTCTGCAGTTGTAGCTTCAGTTTCAGCAGTTTCCGGCTTCAAACTAGGGCAGTCGATATCTTACAAACCGTTCGTCGGATTGACTTCATTCCACCACCAAAAGTTGCGGCTTTCAAAGGAGGTTCAGATGACCTACAACACAGTTCCAAAGAGGATATCTTCTAGGCCACGCAAGTCAATCTTTACTTCTGCAGTTGCAGCTTCAGTTTTAGTAGTTTCCGGCTTCAAACTAGGGCAGTCGATATCTTGCAAACCGTTTGTCGGATTGACTTCATTCCACCACCAAAAGTTGCGGCTTTCAAAGGAGGTTCAGATGAACCTATAGTGCAGTTCCAAAGAGGAGATATTCTAGGCCACGCAAGTCAATCTTTACTTCTGCAGTTGCAGCTTCAAATTCAACAGCTTCCGGCTTCACATGTGTGAGAGAGAGAGACCCATTTCAGCGTAGTAGAGAAGAGACTCATATCTACGCAGTAGAGAGAGAGATGTGATGAGATGAGTGAGTCCAAATGAGGAAAAGTCCTCTTATATTTATACACAACGTTGGTGGGTGAATAGATGCGACTGTTGGGCTTATGGGCCTACATGAGTTGTAGGTCGGCTTGATAATAATTCCATAATAAAAATAAATTCATATCTCCATAATACTTATCGGAATTGGATGATCTTTATATCAATCCTACACCTCTCGACGAGAGGAATCTAATAAAAATATTATTAGCCATGAATAAGATGACCCACATGAAGTTTTGCCCTGGTTTCCAATTTTAACACTCCCTCTCAACCATGGAGAACTTCATCTGTAATATGTCTATTGGTCATTACTATTCATCCATCAAATGCACTGCCCTGTACAGCATGACCCTGCCCTGCTCTGCCCTACTCTGCCTGTTCTGCTTTGTCTTGTTCTACCCTGCACTGATCTGTATTGTTTTGCTCTGTTCTGCTCTGCTCTTGCATTGTTCTGTTCTGCTCTGTCCGAATTATCAAGAAGAAGAAATGATCGAGGATGTATCATACTGACTCAAAGTCAGTTTCAGAGTATGTACCACTGGTCCCAGACCAGTCTCAACCAACCCGAAGTCAGCGTCATAGTGAGTACAACTCCACTGGTCCTAGACTAGTATCATCCTCCACTGACTCAAAGCCAGTCTCAGAGTATGTACCACTGGTCCCAAACCAGTCTCAACCGACCCGAAGTCAGCGTCATAGTATGGTACAACTCCTACCATTGGTCCCAAACCAGTATCATTGATCCCAGATCAATGGAGGTCATCCTAGCGTAGGGAGTACGGTAGTTACAACAATGCGTCCATCGGTACTACTATGGTCCCTAACTTCATTTCCCTGCTCATTGATCAGATGAGAGGTACTTCCCATGAGTCCCAGACTGCATGGGTAGGATGCCTCGATAGGAGAACTAATCAATCCTGTCCTCACAGGAGAACACATCAATCTTGCTACAATTGCCATGGAGAACACATCAATCCAGGCCTCACAGGAGAACACATCAATCCCGCTACAATTGCCATGGAGAACACATCAATCCAGGCCTCACAGGAGAACACATCAATCTAGGCTGCCATGGAGAACACATCAATCCTGCTACAATGTCGCCACAGGGTGTACATGTATACCACCAGGGGATAGTGAATAATCCTGTGGTCATATGCTGCTCCAAGAAGCACCCCGCACCCCCCTGGAGCTCTCA
This sequence comes from Pinus tabuliformis, assembly GCA_031772625.1. Taxonomy (NCBI): domain Eukaryota; kingdom Viridiplantae; phylum Streptophyta; class Pinopsida; order Pinales; family Pinaceae; genus Pinus; species Pinus tabuliformis. Next base: position 338,148,155 of record CM062807.1, on the reverse strand, counting down.
GAGCTCAAAGCATCATACATGACCCTCATTGGAGGGTCTTTGAACAACTCCAAGTTGTTCACGGAAAGTCAGAAATTTTACTTTCCCAAGGGGTTTTGTCAGAATGTCGGCGACCTGTTCATATGTACCGATATGATGGAGCCTTATAGCTCCCCGTTGCACCATATCTCAAATATAATGGTATCTGATATCAATATGCTTGGAGCGATCATGGAATACGGGATTCTCTGACAAATGAATCCCACTTTGGTTGTCACAAAGGATCACAGTGGTATCCAATGTGAATCCAAACAACTCACTGAAGAGCTTTCGCAACCAAACTACCTCACACGAGGTTATGCTAGCAACAATATATGTTGCTTCGGCGGTGCTCAAAGCCACCGACTTCTGCTTCCTGCTCATCCAGGATATCGAAGCAAATCCCAAGGTGAAACAGTACCCGAAAGTGCTCTTATGATCCACCACACTGCCTGCCCAATCAACATCAGTATATCCAAGTAGTCTCACATCTCCGGTAGTGTATCTTAATCCATGAGAGATTGTGTCCTGAAGACATCTCAGAAGATCCCTGGCATCAATCCAGTGAGGCTCAACCAAATATGAGCTCACAATGCTAACTGCAAAACATATGTTCGGACGAAGGTTCACCAAGAACATCAATGCGAATGAGTTTTTGAAACTCAGAGGCATTTCCCAAGTCTGGTCCGACATCACTACCATATAACTTCTAAAAGTTAAGATCCTCGAGGTAGTCACAGGCTTGCAATCCATCATACCGAATCTTTCCAATATATTTACCACATATTTTCCTTGAGATAGGAAAATTTCCCTTGGCTTCTGCCACACTTCAAGTCCTTGGTCCTTCATTTCAAATTCAGAAGCCATCTCCCTCTTACATTTGTGAATGAGAGGGTTTGCACCTGTTAGAAAGAGGTCATCCACATACAACACCAGTATGAGAGGCTTGTCATCTTCAACCTTAAAGTAAAGGTTAGGATCAGCTTCACTCCTAGTGAATCCCAGCTTCATCAAGTAGCTATCGATCCTCTCATACCATGCTCGGGGAGCTTGCTTCAGCCATAGAGAGCTTTCTTCAACCTGCATACATGAGATTTTCGATCATAAATCTCAAATCCTTCGGGTTGCTCCACGTAGACCTCTTCTTTAATCGAGCCATGCAAGAACACAGTCTTGACATCCATCTGATGTAGGTTCCATCCTTGTGAAGCAGCAAGGGCTATGATCGAGCGGATGGTCGTATATCTGGCAACAGGTGCAAATATCTCATCATAGTCTATACCTTCCTTTTGGGAGAAACCTCGAGCAACAAAACGAGCCTTATACTTTTCCGTGCTTCCATCTGCTGCATGCTTTATCTTGTAAAGCCATTTGGAAGTAACAAGTCTTGTCATGGGGTCTGGGAACTACTTCCCAAACATCATTCTCCATAATAGACTCATATTCTATGGTCATAGCATCCTTCCATAGTTAATTCTTGATGACATCTGAGAATGATGAAGGTTCATTTTGTATGATCGTGCTCATGATGGTCAGGTATCCCTGATACTTGTTAAGTTTCTTACTTTGATGAAAGGTTCCTCGGCGCAGCATGACCTTCAGCATCATCAAGTATCCCCCTAAGCCATGAAGGCCTCTTCCTAGAAGAGTAAGGCTCATGTGGATGAGGATCAATCAGATCCATGGGTTCTTCTACATCAGGCATTAATTCATCATCCTTTTCTTTCGGTTCCCTGGCGTCGGCTTCTTGAGAGCTACTCAAAGTCAGCAGATTGTCCACCTTGCTGAGAGCCATATCTTTGTCAAAGGTGACATCATGACTAATCATGACTTCCCTTTGACCGATGGTGAACATTTCTTCAGGAGTTTAGGAACCCAATGCTTGATGAGGGCATCGATTTTGTACATATACGGCGGTGATTGTAGTTTCAGCCCATAGAAACTTTGGAAGTCTTTGATCATGTAGCATGGCCCGGACAACTTCCATCATCGTGTGGTTCTTCCTTCCCACCACACCATTTTGCTAAGGAGTATGTGGTGTAGTAGTCTCCCTCTTAATGCCAACCTCAGGTATGCCTGAGTAAACCAATTGTAATATATCGGAGGTCTTGCTTTGGCTTGAGGGGAATGGTCGCCTTTTGAGCTTTCCTTTGGCACATCCCGGACATACACCTTCTTTCTCTACTTGGAATTCGGGCATCCCTGTTATCAGTTGTCTTACATCGGGTAGAGCTTTGTAATGAAGGTGGGCAAACCTCCGATGCCAAAGTTCGGACTAAAGAGTTGTGTCACAAGACATGACACCTAGCGGACTTCCATCGACCTGATATAATGAACCAACACTAAACCCAAGAGTAAAGGCATCTTTAACATTATTTTTCCATATACATACCTTGCCATTGCTGAAGGGCTACCTGGTAGCCTCTGTCTTCCATTCCAAGATGGACACTAGGTTCCTTTTGAGGTCAGGTGCATTTAATACATCCTAGAATTTTCTA